>OZ010790.1:309058982-311458982 GCA_963932465.1 Maratus speciosus | reverse complement strand
ACCATTTGTTTAAATAAACGCTTACTATTTGTTTAAATAGTCGTGTTTTACCTTAATATCAGTTGTGTTATTAAAAATACTGCTTTGCGTACGTAATGATTATTGCCTTACACCTTTTTGTATCTTCGTCATTTCAGCAATACTTACTATTTGTTTAAATAATCGCGTTTTACCATAATATCTGTTATGTTATTAAAAATACTGCTTTGCGTACATAATGATTATTGCCGTACACCTTTTTGTAGTTTCGTCATTTAAGTAATATTGGCATTGTATTGTAAATAAAAGCAAATCAAATAGCTCAATCGCTATTTCTGCTTCCACGAAATACTTCCAATCATAAAATGTAAATACGCTTTCATTTTTAGATAACAACAGACAACAAAGGACAACAATCGACAAAATTATTCTGTCCTGCAACAAAGGCTTGTGAAAACTAAACAATGTAAACAATGTAAACAATGTGTCTCAATACTGCAACAAACTCCAAAGTTTTTATCATTGTTGAAAATCATTGACAGTTGTAGAACATTGTTGTAAGCCAGTTTGATCAATCGTATATTCATTTTTCAAGACCATTATAGGGATTTTTATTCAATTGTTAAATTTGCAACTTATTGCGTTTATTTATTTAAAAAAAGTAATTTATCTTGTCGAAAGGGATTTATTTATTATTGGATAACGGAAAGTGCTTGTAAAAATGTAAAAGCAGGTATGATCACTATGGAAAAGCATTAGTTACTGGCTGTCAACTATTGATTATTTGAATGTTCCTCATCAAAATATGAGTTTGTTCAGAAATTTGGACACAGTACGTATGGGACCGTAACAGAATTCAGACATCCAAATAAACATCGCCTCGTCGCAGCTAAAATTGTCTTTCAGAAACCTGCTTCACAAAGGGAAAAAGACCTTTGGCCATATTTGGGCCATGGAAACTTGTTGCCTCTGATCACAATGGAACATATACCATCAACTTACTTTACGTGTTTATAACACCTTTTTTCACATTCTAGTGAAAGGATATGATCTCGGTAGGGATAAGAAAGGCATTGAAAGGACCATATCTTGGCTGGGCACAGATGTCATATACATCATATACGCACAGATGTCATATATTGGCGCGATTTTTTTTTCTGACGCCAATTTGGCGAAAACATCAAATGCATAAACAACAACATCCGGGTTACCATATCAAACAAAATATCGACTCTTTGGCGCCAATTAAGTACCCGTTGCGTATATGAGATTGGCGGCAGAAAAAAATCGCGCCTATATGGTGCGTATATGACATCTGTGCCCTTGGAGGTACATAATCTGCAGTGGATCACAACAGCTCCACGAGAAAAAAAATGTCATTTAGACATGAAATTATCAAATGTGCTAGAAAGGGACAACGACACAATGCTACTCTGTGATTTTAGAACACAGAGGGGGGAGGTGGGGGGGGGAATCTCGCATAGATAGGCTAGTGATACATTTATGAATGCTTATATATGTAAGAAGAAACTACTTTTGATAAAGAAAATGCTTTACTGACTGGCAAAATGAATGCCGTTAATTACTAGACATTAATAAGTTTGTAATAAGTCGCTGAATTTTAAACATTGCTGTTAAAGTGATATTTATGTGGGCGTCTAATTTTGAAAATTATCTTTAAACCATGGAAAGTAAGGTTAGCTGGGGTAACTGGACCCACGAGGTAACTGGGCCATAGGCTATTTTATAAAAAACTGTTGGTGTTTTTTAAGTTTTAGCTTTTGTGAACAATGCCCCTTAATCTCTACTTCCTAAAACAACGTGTATCAATTCAATCAAAACTCTCACTTTGTTGTGATAGCTTGTTAAAAATTTCCTTTTTTTTTTTTTTTTTTTTTTTTTTTTTTTTTTTTTTTTTTTTTTTTTAAACAACGTCAATATGGTTGAACTTTCTCGGCTTTTTATTAAAATACTGTAAGTACTTTTATTAAATAATCATTTTTTTAAAAAGATTAGACATATAACTACATTAATATTATTAGGTATCTATACATATTTACTTCATGTTTCAAATGTAAGCCCGGTGTCCCAGTTATCAAATAAATTTTTCAAGAATGGGGTAACTGGGACATGTATCCGGGGTAAATGGACCATGCTGGATCCTGTTACCCCAATAGTTATAAATAATTTTATTGTGTTTCTCTTACTACGGGAAGTACATTTCTCCATTGTTTTTTGCTCACAATAAAGAAAATGATAGAATACCTTATTAAAATTACGTAATGAAATTAAAACAAGTTGGAAATTGCTCGTCGAAAGTGGCAAATGAGGTGCGTTCGTGCTATAACTAGTTTTATAATTATTTTTTGCACCCCATATTGTACTGAATATATATTTTTTTGCACTTCATAAGTGCATAGTCTGTAACATCATTAAAATGCACTTGCAATAATTTTTTCCCATTCCCCGTAATGTAACGGAAAACTTTAGACTGTCTCTGTAATTAAACTATACATCCGATTTTCATAAAATTTGAAATGGCTCCACAAAATTTTGCAACAATTATATATTTAAAATTTCAGACCATTCGGAAGGCAGTAACATCATTAAAATGCACTTGCAATAATTTTCCCCATTGGCCGTAATGTAAAGAAAAACTTTTGACCATCCCTGTAATTAAACTATACATCCGATTTTCATAAAATTTGAAATGGCTTGACAAAATTTTGCAACAATCATATATTTAAAATTTCAGACCATTCGGTTGGGTAGTTTTTGCTCTGTTATATGCGGGCGGACGGACAGACGGACTGAACGACGACTATAGGCTGCTACGTATTTATATAATTACGAACGCACCTAAAAAAAGCATATTGAGTGGTATCAAACCAAATTTCTTGACCCCTTGGGAGGCGGTGATGCCGTTATGGCATCACTTAATTTTAATTCCTAATTGCCACATTGGCACCTGAATTTTATAATGAAAATTTCACCTTTATTAAGTACGCGAAAATATACTTTTACTTCTTTTCAGATAGATTCTCTTGTAAATATTGGTGCCAGTAAATTATTTCAACATTTTACGAATGAAAGTACCTTGCCCCTGAAAGTGAGATAGCCAGACCTTGAAATTGTACTATAACCAGGGGTCGCATTCTATAGGGAAACTTTTATCGTTCCTACCACTATTTTGAAAATAATATCTTCATCGCACCTTTCTTTAAGTGTTCTGGTAGGAACAATAAAAATTTCCCTATATAATGCGACCCCTGGATAAAGTACTTACGTAGCCGTTTGTTCACAGATTTACCTTGCTATTTTTTTCCTTAAAATACCCATGTGACTTTTATACTTATTTTCTATACTAAAGTACATAAGTACTTACTTAAGTTTTATGTTTTTGGTATAAATAAATCTAATATTTTCACTTTTAGTGCTTTTTTTAGACATATTGACAGCAAAGGATTCCCTTACAACGCTGTTTATTGACATATAATTTACATGATCTGCCTTAAATTTTTTAAAGTTGTTTACACTTTTTCAAACAAGACCCTACATCCGATATGAAAAAATATAAACGCGTGTGAAACATCTCCTGGTCCAGTTACCCCATTTTTTGGGGCAACTGGACCCGTGAGGAAAGAAAGATGAATTATGGATATTTTTATATTTTTAAATATTAAAATGTAATTTTGAGCATTTCTGTCTGATAGAGGGAACCTAACTGAACACATTTACAGAAGTTCAGACTTTAATTCAAATGAACATTAACTTTTTGAAGCTGAAATGTCAGAAGCTCCAGAGTCACATTGTAAAATCATGGCCCAGTTACCCCAACTAACCTTATCTAGACTATTAAACTATTTATGCAAGAACATTTTAAGAGACTGTTCTCTAAAACTGCCGCTATAGGAGTATATCACCAGAAGACTATTTACTGCTTTGGAATTCATTATAACGCTTCTAATAAATCATTTGTTTTCGAACATTTTAGAAATGTAGCTAAATCCAGTATGGTATTAATGATTTCATATAAATATTACTGAAAGTACTATGCAGAGATTCCTTAATTTAGTTTAAATGTTCATAATCGCGCTAGATGAAATAGACGGTGCTACTTTGCAATAATTTTCTAATTAAGAGATATTAAAGTCCATCTTTCATTTTTCTATAAAGGAAATGGTTAAGCTTTATCACCGATAAGTATTAGACGATATTGTTTTAGCTTTTGTTTTAGCCTGTTATTTGTTCAAACGTAGTTGAAAAGTGTTTATGAATTAGGTTTGTCTGGCCGTTTGTTTGTCCGAGCTCTAACTCGCGTAAATAAACTCGGATTGCCATGTAATTGAGACAAATTATTGAGGCTTATCTTGGCATGATCGGTATTCAAAATTTTGTGTGTAGCATTAATAGTTCATTTACAGGGTAGCTCAAAGGTATTCCGATACATTATGGTCTTTGGAAGAAAATCATTTGCGGTGCATTTTAAAGGTGTTATACTATTTTAAGCATTATGAAGTTTCGATCCATTATTGAGGTGCCCTTAAAAATTTTATGTTAAATGCAGTTATTAATAATTTTAATAAATGTAAATATCGGTAGTATATAATATAGTTTTAGATAACTAAGGGGTTTCTGAATCCTACGAGCTACGTTCGCCAACTTCCGCCCAGACACCGCAGACTTTAAAAACACGCAAATTTAATCTTCTTTAAAAAGATTATGGAAGATTAAATCGTAATAAAATGATCAGCGTAAACTCCTGTAATCGGGTTTCCACTCATTTCCCTTTAAACAAGGGATTTTAAGTCCCGATCAACTGCTGTCTGGACAACTAATGGCTGTTTGCGTGATTCATTAAATAAGATCAGTCCAACAATTCAACATTAGCTTGTATAAAATGGCTAAGTGAACAATTTTATAAGGATGTGTCCAGAGTATCTAGCAGAATGCAATAAAACCTTGGAAAATGAAACTGGATCAAGTACACTCAGTGAAATTGTTGGTTCCATGAAAGTTGCTCAAAGTTCCTAAACAAATGTGCAGTTTGCGACAGATTTGAGATATTGTTGAAAAGAATAGAGGGACGTACGAAAAATATCAACAGAAATGTTGGACTCAAAACAACTTTATCACAGTGGCTTTACCTTATTTAAACATGTTATAAAGTTTTAAAAATAGGCATACTTAAGAGCAATAATTCTTTTAAATGTTAAGTAGAACATAACCTTTTTTTTTCAAATATTGGTAAGTTTTTTATTAAATTGCCAACGTTTGTTACATTCATATTTTTGTAATTTCCTAATATTAAATAAGTAACAACTTTATCATGTGTAAAATATTAAAGTTCCTTTTTTTCGTCCCATTATGTTTTACACTGCTTCACATAAATTATTGTTTACATTGAAACTCCAGAAGGCATCTTACGTCTAGATAGTTTGTCATCTTATCCCAAGATTGGGGTAAGATTCCGAAAGGGAAGCATTTCTAAAAACTACATTTTCGATGCTTTCTATAATATCTGTAAAATGAAATAAGTTTTTAAATCATACATAAAAGTACCGGGTGTCTCAAAAAGGACTGACTGATTTTAAAATTCAATAACTTCCAAACGGTGACAGATATTAAAAAAATTCTTGCAGGAGGGTTATGCATAAAGTCAAAAGTTTTATTACAGTGATTTTCGATTTTAGTTCGAATTATAAACAATAGATGGCGCTGCGATCAATAGAGGCTAAATTCAGGCTCGATTTTTGGTACTTCGTGGCCCGGATAATACATTTCCATCTCCTTTTTCTGCATGGAACAACAGAAAGGACCAAAAATCGAGCCTGTACTTAGCGACTATTGCTTACAGCGCCATCTATTGTTAGTAATTCGAACTAAAATCGAAAATCACTGTAATAAAACTTTTGACTTTATGCATAACCCTCCTGCAAGAATTTTTTAAATATCTGTCACCGTTTGGAAGTTATTGGATTTTAAAATCAGTCAGTCCTTTTTGGGACACCCGGTATAAACTTTAACACGAATTCAATGAATGACCAATAAAAATACAAGTGATTAAAATAAAAAAAAAGCCAAAAATTACAGCATCTTCACCCAATCTACCCTATTTTTGACTGTGACTTTGGTTGTTTATGATTTTGTTTATTCATTTTCGCTTTGGCACTTTCATATAGCCCTTAAAATATGACTTTTTTTATTCGAAAGTATGTTTTTAAAATCTTTTTTTAATTAATGTAGAAAAAAAATTTCGAGAATTTATTTTCATTATAGTTTAAGTATGTAATTATAAAAAACAATTTTTTCAGTTTTATTAATACTTTGCATTCCAAATTTGAAAAGGACTTTCCATTTAACTGTTACTAAATAATACTATAAAACAATAACATTCTTACAAAACAAATAGGTGTTGCTATCCAACGTACAATTTTTTCACAAGTTTAACATAAAACTCTACGTTTCGGTTTAATCTTTAAAACCTTCATCAGGAGAACAATTTTCTAAAATATAAATCGACAACAAACTCTTTACATTGCGCGGAATAACGCTACCATAAAGGACTCATTTCATTTATAGGCTTTGACCATGCTAAAGTTATTTCCAAGCATATTATTCCGCGCAATGCTATTATTCGTGAATCTTTAGAAATTCGTATAAGAAACCATGAAGTGTGTAATGATAATGTTTCCTTTCACATCCCAGAAATATGGTTTTCTATTTTGAAATGTCAATGAAAATTCCACTTTTTTCAGCATTTCTTTCATCGTTAGTATCTTTGGTTAAAAGATGGCGCCACTGAACTGTTTATTTGGGAGTAAGAGGTTTCCGTTAGACTGATTTGTATTTTGAATTGTTTTCAAAATGTAGCATGTAAAGAGTTTGTTGTCGATTTATATTTTAGAAATTTTTTCTCCTGATGAAGGTTTTAAAGATTAAACCGAAACGTAGAGTTTTATGTTAAACTTGTGAATAAATTGTACGTTGGATAGCAACACCTATTTGTTTTGTATCGATATTACAACGTAAAGTCCTTTATTATTATTAACAACATTCTTATTTATCCTAATACGTCAAATAAGGCCCATCTCTAGTATACGTAACATAAAAAAATTATGAATCTGATAAATAAAATTTATAGAGAATTTTATAATTTTTGAAAACTTTTCAGTTTTTTAAAGCTTTTCAAATGAACCCATTTATTGTTTAGTTAATAAAATCATATTTCTGTGTTAAGCGTACATACATTTCTTCTGAATGACGCGGCGCGAGCAACTACTGTGGCGCTTTCATTTTTAGATAACAAAAGACAAGGACAACAACGCAAAAAAATTGTTCTGTCCTTTGCAACAAAGCCTTGTGAAAATTAAACAGTGTGAACAATGTGTCACAATAATACAACAAACTCCAATTTTTGAGCATTGTTGAAAATCATTTACAGTGGTAGATCATTGTTGAAAGCCAATTTGGTCAATCGTGTGTTGATTTTTCAAGACAGTTATAGTGCTTTTTCATTCAGTTGTTAAATTTACAGCTTATTGCGTTTATTTGTTTAAAAAAAGTAATTTATCTTGTCGAAAGTGATTTATTTATTATTGGATAACGGAAAGTGCTTGTAAAAATATTAAAGCAGGTGTCATCACAGCGGAAGAGCATCGCTTACTAGCAGTTTTGTCTACAGATTATGCGAAGGTTCACCATCAATATGAGTTTGTGCAGAAATTTGGACACGGTACTTATGGAGCCGTTTTTCAACTCAGACATTTAGATAAACATCGCTTCATCGAACTAAAATTGTCTTTCATAAACTTGCTTAAAAAATACAAAAGACCTCTTGCCATGTTGGGTCACGAAACCGCGTTGTGTCTGATTAGCGCGGAACATATATCATCAACTTATTGTTACGTTTTATAACGCCTTTACATCCTGCAACTTTACACATTCTTGTAGAAGGATCTGACCTCGGTAACGGTAAGAAAGGCTTTGAAAGGATAATATCCTGATTGCATGGAATCTGCAGTCGAGTACAACAGCTCCACGAGGAAAACCTTTGTCATTTTGTCATTTAGATATGAAATTATGAAATGAGCTAGTAAGTCACAACGACACAGTGTTGCTCTGCGGTTTCAGGATACAGAGGGAAAAAAAAACCTCGAACAGACAGGTTAGTTAAACATTTTTGAATGCCTATATACGTAAGAAAATATTACTTTTGATAAAGAAAACACTATACTGCCTAGCAAAATGAATTTCGTTAATTAAAAGTAGATAAATTAGTTAAAACTAAGTATTAATAGTTTTACAATAAGTAGCTGAATTTTGAACATTGCTGTTAAAGTGATATTTGTGTGGACACCCAATTATGAAAATTAGCTTTAAACCATGTAAAGTATATAGACTATTAAACTATTTATAGAAGAACATTTTAAGAGACTGTTCTCTAAAACTGCGGCTATACATCGGCAGAAGACTATTTACCGCTCTGTAATCCATTATTGCGCTTCTAATAAATCGCTTGTTTTCAAACATTTTAGAAATGTAACTTATTTCAGTATGAAATTAACGACTTCATGTAAGTATTCTTGAAATTATTATGCAGAGGTTTCATAAGTTAGTTTAACTGTTCATAATGTTCATTATTTAGTTTAAATGTTCGCGCTAGATAAATTAGGCAGATTTACTTTGCAATAATTTGTAAATTGAAAGACATTTAAGTCCAGGTTTCATTTTTCTATAAAGGAAATCGTCAAGTTTTATCATCGATAAGTTATACAATGATACGATATTGTTTTGATCTTGCAGTCTATTTTTAATACTTTTCAAAATAGTTGAAAAGTGTTTATGAATTGGGCTCTTCTGGCCGTCTGTCAATCCCAGCTTTAACTTGCGTAAATATACTCGGATTGCTATATAATTCATGTATGTTATTGAAGTTTACCCTGGCATGTTCACTATTGAAAATGAAGTGTGTTGCATTAATAGTTCATTGACAGGGTCGATCAAAATTATTCCGTTGTTACGTTATGGTCTTTGGATGAAAATCATTTTCGGTGTATTTTAAAGGTGTTGTACTATTTTAAGCATTATGAAGTTTATATACATTATTGAGGTGCACTTAAAAATTGAATGTTAAATGCCGTTATTAATAATTTTAATATATGTAAATATCAGTAGTATATAATATAGTTTTAGATAACTATGGGTCTCTGAATCCTACAAGTTACGTTCGCCAACCCCCTTCCAGACACCTCAGACTTTAAAAACATGCCAAAAACATGCCAATTTGATGTGCTTTAAAAAGATTATGGGTCATTCCATGTCAAATCACCCAGGGCATGGCACCCACCATCACCAATTTTGATGAAATTCAGTGAATTTGCATTGTTTTTAATGCTGATTCCAAAAATGTCAATCATATTGAAATTGATCAAACGGTTTGTCAGATATGAGCTTTTAAATGTCTTCCAAGATGGCCGATTTGCCGCCATTTTGAATGGTACATGTGACAACATAAAGGCCTATAACTTCTTTCAGGTTTAAGCTAGAACTTTAAAATTGTTTTTGTTCTGTTCAGAATAAAGTAAACTTTCATCTAAGCAGATTTTTCCATTAAAATGCTGCCAGAAAATGACTTTTTGCCATTTTTTTAATTAAAAAAAGGTATAACTTCAATGGCTGATTTCCCCAATTGTTCCCCCTTCAATTTTCATCTAATTGCATAAATAGACAGCTCAAAGTGTGTTTTGATGCCTGATAAAAAAAATTTTAATGGGCAGTTTGTAGATTTTTTGTTTAAAGAAGAATTTCAATTTTACTGACTTCCATAAGTAACGGAAAGGACAAGATAATGTTGATATTTCTTTTATTACCAGAAATATCATACATATTTACATCTAAAAGTTTGGTAAGGTTTTATCTTTCATAAACATATATATATTTTTTAATGTGGCTAAAAAGAAGGGGAATCCCTCAGGAATTATAAATAGGAATGCTAATAATGAATTCCTGCAAGACATAGAAGTATTTTCATGACAAATTGAAATCTATTGCAAAGTTTCAGTAAATTTTAAATAAAAAAGAAATGATGGAAAAAAATTCAACAAATTGTCACATTTTATAGCAAAATCATACTTGTATATTATACAAAATGATAAAATTACTATTGTTAACTAAATACAATAAGTACAAATTATCGTACTTCAAAATTATGCAAAATAACATTTAGCACATACACGGTAAAAATACTATTAAAAATATATCTACATTCAAAATAAATATAATTAGTTAAAAAAATAACTCTGTTGTATTAAAATTGCAGCTCAAAGTGTGTTTTGATACCTGTTAAAAAATTTTTAATGGGCGATTTAAAAATTTCAAATTTAGTTCAAAATAAAAAAAATTATATACTTTATTTCACTTGGCTCATTATTTTTAAATGTAAATAACATTAAAGCTGTAATTACTGTTGAATTATAAATCGAAAATTGCTGTCAAAAATATGAAATTTCTAATTAATTAATTGCTAAAATTATCTGATTGGGTTAATTTATTACCAGAACTTTCCAGAAGACAGAATTTTAACCAGTAATTTCACTTTGGTTTGCCAGAAGGGGTTTTTCAACCAACCAGACAGATGTACTTACCATAAAGAGATTTTCAACGAATCGGACTAAAATTACTTCTCAGAAGATTTTTTCAACCAACCAGATTAAGCAGAATTTTACAACTTCTTATGCTAATCTGTTAAAAAAGATTAAAGTTTCTCTTTTGATCTTATAACTATAAATGATGCTGCTTTGTTGTATTAAGTTAGATGTTTTCTTATGGATAAACAAAAAATGTACAATATTAGTTTAAATATTAATAATCCAAATTGTGATTTAAATAATCCTCAAGCTATCCACCATCTCAATGAGTTATCCACCAAAAATGAAGAACTTCTTACATTAAGATGCAATTTAGAAGATAGCGAAAACTCAACAATATGCTTTGCTCACAGAGAACACTTTCTGCATATGTAAATTTAGCAAAAGAAATGTTTTCATTTATTTAATTTTCATCCTAACAAGACCAAGAAAAGTATCCTTACATGTGATAAGTGTGGATCAAGCTAAGAATTAAAGGCATAAGCTACATAATGATGCCATTCCTGGTAAGAAACTATGTTCAACCTGTAGGGAAAAAAGCAAGAGCTTTGCTGGAAGTATATGTGAAAGAACAGAAAGACTTGTGTCAGTCCACTGATTTTTCTGAAGAAATTACATCAAACATGGATCAGAAAGAAAAATATCACGTAAAGCTTAATGGAAGTTCACCACTAAGGTTACATGCAATTTCTGCACACTGGAAAGTGTCTGCTGGAGAAAGAAAATTACAGCAAATGAAAATTGCCTTGTGAAAGAAGGTTGCTTGCACCCTTGATTTGGAAGAGAACATTTTTCAGAGTGAAAACAGTAGCTCTGATGACGAAAATGTGAATCAAAAGAAAAGCTTCAGAATTCGAAAGATTATAGGAGATGGTGAAAGAAAAGTTTCCACAAATTAATCCCAGAGAAAAAATTCAGTTGCTAACTTTGATTCCTAAGTCATGATGGTCAAGAAAGAAAATAATTGAAACCTTTAGTGTAACTGAGTACCAAGTATAGACTTTATACTTGGGAAGACACTATAAAATCTGTGAAAGAATTTCATGAAGATAATGAATTTTCATGTCTCATGCCTGGTCAGGGAGATACGGTCAGCATAAAAAAAATGTCTGCCCATGTTCAAAAAAGGTTTCTTTTTTGTAATCTGAATTAACTGTATATCCAATTTTGATTGAAATTTCCTACCAATAATAAAATTGGGTTTTCAAAATTTGCTGACCTGCGACCTAATCACTGTGTCTTAGTTGGAAGTTCTGGCACACATTCTGTCTGCATGTATACAATACATCAGAAAGTTCAGTTGCTTATTGCAGCAATAGGGATTGAAGAAAAATATGAAGATTTAATCCAGAAATTGGTTTGCAGTTCTAACAATACAAATTGTATGTTACATATATGCAGCAAATGTCCCAAAAGATGTTCTTGAAGATTTTTTTTAAAGTTAAAATTTACGGATTTTGATCCTGAAGACGCAACATAAACAGTGGGTGTCAACTGATAGAGTATGATTAACATCACATACATCTACTCTGTACGGTACGATTTCATCCATCTTATTCTTAAAAAGATTGAAAAGCTCGTACCCCATACACACATATCCAAGTCCCAAAGTATTTATTTGAAAAAAAGATCTTACTAGTCATGAGGCTCTCATACAAATGGATTTTAGTGAGAACATTTCTTTTGTATTGCAAGACGAAGCGCAACAGCTACCATTGGACGCCTGGTTGCTGTACTTTACATACAGTTTCATTCTATGTAAAGCAAAAAAATGGAAGCAGCTTAAAAAGTGAAAGCCTTTGCATGCTTTCAGATGATATGGACCATGATGTACCAATGGTTTATCAGACTCAAAAATTAATCATGCAGCATTTAAATAATAAGTATATCTTAGCTACAAATGTAGAATATTTTACTGGTGGCTCTGCTGCCCAATATTAAAATTGAAAAACATTTTTGAACTCATGAACATGATTTTGGTGGAATAAAAGCAAATTGGAGCTTTTTTGCTACAAGTCACGGAAAATCTGTTTGTGATGGGGTGAGGGGTGGGGGGACTGTTAAAAGACTTGTGACAAAGCAATCCTACAAAGCCGTTTCCCAGTAGCAGAAAATTCTCCAAGTGTCTGCGACAGATATTTCAGGGACAAAAAATAACCTGCAGGCGAAACTTTTTTGCAATTGAAGCGTTAATTAATCAATCACTGACCTGTAACGTTTTTAGGCATTGTATGAATTTTTATTAATAATAATCTTAACTTTTGATATTAAGTAATAAAGAGCTAAACATAATGTGAAGCAAAATAAAGGTTCAATGAAAAAAAATCTGCAAAAGATAAAAGAAAATCTGCGACAGCCGTCTCCCGTCTTGAACTTTCTGCTACCGGGGCCGTTGCATGATCAAATTGCAAATGTGGCTATGATGTATGAATATTGCAGACAAAACATTGATGGTATAACATTTTTTATCATCACAAAAAGTGACATGTTAAAACTGCGCAACAACATGTCTCATCAGATACAACTTGCTACGACAATTCCTGGAACATGCAGCATGCATTATTATGGATCTACAGAAAACTTATTAATAAGTGGAAAAAGAATAAATACTGATGAAAATTTTTCTGTTTGTTCATCTTTTGATAGGAATATTAAAGAGACTTTGGATATTCCATCTCTTAAAAGTTATGTAGCATGTATGTATGAATGGAATTGATGTATAGACTTAGTGTCAAAAGTCCACAAAAAAGACGGAGATGCAACTGTTAAGTTCATGCATCCACAATGGCCCATCACCTTCGTATTATTAGATAGAAAATGACAGTTGTATTGTGCTTTTCAGTCATATCCTTTGTGCATGTGACATCAATACTACAAATGGTAGAATATATAAACTTGGTGATAAATCCAGTGCTTTAATAAGCACCAAGTAGGCAAAACATATAATTAGAAGGAAATAAAATCGAAATATAAAGATAACAAATTTTATTAATTATCTTTATTTTTAATTGTTATTGATGTAGATATATTTTCAATAGCATTTTTGCTGTGTATGTGCTCAATGTTATTTTGTATAATTTTAAAGTACAATAATATTTACTTAATGTATTTTTTTTAATTATATTTTGTATTATATGCATGATTTTGCTATAAAATGTGACTATTTGTAAAATTTTTCCCATTATTTCTTTTTTACTTATAATTTACTGAAACTGCAATAGATTTCAATTTGTTAGGAAAATACTTCTATGTCTTGCAGGAATTCATTATTAGCATTCCTGTTTATTCCTGTAGGATTCCCCTTCTTTATAGCCACATTAAAAAATATGTATATGTTTATGTAAGATAAAGCCTTATCAAACTTTTACATGTAAATTATGTATGACATTTCTGGTAATAAAAGAAATATCAACATTATCTTGTACTTTCCGTTACTTATGGAAGGTCAGTAAAATTGAAATTCTTCTTTAAACAAAACACCTGCGAACTGCCCATTAAAATTTTCTTATCAGGCATCAAAACGCACTTTGAGCTGCCTATTTATGCAATTAGATGAAAATTGAAGGGGGAACAAGGGGGGAAATCAGCCATTAAAGTTATGCCTTTTTTTAATCTAAAAAATGACAAAAAGTCATTTTTTGACAGCATTTTAATGGAATAAGCTGCACAAAAATCAGTTTAAATGAAAGTATACTTTATTCTGAACAGAACAAAAAAAATTTGAAAGTTCTAGCTTAAACCTGAAAGAAGTTATAGACTTTTACGTTGTCACATGTGCTATTCAAAATGGCGGCAAATTGGCCGTCTTGGAAGACATTTAAAAGCTCATAACTCACAAACCGTTTGATCAATTTCAATATGATTGACATTTTTGGAATCAGCATTAAAAATTCTACAAATACACCAAAGTTTATCAAAATTGAAGGTGGTGGGTGTCATTTTTAGAAAATTCTTTGTGATTTGACATGGAATGACCTTTATGGAAGATTAAATCCTAATTATACGACCAGTGGCAAACTCCTGTATTCGTGTTTCCATTCATTTCCTTTTAACCAAGGGATTTTAAGGCCGAATCAACTGCTGTGTAGACAGCTAACGGCTGTTTCCGTGATTCATTAAATAAGGTCAGCCTAAAAATTCATAATTAGCTTGTATAAAATCGCTAAGTGAACAATTTTATAAGGATATGTTCAAAGTGTCTAGCAGAGCGCAATAAAACGTTGGAAAAATGTAATTGGATCAAGTGCACTCAGTCAGACTATTGGTTGCATGAAATTTGCTCAAACTTCCTAAATAAATGTGCAGTTTGTAGAAGATCTAAGATATTGCTGAAAAGAATAGAGGGGTGTACGAAAAATATCAACAAAAATGCTAGTCTCAAAACAACTTTATCACAGTGGCTTTACCCTATTTAAACACGTTATAAAGTTTTAAAAATAGGCATACTTTAGAGCCATAATTCTTTTAAATGTTAAGTAGAACATAACGTTTTTTTTTTTAAATATTGGTTTATTTTTTATTAAATTGCCAACGTTTGTTACATTCATATTTTTGTAATTTTCTAATATTAAATAAGTTAACAACTTTATCATGTCTAAAATATTAAAGTTACTTTTATTAGTCCCAGTATGTTTTACACTGCTTCACATAAATTGTTTACATTGAAACTCCAGATGGTATCTTATGTCTAGATAATTGGCCATCTTTGCCGAAATGGAACCATTTATAAAGACAAAATTTTTGATTCTTACTATAATATCTGTAAAATGAAATAAGTTTTTAAATCTTACATAAAAGTATAAACTTTAACAAGAATTCTATGAATAACAAATAAAAACAACAGGTGATTTTTTGAAAAAAAGTAAAAAACTGTGGCAGCTTCACCCAATCTACCCTATTTTTGACTGTGATTTTGGTTGTTTATGATTTTCTTTATTCATTTTCGCTTTGACACTTTCACAAAGCGCTTAACATATGACTTTTTTTTATTCGAACGTACGTTTTTTAAATATTTTTTTAAAATTGATATAGAATACAAATTTCGGAAATTTTATTTTCATTATAGTTTAAGTATGTATTTATAAAAAAACTATTTTTCCAGTTTTTTTTATAATACTTTGCATTCCAAATTTGACAGGGACTTTCCATTTACATGTTATTAAATAATACTATAGAAAAATAACATTGTTATTTATCCTAATTCATTAAATAATGATCAGCTCTAGTACAAGCTGTCTTTTTCCTACAACTTTAAAATGAAATAATACAAGAACCGTTTTGTTATTTATCCTAATACGCCAAATAATGACCAGCTCTGTACAAGGTGTCTTTTAATTAACCTACAACTTTAAAATGAAATAACCAAAGAACCGTTGCAAATAGCAAAGCAAATTTTTTTTTATTGAAAGAACGTCTAAAAGGTAATTAATGCACAAGGTTTTCAAAGTGAGAGCCTTCAGAGGCGATACAGTAGCGCAACCTAGTCACAAAGTTATCAGTACTTGTTTCTCTTTTAATGCTTGCAAATAAGTCAGTAATGGATTTCTTGAGGCCATTGAGGTCTGTCGGTTTCTTCTTGTACACCAAGTCTTTCATATGACACCAAAGATAGAAATCGTACGGATTCATATCCGGTGAATAAGGTGGCCAATGTAATGCACCAGGATGGTTGTTCGGGTATTGATAAGCAATAACCCGGGTTCCAAACACACTGTTAATGGTATCAAACACTCTCCCTGTTCAATGCGCAGGGGCACAGTCCTCCATGAACCTATATTCATCGATGTTCATACCCAGATTACGAATTTGAAGAAAAACGACTGTCTGAGATTATCTTTAACATTATCAAACCTTTCAAATTTTCTTATCAGATCTCTTTCCATTCCTCTAGAAAGGTTTAGGTCGGTTTCTGAATGTTGAAGACCACTTCCATAGAAATAGCCATTATTCTTTTAAATGTTAAGTAGAACATCACCTTTTTTTTTTCAAATATTGTTTTTTTAAATTGCCAACGCTTGTTACATTCATATTTTTGTAATATCCTAAAATTAAGTAAGTTAACAGCTTTAGTATGTCTAAAATATTAAAGTTACTTTCATTTGTCCCATTATATCTTACAGTGCTTCACAAAAATTATTGTGTACATAGAAACTCCAGAAGGTATTAGATAGTTGGCCATCTTATCCCAAACTTGGGGCAAGATGCCTAAAGGCAAGCATTTACAAAACGAAAATTTGCGGTGCTCTCTATAATATTTGTAAAACTGAATAAGTTTTTAAATCACTTATAAAATATCAACTTTAACAATCAATCAATGATTAACAAGGAAAAACAACAGGTGATTAAAAAAAAATAGCCAAAAATTACAGCATCTTCATCCAATCTACTCTATTTTTTACAGTGGCTTGGGTTGTTTATAATTTTGTTTCTTCGTTTTTACATTGACACTTTCATAAAGCGCTTAAAATATGATTTTTTTATTCGAAAGTACAATTTTTTCAATCTTTTTAAAAATTAATATAGAAAACAAATTTCGGAAATTTTATTCTGAATTTAATTTGTGTATGTATTTAAAAAAGCTGTTTTTTTTTCAGCTTTTTTCAAAATACTCTGCAGGTAATGCATTCCAAATTTTACAGGGACTTTCCATTAATCTGTTACTAAATAATACACTATAAAACAAAAACATTGCTATTTATCCTAATACGTTAAATAAACTCTAGTATATGTAGAATTTAAATTAAAAAAAATTTTGAGTCTGATAAATAAATATCAAAATTTTCTCTTTTTTATTTATTATCTTTGAGAAATTTTCAGTTTTTAAAAGCTTTTTAAATGAATACATGAATTGTTTACTTAATAAAATCATATTTTTGGTTTGCCATACATATATTTCATTCTGAATGATGCAAGAAACTACTGTGGAGCTTTTATTTTCAGATAATAAAATATAACAAAGGACAACAATGGACAAAATTGTTTTGTCTTGCAATAAAGCCTGGTGAATATTAAAGAGTGTGAACAACGTGTCTCAATACTACAACAAAATCCAATTTTTGAGCATTGTTGAAAATCATTGTAGATCACTGTTGTAAGCCAGTTTGATCAACAGTTTATTGATTTTTCATGACCATTATAGTGAATTTTCTTTCAGTTGTTAAATTTTAACTTATTGCGTTTATTTATTTAAAAAAGTAATTTACCTTGTCGAAAGCGATTTATTTATTATTAGATAATGAGGAGTGCTTCTTAAAAAGTAAAAGAAGGTTATTAATCATTTGTAGGGTCCACATCAATGTGAGTTTGTGCAGAAATTTGGACACGGTACTTATGAATGGGGTCATTGCAGAACTCAGACATTCAGATAAACATCGTTTCGTCGAAATAAAATTGTCTCTCAGAAACTTGCTTTAAAAAGTACAAAAAACCTGTGGCCTTATTTGGGCAACGAAAACTTATTGCCCCTGATCAGTGTGGAACATATACCATCAATTTATTGTTACGTGTTTATAACGCCTTTACATCCTACAACTTTACAGATTCTTGTGTAAGGATCTTATCTCAATAAGGATAAGAAAGGCTATGAAAGGATAATATCCTGACTGCATGGAATCTGCAGTGGACTACATCAGCCCCACGAATAAAAAGTTTGTCATTTAGACTTTTTAGATTTTTCCCTCAGGTGGGTATGTCTTGACCTGATTAATTTCTTTAAAAATCCTTGAATTTTGGAGTTAATTTCGGGAAGATTTCGTCTTTAATGAGATTGTGGTTGGTGTTTTAATACTTTACTATTAAAATAGGACAAAAATATGAATTATAAATATTTTTATGTAGATTGATAGATGTAAAATATGAATGTTATATTTTACGCGAGAAATTTTTAAAAAAAGTAAAATCGATTTTTTTCCATTTAATATTTTAATTAAAATATCTATTTTAAATATTCAATAAAAATATATTTTAAATACGAATATATAACTTTAAAAAATAAATTTTGAATACTTTTAAATGAATGGGAAATTCAACTATTTTTATTTTTAGATTCGAAAACGTTTCTTTTCTTTTGTTGTTAGTTAATTTTTTTTTCTTTTTAAACTAAATTAGAAATCTTGGTTCATAGAATTTTTGGTTTTTCGTTTTAAAAATGAATCCGGATTTTAGTATTAATAGAGCCAATACGCATGCGTGGTAGGAATTAACGGAATTTCTCCCTCTTTTTCAGACTTCCCGGAGGAATTCACTGATCAAACATATTTTCTAGGAGTGCGGAGATTTGCTAAAAATGAGGAATAATTTAGCGTACAAAGCCGAGTTTTTCTGACAGTGTGACTGCATGGAATTTGCTGTGGACTACAACAGCTCCCCGAAAAAAAAAAAGCTTTGCCATTTAGACATAAAATCATCAAATGTGCTGGTAAGTGAAGACGACACAGTGCTGCTCTGCAATTTCAGAACACAGGGAAAAAAACCCGCCGGCACAGGCAGGTTAGTGATACATTTTTGAATGCCTATATACACAAGGAAATAATACTTTTGATAAAAAAAAAATGCTACTGGCAAAATGAATGCCGTTAATCACTAGATATTACTAATTTTAGAATAAATCGCTGAATTTTAAACATTCCTGTTAAAGTGACATTTGTGTGGGCACATAATTTTGAAAATTAGCTTTAAACCGCGGAAAGTATTTAGACCAGGGACTGACAAAAGTTGAAAATTTTTAGGCGCCAGGAAAAATTCTTATGAGCCATCTTGCAGAATCATTTCTCTGACATTAACACATTTATTGCAAAATGGAAAACTGGCAACTCATAACCGTATTCGGCATTTTTTGAGTGATCTATGCGTCATTTTGCAGTGAACAAGTTAACTATTCAATAAAAAAAAATCAAACTGAGCAAAAATTTTAAGAATAACATTTTTACATTGTAAAAATTAAATATAAACAAACTATAAAATTAAACATTAAAACAGTAGACAAATTAATTTCCTTACCTTTTATTCCCAACAAGAAATTATATACATAAATTAACAATGCCTTTGAGGTTTTGATTTGAAATACCATTTGCCATTTATGTGAGATATATCTGGCAACTGCAGATTTTGGTACATTCCCCTTAATGAAACATCTTTTTTTTTTTTTTTTTTTTTTTTTTTCTGCTGGAGTATTTTTAAGGTTTTCTAATCTAAGAAATCTTTGCTCTTTCAACAAGCACTTTAGATTGGTTTAGCAAAAACTCTCATTTCTGAAAAATTAGGGAGAGTTTTTGCGCCGGTATGGTGTATTTTCTTCAACTGCAAATAATCGCGCTATTAAAAATATATATTTTCGCACATGGAATTTTTTTGGTTAAAGGAAAAAAATTAAAATTAATAAGTAGGTAAAAAGTTAGTCGCCTAGAGGAATGTTTTAGTCGCCCGGGCGACCTGGCGCCCGGGATTTGTCGGACCCTGATTTAGACTATTAAACTATTTATAGAAGAACATTTTAAGGGACTGTTCTTTAAAACTACCGCTATATATCGCCAGAAGACTTTTTATCGCTTTGGAATCCATTATTACGCTTCTAATAAATTATTTGTTTTCGAACATTTTAGAAATGTAACTTACTCCAGAATGACATTTACAACTTCATAAAAATAAATATTATTATTAAAAATAATTAAATAATATTAAATATATATTATTATTATTGAAATTACTATGCAGATATTCCGTAATTTAGTTTAAATATTCGTAATCTAAGCAGTTTTACTTTGCAATAATTTGTTAGTTGAAAGATATTAATGTCCAGGTTTCACTTTTCTATAAAGGAAATCGTCAAAGGTTTATCATGGATAAGTAGTAGACGATATTGGTTTTAGCTTACGGGTTTTTTTTAACACATTCCTAAATAGTTGAAAAGTGTTTATGAATTGGGTTTGTCCGGCTCTAATTATTGATTGAAGAGAACTTTTCTCTTGATTACCAACTTACTCGATGAAGCAGGAAGTCACCATCAATCACATAAGCAGTTTGTATGGTTTATTCTAAATTATCAAGAGGAAAGAACAAATCGTTAAATACCGACTTTTGCGTTTTCCTCATCGCGGCGTTATGAAACAGAGCGGTAGGATATGGAGCCAAGTCAAATTCAAAGTGTTTTCTAATTTCTTCCTTTGATTTCTGGTGAAAAGAAAATCGGCGAAAAATCGTGTCTGAATTTCCTCCGCCTCTTCATACAGCACTCTCATTGAATTCCCTTCCGAGGCAAACAACTACTTTTACTTTGCTATACGAAACTAACTTTGGAAGGGGCCCATTCTCTTTCTCCTCTCCACCCCACTTTATAGAAGTTTAGACTCTCTGTATGCTTGCTAACATAACATACATGCTTCAAAAAGAATATAGTGTATATTTAGATATTTATAATAATAATAGTTCCCCTACTTTATACTTGGTATTTAAGGTTTCAAAACTTTTACTCATAAAGGCAAATATATGTCTAAGTACTTTTGGTTTGGTTTCATGAGCACTTTATGAGTTTTTTTAGAAAATTTGGAAAAAGTCACTTTTTTGACTTATCATAACTCGCTTATTATTGGTGGAATTTTTAGTCTGCTATACTAAATCGATGAAGAATGTTATGCCGTACAATTTATGAATAAAGAGTTTTTGGTAGAAAAGTTGTTTTTGAGTTATTTACTATTTAAATACTGAAAAAGTCCGAAAATTTTGAAGTTTTCGTGGTGCCAATTCTGAAGCTCACTAGGAAAAATGGGACAAACTTCAAGTCCCTTCCTTTAGATGTAAACAAAGCCATTAAAACAATTTCCAGCTTTCCGCGTATTATCGGTTAGTACCGCTCTTTTTTGAGCTAATTTTATTGGCCTATTAATGATTGGTGGGCACCGTATTATTTATAAAATCATAACGGGTGATGAGACGTACCTTTTTTTGATGTTCCAATACGTCAAGAAAGTAAAGTATCGGTCTTTGAAGATGATACGAAATTAACAATGGTAAAAAGACAACAATCAATGAAAAACTAATGTTATGCCGTATTCTTCAGAAGTACAGTTCTGATCAAAGCCTTTAAGCTGGAGGGACAGAAGACAGTTACAGCTAACTGGTACACCACTAAGTGTCTTTCAGACATTTTTCAAGAGGTGAATGTTAAGAGACTCGTGCTTCACCATGACAATGCATCTTCTCATTCAGCAAGGCTTACAGTCGAACATCCACCCTATTCTCCTGATCTTGCTATGTTTGACTTTTGGATATTTTTTAATCTAAAAAAAATTACGTGAGTGTCGTTTTCACTCCGAAGATAAGATTGATGAGACTATAAAAGAATATTTTTCATCTATTCCAAGAAATGGATGGCTTGAGGCATTTAATATCTGATAAAATCCGTCTACAAAAGTGCATTGATCTTGGAGGGAACTACTTTGAACTCTCCTAAGAGTTCGTAAGTTTAACTTGTACCATTTAACCGTACCTCAAATATTTCAGTGTGACCCTTGTATTTCTGCGTTCAGCGTACATTTATTTCATTCTGAATGACGGAAGAAACTACTGTGGCGCTTTCATTTTTAGCTAACAAAAGACAACAAAGGACAACAATAAATAAAATTGTTCTGTCCTGCAACGAAGCCTTGCGAAAATTAAACGCTGTGAACAACTTGTCTCAATACTACAACAAAACTCAATTTTTGAGCATTGTTGAAAATCATTGACAGTTGTAGATCATTGTTGTAAGCCGGTTTGATCAATCGTATAATAATTTTTCAAGACCATTATTGTGATTTTTCATTTAGTTGATAAATTTTCAACTTATTGCGTTTATTTATTTAAAAAAAGTAATTTATCTTGTCGAAAGTGATTTATTTATTTTTGGATAATAGAGAGTGCTTGTAAAAAAGTAAACGGTGTCATCACAATGGAAGTGTATCGGTTACTGGCATTTAGTGTTGCGAGATGGCTCCAAATTCTCTGGGCACCACTAATTTCTTTCAGTTTATTTCGCCATCTTTAATCGCAGATAATTCTGCAGTTAGATAAGACGAAGAAAATTGCTGGTGTCTTGAGCATTTGGAGCCCTAATTTACGCGGACACCTAGTAAAATTACTGGGAGTCATTTATAGATTTGGGCACGCTACTTATGGGGCCGTTGTAGAACTGAGGCATCCAGATAATCATTGCTCTGTCGCAGCTAAAATTATCTTTCAGAAATTTACTTCAAAAAGGCAAAAAGACCTATGTCCATATTTGGACCACGAAAACGTGTTGCCTCTGATTAGCGTGGGAGATATATACCAAACTTATTGTTACGTGTTTATAACGCCATTACATCTTACAACTTTACACATTCTTGTGAAAGAATCTGATCTCGGGTAAGGATAAGAAAGTCTTTGAAGGCATAATATCCTGACTGCATGGAATCTGCAGTGGATTAAAACAGCTCCACGGGAAAATACTTTGCCATTTAGACATGAAATCATCAAATGTGCTGGTAAGTGACAACAACACAGTGCTGTTCTGCGATTTCAGAACACAGAAGGGAAAAAAAAACTCACACAGGCAGGTTAGTAATACATTTTTGAATGCCTATATGCGTAAGAAAATTTTACTTTTGATAAATAAAATGCCATATTGATTGGCAGAATGAATGTTGTTAATTACTAGACATTAATTATTTTACAATAAGCCGCTGAATTTTTTACTGCTGGTAAAGTGACATTAGTGTGGGCACTTAATTTTGAAAATTACCCAGGGCTCGCACCGTTCCTAAAATTTTCGCGCTTTGCTACCAGTATTTTAAATAAGAATTCTTCATGGTAGAATCCTTTAACGTTTATAATAGAAATGTACAACAAAGATTATTGTTTTAATTTAGTGGTAGCAAAGTGCGAAAATTTTAGGAACGGTGCGAGCCCTGATTACCTGTAAACCATGGAAAGTATCTAGACTTTTAAAATATTTATAGAAGATCATTTTAAGAGACTGTTCTCTAAAACAGCCGCTATTATATTGCCAGAAGACTATTTACCGTTTTGAAATTCATTAATAGGCTTCTAATAGATTATTTATTTTCGAACATTTTAAAAATGTAACTTACTCCAGTATGACATTAACGATTTCATATGAATATTATTGAAAGTACTATGCAGAGTTTCCTTAATTTAGTTTAAATGTTCGTAATCGCGCTAGATAAAATAGGCAGTTTTACTTTGCAATAATTTCTTAAATAAAATATATTAAAGTCCAGGTTTAATTTTCCTATGAAGGATTTTGTGAAGTTTTATTATTGATAAGAAGTAGACGATGTTGTTTTTAGCTTACAGTTTTCTTTTAAAAACTTGTTAAGTCTTTTTGCCGTATGCTGGAGAAAAGACAACAAGCTTTTTTCCATCTAATTTTCAAACAAATGCACATAAAAGAAATGAAATTTGAAAGAATGGTGTAGTCAATTTTATGTAATTTAAAAAACAAGCATGATTTACTGTTAAAAAGTTGCAATTTTTTTTTTTTTATAAAAGCCCACTTTTGGATGAAAAAAAAGTATAAATGAAAGGTTTTTGAAAAATATTTACATAAATGGGATTAATTAAAAAATGGTCGTGTAATGGTTTAAGAAGGACATGGTTTTATCGGATACAATCTTTTATTAATTTTTTATTATGTAAATTTCAGAAATATGTTAAAAAAATAACCCATGACATATAAACTGTAAGATAAAAGTTCTTAAGGAAGCAAAAGCAGTTGTGAATTACTATGGAAAACAGGCGATATTGATGTATATTGTTTGCGGAAACTACTAAAGTGATTTCAATATTTATGTATTTTTGCTATCATAATAAGCTACATTTCGATCGTTTTGCTTTTCTGGAAAATCAATTCTTATTTAGTAACATTAATTAAAAAAAAAAAAAATCACGAGAAATCATAGGCATGAGACTATTATATTTTCTATTTTTATTTCTTGTCGAACGATTGTAATTCAGCTAAAACTACGTATAGCTATTTAAAAAATATTGAATCTGTTTCAGTAGTTCTCGAGGACAAAGTACTTCAACATCATCTGTTTTTAGTAGGGTTTCATAAGTAGTTTTTCCCTTAAAAGATAAAAATCCAACATTTAACTATTATACTATAGACTTCCTTCTCCAAAAAGCGTTATTAAGATTTTACAAATCACCTGAAACGGAAAAATAATAAATTGTCTGAATCAGCGTTGAGTTATGTTGGATTTTGAATTAATAATTATTGAATAATCGATGTCAGTGGCGTAGCCAGGGTGGCGATTGGGAGGGTTCATATGATCGGGATACCACTAATTTCGTCAAGTAATCTTTGTCTTGTTTAGTAGCTGAAAATTCTGAGATTAGATAAGGCGAAGAATATTTCTTTAAAACCCTGGTATTCAGAGCCTCTGTACCACCAACCTGGGTATGACACTAATCGAGATTTATACTCAACGAAATAAAACAAAAATCGTTAACTAAAAGTTTTGATAAATCAAGCATTTTTTAAATAGATACTCCCTTCATGTATCTACCGCCTGAAGGCCAAAGAGTGAAGCAGTTGTTTTGTTAACAGATTCCAGTACGTCAACTATTCGTTAGGTATGCTGTGCTTGGAGTTAATCACAAAAAAAAAAGGCTTCGGTAAATCTAAGAATTGTGGGGATAGCAAATCTAGCTGGACAGAAGTTTTGCATCTGAAAATCTTTGACAATTTACAGGTTGGTATTGATTTTAATTTGAGAGAATTATACTAACTTATAGAACGGGATCGCATATCAAGAAGTAATATGAAGACTTTTAACATTATTTTATGAAAAAAAAATGGAGATATTTTAAAATGTAAATATGAAAACATTCTTTGATATTTGTATTTCACAAATGCTCTGATATTCTATAACTGGAAATAAATTATGATTTGTTATACTACAAGATTCTATTTTATTCTGAAAAATTTTGGCCGGTGATATTAAGAAATTTCCATTAACAGTGCAGTGTTACCAATTGGGCGTTTTTTTTAAATTCAGAAATCTGCTAATATTACCAAATAACAGTAAAACCTCCCTAAAGTGACCAAGTTCCATTCCAATAAAAATTGGTCGCTCCGAGAGGTCGTCTCTTAATGGAGGTCATGTTTGAATCATATTTTAATTGTTGAAAAGCGGTAATAATTAACGTTACTAAAATTTATTTTTCACGTTAGGAAAAAATATAAAAATTTAAGTATCAAAACAAAAGTTAATTACATTCATAAGTTAATTACGGAATATTTAAAAAATGACTACAATGGCGTTTGTTTTGATTTAAGGTTTTATCTTTTAAAACTTTTATTTCCCAGTCCTTACGAAGTTCGGTAAATAAATGCTATTTTTTTTTTTTGGACGGAACAGATAAAGACGATTTCATTAATTTATCTATTCCTTTGAGAATTTCACGACAGAATAGGGCAGGAGAGTTTATTGACCGTTATTCTTAATTTGCCATCAGAGTTAAATTCATTGCCTAAAAAGGCACAAAGGGGTTTAAACACTTAAAAGTTACCGGGATAAAAAGAAAATCTAAACTTAGTTTAGAAGTTTGATGAATAATGCGCTCTCCGGAACTATTTTCTAATAAAACCTTCTTCAAGGGATCACGAAAAAATGGTCGTTCAGGGAGGTGGTCGCACAGGAAGGTGGTTGCACAGGGAGGTTTCACTGTAGTTTATATTCGCCTTATTTAATGGCAGATTAAATATTACGAATATTTACGATATATAGGGGAGACTAGGGAGGGTTGACCCATTCTTTACAAAATGTTTTTTTATTTTTTAAATATTGAACCTAGAATAAATTTTCATATGTCATTTTATTCGTTATACAATCAGTTATCAAAATAAAATTGTGATATAAGTGTATTATATAAGAAACTTGAAAAAATATTGATTTTAATCATGAGAAAGTAATGGGTCAAGGCTTCCCACCTATGGGAGGCTTGACCCATTTAAATTTATATTGAAATATTTGTTAAGTAAAATAAAACCAGTTTAAAAAAGTCAGAATAACTTTATGCTGCATGGTTTAATTATTATAAAAAAATATTTGGGAAAAAGTGATACGTAAACAAACCCACTTAGATGGAATCCAAGGCACAAGAGAAAAATTCCGTTCTAAACAAACACTTTTTGTGATACTCGACCTGGCAACACTAGTTGTCTCAAAGTTTTGCATCATCTCATTGTGTTCATCTTGGTGAAACTTTTGTACATACCATCCTAAAGTGTTTTGATCAATGTTATGTTCTTTTGCAAAGGCATGACACACATTACTTAAGGCTGCTGCTTTTATCCTTTCTAGTTTTTTCCATTCTTACTATTTACCAACTATGGGTATTATTGAAATGAAATAAAAGTTTCTATCAACTTTCCAATTTATATTTCATTAAATGTTTTCGTATTTCTATAGCAATTTTTCACATCTTCCTTTAATCAATTTTTAGCATTTTCCTTTCCCCTACCCCACCCTATAGGGGAGACTAGGGAGGGTTGACCCACTTTTTACAAAATGATTTTTTATTTTTTAAATACTGAACGTAGAATAAAGTTTTATATATCATTTTATTCATTACACAATCAGTTATCAAAATAAAATTGCTACATAAGTGTAATATATACAAAATTTGAAAAATGATTGATTTTAATCATGAAAAAATAATGGGTCAAGGCTCCTCACATACGGGAGGGTTGACCAACTATATGGGTCAACCACTTTATTTTACATTGAAATATTTGTGAAGAGAAATAAAATCAGTTAAAAAAAAGCAAAATAACTTTATGCTACATGCTTTAATTATTATTAAAATATTTTTGAATATATGATGCTTAATCGTAAGTCAGAGGAGAAAATTTTTTGTTTTAAACAGAATTTTGTTTGAGCAGGTATAATTGTACAGCAAGGAAAACAAAATTTGAACATTTAAGACAGTATTCCGCTAGAGACAGGTTCAGTTTTCATAGGGTTTCATGCATTATTATTATTAGCCACTGTCCCGCTTTTTTTTGTTTTCTTGTCCTACTTTTTGTAACATTCGACCTGACAACTTTAGTTGCCACATAGTTTGGCTTTATCTCGCTCTATTCATCATGTTGAAATTTGTCTATATACCTTCCTAAAGTTTTTCGGTCAATGCTATGTTCTTATGCAGCCGCGCGAGTACTTAACTTATCGTTAACATCTTTTAACCCTTTCATGGGCAAAGTACTTTCAGTGCCAAAATGTTGCAATAAAGGACTGGCACCGGAATATACGAACAAATTTGTTTCGAGATATGAAAAAGTCCGTATTTCACATACATATTAAATGGAAAAGTTTTAACAAATTCTGGTACCTATGTGGCGTTTGGGAATTAAAATTAAGTGGTTTCATAAACATGCCACTGCCCTTGAAACTGTTAAGACTGCTGTTTTCATACTTTCTAGTCTTTTCCACTGTTTCTACATACCTAATGTAAGTAATATTTAAATGGAAAAAGTTCCTATCAACTTTCAAATTTATATTTCATTAATTTTTTTCGTGCAGTGGATACTATAGCAATTTTTCATATCTTTCTTTAATCAATTTTAAGCGTTTTCTATTCCATCACCCCATTTTACTGTAGGTTTGCAGAATAAATTTATATTCATTTTTATATATCACCATTAAACTTTCATTATGCACAATGCATAATGAAAATACATCCAAAAACCCCTAAATTAACACACTGACGACGGTCAATTTTTATTAAATCTGAATTTTAAAACAGTAGAAGCTCCACCCTGTTCTGAAAGTATTTTGTAAATTTGTGTTCTAAATAGGTTTACTAAGTTTATGCATCAGTAAATATCTTTTAATGTCTATAAAATTTCTTACAATCTAAAAAATTATGGACAACATGATATAAATGCATTTTCTGTAAGGTTAAAGTCATGCCCTTAGTCAATGATTTTTTTTTTAATGAAAACGATAATTATCGCTTTCCGTCGTGAATGTGTTAAGGGAGCGTTGAACATCTATCTGGTCAACCCTCCCTCACATTGACTGGGTCAAGCCTCCCCACACAGCCCTTTTCTAAAGAATAACACATTATTATGTTAAGCCTAATTTACTTTATAATCTTTATTCCCGGAATAAAAGCTCGATATTTCTGCATTACTTAAAACCTACTTACTTAAATTTCAATGATATATTTTTTCTGATAAAAGCTTACAAAATATTTCTAAAAAAAAAAACACAACTTTTAGGCTGAAAACGCCTCACAATTGATTTTTTCACACCTATTTCGATTATCTGTATGAAACACAGACTGTTGTTTGAGCATTCCAGTAGCTTTGGTTGACACCTATTGATAAAACTCTGAAATTCTTTTAAATATGAAAACTGATGGGTGAGTCAAGCCTCCCGTATGGTCAACCCTCCTTAGTCTCCCCTATCCTACCCTATTTTACTGTAGCTTTACAGAAAAAATTTTCATTATTTTAGAAATATAACCATTAACCCTTCATTATGTACAGTGTATAATAAAAATATTTATAAAAATACTAAATTAAGGGAACTTTGACCATCTTATCAATCCTTCCTTACACTAATTGGGTCAAGCCTCCCCACATACCGCTTTTTAAAGTACATCACATTGTTATCTTTAGTCTAATTTTCTATACAATCTTTATGCCTGGAATGAAAAATCATTAATGTCTGCATTATCTAAAACGTACTTACAATTGATTTTTCCTTACCTGTTTCAATTATCTGCATGAAACAAAAACTATTGTTTGAGCATTCATTAGCTTTGGTTGCCACTTATTGGCAAAACTCTGAAATTCTTTTAAGTATGAAAACTGAAGGATGGGTCAATGAATGAAAAATATGAAAACTGAAGGTTGGTCCAGTAGACCCTTTCCAGTCTCCCTATATAATATATAATACGATTCGAAGATAGCAGCATTTTTTTGAGCAACAACAACAACAAAAAATCTGTGCTGAAATTAAATGCCTTAATTTGTCAGTATAATGTTATATGGAGTATAAAGTTTAATTGGTCGAGAGGATATTTGAGAACACACATTCTAAGCCTGTTATTATCGTCAAGATAAGGTTTGTTTTCCAGTGTCTATAACAAGAGTTTCCATAAATTGAACAAAAACTTTTAATTTGAGCCCGCACCTTGTGCGTTTTTCGACATTCTGAAAAATAAAGGTAAGAGCTATGTAAGAGCAAATTTTCTAACTCGAGAAATTGAGATTTCTCCTGAAAATTACGATTATAAAGAAAGAATGTGTGCAATTCAAAGTTAAATGAACATAGAGAAATATGACCTCAAGAGTTTGATTTAAATAAATTTTGCGAAGACTTTTTCTCATAATACATAATATCACAATGCATTTAAAGGTATCAGTGGAGCCCACCCGGATCTTCCGGCATACGCAACAATCTACCCCGTGTCAAGAACTTGTGTAAACCATTTTCAATTGAAGACTCTAATATTTTTTTATTTTTTTTTACCATTTAATGAATTTTTTAGGATAACCCATAAACAACATTTAGAAACCTTTTTATAAGAAAAATACCAATTTTCAAATAAAGTTTTGAAATTTATTAAAAGTGGTACTTTTGTATTATCTCCACATACCAGAGATTAACAACCAAGGAAATAGCCAAATATTTTACTATTCATAGCAACTATTTCGATTCTGATTATTTCAGTGTTTAAGATCACAGTTCCGTTAAATAATTGTTAAATTTGTATTTTATTTATTTTGTTTTATTTCTTATTTATTTATTAACGATGTTTTAGTTATACAAAATTAGCCGGAAACAAATTCTGAACTATTCATACTATTTTAAGTGCATACGGGTTAATCTTTCATAATCGGATTGCACGCGACAGAGAAAAAAAAATTCATGCTTAAAAATTATTTTAAAAATCACGAAAAGTCAGTAAATTGAGATATAATTTTCAAACAAATCGTATTTGAAAGTTTATTTTCTCTCCTATTTGACGGTGTCAAAATTGAAAGTGTGAAATGTTTAAAAGTTTTATTATAAGCAAATTTGATTGTTCATGTCTTTGCTACCGTCGATATGGTGTCAGCGTTACTCAAATACACGTTTTCCCTTTATATTATCTATTCTTTCAATAGATTCGAAATAAAACCTTTTTAAAGATTGATCTCAAATCCAAATTAACTACCTTCTGACTAATTTCTGAATTGATTTTTGTTCGTAAATGCATGATGTTTGCCTGTGTCTCAGTCATATTCACTGAAATTGATCAGATTTTCTATTTTTCGATAAACGGACAAGATTTTTCAAAAAAGGCTGTCAAAATTGACCTTTTGAACCGAATAAACGATCGCGGAAGCTCGTTAAAGATCATTATGAGAAAACAATCACTAAGATGTAATTCATTTAACAAAAGTGAAAAAGAAAGTTACAGTAGAACCTAGTTTATCCGAACTAATTGGGACCGACCATCTTTCGGAAAATCGAAATTTTCGGATAATCGAGAATGTTTCAATGGGGCAACATTTTGAAGTATATTTTAAGTTATCCAATTTAGTTTTTTTTTAAACAGTCGGTAATGAATTTTCTATTATTTGTTTTGTATATATTTTTTTCTAATACTTTTGTGCAACAAAAAAATTATGAAAATATATTTTTTCTTTTTGATAATCAATAAAAATAGTATATTAGTTTAATTAAGTTATTTGATTTATTAGAATTTTATTCGGTACAGGTTTCACGCAAAGAAACAAAAATCCAAGGTGGCGGCTTGCGGAAAGATACGACATCTATTCCAAAGTTACTTTCACTTTCAAAAACAATTCTGAAAATGAAAGTGTCATTCTAAAAAAATATCTGCAACCAAAATCGAAAAGTAAAAAAGGTGCGATGTACAGACGGATTCGGCTATCCAATGAAAAATAAAATATATTTTTAAAAATGTCGAAATGCAAACGAGATATTAAAAAATCCGTCCTTATAGGGTTAGCATCAGCTCGTGAGTGCCTTCGCTGGCAGGGACAGGAGCCTTAAACGTAAAAGCATGACACCTTGCATGTATGACTGTTGAAGTCGTTAGGAACCTAATAACTTTCTGAAACTTTCTGAATCCATAAAAAATGTGTCTTAAAATTTCGCAGGGAATTTTTTTTTTTTGAGAGCACCTTTAAACAGCATTAAAAGTTGTTCAAAAATTAAAAATTAAGATTTCTCGTATTATGACATTGTTAATTTTTATTGTCTAAACTAAACCAGTCATCTAAAAGGATTTCTGGTGATCAATGCAAAGTGCAAAGCAGTATAAAAATTTCCTTAACTTCTTCAAATTGTTAAAAGTATTCTTTAGTTTTTGGAAAAGAGAAATCATTTTTTCGTTAAAAGAAGATCTAGCGACAGTTTACGAATTACGACACAATTATCAGAGGATTAAATTTAAATAGCATTCATTAGAATAATTGACACAATGTCTGAATTTGTGCCGAGGTTTGCAAATATTTAGTTTACAAACACGTACAATTTTATAAATAGAGCAAAATATCGAAATTATCTATTGTTTAACTTTTCGTTTATATTTTCAGAAAGAATAATTTGAATTTCTTGTTAGAGTGTGTTCCTGAAGCCCAAAGTAAAAACAAAAGGTTATGTGACGTAAGAGATTTCATACGTGGCTGTATCAATCTGAATCCACAGAAATGCTGAAAAGCGGTCGATTTTTTGCAGCAGAAATTTTTATGGGTGGGTGGGTGAGGGGGGAGACGACAAGATTTTCCACAAATGAAGTATGATGCTTGGTTGAAAAGATGTAAGTGAGATCTTTTGCAATTAAATTTATTTCATACTGTAACATATTATATTAAAGTCAATTACAGTTTGTATAATTTGTATAATTTTGTCTGCCGAGATATTAAATAAGAACCAAAACGAAAGTTCATAAAACATTCTTTTTCGAGCGCCCGCGCCCCTGGGCAGCTTCCGCAAATCTCTCAGCGGAAAAGAACGGGGAATTATAAAACATGCAAAACTTGTCATCGCGATAACGTCGAATTATTCAATCAATTCAAACCTAATTGGTACGATGTATTGATCTTGCAAGTTACGTTGATGATTTCGTTACTAGAGTATGTTTCTCTTGTAGTTCACTTACATGAACACATAAATTTTGCGATGACATCCATTGAAGTTGTTTGGGTTATATTACAGCCTACGACCGATTCTTAAATTATGATTTCAACAAATTTTTAACATTTTTCAAATAACTGCCTCATAAACTTTCAATTACATTTAGTAAAGCTTAATTTAAAATTTTCCTTCTCGCAAAAATAGGAAAATTAGAAGGAGTAAAGCAATTTGTTTAATTCGTATTAAATCTGATGAATGTACTTAAAAAAAAGAAAGAAAAGAAAAAAAAGAAAAAGATATCAACCCATTCTTCGGACTGTGTCGGAAGGACTTTTTTTCTGAAGTTTTTAAATTTTAAACAATTTCTGTTTTTTTTGTTTTTTAATTGGGAATTTTTTCAATTCATATTTTTTTTTTTCATCTAGAAAAAGAATCAGAAATCAGTATTACAAATATGGAAATATCCAGATCTTTATAATGGACAAAAGTGGAAATTCTACGTTTCCATTAACAATCCGATTGTATCAAATTCTAGTCCTTTTTACTGCACCAAATATAATGAACATCGTCTAAAAAATAAATTAATTAAACAGTACGTCGTGTAACTTTCATACACAGATTTGGCGCAAAGCACCCTATAATAAATAAGACAGTTTGTCGCCTATTCCCTCATTATAAAATTTTGTATCTTTTATCATTCATTTTGTCAAATATCTGTTTCTGCATATTTGCTTTAATGCTGAATGGATTTTCTTTTCAGTCATTTTTTTTTCTTTTTTATAGATTATGCTACCTAAACCATCTTCGACTACAGCACAGAATAAAATCCGACAGTCTGGAGATTAATCGTGAAAGATTCCATTACATAGAAGCATTTCAAGCAATAAGCGAGACTGAAGCCTTTTCAACCATCGCTACATGTGAAAGATATAGAACAGTCTACGTTATTTCAACATCAACAAAGATCTATCCCCTGTCGCATGTTACCAAATGATGGCTAACGGTAATCATAAGTAGCATTTGCTGTAAGATTATTATTTTATTGTTTTCTCCGGACACGTAGTAGCACAAATGAGTATAACTTTTGTATAATACAAAAATGTTTGGCTTTTCAAAAAAAAAAAAAAAAAAAGTGCATTACTTGTTTAAAATGTGTTGAATTTTATTTTGGTAAATAAACCTTGATATTTTAGGCTCTGAATCTTTTTAATTTTTTTATGTTCTCTAAATAACATTTCTGCTATCTAAAGACATTGTTTTTCAATTATAAGTTGTTGCTACGGTAAGAATGCTTCATGAAATTTACTTTCAGTTTTTAATTTAAAAGAAAGCAGGTTTTACGGTACTATAGGTGACAAAGTACATAATTTTGAAGTTTTTGTGTGTTATTTCCTTTAATATTAAATGGATTGCATTGCAGGTTTAAAACAATATAGAAATTATACCTCAGCTTTCGATAATAATAGTAATAAAAAAAATCTAAGTTGAAATGGAAGGGTGGTGAAGCATTTTTTTCTTTTTACGGCAACAACTCCCCCTATTAGTCATCGCTTTCTAAGTGTTACACTTTTTTTTAATTCTTTAAAAGATATTAAAACACATAGTATCCACTTCTCACCCAACAGAATTCAATTATATACTATATTCGATTACACTATATTCGAATATAGACGCTATTTCTATTTTGGAAGCTATTTTAAAAAAAAAGAAAATAACCAAATATTTTAAAAAGAAGAAAAACTTTTATTTTCAAGCCGTTTATTACGTATCAAACACATCGAAAGTAATCAAATTTTCTAATAGTAAATTTATTGGCAACCTGCGCCGATAATTTCTTTCTTTAATTTTTTTTTCTTTTTTTTCTTTTCTTTTTTAAGGTAGAAAGAAATGGAAAAAAAGGTTTAACCCCTTAATCGTCGTGCCCGTGACTGTCACAGGCGGTGTAGGCTTCTTTTCTTTTATTCAGATTGTTTTATTCCCACCAGTTTTTTTAAATAATGGAATTGGCTTTATTCTCTCGACATTTTATCTGCCATTAAATGAACAGAATATTTCAACTTGAAAAAAGTGGTGGCAATCAAAGAATCTGAATTTTAAAAAAGTATTCGACACTTATCAAGCGCGACGATTAAGGGCGACTTATGTCACTAAAGACATTTTCTTGAAAACGTGAATTAAACAAAAAGTGTGAAAAATACAATTTACCAAATCACTTGCTACTGGTTTCAGCCGGAGGCACAAAATCCTTTTTAATTTGTTGCTTTTTGTGACAAAAAACATCCAATGGTGCTGGTCTCCATAAAAAATAAAAACGACCAAAATAATTAGAATATAACAGAAAATAATAAAAATAATAAATGCCAGGATTTCTTTATCACACCAATCAAGGTAACATTTTCTCACACATTCTAATTCCTATTTTTAACTTACCACAAAATAAATCGTAAAATAATAAACATACAAAAACATTGGCTTGTATTTAACATCTCTGATAAATTAGGAATAAATAAAAAAATTATATTTTAGTATATTGGAAAGTACGTTTCTCAAACAGACTCTGGCGCAGCATGTCCCCAAAGGGACTTTGTGCCATTAAACTCCATACAACCAATCAAACAAGCAATAGTTTGCAATAATTTTTGTCCGAATAAAGTGTACAGCATTTTATATAATAATACATATATTATAACGATTTAATATATATATCTCACTAATTTGCATCCTTCAAAAAATGCCATATCTATGCGCAAATTAACCACTGTAAGATTTGACGCATAATCGCACCAAAATGTGCAAAGTCATTAAAATAAATACTTAGGTCCGAGCTTGGATAATGGCATGGTGATCTAAACTTCAAGTTTCATTTTCCAACACAGTTGCGTTAGGGAAAAAAAGGCTTCATTAAGATTGCCTTAAAATGCTTGTAAAAATGCGAAAAATAAAAATGTCAAAACGTGGCGCCATAGAGAAATTAAATATGAATGTTTGGATTAAAAGTTAAAGGAAATCGGTCGAGAGGTTTTAAAGTAATCTAAGCGGTCAGACAAAAAGCTGTGATAAAAAAAAAAGCGTTGAAAGTTTAGTTTTATGATATTTTTATGATAATCCTCTGATAATGCTACGATAATTTTTATAATGTATCTGATTGAGAAAACGATATTTGTATACAAAGACGGTTGGCTTTGCCATTAAACTTGCCATTAAATTGTTTTTACCTGCCGATACACGACGGCTTATTTGCCGCTGCAACTTTTGTAATAAATTTGAATTTCAAAGAATCGGTTTTGGGCTATATTTTAAACAGCGTAAGTTACATAAAAAAATCGATGTTTTAAAAAGTTTTAAATTAGTGTTCTCTCTTAAATAAAAAAAAAGTATAATTATATATTGTTAAACATTTTAAAATTCTTGAAATAACTGATATTATATTTCAAAACCGGATAAACCTTCCTTAATTTTTAGATTAATTCAACTTGTGCAATGTTGGAATAGTTATAGTTGTTGATTCACTATTAAAAAAAAAAAGCCCATAATTCAGCGTATCTCAAAGGATTTCAAAACTTTTTGGCGAGTGATAAAATTTTCGAAACAAGCATTTAGTAAATAAGCTTATTAATTACATAAAAAATGAAGAGGGGCATCTCATCTTTCTTTCTATTAAGCTGAAGTAGTTTACCTCGTAAAACTTGAGGAACATTGTTAAACAAAAGATTTTCTTTTACTTTTAGCGTGTTTTAATAAAATGGCATAGGTAAAATACTTATGTCACTGAAGATAACCTTTTTTTTTAAAATGTTTAATGGCACTTTTTAACTACGATGTATGGAGTGTTTTTTTATTCCCATAGGTGTATTGAATAATCTTGCGAAAATGTGTTTTTTTTTCTTTCTTTCTTTCTTTTCTTTAATAACAAGAAAAGAGAAACTGAACTTTGTATGGAGATTAGATAAACCTGAATGAGATGATGGTCATTAAAAGAAAAAAGAAATTTTATTTCTTAAAGTTACATTTTACTAACTTGCTGAATTGGTAACTGGAAAAAGAAAACAGCTATTTCTTTTTTATTTAATATTTCAAAACCAACAAACTCGTTGTTTAATAAGCGTAGTCTAAATATTAATCGAGAGTGCCTGAGTTTGAATTCGCTTTCGGAATTATGTAGCGTATTGAAATTAAACTTAAGTTGGAGATTCCTGCCCATTTATCACTTAGTATATGCTTAAAATTAATCAAACATGCACACACACACAAAAAGACAAAGGTAATATATATTGATAAGGGTAGACAAAGGTATAATATAATTTGTTCCCTTTTCCGCCTTCAATTTCAGTTGAATTCTAGTACAAATGTTTTAAAATAGTACTTAAAGTCTTTTATTCTTTGGGAACTGTTTTATTCCATTTACATAATTCAGATTTATTAAAGAGCATTTTTCAAGAAACATTTTCTAAACAATTAAGAAACAATACCACCGAAAAATAGAGGAGAGAAGAAGCTCAATGCGACTGATATAAAATTATTTATAAAAGTTCGTGGATATTTAAGTATAAATTTGTAATAGTTGCTTTAGATTTCCAAAAATCTTTCTTTTTTGATTAAAAAACTGCATTTTTAAAATGGTTTCGTGTAAGCTCTTTCAGAATCGGTGGATGGCATGCATATTTATCTGTATAAATACTCTCTAATTTACTTTTAAAACGTTTCGATTGCCACATAATCATTCAATTCTCTAATCTATATAATAAAAGTCAAAGTCATGTGATTGTCATCAACAGATCCGGGCTGACTGCTTCGTTTTTTATGTGCCATGCGGCCATTTTGGTACGTAAAAATACAAGGTACGTTAAAATACAAGTATCCGTAGCCAAGTGCAGGTGATAAATTGCCAAATATTGTTCTATCGCCATCATTTCATCTATATTATTATAGTCCATTTGACCGTCATAAATAATTACGGGCTGACGCTTTCGCTTTTCATATGCAAAGAACCTTCCATTATGCTTTAAAAATAAAATTATTTTTTCGAATAAAACTACATAAAAGTTGCCATTTTTGCAAATAATTCTTGGTACGTTTATGTTAGCCGATCGCAAATCTCGCCAATAGCATTTTTTAACTCGCTATTTAGCATTTTTTTACTTTTCGCGTGGTAAATAAAGCAATGCTTTGATGTTGAAATTAAATGTCATGGTTTATGGTATTATTTATTATTTTTCTTTTCTTTTCTTAAAATGAAAGCCGTGTATTTAAAAATTTTCAGTTTTAAATTAAAATTATGTATTTTAAATAAAATGAATGAAAGTATCATATTTTAAATGAAATTAATGAAATATGAAAAAATGCGACGGCAATAATGCTTGGCGATTTATCGCCTCCGCCCGTATAACATAAACAACAGATTTCTTGATTTCTCTATCAGAATATTCTGATTTGGCATAGGATTGAGCAAATAAATTAAATTATGAATAAAAGTGACATGATACAATGCTTAGCATATATTTAATGGAGACCAAAATGGTCGCCAAGGGCGTCTAGTAATCAGAATATTTACTTTGTTCAGTAGAAACTGCTGTTGAGTTATCGAAAGAAAACGACTTTTTCGTGTTTTAAATACAAGGTGTCTTAAATTAAATTACACATTTCTAATAGGACTACAGTAGAAACTACTCATGAGAAAGTCATGAAATCTGGAAAGTGTAGTAAGAAGGTGACGGGATTTTTCCTAGAGCAAAAAAAGATTTCCTAACACTTTGTTTACCGTGACCAACGAAAGAAGTAAGTGACAGTACATCCACCAATTTCTTTTGCTCTTCAACCTATCTTAACCAGATGGCAGTTCGACAATTGGTGGAAACATGCCTATATTTGACCACGTGAAAACCAAGAGGTGGTGGATGTATCGTGGACTCTGACCTTCGATAACTAAGATCTTTGTCTGATTTTAAAGACGTTATAGCGCGTCCTGTGTGTAACATTTCGACGCATACATGAACCATTGGACACAGTATGTTATGATTTCAGATGGCAGCAGACAATGGCGACCATCATATTGAACATGCGTTGTCCTCATTAGAAAAACTAATTGCATAGTACATGCTATATATTCTGTATAAAAATACTACATGCACTCTATTGGTGAATTTTGAAACTAACTTTTTTTCTGGAAAATTTTTTCCTCTAAAGACACTTACGGCACTGTAATTCCCTTACGACACTCCCCAAATCTGATGGCTTTCTAATGTCTAGATTTTTTTTGTAAGGTTCTCGGCAATGTGTAGTTTAATTTGGCACACCTTTTATTTTAGATTACTTGTCCTAACTAACAGAAATGGTACTTGAAACCGAAAAGTCAATTCCTTTGTCTAAATTAGCGATTTTATCAATGAAGGCACATGCGGAAAGAAGAGTTATAAAACAAAATAAAATGTACAGAAAATTGAAATGAATTGTAATTTCTATTGTAAAATGTATCTATTTAATTCTTGGTAGCATATGTTTAAAATTTTATTCGTGGTATTAAACTCTCTCAGAAAACTTATTAACATACAATTATTAAATATTAAAGTTATTGTTATTATTTAAAATATTAAATGTTAAAAAAAAGCTCATATTTTCAAGAATAAATGTATAAACTTTACCATATGATTAATTTCCTCATAATGCCTTTTTCATAGATTAAATCAATTTTTGAAACAAATGTGACAACACGTTCTTCTGCTTCTGTCTTCAAATGTTCGCCGATTCGAGGAAAATTAGTACAGCTTTGTAATATGCTAGATTTCCTGCTTTTGACGAACTTTGGTTCTATTAAAAAAGTAATAAAAATATTTTTGTACTGTCCGTCTTTTTTAATAAATTCCAGACACTTATTTTTGGTTAACCAGCTTTGTAATGTTTAATATTATAATTAAAATAGCGTAACATTCTATTTTGTAAGAATAGAAGTTTTATGCTATTTAATTTTCTATGCAATAAAATTTTCGTGGGAGTTTAAATGACAGATCGAGAACAGTTCAAATCTTTACCCAGCCTAATTAAACAATTGTGCACTCGCAGAAAAATAACATATATAAAATTGAGTCCGTTTCGTGTTATTAACGGTTTCTAAAACATTCCCTCGTGATACATCGTAAAGCACGAAAGCATTTTTGAAGGAACCTTAGTATAAGTAATTCCCAACTTATCTACCTCCCCTCCCCCCATCAAGAAAGCATGGTTCCCGTTTTCAAAGAAAGTAGTTACTACGGAAATTAGGAAGTATCGTAAATTTAAAGCCCACTATGTGCAGATACTCTCCCCCACACTGATAAAAAAATTTGAAGCAGAAAAAACAGAAAATTGTCTTATTTGCATCTCTGATGTTCCCCACCTTTTCTTGTGTGTAAATCTCGCACGCCACGTGGTTATTTATATTCTATGATGCCAAGTAGAAGTAAGACGAAGTAACGAGACGCCATTTTATTTCGTATTCTTAAAAAATTGAACGTGGTTACATTTTGTGAAATTCTTCTAGAAATGTGTTATAGATTTCACGTAAGTGTTTTTTTAAATAAACAAAATGGTAATGAATAAGGAAAAATATTATTAGAATAGTAATAAGAATGTAACATAACAAACGTCAGAAAAAAAACCCGTCTTATTTGCAGGTTTTATTTATGCATTACAGGGCCATTCCATGAAAATACGGACAAAATGTCCTGCACGTGACACTTAAATCATAATTACCTATATCTATTAAACTATAAGTTGTTAGAATATAATCTACCCATTAAAAATAACAAAAGTCCTAGATTTTTATATTATCATAGTTGTTTTAATTTGAGAACACAATAGCATTGTTAAAACATCAGTAATATGTAAAAAGCTGTGCCACACGTGACATGGAATGACCCTTAAAATAGATTTTAAAATATCCACATTTTAAACCCTAGACCTAAGTAACCATGAAATTTCAGGACAAGTACCACCTCCGGTCTTAACCCTTTCAGGGACAGTGGTATGTCTATGAAACCACTTAATTTTAATTCCCAAACGGCACAGTGGCACCAGAATTTTCCTAAAATCTTTTCCATTTAATATGTATGTAAAATATAGCCCTTTTCTTATTTCCAAATAAATTTGTTCATATATTCCGGTGCCAGTCATTTATTTCAACATTTTAGTACTGAAAGTACTTTGCCCCTGAAAGGGTTAAAAGATGTTAATGATAAGTTAAGTACTCCTGCGGCTGAAAAAGAACATAGGATTTATCAAAGAACTTCAGGAAGGTATGTAGACAAATTTCACCAGGATGAGTACAGTGAGAGGAAGTCAAACTATGTGACAACTAGAGTTGTCAGGTCGACTGCCACAAAAGTAGAACAAGGCGACAAAAAAAAAAAAAAAAAAAAAAAAAAAAAAAAAAAAAAATGCGGGACAGTGGCTCCTAAATCCAGACATAATAATACATGAAACCCTATGAAAATGGAACCTGTCTCTAACAGAATACTATCTTAAATGTTAAAATTTCATTTTCCCTGCTGTACAATTTTACCTGCTAGACAAAATCCTGTTTAAAACTAAATTTTTCTCTTCTGTCCTGCGATTGCGTCTAAACAGGTTTGTCTAAGCATCATATTTTCAAAAATATTTTTTTATAATAATTAAAGCATGTAGCATAAAGTTATTTTGCTTTTTTTCAACTGATTTTATTTTCTCTTCACAAAAATTTCAGAGTGGGTCAACCCTCCCATATATGGGGAGCCTTGACCCATTATTTTCTCATGATTAAAATCAATCATTTTTCAAATTTCTTATATATTACACTAATGTAGCAATTTTATTTTGATAATTGACTGTATAACGAATAAAATTATATATAAAACTTTATTCTACGTTCAATATTTAAAAAATAAAAAATCAATTTGTAAAAAGTGGGTCAACCCTCCCTTGTCTCCCCTATACATTTAAAATGGAAAAGTGTTGCATAATTTGAGTGTCCTATAATTTTTGATAAGAATGCTTTTTTGAGTTAAGGGGTCACCCATCAATTATGCCATACTTCAAGATTGCGGGAGAGGATTACAGGGGATGAGAAATGGTCGACACCAGTACTGAAGTCGGACGTGGAGAAAGTGGGTTGACACGTTGTGAAGTCACTTCTAAAATATGAAAACAATTCGGTAGGCATTATTTGCAAGCAGCATAATAAAATTCATTTAAAAAATTATGTTTTTTTTTATTTAGCTTTTTTCTGCATATTTTTCCTTTCTTTTTGAGTTGCAACAGTTTCAACTAAAAGGACGTAAGATCTTAATGGATTTATAGTATTTATATAATTTGGTAATAAACCGTTATAGCATTTTTATGCATAAAATTATCTCTAAATTAATAGCTGCAAAAAATATGACGTCACAACAGGGGGGGGGGGGGTATCACTCGATTGTGACAACTTGTGACTCAGGGGTAGGGATAAAAAAACCATGAAATTCGTGTGACGTAATTATTGGACGAGCCCTAATCTAAATAATAGCTACTCTTTAGCTAAAAGCAAAAACAAAAAATTATCAATAATAAAAATATTTATCAAGGTTTCCACTTCTTGAAAGCAATGAAATTGCTTTGTAATTTTCTATGAAAAAAAAAAAAAAAAAAAAATCCAAGCCGAAACGTAAAACCTTTCCCCAATAAATTCTAACTTAAACTTTTAAACGCAAAATTCTATCTCTTATTGATTACTCGGAAACGACTTATGATGATAACAAAGCTAACCTATTTATCTTTATTCCACTTAAAAGCTTTTAGACCAGTCATAAAACCAAGAATAAGTTACAAAATCATTTCAAGTTTCTGAGGAAAAATGAGTTAGATCGATAAAGACGAAAATTTGCCTTCTTTCAGGACAAAATGATTTCTTTTTACTACAAAGAAGGTTGGATTTTTTTTAATCAAGTGTTTTAAGAAGGTGGAAGTACAAATTAAGATTTTTCTCCTTTACTTTCAAAATCCTTTAAATTATGACTAGTATCAAACAAGCATTTTTTGTGAGTGTATAGCATGTTTTGAAATAAAAAGTCCTTCCGGCCAGTGCCGGGAGGAAGAGGTAGCTTTTATAATCCTTATTTAAAAAAAGCCAACTTATATCATGCAAACACACGAAGCTCAATTTAGTGGAAACCGAATATAGGAGATTCAATACTAATTTTTATCAATATATCTTAAAGTGCCTGTCATTTTAAGACAACATGGTGGATGAGGCTAAGCAGTAAACTTGATCGAGACCTTAGTAATTGCTGTGCACATGCTCACTCACATCGGAATCGGTTAATATATAGGAGTGCTGTCGCATGCAAAAAATCAGATTTTTCAAAATGTCACCCACAATAAAAATTGAAACTGCTATATCTGAGCCATTTTTTAAGGTAAAGACAAACAAAAAATGCTCCTGAATCCTTATATCAAGATCAAATACTTAAGAAAGAAACCTTTTTCAATTTCTAATTTTTTTGCACCTCACTTTAAATATATATATATTTTTTAATTTAATGGCCGCCATTTTGAAACAAGATTGCTGATGAATCTGGCCAGCGAACTTGGTCGAGGTGTTGATGTATACTATCCACATGCCTTCTTACATCGAAATAGGCGAATACGTGTGTTATCGCGTGACAAATACAAGATCGTCTCAAAATGTTAGCCATGCTAGAAATTCAAAGTGCTATAAATCTACCATTTTTTAAGATATCAACAAAAGAACAAATTTTCAGAAACAAAAACTGCTCCGGAATCTTTGTATCAAGGCCAAACACATAAAAAAAATCTTTTTCATTTTCCAATTTTTTAATACCTCATTTTGAATTTTAAATTTAATTTTTTTTAAATGGCAACCCTTTTGAAACAAGATGGCGAATGAAGCTGGCCAACGAACTCGGTCGAGACATTGGTATGTACTATGTACAGACCAAGTTACATCCAAATAGGTTCATAAATACGCCTGTTATCGCGTGACAAAAATCAGGTCGTTTTAAAATGTCAGCCACAAGAGAAATTCAAAATGCTATTACTCAGCCATTTTTTTTAGATATAGACGAAAGAAAAACTGTTCCAGAATCTTTGTATTAAGGTCAAACACATACAAAAAAAATCTTTTTCATTTTCCAATTTTTTGGTATCTCATTTAAATTTTTTTTATTTTTTAATTTTTTTAAATGGCCGCCATTTTGAAACAAGATGGCGGATGAAGCTGGCCAACGAACTTGGTCGAGATATTTGTATGTACTATGTACACACCAAGGTACATCCAAGTCGGTTCATAAATACGCCTGTTATTACGTGAGAAAAATCAGGACGTTCCAAAATGTCAGCCACGCTAGAAATTCAAAATGCTATAACTCAGCCATTTCTTAAGATATAGACGAAACAAAAACTGCTCCCGAATCTTTTTATCAAGGTCAAACACATAAGAAGAAAATATTTTTTCAATTTTCAATTTTTGGTACCACATTTCAAATTTAAATGTTTCTTAAAAATTTAAATGGCCGCCATTTTTAAACAAGATGGCGGGTGAAGCTGGCCAACGAACCCGGTCGAGACATTGGTATGTACTATGTATAAACGAAGTTACATCCAAATCGGTTCATAAATACGCCTTTTATCGCGTGACAAAGTTCAGGACGTTTCAAAATGTCAGCCACGCTAGAAATTCAAAATGCTATAACTCAGCCATTTTTTAAGATATAGACGAAACAAAAACTGCTCCGAAATCTTTGTATAAAGGTCAAATACATAAGAAAAAAATATTTTTCCATTTTCAATTTTTTGGTACCACATTTCAAATTTTAAATTTTTAAAAAATTTTTAAATAGCCGCCATTTTGAAACAAAATGGCGGATGAAGCTGGCCAACGAACTCGGTCGAGAGATTGGTATGTACTATGTACACACCGAATTACATCCAAATCGGTTCATAAATACGCCTTTTATCGCGTGACAAAATTCAGGACGTTTCAAAATGTCAGCCACGCTAGAAATTCAAAATGCTATAACTCAGCCATTTTTTAAGATATAGACGAAACAAAAACTGCTCCGGAATCTTTGTATAAAGGTCAAATACATAAGAAAAAATATTTTTCCATTTTTAATTTTTTGGTACCACATTTCAAGTTTTAAATTTTTTTAAAAACTTTAAATGGCCGCCATTTTGAAACAAAACGGCGGATGAAGCTGGCCAACGAACTCGGTCGAGACATTGGTATGTACTATGTACACACCGAATTACATCGAAATCGGTTCATAATTACGGGAGTTACAGTGTGACATAGGTCAGATATATATATATATATATATATATATATATATATATATATATATATATATATATATATATATCAATTTTGAACGGAGGGTGGTTTCGGGGTCTGGGGGTCATGATCGATGAAAATATACCAAAATTTTTTGAAATCGCTTTCCTCCGAACGGCTGCAATAGGTAGCTTTTTTGTAAAGAAAGCTACCTAAAAATATGTTTTCCGTCTTAAAAAAAAATCCTTAAAGAAAATAGTGAATCAGGAATTCATATTTAAAAATGTCCCGCTTGATTTCTGAATGATGGAAAACCAATAATTAGGGGAAAGTTGTCCAAAATGGAGACGCTAACATAATTTGGCCTATCGAAAGAAATACATATATCTAAAAAAAAAATCGCGAAATGTATTTCAGTTTGAGAGTAAGTTCTAAACCATCAGAATTTAAGGCTGTTTGTTAGAAAAAATCATTAGGGTATATATGAAAACTATTTTCGTGAAAAGTGTTCGTAATCCCCGTTTTGGACGGGTAAAATGGGGTAGTCATAGGAAATACCATAAATTTGAAGTCTAATGCGAAATTGTATTGCACAACTTTATTTGGACGGCAAAAAATGAAGCTATGGATACAGAAAAAGAACACAAACGAAATTATTATTGTTATTATTGTTTCCAACAGAAACTGACGTGCTACACTACCAAAAAATCAGACACATATATGAGTTTATCGTTTCCCTTCGTCACCACTTGAACAGGCTTCATGTGCCTAACCTTTACAGTTGCAACACTTAATCCACTCTTCTTTGTCCTTTGAGTTTACTTATAGTTCAAAATGAAAGCATCATCATTATCATTTATCATCCTCATCAGATCATAGCACTGTTTCTTCAAATGTCCCCGTTTTAGCAGACAATGACGCATGCTTAAAAACATGGCGTCACCTTGTGCAGATATAAGACATTTTAACAAGCAATATGTAAAAATGTAACTTAAATATAGAAGAATCATTCTGTACTTAAAAATCGAATGTTCAAAGAAGACTTGACCAGTTCCAATACAGTTCACGATGAAAATAGAAATTAAATCAACCAAAACTTTGAAACATTTGTGGAAAATAACACATTAGTGAAAATTGTCAATAGCACAATTCAAAATGTCATATAAGGAACCGTGAATTTAGTATAATTTTTAGTAATAATTTGAATCAATAACATATTGGATCTAAAGACGGCAGCATTTGTCAGTGAGAATTCTAATGTCCCGATTTGGCCAGTCGCCTCCATTTTAGACGACTTTCCCCTACTTTATTTTTAATTCAGATTCTAAAACTACTCATAGTTGTGCATTTGTTTTGATATAAATCTATTGTTATTAAAATTATAAAAATATTTTTCGAATATTGGTCAAGCTTTCTCCTCTTTTTTTGTTTAAGGTTGCTTTTAATTATTCTTTGTTTAACGTATGGATATCCATTTATGAAAAGTAGAACCATTAACCCACATAGCATTTTTAGTTTGCAGAAAATTTGCAGAAATCTTGCTTCGAAAACTTGCAAAGTTGCAGCAAGCTCAGCATGACAAGACCGAAAGTTCATAACAAGACTGCAGCAAGATAACGCAAACGCCGAAGTCAATCCACTTTGAACTTGCAGCTAACTTGTCGTACAAGTTAAATTCATGCTGTATCAAATTTATTGGAAATTAACGGCAAATGAGTAATCAAAAATACTGCAAAGTAGTAATCTTTCCATGCCGCATTAACAGTTTACAACTGTTACACTATAAGTTTAACCCCTTCGAAGGGGTCCATAGACATCAGGATTATTGATGCATACGCACCGTTAAAGTGCATGCATTGTTTTTACGACCATAAACAAGTTAGGGTAATATTTGTACTTTTAAATTCGAGCCTTTTTTGGTATTTCATAAGTATAGCGTTTAAAAAAAGCGGTGCCATCTGAATAAAATTTCTGCGTACCTGCTGATTGTCTACTCTCTCAACAGAGGGATAATTTGCTTTCGTCACTTTCATGAATTAAAGACAGTCTTACCATCAGTTTCACAACAAACTACTCATGCAAGTGGGTGATGGAATGCCTTGCGGGAGATTTGCTGCGAATTTCTCAATTCAAATTTGTCATGGCAAGGTAATATCAGAAAAAAATCAAACTTGCTGCTAATGTTCATGCTGTCTGGGAACGTACATGAAAGTAGAAAGAGATAGGAGGAAAAATATATGGAAAATTTCAACATTTTTGTTAATGGCGAGATTTTAAACCTGTATATACTAGTTAAAATTTTAATTACAATTAAATCACACTCACGCTGATTTAATGCGAAACCAGATAATTTATCAAATAAAAAAAATAATCAAACATTCGTTTTTGTTGTCTTTTTATTTCAAAGAGAAAATTTACATTTTTCTTATTTTCAAAATCTATCATACATTAAAAATAATTTTTTTGACATTGGTAATAATTATAATAAAAAATTAAAGATTCTAACGTAAAAAATAAATGGAAAAGTAAATTTTTACTTACGATGTTTTGTTCTTTAACCCATATTTTACAGTCATCCTATATACAGGGAGTCCGCTCTTAAAGGTGTCCAGTGGCTAATTCCTAAACCGTTAGTCATAGACATATGGTTCCAATTACAAAAATGTTTGAAATGAGGTAAACAAGTATTTTTAAAGAAATCTGAGTCATTAAAAACATTTCTTAAAAAAAAAAAAAAAAAAAAAAAAAAAAAAAAAAAAAAAAAACGAAATTTAAATTTTTATACGGTTCCCCGGTCCTACAAGTTATAGTTAGTAAAAATATCTTATTACTCCAAGAAGTAACTCAAAAAAGTCTCATTCTTCTACGATTACAACTGACCGAGTAATAGCTGTTGCTAGTGTAAAGTTGAAGCATCTTTTTTGCTGCGAAATAGGGGCCACTCACAAATTTACTCGAAATATAAATAATCGTCAGATATAAAAAAATAATAGTTGAGAGTAAAATTAACAAAACATTATAAATTTGAAATTTATTTTCATTCTGACATATTAAATCAAAATACACAACTTGTACTGAAAATATAAGTTAAAAAATAACAGAATTTTTGTCAAATGAAAAGCAACAGTCGCAATTCTTTACAAAAATATACTTATTTTAAAATGGTAATCTAATATAAAACTTAATTAATAAATATTAAAGTTATCATAAAATTTCCTCAAAGGGATTCCCTTCTGCTGCAATGCAGAAGTGTGCATGCGAAATAAATCCTTGTAATACTTTAAGCAGTTTGTGTACGATCCCTCGAAACGTGGCTCAACTCATCTGTGTTCAGATGCAGAAAATTAGCAGAATTCAGGCAATTCAAAGTTTCATAACTCGGTCAGTTTTAGTGTTAGATGAATGGGAATTTTATTGTCTGACTTGTTAGTGTAATAGGAAATGTTTAATAAATATCACGTCTAAGACAGGGGGGCCGTATAAAAATTTAAATTTCGTAGCTTTTTAAGAAATGCTTTTATTGATCAAAACGACTTTTAAAATAATTTTTTACTTTATTCAAAACATTTTTGTAATTAGAAATGTATGTCTATGACTAACGATTTAGATATTAGCCATTGGACACCCTGTATAGTTCAACTCAGGTTCATTGAATTTTCACAATTTATATCTCATTTCTTTTTAAATTTCTGTTTTACTTCTAAAATAGACTGTAAGATTGATAAGTACGACTTGTAAACATTTCATGGGAGAATTACAATCAAGCATCTAATGATCTCAGAGAAGTGAATATCTCTGTTCCAAAGTTACATAAAGTTTTTGTAAACATTTCTACTATATCAATGACAAACGTTTCTATAGTCTTTCTTACAATATTTCATGATTTATTTTTATGTATCTTATTTCTTCCACCATAAGCTCAGTTAAAATAAAGTTATTTGTGGTACGAGATATGATTCAGATTTCTGCTAGATGCTGATTTCTCCTTAATGAAATTTTAGTCTAAATAAAATAGCAAATGTTTTTTGTAATACATGATCTCGTGTTGAAGTAAAGTTATAGAAAGATAGAAGCAAAATTGTTTTAGAGGTCTGAAAACATGATATGGGATCTAAAAGAATCTACCAAAATGAAAACACAGAAAATAGCAACTTGAGTTATTTCTTATGTTATTATTTAAAGTAATACAGAGTTAAAATAATTATCCTTATTATAAATAATAAATAGCAGTAACTTCGTTGTAAACAACGTAGGAAAGAAAACATTTGAGCACAATACAAAAAGAAATTTAAAGTTTTGTTTGAGTACTTTAAACTGTTACATGTGGATTTTCTTGATCATACGGATAACATCCAAGCGATAATGTCCAATACTTTGATGCATTTTCGTACTCAATTAATGCATTATATCTGTAACAAGTTGCGGTATGAGCAGCGTTCCCAACCAGTGCTCTGTGCAACCCTAAGGGATCCGCTTGCACTTTCCAGATGCTCCAACCCTGCAGGAAAATAAATAAAATTTAAATGAAATAAAATCATTAGAAAACGGAGATTTTTTTAAAAGTGTGTAAGGTTTATTTTTGCATAAAGTGTTGTTAATTAAAACGTATTTATATCCAAAGTTCATGTTTGGATTAAGATATTTTATTTTCTATATAAAATTTCCGGGTTACTCATTAATTTCTATTATCACTCTATTTTTTCTGCATGCAATATGTGAAGAATTGATAAACAGAAAGTAACTAAGAACAGTTACAGAACTAGCACAAGTAAACCAGAAAATGCATCGTGAAGGGAAATTGAAAGTTGAATATCACATCTCATCCAGCATCGACCTCTCTATGTGATTTGCAGTAAAGTGTTAACCAACAGTTCCATGTTTCCTTCGAAACAAAGATATCATTTCGAGGGAAATCTCCTAGACTCAAAAGACAACCCAACTGATTGTTTTTAGGAGAAAGTAACGAAATTTTTGCTTTAAAAAAACTATGACAAAACTTACTAAAACAAAGTTTAAAACACCATTGAAAATTTCCTACTTGCTAAATTTCCGAATAGTTCGAGTTGGTGGAGCTCATACCCTTATGGAGACTCCTATTAAGCTTTTTACTATCGGTATTTTTGGATTTTGCGAGATGAAAAATCTGATAATTTAGCCTTCAGTATTCCTTTATCCAGTGTTCGTCGAATCAGCAATGTGGTAATAACGTAAGAGAGACGTTATAAAAGTATTAAGTAACGTACACGTAATTACAGTAACGTAAGAGAGACGTTTAAGAAATGATCAAAATTTTACCAAATCTTAATTTTTATTTCTTGCGAACGAAAACACAATATAGCCTTCAAAATTAAAATAAAAATTTTAAATATTAAAACTGTGATTTATTCAAATTATCAACTTCGACGAAAAATTGCTTTAAAATTTGAATTTATTTTCGCATAAAAAATGTCTTTAATACATTACGTAACAACAGTAATAAATTTTAAAAAGGGCATGCTATGTGTTAAAACACCATAAATCTTAGAGTACATTAATTAAAAAAATATTCATCCTTAATTAGGTGATTTATTATAAACACCAGATGATAAATAAATTGCATCAAGGCCTCTGTGCATCTGTTAAGTGCAATAATTCTTTACTTTCGTTTATTATGTTTCTCTAACGCATATTTCTCTAGCGCATCATTCCCTCCAAATGTCTGTCAGTAAAATGTAATATTTATTGATGATGCTTTGGCTAATGCCAGCTTTTGTGAAATAATGATAATTTTCGTTTATATAAAATTTTTAATTCCTAATTAAGTTTTAAAAAACACAGTTTGTTTATCATGAAATATATATATTATTGATTACATTCATGATTTATTATTGGTATAATGAGATTTAGATAATCTAATAAGTTAGTATATAGCAATGTGCTTGATATAATTATGTTGGATGATATCATTTTTTTATATTTTTTGTTTGAACTACTGATCTTTATCAACGGATAGGGAAGTGTAGTTCTATTATGTCTGTGGAAGGGACAACATGTCTCTTAAAGGAAAATATAGCTTTTGATAATTAAATTTTTTTTCCTGAAACTGCCCTTTTTATAGATTATGAAGAGAGAAAGGATGATTTAGTTTCAACGAATAAGTACCCAGGTAAGAGGTTTTCACTTCATAAAATGTGATGTTATTAAAGGATTATTTGTGACAAACTGATTTCTGGACGGGGGAACAAGGGGATTTTATTAATAATTGAGAAATATCAGAGTCGGATAGATTTTGATTGTTAGATTTGTTATTTTTAGTGGTAGTATGAAACACTAGGAGGCCAAACTTTTAGGTAGATTTTGTAAGAAATACTACCTATTGCAATCTCCCATATGTTGAAATTTTTGAAAAAAATTTGTAGATCTACTCCGATCATGACCCCTAGATCCCAAAATCACCCGCAGTTCGAAACTTTATATATATATTACTTTTCTGTGGACATGATAACATATCCAATCAGTTTAAAGTTTTCAAAACTTCTAGGAAAAGGGCTAAAAAATTATTCATGACAGATATTTGATATAATTAAAATGGCTTCAAGAAGAGCAAAAAATAGGTTTTCAGAAGACAAAAAAATTCCTAACTTCGTCAATTCACAAGATATCAAATTCACTTAAATTTATCATAAATCATCTTAATATTATCTACAATTTTTGTACTGACAAGCTTTTGATAAGAGCAACTCTTACAGCAAAAAGAAATTAAAAACTAAAAAAAGGTGTGTGTGGGGAGGGGGGGGGGAGGTTGTATAAGAAAAAGATGACATTTCTCTTAATCCGTTAAATTCTTCGTGAAATTGGTACTTAACTTCGAAATCTACCTGCGCCTGTAAGCCAAACCAACAGAGATTTTACTATAATTATGAAAGTTATAAATGCTTTTGTACAACAGGAGCAGCTTATTTAATTTGGGGAGGAGGTAAAGAACGCTATAACTTCATTTTTTAAAAAGATTGACTGAAATAACCAGGAATTCAATTAATAAAATTATTCATTACTATTAATTAATAATAAATCAATTAAAAAAATAAATATTTATTAAAATAATTCCTTAAATATATCAAAATTCCAATACCCCAGAGCTAAATTCTTACGGGGCATGTTGCCCTGGCGGGCCAACTAACCCCGTATTGACATTTTTGTTTTTCATGACTATAAGGAATTATTCTGAAAGTATTTCAATAAAAAAATATACTCTACAATAATTACGAACAATTATTTTTCTGAATTGTTATATATCAAAACCTAAAATGTAATATACAAACAAATAAGAAACGATTATTTATAAGAGAGGAAATTTACTCGCCTTTGCAAAATTTAGAAAATTCTCAATAATTCTTTAACGGGCGCTCCGACTTCAATGGTGCTGATGTTAAAGGAGGAAAGCAAAGCAACGCATACTTGGCTGGACTGACAATGTCATCTGACGCAAAGTTTAAAAAATATCGCGACTGGGCCAACGTGCCCCTATGGCCAACTAGCCCCGGTCTACCCTACTAGAATCAAGACCTCTTAAGATCAAACTTTTCAAATAAAAGTATGAGTCTATGTAAACCCCCAATTCCTCCTGTTGCATATTAATGCAAACCAAATTCGTAATCTGGAGGAAGAGTGATTATACGTTTGATGAAACTACGAGCAGAAATATATTAACATTCTTGATGGACCATAATTCTCAGCTGGACAAGGTATTAAATAATGAAGACTGGTGGAAAAATTAATTGTCATATTTGGTCGACATGTTTAGCAAAATGAACGAAATTAATTTACCTTTGCAAACGAAAACTGTCACAGGTTTCGACGCAAACGGCAAAACGACTACTTTTAAGAGGAGGAATGTAATAGTAGTTGTGTGGAAAGGAAGATGTCGATTGAGTTCTACTTGTTAAAATTTTCTGAAATAAAAATAACATGCAGTAAAAAAAAAAAAAAAAAAAAAAAAAAAAAAAAAAAAAAAAAAAAAAACAGAAAACAGAAAACTATTCAAGGGCATCTTGGAGCTGTGAAAGATTCTATTGAACACTATTTTCCAACAGCTAAAGAGATGGTCGCTGGACGACTTTAAATTGGTACTTAATGAATTCAGACAGACAGACAGAGGAGTGAGACGAATAGGGTTTCGTCGGAGGAACGAAACCCTTAAAAAGAGCTATAGAACTTCCTTTTTGAAATCGCACCAAAAATATTGATTTTATGTAACTTTATATGAGCAAGGAACGTCACATGAGGCTGATATAAACAAAACTTTGAACTTCCTTCTGTATTCAAACGTTTTCTCCCTATCTTTGTTTACAACGAATTTGTTGTTATTTATAATCAAGGAAACAATTTTAACCCACCTTGTATTTAAACATAGAATATACTCAAGTAGAAATCTCAGATGAATATCAGATAATTTAAAAGTAGGAATTTTTGAAATGAAGAGTTCTGAATTATTGTTCAAAAAATAAATGAATGTTCCGAACTCCTCCGACAATTTGGAAATTCAAAACTTAAGAGTATTTTGCTATTATAGTGATTCCAGTTTGTTATTAATTCATTGAATACAGTAAAAAACCAGCAAAGAGTAAATATAGCAAAAAAAAAAAAAAAAAAAAAAAAAAAAAACGGAGACAAATTCAGTTTTATACATATTTTCGTCTTAGCAGGTACATCATTGTCAGAACTTTCCGCCGGGATTATCGAACTATACAAATTCTTTTTTTACAAGTTTTACTGTAATTCACATTTTCCTGAGGCGCATTTGTGCTATTGCTAAGACAGTGAAGAAAAAAAAAAACTTAATTGAAATACCCAAAAATAAATTAAGATATCTGAAATGAATGACATATTATCGTTTGAAAAAAAATTAAAAAGCCGTGAATTTAATTAGAATACCTTTATTTTTCGAAATATTATTCAATTTTACTTATATAATTATATATTTAATTAGACTTACGACATAAGTTATCACGAGTTTAAGTCATTTATTATTCTAATAAATATTACGTTGACAGAATAATAAAGTCTGTCATTTTAAATATCATAATTTTTATTATATTTGTATTAAATTAGAAATACATCTTCGAGATAATTTTGAATAAGAATAGTGATAAAATTATCTTACCGAAGATACTGCGGAAGAAATTTCTAAAATATCAATTTAAAGCCTATGATAAAATCTTGAAAAATTTCTTGCTCTTTTTCTCAGTAATTCATGTATTATAAAACATTATTAAAACAGATAATTATTTTATATAAAATATAGTATCTATTTAAGTTACTTCTTTATACAAAATCGTCTTCTATAAAATTCGATTTTTGACAACCATATCATTGCGGCATAATATTTTAACAATAACATATTTATTATACTTGCTACACAGGGTATGCACTAAAGTCCTTTTTCACACAATTAACTTTTGAACCTGGAAACTATATATAGTCATTAAATGTGGTCTTTATATAGTAAAAGTTGCCATGCGCTCTTTGATAGGACCACTAACAGCCATTGTTGCCGTACCTTAGAGGTCTGTACGGGCCGGAATTTCCAGGCCCGGGCGCGGCCCGGCCCGAAGAAAGCTATTTTGGCCCGGACCGGTGTAAAAATGGAAAGTTCGGCTCAAGACCGGCCCGGCCAGTTTACATTTTTACCTTTCTCGGCCCGGCCCGTACAAAAATCAGTGAAAACAGGCACGGCCCGACTCAATTTCTACAAAAAATTCCGTTTTTTCTCGACATACAATTAAGATTCTTTTAATGAATACTACATGCTTATTTATGGGAACATTTTACAGTATATTTTAAATTACTATGTGTTCGCAAAATAGAAAACACACAATAGTAAACATTAACGATTACTTACAGTGTTTTAGTCAACGTTTCTACAGACGTTTCAAAATTTAAATAAGGGTTTATTAAAAGATTAATGTAGTTTAGAATAAAGGGTTAAAAAACATGATAACTTTTGAAGCTGTATAATAAAAAGTAGATTTGTGAAAACATTTCTGTCATTTTTAAGGCTTTTCTCAAATCCAAAGGAGCTACATTTTGACACATTTATGAATTCATTTCTTTTCCGAAACGCATGAGATTGGCAGGTATTCTTATTCAGAAACCATGTAATGTCGTTTTTTTCTTAGATAAAAGTAATATATCTTTCAGAAAGTTAGCGTTTTGAATCGAATTTCCGGAAGCGATAGCACAGGAAAGGAGAAAAACGTACAGTCACGTGACAAGAGTCTCTGTTATCTCTGTACGTAATTTATCAAAAATGGAAACGCTATTCGATTCCAAATGCCTTCAATACTCAGGCCTGTCAATTTTATGCCTTTATAGTTAAAAATGAGTTAGAAAATGTGTCTGAAAATTTCGCATTGTTGAGTAGTAAATATGAGAACCACCTTAAGGTACATTTCCAAAGATACTGTTAACAGAAGTTCATTATCGCTATTAATACTTTTACAAAGCATAATGCCTGTCCTACACATCCTGAGAACGATTAAGACCAGTTCCGTCCCGGCACAAGTCTGGCTAAAAAATTAAACCCGGGATCAGGCATCATGTAACTGTACGATTCCGATCTCTACGATGGACATGTTACATTTCTGTATTGATGTTGTTAAACTCGCATCGGCTCGTAACGCACATTTATACTTCTCAAAAAAGTCATATTCATTGAAAATGGCTCGTATTTTATCTGCTTCTCTGAAATTCTTATATCGGGCCGATTGGCCCGATTAATTTTTTTATCGGCCCGGCCCGGCCCTGCAGGTCCGTTCAGTTTTTTTGCCGGCTCGACCCGTTTAAAAAATTGTCCTAATTCTGCGGTCAGGCCTGTTTGAAAATCCTCCTACATTCCGCCGGCCCGCGGGCCGGGCCGGTTACGGGCCTCGGGCCAAGTCCTGACCCGTGCAGACCTCTACCGTACCTGACAGATTTTTTTAATAGGCATTCCGATTTTTCACCAGAAAGCTTTAACAGTTTTTTAAGTTTTACAAAATACTAGATTTTCTGTAAATAAAATAAAATAAAACTACTATTTGAATTTTTATGGTGCGAATTTAAAATTCCTAAACAAAAATCTTCCAGATGCGGCAACACTACTAACAGCGTCTAATAGCCACAAAGTCAGAGCTTAGCCTGCCGATCTGGAAAATTATACGGGATACTGAAATAAGTCAATAAGAAATCTGTAGAGCAGCATTGATTTAGTACGAAAAGACACCTTTCGCGCGACTAAGAATAGAACGTCTACAACACTCGTCTGTTTTTCCATGATTTCCAATAGTACTACGTCATAAATAACTCCAGAAGGGCCTTAATATCTGTTCCATGCAATACAGGCAAGACCCATTTCCAAAAGTTTGCGTGCATTTCTCTCTTGTCATAGCTCCGTTCGATCCTAATCGGTTGCATGCTACAATAGGATCGGAATCGGAAGTTCTTGTACCGAAATTGCTGAAAAACTTCAGTGCTTGCCAGTGAAAAGTTGGCAATCATTTAATTGCTTAACTAGCAGGATGTAAATAAAGAACAATGAAATCTGTAGAACACAAATCAACTCAACTGAACTTGCATTGAATATGCAAATCGAATGTCACTTGTGTGATATGCAAATAAGTATGAATACATTTTCGAGAAATATAAATGAGTTTAACTTACCTGACATCACAGGAGCCCAAGGTGTCAGTTGAATCTTAGTGAGATGTTTCAATTAGAGATTTTACGATATGCTTCTCCCACACGGTAAATATGGTCGTTAAACAAGAAAGCCAAATGATTACATCATTAACATTTTCGTGCAAGACTGGATACACATCGTGAACATTTTCACGCATGACTGTATCCGTCATGGAAGACCGTCATCAATGCTGTTAAATGGATAAATAAGTTGGGTTGCTCTATCTGCCGATCTCGGCCAGGTGGAACAAGCAGATATAGGGGGCAAAGTGCAATCAGAGGATGTCTGAGCATACGTTCTTCGCAAACTTCAACTCTTAGCTTCTGCAGGACGTATCAATGGTCTTTTAGACAACTTTCCACTGTATCAACTGCAGAATGTTAGGTACTAACATACAGACGCAGTCAACGAAAGAGACAGGCTATGGCATTTCACTGATCTCGGCTGATTTTCAGCCTACCTTAAATAAACCGCACTTCGACAATAGGTGGAAAACAGCCTGCTTTCATCATGAGACAGTCAATAGAGGTGGGAGTATCACAGCCTATATCTTATGTTGGCTATGCGTACAGAGGTACATTGTCGAGATATTAGAACAACAAATCATCGATTTTTGAAATCTCACACAGTTTTTTCCACGTTTACGGAATTTCTCTATATGTATTACTACCTCAAAAAGCAGATTTATAAGAAAATGTTGCAAGACCTCCGATGTCGTATGACCTAGGATGGGACAAAACGCGCATCGTGAACATAACTTTAGCGAAATTTTATGAATTGTTACTCACAGATAGCAGACTGAGAAATGAACAATAAATACGCCTAAGGAGAACTAGTTGTTTTGTAATCTAGCAGTGTTCAAAATGGAGGGTAAACAAACGAGGGCTGCACTGCACATGTGCAAGTTTTAGCATTAATGTGCGCAGGGTATCTTTTCGATATCCATGCTGCTCTACAAATTTATAATTGACTTTTTTCGTATCTCGTGTATCGTTCTTCTGACCTCACTGCTATGAAGCGTGTTGTAAACGTCTTATAGAATAGGGCATAGTTCCTTTACTATATTCAGACACTATTTTTATGATTATAGCTGTCGGCGTTTAAAAGTTAAGGGGGTAAAAAACGACATTACTAGAAATCCTGTATGGGACAGTCAATTGCTTATGTCATATAAATATACTTTTAGTGCAATCGTAATAGACGAGTTACAAAAACAGAAATGTTATACATGTGTTATTTAAAAATGTTATCGAGGAAGCATTTGAGCTGAGAGAGCAAAAATTTTATGGTTTCCCTCTCTGTAGCGCCATTCGACCTAAATGTTTGGCCATGATTGTCGCCATAAAAGAAATAGTTCGCATAATCTAAAAAAAGATGCCACAAATCGCGTCCTATAGGAATAATTTTAGATTATAACTTTCATAGACATATGCTAAATGTTAAATTGAATCTCGCGCACGCGACTGTTTGCATAATTTAAAATGTGTGAAATTTCGACTAGGAACTTTGCTCTAAAACCAATACAATACTCGAACTTTGAGATGTAGGCAAAAAATACATTCAATGGCGCTTTATGAATAGAGCTATAAACACGCAAAATCTTATGGCTCCAATGCGTGAAACGTCGAGTTTTTGAAATTTCCGAAGACAACGTTTCTTTCCAACTAAAGTACTAAAGTAATTTTAATGTTCATAAGATGAATCCTGAATGGTGTTTTGTCAACCACATTTATGGCAGATTTCTCTGAAATTCTTGAAGACCTAGGAATAAAAAGCCTGGTGTACACGGAAGACATGTACATCTGTTGTACTTTTGCTTCATTGATTGATGTCGAGATAAATTACAGCCTGCACTCAGATCTATTGCCCGGTGGTGCGACAGTTGTAAATTGTTTATTCGTCCTGATAAGTGTCATTCAATCAATCTCTCCAAAAGATTTCACGATTGCAATTTACATTTCTATTTTCATTCTGTAATAACAGCGGCCTGGTCGAATGGTCTAAGGAATTCAAATTCTTGGTTTTTTATGCGGCCAGACGCGGATTTTTTTTCGGAAGAATAAAGGATCTTTTAATACGATTAACATATTCAAAGATTTGGCCCAGAAACGGTATGGTTCTAGGTGTTACCATCTTCCCATGCTTGCGTCCTCCACCAGCCATAGTTTAATTGAGTATGGCGTTGCAGCCCTCAAGACGTCTTGTTGTACTGTCTTCAAGTATCTAGAAGTGTTTTAAACTAGTACCTTTCAGGTGGCTCTGGGTTTTTCTAAGTGGGTCCCCAACGTTCCACTTCGTAAACATGCTGGTGTTCTATTATTTGCTGCCAGAATCATCGATTTAGTTGCTGTGTTAAGTTATATCTCGGTGAACAGCTGGTCTCTGGAGTTTTCAAGAGGAATATTTAGTCCCTCTGACTGGTAGTCTTCCGTGAATTTCAGAAGTTTTGGACGAGATTGGATGTCATCCTGAATATCTGACTAGCTTTCCGTCTTCAGTTAAATCTTGACGCTGTTCAGTATCACCTCACGGACCTTCCGTTTTAGAGGTCAGACCTAGATGCCAGTATCTAAGTCCCGCTCTTTTCTCAATTTATCCAGATATTTTCTGACTCATATGATGTTATGACCACTGATGAATCTACATCTACTGCGATTACAGCGATTTCTGATTGTTCATCGACCGCTCCTTAATTGGGGTACAGAAGTTAATTTGTTCTTTACAGCGGAGACCCTTGCCATGAGTTTTCCGACTTGGCTCCCCTCGTTCAATCATTTATCATCATATACAGACAGCCTGACAGTATTTACTATTTTCCAATCGGTCAACCTTAAATCTCCAAGAGCCGTTCCGTGACTGCATAAAAATATACAGAGAGTCTCTTTACACACCACTGTTATACATTTAAGCTCGGTTCCGAGTCACCGAGGCATTCCTCTTAATGAAAAATTGAATTGCCTTGCAAAAGGTGCGCGAGATTCTGACGTCCTGTTAGATTGGATGCCGCCTGAAGACCTCTTTCGCTTTACCAAACAGAGAAACTCTATTCACAACAGCAGTACAACGAAATGCAAAACAGTAGAGAAGACAAATATTTCTCTTCACACGGTGATATTCCTCCATTAAGTGGGCTCATTAGTTGTCTGTCAATAGACATGAAGATGTTATTGTAACTCCTTTATTATGCAAAATACTAATTACTCCTACTTTTGTTGTTTCGTTTTAGAATAAATATCTCAGCTCTTAAGTTACTGACTTCCTGGAACAATTTATCTTTCGTGTATGAAGTATCAGTAGCAGCATACTTTATCTTGGAATAGAACTATTTTAAATAGCAATTGTTTTCTTTCTTTTGCTGTGTTTTTAAACAACTTTTGTAATTCCAAAGGGTTACGTGTGTCCACTCTATGATTTTTTATTGTATTGATCGTTTCCAGTTCTACTCATTTTTAATTTCGTTGATTTCTTTGCCTATGAATCAGTTGATACAACAACTTTTCCCTAAAGGTCGGTATAGACGAACCATTCAACTATTTTCAACTATCGGCGTCTTTTTGTGGTCACGCGGTGCTTTTCACCTTTAATAGCTTTAGAAAGAAATGGACGGACATTCTGGAGGAACAGAATCTTTCCTTCAAGCCGATCTAATCTTCTAATCTTCTTTCCCTTTTTGAATCTCCCCATCCTTTTGTAAATAACTACAAACGGTTTGAGGAGAATATCCGTTAATAGCTTTTCCTGGACAAGTGTTGAAGGAAGGCAAAACAAGCGTCTAAACGCAGACTTACAGGTCTCAAAGCATCCTCCAAACTTTAAAAGTCCGAATTCTAAGCCGTACGCGAAATGATTCTATTGAAGTTTGTAATTTCCTGAACAATTTTCTCGGGACGTCAGACATTACAACTGCTTTAACTTCGTTTACCTTCGCTTGGGCAATTTCAGAATTTAACACTTATGCCTGAAAAAAATACTAAATCAGAAGAGTAGTTTTTCAAAGTTAATAAGAAATACAAAAGAGATGAAAGTTGTTACTAATTTATCGCACATAATTTATCTTGTACATACTCAATGGCTAAAGACTGTAATTTTCCAAAAATTCAGCAATTTTGATCAAAATAAAAGCAACAACACAATTTTTTCTTTACATAAAAAAATCGATTTATGCCGCAAACATAAAATTTTGACTTTCCAAGGCAATGAATTTGCAGACCACTTGTTCGTCATTGGCTAAAATCCAGAAGAATCTATTCATCATAATATTACCCAGGTATTCGTGCGATGTGTGCATAATCATTGTCATGGAAAATGATAGGTCGCGTTCTGTCAATGCTAGATGCAAGCATTGCATATGAGTTGCATTTTCTCAGTTTGTCTCTAATGCTTCTTTTCAGATAGTGTTTAGCCTGAATTCATGAAGTAGGAATTGGATTAAAACGGCATTGCCAAATGCTCGTCATGGAAAGTGATAGGTCGTGTTCTGTCAACGCTGGGCACAAGCATTGCATCTTGAGTTACATTTTATCAGTTTCTCTATAATGCTTCTTTTCAGTAACTGTTTCGCCTGGATTCTTGAAGTAGGAATAGGATTAAACAGGCATTTTCAAAGCGTTGTCATGGAAAATAATTGGTCACGTTTTGTCAGTGCTGGGCGCAAGCATTGCATCTTAAAAATTCTCGGTTTCTGTACACTACTTACCGTTCAGAAACTGTTTACACTATGTTCATGAAGTAGAAATTGGATTAAACCTACTGTGCAACACCAAGCAATCATCATCGCCCTGTGTGGATCCGATATAGGCTTTAGTGTTTAAGAGTGTCTGCATGTTCCAGGATCTAACTTGATCATGATCGATTTTCACACAGTATGAAGTAGGGATTGGATTAAACCCACTGTTCAACACCAAAACACTTATCGACACCCTCTGTCATCGATGTAGGCTTTAGGAATCCATTTTTCGTAATACATCACAATGGAATCGTGAAACGAGTTTTGCGCAAATGGAGAGCAGACAACACTTCAAAATATTGTTTGAATCTATGTATGTACCTTCTTATTGAACCGTTTCAGCATTTCAGTTTATTTGAAAAACCGAACCACTATTATATCATAGATTTGGTGTTCTTCGGCAATTGATCACATTGCTATACAGAGTTTAACTTTGACTAACGTCCGCAGTGGTATGTTTTCTACCGATATGGATAAAGTTATAATCGAATTCCTTGTTCTTCTTAGGAACTTTGCGAATCACTTTTCGCAGTGTACTTGATGCCAGTTACTGGATTAATCGCGGAATTCTTCTTTTAAGTTATCTACATAATACCACCAAAATGAAAGTTGCCGAGAAAAACTGCTCTTTGTTTTTGGAACATCACTTTTATTATCCCTTCTAAACTATAATAAATCATAATAGTAACTTTATTATTATTAAATTATCTATTTAAAAGATAATATTTTGTTCAAATTTACTTATAAAAAGACAGTCACTAAATTTAGTCAAAAATATAAAATAAAATCTCTAAAAGACTATGTTGTTCTTACGTATAATTCATGTGATTATAGCACACCAGTTGACTCGTGCATTTATTTCGTACTGCAGTCTTAGAAATTAGTTGCCGATGCGTTTTTTTATTACTTTTTAATTAAAGGAAATTTAGAATCAAACATCAGTGTACTAAGTAAAAATCTTATTCAAAACTTTTCGCATGATACCTCATTCATTGTTGTGCGTTTTGTATGTGTATAGTAAAAATGATGTAGTCGTGTAAAATAATATACATGATTTCTTAATTTATCATTTAAGAAAATGGGTTTAACTTCAAATTTATAATACATCAATAGAAATAAGATACTCATCTTGAAAGAAAAAAAAATACTGCACCAGTTGACCTATTTCATTTTTGACCGTATTTTCTGAGATGGGCTTTAATGGCAGCCATTAGCATTTGATAGACCTTGAAATAAAAGAACTTAACGAAGAGTCTCAATTTACGACTCAGTATATAATAGCTGAATTTTCTGAAAACGGTCATATTTCGTCCCTTTATGATTGTCCATCGAACAACGTTGCTATATATCAGCGGAAAAAATACAGCAAAACAGCGTGATGTAAACATTCGTATGTGATAGTAAACTTCTTATCAGCTAGTAACAGCAGCAGAGTAATGATTATCCGACGAGGCTGATTATTCCCTGAAGAATTTTTTATTTTAATGTTATTGCTTTTCTTCAATTTGAAAGGTTTTAAGAATAATGACACTTGTTTACGTCTTGAAACAAGATATTCGTTTTACAGTTTATTTTCTTTCATTCTTTTGTAAACTGAAATATGGCAATGCTGAGAAAATGTTTGTTCCAATGATAATTTGAATGGCTCCACCAGGATTACTTTATAGTGAGTTATTAAGTCCAGAATTTATATTTTTTTAGATATAAAAAAGTATTCGGCAGAAGGTAATGGGATATCTATAAAAATATTAATGTAGGTTTTAATTGTTATTATCAGTATAAGGATGATGTAATTTATGTAAAAAGCTAAAAATGTAAATTAAAGAAAATGCATGCGGTGTGCATTAATATGAGTCATTTAAATTTTATGGTACAGTATCGAATTTGAATGCACGAGAATTTTGTTAAACAGAAATTTATGAGGAACAGAAGATACAAATGTGAGAAAGATCGTATATTAAAATATTTGCTTCATTTTTCATCCTAATTTATTTTAATAATTTTGTCCCATAATAATTTTATCCCATTATCCGCTGGTGTTGCAACAGTAAAAATAAATGCGCATGTTTAAATTATTTACATACCCACCACTATTTTTCAATTTAATAGTTAGCTTTACTTAAAGATACAAAATTTTGAGATCAAATTATGAAAAAATCATCTTTCAGAATTTGTGGTGGCAAACGATGTTTAGCTAAAAAGTTGAAAAACTCAATCGTATAGTTTTGACGGTTAATGGGTTAATACCAAAGTTGATTAAATAAAGCATAGAGCGGGTATAATCTCTTTACGTAAAGAAACAAAGGTCGAAGAATATATTGTCATATTTGCGCAATAAAATATTTTATTTTCTTTTAATATCTTTTGAGATTGACATCACTTTTACAACCAGAATCATTCTGCTCTTCCGAAATTAGATAATCATTTAACATAACGGCTTTAAAATATTTGAACTTTATGGATGCTATTACATACTTAATTTGTAATATGACGTTATTTTCACTAAATAGAATGTTTCTAATTTGTCAAATATTAATAGGGAAATTGAATTTTATTTACTGAGAAAAATTGGGGAATCTTCTGTAATCAAAGTGTCTTATAATTTTTGACAATGATACTTCTTCAACTTCAAAACTTCAAAAAATTAAAAAAATTGGGATTTTACTCAGTGATAAAGCATCGGGTTCTTTTTCATAAATCTAATATCATTTTTTCCGGCAAGTGAAAATAGCAGCTACCCTGTCGTTAAAAATAACTCCACTCACGTAAGATTGAGTAGATTATAGTGAAATCCTTTTTTGAAATTCTTTATTACAAAGCTATTGGATTAGAGCAAGAAATAAACATAATTTCGAAACAATCATAGTAAATATTTTCTAAACCGAAAACGTTTTTACGCAATAAGATTCAAGCTTAGATAGTCCAAATTTGCACGGCGGTTTACTGAGATTATACTGGGGCTCATTGTTGTTTTTATGCAAAAAATGTTTTTGTATGTTTGGTGCAAAACTTGTCCATAATTGTTTTTCCTAGCCAATTACAACTTTTATTTTTCGCATGTCTAAATTAGAAATAATACTCCTAGAGAATTAGAAGCAAATTTTGCAGTATTTTGGAAACAAATGAACAAATGAATGATTGAGATTAGAGTATGATAATTAACAATTATTTTTTATATGAATGTACATTTTTTAATAGCCAATGTTATTAAAATAAGGATTGTTATTAAAATAAAGAATTTAATTAAATAATTGATCTTTTTAAATTCAAAACTGCAACATCGCAGCAAGCAATTGAATTTTCTTTTCAGAAGTAAATTTCAGAAGCAAACTAAAATTTAACTTGTAAAGACAAAAGCTTTTTGTCATAAAACGGATTTTGAAAAACAATACATCTTAAAGCTCTAAATAAATAACTAGAACGAACAATTTTTAAATGACATATAGTCTAAAGTCTATTCTAACATATGAATATTTCACAAAAAGAAAAAACAACAAACAAAACATAAATGCAAATAGCATAATTTAATAAAATCTTTGTCTTTTACAGTGTAATGTATTACTAATATTAAAACCCCATTTATATATAAATATAAATAATGTTTTCCCGTTTGGGCTCATTCACGACATGAATTGTATTAAATACTAGAAGACCCCCACCCTCCCCAAGACCGGCGTTGCTTGTGTTAAACATGCGGGTAATATTCGTAAAATAAGGCGATCACAGTAACGGAGACCTGTGCATTCCTGTTCATAAATCATTAAAACAACAATCAGAAAAAAAGAAGTTACATTGACACAATCATAATAAAATCCACAGATTTTTATAATATATGAGATTATGTACGTTATCTTTGGCTTGTAGCAGAAAAATATACTATTTTGCTGACACTATAAAAAATTCGTCTTCGTAATGCATTGAAATTAAATTATTTTATAGATAATAGGTGTTAATTTCAGAAGAGAAAGATTGCTCAAACTGATGATAAAACATCATTTTACAGTGGCCTCAAAAATTCCAGGTTTAATCAGTTTTTTGGCACTCACCATTAAGAGAAAGAAAATAATACTAGAAAATATGTTTTTTCATGAATGATCATATGTAACTTCAATAAAACTTAAGAAACAATTTTACACACCACTATTTTTTTTTTACTTGGACGCTAATAGGGCAGTCGGAGGAATCTGCGAATATCCCACTTTTGTAATTTGCGTGGAAATTTTTTTATGCTTGTTGATCTTCAATTGCTGGTACTAAGATATTGTTTACCATGTATAGGAGATGTAGTTAACACGATTCATTAAGATGGCGAATAAACGAATGGATAGAATGGAGCTATCGCAAGCTGGTGCTGCTAGGCGTCTTCACGTGTCTCGTAAAGTCCAAACGCGTCGTCCAAAGACTCTGGGACCAATTTGAATCCAAAAAGTAAGTAACAAGAAGACATCCTCAGGCCAACGATGGACTACAAATCTTGCACAAGATCGCTTTCTAGTTCTTTTGACCGAAGAAGAAGGAACACTACTATGGCTTATCTCATTTCAGTTCATCAACAGGGAAGACAATATGTGTTACTACGGTGGGCAGACGTCTTCACAATCAAGGACTCCCTGCAAGAAGACCCGTTGTGTGTGTCTCTCTTAATCAACGACACACATGTGCCATTTTACATTGTGCAAATCAGCACGTTACCTGGGACAGACAGCAACATGATTCTGTACTCTTCACTGACATGTTTCGGTTTGCTTTGGAGGGTGGTTCAGGTCTTGTGCTGATCTGGACAGAACAAGGCATCAGATACTACCAACGTAACATTGTTGAAAGACACATTTATAGAGGGAGTGGAATAATAGTTTGGGCTGGAATCTCTTTGGATAGTCGCGCTGACCTGCATGTGTGTCATGAAGGAACTCTGACTGCTGTGAGATATCGGAACGAGATAATTGCTCCATATGTCACATCCTTGCTGGTGCTATTGCTGACGTATTCATCCTAATGTATAATAATGCCCGAACTCACCGAGGTAGGCTTGTTAATGAATATCTTGAAGATCAAGGTTTAAAGCTAACGAAATGGCCAGTTCAATCTCCTCAATCCAATAGAGCACCTTTGAGACTACCTCGGCAGACAGGTGGCTGATTTAAGCCCTCCTCCGAGGTCGTTAATTGAACGTTAAGAAACTTGCTCCATGTACGGGTGTTATTTCGTAATCCATTGTCCGACAACTTAATTGTCAGTATGGAATGTCGATGCCGCCAATGCATAATAAGTAGGACACATTCCCCCATTTTACAAACACATTTATTTAACTTTTTTTTTTTTTTTTTTGCAAAAATTTGTGATTTATTTTTATTATCAAACAATGGACTTGGCAATAAATGTAGTTTTTTTTATTTGTAATTTATGCTACGCAAAATTCAATAAATAACTATTTAAAGCACAATTTTTCTAAATTTCACTTTTTTTAATTTCATTTGTTTACAAACTGGACACAAAAAGCGTATTCTACCTTAACCTTTCGAGACCAGTGTAAAATGAAGCCTTACGCTTTCATGCAAAAAAATTGAAACTACAACGATTACATGAAAATGAAGTCTTTTGTTTCCTTTTTATTTAGTTGATGCTAATACTAATTTGAATATGCATTAAACGTTTCTTTCATAAAAAAGGACGTCATATTTAGGAGATTATTCTTTTTACTATTATTTCTCTGAAATTAAAATGCCTTCATTATAGCAGATGTTTTAATTCTAAATTCATTTAAATGAAGGTACTACATCATCTTAACGCACACATAGTAAAAATTTTAAATTTTATATTCGAGAAATGCACATTAACTGAGCATAATGACCTCAATTTCAGATGATAAAATATAGCGTGTGGGTCTGTATTTCATTGGCTTATATATAAAAAAGGTAGACGTATTTATTACATTTTTTCACAGTTTACGTATTTATTACATTTTTTCACAGTTTCTTTTTAATGTTTGGCAACAGGAAAGAACAGAAATACATTTAAAATTTTAAAATATATTTGTATATGCAGTTGAATGAAAAAGGTGTGAGGAGTGGACTGGGAAATTTCAAAGCAGACAATATTATTCGCCGGCTTCTAAAACGTATATATGTCACGTTTTGTGGCATATGTATATATATATATATATATATATATGTAGCTTGCACTCACAAATTAATATGCATGTCTGTATGTGTCAGAGCAAATAGCGATAACATTAATACAATAAATTAATAAAATGTAATTTAACACTCATAAAATACTATAAAATAATCAATAATTTTCAAAACAAATATAAAAAAGTTATAGTAAATAAATTTGTAATATAACTAGAAAGATATATACTTATAAGTAAAAATGTCTTTATTGTAAATCTTACCTATTCAAAAATGTCTTTATTTTAAATCCTACATAACTACAAGTTTAAATTTCTTTCAAATATAGGGTATATAATTTATAACTAATCTCGCAACCAGACTTGTAGTTGACACCAAGTAAAATAAAATTTTTTAATATTATGCAAAATTGACTTGCGTTTTAGTATAGGTTTTTCGGGTTTATAGAAAAATGTAATAAAATGACACATATTTTATATCACATATTTTATATAGTAACTAGAAAGGTAGCCCGTCAAAAATGACGGAAATTTAGATATAAAGATATATACAACTCATGTGCAAGAATATGAGTTTTCTCGCTTGTTCCGCAGTGATAGATGAAAATAACACATTTTAAGAACGAAACACATTTATGAAAAACTGTGTACAGTAGAAGACCTCTAATCTGCACAGCTTGGTTCCAAATGTTATGCAGATTTGAGGCTTTTTGCGGTCATGTCTATTCAATCTTTGTTTACATTTTTTTAAATTCATATATTGGACAATTTAGATTGTTGAGCCTTAAAAATAAATAAATAACACACTTGAAGTAAGGCTAAAAACTATTAAATTATCGTATACGATTTCATGAAATGGTATTATATGGTATTATATGTGTGTGCTTCACGATCTTGGTTATGACGTTGGCGAAATTGGCTGCAACTTGTCATAATCCTAATAGTGTGGGCCGCTATAACAAAAAAGTAACCAGTTTTTAGTAAAATTTCTGATATAAAGTAGTTTTCAAAAACTTGTGTAAAATTGCAGGCCGTTCTCGTGTTATGTCAGTCCTAGGAATAATATTTCTAACACTGAAGATTTTCCATGTATATATGGAATTTAGAAAAGCTTCTCCAAAAGAAAGGTCCTGAAATGACATTTTAATTCCTCTAACTTTAAAGTTTAATCGGGCCCTGATGATGAGTACTGAAATCTAATAAATACAGTTATTTTGAATATTACAACAGAATTAAACAGTTAAACTTATTTAACTTAAACCTGCTGTTACTTCCCAATGTTATTTTTTAGTATTAAGAAAAAAAATTATTTAAAAATTACAAATCATGCATTTATGATTTTTTTCCGTCTTTAATAACTAAATAATGAAAAAATAGGCTTTTGTTCTGAGCTCATAAATATGACAATAAAATAATGTAACTAAGAGACATTACAAAATTAAATCGTTGTGATTACAAACCATAAACAAACGATACCGCCACCATTTTACCTACTATGACGTCATTAGAATATTACCCATTGATTGTTGGAGAACTTACTTTGTGAATGATTACCTCAATGATTTAATTTTTTTGACGTTTCATGATGAATGAATCACTTGTGTTTGTTTAGGTTTATGGAATGAGATATTAAGCTGTGAAACTAATTTCAATTGAAGTTATCCAAGAATATATGTATTTTTAATCGAAATTAAAAGCAATGCTTTGATCTCGAAATAAAAAGTTTTAGTTTGTTTAATTTGTTATTTCTGTTAATTATTTATTTAAGTACTTTTCCATTATAGCGCATTTTTAAAAAAAGCTTGGCGCGATTCGGGCATCAGAAAGTGAGATATGTTGCGAAAATATATAAACAGCTATGAAAACAAATCTAATGAACTTTTATCTTTGTTTATATATGCACTTATATGCATAAAAAAATCGTTTCTAAATATATATAATTTTTTTTATATACAAATTACGGCACAGATTTCAGATATGAACCGGGATACTTAACTGGCGCCAAAATGGTGTTATTTTGCCTGCTATGGTAACCCAGCTATTGTTTTTTATTTATTAATAAATTGTTTATTTACTTTTATTTTCTGTTTTTTAATTATATAAACTGCTTTGTTCTATAGTTATTATTCAAACTTTTATTTATTTATAGTTATTTCCTTTTCAAAATGATAGCAAATAATTGAAAAATATATAAGTAACTGGTATTCGAAAGCGAGATTTCTGCCAAATTGGCGTCATAGAAAAATCACGCCAACCCCCATGCGTATATGACATCTGTGCAAAAATTACTTCTGTTTCTTTATAAAAATGGGTAAATAGCTTTTTTTAAATTAAATTGTCTGCACAGATGTCATATACGCCCATATTGGCGCGATTTTTTTTTGACGCCGATGTCATATACGCACCGGGTACTTAACTGGCACCAAAGTGTCGCTATTTTGCTTGTAATGGTAACCCGAATGTTGTTTATGCTGTTGATGTTTTCGCCAAATTGGCGTCGGAAAAAAAATCGTGCCAATATCGTATATGACATCTGTGCCAAATTGTATACATATGGAAAAAAATGCTTGTGAGTATGAAGCAGCAAATAGGTTGCCAGAAAATACGTTGGCAAACTTCTTTCTCGCCAAGAACCTTTTCTCCGAAGTATTGTACATAAGCAATGATTGCTAGAAATGCATTTTTAATTATGATATGCGCTTTTATGTTTCACTACATTTATGCTACAGTTCATAAGCAGGGCTACACAAAACAATTCGTAAGGGTTACTGAGTATGAGAGTAAATTGCTTAAAGGTGGTTTTTATAGGAGTTATGCATTTTTACGCTGAACTGCATTTAGTTTCCTAAGAAATGTTTGTAGAATATAGATAAAATGATATACATGGTCACGCAAAGAATTGGATACATAACCGTCTATGGATGATAATATCTGGAAATGTGATTTCAGTAGTTTTAAGAGTAGTTTAAATTAAATTTTAGCTAAAAAGTGGCATGTAATAACCATACTATTGGCTATGGACGGTAACTATTGAAATCAATTTTTAAATTTTTTTATGCGTTTTCTAAAATGTTTACTTAGTTATCTTGGTACTTCTTAGTTATCCCGTCGACCAAATTACTGTCGCCAAATTGTAAGATTAATTTCCAATAATGGTTGCCATTAATTAATTAAATGCCAATAATGGCCAATAAAACCATTAATTCGACGTTTTATTTGTATTTTTATTAATGTTTTACTATTGATTTGGCGATTTATATAATTTGGCGAAATTGGTCGACGGGATATCTAAGAAGTAACGTTATCTTATTTACCTTATTTCCCTAAATAACGAAGTTTTGTTAAAGCATTTAGGATGTGTTGGAAAGTGTTTCATATTCTATGCTTAACGCAGGATTTTTCTTTCTTCTTTAGTCTTATTTTGCATTTATTTTATTCTTAATTTTTTAGTCTTATACTGCTTTATAGAAACTTTGGCACAGTTGTCATATACGTTATCATATATTGGCGCGATTTTTTTCCGACGCCAATTTGGCGAAAACATCAACAGCATAAACAACAACATCCGGATTACCATATCAAGCAAAATTACGACACTTTGGTGCCAGTTAAGTACCCGTTGTGTATATGACATTGGCGTCAGAAAAAAAATCGTGCCAATATGGGGCGTATATGACATCTGTGCCGAAACTTTAGTATTTAATGTTTAAACTCTTCGCTCCACTCCCCTTGCATATAGTACAAACTATAACACGGATAGCGCAAAATAATAGACAGTTTGGTACTTTTCCACTGTAGGGGCTTTGGCATTTTTCTTAAAAAGCTTGGTGTAATTTGGGCATCAGAAATTGAGATTTGGGTACTTTTCCGTTATGCGGACACCATTGTCGCCAAGCGTAATAGTTGGCGCAAAATCGTGAATTGAAGCATTTGGAAAATAAAAGAAAAACCATTGTCGATACTAAAGTGAGCATTTAAAAAATATAACATTTGAAAATTCCAGACTTTTACGAACTATTTCATCAAATCACAAATATATACTTAAAATAAGTGAACAAATAACTGCTATAAAATAAAGCAATAAAATAAAACTCATATTAAACTGCTGGAATAAAATTACAAATATCTTTTAGCATTTTGAAATAATTGGCGCATTAGCATACATTTTGGCATGGTGTCCGTATAACGGAAAAATATCGAGATTTGTTGTCAAATCATATAAACAGCTATGAAAACAAATTTGATGAGCGTTTTTGTTTGTTTTATATGTATATTATTGATGTTTTTATGTACAAATTACATCTGTTTCTGTATAAAATTAGAGAAACAGCTTTTTTATGCTAAATAAATCGTATAAATATCGAAAAAAATGCGTGTGTATATAAAATGAAACAGTGAATAGCTTCCCGGAAAATATGTTACCAAATTTCCTTTTTCGCCAAGGCACCTATACTGGAAAAGTACCTAAAGCACATTAAAATCGCGCAGTTAGGAGCTCACACAGTACAGCATTGTTGGCGGTTATTTTATTAGTAGCATCGGGAGGAAGATGTAAAGATGTACTTTAAATTCTCACCCATAGATTTCGAAAAAATATCTTAAAAGAGTAGAGTTTAAATTAACTTTCGGTGACCTCTATTATGAAAGATTAATGATTTTAAATGGGAATTTCGCCAAATTAGCCAGCTATCACCAAGTTGGCTAACATTTGGCGTTACTGTGGTAACCCTGCATTAATATTTTTCAACAATTACTCATTACAATGAGGCGGTCCTACCGGAATAGTGAGGGACACACAGAGACTTGGATTTTATATAAATAGATGCTCTTTATAAAAAGTGAGGGGCAGTTAAAAACACTAATCTAGAACAGGAACTGGAAAACAGATTCCGCAGTAGGTTCTCTTCTTGACTGTACTTCATCTGAAAGCCTTATTCAAAAGTAATGAATGTGCATTTACCATAGTATTAAGTATTATTCATTTTTCTAATCTTTTTTTAAATTTATATTTTTCTTTTAAACGTATTCATATCTTATAAAAAGTTATGGGTTAGTAAATAAAGACACAATACTTTTTTACAATCTTTATTGCAACTAAGAGAACTGTGTCTTATATGCAAACCAATTCTAAGTAATTTTAAATCAGTTTGGCAGTTATTCATGTGGAAATCAGTTGATGCAGACGGAAGTTAACACTCCGGTTCTTGTCCGTGTTGCCAACTTCTACTAAGGATTTCCTCTTAGAAATCTATTCAAATCCCTTTAGATTTAAATGAAAACATTCCAAAATCAATAGCGCTACCAATATTAATGACATAATGCAGGGGCGCTGCCGCAGTATAGAGTAAATAAAGAATCACCAGTACCAGTATAATTCTTCTACGTAACATGAATAACTTTCTTTCCCTAACAGACAGTTTGTATATAAAAGGTTAAATGTGAATTAATTTTTTTAGAGGGAAAATTTTATAAAAATCAAATAAAGGTGAAAATTAAATTAGATTTCTACCTAAGAGTGGAATTTTATTTGCCCTTAATAAAACCCTCCTAAAAAGTTTAGCCCCTAAAAATCCTCAGACGACAAGTTTGGGAAAACCCGCAAGTCGGCAATACTGGCTTCAGCTCTACCTTCGCAATTGGCATATAGCAGCCAAACTTCCGGTTTCTTTCAAATCATAATTTGAACTAAATAAATTTATTTAATGGAACATTTCTCTTTTTCTATATGCCTATTAATTCAATTCCTTAATTTAATAAAATTTCTGGCTTCATTTAAATTGAGTACAAAAACAAAACAAAACAAAAAAAAAAAAAAAAAAAAGAAAAAAAAAAACCCAAGAGGCTGGTAGTTATGTTGACATCTTGACAGGTGAAGAAGTAAAAAGAAAGATCTTTTCCATTAATGTTGCAAATGGAACTATACCTGTTTCGGGAGAAAGACTCTAAAAAATAAAAAAAGAAAAAAAAATGAAAGAAAGAAAGAAGAGAAAACATGAAGAAGTCAAGAAGGTTAGGGTTATAGGCAAAAGGATAATGTAAACTGCCACTACGCAATTGAATTTACCGGGTGTCCCAAAAATGACCGATGATTTTAAAATTCAATAACTCGCAAACGGTGGCAGATATTAAAAGAATTCTTGCAGGGGTGTTATGTTTGATGTCAGAAGTTTTTTACTGTGATTCTTTATTTTAGTCCAAATTTCAAACAATAGATGGCGCTGATAGCAATATGTGCTCAGTCCAGACCCGAATTTTGGTACTTCGGAATCCATTCAATACATTTTAATCTCCTTTTTTCGCATGAAAGAAGAGAGAGGCCGAAAAATCGAGCCTGGATTTAGCGATTATTGCTTGCAGCGCCATCTATCGATGCTATTTGTAACTAAAACTCAGAATCACAGCATACAAACTCCTTACATCTTACATAATACTCCTGCAAGAATTTTTTAAATATCTCTCACCGCTTGCAAGTTATTGAATTTTAAAATCACCGGTTATTTTTGGGACCCCCCCGGTAGGTGTTACAGTATGTTTACATGTTTAAACTTTTACATGTTTTAAACCTTTGTATCTCATATTAAATAGTTTCGGAATCAGCAATTTCATGTTCACAAGTCATTCATTCAGACAGAAAGGATAAACAAAACTGGAAATTTCACATGAAATGCCACAAATATTTAATTAATCTTTAATAAATATGCAACTGTAAATTCGTATGATAGCTCAGCGGCTCCCAAACTATATGTCTCAACCTACTGGTAGCTCACGGAACGAATCGTTAGGTCTTTGAAAATATACTATTAAAATTATCTTCTATAAAAATATACGGAGCATAACATGCTCCTTATACACTAAAAAAATCTTTTTAGTGCAAATACTTACACTGACCCAATCAAGAAACAAAAATGCCCACCACTTCTTAAACCTTTTTTTCCCTTTTTTATCTCTTTTCGTTGTTCGCATCCTTACAGCGAGATCAATCAGGTTCCGACAAGATTTGGCTCTCACACAAAAAAGAACTTAGCAGAGAGATGAATGGGTCCGGAAATACTCCAAAGTACTGGACAAGACACACAGGATGTGCAAGAACATTCAACACAATAAATATTTCAGGTGTACATTAAAGAACACTTTGTAAGGAAATGATGCTTTCGATGCATTTATTCCCCTTTGTCCGAAATTTTTCACCGGAACCGAAGAAATCGCTATCATAAAAACTTTTCTTTGAATGCCCGTGTTACTTTGATAGAAAAAGAATTCGAAAAAAAAAAAAAAAATGCATTGCCTTTTTATGTTATTTGACTTTAATACTGAAGGAAACCAAACTAGTTGTATTATTTTCGATTTGGATTGATGGTTTTTAAAGCTTTAAAAAGATATAAAATTTTATAAGAAGGATATATTTTTTAGCAAATAAAAAAGAAGATATTGATTGAACATTCCATGGCAGAACGAAATTTAGCGTGAGGCAAGATTTTGCAACAGATGTGCATATGGTCGCATCCTATAGCGATATATATATATATTTTTAATGAAGGGTATAAACATAAACTATGATAAGCTAAGAATTTTTTATCAGAAGCTTCACGTGCAGGAAAGTTTTTAAACATAGCAACATTAAAAATAACACAGAAATTTCACATTTAATAACTTATTTATTATATAGACAAGTAAAGTACTTTTTGTTACAAATTAGATACGTTTTATGTGAGTGCAACACAATAGTACTATTTAAGTAATATCAACATTTATCTTAATAATAAAATAATTGGAAGTATTTATGAAAATTCGCTGTAATAGTCACAAGAGTAACGAATGGATGTACCCATATATTTTTTTCGTAATTTCTCACATCTCGCCAGAGATCATAATTGTTTTCAACTACTTTTCATTAACTTAAAGGAAATTACAGAGAAAAATTTTCTTAAAAATACATTTGAATTTTCCATTAGGGCTACAGAATATATTATCTCCTTATTGTTTATTAGAGTTAATTCACCACGGTTCCCGCGTGATTTTTTTGTTTTTTTGTTGGATGCTGACTTTTCTTTAACTGCATAAGTACTCTAACTACGGCGAAAATGTTTTGATTGAAACAGAATAACAGATTACTAAAATGAACGTAAAATTTGGAAATTTATTGCTTATTATTTTATTAAGATCTTTTACTTTTATATCAGTCAGAATAATGTGTACAATAAAATCGCTGAAAGCTCACAACTCGGGAGCGCCGAATTTGTCCGCTGTTTGGAGGTATCTCCTAATCTGAGGTGAAACATAAAAAAAAAAAAAAAAAAAAAAAAAAAATGCAATTTAACAAATTACAACGACCATTTGGAAAATGATTTTTTTAAAGACTAAAATTTAAGACATAAAAAATCGCACGGAGTTGATCATACATTACGTACGCTATGGATTACGTTTTTCGGTGTTGTAAATTTTTAAACTTCTACGGAGCTGGTCATTCATTACCTACGCCATGGATTAAACATTAATATTCCTGGACCAATTTTAAATGAAATTCCATTCTTAAACTTCTAAACATCCCACAACATTACTTTTTACACCGTCGTGTAGAGAAAAAAATTTACTTTTAAATGCAATTTGTTTGAAAGCTGTATCTCAATTTGTTTCTGAGTTATTACTTTTTTTTGTAGTTTTTATTACTTTTTTGTCATAGTGGCAACAGAAGTATCCATTTCTATTGAAAGTAAAGGGAAAATACAGATTACTGTATAGACCAATCAGAAAACGAATAAAATGCGGATTCAACCAATAAAACGCTTCAGATATGTTTTTGATTTCCTACCCTGACAGAGGACAATAACCATTTTTCCAAATGGTTAAAAAAAAAACAAAAAAAAAAACAAAAACAACAACAACAACAATAATAAAAAAAAACATATGTCTTGGGGATTAAAAAAGTATTCGCTAAATAGCTATAAGCTTTTCGTGAGTGCCAGTTATGGATGCTTTACTTTATTGGCATTTTCAAGATAATACACGAGTCTAATTAGTACCCGATCTAAACAGATTACACACTACAACAGTATTTAAAAATCTTTTGTTCTTTTAATTCTTACGGCACAATTCATTTATGTTTTTAGGTGTGTTCGTAATTATATAAATACGTAGTACCTATACAGTCGTCGTTCGGTCCGTCTATCCGTCCGCATATAGCAGAGCAAAAACTATCCAACCGAATGGTCTGAAATTTTAAATATATAATTGCTGCAAAATTTTGTCGAGTCATTTCAAATTTATGAAAATCGGATGTATACTTTAATTACAGGGACAGTCAAAAGTTTTACGTTACATTGCGGTCAACGGGGGAAAAAAACATTTCAAGTACATTTTAATGATGTTATAGCCTTTCGAACAGAAGGAAATTGATATGCATTTATGAAGTGCACTAAAATATACATTCAGTACAGTATGCGGTGCAAAAAATATTTATAAAACTAGTTATAGTATGAACGCACATTAAAATTTAATCATACTTTAGAACTTGACTTTATTTTTCTTTTACATATCTTTATTTTAGATTTTCTTTCTTTGGATAAGCATATTCTTATTATTCTTCCTGATATGTAGCTGAGGTCTCTTTTGGTTTCATTTCAAAAGATCTCACTTGTCATCAAATAACGCCGAGAACTGAAGATTTCTTTTATAAAGTGACTTTTGAGAGAAAAGTAATGGATTGTAATGTATGTTTATTTCTTTAATTACAATATTTTATGATTCCTTATTTTCGATAACTCTTTTCTCTATAGATATAAATTTGTAGCTACGAATATATAAGTGTGTAGCTATGTATATTATTCAATATTTCGGGGCGTAATTCATAGCTACAAATTTATATCTATATATAATTTCATCGATGCTGGGAATAATTTCGTCTCTTGTTTTCCACAGGATTGTGGCTCATGAATATATTCCATCTTGGGACATATAACAGTGTTCAGGGCCGGGTGTCGTCCGAGTAGCTCGGTTGGTAGAGCATTGGTATTCTATGTCAATGACCCGGGTTTGAGTCCTGGCGTGGGCACTTTTTCACTTTGTTGGTTTTACATCTAGTTAGCAATGCACAAATTCTTGCAATTACATTATTAAATTTAACTCTTGTCTTTTATGTAATAATTAATTTTGAAGAGCGCATACAGGTACACATGCAATTAATAGCATTTCTCATCTAATTCAGAAAAATTGCATTAGGTGGGCGAAGGCAATATTCAACTGTAATAAACCTAAAATTTGTAAAATTTGTTCGATAATAGTTTTATTATCTTAACTTCTTTTTAAAAGTACATATACTTTAATTTCTTTTTCTATTTCAACAGTTTTCTTTCTAGAACAAAAAAATTCTCTGAACGTCAATTTTATCTGCATGTGTGTGCACTTTTTCATGAATTATCGCATAATCTTAATAAAAGTATTCAAATGCTGAAATGAACCTGGTAGAAATGACACTTTATTACAATAAACTTCATTACAAAATAATTCGTATAATTTTAAATATGAAAATAATTTTAAAAGAGAGCTTTTCAGTGGAATTCTAAAATTTTGATAGAAATTTAGACACACTAATAAAAACTACTCGGACGTTTCCAAATATCATCAGCGGCAGCGAAATAAACTCTATTTTTATAAATGCTTCTATAAATCTTGGAAATATAATGGTTTCTGAGCTTTCTAAAGAAAAAAACGTGTTTCGGAACCGTGGGCCAACTCGGAAGAGGCTATGGCATATATTCGTTCGTAATTATATTATATTTCCGAAGATGAAAAATATATTATTAGAGGCTGCACCCAAGTTCTGCATGGGCACACCAGTGTGCCGCGGTACATCAGTTGATTGGTTGGTTGTGTTTATGACGGTCAATTATCATCACGAGGAATATAGGCCCTAAAGGGGGGGCCCTCCGTGGGGGTCTTTCTAAGGGAACCTAATCTGTATTTACGCAAGGAAATCCAAGGTTCCAAGAAAACCACGAAAAACTCCGAACGATTAGTGCTCCGGCGCGATTGGGTTCGAACCCAGCACCTCCCGTATACCAGCTTCGAGAACAGAACTTCTCGGCCACTGGTGGGGCTCCGTGGCACATTAGATGATACCCCTGATTTAGAATGATGTTTTTGGTCAATTTACAGCACTGGAAATCCTGAGAAGTAATAATAAATTTTAATTTTTGAATATAAAATTAAAATTATAGTCTATTGGTGAAAAGGCCGAGAAAAAAAACATATATACTTTTTTCAACAATAATAAAATGCTTGATGATAATAATAAATTTTATTTTTGACTGTAACCACCTGCTGATTGCTATCCTATGAATATTTCTTTCGTCTTAACTAAATGAATAAATAAAAAGATGCAATCCATCGCCCTTTCGTAATTATTCAAAAGCTACAGCGACTCATTTGATGCAGCTTCTTTGAGCAAAAACAAAAGCATTGGTAGCAGAATGTAGAAACAAAACAGCAGTTGCATATTAATTCATTCGTAATTCTGAGTGCACTTTTCATGCTTATAATTCACGCGGGATAAAGTAGAATAAAATCGTTTCCTCCTTTGTATCATTATGCCAAAATGTAAGAGTCATGCTCTAAGATTTATTACGATTATATTTGTTAATCTTTCAAGATTTTCCTTTCTTCAAAAAAAAAAAAAAAAAAAAAAACCCAAACAAAAGCTTTTATTTTTCATTTTGCAAGAACAGATTTAATTGTTGTAAAAAGAGTTTATGCTATTTGTAAAATATTTTTATTTACCATTGTAATGATTTATAAAAGATTCTTTTCTTCTTCGTCAGCCATGTGAGGGAATCATTTTAAAAGGGCAATTACTTTTCACATTACATCCAATGCAAACACTTGATAGCAGTGCTTCCATCTTAACACCTTTTTCATAGCAATACTAACATCCTACCAGAAATTCTATATAATATTTTTGTTTTACTCAATTACGGAATGTCTGGCATTTAAAAACATACAGAAATTACTGTACTGGAATTCTTGTAGAATGACAGTTTTTTCAAATAAAAAAGGGACATTAAGTTGGCAACACTGCTTGGCACTATTAGATTCATCACTGGGTTAATAATGGCGATGATCTATTTAAATTTCTATTTGTCTAATGTCTATCTATAAGTCAACTATTGTGTAATGTTCAATTTCAAGTTTTGTATTTACAAAGGAATTTTGTTTTCCTTAATGAAAGTTGAAAGTTACAGTCCGTCTCATAAATATAAAGACACTGATATTGTCGAAATAATGTTTTAATAATTCAGTATTCAAAATTATATTTATGCATATAACGAAAGTATGTGCCAAGAAAACATTTTACAGTAAATTAAATTAGAATTGAATAATTTCAACTCAAAAATTGATAAATGTAAATAAATTTGCTGTCTCATAAATATAAAGACATTTTACATAATTTTGAATTACCGTCCAATAAATAATCCATCCTTATTAATGATAGAAATTATTCTAGCTGGCATGCTTTTTATTAAGTTGTATAACTATTTTGGCTTTATATCATACCAACCTCGTTCGATTTCTTTTTTCAACTCAAGGACGTTTGAAAATTGTCTTCCAGATGCATATACACTGCGAACGAGAGTATGACAAAGATTCTTAACAGGATTTAAATCACAGTTACGAGCGGGCTACACCGAGATATGAACATTGCTATCGGCAAACCATTTTTTTTGTGAGTCTTGATGTGTGAATCGATGCATTATCCTGATGGTACAAATAATACCGACCACCAAGAGTTTCAGCAGTTGACAACAACTGACTATCAAGCAGTTCTATATACTCTTTAGATGTCTGTTTACCTTCCAGAAAAGCAATATCAGTAGTTCCATTAAAAGAGAAGGCACCCCACACCATAACAGAACCTCCCTCTTTCTGCCCACTGAAGAGGGTTCGAGATTAACGTCTTAAATCATGCGAGTAGGAATTCCAACCATTTGGGCCATCCAAGTTAAATCTCTTTTCATCTGAAAAAATGCTCTGCATCCATCTGTCCTTCCAGTTCATATGATCTTTAGCCCAGATTAACCTCCGTTCTTTGTGTTCTTTTTTCAGTAAAGAAAATCTGCACGTATGCCGACATACAATGTTTTTTCTTTCTTTTATACTATAATGTACTGTATCCTTTGGGACCATACCATAAACTAGTTGAGAAACTTATCGGAGTGACATTTTTTGCGACGAAACAAGTCGCATTATCTTGCGATCGAGTCTTTCACTAGTTTTTCTCGGTCTGCCAGATCGTTTTCTCGAATATAAATTGTAAGTTTTTGATAAAATTTTATAAAGTGCAGCTCTGATTCTCCCCGTTTTTTTACATATTTGACAAATTGTTAAGCCATTAGCTTTAAATTCACGTATTTTACGAATTTCATCTCTAGAAATTTCAATGTTCCACAGCATCTTTGCAATTGAAATAAGTCAAACAATTTTGCTCGTTTGATTAAGTTAAAGTGTATTTCTGCGCGTGCGCATTAATTCTGTACGCGCGCATTCGAGAAAAATTTGTATATGAAGCAGTTTCAAGTTTGTCTTTATATTTATGAGACAGCGTATTTTTTTATTTTTTTTTTTATTATTCGAGACGAAATTATTTTATTTAAATTAAAACCCCTATAAGAGATACATTTTAATGTTCTTGATATGAGGTATAAATTTTAATATATTTTAACTGAATTAATAAAATGTAATTTCAAAAACATCTGTGTCTTTATATTTATGAGACGCACTGTAAAATATAATATGAACTACAAAAGTTCGTCGTTTACTGAAAGGTGATCATAAAAATAGATATTAAAAGTTTAAAATAAATACATTTAATTAAACTCCGAACCCTTTCGGTTGCATCACCAGCTTTCACCAGGAATAAACTTTCTTCAAACTGCCATTCCATTCATCCAACTGCGGAGTCTATTATTCTTCGGATATTGTCGGAAGTAATGCTCCGCATTTAAATGTATACCTGCGTAGGAAAAATTATTGGGTAGTTAACTTGTTATTATATTTTAAGATATTTAACCATTAATTGGGTATATTGTAGGGTATTGCGTCATTACATACTTGATTGCCTTTACATATAATTTCTATGGATTCTCTGATTATGACGGTGTAGTAATTAGAAGTTGGATATATAATTTTCATTCTATTCATCCAACTTCGCATCTTCGTTTGAGTTGGGGGAAAATATATATATATATATTATATATCCAACCTCTTCCTTACAAAAGCTTGAGAACGGGTTAACATCAGACAGGGAAAGCCAAAACGGAACACATAAAGATTTGTGAAGAACTTGAAGTATGTTAGTTTCACTAATATGCCTTTCAGATAACGCTTCAATGTAAAGAAAAAGTGTAAATTCTTTGGTATTTACCGCATAACTTTACGCAAAATACAATCGTTTCAAGCAAAACTGTTAAACCACGTAAACTTACATCATGAAAGTATATATCATTTTTAATACTAGCATGTGTTTACGGACAAAACCGTTTATGTAAGGGCAAAAGGCATTTTTTTCTTTTTGCGGGCTTTGCACGGAATCTCTACTACCGAGCTATATATTTTAGAATGAAGTTTTTAATGGGTAATGTAGAAGTTATCTAGAGCGTTAGAAGTATTCAGGTGGGAAATTAAGTTGCACTGGTGTTCAAAAATAAGATCACAGATACAAATACTATGCACCTACAAAATAATTTCACTTATTGCACCAAAATTTCGTTAGATAGTTCAACTATGATTTATTCAATACCAAAACTACAATAAGAACACAATGTACGCACACCTGACATGGAAACTTCGCCGTAAATTGTGAAAACGTCATACTATCTCCAGAGTTGTTTGGTTTATAGGTCATAACTTATGGGTCATAACTTACAGTTTATGGGTCATAACAAGCAGTACAACGCGCTGCTTAATGAAGTGAATAATTCAAATAGTGAATGAGGCTGTTTACTGATGGTGATAACAGTTGTTGATGATATATTTCATTCTCGAAATTACTAGAATTTTAGCCGAGTATTATAATAAGAGGCTGGCGTCCAAACATGCACTGTGCACATGTGCACTGTCCATAGATTAGAAAAACTTAAAGAAAATTTTAATTCCAATACCGTAGAAGAGCCATGTGGTTAGTATGTTAACATGGCATAGAAAGCATGCAACACGCTGCCTATTATTATACTGATTTTCACGTCCTTCTACTTTTAAAATCAGACTAATATATTTTTCATTGATGATAGAAATTTTATTCAAAAGTGATACTCGGCGAGTCCTCATCTGGAACACGGCCTTAAATCACCATCATTATTCTAAAGTAGTCAAGTCCATTTCTAAATTTGCCTCTCAGAATTTAGACTATTTATTTTAACATTTGTTAAATTGATTAACATTTTAATATGCCTGAACTGACGACTTCCGTATTCTTTAAGCTTTCTGTACTACTACTCACAAGATATGATCAGCATAGAGGTCTGCACGTGACGGAATTTCCAGTAATTTCCCTAAAGAAAGCTATCTTGGCCCGGCCCGGTGTAAAAACTAAAAGTTCGCCGTCCCGGCCCGTGCAAAAGTCAATGAAATCAGACCCGGCTTAAATCAAATTCTAGGAGAAGTTCTGATTTTTCTGAACATATAATTAAGATTCTTTTAAAGAATGCTACATACATATTTATTGGAAAATGTTACAGTATATTTTAGATTAGTATGTGTTCGCATGTCAGAAAATATACAATAGCAACATTAATGATTACTTAGACTCTTAGGCTTCTCAACGTTCTAATAAAGATTCATTAAAAAAAATAATATAGTTCAGGATAAAAGAAAAAAAAAGAAGCCAAAAACAACATAAATTTTGGAGCTGTATAATAGAAAGTAGATATTTTAAAATATTTCTCTGTAATTTATTAAGGTATACTTCCAATGATTCCGTTAATAGAAATTCATCATCGCTATTACTATTTCTACAAAACATATTGCCTTCCCGACGCGTCTTGGGAACAATTAAGTCCAGTTCTGGCCCGCCTCGACTATGTAAATAAAATACAAGCCTGATATCGGCCCGCCAAAGTCTGCTGAAAAAATTAAGCCCGGGCTCAGACACGATGCAACTGTCCGATGTCGATCTTTACGCTGGACATGTTATATTTCTCTATTGATGTAGTCAAACTAGCCTCGATTTGTGCAGCACATTTATACTTATTCTCACTAATGCCATTGAAAATGTTTCATATTTTATCGGCTTCGTTTACATATTTATATCGGGCAGGTCGGTCCAATTAATTTTTTTTATCGTCCCGGCCCATTAAAAAAAATTGCCTTGTTCTTCTCCACCGGGCCGGGTACAGGCCTTGGACCAAGCCGGGGCTCGTGTAGACTTCTACATCAGCTGACTCAAATAAATCAATGATGATTTCATGATTATAAAGTTTATTTTCAGAAATATGTTTTTTTAACCTCCTTTATCAATTTAAATGTATGATTAAATGTAAAAGGAAATCTATAAAATACAAGTATTGCGTAATTAACACTAGATTGCCCAAGGAAGTCATTTTGACTGCTTTTTAATTTCAATTAGAAAAACAATTATGTATATAATGACACAATTTCTTAGAATTTTGTGACTTTTTGTACAACATATAAATGCATTTATTAATAATTGTAGTTACCTCCCCCTCCTTTATTTCGGTTATATATATATGTTATACCTATATTGCCCAAAAGCAGTCATTTTGACTGCTTGGGAAATTTTTAATAATCAAATGACTCTTATTATTGAATTGAGTAAATTTCTTATATGAACAGTTCAGCTCCGTATTGAAATAACAGTTTTAATTTTTTTCGATTACCATCACATGATAAATTATCGATGTGGGCGTATAAAAGATAAGTTGCAGTTGATCAATAAGATAAAGTAGTACTTGTTATTCCCGTTTTTACGCAGTAATACTTGTTCTAACAAGTTGTTTGTTTTTTCTTTTGCGCCTTGAATTCATGAAAAAAAATGTCGAATATAAGTGAGTTATTGGAAAAGCTAACGAACATAAGTGAGGGGTGCTCCGATATAGAATCAGATGCAACAAATTCTGAACTATCATCTGAAGATGAAGCGGATTATATTCAAAGTGAAACATCTGACACCGAAAATAGCGATGAAGAGTCGATAACCAGTGATGAAAATGAAAGTGTCATCAATATGCCCAGGAAAAGGTATAGGGTGGTAAGTAGTGCAGACTCTAATGGAGAAACTGAAAACACCTTTCAGGAGACCGAAACAGCTGCCTGGTGGTCAAAATTGCGGTGTCAAAATTTGACAAAGGTGGTATTACTGGAAGTTTGCCATCTACTTGTACTTTAAAGGATGTGAAAGGGCCAACAGGCTACGAAAAAGGAACATTATGGCAGCTAATCCCAGCTAATCTCGTTGATAATAGATAACTATATTATCAAACATATAAAAAAGTGTACAGAAGAAGAAGGCCGCCGAATTTTGAGGAACGATTGGATAACAGCATTACCGGAAATACGTGCATTTATTGGGATTTTATGTGCTCTACGAGCCTACGAGGTAAAAAATTCAAAACTGAGTTATTTTGGTCAGCAAAGTGGGGTCCTGAATTTTTTAGAAGAACTATGGCCAGAGAAAAGTTCAAGCAAATCCTACGATTTATTCGTTTGACAAAAGAACCGAAAGAAGTAGGCACTTACGAACAAATAAATTTGCCTTTGTTTCGGAAATATGGGACAAGTTCATTGTAATTAGCCAAGCTTGCTATCAACCATGCCAAAATATAACAGTTCACGAGCAATTATTTCCGTCAAAAAGCTGCAAGTTTACACAGTATATGCCTAATGAACCCAACAAATTTGGCATCAAATTTTGGCGTGCATCAGATGTTAGTAGCAAATATGTTTTGAATGATTTTCTTTATTTGAGAAAAGATGGACAACGACAATCGTCAATGCTTCTCAATGATCACGTTGTTCTGGAAGTTGTCGAGCCATATACAAGCTGTGAAAGAAATATCACGACCGATAACTTTTTCACTAGCATGTCACTTGCGACAAAATTATTGGCCAATTAAATAACTCTAGTTGGAACTATTAAAGGAAACAAAAGAGAACTACTCAAAGCAGCCAAAGAAACGAAGGATGACATGCCTTGTTTTTCAACTCTGCTATATAAATCAGAGAATTGTGTTCTTACGATATATAAAAGCAAACCAAATAAAAGAGTAGCTGCTCTAAGTTCTAAGCATAAATTTGTGAAAATTGATAAAAGTAATAAAAAAATGTTACTAGAATCTATTCAATTTTATGACAGCACAAAATTTGGAGTTGATATGGCGGATCAAATGGGCGGAAAATATACAGTAAAAGCTAGTTCTCGTAGATGCCCCCTCCATATATTTTTCAATATTGTAGATTTGGCTGCTATAAATGCTTGAATCATTTACTAAGAAATGACAGGAATACAAATACAACGAAAAGAGTTCTTGTTTCAATTAGCAGAAGAGCTTTCCACCGAATATAGAGCTGCAAGACAGACAAAACAAATGCGAAATTTGTTAAGTACGACTTTGCCACAACAACAAAACAAATAATATATGGGGAAAAAGTTAAAGGTATGCTTGCGGAAGATGTACACATAAAAAGATGTCCACTTTCATTTGCATAAAATTTACAAATAAAAATGCACAGATTATTTTACTGTTAATACTTACTAATAACTTGTTATATAACTGTAAATAATATAAAAAATATGCAAAATTAATTTTAAACAAATTTCTTTACACATTAGTTACTCTTTCACAATGCAGTCATTTTGACTGCTTTTGGGCAATATAGGTATATACTAAGTTTCAGTCTTTCTAGTGTTAATGAGAATATTTCTTTTGTACAAATTACTTCAGAAGTTCTATGTTCAAATATGGAATATGGGCTGGCTCAGCATTTACTTGAGCTTCGTTCTGGTCATTTCGTTTTTCGTCTCTCATCTACATATAATCAAGACACGCGAAAGTTTCCTTCCCTTTTAGAGTTTCTTTTACCTTTCTTTCTCCAGAGAAGTTTCTTTTAAATAGCCCCGAGGGAATTGAAACACGTGGTCTCATTCTAACCTGTTTGAGCTCTTCATTTAGGAAAATAATATATACAGTTAAAAAAAAAAATCTTTCTCTTTAATGATTAAAATTCGAGCTGAGAAAATAAATGAATTAAGGAATTCTTCAATTTTAATATTTATGATGAGATAAAATTATCACTCAAATTTCTCGTTAGATGCGTATCTTGACATAAAAGTTATTTTTAATTATGTGGGATGTTTTAAAGCGTATAAAGCTTTAAAATAAATGATAATATTTTAAAATTTTCCACTGAAAAATGTGACGATGCTGTCGACTTTAATTATCAGAGTTTGTAAAGATAGCTGAATAAATGAAATGTGTATATACTCGTATATGGTACAAAGAATACATTTTTAAAAGCGATTAATTATTATAGCGTTATACTAAAAGTAGTATTTAAATTTCATACTGGGCTAAGCATTTCTACAAATGCTTGAGAACAAACTAAACTCAGACAGAGAAAACAAAAGATTCAAAAGCAGAACTCATAAAATTTGTGAAGGAAATTGGTAAATTTAATTGAATTTGAAAAATGTTAGTTTCATTAACATGCCTTTTAGACAACACTTCACTGTAAAAAAATATGTAAGCTATTTGGTATTTACCGCATAATTTTACAGAAAATGCTATTGTTCCAAGTAAAATGGTTAAATTCCGCAAAATTACGTAATGAATAAAGTACACATTTTTAATACTAGCATGTGTTTACGGGAAAAACCTGTTTAAATAAGGGCAAAAGCCCCCCTTTTTTTTCTTTTTGCGCGCTTTGCCTGAAATTTCTGGAACCAAGCTACGTATTTTACAGTGAAGTTATAAATATATAATGTAGTCTTTTTATTGTGTGAACCGTTGAGAGAACAATAGAGAATAACACATAGAGGTCTTATGGAACGTGTTATCATAGTATTATCAATGATATATTCAAATGTTCTGCTATCTGAGCATTTTTGCAAAAGGTAGAATATAGATGGACAGGCAGAAGAAGAAAATGAGCAGTTTTAAATTATGTTCGAAAGTGCTACAATTAATTTTTACGCATCTAAAAACAAGATGAAAAAAAGTAAATGTTTCGTTTCTAATTTCTTTAACTTTTTATATAACCGCGCTATATGCAGGGTGCGTCATAAGTTCGTGCAAACTTTTAAAAAAATCATAATAAAAGAAGTAATACACGGAAAAAATTTCGGTTCGCGCGAATGTGATTAGAGGGACATTGGATTTTTTATATATATATAAAATAATTCCAAAAGTAACCGAAAGAGGTCGCTCAGACGTCATACTGAGACGTTTTATGTAAATCAGACAAACACAAACAGACAATGAAACAAATCACAATAACATAACACTGCATTTATTTTAAAGCAACAGATGTTCAATATTACCACCAACACCATGTATTAGGCAAGTGGGGCGCTTTTGCGGGACTACGTTGTGCGTGCATTGCAGGAAAGGCATGCATTATCTGTCATCATCTTCATGCAAGAAGCCACCCCGCCCCACTTTGCACGTGAAGTCAAGACGTTCCTGATGGACACTTTCACTGAAGACCGAGTGATAGTAATTAGAGGTTCTAAATTTGAGTGGCCATCACAATCTCTAGACTTGACCCCGGCAGAATTTTGATTGTGGGGACACTTAAAGTCTCGTGTGTACCGGGGTTCCCGAGCCACTTTGGTGGAACTGAAAGATGCGTGACAAGCTACACTCAGCTGTCATAGGAGTATTGACGCGCCTCACTTGCCTAATATCGAGTAGTGGTGATCATTTTGAAAATAGTTTAATTGAAAATAAATGTACAGTGTCATGTTATTTTGATTTGTTTCTTTGCCTATTCGTGTTTGCATAAAACGTCTCAGTATGACGTGTGAGCGCCCTTTTTTGGTTGCTTTTGGAATCATTTTTTTAATACACGGGAAAAAAATCGAATGTCTCTCTGATCATATTCGCGCAAACCGAAATTTTTTCTGAGCATTTATTCATTCATTATTATTTTTTTTAAGTTAGCACGAATTTATCACGTACCGTGCATATGCAGTGCACATCTTTTTCATTTAAATTGTTTCAATATTTAAGCGCGTAGTTTAATTTCATGTCTGTTAAATTCGTGTTTTATTTTTACTTATTTGTGAAGTTTTCATTTAGTTTGGCAATTTAGTTACGGCGTATTACACGAAAACAAACAAATGCTGAATTATTTATATTGTTTTAAATACAAGTGTGTTAATCTTCGGTAATTTGGATTACACGTTACTATTTGAGATAGAATTAAAATATTCTTGCTTGACAAATATTTGTAAAACCATAAAATAACCAGCAAATATAGATACAGTTTTCAAAGAAATCGCTTTCGAAAGTAAAATTTTTTGTTCAGTTTGATGGAGTAAAACCTGAAATTTTGAGATGCTTAGAAGTTAAAAAATTTGCAATAAAGCGAAATTAATTGTCCATGTGGTTACCATCGTCGATATGACGCCAGCGTTACTTACGGACATGTTTTTTCTTAAAAATGTATGTCCGCTGAAGTCCCTTGCCACCCTCTTAACTTCGGGACGGCTGCTGCTATATTCATAAAAATGGTGTTTAGGTATAGTAAAGTAGCGATGCGCTACTGAATTAAACCACCTACGGCGCCACCTGGTGGAAAAATGCGGAGTCAGCATTCCTATCTCGAAAACGGAAAGAGACAGGGAAAAAAAGTGATTTACAAAGTTGTAGAGCATTATTGATTTAGTACGAAAAGACACTTTATGGACATTAATGCGAAGAATAGAACGTTTAAAACGCGAATTTGTTTCTTCGTGTTTTCACACACTGTGACGTGGCGAAATTTGAACGGAAGGAGAAAAAATTATCTTTCGAAGAAATGTGCATCCAAATGTGCATTGCAGCTGACGGTGAGAAGTTTGAATATCTAAAATAAAGGTATATCGTTATAGCTAGTTGTTTTTTCTTTCTAAGATCGTTTTGTCACGTTACAGTGTAGGAAATCACGAAAAAACAAATGCGCGATTTAGCCGTTCTATTCTTGGCATTAATGCCCACAAGGTGTCTTTTCGTACTAAATCGATGATTCTCTACACCTTTGTAAGTCACTTTTTTCTCCTAATCTCGTTCCGTTTTCGAGATAGGAATGCTAACTCCGCAGTTTTCTACCAGGTAGCGCTGTAGGCGGTTTCATCCAATAGCGCATGGCTACTTTACTGTATCCAGACACCACTTTATGTGTATAGCAGCAGCTGTTCCGGAGTTAAAAGGGTGGCAAGGGACTTTAGTGGGCATACTGTATATATGGGTGTTACGATATTTTGTAATAATGGAGAAAACAGAAGCAATAACAATAAACATCTCTCTCTAGCTCCATTATAAGACTCCTCGGAATTATAAGACTCTCCATTATAAGACTCCTCAGAATTATAAGTCCCTCCATTATAAGACTGGAATTGTTAGACCATCCATTATAGGGCTCCTCTCTCAACATTCCATATTCAGGAATTCTAAGCAGCACTACTTTTATTAACTATTTACTAGATAATAATTACAGTTGAATAGTCGAGGCTAACGAAAAAGAAAGGATACTGCGGTGCTTTACGCGTATCTTTTTTTACAGACCACTGGAGTCACGTGATGCTCAGGTAAGACGCAGATGTACGAAAAGAGCATGACGTCACTCTAGTGGTCTGTAAAAAAAGATATGAGGCATGCACCGTGGTAGCCTGTTTTTTTCATTAGCCTCGAGAATAGCACAATTGCAGGCGTTGTTTTCCACTTGAATTGACTTGAAATATATGGTGTTTCTCCATTAATAAAAAGCAGATTTATTCGCAGCGGAAATCATTTTGATTAAGTCAGTCGGTAGAATACATAATTAAAACATTCGTCACAACTCCATAGAAATTTATATTTTCACCATATATCCCTTTAAAACCGGGAGTTTTTTTTGGTAGAAATTGAAAGTTTGGGTGGTTTCCCCTTATCGATAGGATCGTATTTGATTAAAAAAAGTATTAAAAAAAATACCCGATGTCAGGTTATGCCAATGGAGGACCCACACAATTGTGCGGGTTCGGCCTTAATGCAGACGTTTTTGGGACGTAGTTTGGGATTATGTGTGCAAATATCTAAAAATAAAAGTTTAAGCAAAAAAAGTTGTTGTTTATTGAGATAATTTTCATCAGCCACAATGAAAATGTTTGAAATAGTTTTTGTTTTTGGACAGACCACTACAATTTCATTTTCTGAGACGTGCTCAATGCTCGCACCCCTCTTAAAAGCCGCTGACACATGGTATGCCCTTCACTCCGTTTGGATTGTGCCTGATCCTTCAAATTTCTTTTTTTTAGTTTTTCCAGCAGAGGTATTTTGTTGAAATACCGATCGAAGCACATAAAACTAGGCCTGAACCAGAGTAAGGACTATAGCAGGTCCTAAGCCTAGATCCTTGTGGATTAGGTCTGTACTTTCCCACTGGTATATTACAAATTTAAAACTATCCCAGATGATGCTGTTACAGCAGAGTGTGATTTGTCTTTTATATACTGCTTTACTGAAGCACGTCCTAAAAAAAGAAATCGTCTTCTCATCTATGGAAAATTTTCCCTGATCTCCTGGTAAATTCAAGCAGACATTACGGAATCTGTCGAGCATTTGCTGAACTTTTCATAATCTATCATTTACTCCTGTTGGTTTACTTGCTGTATCGAGAAAATGGAATGAATTTATCCAACTTAAAAATCTATCTCGTGGTATGCATATAACTCATATAAAACTTATAAATCATATATGACATCTATAACTCAGAGCAGAAACATACAGTTCGTTGCATGTGCATATTATATATCTAATGCTATCAATTTTAAATAGAAATCATGAATAGCACAAACCTATTAATTTAAAATTAATACGCTTTAAAAATGTAATGAATAAAAAATAAATTGCTAAAAACATAAGTTTAAAAAAATCACTTAAAAATAAAAATTTTATATATTAGGCATTGTATCTATTTTGGAAATGGTAAATGCCGGACCCGCACAATTATGTGGGTCATTTGTTTTTCAACTTTTGTAAAGCCTAATTAAATTTATCAAAGACAGCATCAATTAAAATCATGAATAAAGATTATGAAAAGAAAAATTAAATCCAAGCAAATCCTAAAAATCATATATTTAAAAGAAATTACGACAGTACATACTTTTTGTCTATTGCTGTCAGATGATACAATCTTTTTAAAAGCAGAAAATCTAACCCTGTATTGCAGTTGGTGCCCTCTAGTTGTGTCTTATCAAAACATCTGAAGCCAATTAACTCATATAAATGTGCAGATTTGGTTTTAATTCTCACAAGCACAGGAAATAGTCATTCTCTTTTACTTTAGTATCACCCGCACAATTGTGTGGGTCAGGGCTTAAAGGGTTAAACTTTATTAGTTAGCCATCTTGAACTCATTTTAAACTATGTTATGGAGTTCATCTATTATTCAGAAGAATCATTTCCTAACGTCAGCTATAAATTTTTAAATTAATTGCTGAAACACAAAATCTATCTTCCTCAGCTCATGTTTCGCATTGTATACTCTTGGCATAGTGTTTTTTATGCAACGCAGATGCGTTTTATGCAGCGCATGACAGCTCGTATAAGCGTAGGACTATATTTTTAAGAGCGAACGAAAAATGGAGGGAACCGGCTTATCCCCCAAAAGAGCGCGAATTGCTTTTAGAATAAATAAATAAAAAAAGGTAAAAAAATGAAATTTACAAAACAGATAATTTTAATTGAATTCATATCGGCATTTAAGATTGAAATAAAAAATGAAAAGATCTTCAAACAAATATAATTACTTGAAGTAAAATATTAATATACGCGCATTTTAAATAAAAATGAATTTAAGTAACCGGAATGATTGAAATATTTTATACGATAGACAATAATTTAATAAACTAAGATCGTAGAATCATGTTAAATAGAAAATTTTATTGAATTTTTTTAATGAAGAACGCAAATTTAATTTTCGTAATGTCAAAAATCAATATACTTGTTAAAAAAAATTAAGTTTTTTTTTAAATAATTAAATGGTTACATTTTGGCAAACAAATCTTTTTTTAAAAATAATGAATCAATAAATAAATCCTTAAAATAACATTGATTATGACAGCGATTTTTACGAAATGTTAATGTAAACCTACATACGTATGAATACAGGATGAATTAGATAGTTTTTCAAACCTTTTAGCATTGACCCTTTAATAAATATTTTAAGAATGTAATCCGTCATTCTCAAACATCCCTTTTTTAATTTTTAACTATGCTAAATCTAGAAACGTCTCTATTTTTAAAGATGACATTCCTTAAATTCATGAAATTAAATTTTTATGCTCACCCCTCTTCTGTTCAGAAGAAGAAACTCATTATTCAAGAAAAATTTGAAAAGAATTGGTTATGCTAATACCTGATTCGAAAAATACCGCGGAACTGTTAAAAGAAAGAACGTCATTAGTGAACTTCCATGCCGCATGTAAATTAATTAATAGTGGCGAGATAAAACGATAATTATGAGGTATTTAAATTAAATAGTAATGTTATAAGCTAACTATTATTAAAAAGTAACGTTTCTATTCACAAAGAAGAAATTAGTTTAAATGAACATGTTATTTCGAAAAAGTAACATAAAGTAAATAAATAAATAAATAAAAATAAAATAAATGTTTGGATGTAGAAGCTTGATGAATTATTTAATTCTATAAATCAGGGTTCGTTGATATATATCAATCGATATATATCTTGATATATATCATGATATATATCCGATATTTATTTTGAAAATATCAAGATTTTTGATATTTTCGATATTTTCATATTACTTTGATATTTATTTTCAAAATATCACTGTTCAAGATATTTTTGATATTTTCAGTCAAAAAAAAAAAGTGCAAATAAAATTTCCAACTGTTGTTAACTGTGTTGTTCTGTAAATAAAGAATTTTTGTCTCTGATAGTGACTTTTTCAGCCGAAGAAAACAAATATATTTTCCAAGCTTTTTATGTTTGAATTTTTTACTTTTAACTGTAAATTATGAGCGATATTATTAATTCAGAACAGACACTGAATAATAAACTGTCTAATTTAAATACTCAGTTATATATATACAACTTCATTAGAAAAGAATCTGTTCTGGTATTGATTTAGTTCAGTTTAAACTGTATAGCATTTTGGGAATAAAAAATGTTAAACATTTTCAGTTAAAACAACATTATGTATTTAAAATTTTGTTTTATAAATTTCAGATTTCTTGATAGTTGATACTGAATCCTATAGCCTTTTTTTTTAATGTAAGTGCATAAAGCAAATTGTTTCGGAGAAAAGAAATGTGCTTTTAGACAGAACCATTTATCCAGAATGGTTGGGGTCAGATGTATTCCGGATAACTGGTTGGGCATTAAACCAACATCTATTTGATCATATTTGTAGAATATATGTGGCTACGACAGTGTTTTGATCTCAAATAATTATTAGACTATTCAGAAAGAATCAAGTCCAAACAAGATCAGACATTAATCAAAGTTTAAAAGAAAGCAATTTTTAGAAATACCTTGGAAATAAAAACTCCTCTTTTTCCTATGCATAAAAATCAAAATGCCCAATATACAACTAAATATGCTTCTATTTGAAATCTTAGTTGTTGGAATCAAGTTATATCATGCATGTTATAATGTTTAAAGCAATATACATATCAAACTGAGACTGTATGACTTTTCTAAAATAAGTCAATTTGAAATATCATTCTGGATAAATGGTTCCATACTGCATATTGTTTAAGTTTTCACGTTAAGTGCAATATGTTTTAGTTTCTAATGTATATTATGCTTGAAAATATTTATTATCAGCAAAGTTGACTATTTTGAAAATATCGGATATATATCGAAAATATCGGATATATATCAAAATATCGGATATTTTTGATATTTTCGAAAATATCATGATATTTACGAACCCTGCTATAAATATATCAATATGAAATGTTTACATTTTTTGTACGACTGAAAGGAATTGAAATCAATGAATTTTACTTAGACCTTGGAGGTGACTAATCATTGGCACCTAGACCGTTTTATTCATTATACGTATACAGGGCGTCCACCCTCAGCGGTGTCCAATGGCTAATTCCTAAACCGTCAGATACATATTTCCAATTACAAAAATGTTTTAACTGTTGTAAAGAAGTATTTAAAAACAATTTGGGTCAATAGAAACATTGCTTAAAAAATTACGATAATCTAAACTTTTATACGGTTCTCCGGTTGTATAAGTTATATTTAGTAAAAATATCCTATTACACCAAGAACTAAAACAAAAAAATCCCCTTCTTCTACGATTAAAATAAGAGTAACAGCTGTTTAAAGTTGAAGCATATTTTTTGTTGCAAAATAAGGGTCATTCATAAATTTACTAGAAATATAAATAATTGCCAGATATAAAAAAAATAATAGTTGAGAGTAAAATTAACATTACAATATTAATTTATAATCTACTATTTTCATTCTGACATAATGAAGAAAAATATACAACTTGTACTATAAATATGAGTGAAATAATATATATATAATATATATATTATTTCACTAATAATGTGCATAAATATGAATAACAGAATTTTTGCTAAATGAAATGATGATGAAAAGTAACAGTCACAATTCTTTACAAAATGATACATATTTTAAAACGCTATTATATTATCTAATCTAAAACTTAATTAATAAAAATAAAAGTTATCATAAAACTTGCTGTAAGTGATTCCCTACGGCTACAATGCAGAAATGTATACGCAAAATAAATCCTTCTAATCCTTCTTCGATTGATCGTACACAGAATGCTTAAAGCACTCTGTGTACGATCCCTCGAAGCGTGGCTCGACTCATCTGTGTTCAGATGGAGAAAATTGGTATAAGTCACGCAATTCAAAGTTCCATAACTCGGTCAATTTTACATTTAGATGAATGAAACTTTTATTGTCTTACTTGTTAGTGTAATATGAAATTTTTACTAAATATCACTTATGAGACCGGAGGACCATACAAAGATTTAAATTTCGTAACTTTTTAAGAAATGTTTTTATTGACCAAAACGACTTTTAAAATAGTTTTTTTTCTCATTTAAAACATTTTTGTTATTGAAATTTATGTCTATGACTAATTTTTTAGAAATTAGTTATTGGAAACCGTTGAGAGTGGACACCCTCTATATACAGAGTGTCCCAAAAAGATTGGAATGCGCTTCAAGATTTTACCTGTTGGAGGTACGTAGACAATATAAATTGTAAAAGTACTCAAAATAAGCTAGGAATAAGATAATGTGGATGGAATAATACTGTCTTTATTTTTTCCAAAAGTAACACTTTTTGAATTTTTATATGTTCCATGTGTCCTATAAATGATATTAAATAAAAAGAAAAGTACCCAGCTAAACTGATGGCTTTGAACTCACAGGCTATTCACACTTATTGTATATTATACTCTTATTTCAAAGAATAATGCACCTCTAAAAATAAATTAAGGGGGGAATTAGCCCCCCCCCGTTTCATATCTTTATACTTAACCAGTGAGCCCCCAAATCTCATCAGAGAAGCGCCTTATCAGAATAAACCGGTATGCCAAATTTGAAGCAAATCGGATAGAAAAACATATTTATCTAAATGCAGGGCGGTATTAGATCCCTGTTCCCCCTTTTATACTAAAACAATGAACCTCCAAGTCTAATCAGGGAAGAACCTTTTCAGAATTAACCGGTATCCAAATTTGAAGCAAGTCTGATAATTCTGCATGTAAAATCCATTTATCTAAACTAATGGGGGGGGGTTTAGCCCCCGTACCCCCCCCCCCTTCTTATACTCAACCAATGAACCCCCAAAGCTAATCAGGCAAGCGCTTTATTAGAATGAACTTAGAATTTTTTTTAAGCAAATCGGATATTTCTATCAAGAGTTATCGCGTTATGTACATTCATACGTACATACAGAACCCGCAGGCTCATTAGCTCTCTGGCTTTGATAACCTTTGAGCTAAAAAACTCCATGCTGCAATAAATACAACGATATAAAAAAAAAAACTTTCTTCTTATGACCATGAATTCGATTAAATTTCGGAGATTTCAGGCACTGAATAAAATTTTAGTCCCGTTGTGTTGCCGTTTTTAGTGCCAGGAAACCGTTTCCTGCCGGAAGTGTTGATTTTTATTGCACTGTTCATAAAGCCTAATTCCTTATTTTTCACGAATTACGGGTTCCGAATTGTGCTGTAAAGATATGCAATACGCATCTATTTCTTCCTACTAGTGACTTCTGGACCTTTGTTTCTTTAACACATATAATCCTAATATATCCTTTTATGCAATTTTTATGACTGTAAACATTTATTTCCTTGCTTTTCATTGCATAGGGTTTCAAATTATTTAACGGATTCTGTCTTATATGACGCTCACAATGAAAGCAAAGCATATTATAGATATTTAGTAGACATCTGATGTGTATTTTATTCTAGGGTCTGGGTTACATGCATCACTTAAAATAAAAAAATTAAAAAAAAAAACCATGCGTTAAGCATAGATTATGAAACACTTTCCAACGTTTTCAGAATACCGTAACGGAACTTCACTGTTTAATAAGGTGAAAGAAAACATCTCAATTTTGAAACATAAAACAATTGAAAACGTACTTTCAGAAATAACAATCCTTAGATGGCAATATATTCAGCTCCTTGCGCATCCCTGTATATGAATTTTTGTTGCCTGTTTATTATAACGCCCCCTCCCCCTCCAATTACGGTTATGCAGAGGTTGAAGTTACGATTTCGTCAATGTTTTTGCAAAGCTTATTTACGCACTATAAATACTTATATAGATACTCCAAACTCTCACATATGCGCCATATCCTCCAATATATATGTAATATGTCATATATACGTCGTATACGCCTTATTAACATGTTATATATATATATACATCATATATGCGTCATATCTACTATAATTTGGACATAGGTCATGAAATGTCATAGGCATATTACATTATTCTTAATGTCATATATCTTATAATTTGCCGATACATCTTGGTCGTTTGGTGATTCATCCTCGGTGGTCGCTATACCAAAGGAATGCTGGATTTATTCACATTCCACAAATATCTGTTAGTATATTTGATACAGTTCAGCTGAAAAATACATAGCTCAATTAAGAAATACTCTGAGGCAAGTCATTCTCATACATAGTACAGCTTACTTTTATTGTGTAACCCTTTGTATGATTTATAATGTTTATATACACAACGTAGTACACAGACAAATATTGTTAAACTAAAAATGCATACCAAAACTGTAAACGAACTTCCAGTATTTATCGCTCATAGACATTACTATAACCGAAATTATTTGCATCTCCCTGTAAATGAAGGACAATTGTTAGGCACGTCATATTCAACTGTAAGCATGGCATCTCAATAATGTATATAAATTTCATTATGTTTGGAATAGAGTAGCATTACTGAAATGTTCTGCAAACAATTTTTCTTCTGAGACTCTTATATAGTTGAATTCTTATGTGTGACCCTGCAAGTGAATGATAAATGATTTGCACTCCATTGTCTACAAAAAGCATTTTTTAGTGAACCTCAGAAATGCATATAATGTTCATTATGCTTGAAATAGTATAACATTATTAAAATAAACATCAAATGATTTCCTCCAACAGGTTATAATGTAATGGTATTCGCTTGAGTGTCCATGTATGTAAACGAACTATTATATAAATGCTCTATTTTCAATTGCAAACTGTATTAAATCTCAATAATATATGTCAATTACATGTGAATATGAGTATATTTATGAGAGTTAGAACACAGAAAAACGGAAGTGTTAAAAACGCGAAACTTATTTGCTAAAAAACATTAACATTACATTTACGACTAGTTATTATGATGTGTCTCTGTAATGTATCAGTGATCCGGGTTAATAATCATAGACGACCTAATTTGATCTTCTTATAATACATTGGCTTCTCTAATCGGCTGAAAGCCACAGTTAGGTAGCTCCATTAAAAAAAGAATTGATGATCAGCTACTTTTATCGAAATTTATATTTTTTCCGGTACATATTTTTAGTATATTTACTATATATAAAATGCCAATGGAAATTTCGTCCCGGTTGCTTATAACTTGAATTGTGCTGAATCGATTTGGATGAGACTTAACCTGTTAATTAGACAATTTTGCAGAGAAGGTTTTAGTGTATAATGTATCGTTTTGCCTTGCTTGGTTATATAATTATGAAAGAAAATTCGATAATCAGGTGAACACGATATTGAAAAATTTGCCTTTTTAAAAAATTTCTGCTGAATGGATTTCAATGGAACTTACTTTATTACTCAGAAAATGTCTTAGAGAAGGTCATAGTACATAATATATTGATCTACGCTTCTTAGTTATAGAATTATGAAGGAAAGTTCTATAATTAGGTCAAGTCGATTATTAAAGATTAGCCTTTTTAAAATGTTCTACTGAATGAATTTAATGAGACTTGCGATGTTACTGAGACAATTTTTCAAGGATGGTGTTAGTATATTGCTATCGTTCTTTAACAAATTCCACTGGAACTGATCAACTAATAGATTTGGTCCATAACATCCCAAATTTCCTCTCAGTTATTAAAAAATATAATAGTACAATGGCGTTCGTATTGTTTTCAGCAATGCAGAAAAGCATTCCATTTAAAAATCCATATTGCTTTAAATCACAAGGTCATGTTCACGATATACACATATTTTGTTTGATCCAAGTTTCGTCTGGAGAAACCGCCGCAACGCGTAGCTGGCGAATCCTGCTACACTTTAAAAATATCGTGAAAAATTATCTCTGTTTTTAAAGACTATCTATTTTCTGACAAATGAGAATGCTGCATAAACGCCTATGGATCATTCTCATTGGTGAGAAAATAGATAGTCTTTAAAAACAGAGGTAATTTTTCACGATATTTTTAGCAGTGTAGTCTTCTATGACAATGAAAGAGCAAATCATATTTCTTTTATATCTTGTCATATACTTTTCAATTTGTCATGGAAGGCACAAAATCAGTGTTTCAGATGATACCCTTCATCCTTTCCCTATCAGGGACCGCATATCTTGCACACGACTCTGAATGGACAGGGCCGAGATCAACGACATACAAGGGCAATTCATAACGTTAAAACGTCACACGGAGTGGATCATCTTTATGCGGTGATTGGTAAAAAGCGGCGTACTCATTGTTTTCTGTCAATCGCCGTGTAAAGATGATCCACTCCATGTGACGTTTTAATAGTCATGAACTGGCCTTGTATGTCGTTGGCCGCGGCAGGGCATGCTAAATTCATTTCAATCTGTAGACTATTTCATTCTTATAGGTTGAAATTTTGAAATATTGTTTGGAAAATAGGGAACGACTAAGCCTAAGACAGATCATTTTTCTTCATTAAAAAAAAATAAAAAATAACTACACATATTCGGTGAAATTTGAGAATTTTAAAGAATTTCACACACAGCATAATTGCATGATGTATGTTTTGTTAATAGTGAAAATATCCTTAATAGTGTTTCATTCTTTAAATTTGAAATTTAATATTCTTGTATGAGTTTTCTCTTAGACATTAAAACAATAACAATAGAGAAGTTTCTTTTAAACAGAAATTGTCAGTTTTTCGTCTTTTTTTCTATATACATTATATCACCAGTAAAGCGTAAATTTATTTATTATTTATTTCTTAAAAAAAGTAATCGAAATGAATTAATATTTATTGTCTTTTAATAAATTTTCTAAATGACTAAACCTTTATGAATTTATATGAATTTATATAAAATACAGTCAGAATATGCATGCACATAAGTAATTACATATAATCCGGACTCTAGTTACATTCACTAATGTATATTCATTCTCATATTTTAGTCCAGGCAATAGGAAATTTTACCTAGCAAAATTAATGGTAGTTCTGGAAATCGCCTTACTTTAAGTTATTTGGGCCGCTTTATCCGAATTTGTAACTTCCCACCAAAATTTCCCCCCGGCAACCCCCCAAAATTTTGGTAAAAAGCCCCCCAAAAAAGGTTTTTATTAAAAAAATCAATTTTTTTATTGTTTTAGGGGAAAGGTATCTAGAAATTCAGAAAGTAGACCAAATTTGCAACAAATTAGATATATGACATTATGACTTAGGTTGAAGGGGAAGGGGGATCTGCCTCGGAACATGCGCGCGGTGCTGGGTGGACTAAGTTGCGCAATTCCGCTTAACCACTCACAGGTTTACATTCGCCCTCCCATCTCCTCTCCGAACTTTCCTTATGAAGTTTACTTTAAGTTTTTTGGGTCGCTGAATCCGAATTTTTAACTTACCCCTAAAATTCTCTCCCCCGACTCCCCCCCCCCCCCAAAATAGTTGTTATTAACTTAAATTTCTTATTATTTTAGGGGAAAAGGATTACGAAATTCAGAAACAAGACAAAGTTTGCAACAAATAGTATATATGACATTATGACGTAGGATAAACGGGGAGAGAGGGGGCTGCCTAGGAACATTCCCCGCGCGCTTTTCTCGAAAACCAAATTTTTTCAAAAAATCAATTTTTTGGGCGGTTGCCGGGTGAAATTTTGGTGGGAAGTTACAAATTTGGATGTAGCGATCCAAAAAACATAAAGTGAGTCGAAATCCAGAACTAGTATTAATTTTGCCAGGTAAAATCCCCTATTGCCTGGACTTCATAACTTAGTGCACGTAGCGCCGCAGTGCATGTTCAGAGGCAGCCTTCCCCCTCCCCGTTCACCCTACGTCATAATGTCATATATCGTATTTATTGCAATAATTGTCTAGTTTCTGAATTTCGTAATGCTTTTCCTCTAAAACAATAAGAAATTTAAGTTAAAAACAACTATTTGGGGGGGGGGGGAAATTTTGGAGGGCAGTTGAAAATTCGGATTCAGCGACCCAAAAAACTTAAAGTAAACCTTATAGAGAAAGATCCGAGGGAAGATGGGAGGGCGAATGTAAACGTGTGAGTGGTTAAGTGGAATTGCGTAACTTAGTTCACGCAGCACCGCGCGCATGTTCCGGGGCAGATCCCCCGTTCCCCTTCATCCTAAGTCATAATGTCATATATCTAATTTGTTGCAAATTTTGTCTACTTTCTGAATTTCTAGATACTTTTTCACTAAAACAATAAAAAAATTGATTTTTTTAATAAAAACCTTTTTTGGGTGGCATTTTACCAAAAAGTGGGAGATTGCCGGGGGAAATTTTAGTGGGAAGTTAAAAATTCGGATTCAGCGACCCCAAAAACATATAGTAAGCCTTTTTCCAGAACTACCATGAATTTTGCTAAATAGAGCCCCTATACGGTCTCTATTGCCTGGACTATTCAGCTAACTTATTTATTTCATCGAAATTTGCAGTTGTTGGAACTGTCAATAAATACTCGACTATCAGAAAAGTAAACGTAATACGAATGCAATGTATCGCAATTTCGCAATCAAGTGCACTCATGCATTTATTTATTAATATATATGAAGATAATTTGTTTTTGAATAAATATTTTAAAATAAAATGATTATTGAAATAAAATGACTTTGTTGCTAGAAACTAAAAAAAACTAATAAAAATAAAAAGGAAAATAATTAATGACATAAAACTACTTGTTTTTATATTTGCGCATGTACCGTGAAAGTAAAAATATTTTAAATTAAGAAAAAATATAAATAATAAATGTGAAGTTCAAATAAAATAACCCACCTCTTTATTTCTGTTTAATTAATGCATATTTTTCGGAATGCTCCGTTTCATTCACAGAGGTATAAATAATTTTTTCCTCTGCCTCTCCCCGACCCCCTCAAAACACTTTCTCTCTTGAATAAATAAAGGACGTTAACATCAAAGCTTGGGAGAGTCTCCTGAATTTTCCATTAAAAAACTTCAGAGGTTAACAAGCAGCATTCAAAAGCTTGATAATGATGTTTTGGACTCTTTCCCATTATTTAATCACCGTAACTTGAATCCTTTAATTAATCAGAAGTTCTTTGCAGTAATGCCCCGCCTTATTTCTTGATATGTGGATATTATTGAAGGTAATACCCTCATTAATGATATGTTTAAGCATTAAGACGCTTTTTTCTCCTTTTTTATTTTAAAAGGAGTGATTTTTGAAGAGTATTGGATAGAAATTTAATGAATATATTATATCTGATATGAATAGTATTAGTATAGGAAGTACTGTGTTTTTAGATCATTAATCGTGATTTTAGTTTTGAATTTTAACTTTGACGCTGCTTTAATTTTAACATCAGAATTAATAAAAAAAAAAAAAAATAAAAAAAAAAAAAACTCTTGATTGATTTGAACCTTAGATAATTTGTGGTTTAATAAGGTATGATCATTCAGATTTTTTTACTTCGGGGAGGGTGGTTGGAGACTTTTCACGGGAAGGTCATTTCAATAATGCGGTGTGTCGACTTCCTCCGCCCAACGTGCAATCCCAGAATACATCACTGAAATATAGTTCATTATAGACGTATAAATATAGGATTAATTTGAGTTATCCCATATTGCTTAAAATTACGCATACAACGGAGATTGCTTTGGAAAAGGAGAATGTAGTATGTAATAACAACACTCTAAATTAAAATGTCTGAAATTCAGACACTTAAGTGTCTGAAATAGAGTGTTCAATTTTCAGACATTTTAAAATGTCTGAATTTTTTCAGACACTTTTTGCGTCTGAATTTCAGACACTTCAAACGTCTGAATCGCATCCATTTTTTTGTAAGCATCATACGTAGCCATGTTTGACCACGTTGAATCCTGGAAAAATATTTGGCTGTGGTCCTGCCCCTCCCCCCCCCCCCCAGTACAGCCTGATTTTTTTGGTGCTCTCAGTTTTGGTATACAATTTTCGTTACGTTGATAATTTAAATCTTTTACGACATTGTACTGATTATAATCAATATCTTGAACTTCAGGAGTAGAACAAGATTAAAAAACAAAAAATATTTATCTAAATATTAGATTTTTTTAAATTTATTTTGTTTTTAACCTTATTTTACTTTAAAAGTTCAAAATATTGATTATAATCAGTACAATTTCGAAACAGATTTAAAATATAAGCTTTACAAATATTGCACATCAAATTTGGGGGCACTACAGTCGTAGGGGGACGGGGCACTTCCCAGTTTGCCCTTCCTTTAATCAAGAAGTACTTTTGCAAAAAACGCAACCCTGCATTATAGTTGTCTAAATTGAGATGTCCGGTATTCGGGAGTATCCGTTGTGGAGGTTAATGGACATTCTCGAATAGCGAACACCTCTATTTAACGAATACTTTTTTAATCAGCAGACATACATATTTGTATATTTTTACCTCAAAAAAGTAGACATCTCCAATTATCGGACAAATTCCGCGGTCCCGAAGTGTTCGCTATTAAGGGCTTTTAAGGTACATAGATAAATATATATATATATTTTATAATCTTGTCCTAATCTAAAAGTTCAAAATATTTATTATACTCGGTTGAATGTGGAAAAAGATTTAAAATATCAGATGTACGAAAATTGCAAAAATCCCCCCCCCCCAAAAAAAAATGAAAATATAAAAAAATATATTGCCACATAGGCAATTTTACATATACATCACTTGATAATCACAACAGCCATTTAACTATGAATAATGAAAATAAATAAATAAATATTCTACTTTAATAACATTGGGGAAAAAATGACTTTGGTATTTTGTTAAATATATTTGCGTTTTTAAACTTGTCCTACTCTAAAAGTTCAAAACTTTCATTATAATCAGTGCAAGATTTAAGATATCAGCTTTACAAAAATTCATGCAAAATCCCCCCCCCCCCCCAAAAAAAAAATGAAAATACTTATTTAAAAATTATGTTTTTAAAAAATTTATATTTCCACATGGGCAAGTTTTTATGTAGATCAGAGGGTACTCACAAAAGCTATTCAACTATCAATAAAAACAAATAAGTACATATTCTATATTAAAAACATGAGGAAAAAATAACTTATGATTTCCAAACTTCTTTCGTCTTAAATATATACAGTAACATCTGTCATTTTTGTATTTTTCGTATAAGTGCATATAAATAAAGTTACCACAATTTTAAATACGAAATCTAGTTAGAGGTTTTTACTTTTTCCCATTATAAATTTCAAATTACTTTTTTATTAAAAATAATAAAAAAATCAGTATTAGAGTTGATTGCAAATCAAATACATATGTATATTTTTACAGGCAGCTTCATATAATAGACCAGTCTCATTTACTTTATTTATCTTTTTTTAATCTGCGGTTTTATGCCAGGAAGTAAGAAAGCATTAGGTCATCTTTCAAAGTTTTTTTTTTTTTTCTTTACTTCCTTGTGGCCGTCATTTACTGCGAGATAAAAATTATCCATTGAAACTAATAACTGACATTGAATATATAATTCGTAATAAAAAAGAACGTCATAAGTTTAAAAATATATACTTCTAGAATTAGTGGGGTTTTTTGCGAACAGATTCAAAACTAATTAAATTTCATGCAGGATTTTGTTTAGTACAATAAATAAAATCATAAAATACACTAATTTTACTACTATAAAGAAACTTACTTGAGTTGCTGCAAGAGGTAAGAAATATTCCTCGATTTGAAATTTTAAAAACTACCACAACCACAGTGAGGGAGAAAGACTTTCATCAGCTTAAAAGGTAATCCCATAATACATCCGACTAGCCATATTTAAAGAATGAGATGTTTCATCCTAAAAACAGGACCCGCCAGACAAAAGTTTCTTTTTTTTGCCAGCTTCGACAGGACGAAGATGAATAACACAATATTATTGATATAAATTGATACGAGTTAACACTAAGCCCATTGCACACGCTTTGTAGAATTTCCGGGTGTAATCTTCAACCGTCGTCTACTTCTGTTCTGTGTCTATCCCGCCCTTGTATCGACGACAGCTTCTAAGAGACATTTGATGTCGAGCACACACGTCAGATGTATGTATTCAATAAATAAATACTCCAAGTTAATACGAATTAAAATCACAGTACTTCACATTTCGCAAAAAACGAATTAAAATACACGCGTACATAAAAACAAACTTTGAATTACAACGTATACCACTTCGAACAAAGACATCTAAAACGCATGCGCAACTGGGAGTGCTAGTGCCCCCTGGTGGTTATTGCGTCGGAAGAATCAAAACGTCTTAAATTAAGACACGTTTAAAGCAATGAAGTGTCTTAAAATAAGACGTTTGCGGATATTTTAGACATTATTCTCAGTTCGTTTACACCATGGTCATAGTAAGACGCTTATGTATCTTAAATTAAGACATCTATAGTGTCTTAATTTTCAGATTAAGACACTTAAGTGTGTAAAATTCTTTTTCAATCACATATGTGTCTAAATTTAAGACGCTTCTATTTGCAGTGAATATCTTCAGACTTCGTTGCAATAGCCAGAAGTTATTGAAAATTAGAAGGCGAAATAAAATTGATTTTTTTTCTTTTTTTTTTCAACGTTGCTTTCCCTAGAATGTCTTTTACTCGGGACCTGGCTGGGGACCTATGAACCTTGCTTCCGCAAAAGAGTCGGACTGGAGTAGAAGAATAAAGGGCTGCAGACGAAGAGAGGCCGCTCGCCGCGGCGGTTGACAAATGAAATCAAATTGACAAATGAAGTCTCAAGTATATTTCGAGTAATGGTCACAAATTCCTTTAGATTTAGGAGATGTTTAATTGCTTTAAAACGAATAATAATGATCACAATTATTTTATTTTCTATTATTTGTTACTCTAATGTAGCTTGTAATATTGTTCTTTACAAAGAGTAAATAAATACATTTGTCGTCACTTGCTGAAAATTATTAGCTGTTACTGAATTGATTTCATCTCAATGAAATTATCGTCAGTAGTTTTCAGAAATTGTTTTTAAAATTAAACAAATTTCTCTGCTCCTTTAAATATTCTTTATATAACTGTTAAAGAAACAGGACATTTTTTATGTATAAAATTTTGCGTTTATTTTCAGCAAAAAGTTGAATATGAAATTCGATAAAAAAAATAAAATATTTCGTATATTTTGAATTGAGTATCAAGAAATCCGATAAAGAAAAGTGGTTTAATTAGACTCAGAGGAAATTCTTTCTTTGATTTTGTTAAGAGGATTATACGTTCGATAATATCTTTTTTAAATGACTGTATAAGTATTCAGTCATTTAAAGAATGGCTCAATATCCATTACAGTCTCGGAGGAAAAATTAACATAGATTTCGAAATGATCAAAATCGCTTTTATCTGAATTATTATTTCTAAATGGATTACTTAATTCTTTGGGTGAATCAATTGGTTTTGAGAAGAGAATCTTAATATAAAACTCATGACAGAATTAAAGTTTCAGAATAATGCATATTATCATCCTCCTTATCTTAGATCTATTATTAACAGACTTTGTTTTTTACGTTAAAGGATTTAAAATGACTAAAGCGATGCTTAAAAATGTTAAAATTCATCTTTAACTTGAGTATTTAATAATGGTTTGTAACGATGGAATTTCAAGCTTTAATTGTTACATTTACTACATTTTTGATGAATATAAAGATATTAACAATTGAGTAAATGATGCATTGAGATTTTATACAGTCGTAGAAGTGAGTAATTATAGAAATAAGTTTTAGCAAAATTTCTTTGGAATATATATATATATTTAAATAGATATTAGGGTTTTGTTCTTCTGACGAAACCCTATTCGTCTCATTCCTCTGTCGGTCTGTCCGTCCGTCACGGTACCCGTTTTCAGAAACTATATATGTTGGAGACTCGAAATTTTGTATACTTATAGCTGAACACCTCACATGAAAAGACAAATCGTAAAATTTTGAAAAAGTCTTATATTTAACCCTCTGGGGTCTAACTTGTATATTTTAAGCTTTTTTTTTTTTTTTTTTTTTTTTTTTTTTTTTTTTTTTTTTTTTTTTTTAACTGAGCCCTTAATTAAGTTGAAGACTTGAAATTTTGCATAATTATAGCTAAACACTTGCGATCACACGACAAATCATAAAAATTTCAAAAAGTCTTATATTTACCCCTCCAGTCTCTAATTTGTGTATTTTAAGTAATTTTTCTAACTCAAGCCCTAATCAGTTGGAGAAATGAAATTTTGCATAATTATAGCAAAACACGTTCGATCACACGAAAAATCATAAAATTTTCAAAAAGTCTTATATTATTTACCCCTCCGGGCTCTAACTTGTGTATTTTAAGCAATTTTTCTAACTCAGTTTCTAATTAAGTTGGAGACTTGAAATTTTGCATACTTATAGCAGAACACTTGCGATCACTCAAAAATTTATAAAATTTTCAAAAAGTCTTATATTATTTACCCCTCCGGGCTCTAACGTGTGTATTTTAAGCAATTGTCGTGTGTATTTTAAGCAAGTGCCCGGCTGACACTTTTCTAACTTTTGCCGACACCCCTTTGACCACTCTTTCATATTATGCACCATATACCTACATACTTTAGTTCCACTTTTTACTGTCAGGGGGCACCTACCTATCTCGGGTGCTCTCGGCCCGATCCTCTCGTCTAATATATCTACGGATAGGTTATAAAACGGAGTTTCGTTCGGATAGGGATTTTTGTAGAATAGAATGCGCCCCCTAGTTTTGAAATGTGGAACTAATAGATTTTACAGGGATGACAGGGATGACCGCCCCGGGAACCCAGCTTTCGCTTTAGAGTAAATAGATTTTACAAAAGGATAAAGTGTTTTGAAAAGAATATTAAACGAAATCCTCTGTGCGATCTGCGATCACACTTACCCACTTGTTTTTATATACGGCTGGGCTGCCAAGGAAAAATAAAGCATCATTATTCGTCTTTAACCTTGGAAATTTTACGACACAGGGGAGACTGGGGAGGATTGACCCATTTTTAAGAAAACGATTTTTTATTTTTTGAATATTGAACTTACAAGGGAACCACTTTAGGTGTTCCTCGCACCTAGAATCGAGACCTGGTGCATTTTGTAGCCCTATGCATAAAAGTTAGAGAACCGATAAAAATTCTTTGTTAAAATCATATTTTATATATTTTTTTATATTTATAATTTTTTATTATTGGATTTTTATTTGTTAATTTTACACCAAAAGAGAGTTAAGTCGCCAGATATGGCACTTCAAAATTTTCACTAGCTTTATACTTGTAATAGGTTTACGTCCAAACCATTACAACACGGTGCGTAGCGAAAATACTGAGCTAGGGTTGCCGGAAAACTGTACGGGACGAAAAAGACGCCAATCTTTCCCCGCCTAATATGTAAATATAATATTGTATTTTTTTTAAAATCAAATTCGTAGGTTCTTGAAGGAATTTTAAAACTTTTTTCAACATTTTATAGTTATTATTGACTAATTTATATTTTTAACTATTATTTTTTTTAAACTTTTACTTTAACAGCCCGAAAAGTGGTCTCGAAAATTGCATTTTCAGAAAGTTAATCTGCTGTAAAATCAAAAAATATTATTTTAACAAAAAATTTTTTATCGATTCCCAAACTTCCTAATATAGAGCTTTAAAATGCACCAGGTTTCAATACTAGGTGCGAGCAACACCTAAAGTGGTTCCCTTGTTAGAATAAAGTTTTATGTATCATTTTATTCATTATACAATCAGTTATCAAAATAAAATTGCGACATACGTGTACTATATAAGAAACTTGAAAAATGATTGATTTTAAACATGAGAAAATAATGGGTCAAGGCTCTCCACCTATGGGAGGCTTGACCCACTTTATTTTATATTGAAATATTTGTTAAGGGAAATAAAATATCAATTTTAAAAAACGCAGATTAACTTTATGCTACAAGGTTTAATTGTTATTAAAAAATATTTGGAAAAAGGTGATGTGTAAACAAACCTGCTTAGACGGAATTCAAGGAACATGAGAAAAATTCCGCTTTAAACACCCACTTTTTTTTTCACTCGACTTCGCAACATTAGTTGTCAGATAGTTTGGCTTCATTTCATTGTGTTCATCTTGATGAAATTTTTCGACATACTTTCCTAAATTGCTTTGATCAATGTTACGTTCTTTTGCATACACTGTAAAAAAAAAAAAATAAAAAAAAAATAATGCCAGTTTTCCGGTAGGAATCGGAAAATTAGTTGCCCTTGTCGTACCGGAATAATTTCCAACCCAGCTCGGAATAAAATCCGTAAAATACCGTTTTACTGGCTATTTCCTTATTTTTACGGATTTTATTCCGAGCTGGGTCGGAAATTATTCCGGTACGATAAGGGCAACTATTTTTCCGATTCCTACCGGAAAACTGGCAGTATTTTTTTTACAGTGTCGGAATGAATACCTAACATTTCTTAAGGCTGCTGCATTCATCCTTTTTAGTCTTTTATCTATTCTTTCTTTTTACCTACTATGGGTACTATTTAAATGAAATGAAAGTTCCTAGCAACTTTCTAATTTATATTTCATTATTTTTTTTTCTTGCTTCTTATAGTAATTTTTCTCATCTTCATTTAATCAGTTTTAAACATTTTCCATTCTATCATTCCATTTTACTTAATTTTACAGAATAAATTTACATTGTTTTAGAAATACAAGCATTAACCCTTCATTATGTACAGTGTGTGATAAAAAATATTTCCCCAAACACTTAATTAAGGAGCTTTGAGTATCTGGTCAACCATCCTCACATTGATTGGGTCAAGCCTCCCCACATAGCCACTTTTTAAACTATAGCACATGGTTATGTTTAGCCTAATTTACTGTGCAATATTTATGCCTGGAATAAAAGCTCAATATTTCTACATTACTTAAAATCTATTTACTTAAATTTCTATGATATATTTTATCGGGGAAAATCTTACAAAATATTTCTAATAAATACATTTTTTTAGCTGAAAATCCTTCACAAATTATTTTTCTACACCTGTTTTAAATATCTTCATGAAACAAAGACTATTGTTTGAGCATTTCAGTAGCTTTGGTTGGCGCCAATTGCAAAACTATGAAATTCTTTTAAATATGTGAAAACTGAAGGGTGTGTCAAGCCTCCCCTATGGTCAACCCTCCTCAGTCTTCTCTACGTCATCTTTCTTTCACTTTGTTCTCACGATTTGCTTCGAAATTAAAATTTATTTTTACTACTGATATGTAACAAGTATCTCATTATTGTTGTGAAATATACTTTTGTGATAATGTAACTACTGTGCGTAAAAAAATGCGTCATGTGCCTGCCCGTGTATAAAATTACAAACGCACTTGCTAAAAAATATATAAAGCGTTTTATCTCTAGATTTATCGATTTGAGAAGTTTCCCCTTTTTACCTATGTGTTAAAATATCGGATATACAAATATTAATTTTCTTTCTAATGTACTGTTTAAAAAAAAAAAAAAAATATTACGATAAAAATATGTACATTTGCACATTTTCACTGTAGGTCGTCCAATTGTTGTAAAAATGAACTAAGATTATTACTAAACCATACATTCTAATGGATCCGTTAAAATGACAGATTTCAGTAAAAACAAGTATCTAGTGTTAGAAAGTAGTTGATTGCTGTGAAACACTTTCTTTGATCTTACATTTCACCTCATTTATTGTCATTTTTGCATTCAGTTTGTCTTAACTTTTGAATCATAATTTATATTTAAGAAATATTGATTTAAAGTATGCTATTAATTACAGAAATAAATTTATTATTACTTCTTTGTTAAATTTATATCCAGTTGTAAAAAAGTTCAAACGTGATCAGTTGCACTAAGTAAACAGGAACGAAAAATTATGCATACCGCATAGAATATGGAACACTTTCAAAACTAGCAGAAAATTGTTAAGAAACTTCCTTTTTTCATATAATGAAATGATAAATAAAAATTAAAAAACACGTAACGCAGTATATATTATTTCAATTGTTATATATATACCTAGCAATGTGTGCGAATTACTTTGTGAAGCCCTATATTTCATCTATGGAATTTATACACACCGTGTAATATACTAAAAATTAGTTAAGTTTAAAAATACATACCACAACTCAAAATGAACTTCGAACAATTATAGATCCCAGTTCCTGCTCTAACCAGATCTTTTTTTTAGTGTCTCCGTAAATGAACGATTTATGCCAGGAAAACTGTAATCTACAGAAAACACACTGTAGTACACCTCAATTCACCACAAATGATTTTTCATATAGATCGCATGCTAAAAGAATTATTTTGTGTTCCTTCAAACGAACTGTAAATGCTGCGCACGTAATTTTCAATAGAAAAAATTCTGTAGGAGACTTCAATAACATATAAAATTTCATGGCAATCCGCATTTATTTATGAGAGTTAGAGGAATGATAAACGACCAGAAAGATGGACAGACGTCCCGACAGGCAGCCGGACAGACAAACCAAATTCATAAACATTTTTCAACTATATTGGAATGTGTTGAAAAAGGAAGGTTTCACCGAAGTGAAACGTCCTACAAATGTAGTGGATCAAACATCCAGCTGCTGCCATCAGTGACCCGGAGCCGAACAATTTTTGATGCTCCAGCTCCAGCTCCGCTCCTCGAGAAAATACCGTGGCTCCAGCTCCGGCTCCGGCTCCAACTCGGCTCCGACTTCGCGCTTTTAAGTTGCAGATTTTAATTTACACATTTAATTTTTTGCTCACAAATACTTACTATCTTCATTAAAGATCTGACAAAATGCATTTTTCTTCTCATCAAACTTGAAATTCTTGTTCAGAAAATATGACATCTTTTAGCTTTTGCTTTTAAAATAGAAAGTTTGGTAGAATTTTAAACACAAAAATCTTAAATTTCTTCTACACTTTTCAAACAGCCAAAATTGTACGACTACACATGTAAACAACAGGCGGCCATATTTGTTTTCAAATAGTGTTGTCACTTAGTTCAAGTAGAAAGTAGAAGTAAAGTAGTGTTGCCATTTTTTGAGAAGTTTTCCTTCCCTAATAATAATAATAATAATAATAACCTAAAAAATGATATAATTAAAATACTGAATAATGATGTAATTAAAATATTTTAAGCCTAGAAATTTAAAAAACTGAAAAAAAAAAAAGATTTAAAAGAATATTAAAAACTAAAGGAGCCCTGGAGCTGGGGAAAATTTAGAGCTCTGGCTCCGACTCCAGCTCCAGGAAAAACACAGCTCCGGAGCGCTCCGGCTCCGGGCTCCAGCTCCAGCTCCGGGTCCCTGGCTGCCATACTTTGAAAGATAGTTTTTCAAAACATATGGTAATCACCTATATCAAGTTATAATTAACTGTCTTACCTTTTTAGTCATTAAAGGAAATACACTTTACAGCAAAAATATCTCCATTAATTTTATTTACGACTAACGTAGGATCTTGCGCTTGCAAACGGAAAACTTTCTGTTAAGAGGTGAATTACAAAATTTAACGTCCCTTTTTGTTATTAACGTAAATAGCAGAAAAACAACATTAACTACTAATAAAGAAAATCTTACCATCCTGCGCTTGTCATCGTTCTTTTAAATATATCGCATGGCGAAACATTCTCTGCCTGCCTTGTATATTTATTAAGGAGTTCATTTTTTCTACCTTATCCATTTTAAATTTAAATAAACTTGAATCGGAATTATTCCCATATTAGAACTAACAACATTTTGTTTTAGATTACACATGGTATATAAAAGACTATTCTAGAGAACTTATTAACATTAACAAAATAACATGCGTTTGGTACCTGTGATGTTAATGTTATATGGTTATTAATATACACTAATAACATTCACAACTAGAAAAATAAGTGGAAGATTACTTATATTAATAAGGTTATTTTTAAATTTTCTTTGCGATCGATTTCAAATTTATTGAAATTATGCATATCTCGGTTTGAAAAATAATTGGTATATTAATTTTCCTTGTCACTTGCTATTAATTCCATCACTAGTTTCATCCTGACAGAAACGCTGATGAATTTTTCGATAAATATCGCAGTCGTTGGAAAATAAGAGAAAGTCTGCGAGTGCCTTATCGTCCAAAGGGGCTAAACAAAAGAAAAAGTTGTGACATTTGATACCGATAGTGACGCTATCACCTCTGCATATCTGATTTGCGTGACATATACGTCACGTGCAGGGAATAATGGATACCCACAAGTAATTGGTGCTAAGGGTGTGTTAGAGAAACTGCCAAAAAAGAAAACGCAGCCGCAACTGAAATGCAAAAATTATAAAGGCTTTAATGGAGATATCACAGATAATGTGATCAGAGTGGCAAAATATAGATATTATTCGTTGTGACAGTCCAAATTCGAAGTGGAACTATCTTGACGAGTAACGCAGACTTACGTTCTTCTGATTTAGTTATGCTTTTAACGTGGATTAACTTATATTTCCAATTCAAAATTTAATTTATTATTTTTATAAGTTAAACACCCTGAAAAATAAATTTGAATAAATTAATGTTTATGAAACCTTTAAGACAGACCCGTACAAAATATTTTCAAAAGGAGGTAGTTGTGGGTGTGGAGTGGGGAAAGGGGAGGCGGGTTAAATATGAAGCATTTTCTTAAGTCTAGCCATTTTTTTAAAAATAAAAATTACTATCTATAATTGCACACTACTTTACGTTACACCTGCATATCATCAAAATATCGGTAATGGATGAATTACTGTTATTCACCAAAAACAAATTACAGTTACTTTTTTAAAATTGGTAATAAGTAAAAATTAATTCAAATTACCATGCGTTAAGTCACCTAAACAAATAAATTATATGGAAATGAGAGTTCATATAATTAAATTTCTTTGAAAATTCACTTAAGTAAATAACAAACTAATTGAGCGATTCTCAGAAAATACATAAAGCAAAAGTAAAATTAAAATTTGATCAAAAATTCAAATCCATTATATGTTAATATTCACCAAACGTTCAAAATTAAATTAAAAATTACATTTACAATTTTTAACACTTTCCAAAATGGTTGAAAAGTGTTTACGATTTCGGTTTGTCTGTCTGCCGTCTGTCGTCTGTCCGTGCTTCAACTTCCGTAAAAATGCTCGGATTGCGATGTAATTAATACATGTTATTAGGGCATGTTCTGTATGGAAAATGAAGCGTGTAGAACTTGCGGTTCATTTACAGGGACACTCAAAATAATTCCGTTACATTAAGGTCAATGAGGAAAAATCGCTTGCGGTGTATTTTAATGATATTACTCTATTTTAAAATTATTGAAATTTATATATATCAATGAAGTGTTTTACAAGGCACTTATAGTAGAATCTGATGTGCCTATAATTTATCGTTCATTTACAGGGACACACAAAAGAATTTGGCTGCCAATGACGAATATTTGCTGGGACTGCGTTTTCAGTTGTGTTACGGGTTTAAAATTTATTATTATTATTATTATTATTGAATGTTGCTTGGTGTGTGTAAATTCTATAGATCATGTACAGGGCTGCAAAAAAGAGCTCAAGTACATTTCTGTTTAATGACGGAAATTGCTGAATGGGAATTTTCAACTGTGTTATGAATTTAATTGAATTAATTTTTTTTCATACCAAATAGTATATATACAAATCTATAGATCAAATACAGGTCTGCACAAAAAAAATGTGGGCATGTATACGATTATTGACGGTAATTGAAGAAATTAGGTTTTCGAATGCCTTATGCATAAATTGTTTATTTAGACATCAATTTTCACCTTAATAGACTGTAAAGTTTTGGTACAGTACTTTGGATGTATTGGAAAGAGTTTCATAATCTTTGCTGGACGCATGCTTTTTCGTTCTTGTTTAATTATTTCATTCCAGTTTGGTCGGGCTGAAACTAATCTAGATATTGAAAATTGTATAAAAGAATAAACAGGAAAATAAAAAAAGAAACCAAACGTCAGAGATTAAACCTTCTAAACAACTCTCTTATGCACGGCCTTGGTTTGTGGCAGGTTTACGCATTTTTTGCAATAAACAGATATGGTTATGTTTTTATGAATGTTTTACTTGTTTGTTAAAATAAGCTCAAGATTCCTCGTGTAGCTGGGAGTAAAATCTTATAATAAATCTGTTAATACAAATTCTAACAAGAACGAAAAATCATGCAGCATAGATTATATAACACTTTCCAACACATTCAGAATACCATAACAAAACTTCACAGCTCACTAAGGTGAAAGATACGTCTAAATGAACAATTTGGAAAACGTATAAGGTATTTGAAAACCCGGTTTCTGCTATTACCATGAATAGTACTTAAAATATGCGATTTTTTTGGCAGTCCTGTATATGATCTATGCATGCTACATAGAATGCAAAAAGTTGGTTCAGTTAAACGCATGGCACAGTTGAAAATTTCCACTCAGCAATTTTCGCCAATAAACGAATGTTATTGAGAATATTTGTGTGACCCTGTATATGGTCTACAGGGTCTACATACACATGGTCTACATACACACCAAGTAATATTTAAAAAGTAGTTAAATTTAGAAACCCGTACCACAAATGAAAATGCACTTCCAGCAATTATTGTTCGCAGGCTTCAATAGTTCAATTATTGCTCATTTTCTTCTAATACCCAAATTCTTTTGTGTGTTCCTGTAAATAAACGATAAGTTCTATGCATATTCTATAGTAAGATCCTTGCAGTGCACCTCAGTGATGTATCAATTTCAGTAGGTTTTAAATATTGTAATATCATTAAAATACACGGCAAATGAATTTTTCCCATAGAGTGTAGTGTAATGGAATTCTTTTGAGTGGCCCTGTAAATGAACCGAAATTGCTACACACTTCATTTTCAATACTGAACATGTCATAGTAAACTCCAATAAGATATATCCATTTCATGGCAGTTGGGCTACATTTACGTGAGTTAGGGCACGGACAGACAGACGGATAGACAAACCGAATTCATGAACACTTTTCAACTATGTTGGAAAGTGTTAAAAAGACCGATTCATAGCTAAATATTTAGTAGCTTTGCTTTCGTTTTAATTCTCCAAGTGCATTTTGCTTGTGTTGCGATTGTTATGTAGAAAAAATATCTGTATAGAATCTGCCTCCACTTACTGTCAAACCATTCGATGCACTTAGAAAGCATTCAGTAGCTTTACCAGATATATTTACAAAGTAATTTTTCCAGTTTACAAACAAGGTGTGAAAATAGAAAAATATCGTCGAAAAGATTTATAATCGTTTTTCCCCCATATGCATACTATATCAAGTGACTGACGAATAACAGAAACTGACAGTTAACCCTTTCAGTCCCATAGATTACTTGTTTATGCTAAAATTCTGAAATTCTTAAGATAACTTGATTTTATGCTCAATATAAGAAATAATAAAAGAATTTTTTTTTTCATTTTTTAATTAAAATTTAAATAGTAATAAAAATAATAAATAATAAAAAATAAATTAAAAATTAAATAATAAATAATAAATAATAAATTAAAAATTAAATAATAAATAATAAATAATAAATTAAAAATTAAATAATAAATAATAAATAAAATTTAATAAAACATTTATATAAACAAGACAAAATAAATTATTGAAGCATATTTTAATACAATATAAAAAATAACAACATTTATTAACTATAAAGTCTATATTAAAAAAATGTTATTCATGTCCTCTTTTTGCGAAATGAACTGAATCTCATACCAGAAATATTAAAATCATTTCTTTGCATAGTGCTGCAATCTATTGAAGAGAAACAAAATTTTCCATCTATTGGGGATTATGCATAGCTTTTATTTCCGTTATTTGCAATAATATAGGAGCATCCGGATATATAGAAAAAAATTATGAACGTCATGATTCCATTTGGACTTACTGGGTGTGAAAGGGTTAAAAGCGAGTAAATAACAGAAGTTTTACTTTATATTCTTTCTAAAATACACTGGTCAATAAATCTGAACTTTTGCTCTTTCACAAAACCGAAATTAGCTGTTTCTTATGTGGTGTTTTGTGCTGATTCCGAATCTAGTTTTAGATTTTCTCCAGCAGGTCTTGTTTTTGAGATAGTTGCATATTTCGATTTATGAAAATTTAGTAAATTTTGTACAATTATATGCAAATTTAAGGCAGAAAGCATTATCAGAGTGGCTTTTTTGTTTTATGTTATGATTACTGTCTAGTTTATTTTACAAAAACGTTGTTTTTGAGATTATACTAACATGTGACCGTGAAGTATTGTGCCTAATTTGGCTATTTTTCATGTTTTTTCTAATAATGCTCCTTGACCTGCAAATATTTCTGCCACACGAGGGCTCGAATATGTTCTTAAACCAGTTTTTTATGCTGATTTTAAATATGATATCTGCTTTCTTCTATCATGCCTAGTTTTAGAAAAAAGTTAAATTTGATTTTTTGATTTAAAAAGGACAGAAATCGCTTTGCGATATACTTCAACTAGTTAGGTTAGATTCTATTACTTAATTTTTTTCCCGATTATATAAATTGTTGTGTATGCCCCTGATAGGAATCTGACACTGTTCGCCCTTTTGACAATGAGGTGTCAATACCGTATAATGAGGTGTCAATACTTGTGTCAATACCGTACAAAAGTAGAAATTCATCTTACTCAAAAACTAGAAGTGATATAAGGAAACAAATTGCAGATTTGAAATTGGCATAAAAATCTAGTCTAGAAAAATATTACGTTAATTCTGTGGCCGCTACTTTAAAGTTGAAAGTAATGCAAACATTACACCATTGAAAAATATGCAAATTAGGCGACAGATAACTGACAGATAAATGTCAAAAGTATGCAGATTGTGGCATTTATCTGAAGCAAACTGTTCAGCAGTCACTATCTAGAAAAGGTAATTCAATCTAACATTTATTGTAACTAAAATTTGCATAAAATAGCACAAAAAAGCTTAAATTTGCATAAATTTAAATATGCAAATTTCTCAAAAACTGGACTACCTAGAGAAAAATGGAAAGCATATTTGGAATCAACTCAAAATTTGGAATCAACGTATCTAGAATCAACTAATTTCAATTCTGTGACACAATCATTGTTGTTCAGTGTTATTTAAACATGTGTATCATTTTGCTCTGTACAGAGCACAGATATTTATCCTTTTGAGGAAATTGTCTATATTAATATTTCCATAAGATAAAAATTAAGTATTTATAAATCCAGAGAAATGCAAAAAAAAAAAAAAAAGTTCTTATTGTTTCCCTACTTTAATTGATACGAAAATGTGTCACAACAGAAATTTTATCAATTTTAATTTTCCCACTTTTAAATTATCTGTATTATTGTTAATTAACAACTATTTCCATATTAAATACCAAACTCATTTACCGACAAATTAACCTCTTCGAAAATGCTTTAATCGTTATTAATTTTACATAGAAATTTATTTAAATTTCCACTATCCACTCAAAGTAAACAATTTTCATTGCTAAATCTGATGCGTAATATGAACTTTAATGAGATTTTGATGCGTAGAATAGAAGTTAAACGTATCCGGGCATTTTAACGATTTTAAAATAACAAATATTAAAATACTTGACTGATAATTTACAGATAACACTTCGCGTAAATGAGGTGATTTTAATAATTAAATATTTTTGATAAGAAGTTCAATTAAGTGGATTTGACGTTTTATTCATCGTCTAATAATCTCATAAAACTTTTTTGGCATGTATAGAACTATTGATATAAAGCTGAAATTTTCATTTATAGCACAAATCAATTACTCAATTTCGAGGAAGCCAAATGGAGGAAGATATTTTTCGCATTTAGAATATATTTTATATAAAATATACATTAAACATATTTTTTGTATAGTTTATTTTACGGTACAATAAATGTTGTTACTTTCTTCTATCTGTACAAGAAGAAAGTATTGGATTCGTTAAAATTTTCGAATTCCGGTTTTCGACGGATTTACACGTTTTGAGGGTCAGAGATACGTGCTTTTATAAAATGTCTGTCTGTGAGTTTGTCTGTGTGCGACACAAATTTTGTGGGCGCTCTATCTGAAGAACTAATGAACAGAATTTAATAAAACTTCCCATTTAGTTAGTCCTTGATATAATTTGGTGCTGATAACTTTTTGGTGTAAATCGCCTAGTAGGTGGCGCTGCTATATTGCATTATTCGTAATTATCGCAATAGCATTATCTCAAGAACTAATGCACGAATTTTCATCAAACTTAAGATTCAGTTAGTAACCTGATATAAATTAGTGCTGCATAGCCTTTGGTGTAAATCGCCCAACAGGTGGCGTTACAATGCTGCATTTTTCGCGATTTCCGCAATAGCTGTATCTCAAGAACTAATGCATGAATTTTCATCAAACTTTAGATTCAGTTACTCCCTGATATAAAGTGAACCTGATAATGTTTTGGTGTAAATTGCCCAACAGGTTCCACTGCTATGCAGAACTTTTCACGATTTTCGCAGTAGCTCTATCTCAAAAACTAATGCACGGATTTTCATCAAACTTCAAATTCAATTAGAAGTTGACAGAAGTTGTTGCTGTTTAGATTTTGGTGTAAATCACCTAACTGGTGGCGCTGCTATGCTGCATTTTTCAGGAAGTATTAACATCTATGAGATAGAAGAAATTTTAGGGATCGCCACATCCGACTAGTCTTTTTTAACTTCATATAAATGTTTATGTAACTTTTATTTTGAAATCTTTTAGAGTAGTTTAGTAGAAAGAAATAAGTATTGTATTTTTTTAGCTAGTTTCAGATGCAAAAGTTCTTAAAACATTAAAAGTTTTTTTTTTCAATACTTACCAATATACTAGTTGAAAAGTGTTTATGAATTCGGTTTGTCTGTCCATCTGTGCACGCTCTAACTCACGTAAATATATTCGGATTTCCATGCAATTGACATATGTTAATGATGTTTATCATAGCATGTTCGGTATTGAATATGAAGTTTATAGACTTAATAATTCATTTACAGGGACACTCAAAAGAATTCCTTTACAGTATGGTCGATGCGGAAAAAACAGTTTGCAGTGTATTTTAACGACATTAAGCCATTTCAGATGCATTCAAATTGATATAAATCACTGATTTTGACTACAATAAGATTACTATTGAATAGGGCGTTCATAACACTTATCGTTCATTTACAGGGGCACACAAAAGGAATCGGTTAAAATACTGTCTTTGAGCCATAATTGCTGGGGGTACGTTTTCTGTTTCGTTATGGGCTATTAATTTTTTTGCATGTTACTCGTTCTATACATTCGTATACAGGGCTGCACAAAAGAATTTGCGCACCATTTTACTTATTAGTGGAAATTGCTGAAGGGGAATTTTCAACTCGGGTATGTATTTCCTAACTGAAATAATTTTTGCATGTATGTAGTTATAGATACAAATCTATACATCATATAAAAGGCTTCTCAAGGAATTCAGATAATTTTCCGACTGTAGATGGAATTTGCTGAAATTCGGTTTTCAAATGCGTTATGCGTTTCCATAGGATTCAATTAGACATCCTATTTCAACGTACTAAACGGTGAAGTTTTGTTACATTATTCTGAATGTGTTGGGAAGTGCTTCATAATCTATGCTTAGCGCATGATTTTTTCTTTCTTGTTATGCTTGTTTTTTATCACAAATTATTACAAAGTTAAAAATATTTAAAAAAAAAAGTATGTATCTTACTTCTTATATAAAACTACAAAAGAGTAAGGAAGGAAGAGGATTAAAGACTCAAGCATAACCATTCAAACGAAGACAATTTTTTTAAGTGATATGGACAGATGATTTTCTGCATTCAATGTTTTATAATTTATCTCTGAAAACAAAACACAATACAACAACCTTGTTCTGTAAATATTGATTACGTTTCTAACGAGTAGGGTAGACCGGGACTAGTAAGCCATAGGGGCATGTTGGCCCAGTCGCAATATTTTTTTTAACTTTGCGTTAGATAACAATGTCAGTCCAGCCAAGTATGCGTTTCTTCGCTTTCCTCCTTCAACATAAGCACCATTGAAGTCGGCGCGTCCGTTAAAGAATTATTGAGAATTTTCAAAATTTTGCAAAGGTGAGTAAATTTCCTCTCTTATAAATAATCGTTTTTTATTTGTTTGTAAATTACATTTTAGATTTTGACATATAATAATTCAGAAAAATAATTGTTCGTAGTTATTGTAGGGCATGTTTTTTTTATTGAAATACTTTCAGAATAATTCGTTACAGTCATGAAAAACAAAAATGGCGATACGGGGTTAGTTGGCCCATTTGGCACGGGGCATATTGGTCCGCAACGGATTAAGGGAAATGTGATTTTTTTCTTATACAACCTCCCTGCACCCCCCCCCCCCTACACACACACACAACACTCTTTTTTTGTTTTAAATTTCTTTTTGCTGTAAGAATTGGTCCTATCAAAAGCTTGTCAATACAAAAATTGTAGATAATATTAAGAGGATTTATGATAAACTTAAGTGAATTTGATATCTTGTGAATTGACAAAATTTTTTATTTTAATTTAGGAGACTGTATTGTGTTTTCGTTCGAAAGAAATAAAAATTAAGATTTGGTAAAGTTTTGATCATTTCTTAAACTTTTACACTATCAGAACATTAAAAAGTGACGTGGGCGACAGGTTGGCCCAAGAGACTTGGTGTCAATTTGAGCTTCTAAACTAATACTTATAATTAATATTTTCAAACTTTACTATTGTTACTTCTTCCTGAAAGTACACTGAAAGTGGTAACATAAAAAGAAATTTAAAATGTTGAATTGTAATTTTTTAAAAATTATTAGAAGAAAAAGCGGGTCAACTAGCCCCGGTCTACCCTAAATCCCGTTTCAAAACGAGAGGTCCAGTGTTCGATTCCAGTGTGTCGAAAATTCATGATTTTTTTAATACTTCAAATCCCCAATCTACGTTCTTAATTTCTTTAATATTAGAATTACTCCATTTAAGACTTCCTGTAGTTTCAGAAATTTAAATGCTACGAATCGTCACGGTATAACGAGACAACTATTTAATGTTGGTACCCTAAACATTTAAAAAAAAATTATTATATTAAATATGAACCCCGGTTTTTCCCATTAATTTGATAATTGTAATTTTCTTAAATTCAGTATTTTAAATATTTAATATTTGTATTTTTAATTTTTAAATATTTAATTGAAATATTATTTTTAGGAATAATGTCATTAATACTTGAAAGTTGACAAAATAAATAAACAAATAGAGTAAATTCGCTATAATTGATTTTAGTTAATAGATGGCGTTATCTTTTCCAGAAAGAAGGCCTAAATTGACGTGAAAATCTGTAATTAAAAATACTTCAATTTTACGAAAGGATTGCGTTTTGAAATTTTTAAATCAGCTAGAGTTTTCTTAAAGACTGATCAGCGCCATCTGTTGGCTGGAATTCGAACTTTTTTTAAATTGCGGCATACAAAATGTAAGAACTACTTTGCAAACATGTCACTTATTTTATTTTTATATTTATTAAAGAACTATATAATTTTAAATTTTGAAAGTCTTTTTGAAACCCCTGTTTTTTTTTTAGACGTTAAGAAATTGTACTAGTCACGCATCTAAACTAATGTTAAACCTACGGGAACGTTCTTTTCAAATTTCTTGTTTGCATTTCAATATTTTTAAAATGATTTATTACTTATTTATTTATTTATTTTTCATAGGATATGCTAGGTTACGACCAAACTCGATTCACCCTATAAGGAGAATCGAGTTTGGCTGATGTCGACGTCTAGGTCGATGTCTGAGCAGGTATCTTTATACCTTTTCGACTTTGGTTGGATATTTTTTTTTATTATTAGAACACTTTCAATTTCGGAACCGGTTTCGAAATAAAAAATGTTTTCACACACACACACAAAATAAATAAATAAATAAATAAATAAATAAATAAACGGTAAAAGGACACACGGTTAGACATCGATCTGAAATATTCTAGAAATAAATAAATAATAATAATAATTAAAAAAATCTTTGAAAACTATTGAAATGCAAACAATAAATTTGAAAAGAACGCTCTCATAGTTTTAACATTATCGTGCATGTGTTGTCGCGACTTCAAATAATTTAATACCAATGTGATTAAAATATATAATTCTGCATTTCGCCAAATACCTCATTAAAAACGCACATAAAATAAACACGATTAGTTTTATTTATAGGTATACTTTATTAAAATTGTTTAAAGGGACACTGGATTTTAAAATGAGCAAAATATGACCAAAAATAAGAATTTTTGTTTTTAACAACAACAACAGCAGAAAAAAAAAAAAAAAAAAAAAAAAAAAAAAAAAAAAAAACATTTTATTGGCAGAAAGTCTGTTATGTAATTATATAACACACCATTATATCTGTGATCTCGTAGTTTTTTATTATCAAGTTCCTTTTTTAAATTGTTTAGCGAAAATAATTTTATCATTATTGTTCTTGAGAAGGTCGCCGATTGTGTGCACCCACCTAGTAGATTTGTTTATTGAAATGTTTTTATAATCTTTTAAGTGTACTTTAATTCTTTTTAGCATTTACTTTTTTTATTTTACCCTCTGACAATCTTACAAAAGGACAAAATTGTAATCTTATTTTCTTTGCACTTTGTTTTAAGTACTAAAAAAAAGATGATACTTTCAACATATATAAAAAAAACTTAATTACGAATATGAATATAAACTATAAGAGTATTAATCATTGTTCAATGTATTTAAGATGCATTAAATCAACAGAATTATATTACTTTAAATTATGCTTATATTGCAGTAAAACCTGGAGCTTAGTGAGCATATTAACACGGGCTTATCTGTGAGGGTGTTAAAGGAAGTATTTTTTCAAAATTCTTAAAGGTAAATAAGGAAAATAACGCAACACACAGTGGCGTAGCCAAGGGGGGGGGGTCCAGGGGGTCCGGACGCCCCCCCCCCCCCCGAAAGTAGACCTGGTTTACTGAATCATGGATACAAATACAACAGTAAAAACTGCTAAGACAGAATCCCAAAGGATCTATAAAAAATTCCGCTTTAGAGAGGTGTTCGTCTGAGAAGGTATAATTCAAAGGTATGTATTTCTTCAGGACTATGAACTTTTCCATTTTAGGCAGGTTTCCGTTATAAATACTTTCCGTTTTCACAGTATCCCTTAAAACTGGTAAAACGTACTCACTTCCCAAACTTTTTTCTTTCACGTACCCCTTTCTTAGGTTTTTCATTTCGGAGTACCCACATTTCTCATAAACACGCCCCCTTCCCCCCTCCACTCAAGGAGATAACGTAAACATGCTTTTTTTCATTAGTAATCTTCTTATCACAACCATATAATAAATCGATGCAAATTACATTGATATTCCTAACATTTTTGTGACTTCCGCCATTACCGATATTATTTTCACATACCCCCAGCAGACCCGCCACGTACCCCCGGGGGTACGCTACCCCAGTTTGGAAACCGCTGTTATAACACCACCTCTGAAGAGCATAAATATATTACAGGAAAATCTGTGAAGATGACCTATCTCAAAGGAAAACAATTCAAGGTTCGACGAAAAAAACACTATATATTTGTGCTTGCTAACGTTTGAAACCTATCTGAAATGAAACTTGTTCCAATTATGAATCCTTCTTGGCAGGTTTTCTGGAAACACGGAATCCTTTCATAAACAAAAACATTTTAATGTCCCGAGACGGAAAGGATAACTATGCAAGTATACCTGCTATTCCGTTTACACAAATTTACTGTAACTAGATTAAATGTAAAACTTCTTTATCTTGGACTTCGATGGGGCTCTGTTGTCGACACTTATGGGAAAGAACGAGTTTATTCGAACGCAATAACGGTACATTGGTTGAGTTTCGTGACCCTTACCTTTCTTCACTTTATAACGGACAATATTAACAATTACTTTAAATCTGCTGCCTGCAATTAATAAAAGTAACTTTATTTTTGGACTGGTTATTTGTTATCACTTTCAAAATACACTGGCGAGAAAACTTAATGGAACAACCATAAAAAGGTGCTTTATGTTAATTCTATTAAGGAAACTTCCAGAAAGGTAACTCAAAGTCAACGTTATCACGTAATCCAATGGGATTAACATTCGCTTCAGAAATATATGCAAATTTTTCTGCTTCAGCCCGTTCTTTCGGTTCACGTGTGAAAAGGAGAGCACGTGAATAATTTAAAGTCTAATTTTAAGGACTGTACGTGTAATTAGGTAAAACTTTCACTTCTAGTAGGTGGAATATGTTGTCCAGAAGACATTTGACTGATTTTGAGAAATTGCGTGCGATAGGGAGAATGAAAGCAGGACAGACACTCTTAGAAATCTGACTTAAAAATAGACTTAAAAATAGCCAAAAGCGGCATGTCAAGAATCGGGAAACGGTTTAAAGACATTGGCATAATGTCCACAAACAACCAGGTCAAGGTAGAAAACGCACCACAATAGGCTCTCAGGACTATAATTTGCCAACGATTGCTAAAAGAAATAGGCAATTGACGTCAGTTCAGATTGCAGGGAGTTTGCTGCAGCAACAAAAACTCGACTATCCTGGTTTACTGTGAGTGACAGGCTGCATGCACGGAAACCTATGATTTGTGTTCCACTAACTCCGATAGCGAAATGCGCCCGGTTAAAGTGGTGCAGAGATCATCGTCATTGGTGTACCACGGACTGGAGGCGAGTTTTCTTTACCGATGAATCCCGAGTTTGTTGAGAGAGTTACTGCAGACGTGCTACCATATGTAGGGAGAAAATCACACGCAATAAGGCTGGAAACATCCGTGAAAGGCATCGATACAAAGGTCGTGGAATCATGGTATAGACGGATATCATTTTGAATAGCCGCAGTGACCGACACATTTTTACCAGTGCAACTGTGAATAGTGAAATATACAGAGGTGAGGTTCTTGATCCTCCTGTAAAGTTGTTTAAAGGTGCAATCGGAAGATTCGGAATTTTATGATTATTAATGGCCTAGAAGGACGCTACCCCCTTCCCCGGAACTTCTAAGTGTCCCTTCCAGAGCTGCATAAATCTGACCCGTCCGAGGCTTACTGCTGAACTTGGAGAGTGTTCTAAATCTGTTTCGAACCATCTAAAATAAATTGGCTGGGAAGTACAAAAACAGAAACCACCATGAACCATTTTTTACACATTCTAATACTTCCAAAAAAGTGCTAATCCATCACAAATAAACTTATTACAAAAATTTAACATCCTAAAACACGACCAGATATCGGAAGCAACTATTAGATCGAATACGGTATCAAAAGTGGCGAGACATGAAACATGGAAACCCAAAAGAATTATGGCTAAATAAGACAATTGTAACAAAACTGCTTTTTCCAGCATGAACTATATTTGATGTGTTTGTTTCTTACATTACTAGTTTCTGTAGCTGAAAATGCAAGATCTTTTTCTTAAAGTTAAAACCTTCCCACATAGCATTTTTAGTTTGCAGAAAATTTGCAAGAGTCTTGCTTTGAAAACCTGCGAAGTTGCAGTAAGCTCAGCATGACAAGACTGAAAGTTCATAACAAGACTACAGCAAGATAACACAAACGCCGAAGTCACCAAACTTTGAACTTGCTGCTAAATTGTCGTGCAAGTTAAATTCATACTGTATCAAATTCATACTGTATCAAATCAAATCGCAAACTAACGGCAAACAAGTAATCAAAAATACTACAAACTTACTGCAAAGTAGTAATCTTTCTATGTCACACTATAAGTTTAACCCCTTCGAAGGGGTCCATAGACCTGATCAAGTCTATTGATACGAAAGCGCCGTCAGAACCCAGATAGCATGGACATTTGCAGTAAGTTTGCTTTTTTCTGATATTATCTTGCCGTGACAAATTTGAATTGAGGAATTCACAGCAAATCTCCCGCAAGGTGTGCTATCACCCACTTGCATGAGTAGTTTGTTGTGAAACTGATGGCAAGACTGTGTTTAATTCACGAAAGTGACGGAAGCAAAAAATCCCTCTGTTGAGAGATATTGCAATCTGCAGATACGCAGAAATTGCGGAAATTTTATTCGACTGGCACCGCTCTTTTTAAACGCTATACTTTTCAAACATCAAAGAAGCTCGAATTGAGAAGTACAAATGTTACCCTATCTTGTCTGAGGTGGTAAACCGATTCATGTACCTTAAAGGTGCGTATGCGTCAATAGACCTGATCAGGTCTATGGACCCCTTCGAAGGGGTTAAACTTATAGTGTACCAGTTGTGAACAGTTAATGTGGTATGGAAAGAGTCATGACTTTTCAATAAGTTTGCAGTATTTTTTATTATTTGTTTGCCGTAAATTTGCAATAAATTTGATACAGCATGTATTTAACTTGCACGAGAAGTTAGCAGCAAGTTCAAAGTGTGGTGACTTCGGCGTTTACGTTATCTTGCTGCCATCTTGTTATGAACTTTCAGTCTTGTCATGCTGAGCTTGCTGCAACTTTGCAGGTTTTCAAAGCAAGTTTTCTGCAAACTTTTTGCAAACTAAAAATGCTATGTGGGAAGGTGCATACATCGCTGTTTGTTTATCACCATAAACAAATTTAGGTAACATTTGTACTTTTCATTTCGAGAATATTTTGGTGTTTAATAAGTATAGCGTTTAGAAAAAGCGGTGCCTACCGAATAAAATTTCTATAGTTTCTGTGTATGTGCTGATTGTCTATTATCTCAACAGATGGATTTTTTGCTTTCGTCACTTTCGTGAATTAAAGACAGTCTTGCATCAGTTTCACAACAAACTACTCATGCAAGTGGGTGATGGTATACCTTGCGGGAGATTTGCTGCGACTTTCTCAATTCAAATTTGTCACGGCTAGATAATATCAGAAAAAATCAAACTTGCTGCTAATGTTCATGTTATCTGGGTTATCTCAAAAACTCCCATGGGGAGCGCGGCGGATGGCATAAACGGCTCATGCAACTGACACTTATGTTAAATCATTATCCAGTATCTATTACAGCACAAGTTCTTAATTCAATGGCAAGGAATTAAACACGGAAATTGCTGTTTTAAACTTAACCACTTGATCCTAACTTTATTGTAGGCAAATGTTATGTAATATGAAACTTGATTTAACCCATTCGCTGCCAAAACTATAAAGTAAGAATTTTCAATATTTTTTTGTTAAATGTCGTTTGCTACCACAAATTCAGAAAGGTAAATTTCGCTTCACTAATACAGCGAAATTTCTGACAATAAACGAGGTAATTTTTTTAATTCTAAAATAGTGGTGACAAAGTAATTAATAAATTAAAGCCACGAGTATACTCGTGGATGACAGTGAATGGGTTAATTAAATTTAACTCTTCAGTATGCGCTCAGCTTTTTACATCATAGTGAATCTTTTTCATTGGTAAATATTAATGTAACTTCAATGTACTATTAGTTGCAGTTATAGAGATTGGCCTTACATTTTTTATCCATGCTTTTTTTTTAAATTAAGAAATTAAATAGGGATATACCTAAACTCTTAAAGTTACTCGAAATACTTCGATTATACATACACAGTCAAGACAAGTTTGCAAGGGACTGGTAAAAAGCTCCATTTTAGACAGGCTTCCATAGAAAGAAGTGCAATTAATTATGCTTCTAAGGTGCACTACCTCAATAAGATCTATTGTTCGTTTCGCAGGGATTCTGAAACTCTTCTGTTTGCGACAGGATTCCGTAATAGAAAGATTCCGCTTTCACAGACTTCACTATGTTTCACTAAAGAACGATGAAAATCCCCTTTCAGACAGGTTTTCAGCAAATTTAATTGTATCGCAATTCATATTAAGACCATGTGACGCTTCCGTTAAAGACAGAATTCTGTTATAGACAATTACTATTTTGACAAGTTTTATTCTATTCATATGACATAAATAAGTATATTTATATAAGTACACAAAACTCTTAAAAATGGAACCTGCCTATAAAAGAATTCTGTCTTAAACAGAAATCTTCCATTCCACAGGGAAAAGAATACTATACAAATACACCTGATAACACAAAAACCTGTGTAAAACGGAATATTTCAGCAATATTTACGATTTCATCTTGACAGGTTTTACTATATATATAACCTGAAGGAAAAATTCTAGCCCCCCCCCCCCCCCGAAACGAAATCCTGGCTACGCCACTGGCAACACAATGCATTTTAAGTTCATTTTTCTAAGACAAGTTTGCAGTCTATAATGCATCTTCAAAATGTTCCATGCTTTTCAATTTCTTTCTTTTTTTTTTTTTTTTTTGTCAATTTGTCTAATAGATAATCTTTATACATACTACAACAAATCTACGCATTTTTTAGGAGTGTTTTGGTCCAAAAATTAGTAATGCTGTCTATTAAAATGTGAATTTTTAATAGAAAATCCAGTTTTGGACTAGTTTATTTATTTTTTATATAAAAGTCATCCTTATAAAAAAAAGAATGCATAATTTAAAAAATAAAATCCTTTTAAGTAATAAAATGAAAAAAAAACTGAAGAAAGTATTTTGAACATAGGAAAGCATAGGGTAATTAATTTCTTTTTAAAAATTAATTAATAGTTTTTAAGTTTTAAATTTTTTTGTATACTAATTTTTTTCAAAACTATATTGAATTTATAGTACAAAACATTTCTTTGAAAATTTTTCTCTGGTAATAATATAAATAATAAAAAATAATGTGTAATAAAAGCATAAGGAAGTTGGCCTTCCAATATAATTACGCCTTTAATAGCAAATATTCATTCTTTTTTTGGTATAGTAGTACTTTAAGATTTTTAAGATTTTTTGTGTCTCAAACAATAAAATCTCCAGAGTTGGGTAAAGATATCTTCAATAAAACTGTTGAAACTTTCTAATGTTTGTAGAGGATTATTCATATATTTTTCAATATATAAAAATATACAGTAAGGTTCTCAAGGGAATCAAATTCCTTTTTCGTTGGAAACAAAAATTGTCTAAGGTATTACTGCAGATATTGATTACTATAAGAAACACGTAACCCCTTTTTCATTTTATTTCTTTAACGTCTGAAGAAAAAGCTTTTAAAATCCATATTTTATAAGAACTTTGTGCTAAAGTTTTAGAATGATTGCTTTTTTGTTTTATGTGTTCTTTTAAAAAAAGCTTTATTTTCATGTCTATGTATATAGTTTAGTCTAGCTATTTTGTAAAGATAACGTTTAGAAGTATAAGATTCTTTATAATGTTTATGATTGAATTCGCAATCTATAACAATAAATATAGAAAGAAGTATGTGGGTGTGTGCGTTTGTATGTTGCGTTTTGAAGAGACCGCTGTACTCAAAGCTACAAGATTTGACAGAATGGTATCTCTATAATTATCTTAAACACAATCATTTGATTGGTTTGTTTAGACAACACTCGATAAGCTCGACGCAGCAGGAGTCGCTCGGTAGCTTCAGGGCCCCAAGCCCAAAGCGATATAAGTAAGCGTCCTATCTTAAATGGGAGAGATAACCGCAAGATTAAAGGCGAGGTCGCATCAATCACGGTCGCACGCCACGTAGCGGACGGAGTTAAACTACAGGAAGATGCCTAACTGTTTTCTTACTTCACACCACTAAAATTGTAAAGTTTTTTCACCTTGATTCATAGCTGAAATATCTCTGACAAGGCGAAGAAAATTTCGTGGTGTCAAGCGCATCTGGACGCTCCTGTCACTACGCCATTATTTTGCAATAAATGTGGTAACCAAAATTCCATTCCGGAGTGACTAAAGATTTAGAAAATAAACGCAGATGGTAGATATCCTGTCATATATGACGCCACTCTAAAAGCTCGCGTATGTGATTATCAACCCGTCCACAAGATGGCGCAACTGTGTTAATATACGCCCGATTCCAGTATTAAGTTTGTACGCTTACTTACATCGCTTTGCCCCGAGCCCTTCCTTCCCGCTTTTCGGCGTCTTTAACCCATTAACCGCCAAAACTATTACGATAGAAAATTTCAAATTTCTTGTTGAAAGTAGTTTCCCACCACAAATTCAGTAAGGTAAATTTCGCTTTACTAAAATAGCAAAATTCCTGCCAATAAATAAGATATTTTTTAAATTCTAAAATAGTGGTGCAAATGTAATTAATTCATTGCATGAGGAATTATTTTGACTGTTGCGTGAACGCAACGTCAGCGGTTAATGGGTTAATTTGTGCAATTTCCCTTTTAAATTTGTCCGGTTTCAATTTTCAATTTTTTTTTTCAAACTGGTTTTCGCAACAGAGTCGGAATAAGAGTAGAATAAAGGGCTGCGGATGGAAAGAGGCAGCTCGAGGGTGATTATACCAACCATAGATTAATATACAAGATAGGACATTTCCATAGAACGTAATGGTAATGCGATTGCGATCACAGCACCTTTAGTGACAATGGGGAAGAAACTTCCCATCCTTGTAATATTTTTGTTATTGAGCATCTACTTTATTGTGATATTTGTTTTTTTAAGTTACATGTTTACGTTTTCAACAGAATGTTACAGCGATACATGAACATGGAATATATCTTTTATTCTATTCTAATACCTATTCTATCTTCATGCAGGGATATATATATATATATATATATATAGGGTAACTAGCAGGCCCACTCGGCGTTGCCCGGCGTCCGTAAATAATAACCTTAAACAAAACTCAAGTTTCTATGATTTTATATCTTTTGAAATTCTTTTAAATGAACCTAATTTCGGAGGACCCATTGCCTTCCGCATCGTCTAGAGTTCCCAACAAACTTCTTTCCGAACGATCCTGTAACCTGGGTCCACGCTACATAAGGCAGCATGTACCGGAAGTGCTCCGCACGTGCCGGAGACAATCGAAAACCAAGTTGAGTAAGCTAAACCTCGTAGTAATCAAGCGCATAGAATCGAAGAAAAAGAATGCATCATGAATGTTAGAAAATGTTGGTAACTGAAGTCTAAGATAACATTTCATAATACAGAAAGTAGTTGTAGTTGTAATCTAAGTTGAATGAACCAAATCCCGTTGAAATTAGGTCCTTAGAATTGGAGGAAAGAATGCGCCCCAAGCGGTGGAAGATGACCTCTCCCCTTGTAAATTTCATGAATTACTTTTAACATTAACACGATATGTATTAAACTGATGAAATCCATTTTCTAAAGTTACCTTTAAATTAACGCGATTTTTAATGTACGGCTGTAGTGAGTAAACGTAAGTTGATGCTAAAAAAGGAGATTAATGTTCGAAAAAAGTGGTAACTGAGGCATAAAGAAAGATCGGTCCTTGGCAGCCAGAGTGGTGCAACAACTTCAAGGGGGGGCAGGGACATAACTGGCATGTAGTTGGGCCTAAAGATATTGTTATTAGCTTTTAAAGTAATCGGAAGATGCTACAACTATGTTAAAGAAAATTGCAAGCAATTCGGAAATTTTGTAAAGAAGCTGCACCAAGGGCCCCCAAGAAGGCGATTAATATTCAAAATTAGTGGTAGCTGAAGCCTGAGAAATTTTTTTTGTCTCTCATATAATGTCTGGAAGTCCTAAGAAGTTGTTAAGGAAAAAAAAAAGCTTCTGAATTGGACCATTTTTAAAGGAGCTGCAAAAGGGGACCCAAATGGGGCCAATTGATAATTAAAAACAGGGCCCTAACATGAAACATGTTAAAATGTCTTAGTACTTAGCGCTTTAGATCCTCAATTAGTTAAAATTAAGCATAGGGAATAATATGAATTATTCGTTAAAATAATATTTTAAAGAAATGCACCAAAAGGGGGTAAATGTTTGAACGAAAAAAGTGGTAACTGAGGTATAAAGAAAGACCGGGCCCTGGGGGCCAGAGTGGTGCAACAACTTCAAGGGGGGCCAGGGACATAACTGGCATGGAGTTGGGCATAAAGATATTGTTATTAGCTTTTAAAGTAATCGGAAGACGCTACAACTATGTTAAAGAAAATTGCAAGCAATTCGGAAAATTTTTAAAGAAGCTGCACCAAGGGCCCCCAAGAAAGCGATTAATATTCAAAATTGGTGTTAGCTGAAGCCTGAGAATTTTTTTTTTGTCTCTCATATAGTGTCTGGAAGTCCTAAGAAGTTGTTAGAAAAAAAAGCTTCTGAATTGGACCATTTTTAAAGGAGCTGTAAAAGGGGGCCCAAATGGAGCCAATTGATAATTAAAAACAGGGCCCTAACATGAAACATGTTAAAATGTCTTAGTACTTAGCGCTTTAGATCTTCAATTAGTTAAAATTAAGCATAGGGAATAATATGAATTATTCATTAAAATAATATTTTAAAGAAAAGCACCAAAAGGTGGTAAATGTTTGAAAAAGGGCCCTGGGGCCTCAATAAAAATATGAGGGTATTGGTCTGGGATGAAGACTCTAAGACTGAACTTTAAAATTATGCACTGAGAAGTCCATAATAACATTCTTAAATAAACCGGAAATTTGTATCGCAGGTCGGTACAGAATGGGGCGGGGGAGGAGGTAGAGACTTTGCAAATTACCAGGGCCCGACTCATGTTCAGTTGGAAAGTTTGAATTTTTATTTATCTCACGTTTTAAATTCTTTTATTCAAAATTAATTGGTGAACTCAATTAAAATTTAATTATGTTTTTAATATTTTAAATTTTTATTTAAAATCTTTAGATGAAAAAGTAATTACAAATGCATCCGAAACTGTAATACTGAAAAAGAAATAATAAAACTGCAAGCAAATATGCTATATAAATTTTTAAAAAAGGTACTATCCAGCAAATTTATTTTCTAATAGAGTAAGGCCTGTTTATAACGGAATCCTCGGAACATTCTTTTACTTTAGATACCCTTCAAAGAAAAATAAAATCCTTAAAATAGAAAAAAAGTACTAATTCAAACTTCAACTTTGCCCTACCTAGTTTCGAACCTGGGTCTGTTTATACAGAAAACCAAGGGGTTGAGCCACTACGCCACAACTGCTGCAAAAAGTTTTGTAAATTAACGTTCCATATCGGAACGTAAATAGTTTCTGCCTTTATTTTTTTCTGCGTCGCGTCAGTTTCATTAGCATAATAAAATAAATGATTATTGTTGTCCGAATTCTCTGAAATTTTAATGGATCGTAAATATTACTAAAACCAAGCTCTTTTTAAAATTTCATTAAAAAAAATGCATATTTTAGAGGATAAACATTTAACCGAAATGCAAATCATCTTTATGAGGCGGAAAGTGACCTGCATTTAGCGGTGTATTTGAAAGGGTTAAAATTCAAAATTTTGAAAACCAATTACACCATCGTTTTGAAGAAGGATTCAGCTTTATAATCATATATTTGACTTGTCAGTACCTTTAAAATTGCATCCTGGGGAGGTGTTGTAATAAGGGAGAAAAATGTTTTTCAGAAAAACGATCATTTTTTAACTTTTTTTTTCAAGGGGTTAATTGCGATATATTTTTTAATTGATCGCAGCATTTGAGACGTAAGAGCACAATCTTTCAGAACATGTCTTCCGTTTTAAACTTTACTAAGCTGTTTGGACGATGTTAGTTAATAAATAATGACAAAATACCGCCGAAATATTTTTTCCGTTCTTCATTTGCGTATCAGCGCCTTCAGCGCATGCGTCAGAGATTTTCCCTTCCGAAATGGATTTTTAATCAAAGTGAGTGTCGGTTGATAATTAATATAACTCAGCTGTTAATTAGAATATTACAATTCTGAAGCTATGGTGCATCATGAGACACTTTGGGCTAGCTTCAAAAAAATTTTGAGTCTCGTACGTTCCGTAGATTTTGCTAGCCATCGCACACAGACAGACACATAGACAGACAGACAGACATAGCGATTTGTTCTTTTATTAGTATAGATGTGCCCTATTATCGTCCCCCAGTCACTTTTAGGCCCTTAGAAGTTGTAATTTTCAGTGAAAATCTACCAAATTTGGATTTTACATAGACTAATTACCCATGCACATAGAAACGTAGGTGACTATCGTACAAAAAAAATGTTATCAATGCGAAAAACTATTTTTTCAAAAGTATCTAAAAAATGCAAAAGAAAAAAAATTGTCCCGATTTCGTCCCCCCCAAAAATCCAATACGCTGATGCGTAACTTATAACTAAATCAAAATTTATTTCTAAATGAGTAAGTAATTTACTTTACAATAACCCTTTCAGGGGCAAGGTACTTTTATCCGTAAAATGTTCAAATAATTTAATGACACCAGTATTAACAAGAGATTTTATTTGTAAACAAGTAAAAATAAATTTTCGCGTACTTAATAAAGATGAAAATTTCATCATAAAATTCCGGTGCCAATGTGGCAATTTGGGATTAAAATTAACACTTTGCACTCGAGGGCTCCGCTGCGGAGACATAATCTTTCTTTTCAAAATTTGTTTTTGGCACCAGTAATAAAGGAAAATAAAATGTACCTTATTTAATCAGAGCATTTTTGAAATTGTGTACTTGAACGAAACTTCGTTTAAAAAAGTGGTGCCGATTGAGTAAAATTTGTGCAAGAGACGCCGAGCGCAAAGGGTTAAGTGATGCCGTGACGGCATCACAGCCCTTCAAGAGGCCCTTAAGGCACAAAGAAATGCACTAATTATCAGTGTGCCTTGCGTCATAAGTGGCGCCACTTTCGCAGGAGCGGAGAAGTTAAGGGGGACGAATTTAGCAGAGGGGACGAAATATGGGCACTTTACCCTATATATATATTCGTACACCGATGAGTGAACGATTTAAGTGCAACGAAAAACAAGATAAAAATTTCGTCTTGAATATTATATGTCAACTATATATGATATAATTGGATTTAAAACTACATAAAGCGTTGATGTAATATAAAAATATACGAAATATTGCACTCTACAAGTCCCAGAAAATTTCCTACATATTCCCATTTGGTAGAAAATTTTTTACAGCCGATGTTTTGTTATTTTATGAAGTTTAATGTATTAAACAATCGTTACAATAATCTTTTAAAATTTACGCATGTTCACTTTCTCACAGATAAAATAAAAATATTGTTTTTAATGTAAATAACGTACAATCAGTTCAATAATGTCTATGATATTAATATATAAGAAATAATAATAAAATTACAGATAGGGAAAACATTCTTTTTTACCAATTTTTAGAATTATATAAATCCAAAAAAAAAAAAAAAAAGCAAATCATAAAGATACTGATATTACACTTGATAAAATTGTATTCGATGTGAATAAATTAATACAATACCTGAATTTAATTCTTTACAATTTTATCTCGTGAATTTACATATTTACTTTTTCAAAAGTATTTCCTAGGTTTTTTTTTTCCTTTTATTATTATTATTATCATTTTGTTTTGTAAGTTAAAGCTGAACGAACAAATGCGATAAAAAAAACCCTGCTAAATAAATCAAACATAAATAAAATATCGTCTGCGTCAACGTTTAGGAAAGAATAGATATTCAAAACATAGAGCGTAAACATATTTCATCAACATAGGTAAATTTCAGAGATTTGTTAGTTCGTCCCTCTTGTCGGTAGTGACGCTAGTACTGTTGCCATTACAGACTTTGTCGCAAATGTCCCATCTTATATGTTAATCTATGGTACCAACACAGTAACAGTCCAGATATCATGACCAAATGGTTGTTCTGAGCGAATACTGTGTTGGTTGGGGTGCCGACCAGATAGCTGAATTGGAAGAGCCTTTGGCAATCAGAGCCAAGGATTCTGCGTTCGAGTTCCAGCCTGGATACATTTTCGTTCAGATGAAAAAATTGCTATTATGGTATCTCTATATCTGTAGTTATGCACCTCCAAGCCCGATTTCGGATTTTTTGATAATTTCTTTTATTTAATTTTTTATGCGATTTTTAGCATTTTCATGTTTTGCGACGATTTTATCATAGTAGTAAAAGAAATCCGATTTTAATCTTTTAGCCCAATCTAGAAAATTTTGTCACTTTTTCAATACATTTTATTTGGAATTTGTAGAGCGATCTATGAAATTTTCAGTGCAATTTTTAGAGTTTTTTCGCATTTTGCGGTTATTTTTTTACCCTGATAAAAGGGATTCGGCTTCAAACTTTCAGCATAATAATAATAACATTTGTCCTCCACGATTTTAGAATTTTTAGTGTTTTTTAATGTAACGCCGGACGCTAATCTAGAAATTGATAAAAACATTAATTGAGGAACTAGAGAGAGTCTAAACGTATCGAGTAAAAAAAAAAAAAAAAAAAAAATGAAATTACTGAATATGAAATAAAGAAAATAATGAAATAAAGTAAATGGAATTTAAGGATTTCTGTTGGTTATAATTGTTTTAGAAAAATAAATAAATATGAAGTAAAATGGTTAAAATAAAACTTATAAATTAAATAAAAAATCCCCATTTTATAAGTACTTTGTGTTAAAGTGTTACAATTATTCTTTTTAAGACTTTTCAACGTAGTTGAAAGTGTTTATGATTTCTGTTTGTCTGGCAGTCTGTCCGTCTGTCGTCCATGCTCTAACTCGCGTAAATACTTTTGGATTTTCATTCAGTTGATAAATTTTAATGATGTTTACCATGGCTTGTTCGGTATTTAGTATGAAGTGTGTAGTATTAATAGTTCATTTACAGTAGGGATGCACAACCTGTGGCCCGCGGGCCAAAAGTGGCCCGCGATAGGGTAACGTGTGGCCCGCGAACTTCGTCAATTTATAACTGGAAAAAATTGCAATTTTTGTCCAAAAGTCGCAGGAAAAAATCATGAATTTCGTCCCCGCGGGAAAATTTGAAAATTTTGTTGGTCAAATAAGAATCGCGAATTTCGTTGATTGGGCGTGGAAAAATCGTAAATTTCCTTGATCAGGCACGGAAAAATCGCGAATTAGGTCGATGAAGCACGGAAAAAAACCTAACATTTCGCTGATCGGGCACGGAAAAATCACGAATTTTGTCGATCAGGCGCGAGAAAATCGCAAATTTCGTTGATGGACGAAAAAATTATAAATTTTGTTGATGATGTGAGGAAAAATTGCAAACTTTCTTGATCGACAGCTGAAAAATCATGAGTTTCGTCAGTCGCGAGTAAATATCGCGAATTTCGTCAATTTGCCGCGGGAAAAAAATTGCCAATTTCGTCAGTGAGTTAAGATTGGGGAATTTCGTAGATCGGGTACGGAAGAATAGCGAATTTTGTCGATAAGGCTCGGGAAAATCGCGAATTTCATTGATCGGACACGGAAAAAGCGCGAATTTTGTCGGTCAGGAGCAGAAAAATCGCAAATTTCTTGATCGGTATCCGAAAAATCGCGGAATTTTGTACTTGACGAGTGGGAAAAAATCGCAAATTTCGCTGATATGGAACGAAAAAGTCGGGCTAGGAAAAATCGCGAATTTCATTGGTCAGGCGCGGAAAAATCGCGAATTTTGTCGATCAAGCGCGGGAAAATAACAAATTTCGGTGATCGGGCACGGAAAAATAGCAAATTTGTTCGATGAAGCACGGCAAAAACCGCAAATTTCGTTGATCGGGCGCGGAAAAATCACGAATTTCGTTTGTCGGGCACGGAAAAATCACGAATTTTGTCGATCAGGCGCGGGAAAATCGCAAATTTCGTTGATCGGGAACGAAAAAATCATAAATTTTGTTGATGATGCGAGGAAAAATTGCAAATTTTTTGATCGACTGCGGAAAAATCGTGAGTTTCGTCAGTCGCGAGTAAATATCGCGAATTTCGTCAATTTGCCGCGGGAAAAAATTGCCGATTTCGTCAGTGAGTTAAAATTGGGGAATTTCGTAGATCGGGCCGAAAAAAATCGCGAATTTCGTTGATCGGGTGCGGAAGAATAGCGAATTTTGCCGATAAGGTTCGAGAAAATCGCGAATTTCATTGATCGGTCACAGAAAAAGCGCGAATTCTGTCGGTCAGGCGCAAAAAAATTCCAACTTTCTTCATTGGTCACCGATAAATCGCGGAATTTTGTACTTGAAGCGTGGGAAAAAAAATCGCAAATTTCGGTGATCGGGCACGGAAATATCGGGCTAGAAAAAATCGCGAGTTTTGGCCAACGGGCTCGGAAAAATCGCGAATTTCATTGGTCAGGCACGGAAAAATCGCGAATTTTGTCGATCAAGCGCTGGAAAAACGTAAATTTCGTTCATCGGGCACGAAGTAATCGTCAACTTTGTTGATAATGCGCGAAAAAATTGCGAATATTCTTGATCGGCTACGGAAAATGGCGAGTTTCGTAAGTCGCGCGAAAAAAATCGCGATTTTCGTCAATTTGCAGCGGGAAAGAATTGCAAATTTCGTCAGTCAGGAATCGTGAATTTCGTCTATCGGGTGCGGCAAAATCGCGAATTTTGTCAATTAGGTGCGGAAAAATCGCGTGTTTCGTCTGTTTATCGGGAATTTCGTCAATTTGCCGCGGGAAAAATTGCAAATTTCGTCCGTCAGTTAAAAATCGCGAATTTCGTTGATCGGGCTCCGAAAAATCGTAAGCTTCGTGAAACGGACACGGAAAAATCGCGAGTTTTGTCAATCGGGCTCAGAAAATTCCAGATCTTGCTGGCTTGGAACGAAAAAAATCGCGAATTTGTAGATCAGACTCGGAAAAATCGCAAATTTCGTTGTCAGGCACAGAAAAATCGCGACATTTCTCGATGATGAGCGGAAAAATTGAAAATTTCGTTGATTGGCTGCGGGAAAATCGCGAGTTTCGTCAGATTATCGAGAGAACAAATCTCAAATTTCGTCAGTGAGTTAAAAATCCCGAATTTCATTGATCGTTCACGGAAAAATCGAGAATCTCGTCGGTCAGGGGTAAAAAAATCGGAAATTTCGTCGTTCTTGCACGAAAAAATCGCGAGTTTTTGTCGATCGGGATCCGAAAAATCGCGAATTTCGTTGGTCGGGCACGAAAAAATCGCGCATTTTGTCGATCCGGCTCGGAAAAATCGCAAATATCGTCGATCGGTTGCTGAATAATAGGAATTTCGTCGACCAGGTGCGGTTAGATAGGGAATTTCGTCGATCCGGTGCGGAAAAAATCGCTAATTTTGTTGATCGAGCGCGGAAAAAACGCTAATTTTGTCGATCGAGCGCGGAAAAATCGCTACTTTTGTCGATCGAGTGTGGAAAAATCGCTAATTTTGTCGATCGAGCGCGGAAAAATCGCTAATTTTGTCTATCAGGCACGGAAAATCCAAATTTCGTTGATCGGGAACGGAAAAGTTGATCAGGCGAGTAAAAATCTCAAATCCTGTTGATCGGCTCTTTCTGCCCCCTCCGTTCATAAAGTTCGCCTTTTTTTTCGGCACCAGCCATTTTCATGCCTATGTTTGTTTTTTCACACTTTTAATAAAACAAAATTTACTTCCCCGAATAATGCCCAGGAATATTATCACTCTTTCAAATTAATCCTTGTTACATATAAAAACGTAAACTGTTGTTATATCCTTGCCAACTGAATTGTATATGTTGACTGGGTAGAGGAACCTAGAGGGGTACCCCTCCCCTCCCAACCTCCCCGAAATTGAATTCTCTTGTGTGACTGATGTGCCCCTCGACAACCCAGACATTTTTGAAAGTGGCCCTTCTCTTAAAAAGGTTGTGCACCCCTAATTTACAGGGACACTCAATTCCGTTACATTATGGTCGATGCAGAAAAATCGTTTGCAGTAATATGATATTACGCTATTCCAGATATATTGAAATAAATCAATCGCTGAATATCACTACAAGATGATTACTATAGAACAGATCATTCATAGTCTTTATCGTTCATTTACAGGGACACCCAAAAGAAATCGAAAAGAATGCACTGTCTTTGAGGAATAATTGCTGGAAGTGCGTTTTCAAATTGGTGTGAGCTTTTAAACTGAACGAATTTTTTGAATGTTACTCGTTGTGTATAAATTCTATACCTCGTATACAGGGCTGCACAAAAGAATTCACTTAATTATCAGTCACCTTGTTAGCACAAATTGCTCAAGAGGAATTTTCAACTGTGGTATGTTCTTCCTAACTGAACTATTTTTTTTTTTTTTTTTTTTTTGCATGCATGTAGTTTCTATATATCATATACAGGGCTGCTTAAAGATTCCAGACTTCTTAAGGGGTCTCAGGACTCTTAAAGCTTTGAAATTTTCGAAAATTTAATTTTTTTTAGATGTTAAACTCCTATCTTTTCTGAACATTTTGATATAATTGTTTCCTTGAAATTCCTATTAGAACTGAAGTTATGACTTTGACATTTATACACGTTCAATAGCTGAAGCGTCGTTTCGGAAACTTTGAAGCCATTTTTCTCCAAATGACGTTTTTGGGCATAAAGCGCACGATATTTCAAAAACTTATGAATATTTTTTTTATGAAATTTTCAAAACATATGTTTCATGTTAGTCTGTATAAACTGAACCTAAAATTTTGTTCAAAACAATATTTTTTTAGGTGATTACTGTTGAAATTTTCTTAATTTTGCATTAGCTAAATACAACTTTGTATTAAAAATATAAAAAAAGCTTTAAATACAAATTTATTTAGGTTCAGGTAATTATTACAATCTAAAGTATAAGTAGGCACCAAAATTTTCATTCTAGTTGCAATACTTATTTTGTAGTCGTGCGCGTAAGCTGTTATGCTGATTTTTTGCTCATCAAATGTCTAACAGTTTGGAGCCCCATGTAAATGCTAATTCTGCATCTTATAATTTTTTAAATACATGAAATGAAAGAACATACTTATATATTTTATTTCAATTAAAATTGTGTCTTAAAATTAAATACATTTTTAGATATTAAATGTTGAAAATGGTCTTTTTTTTCATTTTTTCCAATTTTAAGAGTCCTGAGACCCCTTAACTATTAAGAACTCTGATTAACATGGCTCTAAATTAAGAATAAAAAGTTTGAAATACAAAAAATCCGAAAATTTTGATTATTGTTCATAAATAATGGTCACCACGAGTCGCAGATAAAAAATCAATATTTAGTTGGTAACCACAATAACGTGGGAAGAACGTCAAAAAGTGTCCCATTCAAATCGAACTATAATTAAGAAATTTTTGATTTGGGGGGGGGGGGGTGAGCAGGCAGTAGACAAACTTGAGAGATACAACTTAACTAAGAAGAACCTTATGTAACGTGGCTCTAAACCAAGGATGGGATGCTTGAACTTTAAAAAAGCCAATTTTTTTTAATTATATTTCATATATAGTAGTCACCAGGAGTTACAAATATAATATTAATGATTAGTTGGTAACCAGATGACTTGGGAAGAAAAATGAGAATGGCAAAAAAGGTCCCATTCAAATCGGACCATAATTAAAAAAAATTATGATTAAAGGGGGACGACAGAGGAAGCGAACATGTAAACTTATACAAACATGAAAACATACAACTTATTAAACTAGTAACCCAAATAACTAAGCTTCTAAACTAAAAATACAACATTTTAACCCGGAAAGAAAAAAACCAATACGAAATTTGACAGCAGCTCTGCCGCTAAAATAGCAAAATCAAAAGAATAAATATACATTGCTATGAAATTAGCGCCAGAAATATCGATCTATCCCCTTTAGCTCCTGGCGGAGATAGATAAAAATGGGCAATACTCGTATCGGAGTACCGACCGCAATGACGATTTAAAGACAATAAAAATGAACGATACAAATCGAACGCGATGAAGATTTGAAGGAAAATAAAATGAACTATACTACCCGTAGGGACATCGATAAAAAAATTTAATCGACAAAATAACGACATCGAATAAAAAAAACTATCGACATCGTCCATTACTGTCTTGAAATTATCACATCATTCAAACACTGCCAGGAAATGCAGCAAAATTAAAACATTTATGCCTACTGTTGATCAATGGAAAATTATCAGTGATCGTTCAGTATCAGTCATCAAAAAGTATCTATGAGATCGCCAGCCTACATGTCTCAGAAAGGACATGACACAGAAATGGAAAAAAAAAAGCTATCTCAACTTTTAAACGGATTTCTGTTTGACAGACAACCACCTTTACGACCACCTATAGTTAAACGTCTTGCGGAAGGGGTTATTTAATAACCAAGTATCAGCTTAAAATGACTTAGAAATATGTATCGGTTCTAGAACTCCAATATGCTATGATAGCGGAATCAATAGATATGTTTCCTGTTGATAAAAGGCGACAGATTCTAATGAATGACATTTTGTTTAATAAAATTATTTCTACGCTGAGATCTTCTGGTTTAATTGTGATTGTTAAAACATGCATTTTTTTTTGTATGAATCTACATTGTAATAAGTTTACGAAGTAAAATATATGTATATACAGGTGTTTTATGAGAAATTTCTGGCTCTTAACAAAAACATTTCTGAAAAAAAAACCCGTAAGAAATGTCCATTTTTGAAAACCAATACCGTCGAGCGAAGTGTATTATCTTAATTGCGAAATCACGATAAAAGAAAAGTGGGACAGTGGCTCCCAAATCCGGACATAATAATACATGAAACCCTATGAAAACGGAACCTGTCTCTAATGGAATACTGTCTTAAATGTTAAAATTTCATTTTCCCTGATGTACAATTATATCTCTGCTCAGACAAAATCCTGTTTAAAACAAAACTTTTCTCCTCGGACTTGCGATTGCGTCTAAACAGGTTTGTTTAAGAATCATACTTTCAAAAGTATTTTCTTATAGTAATTAAAGCATATAGCATAGAGTTATTTTGCTTTTCTTATACTGATTTTATTTCTCTTCACAAATATTTCAATATAAAACAAAGTGGGTCGAACCTCCCATATCGTGGATCAACCCTCCAATACATGGGGAGCCTTGACCCATTATTTTCTCATGATTAAAATCAATCATTTTTCAAATTTCTTATATATTACACTTATGTAGCAATTTTATTTTGATAACTGATTGTATAACGAATAAAATGATATACAGTCGGACCTCGTTATCCCGACACCCGGTTTTCACGTCACTCTGCTTATCGCGTCAGTTTTTCAAAGTCCCAATTTTCTGTACATGATTTTAATGTAAATCACCTCCGGATTTTACGTCATTGAATACTTTTCAACTCCGGATATCCCGACGGTTTAGCAAAAGTGTCCATTTTTCAAATCCATCTTATAAACACGGAAATTAAGTGGTAAGAAATGTCTTAGCCAAACTTTTCATAAAAGTGTTTAAAATACCCATCGAAATAAATGAGAAATTTTAATTCAATCCTTTATCTGAATAAATAAACCCACACATTTTGAATGACCCACTTAAGCTCCAGATAGACGTTTCAGTCTACTCGAGGTCTTTTTATTTTGGTCAGGCGGCGCTGGTTATTGTGGTTACACGGCGTTTTCCATCCGACTTAAACCGAAACATTGCATTGCATTCAAAGGATCAGAAATTATCTAACATCCATTTCTGAAACAATGACTATTGATTACAATTCATTATATAATATTGAAAAAAGAATTATAGAAAGCACATATCATCATAGATCTGATTTTTATTCTTTTTAATTTTGTTTTTGCGTTTATTTTGTTTAATAATAATGTCTTATTGCTTAAAACTGCAAGAGCAGTTATGAATTTCAAATGGTTTTAAATTAATTAAAAATACAGCTTTTTATAAACATATTTCTCTCCAACTCCGGTTACCACGACACTCCGCTTATGACGACACTTTTTCTGGTCATTAGAGTGTCGGGATAACGAGGTTCGACTGTATAAAACTTTATTCTACGTTTCATATTTAAAAAATAAAAAATATTTTTTTTAAAAGTGGGTCAACCCGCCCTAGTCTCCCCGATATTAAAATATAAAGTAAAAATATGGATTTATAAAAAACAAATAATAAAGTAGCTATAGTAGGTGATATATATGTCTTTAATGTAGTGAATCTATGGATATTAATTTATTCATAATATTTCCTGTCCTTGTGTGCTGTGTGATTGGCGGCAGATGACGTTTCTCAACATGGTGTTTTAGTGAGAAATTGCCGAGCTAGGATATAGGTCAGTACAGCGTAGTGGTTAAAGTAATAGCACGTGCACGGTACACTGTGGACCAAGCTTCGAGTTTTGACCACGGCTAATTTTTCACTGCTGTTGGGTTATTGTATTAATCATGTTCAAGACTGTCTTAATATATAAGTGCCTTTAATAAAAAAATGAATTCAGAAGCTAATTTATGTGTGCTTTAATAATATAGTATTATAACAACAACCATAAATTTATGCAAGGTGCAAACAGCAGCGACAATGTGCTATGATTTTACACGCAACACCGCTATGATTTTAAATGCGAATTACGTACTTCCCTGTAAAATAAAATAGTACGCACTTAATGCTCTTCACTGTAGTTATCATATTTATAAATATTACTCATATTTATTTCTAAAAACGAAAAGGGAAATTTCTATCTTAAAAAACTGGAAATTTTCATTGGGAAAACGGAGGAATACCAAACGGCAGTTTTGTAAGTACCCGTCTAGTAAAAGTTAAATTAGAAGTTATCTTGCTTTTCGTTATCAAGGTTTCATACATACAATAGATAAAACAACACTTAAAAAATGAAATAAATAGTGACTAATGAGAAATCTTTCCGAATCTTCATTCATAACACTATAATCGATACGACAATGGTTCCTTTTCATGATTGGGGTGTTTTATCATACATAGCACGATGTTTTCCGGTCTATTGATAACAATAAATCAATCTACCTCTTATACAAAACTTCTAAAAATACAACGTGTGTTTCACTGAATTCGATCCTTGAATTTTAATACCACAGTTAACGAACAGTAATTTTAGCTTATTTAATTGCAGAATTTCTGTTAATAATTAAGGTCAATATTACTTTTCGGAAAAAGTGGTACTCAAACTGAAGCACTATACGAATCATACGAACCTATACGAAACCCTCAGTACATATAAAATTATTTGCTTGATTTCTAAATTACTTCTGTTATCTTGAGTATTTTGGCATCACAAATTCAAGCTCTATTATCCATTTTTTATAAAGACGTAATTCGAATTTATGGCTACCTTAACGTGGTATATTATTGCAAGTATCCGTCTTTTTATGACATCATTAGTGCATCTACAGAACATTTTTTTCTTTCCTCTATGTTTTAGATATTTCAAGATAAAACAGCTCCACTTTCAGTGTAATGGCGCATCTCACCAAGAAATTATTGCTGGTTTGAAATGGAAAATTGCTTTTTTGCTGAAGTTCAAAAATCAGTAGTACAATGGGAAAAGTTCTGAAGTTTATTTCAGGGTAAAAGTTTGCACAAGCAATAAAAAAGTTTAAATAAATGAGTGTATATTTTGAGCTTAGAATTTTACTGTGAAAAGTGCAGCTAGTGTTTGGGTCACGTAACTTGAGTAAAATGATGCATTTGGTATAGAATATGAAGCACTTTCCAATATAAACAAAATACTTTCAAGAATTTTCATTTTTTCATACAATGAAATCAGATAACTAAACTAGAAAACAGGAATTTGGCTTTTTCAGAATTTAGTGTCGCTTCCGATGAAAAAAAAAAATCTATATACATATAAATACAGTAGTGTTCAGATTATCCGAGTTAATTGAACTTATACCTTTGGATTGGATCATTTTCTCCTGATGGACTGATGGCTTCCATTATTATGAAACAGCCATTATAAATGAAGTGTTAGGTGAAAGAGCAGTAGTAAAAAGTTAGAACTCTGATTTTCTAGAAAAAAAATTATGGCCATTTTTCCCCCAATCTGACCAGAAAATCAGAGCTCTTTTACGACTGCTCTGTCATGTTCACCTAACACTTCATTTATAACGGCTGTTTCATAATAATGGAAGCCACCAATCCACCAGAAGAAAATAACTCGGTTAAAGCGGCAACTCGGTTAAGCGGGACTCGGATAACCGGGACTCGGATAACCGGGACTCTGTTCTTCAGTTATAAGACTTAAAACACGCAATTTTATTTTATATAAAATGACGTCATCCTCATCCACTGAAGAATACCTCATTTGCGATTCAGTATTAAATAACATCTACAAAAAAGTACGCATAGGACGTCACAATCCTGAATAATACTAAAATCCAAAAAAAGAGATTTCGTCATTCAAAAAACTCAAAAAAAATAAATAAATAAATAAATAAAAATAAATAAATAAATAAATAAAAATAAAAAAATAAATAAAAATAAAAATCGGGTATTTTATGATTCCTATGCCTTCATTTGTTTGTGATATTAATATAGATACTTAAAATTAAATTTAGTTTATAATAGCTCCATGTTTTATCAGAAATCATTCATTTATATTTTTTCAAAATAGCACGTATTTTAAGTACATTTTTTTTCAGTTTTTATAGGAATATGGCAACGAAAAGATATAATTGCTATTTTGGAGTACTTGAGTTGCCAAAATTCAACAAATGTCGCTAAAACCTACAAAAAAATTTATATCTCAAAAATAAATGGAGATGCAGATTTCAAAAAAATTGCATTAAAAGCACTTTTTTCCCCCCCAATACGACGGTATAAAATCGAAAATGTGCTATGCTCTTAGAACTTTAAATAATGGCAGTAGAGTATTTAACAGTGCAATGATACACCTGCTTTGTTTTACGGCTGGTTATCCTCTTCAGACCCGAGGTATATAAATGTGCACCTCTGTTCTTTTCCTCATAAAAACTAAACTGTTTGATTTTGTTGTATTTTGACTTTACTTTTAAGTAACTGAATGTTTTTGGCTTTGGAACAAATCCAATCAATGGCAGCATTGATACTTATTTCCTCATAAAATAAATGTTATTAGGTAGCTTTCTTTACAAAAAAGCTACCTATTGCAGCCGTTCGGAGGAAAGCGATTTCAAAAAATTTTGGTATATTTTCATCGATCATGACCCCCAGACCCCGAAACCACCCTCCGTTCAAAATTGATATATATATATATATATATATATATATATATCTGACCTATGTCACACTGTAACTCCCGTAATTATGAACCGATTTCGATGTAATTCGGTGTGTACATAGTACATACCAATGTCTCGACCGAGTTCGTTGGCCAGCTTCATCCGACGTTTTGTTTCAAAATGGCGGCCATTTAAAATTTTTAAAAAAATTTAAAACTTGAAATGTGGTACCAAAAAATTAAAAATGGAAAAATATTTTTTTCTTATGTATTTGACCGTTATACAAAGATTCCGGAGCAGTTTTTGTTTCGTCTATATCTGAAAAAATGGCTGAGTTATAGCATTTTAGGTAGCTTTCTTTACAAAAAAGCTACCTATTGCAGCCGTTCGGAGGAAAGCGATTTCAAAAAATTTTGGTATATTTTCATCGATCATGACCCCCAGACCCCGAAACCACCCTCCGTTCAAAATTTATATATATATATATATATATATATATATATATATCTGACCTATGTCATACTGTAACTCCCGTAATTATGAACCGATTTCGATGTAATTCGGTGTGTACATAGTACATACCAATGTCTCGACCGAGTTCGTTGGCCAGCTTCATCTGGCGTTTTGTTTCAAAATGGCGGCCTTTTAAAATTTAAAAAAAAATTTAAAACTTGAAATGTGGTACCAAAAAATTAAAAATGGAAAAATATTTTTTTCTTATGTATTTGACCTTTATACAAAGATTCCGGAGCAGTTTTTGTTTCGTCTATATCTTAAAAAATGGCTGAGTTATAGCATTTTGAATTTCTAGCGTGGCTGACATTTTGAAACGTCCTGAATTTTGTCACGCGATAAAAGACGTATTTATGAACCGATTTGGATGTAATTCGGTGTGTACATAGTACATACCAATCTCTCGACCAAGTTCGTTGACCAGCTTCATCCGCCATTTTGTTTCAAAATGGCGGCCATTTAAAATTTTTTAAAAAATTTAAAATTTGAAATGTGGTACCAAAAAATTGAAAATGGAAAAATATTTTTTTCTTATGTATTTGACCTTTATACAAAGATTTCGGAGCAGTTTTTGTTTCGTCTATATCTTAAAAAATGGCTGAGCTATAGCATTTTGAATTTCTAGCGTGGCTGACATTTTGAAACGTCCTGAATTTTGTCACGCGATAAAAGGCGTACTTATGAACCGATTTGGATGTAACTTCGTTTATAGATAGTACATACCAATGTCTCGACCGGGTTCGTTGGCCAGTTTCACCCGCCATCTTGTTTCAAAATGGCGGCCATTTAAAAAAATTAAAAAATTAAAAAAAATTAAATGAGATACCAAAAAATTGGAAAATGAAAAAGATTTTTTTTGTATGTGTTTGACCTTAATACAAAGATTCCGGAACAGTTTTTCTTTCGTCTATATCTAAAAAAAAAAATTGCTGAGTAATAGCATTTTGAATTTCTCTTGTGGCTGACATTTTAAAACGACCTGATTTTTGTCACGCGATAACAGGCGTATTTATGAACCTATTTGGATGTAACTTGGTCTATACATAGTACATACCAATGTCTCGACCGAGTTCGTTGGCCAGCTTCATTCGCCATCTTGTTTCAAAAGGGTTGCCATTTAAAGAAAATTAAATTTAAAATTCAAAATAAGGTATTAAAAAATTGGAAAATGAAAAAGATTTTTTTATGTGTTTGGCCTTGATACAAAGATTCCGGAGCAGTTTTTGTTTCTGAAAATTTGTTTTTTTGTTGATATCTTAAAAAATGGTTGATTTATAGCACTTTGAATTTCTAGCATGGCTAAAATTTTGAAACGATCTTGTATTTGTCACGCGATAACGCACGTATTCGCCTATTTCGATGTAAGAAGGCATGTGGATAGTATACATCAACACCTCGACCAAGTTCGCTGGCCAGATTCATCAGCCATCTTGTTTCAAAATGGCGGCCATTAAATTAAAATATATATATATATTTAAAGTGAGGTGCAAAAAAATTAGAAATTGAAAAAGGTTTCTTTCTTAAGTATTTGATCTTGATATAAGGATTCAGGAGCATTTTTTGTTTGTCTTTACCTTGAAAAATGGCTCAGATATAGCAGTTTCAATTTCTATTGTGGGTGACATTTTGAAAAATCTGATTTTTTGCATGCGACAGCACTCCTATATATTAACCGATTCCGACGTGAGTGAGCATGTGCACAGCAATTACTAAGGTCTCGACCAAGTTCACTGCTTAGCCTCATCCACCATGTTGTCTTAAAATGACAGGCACTTTAAGAAATTGCCGAATTTGGCAGCCAAATATAAGTTACTTTAAAGAAAAGCAGCTGGGATAAAGCTGACTAATTTCGCGAAATTCTCATTCATTATATTGATAAAAATTAGTATTGAATCTCCTATATTCGGTTTCTACTAAATTGAGCTTCGTGTGTTTGCATGATATAAGTTGGCTTTTTTAAAATAAGGATTATGAAAGCTACCTCTTCCTCCCGGCACTGGCCGGAAGGACTTTTGAATTTCTAGCGTGGCTGACATTTTGAAACGTCCTGAATTTTGTCACGCGATAAAAGGCGTATTTATGAACCGATTTGGATGTAATTCGGTGTGTATATAGTACATACCAATCTCTCGATCGAGTTTGTTGGCCAGCTTCATCCGCCATTTTGTTTCAAAATTGCGGCCATTTAAAAATTTTTTAAAAATTTTAAATTTGAAATGTGGTACCAAAAAATTGAAAATGGAAAAATATTCTTTTCTTATGTATTTGACCTTTATACAAAGATTTCGGAGCAGTTTTTGTTTCGTCTATATCTTAAAAAATGGCTGAGTTATAGCATTTTGAATTTCTAGCGTGGCTGACATTTTGAAACGTCCTGAATTTTGTCACGCGATAAAAGGCGTATTTATGAACCGATTTGGATGTAACTTCGTTTATACATAGTACATACCAATGTCTCGACCGGGTTCGTTGGCCAGCTTCACCAGCCATCTTGTTTAAAAATGGCGGCCATTTAAATTTTTAAGAAAAATTTAAATTTGAAATGTGGTACCAAAAATTGAAAATTGAAAAAATATTTTCTTCTTATGTATTTGACCTTCATAAAAAGATTCGGGAGCAATTTTTGTTTCGTCTATATTTTAAGAAATGGCTGAGTTATAGCATTTTGAATTTCTAGCGTGGCTGACATTTTGAAACGTCCTGATTTTTCTCACGTAATAACAGGCGTATTTATGAACCGACTTGGATGTACCTTGGTGTGTACATAGTACATACAAATATCTCGACCGAGTTCGTTGGCCAGCTTCATCCGCCATCTTGTTTCTAAATGGCGGCCATTTAAAGAAATTAAAAAATAAAAAAATTTAAATGAGATACCAAAAAATTGGAAAATGAAAAAGATTTTTTTTGTGTGTGTTTGACCTTAATACAAAGATTCCGGAACAGTTTTTTTTTCGTCTATATCTAAAAAAAAAATGGCTGAGTAATAGCATTTTGAATTTCTCTTGTGGCTGACATTTTAAAACGACCTGATTTTTGTCACGCGATAACAGGCGTATTTATGAAGCTATTTGGATGAAACTTTGTCTGTACATAGTACATACCAATGTCTCGACCGAGTTCGTTGGTCAGCTTCATTCGCCATCTTGTTTCAAAAGGGTTGCCATTTAAAAAAAATTAAATTTAAAATTCAATATAAGGTATTAAAAAATTGGAAAATGAAAAAGATTTTTTTTATGTGTTTGGCCTTGATACAAAGATTCCGGAGCAGTTTTTGTTTCTGAAAATTTGTTCTTTTGTTGATATCTTAAAAAATGGTTGATTTATAGCACTTTGAATTTCTAGCATGGCTAACATTTTGAAACGATCTTGTATTTGTCACGCGATAACACACGTATTCGCCTATTTCGATGTAAGAAGGCATGTGGATAGTATACATCAACACCTCGACCAAGTTCGCTGGCCAGATTCATCAGCTATCTTGTTTCAAAATGGCGGCCATTAAATTAAAATATATATATATATTTAAAGTGAGGTGCAAAAAAATTAGAAATTGAAAAAGGTTTCTTTCTTAAGTATTTGATCTTGATATAAGGATTCAGGAGCATTTTTTGTTTGTCTTTACCTTAAAAAATGGCTCAGATATAGCAGTTTCAATTTCTATTGTGGGCGACATTTTGAAAAATCTGATATTTTGCATGCGACAGCACTCCTATATATTAACCGATTCCGATGTGAGTGAGCATGTGCACAGCAATTACTAAGGTCTCGACCAAGTTCACTGCTTTGCCTCATCTACCATGTTGTCTTAAAATGACAGGCACTTTAAGAAATTGCCGAATTTGGCAGCCAAATATAAGTTACTTTAAAGAAAAGCAGCTTGGATAAAGCTGACTAATTTCGCGAAATTCTCATTCATTATATTGATAAAAATTAGTAATTGAATCTCCTATATTCGGTTTCCACTAAATTGAGCTTCGTGTGTTTGCATGATATAAGTTGGCTTTTTTTAAATAAGGATTATGAAAGCTACCTCTTCCTCCCGGCACTGGCCAGAAGGACTTTTTTTATCTGAGTTTGCAAAATGCCTTCACGACAGTGTGGCCAATAAAGTAAAAAAAAAAAATTAAAAAATTCACAATTATTTAACTTAAACGCTTTACAGTAAAAACAATTCAGGATTTGCAGATCATTCATCTGCTTAAAGCCCTTAAATATTTTATTGCGTGAATTAGGTTATTGATCATTAAATTGATATTTTAAAGAGGCTAGTCATTTTAGATCCCTGTTTATGAACCCAAATGACCCGTTCCCTAAAGTACCCATTTCAGAAAAAGGGATTCTTGTGTCATTTAGGGTGTCTTTTTGTTTGTGCAAAAGCAATGAATGTGCATTTGTAGTGTTATTTTACCCTCAGGTCTGAAGAGGTTATACAACGTAACGTTATTTTTTGGAGACAAGACAAAATAAGCTGGGAGACAGAAATAGCATACACTGTAAAAAAAATAATGCCAGTTTTCCGGTAGGAATCGGAAAAATAGTTGCCCTTATCGCACCGCAATAATTTCCAACCCAGCTCGGAATAAAATCCGTAGAATCGGAATAAAATCAGTAAAATCGGAGTAAAATCCGTAAAATCGGAATAAAATCCATAAAATACCGTTTTACTGACTATTTCCTTATTTTTACGGATTTTATTCCGAGCTGGGTCGGAAATTATTCCGGTACGATAAGGGCAACTATTTTTCCGATTACTGGCAGTATTTATTTTTACGGTGTAACGCGTTTTAATAAACAATTTTAAAAATATATAACACATTAAAAAGTAATTTTCTGCAATTGCTGTCCTTATCCGGTAATGTGTGCAAATTCTTTCTTGCAGCCCTGCACGTGATCTATAGAATTAATAAACACCACTTAATACATCAAAAATTAGTTAGGTTTTAAAATGCATACCACACTGTAAAAAAAAAAAAAAAATGACCCAGCTCGGAATAAAATCCGTAAAAATAAGGAAATAGTCAGTAAAACGGTATTGTACGGATTTTATTCCGAGCTGGGTTGGAAATTATTCCGGTACGATAAGGGCAACTATTTTTCCGATTCCTACCGGAAAACTGGTATTATTTTTATTACAGTGCACTGCTAAAAACGCACTCCCAGCAATTATCGATCATGGTCCGTTCTATAACTAATCTGCAGAGTGTCCACTCTCAGTGATCTCCAATGGCTAATTTCTAATTCATTAGTCATCGATATAGACATATAGCTCCAATTACAAAAATGTTTTAAATGAGGAAAAGAATTATTTTAAAAGTCGCTTGGATCAATAAAGACATTTGTTAAAAAGTTACGATATTTAAATTTTTATACGATCCACCCGGTCCTATAGGTGATATTCAGTAAAAATTTCCTATTACACTGGCAAGTAAGACAAAAAAAAAGCCCCATTCACCTAACACTAAAATTGATCGAGTTATGTACTTTGAATTGCATGACTTATACTAATTTTCTACATCTGAATACAGATGAATTGAGCTATGCTTCGAGGGATCGTAAGGATTTAATTTCGCGCGTACATTACTGCATTGCAGCCGAAGGGAGTCACTTAGAGCAAGTTTGAAAATAACTTTAATTTTTATTAAGTTTCAGATTAGATAATATAATAGCATTTGAAAATACGTATCATTTTGTAAAGAATTGCGACTGTTGACTTTCATCATTTCATTTAACAAAAATTCTGTTATTTTTTAACTTATATTTCTAGTACAATATGTGTATATGTTTCTTTAATATGTCAAAGTGAAAATAGATTCAAAATTTATATTGTAATGTTGATTTTACTCTCAACTATTATTATTTTTTACATCTGTCGATTATTTACATTTCTAGTAAATTTGTGAATGACCCCTATTTCGAAGCAAAAAACATGCTTCAACATTAAACAACTATTACTCGGTCAATTTTAATCGTAGAAAAATAGGACTTTTTTTTCTTGGTCTCACTTCTTAGTATAATAGGATATTTATAACTTATAGGACCGAGCGACCATATAAAAATGTAAATTGCGTAATTTTTTAAGAAATGTTTTTATTAACCCAAATCGCTTTTAAAATAGTTCTTTATCTCATTTATTTATTTATTTAATTATTTATTTTGCAATTAGAACTATATATCTATACATAACGGTTTAGAAATTAGCCATTGGAAACCGTTAAGATTGGACACCCTTTATAATCTAGAGAAAACATGTTATGGTACACATCACTGATCCATATCAATTTCAATATGTTTAAAGTACCGTAACATCATTAAAACTGACCGCAAACTAATTTTCTCTATACATCATCATGTCCACACTCCACCGGAATTTTCTTATGCTTCCCTGTAAATGAACTACAAATGCTACTTATCACTTCTATACACCACTTCTATACTTCTTCATACTTCTATATACCTAGGGACTTCGCCATGGGGGTTACTGGGGGGAGGGGGAGCCCCCCCCCAATATATGTGAAGTTGGGAAATTCTAGATTTTTGAGAAAATTTCTTTTTTTAAAGTAATATAATAAAAAAATTACGAAATTTTATTGTTTTGGTGATTATGTTTCTGAGTACTGTAACAGTAAACAAGTTAAATTATCAAAAGAAATACAAAAAGAAATCAGCCACACTCAACTTATCATTGTGTTTTTCAGTTATACAACAATATTATACATCTACAAGTCCTAAATTTCTTTACTCCTGTCCATCAATAGTCTGACTATCCAGCTTCTGTATTTCCTCCAAAACTTTGTTCCTTTCTCAAAAATTTCACCCTACCTCTCCTTCTCCTCCCAAAAGAGAATCCAAATGTGATGTGAATGTGAATATAAAAAGTCGTTAGTTTAGGTTTAGATAAATTTGTCACATTTTACTTTTATTTGTGTGCGAAATATACATCAGCCCTGTTCGTTTATATTTATAGGTGTTTTTGAAATTTTAAACCAAAAGTCCAGTGTTGTGTGTTTAAAGCTGTTCTAAACAATGACTATAAATGTCAGCATGAAAGAACCCTTCCTAATAGGAAAAGAATTTTCATGGAAGATTTTGGAGCATCTAAAAATCCATTCGAGGATGAAAAAGGTAAGAAAAAGGACAATTTGGAACAGAAATATGACCATGAAAGCAATCTGTCAACTGAAGAAAAAATCGGCATGCACTGTAACAGCAATGAACATTGATACACATAAGTTTTACAGGAAATAATTATAAGAAATACAAGAAAATTTCGGCAATTTAGTAATGGGCTTAAATGACAATGTTCCCTATATCAGGAGAATATTGCACCAATCAGTGGCGGCTCGTGCCAATCTTCACTGGTGGGGCCCGGTCCTCATAACATATTGTAAATTTTTATGTATTAATATTTGTTGTTTAAACATGAAAACAAATTATTTAAAACTAACTATTATTTAAAACTTTTATTTCTTACTTTTGTAAAAAAAAAAAAAAAAAAAAAAAAAAAATTAATTATTTTTTCAAGTAATCAACGTTAATTTCAAATTTATCAAATTAATTACAATTTTTAACATACCATTAATTGCCATTATTAACATTGAACATACTTTGATCAATCATTATTTAATTAAAAAACAAATATACAAAATAATAATAATAATAATAATAATAACAATAATAATAGTAATAATAATAACAATCTCACAACGTTACAGAAAAAAAATATAAACTTTACTTGCAAACATTGAAACTGTTCAGAAATTAAAATTTAGTACATTATTTAAATAAAAGTTTGGTATGTTTTTAGATGCGCAAATCTTTCACTAACTTTAAATTTAATTACCATTATTCACATTAAACTTACTCTGGTCAAACATTATTAAATTAAAAAACAAATTCACAAATCAAACAAAAAATAATTATCTCATAATTTAATAGAAAAAAATACATATTTTTCTTGCAGAGATTTAATCCATTCACAAATTAAAATTTAATGCATTATTTAAATAGAAATTAGGCACGTCGATTTTTTCGACTAGCAAATCTTTCACTTACTTTTACATCAAATTTTGATATTGTACTAATAAAATCTTTGTGGACTGAAAGAACAGCAAGAGTGTGCTTAATCGTTCCTGTCCCATAGAGTTTTTCAAAAATGTTTTAAAATTTTCTCTCATTCGCTCTTGAACTCCAGTATGACACCCGCTCACAACAGCGCATCGTCATATGCTTGCGCAACAAGCTTATCTTTTAAATAAAACTTTTCTAAATTTTGAGGAGTTAAGATTATAGTAAGTCCCTCTGCTGTTTTATCTTAGACATCAATAAATTGAACAAACCTTTTCAAGGGCTTGTTGTTTTTTATATATCGTAAAATGATAACAAATTGCGAAGTGCAGCTTACATCAATATAGTTTCGTCAGCTTGTAAATCTACAAAATTAGAAGCAGAAATCTCATTTTTAACTTCATGCATATACGTTTCATATATACAATCCAACAGCTCATATTGTATAGTTTTTTAAGTATTTTTAGATACTGTAGCATTGTTTAAATGGTCTTCCAATATAGTGTCCAGTTTTGAGGCGTATGTGACCAATTATAAAAACATACCTCGGTTTACGATTTAGCACATACCTGTTCTTCTCAACCATTTCATTATGTTTTTGTAATGAAATCCTGTAACCTTCATCCAACTGCACTACAATATTGACAGTTCCGAAGGTTTTATGCCCCACCAGTGGCTGAGAGGTTCTGCTCTCGAATCTGGTAGACGGGAGGTGCTGGGTTCGATCCCAATCGCGCCCGTCGGCCTAATCGTTCGGAGTTTTCGTGGTTTTCTTCGAACCTTGGATTTCCAAGCGTTAATACGGGTTAGGTTCCCTTAGAAAGACCCCCACGAAGAGCACTCCCCCCTGGGCCTATATCCCCCGTGCAGATAATTGGCCGTCATAAATACAACCATACAACCAACCGAAGGTTTTATAGTTAAAAGCATTATTTAAATGAGTAGTATTCATTTCATGTTTTTTTTTACTCTTTCAGAAAAATGCTTCAAATCGTTACAGCCGGCCATACTCCATAATTTCATCCCTCCAAACAATAAAAAATAAAAACAGAACAATGCTTTTTTTTTTCTTCACTTGCTGAAATACACAGAAATTTTTGATACCACTGTGTAGAGAAATAGCGTAGTTTTCCCCCATCTTTTCGTTGCATTTCAAAATTCTTCGGTTGATAAGGTCCCAGGCGTTTAATTTCAAGTTTTTCTTCCAAATTCATTGTTGAAAAGGGCATAATAAATCATCTACAGAATTCATTTTTTTATTTCAAGAATTTAAGGGTGTGTTCGAAAAAATATTTTTCCACCCTGAACAGCTCGAAATTTTCTGGGACACTTTCAGACTCATTTTTAAAAGTAAAAACATGAAACTTGCTGAGATGATTTTTGAAGTGATGTTTAAGAGGCCGTGTGGTTTCATTTTTCGCTCAATTCAATAGAATTTGATTTTAAAACAATTATTTTCTCATTAGGACCCCTTTTTTCATCCCCAGATCTCCCGCTTCAGAAAATTCGGTTCAAAACTCCCACTTTGATAGCATTTTTTTTGCAATATTTTCTGCATTTTTCAAAAAATCGACAAGCACGTCCCATTATGTAGTTTCTAAATAAGAGAATTTGCCAGTTTGATGTGTTTGAGAGTAAAAATGAATTTAAAAATAAATCAGAAAATAAGCAGTTTGGATTGGAATACACCTTAACAATAACATGTGTCTCCGTTTAAAGAGAGTACAGAGTACTTAAAGATCGCGTAATTCAACGAATAAGCAGCAATAGTAATACAAATGTCGACGAATATTTTTGAGAATCCCCGTATAACAAACTTTGGATCAAGGGCACTCTCGCCCAGTGCCCCCCATTGCAAAAAAAATACGGAAGATTTAGCTCTAAAAGAGCAGTACATCGCCAAAATTGAATGACACGTGAGGGAGGGAAATACTTATTATCGCGCCAAATGGGCACAAATGTCTTGTGCCCCGATACAGTAACCTTGGTGTTCAGAAGTAAGTAGTGGCCAGTAAAGTGATTTATTGCCTCTGAGAAAGAAATAGATGCTGAGAGTCGATAACGGATGAGTGGGCACGATGTAAGAAGGAGTTTCTTTGCAATATATTTTTAGTAAACAGTTCTTTTTTTTTTTAAGTTTTAAATTAAAAATATGAATCAAAATTTTTTAAATGAACAGAAAATTCTAGTGGGGCCTGGCCCCAGTGGCCCCAATGGACCGGCCGCCCCTGGTACCAATATATTTCATATTTAAATTACAATTGTGCAAGGCAAATTTGAGTATCACTAAGTTAGAAAAGTTAATAATGTTTCCACCTGGACATGAGAAACCGGATGTACATGACTTGCAGAGTCAAATAGAAATAAACCAAATCCCAACTCACTTAACAAACCTTTTACTCATGCCATGAAATTCAAAGACTATTTGGGTTGCGCCATTAAACTATATACTCGTATCTTAATATTCACAGCAGCTTATCTTTATGGCGTTGCATCTAATGAAAGAGTCTTTAGTCAAATAAAAAATGTAAAAAATATGTATTGCAAGCTAAATGAGGGATGACAGACTTGACAGCCTAATGCTTTTAAAATGTGAAAGTGAAATAGTGGATTTTATTAAACTGGACGATGTTATCATGAGGTTGGCTTCTTTGAAGAACAGAACAATTAATGTTAAATGAAAAAAATCTATTCGGATGTGCCAATCCCAAAACTTTATTCCATCCCATACATGTTAATACCTCAAAATTTGCAATCTCAATGCTAAAATTAAATAACAATTCTATGCCCATAATAACGAATTCTAAAGGTATAGATCCGTTTAATTGTGTGCATTTAAAAAGGAGATACAAGCATCGCATTTTTCAAACAAATCATTGAATTTTGGCACACATCCTGTTAGATGTCTGCAACCAAGATTCCAAACCCAAATAGCACAAAAGCGATACCTTTGGACAGTATACACACATGCCTAATAAGGAAGTGCGACAGAATAGGAAGTTTTTAAGATATAGCTATCGAGAAAAATGCTGCACAACAGTGCTATCTGTTATATGATATACACAAAAGTCTAATAAGCACCAAATTAGGTAGGTTTAACATAATATGAAGTTTGATCAAATTCCATGCAACAGTTTTTAAGAGATAACTATCACTAAAATCATGTAAATCGTGAAAAATGCAGCACAGCAGCGCCACCTTTTGGGCGATATACACCAAAAACTAATCAGCATTAATTTTTATCAAGATATAACAAAATCTGAAGTTTTATTAAATCCCGCGCATTAGTTCTTAAGATAGAGCACCCACAAAATTTGTGTCATATACACACAGACAAACATTTTCTAAAAACAGTCAAATCTTGTTCAGGACCTGCATGTTTGTTTTTTATTAAACAAATCAATAATTAGAATTTTTATGTTTCTAGTTTCAAAATTTTTCTTTAGAAAGGAATTTTTTATGCATAAGTTTCATTATTATTATTATACACGTTGTGCATATCACTTCAGTTGAAATTGGAGGAATTTGTTTCAAGTTGGGAAATTTTCCAATTCTTCCAATGAACTATAAATGATGAACACTTCATTTTCAATACCGAACATTCTGTACCTCCATAACATAAAATTACAATTCGAATGTATTTAAGGGTGTTAGAACACGGCCAAATGGCCAGACAGACAGGCGGCCAGACAAACGGAATTCATAAACACTTTTCAAGTATGTCAGAAAGTGTTAAAAATAAAAGAAGAAATTAAGTACAGCAAACAAAATATATGGTGGTTATAAAAAAACATCCCCGAGATATATGAACCCCTAACCGCTCAACTAATCGAAAAGAAATTTTAGATCTTATTTGAAGCTAAGATTTGTTTAAAAATATGTTTTTGAGTTGTGTTTGTGTACACATAGTGAAATTAAAAATGTAATCATTTGTTTTGGTGTGCTGAATATTACGTTACATAGGAACTGATTAAGATTGAGTTCCACGATATTACACCGGCAATTTTAGTCATACGTGTATCGTTCCAACGCCATTTATGGTTTTTTCAGTGCGTTGATGAATTTGTGCAGAAAAAGGGGTGTTGCCATTCGAAAATTTCAAAAAATTTTTCACTGTAACCGTAACCGTGAGAGCTCTATTGTTTTAAATCATCACGATCTCGAGCGCATACCTTTCAAATAACCAAATCTGAAATTTCTTTTCGATTGTTTGAGCGATTAGGTCGCTAGGTGTATATATACTGGGAAAGTTTTATTTTATGACTACCCTGTACAACGAAAAAAGGAAACACAATACTGTTTTATTTTCACACTGCATTCTTACAATAAGGAAACAATGACTTTAATCTTTAGTAAATATGAAGCAAATGGTTAGAAGGAAAATGTGCTATCGCATTTTAACTCATTCTGTTACATTTAACGCATGTAAATAACACCACGTAATGATCACAGTCACAAGTTCTTTCACATAAAGAAGTAGAAATCGTTTATTCGAAGCTCTTTGCATAATTTTAAAATTTTGCGGTACATTTAAAATTCTATATTTATTTTAGTTTAACGAGTGTTTAAATGGCGTAGTAATTTACAATCGCAGGAAAATTTTAAGATGCTTTAAGGGGGCTCCGTACCCTTTGAAAAGCTTTGAAGAATTTTTTTTAATGATGTACATTTAGTTATTATATATGAGGCATTCTCACAAAGTTTTAACTTTCAGGAATAAAAATCTGGTGAAATTAAACTTAATAAAATAACATTTTAAACTTATAGACGAATGCCTTAATGATTCAAAATAAAGAAAAAATGGTCAGCAGCGAACATTTTTTTATTTAACTGAGATTTAAGTTAAACTTGCGAGTTTAATTTTTCTTACCTTTTTACCTTTCTAAATTTTTACTTATAATGAATTTTCCTAATACCCACAGAACATTAAAATAAGAAATAATAACAATGTAATATTTTTAGTACACAATTTTAATATAACATTGTCTTAAAGGGGTGTTAAAGAAGGGACGGTAAGAAAAACTAGTTGGATGTGCTAATCCCAAAACTTTCTTCTATCTTATACATCTTAATATTTCAAAAAGTAGTTACACATGTTAATACTTCAATATTATTAGTTCAATACTATACCAACTTTCATTTTCTTCTTAAATTTCTGCTTCAGTCAATTAAACGGACCAAAAGTAAGTTAATCTATATCATGATATTTATTAAAACTAATAGTTTTTCATTATTCTATTGTTATAAGCTCTTTGCGAATAGCTGGCTTAGCAGGGAGCGAGTTCCCGCCGCTGCACGAGCCGCTTATTTACAATAGAACTACGAAAAATCAAGAAAATTATACAAAAATCGCTATCACAGAGCCCCTTTACCGCGCAATATTTCCATATTCAAGGAGGACCTGTTGGTCATATCCAGAATTATGCACAAAAAATTTGGTTCAATTGTATGCATAATTTTATACACTTTTCAATGGTACAATAAAGGAAATGGCACAAACATCGCTATTACAGCGCCCCCCTTCCTGCAGATTTTTTTCAAATTCAGGGAGGACTTGCTTGCCATAGCAAGAAACATACACAAAAAATTTGGTTCAATTCTATGCATAACTTCATACACTTATTGATGGTAGAATAATGAAAATGGCGCAGACATCGCAATTACAGCGTCCCCTTCTGGGGGAATTATTTCAAGTTCAGGGAGGATCTATCAACCATAGCCTTACACATACACAAAAAATTTGGTTCAATTCTATGCATAATTTTATACAGTTTTCGATGGTACAATAATGAAAATGGCACAGACATTGCTATTACAGAGCCCCCTTCCGGCAGATTTTTTTTCAAATTCAGGGAGGACTTGCTTGCCACAGCCTGAAACATGCACAAAAAATTTGGTTCAATTATACGCGTAACTTCATACACTTTTCGATGGTAAAATAATGAAAATCGTACAGACATCGCAATTATAGCGCCCCTTTCCGGCGGATTTTTTCCAAATTCAGGGAGGACCTTTGTGCCATAACCAAAAACAAACACAAAAAATTTGGTTCAATTCTATGCATAACTTCATACACTTTTCGATGGTACAATATTCAAAATGGCACAAAAATCGCTATTATAGCGTCCCCTATCGGCGAATTTTTTCCAAATTAAGGTAAGACCTGCTTGTCATAGCCAAATACTTAAAAAAATGTTTTGGTTCAGTTCCATGCATAACTTCATACACTTTTCGATGGTACAATACTGAAAATCGTACAAAAATCGCTATTGCAGCGTCCCCTACCGGCGATTTTCCCCCAAATTCAGGGAGTGCCGACCTGCTTGCTATAACCAAATACTTAAAAAAATTTTTGGTTCAATTCTATGTATAACTTCATATACTTTTCGATGGTACAATACTCAAAATTGCACAAAAATCACTATTACAGCGCCCCCTACCGGCGATTTTTTTCCAAATTCAGGGAGAACCTGCTTGCCATAGCCAAAAACTCAAAATAAAAATTTGGTTCAATTCTATGCATAACTTCATACACTTTTTGATGTTACAATGGCGACAGACACACGGGCAGACAGACATTTTCTATAAATATGTTTTTGGGATCTCTGACCCCTAAAACGTGTAAATCCGTCGAAAACCGGAAGTCGAAAAAATTTCGATTACAATACTTTCTTCTATTGAAGATAGAAGAAGATAAAAAGGGGACGATAATGGAAAAAAGGACGGTAAGAAGAACAAGTCGGAAATTGCTCGTCAAACGTGGCAAATGAGGTGCGTTCGTACTATAACTAGTTTTATAATTATTTTTTGTACCCCATATTGTACTCAATATATATATTTTTTAATTTCATAAGTGCATAGTCTATAACATCATTAAAACGCACTTGCAATAATTTTTTTCCCATTCCCCGTAATGTAACGGAAAACTTTTGACTGTCCCTGTAATTAAACTATACATCCGATTTTCATAAAATTTGAAATGGCTCGACAAAATTTTTCAACAATTATATATTTAAATTTTCAGACCATTCGGAAGGCTGTAACATCATTAAAACGCACTTGCAATATTTTTTCCCATTGGCCGTAATGTAACGGAAAACTTTTGACTGTCCCTGTCATTAAACTATACATCCGATTTTCCTAAAATTTCAAATGGCTCGACAAAATTTTGAAACAATTATATATTTAAAATTTCAGACCATTCGGAAGGCTGTAACATCATTAAAATGCATTTTCAATAATTTTTCCCATTGACCGTAATGTAAAGAAAAACTTTTGACTGTCCCTGTAATTAAACTATGCATCCGATTTTCATAAAATTTGAAATGGCTCGACAAAATTTTGCAACAATCATACATTAATAATTTCAGACCATTCGTTTCGGTAGTTTTTGCTCTGTTATATGCGGACAGACAGACAGACGGACGGACAGACGGACGGACGGACTGAACGACGACTATAGGTGCTACGTATTTATATAATTACGAACGCACCTAAAAAAAAAGGGACGGTAAGGAAAATTATCGCCTATTTTTAGGGAAATCATGTTAAGACTAAGTGATAGTGACAATGTTCGTAGATTTTTAGCAACAATTATTTACATTGAATTATATTTAAAAAATTAATTTACCTCGGAAAGTGCAGGAATAATCCTTGGGGACCGTTAGACTACCAATAAAGCCACGATGCTTGAAATTGATATTTAAATGCTGATTTATATTCTGCAGCAAATTTCCTGTCAAAGAATTTTAGACATTCTTTCTACTTCTGCATGAGAAAAAAGTTGAAAAAAATTCTGTGGCTGCGTCTGAAGTGATTTTCTATATAATTTTTGCAAGAGGGACGGTAAGGAATCTAAAATCCAAGGACAGAGTTAAAAAAATAATAATAACCGTAAAAATGTGTGCAAGTTAATTTTTTGCTACATATTTATATAAAACAATAGTTCCAGTTTCGGGACAAAACTACATCGAATTACTTTTATTGAAACAATTTTATACAGACAGCTCCAAATTTAAAAATCAGCATCAAGGACATGGGACGGTAAGGAATTTCGTGGCATATTTGAACCCCCAACATCGTTCAATACTTATATATCTCGCTAATATTGCTATGCAGCCATGCAATGGGATGTTTTCCAGTATGAAGAAAAAACCCACGAATATGTACTAAAATAAAAATTATCACTCAGTGTTAAAAAGCAGTAAACCAACGTTTAAAATGCACAAATAATGCGTGAAAAGCAGCAAACAGCTGTTTTGAATCTACAGCGAGATTCTTCTTCAGTGCAAGATAGGGAAAAAAGAACAGCGTGCTAGAAAATGCAAGGCTGAGATTTCTAGCACGCTGTTCTTTTTTCCGTATCGCACTGAAGAAGAATCTCGCTGTAGATTCGAAACAGCTGTTTGCTGTTTTTCACGCATTATTTGTGCATTTTAAACGTTGGTTTACTGCTTTTTAATATTCCCGCACAAAGGACTTAATTGCTATTTTAATATCACTCAGTGACTGAAAAGTCAAAATTATGCCAGAATGCCTCATATACATATTATTACAGGTAGTGCTTAGAAAAACTGATTTTGACAAGAAAAAATATAATTTTGTGGGTAAAAATTGAGAATTTTAATTAAAAAAAAAGTTTAAAATTCTAAAGTTTGCTGTTTTTTGATACATTGCTGTGTTTAAAACACTAAAACTTTTCCAAATATTTGCCAAATCACTCCATTTTTTTTTTTTTTTTGCATCCTTAGTATAATATATTTAATAAAATTAGAGATCAATTTTACAATTAATGAATTAGTTTATGAGAAAAAAACCCACATACAAACATAGGCAAAAACGCAGCAACCCCCCCCCCCCCCCCCCAAGATTTCTTCAACGTTTCGATTTTTAGTTTTTACTTTTTCATGATATTGTAAAATCTATCCCTTATTTTATTAATTACACTATATTAAGGACCCAAAAATAATGGAGGGATTTGACGAATATTTGAAGAAGATTTAGTCTTTCAAACACATTAATGTATCAAAAAACAACACACTTTAAAATTCTTTAAATTTTTTTTTATAAAAGTTTACATTCTCAATTTTTACCCTCAAAATGATTTTTTTGTTCTTGTCAAAATCAGTTTTTTAAGTGTTACCTATAATAATATGTGTATATAATAAGTAAATGTACATCAGTGAAAAATATTCTTTCAAATTCTTCAAAGAGTACAGTCTCCTTAAAAATGCCTATAAGTCTAGTTTATGATTCTAGCTTTGTGGCAAAAACCAAAAATACATCCAACAGAGCACTAAACTGGATAACAATTTTTTTAATGCCAAAATTTAAATACAGTTTTTAATGGATTGCAGCAGTAGTTATTTTTTTTTAAATAGAAAGAATAAAAAAATGAATTCAATTTACACTGGCCTCCAAAAGTTAAGGAACAAAGACTGGATGTTTCGATTGTACACGGCTTGTCGAATATCTACCAAAATTATTGGCGAATTTTTCTTGAACTTCTGGGATGTAAAGAACATGTTTGATTTCATAGATTTAGCCTAAAGGACAATTAGGGGGCTAATAATAAATTAATAATTAAATAATATTTTCGATTCCCTATGTAACAGAAAATGCTGAAAATGGTTTGTCACTGTGTTAACCCCTTAACGCTCGAATTAAATTACGGTTTAAAAATTCAAATTGCTTATTGGCACCAATTTTATGAGAAAGAAATATTCACCTTATTTAATGACAGGTAAAACGATACTAAAATAGCCAATTTCACTATTTTATAAATCTGGTGGGAATCAAACAATCTGAGTAAAAGACACAGCCCGTGAATATGACGGGAGCGAGAATTAAAGGGTTAAATGACTATTTAGGTGCTGTTCAATGTTTGTATGCATTTGTGCAAGCATAGCATTCCTATTCGTGAAGATGTTATTGTGTCTGTGAAAAATTCAAAAGTTTTTTTATTTATAGCATACAGAGTTTTCATTCAACCAAATTTAACACAACTTTCCGAAAACCTGACAATGAACAGTATCAACAGTATACTGCAATTAAAACATGAATATATTAAATATTTGATGAGATATGGGCATTTGTATGAAATAATTTTTAACTGCGCATGCATGGATGATTTCAAAATTTTTATTTTATAATTTGGTAGTCAGCTATTTTGGGCAACTTCTATAAAAAGCCCAGTCAAATGTTGTGAAAACTCAGAAAGATATAGTGATCTGATTGAAAAGTTGTGGAAAATCCTTTATAATAAAGCAATTTTTAGAAAGTAACTTGCTATATCGCCCCTATCTTTGGGAAATTTCGCGATATTTGACTGTACTTTTTGTATAAGTTGCCCTAAATAGCTGACTACCAAATTATAAAATAAAAATTTCAGAATCTTCCACGCATGCGCAGTTAAAAATTATTTCCTACAAATGCCCATATCTCATCAAATATATTTATGTTTTAATTGCAATATACAATTGCTACTGTTCTTTGTCAGGTTTTCGGAAAGTTAGGTTAAATTTGGTTGAAAACTCTATATGCTATAAACAAACAATTTTTGAATTTTTACAGACACAATAATATCTTCACGAATATGAGTGCTTACACAATATATGCTTACACAAATGCACACAAACGTTGAACAGCACCCAAATAGTCATTTAATACAGTGACAAACCATTTTCAGCATTTTCTATTACATAGGTGATGGAAAATATTATTTTATTATTAAATTTATTATTAGCTCCCTAATTGTCCTCCAGGCTAAACTTTCACCAAGAAACATGAAATAAAACATGTTCACTTACATCCCAGAAGTTCAAGAACAATTCGCTAATAATTTTGGTAGATATTCGACAAACCGTGTAGAATCGAAAGCATCCAGTCCCTGCTCCTTAACATATGGAGGTCAGTGTATTTACTAGTAAAGATGAAAGGTGCGATTATCTATGGTGCGATACACAATTTGTTTTCACATTTTTCATGGGAAAAAAATCTTTAAAAGTTACCACATTCAAAATTTCTTAAAATATAAAACAGTTTCTTTTTGTCTTAGCATGGCGGAAAGGTGATATTCAAAGAAACACCACATCTTACGGAAAATCATCACATTATTTATAGCTTACCGTCGAGCCAGAGGTGATTAGCGTTCAGCTACCGTAATATGAAACGATTCTTAAAAATATGCCGAAAGAGAAAACAGGCGTTTCTTTCAGTATGAGACTGATAAAATAATGTCAGATAAAATCATGTGAGGTTAAGCAGACATTCAATAGTCGGGTATACTCGAGTTCCAAAAAAATTGTTGACTATATATGAAGACGCTCTGAGTAAATCACATTGGTTCATATTCCTTTTAATTGTTTTGAAACCTAGAATAGAGATTCTTTAACATTTCATTCTTTTAGAACTTAAACCCGACTACGGAAGTGCTGTAAAAGCTACTTAAAAATGTAGATGATGTATGTGACATGTAAAAAAGAAAAAAAAAAAAAAGATAAGGAACACATACACGCAGAATAGTGTTTTACAACAGCTATGCCAGGGCTGCGGCACACCAGTGTGCCACAGATTTTCTGTGTGTCTCGAAAAGTATTAAGAGTCATTAATTTAATCATTGTCTTTTGATTATTTTTCAAGGATGAATTTTTAAATGTTGCGAAAAAATTAATAGCAATAATTTTTCCATTTGCTTTATCGTAATCGTGTGAAACGAACCTTTCTACATTGAATATTATTAACTGAAAAATCGACCACGAGTTAAAAAAAAAAATTGTTGACTATATATGAAGACGCTCTGAACAAATCGCATTGGTTCAGATTTAATTGTTTTTAAGCTTAGAATAGATATTCTTTAACATTTCGTTCTCTTAGAACTTAAACCCGGCTATGGAATTGCTGTACAAGCTACTTAAAAGATTAGATAACATATGTGACATATATATAGTATATATATATATATAAGATAAGGAATACATATACCCAGAATAGTGTTTTACAACAACTTTGCCAGGGCCAAGGCACATTGGTGTGCCGTAAGGGATTTTAGGAGTGTCGCGAAAATTATTGAAGATTACTAATTTGATCATAATTGTTTTTTGATAATTTTTAAAGAATGAATTTTTTAAACATTGCGAGAAAATTAATAGAATTAGTTTTTCTATTTGCTTCGTCATAATTATGTGAAAGAAAGCTTTCTACATTAAATATTATTAACCCTTTGTGACTCAACAATTCTGATTTAAAAAATATTTACTCACATGCCAGAAGACATCGTTTTAAGAATGTAATTAAAAAAAAAAAAAAAAAAAGAATATAAATCTGGAAAAATTACTGACTGAAAGGTACTATTTTCACACCCACAATAAACAGAAAATTACACACTTCTAATAAATATTGTCCGTTTTCTAATACAAAATTGTAAAGTACACCAATTTACCTTTCAAAAAAATCTATTTTTCGGCGTCTCCAGCTTTTTTAATTTGACAAAATTTATGAAGTTCGTTTTAGCAATATCGATGTGAAACTGCTCTAATTATAAAAATAACTTTGGCATGAAAAATAACTCAGTATCGCCGTCTGTTGATAATTTTGAGTTCAATTTATATTAACTGCTGTGTTCGGAAATAGGAGCAATAAATAAAGCAGTATTTTAAAACTTTCTGTGTAAGTAACATTGACTTTTGGGTATGTTGCAGATTTGTAACAAGATGAAACAAAGGGTTAAGAGAAAAATCGAGCACGATTTTGATACTTTGAAAAAAGTTTAAGAGTATTCACACGAAAATTCAACTCAGCAAAGATATTCTTTTAAAAAATATCTAAAACTAAACTTGTTGCTTTACGATCCATGAAGGATCAGGGCCTACATGCCCTGCTTTCTTGACACTGGGCCCCAAGTTTCTATATAGTATATGTACCGGTCAGGAGGTCAGCCTAATCCGGGATCCTCAGCGTTTAGTTTCCAAAATTTCTTGGTACTCATTTTATCGACCTCGAAAAGATGAAAGGCTGAGTGAACCTGGCCCAACCGGGAGTCGAACTCTCGACACCTGCAGCGTGACAGTCAGACATGTTGACCAATACGCACTTGAGCTTCTAAAAAAAGTATCAAGTATATTAATTTTAACACAATTATTTTAATTATTGGTAAAAATTGGCAAATAAATTTATTTACCAATTAAAATAATTGTGTTAAAAATGTAGTGCAATTACGTATCCAGCAATTTTTGGAGTTCCATTACCTGCGATTTATTCTGTTGAGCTGAACCAGATTTCAGACCAGATGCTATAATCAATAAGGTTAGCTTGGTGAAAAAGTTCCACCAGATTCGTCCGGGTTATCTGAGATGGTAGAGCATTGGCGGATTGAACCAAGAGATTCCTGGTTCGAATCCTGGTCCGGACATTTTTCGTCCAGTCGGAAATTTACTTCTGAAAAGTATCAAGGTCAGCTTTTTTGTGGGAAGACGTGGTTTCCAATGATGATAATACATGTTTCTATTTATAAATTTTTACAGTTAAAAATACATGGCTCTTAATCTATAAAAATATGCTATAAACACGACTAAAATGTACAATAATCTCTTCCGAGGTACTCAAGATTCCGAAAAACGTTGTTTACCTTTACAAACCTCAGAAACCAATATATTTTCGAGATTTAAAGAAACATGTATAAAAACAAACTTTATTTTGCTGCCATTGATTTTCGGAAACGTTTTCAAGTCGTTTGTAATAATGTAGTAATCTGTTTTTTCAAACAGCAATATCGGTTTTTAGCTATCTATTCTCAGTTAAAAATTTTCAGCTGCGTAATTGAATTTTTACATGCAAGAATAACAAAATGATACTAATTGTTGATGTTAATACTGTTCGTTAACCATGATTGTCTGTAAAACGTGTTTGTTGGCCATGAACATTGAAAATTGATAGTGATAAAAAAAAAAAAAACCTATGTTCTATGTTGTGAAAATTGGTTAATAAATATAAAAACTACTTGGAAACATTTCCGAAAATCAGTGGAAGCAAAAGAAGCCACGTTTTTATAAATACTTCTTTAAATATCGAAAATAAATTGTTTTCGAAAGTATCTTTTCGGAATCGTGGGTAACTCCGAAGACGTTATTGTATATTTTCGTTCGTGGATGTAGTATATTTTCCTAGATGCAGAAACATTTGTCTTTTTAACACTTTCCAACATAGCTGAAAAGTGTTTATGAATTTGGTTTGTCTGTCTATCCGTGCTCTAACTCAGGTAAATATTGTCAGATTGTCATTAAATTTATAAATGTTATTGTGGTTTACCCATAGAGTGAAGAGAAATAATAGAGATGAAGTATGGTGTCTGGGGATGACGCCGAAAACGTAACCCTAAAATCTGTTACATTAGGCCCAAACACAACCACATGCTTTGACGCGCTTGTCAATTCAAACCTGTATTTCTTTGTTTTTGCATTTACCGTTACAAATTTTTATTCATAAATCGCGTGTTGAGGGTAGGTATGATTAAAATTTCGATTAAAAATGAAAATATGGGCTATTATTAGGATGAAATGCCGCTTCCTTGTTCCACGTGCTTGTCTTGTTTGGGCCGAATGAGGGCATTTAAATTTGAGCGATAACCGCTTTCATATTGCAAACCGTTTTTACGGCATACTGCATCTTCATCTATCTCTTTCCTCCATGGTGTCTACCATGTAGGGTTCGGTATTGAAAATTAAATATGTAGCGTTTGCGGTTCCTTTACAAAGATGCTCAAAATAATTCCATTGCATTACGGCCTATCGGGAAATATCGCTTGCGGTGTATTTTAATGATATTATATTATTTTAAACATATTGGAATTTACGTTTATCAGTGAGGTGTACACTTATTGTGGAATCGGGTGTGCATGTAATTTATCTCTCATTTACAGAGATACACAAAAGTATTTGGCTACAGTACTGCTTATGACGAATAATTGCTGGAAGTGCGTTTTCTGTTGTCATATGCTTTTAAAAAATTAACTTTTTTTTTCATACACTTGGTGTGTTTAAATTCTATAGATCATATACAATCCTACAGAAAAGATCTCAAGTATATTTCCATCTATTGACGGAAATTGCTGAATAGAAATTTTTATCTGTGCTATAAGTTTAAATGAACTAACTTTTCGCATACTACGCAGTATACATAAAATCTTAGACGGAAATTGCTGAGTAGAAATTTTTATCTGTGCTATACTTTTTATTGAACTAACTTTTAGCATACTACACAGTATACATACAAATCTATAGACGGAAATTGCTGAATAGAATTTTTTATCTGTGCTATACGTTATATTGAGCTAACTTGTAGCATACTACGTAGTATACATACAAATCTATAGATCATATACAGGGCTGCACAAAAAATGCGAATATTTTTCCCATTTATTGATGGTAATTGCAGTAATTGTGTTTTATATTGCGTTATGCATTTTCTAAATTGTTTATTTAGACATATTTCGCATTAATAAGCTGTAAAGTTTTATTACAATATTCTGAATACGTGGAAAAGTGTTACATAATATATGCTGTATGTATGATTATTCGTTCTTGTTTACAATGTAATCGCCTCATTAACAACTAGTTAATTACCTAAAGTATGTGCCTACCTTCAAATTGCTATTTTTGCGAAAAATTCAAACATTTAGGATTCCAAAAATGTTTTACTCTTGGTTCAGTGATAATTAGAAGCAAAGTTATAGCCCAAAATATAAACTGGAAATGAACTTTCTGAAACCTGGACTGGCCGCTTAAAGAGCCGCATAAAAGTAAACAATACATTTTAATACACAAATATATAGTATATAATATTTGCACAAACATATAAACACCTACAAATATGGTGGATTTTGAATTTGTAAACTTTATACATAATTTTTTGTGCTATATCAAAATCTTAATTCGCGTTTTCTCGAAAACTGCGATTTTCATTGTCTACGTTTCCGAGAAACATCATTCCTTAAAAAGTTTTTAAGATATTGCAATACAATTTTGTCATAAGGTTCTTATCATCTATTGGTATGCTATGAAGCAAAATATAGCTTGTAAGTTTGTATATGTTAATTTAAGAGCTTTTTTTTATTGAAAAATATACATTTAAAAGAAAAAATCATGTTTTGTATGTTAGTAAATTTAAGAGGTATTGCAAATATTTTGCTTCATAACACAGGTAAGTCGTTTGCTAGTATATTGTTGAAAAAAAAAGGTGAAATATATTGAATAGATTTCGTTAGAGAAGGTTTGGCATAAACACAATTCTTTACTAAAATTTGACTAAAGATTGCCTAAATTTGAAAAGTTAATTAAAATTCCATTAAAAATTTATATGAATTCATAGTTTTATTCCCTGTTTTAACTAAAAGCACACGTGTTTGATAAAAATTTTATATTTTCAAAAAAAAAAAAAAAAAAGTACCCCGAAGGTAGGCACATACCTTAAAAAACCGTACTTATTAAATGTGCATGCGCTTTATGTTTATACTTATACAAAGCATCATTTACAACATAATATGAATACATAAATTAATGTTAGGTTTATGCCTAAATAAAATACATTTATCTGTAGCATTGTTTAGTTATTTTTTCAATAACATATATGTCGGTCCTAAAATTTATGAAAATGTATATTCATTGTTTTCTTGTTTTGCGGAACATGAATATGCATTAAAATTAGGGTAACTCCCAAAAGTAAATTTCAGTTTTAATCTGTTAGATGAGCACGTATGACAAAGTATACTGTATAAAATTATACAAAGAATTTTAATCAAGTTAAAAAGGTACTTCTATTTTTTTTCTTGCATTAATTCAAACTGAAGATATAGACAGTGTGGATTTTCTTTTTTCATATAGTTTTCCTATATAACGAGACTTTTTGTCATAAAATTTTAGGAAATAATGTCATGTCTGCTCAGCAAATAATTCACCCTTTTCCTTACTTTTCTTTCTGTTTTATCGTCTTGGTTAATTCCGATTTTTTTTATATATATCTTCGGAATGAAATGAATATGCTGCCTTCTATGAACAATACATCATTTTTCTTTTTTCTTTCTTTCTTTTTTTTACCACTTTTATTATTTCTCATAAATATTGGCATATTTAATAATATTATGATCAAACCAAGAAAATATCTCATAATAGATTCAGATATTGAATTTTATTTTAGTTTAAAATTTTAGCAATTTTATTTCTAAACTAATAAAAATTCTCTACTATTTCCTACATATATAAAATAAGTGTATGAGCCATAATTTGTCATTTTCCGTTTTAATTTATTTTGTTGTTGTTGTGGTGACGTAATAGCATTTTCCATCGCGCACACGACGTAATAGTATTTCCCATCCTACACACACATACAGTAATTGACCCTACGGCAGAAAATTATCATGCTTTCTGCGACAAACTTTATTAACAGCAAAATCTTTCTTACATGAGGAGTCCCTGAAGTCAAGGCAAGAGTGATAATAGGCCAAACTATAAAAAAAAAATTTAAAACATCCTCCTATTTAGCAATCTCCCTTGTGAAATATAGAATGATTATTTTTGTTCCTTCGAAGCAACAAATAAGATAACCAAAGCACCAAGGCAAGGCAACAAACAAATAAGGCAAAGCGATTTTTAAAATATTTTAAACTTTGTATGCTGTGAGAGGGAGAAGTGTAAGTAGCCGCTTCAAGTGATAATTTTAAAAAAAGGTTATTTATCGTTATGATTAAAATCTGTCGAAACACAGAAGACTGTCACCTCTTACCAACATCGTTCTGAAAACTTGAAACATACAGAAGATCCTGTTGCATGGATCTTCTCTCCCTCCAAAAATGTATATTTTCTCTCAAATGAATTTTTTTCTGTAAGAAATCTTTCCCATTCTGCGAAACTGTCGCCGTGTCGCCGCGATTCTGCTACGGGGTTTATTTAGAAGAGCTGAAAATTCTCAAAATTAAATAATTGCACCAGGTAAATAAAAAATCATTTATTCACAAAAGCATCTATAAAACATTCAAAAACTTTACATTGAAATTCACAAAGAGCTGTAGAAAGAGAATGTGTACAGGCAAAAATACATTTCCATTAAATAAATATTTCTCATTTTTCATTCCATTACAAAGAATCAACAGAATAAATTAACCACAAAAGTTTGAAAACATCTATCTTCGAAGCTCGTTTTATAAGAAATGAAAATGAAAAATAATCAAAATACGAATAATTCTTTTGAAAATATATAGAAAAACAGTTAATCTCTGAACAAATATTTCAAGTATGTGATCAAAAGTGTAGCAGTTTTAGTCTGAAAGGAAAAAAAAATCTATAACTTCAAGAAGCATTTTGTGACTGAAAAAACGGAGCAATTTTACGAAAAATAGGGATTTCAAATGTATATTCTTTAACCCTTTATATCCCGACGATACTTTAAAGTACCATTAAACTAACGTGTTATAAAATTCATATAATACATCGATTAGAATGAGTTGTAGATACTTTTTCCAAAAGCATTATTGGTTGCACAAATGAAAAATATTTTTAAAAGGATGGGCTTTTTTTTTTTTTTTTTTTTTTTGCTTTTGCTTTTGCATTTTTTCAGCCTTTATGACGTTTAAAGATTGGGTAAGGGGGGGGGGGGGAGTTACAGTTCGGAAATATTTCTATATTTTTATTATAAGAACATTATATTTATACATTTCCTAACTCTATAAAATACTAAAAAAAAAAATATTTTAAATAAAAGATTTGAGTGGAGTTGTTGCACAAAATCTCTATAAATTCCAATTTAATTAATTAATTAATTAATTTTAATAGGCAAAATCCTTCTCAAATTTATGAAGTGATTGTGTAAATCTTTTAATGTAGCTTCAAAAATTTACGAAAAATGCTTTAGAATATAAAATTTTCATGAATTCATAATTTGGGACATAAAGAGTTAAAGTATACTGGAATCAGTTATTAAATAGATTATAGCTAAATAGGTGTATTCCTTACTCTTGCTATTTTCGACAAGTTTCATATAAGTGAAAAACTAAAGGAACATATTTATTTTTTATTTCGTCTGCGAATTTCAGCAATAAAATTATGGAAGAAATCCATTTCCGAAGAGCGTTTTGGTTGATCCTAGAAATATGTGTTAACTGTTTAATATATTGAATAGAATTTCGAATGCATTTATCACTTTATTATTCTTTTTTTTTTTTTTTTTTTTTTTTTTAATTATATTTGTTACCTTGAAAATGCTAACTCTTTGTCAGCTATTTTTGAAGTTGATAGAAAAATTTTGAACTTGAATATTACATTCTAGATTTAATGATCGTATTTTCAATATATTGAAAATGTTTTAGATAAAATATGTGATATCAATCAATTTTTAGCATATGGCTGTAATTGAAATTATTTTTCTATGAAACTAAAATACAGGGTGTCCCAAAAGAGATTAAAATGCACTTTAATTTTTTAGATAATGTAAATTGCAAAAATGTTCATAATAAGGTAGGAAGTACGATGGTACTATCTTCCCATTAATTTTCAGAAAATTACAGTTCTTGGAATTTTTTATGACCTAGCTAGGTGAAATCGGTCGATTATATATATTCTCTTTTGCTCCAACAAGATCGTAAAAAACTGCATACCTGTTTATTTAAAATTGACTGAAAAATGTCGACTTAAGTCTGCTTTTTTTGTACCATTTGAAATGCTGTTTCAAAAGTAAAAAGAGAGAAAATTCACAAACACATGATGGTATTCTTTATTTAAAAAATATGTTAACAACTTTTAAAAAATGCAACAGAGATCTACACACGTTATATATACACACATTATAATTTAATTTAATAATTCGTATTTTCAATATATTGAAAATGTTTTTACCTAGCTAGGTCATATAAAATTAGTTTAGGTCTGAAAATTAATGGGAAGATAATTTCATTAATATAAAATGTAGGGATTTAAGCCTTTAGGACCGGATATTTTTGAGTAGAAATGAAAAGTTTTAGTGGTTTACCCTAATTAACAGGACCATATTTGATTGTTAACAAAATATTAAAAAAAAATCCGATGGCAGGCCATACAAAGGGAGAAGCCACGCAATTCTGCGGGTGCAGGCTCGACTTTAAAACTCCCACAAAAAGAGGAAAATGTTTTTTTTTTCTTTAGGCTCATTAACACAATTGCGTAGGTCAGGTCTTAAAGGGATGCACACATTATAATTTAAGTCAAAATATGAAGATTATGATTTTTTTTTTGTTAATGACAAGTAGATGCATTTCTTTTTAAACTATGAACGTAGTAGTTTAGATCAAGAAACATAAAACAGTGAAAAAAAAAATTGCCTCCTAGCTCGTCGGAAGGTAGGAGAAGCAACATATGTATAAAAAAATATGTAGCCTCCGTGGTTTTGCAAGGTACTGCCAGCTCGCACACCCCATAAGTATAGCAACAAATAAAAGATTAATATTTGAATAAAAAAATGGTATGAAAATACATAATTCATATATTTTCTTACACTTATTTCGTAATTTTCATAATTTTCCTATTTTGACTTAAATTCTATATTGTTTCTGCTCTCAAAAGAATACATATAAAGCATTATCGAAGCAGAGATAAAAAGTAGATTTGAATCTATTCTGAAGGTGTATTTCATCAATTTGAATACACAACTGAGCTCTTCCGATTATTAAAAAAAAAAAAAAAAAAAAAAAAAAAAAAAAAAAAAAAATGGAATTCTTCGCGCCCAATATTATTGGAAGCATCGATTATCTTTTAAGGTCTCACAATTTATTATCGTTCGCGTTTCTTGCTTCTGGAAATATTCTCACTGGTTCACATTTCGACTTTGATAAACGGTCTTCTTTTACAATAGTCAATTTTTAATTAAACATAATTTAAAGATAGCGGTCTTGTGATGATTTTATTGTAGAAAAATGAAAAATTATATAATTTTGAAATTTCCAGTGGAGAGCAGAGACGGAAGTGATCACAAAAAATTAAAAACTGTAACTTTTTTATAATAGAAGGACAATTTCATTAGTACATAATTTTACCTCCGACCTACTTTGAACATTTTGACAATTTATATCGCCTACTCATCTCCAAGAATAAAAAAGGTAATAGTATATAGATCAATTTTTTTAGGATAACCTGTATATATCATATTTTAGGTTGTAATTACATTTTAAATAAAAACCCTCACTAACATTTCGTTCTGCGAACACGTTAATATAAATATCTAAGTAATACAGCTAAAACTCATCTGAAACTTTTTAATTCTTTCACTTTTTGCATTTCTTAGGCACTGCGTAATTAAACCTGCACCAAGTTAATCTCAAGTTGAATCGTTTTGAATTTTTTATATTGTTCAGAAATTTTCTTTCTTTCTAGTTTATTTATTTTTCTTTTTTTTTTAAGTCTTTATGTGTTTCTGACTAGAACACATGATCATCACATGTTAATTTTTTGATAAAAAAAGATTCATTTATACAAAGAAAGACACATTTCAGTAATAATTAACTATATTGCACATATGACACTCATAAAACCTGACTATAAAATTCATCAGTAACATAGTTTCAGAAACATGGTTTTATGATTTCAAAAGATCTATTTGACAATAATTAGACTCAAATTAATTTATAAAAAATGCTTTTCATATATTTTTTATACCAGAATGTTACAGAAAAAGCATTGTCTGAAAACAGTAGAACCTCGATAATGCTGCAACCTACGGTGATAGAGGAACACATCGCTTTTAGCGGATGCCGAGTTAGCCAGACTTTATGTAAAATCATATTTATAAATTTATTCTAAAGATCTTTTCTTGATTATGACTTTATAAAATAACAAAATATGCATAATAAATAAGAATATTCTATTAAATACGCATTAAATATTAAAATTATTAAACAGTTGAATGACTGAATTTAATAAACTAATTCCCATTTATTTCTAGATCAGAAAGTTATAATAATTCATGAAGAATAAGCTGGTAACATTTTCTTGAATACAACGAAAAGGAGATTTTGAGTAAAATAGGAAGTTCAATTGGTAACAAACAATAAATTTCAATAAAGGAAAATAGTGAACAGAAGTTTATAAAGATAAGTTTGGTGGCAGGGTAGTTCAAATTATAGTCGACTTAAACGGATTTTTGAAAATATGTGGTTAATAATTTTATTTTTCGTTTCAGCTAATTCCACGAATAATAAATGTCGGAGTGGTTGAATTATCCAAGAGCCGAGTTATGATGGTTCCATACGTTTTCAACATATTCGATTAAAATTACAACAATTTTAGTAATTTAATGTCAGAGTTTTTAGATGGGGCATAGCTATCTCAATTTTGCACAAATTCAAACAAAAACCGTATGCAATTTGATGTCATTGTTTTCAGACGAAAAAGAAAAAGCAAAGTCTGAAAATTCTAATATGATTACAAATACTCTGCCTTAATTGCTTTGTAATATCTGAAGCATTATTTCTTACAATAAGCATTTCTTAAGAGAAACACAAATTATATAATATTTTGGTTTTTAACAAAATATGAAATTTGATTTAATAATAGACAGAATGACATGAATGATTTCATATTCTTCTTCAAAATTCTAAAAATATACCACTATTTTAAAACATTCCCGTCAAAGTTCTTTTCTGCGCTGTAAAAATGATAAATTTCTTGATCTAGCAAGCAGGCTTGCAAAAATATAAAATAACACCTTCCCAGTTACCCACAATTCCGGAAAGCGTTCCTTTACCTTTAGAAACCGCAGAAACCAATAGATTTTCAAGGAAGCATTTTTAGGGATTAAGGAAGCATTTCTAAAAAAAGTTTCCTTTTCTGAAAAAAAAAATTGGATGCTATCAATTTTCAAGTAAACCTTTTCCTCTGGGTAACAGAATTTATACATGCAAGAGTAGTAAAACAATGTTCATTGTATGATATTAACTTAGTATGTTTGTTGTTGAGCATGTTTGTTGAATATGAAGATGTTTACTTGAGAATTGATAGCATCCTAAACACCGATATCTCGTGTTGATATTAGTTTGAGAATACTGCTTAAAACACTCCAGAAACGTTTCCGAAAATTAAGGGCAACATAATACACTTTTGTTTCAAAAATGCTTCTTAAAATCTTTGAAATCAATTGGTTGCTGTTGTATCTGAAGATCAATAAACGGTTTTCGGAATCATGGGTAACTTGGAAAATTTTATATCATATTTTCGTAAACCATTTTGCGATATTGAGAAACATTTATTCTCCTTTAAATTGTGCTTTATTTTAGTAAATCTTTACAATATACTACTTGTGCAATTCTGAAATCTTGACGTTACTTGTCTCAAACAGAAAATAAGTGCACATAGAAGAGAAACAGCTTATTGGAAACATCGTATTACTGCTGAATTTTCTTTTTTCAATGTCTTTTGAATAATCTTGTGTTATTTTTATACACAAGTACATTTATTTGGTTTAAACGAATCGAATATTTCTGAAAGTTTTAATTGTTTGAATTATGCTAGATGTGGAAACTATCTCGGTTTTGCTAATAATGTTTTAAATATTGAAATTTAACCCTATAAGCATTTTTAGAAATATTTGATATCTTGAGAAAATTTTATTATTTACTTTCACTTTATGTGTCAGCTTTCCTAAATGTGGCTATATGTCATCGTAAGTAGAGAAACACTAAACCTTATTTTTGAAATTTAATATTTATTTTTTCATGGAGATGCCTAAAAATATTATATATGTTTATTATTTCACTGTTTCTTTAGATGCATTATTAACTATACAATATAGCCTTTAATATTTAAAATTCAAAGCTTACGTAATAACAAAAAAAAATTTCATTACTTCATGTTATTAAAATTTCCATGTTTGACGATTTCCATGTTTGACGATTTCCAAGTAAATTTTACAAAATTATTTTTTAGATGATATACTGCTTTCAGAAAAGAGACCCTTAAATGCCTGATTTTTCAAAAATCATTGTAATAATGTTTTTCGGCTTTCATTTTTTAAATAAATCATGGGAAAAATACTTAAAAAAATAATATTTTGTTTTAATTATGGTTTACGGCTAAAAAACAGTTTGTTACTAATCGGCAATACTGGTCTTTAATTGAAAAAAATAATTTTCCTGGATAAAATTCTATAATATTAAACACACAAGAATTTTAGGAACTATAATAAGAAATAGATTTCACTTGCTCACTGCAGAACAAAATAGGGTATTTCGCAAGCTTCCAAATAAAACAAAATGAACAAGTAGCAACAATTGAAAAAATAAATCTATCTTTATTCTTAAACAGCACAAGTGTTGCCATCTACATGTTGAAAAACGATTTAATAATATTTTTAGAAAGTATTTTATTGGCACCATTAGGCATTATAGCTTCAATATTATTCTAATAGTATTTTAGAGCCTAAAATGGGTATGTTGCCGAAAAGCAACACCCGGCATTTAAGGGTTAAATTGGCAAAACAGATAATTTTTGAAGAAATGAACTAGCTTATATTGCTTTTTCAGTCAAATGTTTGGTTTACGTTAAAGATCCCCAAGTAAAAAAAACAAATGATCAGTTTGATCAATTACATGTATCTAACCTTAATATATTATATATGATACATTACAAAATTCAAAAATCAAGTAATTCTCGTACATTAGTGCGGTTCGGACCAAAATACTTCTCACAATGAAAGGTTTTCTTCAAGCGAATGGAAATAATCCGTTCCAAATTTCGATCATAGATGGCGCCACTTGTCCGTATGTTTGGTTTCGAACATGCGTTTTTTTCTAATTCTCAGATCAGTTTTGACTTTGTGGCACAGAAATGACGACTCCCAGTGAAAAAACTAATTGCATGGGTTGGTATTTCGAAACTATTCTAAAAATAAAGAAAAAACGTATGTTTCAAACCAAACATACGGACAAGTGGCGCCATCTATGATCGAAGTGGCGAATCCTGCTACTCAATCTGGACAAGCGGTTTCCCACAAGTTTTTCCGAATAATTTTCATCGCCTTTATTTAAATGTTAAATCTTCCAAGAACACTTATCAGGAAAAATTATAAGAAATTACCAATGGGAAAGAGGGCACTCAGTCTAAATAGCAGCTTTCGCTCTTGACACACACATATATATTTAAAAATTATTATTATCATATTTAATAATTTTTTCAATCGTCCTTATTTTTGTAATTAAAAAATATATTTATTTCATTCTACCACATGAATTCCCTTAAAAATTATTTATGTATAACCACTATTTATTTTCATAAATGTAAAAAAAATATGTTACATAAATTAATAGTTAACATAAAGATAAAGGAACATGAAATACCATGTAATAAACAATTATATATAGGTATGTACAATGAATAATACGATAAATGCTGAAAACTTTTTTAAGAACATGGTGGCTAAAATCTGAATGCTTTATTTAATCAACTTTATGACATTCATTAAGGGAATGACATTTTAATCTTGATTTCTATCAAATTCCTTTTCGAATACAAATAATTTAATTTTTTTTTTTTTAAATTGAATGCCGCCGGTTTTTTGGTAAATTCTGGCAGGGTTTGAACGGGTCCTTGAATTTCCAGACTAAGAAATTCTTCGGTACCACTATTTTCTTATGGAAAATCTCTCCTTAAAATAGACGAAATTTCGTCCGTTTAAACTAGATTTATTTTTCTATGAAAAAATACTAATACTTGGCCTTGAAAATAACGGTACCCATACGAACCCTCTATATTGTTTCAACTACCATTATATATAAGTTTAGATCACTAGTTTTAATTAATTACTTCTTTATTATAATATAATTTGTTTTATTAACATCCATTTTCACTTAGACAAAATAAAATAAAAATTAAGAAAAGTTTTTTGTTTCAAAAGAATGAATAATTTTTATTCCGGATGAAATACACGCTATCACTATGTTACCATACGAGAGGTACTTTTAATGCAGAAGCAGGTGGAGATTTTCTTGCTTCTGTTTTCATAGTGGTAGAATGGGATTTGTTCTAGCTTCAGGAAGAACATTTTATTCCTTCGGAACCCAAACAATTTAAAAAAATGTTACACTTAGACTAATGTAATTTTCCCCATTTTTTCTATTTTCTTGTAAAAATTTTTTATTTGAATCCAATTTTCAGCAAAACAGCACCACATACATAATTATAGAATCAATGAAATTTTTAGCATTACAGGCATCCCTTGACTTAAGTAAGTAATGCGTTCCGTAAAATTTTACGTAAGTGGAGTTTGTAAGTTTCTTAGGTAAAATTTTGGAAGAAACTGCAATATTTATTATATATATAAATATATATATACATAATTTATATATATAATTTACACCATATTATTTTATAAATAAAACATCGTGCGACAGTATTTACTCGTATATAAACTACAAAAGTATAAAAAAATATAAAAACAAACTTAAAGAACACTTTTCAAACATCTTGTGGAATACAGGATTTATAAATCTAACGTGGATGAATTGATTTATAACAATGATGGATAAATTGATTTATACACATCAAACGACTATAAAAATACGAAATATTTAAAGAGGACTAATTTAATCTATTCTCCATGAATTTCTGAAGGCAAGACAAATGAATACACTCACAAAATAAAATAATCCTTGATAAGCACAAACTGTATTTATTATGAGTTAGATGACTATTGTGAATAATTAACAATAAATATTAAGTTGTTTTGCTATAGATTTGATTGTATATACTAATAAAAATATAACTCTATCTATATGAACTATATTACGGTTGTGGTTTATATCTATAGATTTTATTTATGAAATAAATATCAAAAGTCTGCAACCGCGTTCAAAAGCGCTAGTATGTTCACAAATGTAATTTTCGAGATTTATTACGTAACTGCGAATTTACCTAAGTCGCGTAATACGCAAGTCAGGGGATGCCTGTAATTATTTTTTCTAAATCTTTTGGTACATTTTCAATAATCAGTCGAGGAAGAAATACAATCATTTTCTACTAGTATAAAAATAGCTTTTGTTACATATTATATAATTTTGACAATACATTCCACCACACAAAATTGACGAGAAAGATTAACATCATTTATAGTTTTTGAAACGTCATTTCACATAGTTTATAGATACAATAAAGTATGCTTGTAATAAGTTAATTTTTATTTTGTGATAATGTCATTTTCGTCGCAAATGTAAAATGTCACACATATCTCGTAATCACAGAATGTTTATTATTTTACCATTTTTACTTATAGAATTTTAAGATTCTAATTTGCATAGATATATACATTTTTAAATTTTAACAATGCATCATGACAAATGCATTTGTGCATACAGAGGAAATAATTTCCATTAAATGTTTATCCGATAATGATTATGATAATATCGCATCTTTAAAAATTTACTGATCTGTGAAATTTTCGTTCAGTTTTTTTAATAGAAGTATGTTTATTAAGGGCTTTTACGATGTTAGTTTATACATTATGTATGTATTTTAAATCAAATGTAAATTCATACTTAAATCTTTGAATCTAGTTAAATTTATTCTTCATTCTATAATAACTTTTTAGTATTTTTAAAACGTTTTCTGTCGAATAAATATATTATTTTTATAAAGCAAAAAATATAAAGCGTAGGTTGTTATTCAAAATTATTAAATTACAATAACAACAATACTTGTTATTTTATTATAACTAAATATCTGAATGTTTCAAAGCTTTATTTTATTGAAAAATGTGGTACTTTTCGGTTAGCCGGGCGCCAGTGTTATACATACATATTTATGTACATACTTATATGTAAATATACATATATATATACATATATTGTATATATACACATATATATATATATATGTGTATATATATATGTGTGTGTATATTTACATACATGTATATGTACATATATATGTATATATAATACTGGCGCCCGGCTAACCGAAAAGTACCAAAAAGGTTAAATAAATGTGTTGTGTCATGTAATATTGTACATAAGTTTTAGAACTAATATTAATTCACGCAATACATTTAAATCGAACCTAATAAATTCGCTGTTTATTATTTTATGAACATAATTAATTTAAAATTCTTCGTATGAAATAAAGATTTTGTGTTGCCAAAATTAGATGAAACATAATGTTAAAATTTATACGATATTTAAATTAAATACATCAAAACACGTCAATATTACTTTGTAATTAAACAGGCCCTAGCAATATATCGAAATTGTATACAAGTTATTAAAACAAATAATTTTGAATAAACTTTAAAGAAAATGACGTTATTAAAAATATTTTAATAAAAAATCACAGTTGTGTCGAAATTTTTGAAAGTTGCCTTTCTAATATAATTTAGATCAGCTTTTAAATTCTAAGTTCCTCCCTTAATATCTAATATAATGTATCAAAAAAGTAAAAAAAAAAAAAATTGAAGTGTTGAAAAACATCAATTTTAACTTAGGAGCGTTTATATTCCACCTTCCTCTCACACAAAAAAGGAGGACATAAAATAAATTACAAATATATTATAATTCTATGGAATTATAATTACCACTGTGCGTTTTGTTCTCAAAACTACATGTGATATAAATGCTATTATACAGTGAAGCATAGAGTTTATAGGTCTTCATTTATGCGTTTTTATTTTTTCATTAGTATGTATTTCAATGCTAAAACGTATTATTTATATACTACAAGTAATTTCTTTTACTTCATTTAATCGTCTTTCTTTTAAAATTTAGGGCTTGAACTATATTCTAATGTACAATATTTTATTTTAGCTTATATTATCTGTGTATTATTTTATAATATCTCCTAGTAATTAAACATTTTTGCTAAATGCAAAATAAAGATTTTACCAAAATGTACAATGAAATAAATTTTTAATATGCATCCTTACGGTCCCACATTATTATTATTATTATTATTTATTTATTTTTTTTTTTTGTCAGGAGTTCTACTGACAAGTGTATAAGTTGAATTCCACTGTATTTTTTAGCTGAAAATAATAAAATTTCATTGATTAAAGGTCAATTTTACTTTATAAAATGTAGAAATAATAATTATTATTCATTTAATTAGGCTGAAAAAAGTTGTCTTGTGAAACATTCGGTTGAAAGGCATTAATAGATGATGAAGATGTAAATTTTGTAGAAGTAATTTACATGAGATCTAAATACATGGCGAGAAAAAACCCACGTAAAAAAGCAAAAAATAATCGGAATAAATTTACAACGCTCCCTACAGAAAATCTACTCAATCATTGTTATATTTACTACTCACTTTAAAATCCCAAATATATCATGGCAAATTCAAATAAAAGTAGTCATAAGTATTTAAAAAAAAAAAAAAAAAAAAAAAAAAAAACTTTGCCTATAATTGTAAACATAGTTTCATATACTCCATTCTACATGTTACACGGATTCTCAGGAGAAGCTCTTTAATAAATATTCATGCATGTGCAATTAAATATTCCGTCCGAATTGTTTAAAGAATAAAAGATGCGTACATCAAAGGAACTTTGTTTTATGTCGGATATATTGAATTCATGTGCAACTATATTTCTCTCTTTGTATTTACATTATTTTGTAAAGCAGTGATTAATCGTAGATGAATTTCAATTTAAAGTAAAGGAATAATGTAGAAAATTTATGCAAAAGTAAAATTTTTGTTAACAACAACAACAACAACAACAAAAATGTACGCCTGTTTTTTAATATTGAGGCTTAATTACTTGCAGCAATTATAATCCAAGAAACAATCCAAATAAGTGTAAATTTTCCTTTTTTGATGGTACACATGGGCGCAAGCAGACCGAAATCAAGGGAGAGGCGGGTTTTGTAAACAAATGTGTCTATGGTCCGCAGCTTAGCTTTGATGATGATGATGATAATTTTTTTCTTAACCGCGACAAAACGTCGTTTGTGATATTCATCACCGAGCTGAAAGTCCACGAAGTCTGTCCGTTAAAATTACGCTCAATTGAATCCTTTCGCTATGAGCGTCAGGTACAGAAATTCTAAATTTTTTACACTAGTACTTCAAATGATTTTGCCAAATTTAATAGCAGAAATTTCGGAATTAAAAAAGGCTAAATTTTCTATTCAAATTTACCGGTAGGCGAAAAAACTACATTTCTTAAAATGCGGAATATGAGATAAACGTCAACGAATTTTTTGTTAAAATATCACATACAAGACACATTTTAAAAGCATAAACATGAAAAACAATGCAAACATATTACAGATAAGAAGTATTATATCTTTTTTTTCCCTTTAGGGGAGTTCTACCTATCTGAACCCTGCGTTAAGGTATCTGCCTACATAAAAATGGCCGTTTTGCTGAAATTTTTCGATTTTCTTTTTTTATTTGAAAGAACAATCTTTTACGACTCCAAATATGTATTATTTTTATTTCTTAGATTATTAGAACAGGAGTTATGGACAATTTAATAAAATAATGAGTCAACTATCGGAAGTGGGCGTAGGAAGGGTAGGGGAAAAGTAAACAATGTTTCTATGGAATTATATCTATTTTACGTGTTTTGCATAAAAACACTAATAAACCTTAATTGACGCTTCTAGATTAATTTTATAGGTAAGAAAAAATATAGCTACGAAATCTTGGTACTTCTTAGTTATCCCGTCGACCAAATTACTGTCGCCAAATTCTAAGATTAAATGCCAATAATGGTTGCCATTAATTAATTAATTGTAAGATTAAATGCCAATAATGGCCAATAAAACCATTAATTCGACGTTTTATTTGTATTTTTTATTAATGTTTTACTAATTTATTTGTTCTTTCGTTATTTAAAATAAAAATTATGTCAATGTGTATATTTTGGCGAGTGGTTTGGCGATTTATATAATTTGGCGAAATTGGTCGACAGGATAACTAAGAAGTACCGAAATCTTTAAATGCAATTTCTGGAAAATCAATTTTTTGGTTATTTCCATGTTCGATAAACTCCATTACATAAAATGTTTTAAACCTCTTCATTGAAATTTTCTCAGAATGCTTACCATATTACTATGTTCTGAACTCGAATCTAAGCTCTATTTGATAATGTGATTGTTTTATAGTTGTTCGAATATTTTAAAAAATGGTAATTTTTTTATAAAAAATATGTGTTTTTCGACATATTTTGAAATATTTCAGTTAATTTTTAAAAAATTGTAAAACCACTCGTTCAGTGTACAGTAAAGTGTAATAGTAGTTTATAGTGCAAAGAAAAATGAAATATATTTAGTTGAATTGGGTATACACTGTCTAACGTAGCATCAAAATTTAAAAAAAAAATGGCAACCCCCACCCCCAAATTTTTAAAAATTTTATGAAGATATTGTTAAGATTTTGTGTTTTTTCATCATTCTGTATTACAATTGAACTAAAAATATGTTTGTTTATTCGATACTGCGCATAAAAAAGGGGGGCGCTCCGAACGTAGGAGATGGTGGATTTTCAAATCAAGAATTTCCCTTTTTCATTTAAAAGGTCTATAATATATATATTGTGACTGACATCAAATGACCATTTTCTACATGTATACAGCGAGTTTTGCCATAAAATATGTAAGTTTCCTGCGTGTGTGGGGAGGGGAACATTTTTAAAAGGAAGTATTATATAAGAAAGTAATATTTAAAAATGTTCCCTGAGATTTTTAAATTATTGAAAAATAATGACTACTTTACTTTAAGTTCAGCTCTTAAAAATACGCATGTTTGCGAATTCGTTTATATACACATCAATTACTACACAAATTGCAGAAGTATGTTTGGCATAATGGACAACTTTTCACAAATTTTACACTTAATATTGCAATTGCCAATTATAACTTTGTTAATTTTTCTTCCATTTACATGCGTAACCGATATTTATGAAAACTAAAACCATTAATGGCGTTGATAAATTACAAAAAGATTGGAATTGAAATATCTCACATAGCGATATTTTAATCATTGGTTGCTGGCGAAATTTTGAACCTGCATAAAAGTGGTTAAAATCTAGATTGTATTCAAATCACCCGCAGACCGATTTAAGGTGAATCCAGATAACTTATGAAAGAAAAATTTAATCGATCACTTTTTTGGCTTTTTATTTAATTGATGAAAAAAATAATTATGCTCATCTTCAAAGTCCACCATCCTTTTAAGATAATTTTGAAACACATGAAGGAAAAGTATAAATAAAATTTATGTTGCACGGGTGGTTCATGAGGGAAGAGTTTTTCCGATGAAAAATTTTTAATTTCTGTTTTTCTTAGTGGTATTAAGTGTTTTAAGTTACTTGAGATAGGTACACCATTTTTCAAAATCAGGCAAAGGAAGTTTAATTTACTATCTTAAAAAGCCAGAGAAGGACATTCGCCTTCCTACTCCCTCCCTCCACTTTGCACATGTAAATATCCCTTTTGCAAAATGTATTCAAGAAATAAGAGCCTAACTTTACTTTTACATGCTCAGTTTCTTGCGTTATTTTTTACGCGCTATGAATGTATTAGAGCAGAAAAGTTTTATATTTATCCCAAAATTTATGTTGCACGGGTAGTTCAGGAGGGAAAAGTTCTTTTGGGGAAAAATTATTAATTTCTTTTTTTTTTAGTGGTATTCAAGTATTTTAATTTACTTGAGATATGTACATCTTTTTTTCTAAATCAGACAAAGTATATTCAGTTTACTTATCTTGAAAATTGAGAGAAGGACATTTGCCCTCACCTCCCCACTCTCCACACCACCTGCGCCCATGTAAGTATACTTTTGTAAAATGTACCGAAGAATTCAGAACTTAACTTTACTTTTAGATACTCAGTTCCTTGCGTTGTTTTTTACGCGCCATGTATTTATTGGAGCAGAAAAGTTTTTATATTTATCAAATTGACATTTATTGAAAGTGCAAATAAATCTTTTATCCTGTACAGTCAATCTATTTACATTTATTTGAATTTTCTTATATATAAGCCATAGAAAAATTTTCTCCTATGGTATCGGATGATCATTCTCTCAGAAATGTACAAAAGTGACTAGAAACACACTGAAATGAAAAGAATAAGTTACAAATGATGTTCTTCCCATGCAACTTCAAACAAACAAACAAACAAAATATATGTTCCAGTTTTCAGAAAGCTTCCGCCATCTTGCTTGTAAGATAACAGATATCTGAAACAGAAAAAGAAAATGTAACTCAAAATGTAAAAAAGAAAGACAGTTTTTGTTCAGCATATTTAACTATAAAAAAATATATATATATATTATATAAATATTTTGGATAATGTTGAATTTAATCTTTGAAAGGTCAAAGGATGATAGTCATTTATCGTTATTTTTTTCACGAACGTCGACTTTCACAATTCCCCTTTGTACTTATTTTCAACTTTATTTTTTTTAAGGACTTTCACCGTTCTCTCCCAAATTATACCAATTTTCAATTGAGTTCCACAAAGGACTTACTTCATTTTTGCTTTGATCTAAGGTTGCCAATAGTACGTCTCTCAAACTAACAGGTGGCATTCTCCTCTCAAATTTTATAAAATTAGACTATCATGGTTTTCCCCCTGACCTTTCTTTTTGTATTCATATTACTTTGGGATATTCAAAGTTTAAATTCAAATAGTTCTGAACAAAAGCAGCACTTGTTTAAAAATAACGAAAATGAATCCAAAATGTAATACAGATATAACAGCACGATATAATATCCAACGATATAATCACACTAATCAACACACACATCCAGCGGAAAATATTAAACAGATCCACAAGTAACTTTCTTAAAACCTAATCAATATACATATAAATAAACAATATATTATTGTACTACGATGTTGTTTTTCATGTGCTGTTGGTAGAAAAAAAAATATTACAGCATGAGTTTAAACTTTTTAATAAAAAATTGTTTAAGCTACATGAACTTCCATTAAGATTAAAAATAACGTGCGAGCTAATTTATTAAGTGACATTCAAACAACATTAATAAAAAAGAAAAGTGCCCAGTTAAACTGATGGCATTGAGCTCACAGGATATTCTCACTAACTGTATATTATACTCTTATTTCAAAGAATAATGCCCCTGAAAAAATAAATTAAGGGAGGATAACCCCCCCCCACCCCGTTTCCCTTCTTTATCTCTCCAAATCTCATCAGGGAAACGCCTTATCGAAATAATCCGGTACACCAAATTTAAAGTGGATCGGATAGAAAAACCCATTTATCTAAATTAAGGGGGGGGGGTATCAGCCCCCCGTTCCCTCTTTTATATTTAACTAATGAACTTTCAAATCTAATCAGGGAAGCGCCTTATCAGAATAAACCGGTATACTATATTTGAAGAAAATCTGATAGAAAAATCCATTTATCTAAATTAAGAGGGGTATTTGCCCCCGTTCCCCCACCTTTAGGTTTAAACAATGAACTTTCGAATCTAATCAGGGAAGCACGTTAACAGAATTAACCGGTATACCAAATTTGAATAAAATCTGATAATTTTGCATGAAAAACCCATTTATTTAAGGGGGGGGGGATTAGCCCACCGTTCTCCCTTTTATACTTAACCAATAAACCCCAAAACAAATCAGGGAAGCGCCTTATCAGAATGAACCTAGAAAAAAAATGAAGCAAATCGGATATTTTTATCAAGAGTTATCGCGTTATGTACATACGTACATACATACATACAGAACCGGCGGGCATATTAGCTCTCAGACTTTGATAGCTTGTGAGCTAAAAAGTCAATTTTATGTTTAATTCTGTATAATAAAGACATTTTTATGATTGTTAAGTCACTGGGAACATTTCTTGTCAAATTTTTTTGTACAAGTTTTTATTTAACTTGTGTTGTGTGTCGGCTTTTGTCAAATCTTGCAATCCAATTTTAACATGTTTCCTGTGCTACACTTAACCTAACTTTTGGTAGTGTGCCTCATTTCCGGTGACAATACAACATTCCGCAAAAAAAAAATTGAAATTTACCTGTGTCACTTCTCAGGGGGCGAAAACATTTGTGCAATAAGGGTACGTAAATGTCATTGATTGTTTAAAAAATAAGTTGACGTTATTCGACTGAGCCATAGAAAGGTTTGTAGATTCGCCATCATTCAGTTCTGAACAGAGTGTGAATTGATATGGGTTCGATCCTCACCAGAATGTTGATCGATTTTTTTTAAAACCAGGAAGCTGGATTTAAAATTCTTTACCCATTTTTCTTAAAAAAAAAAACGAATAAACTGATAATAAATCACTCACAATTTACTTTATTGTTTTTTTAAAAAAGGTAGTTGTCGTAATTCGAGATACATTTTACGTCATCTAACCATCTGCGCCCTTAAAGATTGCAACACTGAAATCAATTCTTACATAGGTTTTCCCCAACCGCGCAATGTAGAAGAAATATTGTATCAGTTAAAGAAACAATGTATTTTTTGGTCTTGGGATTGAGAGACAATAAAAAGGGGCGCATGCCCTCAATGATCATCGAACTATCTTTATCATGGTTCATACGCTTTGGAAAAAATAGAAAAAGTGCTGGAAAAAAAAGTATTCATTTTCAAGGAATGAAAAGTGCTGGAAAAAATAGTATTAATTTTCAAGGAATGAAAAGTGCTGGAAAAAAAAGTATTCATTTTCAAGGAATGAAAAGTGCTGGAAAACATTGCAAACTTCGACAAATTGTTGCCGAAAAATATCAATTTCAACAATCTTTCGCATTAAAAAATCTGTAATTTTGCCAAAGGATCGCTTTAAAAATGCGAATTTCGTCTAAAGATCGCGGAAAAAACGCGAATTTCGTCTAAAGATCGCGGCAAAAACGCGAATTTCGTCTAAAAATCGCGGAAAAAACGCGAATTTCGTCAAACGGTCGTGGAAAAAAAACGCGTATTTCGTCAAAGACTAGAGAAATAACCTGAATTTCGACAAGAAATCTCGAATAGAGAACAAATTTCGTCAGACGATCGCGGAAAACGCTCGAATTGCATTAAAAGATCGCGAAAATACGCGTGTTTTCATCAAAGGATCGTGCAAAAAATGCAAATTTCGACAAAGGATCGTGAAAAAAAAAACACAAATTTCGACGAAAGATCGTAAAAAATTGCGAATTTCTTCAAAGGATCGCGTAGGGGTGATTCTGTTCCGAATTTTCCGAAAATTTAAGGCATTCATTTCCGAAAATTAAAAAAAATCGATCACCCATCCAAAAAATCGCGAATTTCGACAAACGGTCGCCGAAAAAAAAAAAAAAAAAAATTGTCAATCGTTTTCAGAAAAAATGCAGATTTCTCAAAAGGATCGCAAAAAAAACGCAAATTTCGTCAAAGGATCACGGAAAAAACGCAAATTTCATCTAAGAAACGCGGGAACAACTGTAAATTTCGTGGAAAGATCGCAAAAGAACCCGAAGATTTCGACAGGAAATCGCGAAAGAACCCGAAAATTTCGTTAAAAGATCGCGAAAACCCCCGAAAATTTCGTCAAAAGATCGCGAAAAACTGACAATTTCGTCAAAAAATCGCGAGAAAACGGTATATTTCGTCGAAAGATCGCGAGAAAACGGCAAATTTCGTCAAAAGATCGCGAAAAAATGGCAAATTTCGTCAAAAGATCGCGAAAAAACGCGAATTTCTTCAAAGGGCTGCAGAAAAACTCATAGTTAGTGTCGGAAGTGGATTTCCCTCTCTCACCCACTGCTGTAACTTTTCAGAAAATTTGAGGTAAATTTCAGAATTTTTTAAAACTCAGAATCACCCCTAGGATCGCAGAAATAACGCAAATTTCTTCAAAGGAACGTGAAAAAAAAAACACAAGATTCGTCAAAGGATCGCAGAAAAAGCGCGAATTACATTAAAAGATCGCAGAAAATACTCTTAATTTCTTCAAAGGATAGCGAAAAAAAAGTTGACATTTCATTGACTAAATTTGACAAAGGGCCTCAAAAAAAAAAAAAAAAAAAAAAAAAACGCATAGCCAGTGCCGGGAGGGGATTTACCTCTTCTGCTATCTGCTGTAATCTTTCAGAAAATTTGCTGTAGTCTTTCAGAAAATTTTTAGAATTTTTTAAACTGCGAATCACCCTTGAAAATTTTGTCAACTATACGTTGAAAAAAAATCACGAATTTCTTCAGTCTGTCATTAAACAAAAATTGCAAAATTTAACAATCCGCCGGGGGAAAATATCACAAAATTCGTCCATTGGTCATCGATAAAAAATGCAAATTTCGTCAATTTGTCGCAAAATTCATCAGTTTGATGCCGATTTCATATATTCTCCCCCTCTCCCCCCCCCCCAAAAAAAACAAACAAACCTCACTCCTTCCTAACATAGTCAATCAGTCATTAAAAAAAAAAATCGGTCATTAAAAAAAAAAATCGGTCATTTATAAAAATCGCAAATGTTGTCAATCAGTTAAAACTTAACTAAATTATATAATTCCAAATTTTTCACTGTGTAACTGATAAAAAAAAATTATTTCCTTTTTATAAATCCATTTTAAAAAAAAATCTTTTGTATTTAAAAAGTAAAAGTAAATTATCTAACCTTTATTTCAATTATTTTTGTATGGATAAGTGCAAATGCTGTAAGGTTTGAGAATTCAGTGAATATTTATTAAAAAGTATATTGTTCACAACTTCAGAAATGCTAATATGACTCCTGATGAGTGTTCAGAATTCCTAAAATTTAAATGGTTCACTTCTGTTTTCTACTCTTGTAGTGATACCATACCTTTTATTTATTTTTTTAAATATTTTTTTGCAATTAAAGAAAAGAAAATCAAGCTCTGTTGTCTTAACTTTTTATTATATATGAAATTTCTTCCCATGGTACCTTAGTAAGTTAAAACACATTATTCTTTAAAAATTCTCTAATAATGTCTTGAAAATGCCTGTTATAAAAATGAAAAGATTTGATAAGATTTCTTTGAAATAGATAATCAATGGGGTAGCTATTTTCCTTAGGTGTTATTCTACGCCATTTTTATGCATGTATGTAAACAGTCCTTGAATAGTGCTGGAATAGTGCTTGAAAAGTGCTTGAATTTTATTTGCTCTCGAGTGTATGAACCATGTTTATTAACCAGAACTTTTTACTTTTTTAGATTTATGTTAGAACTCAAGTTCGTAGATATTATGTGGTAGACCAGACAGTTTAAGAGCAATTCGCTGAGTTAAAATGTTGTAAATATATTTTTGTGTAGTAAATGTCTTAATATGTACCATTTGGATTATGTGATTAAAAGATATCATCTAAATGCCTGACTCTCTCTTTTATATTAAGAGTCAGTTCTTTTAAGTCATGTTACCTGTTTCGACACATTACATTAATACTGCGGAATGCGGAATCCTAATCCCTCACCTATTGGATATTTTGGAGGTAAGAGCACTTTTATATCTTCTTTTTTACTAGTACGTAAGAGATTTAGAAGTCAATTTGTTAGGAATTGACTATCATTTGTAACAACTCTGATTGAGAATATAGTATAGGCAGTCGGAGTTGTTATGGTAGTATTTATTACAGTTAATTGTCTTTTAACATTTTTTCCTTTTTTAGTACAATATAATAAAGGCTTGTCATTAAAACATTTTTTTACTTATAATTTATTTTATTTTCATAAAAATTCGGTGCTTTTGGCTGACAAAATGTGATCACTCATTCCGCGCTTTGCATAATTTTCGAAATTTTCATCGCCTAACCCAAGGATCATCTAAAAATAAATAAATAAATAAATAATAATAATAAAATAAATAAAAATGCAGCACTATCTGAAACTGTGGGGAAACATGTTGTTATTGTTCTCAACATTACAATGCTGAGAAACCATTTAAGGATACAGAATACCGAAGATGCTTCAAATTTCCGAGCTGTCTAGTTTAAGCGTAAAAGTAATGCCATCTCAGACAGTTCCAAAAAATCCATACTTTATATTGTTTCACGATATGCATACCCCCAAAACAAGGCCTTTAATTTCTAAAAGTATTATTCCGGGAATTGTGTGTGTAAATCTTTATCCCGTTTTTCTGAGAATGCATTTTTTACAAATTTCGGTGCACTTTTAATGAAATCTATTAAAGTAGAAAATTGAACGGTTTCAAGCTCATAGATAATTTGTTTCTTCAACACGTTAAGCGCCAAGTCGGTCACCGGTGACTGACACTGAACTTTGCGTATAGAATGCGTGACTTCATCGAGGACTGACGGTCTAAAATATGATATAAAACTAAATATATATATATTGTTTTAAGTAATTACTGAAAATTTATTTAACATTTACTTACCTTTTATTTATTACAGAATTATACTTTCTTAAAAATTACTTAAAACATTGTAAATTTTTCAGCTTCTGTGTCAGTCACCGTGGTGGCACTCAACGTCTTAAAACTCTCTAAATTTTGAATGTTATTATAATATTACAGAAACGTATAGTGCGTCTAATCTGTTTATTGTTACATATAAACAGAAATATATTTGTTCTAAATTAGAAAAAAAAAAAAAAAAACTTGTAAAACTGTTTAAAACAAATTTTATGATTGTAAACATCATGCTAAATCTAATTTGTTTATACTGTCGAGATGTCATATGTACTCCATATCATATTGTTCCATGGAAACAATATTTTTCTTTTCTTTCTAAAAATTGAGAACTTTGGATAACTGCCTTTACTGTCAGACCTTTTTAATAGTTAAATTATCTCAGAAAACAGAATTAAACTTTTATATGTCGAGTGTCTATAAACTAGTGCTCTCGATGGGATACGTATTTAAGTTATACGTTTAAACGATATACGTATATACGTATAATATGTTTCTATGAAATACGAATGCCTTAAAATATACGTTTAAACGTATCCGGATACGTATAAGGGTACATCGGTTAAACGTATATTTAAGTATACGTACATTTAAAGTATACGTATATTTCAAGTATCGTATTCACTTTTAATAATAATGGCCATCATCAGTCTTACGTCACTGAATGGAGAATAAGCTGGAAATATGTTTGTATTTTTATTTCAAAACCGAAAGTTACAACCGTGAATTTCAAAAAGTACTTCGCAAATTTTTACTTTGAATTCACTTTAGATTTTTTGTTAATATCATGGTATTGAGATCAGACACCCCGTTATTTTTATATTTTGTGTATATAATGTATACAAATTGTATCCGTTGTAAGAAACTACCAAAATTAAACACTTTTTGAGTAAAGAATGAGAGTATAAATGTTTCACATTTATTGTGAATCCTTGTTGAGTATGGTTTTTTCTTTTTAATCTTTTGGAAATTCTTTACTCGTCTATGTTACACTCAAAATTGCGTCCGGGCGCAAATGTTATTCTTTCCATGAAGCTAATGTTTTCTACCCTGTTAATGTATTATGAAAATCCATTTTTTTTTTAATCGTGACACTCATGGTAATTTTTATACAAAATACTATGGCATTACGTTTAAGATTTGTTAATATTGACAAATATCATTTTTTGTATAAAGTACCTATAAATTTCGATTACTTATAAATCGGCAAATAATCGACTTACAGGTTTTAGAACGCAATTACACAGGCTTAAAATGACTTGCCTTCTCTTTTCTTTTTAGAATAAAACATATTTTCAAAATATTTTTAAATTTAGAAAACAATACTCTTAAACAAAATGAAAGTATGATTACAAAACTTCCTAGGAGTCATATTGATCAATGTCACTATAAAATATAAAGTAAATTTAAGTCTATTCTGTGATCGCATGAAAAATAATGCTTCGCGCGAAGGGTCAGTGCCACAAATCAGAAGAAGCTAGGTGCTGTGCTACAGATCTGCAAAAGGTAGCTTTACAGCTACCCACTTTCAATAGTAAAACATTTCATAATAGCTTAGTTTTTAGGGAAAACAACCAAAATCAAAACTGATGAAAAGTATTCACATTTTTTTAAGTACCTATGCACAACAACTAGAAGGTACGTAAACCACAGGTTATCGTGATTCTTTCAACAAAGAATCGCGAAGGCTCTGGTAAACCGCGAGAATGCGGGACCCTAGAGGATATTTCTCAATGTCTAAAATCCAGAGATAAGCATCTATTTTCATGCCTTGAACGAGAAACGTTTAGATGTTTATACGTTTAATCGCTTGGTTAAGATCCGTATATACGATATACAGTATATGCTGTTTTGAATAATACGTATAACCGTAGTAGCCATATTATACGTATCTGAATCCGTATTCCCGCATAATATGTATTATACGTATACTCGTATAAATGTTTAATAGGGAGCACTACTATAAACCATTCAATATCTCAAAGAAATAAGCAAAGGAATCAGCTTCGTATTCACCGAGAAGAAAAGCATACATAAATTATAATCTAAAACTCTAATTTTCCTTGATTCGGAAAGTCTTTTCTCTTTACCATTGGAATAATCCAGGTATGGCTGTAATAACGTGTTCTGCGTATTATACGTTATACGTCAAGCATTACAAGATGGTTATTCATCCATCTTACACTATACGCGCACATTAGTAAATTATTTAATAATGAATCGGTGCTAACAACTTTAAACATGCAGTACGAAATTTTTTAAATGTGTATTTTTGCATAGTTATAAATTTCTATGTTATTTAATCTAATGTGTAGTAATTATTTTATGGGTGTGTTTTCATAGTATGTGATCTAATGTGTAGTAACTATTTATTTATTCCATTTTTTATGGATTAATTCATATTGAATTGTTATTAAAGTAATAAACAAAAGTAATTTTACACCGAATCAAGATGGCTACAACTATTTTATGCCATTTTATCATGTTGTTTTTGTCTGTTCATAGTGTCCTCTTTTTAAACTTCTAAATATTTCTTAAAATAAATAAACTTATGATATTATTCAAGGGATAAATTTAGAAATTCATCAAAACTACACATAATGTTTAAAAATAAACTTTATGCATTACTGAGATGAATAAAATGTTGTAGGTAACTAAACCATAGTATAAAAATACTTCAGATAGCTGAAACAAAATGCATTAATGTGTTTCCGGCGCTTAATGCTTTAATCTGACGTCTGGAGAACTTACTGTTTCCTGAAATTAAACTCGCACTGTTTAATGAGGTAGAAAACTGCACAAACAAATGGTATATTAGAAGGTTTATTTCATACCAATTCTCTAAATTAAAACAATTACTGTCTGCCAGTATGCAGCCGTCGCACAATGCACAAGGATGAATTACAATTCATATGTAGGTATACCGATCTTCTATTGGTCAGTATTGCATTTATAAACCAGTGTTTTGAATTAAAATTCACTTGCCAGCGTAATCCTTTGTAATGTTCAAGGCAAATTGAACACATAGTTAAAAATGACTAAAATAACTTACGGCAATTATCCGAAATATTATGAAAAGTTTCTTGTTTATAACTCTAATGTCATCAATATCTGCTCAAAAGCAATAAAATGAATTTTGCAGTCTTTTGTATGCATAACGCATTCATGCAGGTTTCTGAAAATCTACTTATTAAAATTAAATGTCAATTACGGAGCTAATACTAGGTGTAACTGTTTAAAAATTTTGTTTTGTATTCGCAAATTCAATGCATTTTGTTTAAGGCATTTTTTTGTTTAAGTAGTATTTCAAAATTTTGAAAAATGGAGTATTCTATTTTAATTGAAAAACAAGCCGGAAATTGTACGTCAAACGTGGCAAATGAGTTGCGTTCGTACTATAAGTAGTTTAATAAATCTTCAGATCTTGGTGCAATTGATGTTGCACCCTTACGCAAAAATGTATGCATACAAAATTTATTACGGTTATAATAATAAATTTAGTAATACGGAAATAATATGACTCCATCTTAATTACGACGTAATCACCATGGCAACCTAGAATCAGTACCTATCATGGGATATCATTGAATTAATTACGTATGATAGGATTTGATAGAATGAAGAAAACTTTTATTAATATCTTGTTACGTTTTGGATCAGATTTTCTTAAAGTGTGAAATGACTCAAGAAAATTCTGCAACGATTATAGATATTAGATTTCAAACCATTCGGTTAAGTAGTTTTTGCGCTGTTATATGCGGACGGGCGGACAGACAGACGGACGAACCAGACGACGACTATACGTGCTACGTATTTATATAATTAAGAACGTACCTAATTAGTCTACTATATTTTCAATACTGCGAAATGATATAAAATATGCCGTAAGGCAATTCTTAAAAAATATTTTCCCAGCTGAACAACGCGAAACTTTCTGACGGACTTATATTTAAACACAAAAGCAAGGCGCTGGTAAGCGTGACTAGTTGAGCGATTTCGAATAGAACGGTATTTCCATTTTTTGATAAATAAATTACTAATAGATTATACGCGATTGATGTCATGTGACTGCAAGTTTTTATCCTTTCCTGCGTTGTCGGGTCCGGAAATTCGGTTCAAAACGTCAACTTTCACAGTATCTTCTGAAAGATTTTCTTCGTTTACCGAAAAGTGGAAAATAGCATTCGATTACATATTTTCTGAATAAAATCACCTGCCAATTTCATATGCTTCCAAGTAAAAAAGAATTCAGAAAGTAGCTCCCTTCGATTTGCGATCAGTCTTAAACAAGATGCCTGAATGTTACAAACGCATCACACAATTTTGAAATAATTACACTTAGCATTGTCTCCGTAATTGACACCCAATCTTGGCAGGCATGCTGTGGACCAATATTCTATATTATATACCTAATTCATAGAAAGCGGGAAATAATATTTCGATTTCAATTTTCTTAAACTCGTTTTAATTTAAATGTTTATTAAAATTTTTATACTTTCACTCAACCCTGAAAAGAGTAAGTTGTTTAAATTTTAGCACTTTGCAACAGACATGGCTGTAACTTAATTAAAACCCAGACTGTGATTCTTCCAGTTTATTATACAGTTAATCGTCAAAGAGTGATTTAAAAATTTGTTCTTCACTACTTAATGTTCTTCACTAGAACTATTTTTGAATAGCTTGCCAACTTATATACTTTATATATAATCTCGGTCGCTTTTTTAGGAAGATGTTCTTGGTCACTAAAAACAGTTACTTTTACCTTTCTAATAATATTCTGTTGGTTTAAGGATGTCATAACTTTGATATAAAATGAAATCTGTTAATATCCATAATGTAATTCCTTTGTGCCAGTTTTAAATGCATAAGCTACAAATTAACAACGTTGAAACGCGCAAATTGCACCACCATGAAATTTACGTTTTCAAGGTTTCTGTGAGCCCGTTTTTAATTTTTAATTTTTAATCTCTCTTTCTCTCTTTTATTTAATGCTTATTTTCGCACTGATGAAAGGGATCTAAGTATCCTTGAAACGTCCGTATGTCGTTTTATTTCATGATGGTATAATCTGAGCGTTTCAATTCAACGTTGTAAATTTGTAGCTTATGTATTGAAAATTGTTAACGTTCGGTATTTAAATGTATATTATTGATTTATGTAGCAAAGTTATCACTAAAATATAACTTTCAATTAATAAGCGTTAAGAATGGACGATACTTAATATGATGCTGGTAATAGCTTCAAACTGTTGAAAAATTTATGACTGTCTATAGTAGCAGGATCAAGGCTTCTTTGATTTCTGTCATTCTCAATCACTGTGCAGTTTAAGAATAGCCTAACCTCTGATAAAGACACGGATAAGTCCACTACTCCTATTCTTTAAATTAGAGGTGCACAACCTTTTTAAGTGAAGGGCCACTTACAAAAATATCTGGGTTGTCGAGGGCCACATCAGTAACACGGAGAGAATTCTGTTTCGGGGAGGGGATATGTGGCCTATAATCAGATACAAATATGGTTTCAGAGGGGAGGGGGAGTTTTACCCCTCTAGGTTCCTTTACACAGTCAACATATCCAATTCAATTGGCAAGAATATATCAACAGTTTATATTTGTATATATAACAGAAATATAGCAAGAATTATTTTCAAGGAGTGATAATATTCCTTAACTTTATTCGGGGGAGTAAATTTTGTTTTATTAAAAGTGCTAAAAATTAAACATAGGCGTGGAAATGACTAGCGCCGAAAAAAAATGTGAAGTTCATGAACGAAGGTTGGAGAAGGAGCCGATCAAATAAATTTAAGATTTTTCCGCGCCAGATCAACGAAATGTGATATTTTTCCGCGCCTGATTGACGAAATTCGCTATTTTTCCGCACCCGATCGACGAAATTTGCGATTTTTTTCGCGCTTCATCGACAAAATTCGCGATTTTTCCAAGCCCGATGCACAAAACTCACGCTTTTTCCGTGCCCGATCGACGAACTTTGATTTGTGATTTTCCGCCTTTGACCGACAAAATTCCCGATTTTTCCGCACCCGATCAACGAAATTCGCAGTTCTTAACTGACCTTGCCGAAATTTGTAATTTTTTCCAGCTGCAAATTAACGAAATTCGCATTTTGTTTCTCGCGATAGACAAAACGGACGCAGCCGATCAACGAAATTTTCAATTTTTTTCCACATCATCGACAAAATTCGCTATTTTTCCGTGCCTGGTCAACAAAATTTGCGATTTTTCCGTGTCTGATTCACAAAATTCGCGGTTTTTTTCGTGCCTGACCAACAAAATTCGTGATTTTTCGGAGCCCGATCGACAAAACGCTATTTTTAAGTGCCCAATCGACGAAATTTGTGATTATTACGTGCTTGATCGACAATTTTTCGATATTTTTGCACCCGATCAACGAAAATCGCGATTTTTTCTCGCGATAAACAGACGAAACACGCGATTTCCTCCAATGACTCCTATGCCGATCACCAAATTTGAGATTTTTCCGTTCCTAATCGACAAAATTCGCGATTTTTCCGGATCCGGTTGACGGAATTCGCTATTCTTGACTGACTGGCGAAATATGCAAATTTTTCAGTCGGCAAATTGACGAAATTCACGTTTTTTCTCGCGACTGACGAAAATCATGTTTTTTTTGGCAGCCGATCAACAAAATTTGCAATTTTTTGCGCCTAATCGTCAAAATTCGCGATATTTCTGTGCCCGACCAACGAAATTAGAGATTTTTTCGAGCCTCATCGACAAAACTCGCGATTTTTCCAATTGACTAAAATTGCAGTTTTTGGCAACTCATTGACAAAATTCGCGATTTTTCCGTGCCGACCATGCAATTTTTCCGAATTTCATCGACAAAACTCGTAATTTTTCCGTGTCCGAACGGAAGAAATTCGCAATTTTTCCAAGCGTCATCGACAAAACTCGCAATTTATTTTCATCTGATCAACAAAATTCGCAATTATTCTGTGTCATATCAACGAAATTTGCTATTCTTAAGTGACTGACGAAATTTTCAGGTTTTGCTGCGACTAATTGACGATTTTTTCTTGCGACCATATAGACAAAAATTACAATTTTTTCCAGTTATAAATTGATGCAATTCGCGGGCCACACGTCAACCCATCGCGGGCCACTTTTGGCCCGCGGGCCACAGGTTGTGCATCCCTACTTACATATTTCGCTTTAATACAGTAGAACCTCTTTTATCCGGAACTTTTTTAACCGAAACTTTCGGCTAATCGAAATCCATTTTTAAAGCCTTTTTTTTAACTGTCACATTCCTTGTGCGCAAAATTCCTTTTGAAGGCTTTTTTTTTTTTTTTTAACTATCGTATTCCTTATCCAGCAGTAATTTTTAAACTGCGAGTAGTACATATAAATATTTTCGATCCCCTTGCTTAGAGTTCCTTTGAATTTAACTTGAACTCCCGTAAGCTGCGGAGTGGATCGAAGAAAACTAATAAATTAGCAGTTCTGAAGATTCGAATGTTTTCTAAAAGGTTTGGCATGGCTGGAGGACTGTGATGCTTATGAACTAATAATATTTAAAAAACTCCGTGATAGAGCTTCAAAGCAAAGGCAATCGAACATGCGACAAACGAAACATTTTTTCAAACCCTTGTGATATATGTAAAGGGTACTTAATTTCAAATTTAAAATCCAGGTATTTTATTCTTGTTTCTATTTTGCTATTGCTTTATTTTTATTCAGCACTTGTTACCATAATAAGAAATAATGCATTTATTTCTCCTTAATCTTAAAACTGAAGCATTCTCGATTATCCGAAAATTTCGATTTTCCGAAAGATGTTTGGTCCTAATTACTTCAGATAATTGGGGTTTTACTGTGGTTACAACGGCAAAGTTCCAGAGGAAATTTGACTGCACTTACGCAACGCTTTTTCTCCCCCAAGACAGACGCAAGTACATGCATTTGTGAAGAGATGAGATGAGATGAGACAGAAAACGAATTTAAGATTGAACTTGTGTTAGTGTTAACCACAATAAATTTTAATCAAACAGCAGAAAATTAAACGTACCATTTATTTCTAGCCTTCAAATTTCAGTCCAAAGGCAAGGCTTGAATTTGTTGTGGTGTGAAAAGTACGCCAAAAGTGGGCAATAGCCAGCCAGAACTGTGGATGCAATGGCTGCAACGTAGGCCCAGCCAAGCCTGCAACTGGCCCATGAATAGGACGCTGACTTGGGTCCACAGTGAGTCCTTGCTAATGGTGATCCCAGCACCAACGGGTACAGCAGTAGAGATGCTGATTGAAGAAGCACTGCAAGACAAATTACATTACCGTAAGTATAAAAAAATGAATATAGTATTAATGGTGTGCATAAAAACAAGAAAGAAAAAAAAAACAGTGGCACTCCGGGAGTGCCAATAGAAGTGAAAACTTCAACAATTACGTGTGTGTTTTTTTAATCGTCAGGAAATGTTTTATTGTGCAGGAAATACTTTTAAATGTAGTGTTTTTTTATTCATTATTATACAATAACATACACCATAGACATACACCATAACGCAAAAATAACACAAATTTTAAAAACAAGAGAGTTTTTCTGCTAAACTTACCCGATATTTGATCGAATAGTTCACTTTTGTCGCCAACTATTGACATAAATAACAACTGTTGAATAAAGATAATTTTATTTTGATAGAGCAAGGTAGTTTTATTTTAGCAAGAGTCACGAGACTTGGCTAATTTTTACATGAGATGTTTTTGATGAGATTTCCTTTTTCTAACTCTTGTACGTGTATTTCGGGAACCAATAGCGCACAGGCAAGCATGCGGCGCGCTTGCCTGTAAATTGTTGTTATTGATTAAGCATTCAATAACAATTAATTGTCCGCCCTCCTCATACCGAACTATGCACAATACATGTACATACTTATATACAGAGGTGTCGGTTACAATAACAGTATCACGAGTTCAATTGTTTTTCCCATCTCAAAAAATGCCAAACGCGCCCAAAGAAGCTTTCACTTCAATAATGAAAGTATCAAGTATTTGTCTTTAACAATAAACACAACAGCGTACTGCAACGAAAATGTAAATTTTGTGTGTGTTCCTGTGTGAACGCCGGGAGAAACAGTGAGTTTTAGCTTCGTTCTTCTTTTGCGGATTGAGCTGAAGAGGGGAAAGTTCCTGTCATTCACCGCTTGGCGCGCTAGTGTCTATGTGCCAAAATGCTAGCATGTCGGTTACGTAACAGTGTCTCCAAATCAGTGGTTTTTCTCCATTTCAAAAAAAGCTCAACGCGCCTAAAGAAGTTTTCACTTCAAATATATACGTCCATCATAGATTATGAAACACTTTCCAACACATTCAGAATAATGTAACAAAACTGCACTGTTTACAAAAAATTAAAATATTACGTCTGATCCAACCATATAGAAACGCATAACACATTACAAAGCCCAATTTCAGCTGTTCCCATCTACAATTGGAAAATTATCCAAATTTTTTCATCAGCCCTGTATATAATACATAGATTTGTATATATTAACAACATGCATGCCAAAATTTCGTTCACTTAAGAAATACATATACTTCAGTTGAAAATTCCCCTTCAGCATTTTCCTTTAATAAGGAGAATGGTACGTGAATACTTTTACGCAGCCCTGTATATGATGTATAGAATTTATACATAACGAGTAACATGAAAAAAATAGTTCAATTTAAAGCGCATACCGAATTTTAAAACGTTCACTCTAGCAATGATTACTCAAAGACAGTACTGTACCCGATTTATTTTGTGTGTCCCTGTAAATGAATCAAAAATATTATGAATGTCCTAACGTTCAAACGTGATCGTAGTGAAATTCAGTGAATTATATCAGTTTCAATACATTTGAAATAGCGTAATGCCATTAAAATACATTGCAAACGATTTTTCCCCATATACCATAATGTACTGAAATTATTTTGAGTGCCCCTGTAAATGAACTATTAATCCCACATACTTCATATACAATACCAAACATGCTTTAATGACCCTAAATAACCTTTATCAATTGTATGAAAATCCGAGTATATTTACGGGAGTTAGAGCGTGGACAGACGACCAGACGGACAGACAAACCGAATGCATAAACACTTTTCAACTTTGTTGGAAAGTGTTAACAATAATTCCTAATTATTATAAAATAACATTATTTTTATGCATGTTTGCAGGAGATACCTAGTGTTTTGAACATTTATTTTGCTAAAAGAGGAATTATAAGGGTGGTTAAGAATGAAAAGGAAAACTGCGCGAGAACAAAATACGCGGATATTGTGATATGAGCGGATCGACTTTTCAACAAAAATGACACCTTGGTGCTTTTTCCGATAAGATTTGGAGTCAAACAACGATGGAGTTATCCAGAAATTTCTAAAAACTATACTTAACATCGTCAGTTTTTGCCACCAAGGAAGTGGATAAATGGAACTGCAATTCAGAGCAAGCGTTGAAAGGTTGTTTGAAGTGAGAGATTTGCTCTTTAGACTTAGAAATTTATATGCTTTGTTGATTGTATCACTCTATTTCCGTGATTTTCGTGTTACAAATTATAATATGTGTTCGTCACATTACCAACTGGCACACTAATACCCTTTCTTACATTAGAGAAAATTCTATAGCATTTTATAATATGTAATTTTGTTTTCGAACAGATGTAAGAAATATTTAAATTTATAAAATATTACCTGTTAATTTATAAGATATTGGTATGAGTTTACACCTCTTCGTTATTTTACTAAATGAAAACGTAGAGCGACAGAGAAACATATAATACATTAAATGATTCCAGGGGAATTGAGTTAAATAGATAATGATATGAAAAATTCTTCATTTTAACACAAACATAACTACAAAAAATTTTCAGACACTTTTAAAAACTGGAAAATTAATAGCAATTTTATTCAAAAGCATATAAAGAAACACTTTCAAAATATTGTTTTCTATTTAATCCTGTGTTCGAAGGCTCGTCGTCAAGAAAACAAGTTGGAAATTGCTCGTCAAACGTGGCAAATGAGGTGCGTTCGTAATATAACTAGTTTTATAATTATTTTTTGCACCCCATATTGTACTAAATGTATAATTTTTTGCACTTCATAAAGCGCATAGTCTGATACATCATTAAAATGCACTTCCAATATTTTTTTCCCATTCCCCGTAATGTAATGGAACACTTTTGACTGTCCCTGTAATTAAACTATACATCCGATTTTCCTAAAATTTGAAATAGCTCAACAAAATTTTGCAACAATTATATCTTTAAAATTTCAGACCATTCGGAAAGCTGTAATATCATTAAAATGCACTTGCAATAATTTTTCCCATTGGCCGTAATGTAAAGAAAAACTTTTGACTGTCCCTGTAATTAAACTATGCATCCGATTTTCCTAAAATTTGAAAGGGCTCGACAAAATTTTGCAACAGTTATATCTTTAAAATTTCAGATCATTCGGAATGCTCTAATATCATTAAAATCCACTTGCAATAATTTTTCCCATTGGCCGTAATGTAAAGAAAAACTTTTGACTGTCCATGTAATTAAACTATACATCCGATTTTTCTAAAATTTTAAAGGGCTCGACAAAATTTTGCAACAGTTATATCTTTAAAATTTCAGATCATTCGGAAGGCTCTCATATCATTAAAATGCACTTGCAATAATTTTTCCCATTGGCCGTAATGTAAAGAAAAACTTTTGACTGTCCCTGTAATTAAACTATACATCCGATTTTCCTAAACTTTGAAAGGGATCTACAAAATTTTGCAACAGTTATATCTTTAAAATTTCAGATCATTCGGATGGCTCTAATATCATTAAAATGCACTTGCAATAATTTTTCCCATTGGCCGTAATGTAAGGAAAAAATTTGACTGTCCCTGTAATTAAACTATACATCCGATTTTCCTAAAATTTGAAAGGGCTCGACAAAATTTTGCAACAGTTATATGTTTAAAATTTCAGATCATTCGGAAGGCTGTAATATCATTAAAATGCACTTGCAATAATTTTTCCCATTGGCCGTAATGTAAAGAAAAAATTTGACTGTCCCTGTAATTAAACTATACATCCGATTTTCATAAAATTTGAAATGGCTCGACAAAATTTTGCAACAATCATATATTTGAAATTTCAGACCATTCGGTTGGGTAGTTTTTGCTCTGTTGCATGCGGACAGACGGACGGACAGACGGACGGACAAACGGACGGACAGACGGACGGACAGACGGACGGACGGACTGAACGACGACTATAGGTGCTACGTATTTATATAATTACGAACGCACCTAAAAAGAGGATATTGTAAAATATATCTCGAAAGTTCAGAAGCTAATTACACATACACACACATACAAACAAAACAATATACAAAGTAAAAGAATAGGAAGCAACCAGGCAAATTTTAAGCCACGCATGAAGCAACTCGTAAAAATTTGAATTAAAAAAAAAAATCTTTCTCATTAAGGATCGTTGCAAAACTTAATATCTATAGTACAGGTATCCCCCGACTTACGTAAGTAATGCGTTCCGTAAAGTTTTATGTAACTTGAATTTTACGTAAGTCAAATTTGTAAGTTGCTTAGGTAAAATTTTGTAACAAACTACAGTATTTATTATATATATATATGTAGTATATATACACATATATATTATTTAAATCGTATTCTTTTATAAATAAAGCATCATGCAACAGTATTACAGTATTACTCGTATATAAACTATAAAAGTATGAAAAAATATAAAAACTACAATTCTCAATCTTCATCAAATAAAATAATCCTTGATAAGCACAAACTGTATTTATTATGAATTCGATGACTACTATGAATAACTAACAATAAACATTAAGTTGTTTTGTTATAGATTTGATTCTATATACCAATAAAAATGTAACTCTATCTAATTGCCGAAACGTCAGTGAAGGCTTACTGTGGAGACACGAAAAGTTTTGATTTCCGTTTGTCTGTCTGTCTGTCTGTCTGTCTGTCCGTCTGTTCCGCGATAACTGCCGCAAAAAGCATCCGATCGGCTTGAAATTAATGTGGCATGTTGATGAGGTACTCGGACTTAGCTGTATGGTTTTTGGTTAAATTTGGTTCATTCGTTCGGGAAATATAGAACATTTTATTTTGCTCTGTAATGCTTTTCAATGGCAAGTCAGACGATTTTCAAATTTTCATTTGTTGAAAGAAATGGCTCATATAAAAAATGGATTTAAATGGTAAATTTTTGATGCTGAAATTTTTAAATAAGAGTAGTAAATTATTCCTATTAGTTTGCAATTTTGTCAAAACATTTGTCAGAGCTTTTAAATTAGGTGTATAACTTATGATGGAATTTTATACATGTGTTCGAATAATATAAAACATTTTATTTTATGAATTTACTTATATTTCATTTTTTTTCTTTTAACCGTTGCGTAGCAACTATATCTCATCTAAAAATATCATAAATGTGAAAGTATGTATGGTTTTTAAAGTCAAATCAAAGTTAAAAGGAATGAATTAATGAATGCCTTTGTATAGATATTTGCATATAGATTGATTTAAACGCAGAAATGAAAATAGTATTTATATACTATATAGAATAATATCTTTATTTATGTATTCAACTATTTTGATTATAAAGGAAAAAGTTCGTTATTTTCATACAGAATAAATTGATATTATTCTATTAAACTTTATAAACTTTATTGTTGCCAAAAAAAAAAGGGAATAACAATTTCTCCCAAAGAGTTCATTTTAATTTGTAAGATTTTCACGTGCAAAGGGAAAATGCAGCAAATTACAAATAATAAAAAAGATAAATAGGACAGGAATGAATACATATAAACATTTCACACCAAATACCACCTAAATTAATTTTTGTAGTGGTATTTTCCCACACTACGAAGAAAGATTCCTCGATTTACACGATTTTACTTGGCCTTCCTTTTCTCATTGGTTGCGATTTCATTTTCGCAATTGCGTATATTAATTGGCACAAAATTTTACATTTTTATGACTGAGGTATATGTAAGGCCATACAAATAAGAAATTCCGTATTGTTTCCTATAAAATGTGATAAAGTGTTGGTTAACTATATATGTTTCTATTAAGAGGAGCAGGGCTGCCAAGCCTCCGGCGTTCTGGATACCAGTATTTTAATACAAAAAATGTTACTTTATTTAATTGAAACATTTGCGCGATTTAAAAGAACAACATTTTCTGTAAAGTAATAGTGTTGTGCAAAAAGCCTGAGACATGCCATGTCTGGTGGTGAGTAAAATGTTTTATTTCATGCATTTATCTCTATTTTAATGCGACGTGAACAACGTCCCGTGTAACAGCTTGTAGAGTGTAAAATAAATTATTAAAATAATCCCTATTACGAAAAATGAAACAAAATGCCCGGCTAAGGGAAATAAAAGGTTAGTTAACCTTTCGTAATTTGACCTGAACACAGGTGTGCATCAAATTTCAACGGTGTTTGTAACATCACGATTTTAAATTAAATGTGGATACTATTAAAAGGCTATCACAAAAAATACTTAACGGCGCCATATCACGTTTATCTATTTAGTCAATTGGAAGTGGACACGATGATGAATTATTAACCGTTAGGTTTAGAACTCCCCCTACTTTAGGGTGATTTTAGTAAGTTAATGCTATCGAGTACATTTTTAGATATTTAGATTAGATCTTAGATATAAATATTGCAGAATGATAATCAAAATTATTATTAGATTTCTAAATTAGATGTCTCAGTTTACATTTCCAAAAGTTCTTTATCCATTAGATACAGATGTTTGTGGTTAGCAGGCAAGTAAATACTTCTGTATGGATATTAGGATAACGTAAAATGCTTGACCAAATTGTTGCTTATCCTTATAAATCGCAGTGTAAAAATGAATCTAAGATATAGGATAATCATTAACTCAATCAATAGAAAATTACAAATGCAAAATTAATTACACAACGGGGGGTTCATTGGGGGCACCCCCTGAAGAAATTTGCTTTATTATATAAAAATTACTAGAATAAGTAGCTCGTGAGAATTTCAGAATATCATTACATAACAACGTGTTTAATTTAACGCTTCTAATGTCTGAAACCATCGAAATATTTTTTTCTCCTTCTATAAATGTTTGTGTAATTTAAAAGTTTAAATTTTGTTTTTGTAGAAAGATTAATATTAAGCAAAATTTGCTAAAAACAATAAGTTGCAGAGATGACGTTGAGGCTCTTGATCTGCAGATTTACTAGTTGCCGAAACGTCAGTGAAGGCTTACTGTGGAGACATGAAAAGTTTTGGTTTGTGTTAGTCTGTCTGTCTGTTAGTCTGTCTGTCTGTTCCGCGATAACTGCCGCAAAAAGCATCCAATCGGCTTGAAATTCACTGGGCATGTTGATGAGGTACCCGGATTTAGCTGTATAGTTTTTGGTTAAATTTGGTTCATTCGTTCCGGAAATATGGAACATTTTATTTTGCTGTATAATGCTTTTCAATGGCAAGTCAGACGATTTTCAGATTTTCATTTGTTGAAAGAAATGGCTCATATGAAAAATGGATTTAAATGGTAAATTTTTGATGCTGAAATTTTTAAATAACATTATTAAATTAGTCCAATAAATTATGTCAATATATTTGCGAGATTTTTTTAATTAGGTTTATAATATTGGGGGGAAATTTATGCATGTTTTCCAATAATATAAAGGATTTTGTTTTATCAATTTGACATAATGCATATTTAATTTTCTTTTCTTTTCTTTCTCTGTTGCCTAGCAACGTATTTGGTCCTAATAATATTAGTATAATTGCGTGTATAATGCTTGAGTAAAGCCAACGTCAAAACAGATGAATTAATGCATTTGTATCTTTGCATATAGAAGGATTTTAGCCCAGAAATAAAAATAGGCAATATTTCTTTTATTTTATTTATTTTATTGAAATATTTTGCTTAAAAATACAAAAGTTCATTATTTTCATGGAGAATAACGTAACATTTTCCCATAACATTTGCCAATATTTCTTTAATTGTTGCCAAGAAAATCAAAACCCGGAATAATATTTTCTTTTAAACAATTTTCAATTGAAATGTTTTGTCGTGAAATAGGAAAATGAAAAATAAAATTAAGAATAGAAAAATTATTATGGCGGCATATTGGAAATAAAAAGAAAACTCTCGAGTATTTCTTAATATAACAAGATCAAAAGTTTTGAGTAAGTACGCATAGCAGGTGAATTAGACGTCATTTATCGAAAACAAAGATGCTGGAATAAAAAGATCTTGGGTAAAATAAAATTAACTATTATTCACGGAGGAAAGAGATAGATGGAGATGCAGCATGCCGTAAAAACAGTTTGCAATACGATGTGCGTTATCGCTCAGATTTAAATGCTCTCAATCGGCCCAAACAAAACAAGCACGTGGAACAGGGACCAAATTCTTTGACTTCATCCTTTTTTTTTTTTTTTTTTTTTTTTTTTTTTTTTAAGCACGTCGTTGTGTTGTGCCGAATGTAGCGGATTTTAGGGTTACATTTTTGGCGTCACTTCAAGATTTATTGTCTGTGTACGGTTAACATGAATATTTTATTTAAAATTTAAATTTTATTAATTTATAAAAAAAAAAAAAAAAAAAAAAAAACTTATGCTTATCTTTATAAATCACAGCGTAAAAAAATCTAAGATATACTATAACCATCCGCACAATCAATAAAAAATTACGAATGTAAATTTAAATAGACTACGGGGGGTTCAGGGGGGCCCTGCCCCCCTGAAAAAATGCAATTTTTGATTTAAAAAGTTACCAGAATAAGTAGCTCATCAGAATTTCAGAACATCAATGTACAACCACTTGTTTAACACTTTTAATTTCTGAAACTTTACGAAGTATCTTGTATGCTCATAAATATTTATGTAATTTGAAAACTTTAAAAAGCGATTTGTAGGAAGTTGAATATTATGCAATGAGTGTTAAAAAACAATGACTTGCAAAGATGACGTTGAGGCTCCTGATCTGCAGATTTACTAGTATATAAACTATATTACGGTTGTGGTTTATTGCCGAAACGTCAGTGGTGGGATGAGTTCCATATCCTGTGCCGGAAGATTTTTGGCGAAAAAAAAATCTCGCCAAAATGCCGTTTTGGCGACATGAAAATTTTTCCAAGATTGCAGAAAAACTTCATTTTAAAATCTTTATATTATTTATAAATCAATGATTTTGCACCATTTTTAAAGATAGATAAACAATGATATAAAAACATGGATTTATAAATTACACAAAGATTTAAAAACGAAGTTTTTGCGCCATCTTGGAAATTTTCTTCCGATACAATTACACAAATTTTAGCAGCATTCTAAATAAATGTCCTTTTCGAGATGAATACTTGTTATTGTCAGGGGAGCTCTGCCCCCCTGAACCCCCCTTTCTTAAAACATTTTCGACAATAAAAAAGAGAAAAAAACTGGCCAGAAACTTTTTATAAATTTCAACAATATTTCAAAAACTATTATTTTTAAGGGATCCCATTTTTAATGCAAGTAAAATACCGCTCACAACTGGCAAAAAGAAAAAAAAAGTATTAAATCATAGAAAAAATGTATAAAAATAATTTAAAAATGTTTACACAACAACAACAACAAAAAAAAAACAATCAGCAAGAATTTAATGTTTATAAAATGATCCCAGTTAGGGTCTGAAACAGGGTAGCAACTTTTCATCTGAAAAAGCACATGTTTAGATTTATTTAGAATGCTGCTAAAACTTGTGCAATTGCATGGGAAGAAATTTTCGAAGTGGCGCAAAAACTTCGTTTTTAAATCTTTATGTAATTTATAAATCCATGTTTTTACATCATTTTCTCTTTTAAAAATGGTGTAAAATCATTGATTTAAAAATAATATAAAGGTTTAAAAATGATGTTTTCCCGCAATCTTGGAAAAATTAACGAGACTACTTACATCGACCGGCGCAGAGAGTAATCCAAATGTGAGTGTGGCGTGTGGCCGCGGTAGCAAATTCTTATCTAACCGAATTCAAAATTTGCTGACTAACAGTTCCCGTGATACTAGTAAACCAATAAGCTTCAAGATCTCACGTCATCCAGTTTCCAGTTGTCCGGTTTTGAAAAGTCATTTCCGAAAAAAAAGCAACCCTAAAGCCGTTCGAACGATCCGAAATCCGACGAACAAACTTAAACCAGATCGAAACATTTATCGCCAAACAAAGCGCGCCAAAAAAATCGCCAAATCTTCCGGCACAGGTTATGGGACTCTTCCCTCAGTGGGAGTTTACTGTGGAGACCAGAAAATTTTTGGTTTCCATCTGTTTGTTTGTTAGTTAGTTAGTTAGTTAGTCTGTCTGTCCCGCGATAACTGCCGTAAAAAGCATCCGATTAGCTTGAAATTAAGGATGTATATTGTTGAGCTCCCCGGATTTAGCTGTATAGTTTTGGGTTAAATTTGGTTCATTCGTTTGAAATATATAGAACATTTTATTTTGTGACATAATGCTTTTCTATGGGAAGTCAGACGATTATCAAATTTTCATTTGTTGAAATAAATTGCTCATATGAATAATAGATTTAAATGGTAAATTTTGGATGCTGAAATTTTTAAATAAGAGTATTAAATTATTCCTTTTAGTTTGCAATTTTGTCAAAACATTTGTCAGAGCTTTTAAATTAGGTGTATAACTTATGATGGAATTTTATACATGTGTTCGAATAATATAAAACATTTTATTTTATGAATTTACTTATATTTCATTTTTTTTTCTTTTAATCGTTGCGTAGCAACTATATCTCATCTAAAAATATCATAAATGTGAAAGTATGTATGGTTTTTTAAGTCAAATCAAAGTTAAAAGGAATGAATTAATGAATGTCTTTGTATAGATATTTGCATATAGATTGATTTAAACGCAGAAATGAAAATAGTATTTATATACTATATAGAATAATATTTTTATTTATGTATTCAACTATTTTGATTATAAATGAAAAAGTTCGTTATTTTCATACAGAATAAACTGACATTATTCTATTAAACTTTATAAACTTTATTGTTGCCCCAAAAAAAGGAATAACAATTTCTCCCAAAGAGTTAATTTTAATTTTCACGTGCAAAAGGAAAATGGAATAGGCAAATTACAAATAATAAAAAAGATAAATAGGACAGGAATGAATACATATAAACATTTCACACCAAATGCCACTTAAAATAATTTTTGTAGTGGTATTTTCCCAACACTACGAAGAAAGATTCCTCGATTTACACGATTTTACTTGGCCTTCCTTTTCTCATTGGTTGCGATTTCATTTTCGCAATTGTGTATATTAATTGGCACAAAATTTTACATTTTTATGACTGAGATATATGTAAGGCCATACAAATAAGAAATTCCGTATTGTCTCCTATAAAATGTGATAAAGTGTTGGTTAACTATATATGTTTCTATTAAGAGGAGCAGAGCTGCCAAGCCTCCGGCGTTCTGGATACCAGTATTTTAATACAAAAAAATGTTACTTTATTTAATTGAAACATTTGCGCGATTTAAAAGAACAACATTTTCTGTAAGATAATAGTGTTGTGCAAAAAGCCTGAGACTTGCCATGTCTGGTGGGGAGTGAAATGTTTTATTTAATGCATTTATCTCTATTTTAATGCTACGTGAACAATGTCCCGTGTAACAGCTTGTAGAGTGCAAAATAAATTAAATTATTAAAATAATCCCTATTACGAAAAATTAAACAAAATGCCCGGCTAAGGGAAATAAAAGGTTAGTTAACCTTTCGTAATTTGATCTGAACACAGGTGTGTGTCAAATTTCAACGGTGTTTGTAACATCACGATTTTAAATTAAATGTGGATACTATTAAAAGGCTATCACAAAAAATACTTAACGGCGCCAAATCACGTTTATCTATTTAGTCAATTGGAAGTGGACACGATGATTTATTAACCGTTAGGTTTAGTCCCCCTACTTTAGGGTGATTTTAGTAAGTTAATGCTATCGAGTACATTTTTAGATATTTAGATTAGATCTTAGATATAAATATTGCAGAATGGTTCAGGGGGGCGCCCCCCTGAAGAAATTTACTTTATTATATAAAAATTACTAGAATAAGTAGCTCGTGAGAATTTCAGAATATCATTACATAACAACGTGTTTAATGTAACGCTTCTAATGTCCGAAACCATCGAAATATTTTTTTTCCTTTTATAAATGTTTGTGTAATTTAAAAAGTTTAAATTTTGTTTTTGTAGAAAGATTAATATTACGCAAAGTTTGCTAAAAACAATAAGTTGCAGAGATGACGTTGAGGCTCTTGATCTGCAGATTTACTAGTATTTATATATTTTATTTAAAAAATAAATATCAAAAGTATGCAACTGCGTATCAAACGCGCTAGTATGTTCACAAATGTAATTTTCGAGATTTTTTACGTAACTGCGAATTTACGGAAGCCGCGTAATACTTAAGACGGTGGATGCCTGTATATGAAAATTTCATCTCGGTACAAAGGTTTCTGAAAAAGATAGAAAGCTAGAAGGAAAAAATAGAAACTGACAGATAAAATAAATCATAAATAATCATAGTACGAGAGGTTAAAAAAAGTAAAAGTGTTTCATAACATGTGAGAGACTTATAACCTCTCCACCTCCTCTTCTCCAAATATGCGAATTTATACAGTAGGTAGCGGTTATAAAGTTCCTGTGATAGAATGTATTTTTACTTATAAAGTATTTAGAATCTTGGTCCCAACTAGTGTTGCCAGGTGTTCTGCGAAAATCAGGATTCCCAATACTGTAGACACCACTAATTTCTTACAGTTTATTTTGCCATATCTTTAATTGCAGATAATTCTGCCATTAGATAAGCCAAAGAACATTACTTTAAAATACTGGTGTTCAGAGCATTTAAAGCCTCGATTTACGCTGCACACCTGGCAACACTTGTCCCGTCTAAAATTCTATGTAATGTAATAGCTATGCTATTTTGTACCTTTTTTATTTACGTTATGAACCAGGGTTGCAAAAAAGCCGGCTAAAATTTAAAAAAGCCAGGCCGATGTCTTTTAGTGGTTTTAACCTGCTTTTTTTGTCCAAAATTGGCCTTTTTTGGCCATAATTGGCTCTTATACAATGAAGCATTGTAATTATAAACTACATATTTTACAGAGTTTTTAATTAGTTTTAATGACATTTAATTGATTCAGAATTTAATAAGTAACCCAATTTCTCAATAATGAGGACGTAGTCAGAATTGCAAATATGTCAGCTAAATTTGAAAAGGGCCATACCAACTGCCATTTTTTTCATTTTTACTGCCCATAAAAGAGGACAATGGTTATTTAGTTACATTTTTTATTACATAATTTTAAGAGCTAATATTAATATACAAATCATTTTATTTCTAGTAAACATTTAAAATTATACATAGTCATATTAATAAAAATACCATTTCTCACTATTAAAAACATTATGAATAGCATAATGCATGAATATGCTTAGCAACAAGCTTTTCAAAATATTGTTTAGAGAATTTTTATTTTTTTTCTGTTTAAATGCTCTATTTTTTATACACTTATGTACCACTCTACTTAAATGCTCAAATATTATATCCTTTCTAATTTCTCTTTTAACTTAATCCCTCCATATGGACACATAAGAATGTTTCTATTTTGATGTGCTACATTTTGTCATTAATTAAATATAATCTTTAAAATATGTACGTGTAGTATATGTGGAGTTATGTAATATAGAATTTCAAAACACCAGTTTGGAGCCTAACTTATATTCTTTTCAATGTTTATAATTTTTTTTAGACATAATGCCTTCACACAGTTGCCTTCTAGAAGTTATAAAGACTTATTTATTTGACAAAATTTAATAGAAACCTATAATTGTTTTAGTAGAAAATATTTATAGGAGTATTAAAAATTAATTGATCCAAATTTAAAACGAATTAACTGTAAACCAACTTTAAAAAATAAAATCCGACTTTTTTTTTTTAAAAAGCCGACTTTTTATAAGTGGTTAAAACCAAAAAAAAGCATGCCGGCTTTTTTTTTGGCCTGGCTAAAAGCCGGCAACCCTGTTATGAACTGCAATTTATTGGTTATAACGTGCTTCGATTATAAAATACAACATTTCTTGGCCCCATGACAGTACGTTATAACCGATGTCTACTATAATACATTAACTTCATGGTGAGTTCACATGTGAGGCATTGGAACGCAGAGTGGAACAAATCAGGAACTTTGAAAATTGAAGTTAAGTGCATGGAGAATATCTAGACCTATCAATACACGCATAGAGATATCGGTATAAGTGACAATATCAAGAAATTTGTTTGTAAATATCACCCACAGATATTTTATTCGATAGGAAATAATTCAACCGCAATTTGGAAATCCTTATTTTTGAAGATTTAAGAAAATGTGATTTACGCCATTCTGCCTTTAACAGTGTCATGCGTGTTAACAAATATTTTTATATAATTTTTATTTCCTGTTATTGTTGTGCAGATAAAGTTTTGTTTGAATGCTTTTAAAACTTTTATGTTCCAGAGAAGACGATTTCTGTTTTCTGTCAATGCAAAAATTAAAATCTACTTCCAGATATTAAAAGTGCAAAATTCAATTAAAATTTGCCGAGAAAATGCGAAGTTACCTGAGAACTAATTCGCTACTTCCTGAAACAAGCAACGAAAAGCATTATTTCTAGGTTAGCATCCCGTCACGTGATAAAAAAGTTGTAAAATAAATATTTCGAAAATATATAAATTTGATTAGTTTAAAATCACACTAATCAGTAACTAAACTTTTACGGTTTCATACAAATTCCTTTAATATGTTGTGAACAAACTTCTAAATGCGAAAGTTGCATCAAACGCCCTTTTAGTGCCCGATAATAAAAACGGATATTTTTAGAGGCGCATAATTATGGTTTCATAAATATATTTATGGTTTCCTGAAACTATGTTTCATATGTTGGAAGCAAACTTTTGAACATAAAAATTAAACGAATATTTGCTCAATTCCACCTATAAAAAGCGAATATTTTTTATTGGTGCGCATATAATATTTGAATATAACAATAAAATAAATTGATTATGCCTTATCATCAAAAAAGGAAAATATATATAAAATTCAAATTGAATCTTTAGCAGATAATTTTGAGATACACATTGCACGCACACAAACAAAAAACAATCTTCGAGAAAATATTTTAAATTAAAAATTATTTAAAACGCATTAGTTATGTGCAGTCGTGAAAACCAAAGGATACCCTCGTACCAACTCTGTCGAAAATAATTGTTTAAAAATGTGACGTACCAATTGATTAGTAATAACATCTATCAAATAATTCTATACTTAAATTTTGCTTAGGGAGTAGCCTACACATAAAAATTGTCCCAAACTTTAAAATTTTCAATACTAACACCTAATTTTGACACCATATTAGGATTCTTCGGCAAATGTTCCATTCGTATGCCAAAAAGGAAATCAAATGGTTTACGAATTATGTAGGTATAATGTTTGAAACTCTTAATGTTAAATCACTTTTAATCGTTACAAAACACTTTGAATTGCGGGAAAGTTTTGCACCATAACCCTAAAACTACTTGGTGGAATAAGCTGTAATTTAAGATTCGAATATTTGAAGCTTCTAGAAGTAAATTGCTGTTGAAAAGTTTATAAATTGCAATTAATAATTTTTTCGAATATTAATTTTGAAAAAATATACTTTTTAAAATTAATTTTCGAATAAATTATGATTTGCCGCAATCATTGAATAAGAATTTAACATTTGGAGTTTCAAACATTGAACTTGCGTAATTCCTAAACTAATTTACCAAATGACTTCTTATTTGGTATCCAAAGAAGACCTTACTGAAGAAGACAAATTTGATATTAAAATTAGGTGCTAGTATTGAAAATTTTAAGGGCTGATATAATATTTATATATACACGACTCATAAGCAAAATTTAGTTATACCATTAACTAGTAGACATTATTGCTAATCGATTAGTACTGAGTATCTGTTTTTGCGACTGTACAATGGATTTTGATATCATTTAGACATATTTTCAAGGAATAGTTTCTAAAATACTCTAACGTCAAGCCCCTGGACTTCGGTTACGATTTCAAGAATGAGAGAGAAGATAAACCAGCGTTATAGCGATTATGGGTTGAACGAATTTTACGTTTTTGAGTAGTTTCGTATATAGCGAAATAATTTTACCGATGTTTTTTTATTTAATTAATTTTATGGGAGCAAACACACGATTAGTGATCACGGCTTTAAAGTTATCCCAACTTTTTTTTTTTTTTAAAGATTCTTCTATAGTGTAGTAACTGGATCCTATGATGATTTATTTCCTTTCGTTGTTTAGATAAGCGCAAGCAATTCATACACGCGTAATAGAGATAATGGTTTTAACGAATATATATTTTTAGAGATTTTTATACAACGTTTGTTTTTCTGAATCCAAAGGTTTTTTCCCGTTTTGACGGGCGGTACGAAGAGTTCATACATGCGTTAGTGAATATGACTTTAACTAATTTCATGCATTTTTTATATTACTATATAGCGAGGTTGCTGCCGCCAATGATGAATTTTTTGTTTTCATGGGTGCAGAGCGCTCATTTATGCGTTTGTGATCGTGGGTTTAAAAATGTTCATGCATTTTTTTTTTTTTTTTTTAATTGCTGTACAACAAGGTTATTGAATCCAATTCAGCGATTTGTTTTTGTTTTTATGGGTGTGAAGTGTTCGTACATGCGTTAATGATCGCACCTTTAACGAATTTCATGCATTTTTGTCATTTCTGCACAGCTAGATTGATGCATATTGTGATTTCTTTGTTATTTTTCATGTATGTGAAGCGCTTATACATGCATTAGGTATTACGGCTTTGAAGAGTTTCATGCATTTTTGAGATACCTATACAGCGAGGTTGCTGCATCCAGTTCGTTTTTTGTTTGTTTGTTTGTTGTCATAGGCACAAAGGGATGGCAGCTTTAACGAATTCCATATTTTTACAGTTATATACAGCGTTTTTTAAATTATTTTCATGGTCCGTTTTAGTGATCGTGGCTTTCAAGATTACATATTTTTCGAGACGTTTAAACATCGAATAATTTAATAGTACAGTGATAAATTAATTTAACTTTTGTAACCATTGTATTATATCTCATACAGTTAAAATTCTGTCTTGTTTGACGCCTATGGATCCGCTTACGGAAAATTAGCCATTTTACATGTACGAAGAGCGTGTATAATAAATCATTTCATTTGGCTTACCACATACTATTTGTAATAATTTTAGGTTTCATTTAAATTTTTGGTATTTCTTGTGCCCTTTTTATACTTTATGTAATATTTTTTATCCGTGCGAAGAGCTGGCTTTGCATGAAAATTATTTTCCCTGAAGATGATACCTAGCGCACAGAGCGATTATACACAGAGCGATTTCTAAAACCCATATTCGTCCTTCCTTTCCGCTCATTTCTCTCACAGTAGATCACAGTGCGCATGTGCGCAGAGTTCTCTGCGCATATGCGTATTTGAAATTATAGCCAAACTGCAGGGACTAGACGCTAGATAAAAAACTCATAACTAAAGCAAAAAGTGATAAAAGTAAAAAAAATATTCAAACCATTAATGAGGGCATAGCTGTAATAATAAAGTGTTAATAATATATATAACAATGATCCGAAGTACCTTTTTATCTTTACATAATCTTCTTTACTGTTATTGCGATTTAATAAAAGTATAATTAAAAAATATATCAGCGACGTTTAGTACAGTTTTTATATACAGTTTGAACTTTTGTAAAAACTGTTCTCACTCCCTACCACTAAAAACATTTTTAAATAATAATAATAATTGTTTGCATTTTATTATTAAATTATCTTTTCTGTTTCACAAAATATAATCTGTGCTTTTGTCAATGCAAAAACAGAAATTTAATTCCAGCTATTAAAAAGGCGAAATTAAATTAAAATTTCCGAGGAAATGTAAAATTATTTAATTCATCATATTCTGAAACACTATTGAAAAAGAACAATTTTCTAGTTAACGTAAGGTCACTTGACAAACAAGTTGGAAATTGCTCGTCAAACGTGGCAAATGAGGTGCGTTCGTACTATAATTAGTTTTATAAATATTTTTTGACCGCATATTCTACTGAATGTATATTTTAGTGCACTTCAATAAGTGCATATCATTTCATTCTGTTCGAAAGGCTGTAACATCATTAAAATGTACTTGAAATATTTTTTCCCATTGGCCGTCATATAACAGAAAACTTTTGACTGTCCCTGTAATTAAACTATACATCCAATTTTCATAAAATTTGAAAGGACTCGACAAAATTTTGCAACAATTATATATTTAAAATTTCAGACCATTCGGTTGGGTAGTTTTTTGATGTGTTATATGCGGACAGACGGACTGAACGACGATTATAGGTGCTACGTATTTATACAATCACGAACGCACCTAAAAAGATATTACCGTAAAATGAATATTTCTAAAATATAGACATACATACTGTAGATTCAAAATCGCACCTTTATCAGAAACTAATTTTATATGGTTTCATAAAAATTTCCTTTAGATGTTGTGAAGAAAATTTAAAACGAAAAAATTGTATCAAACATCCATTTTTTGCCCGATAAAGAAATCAGTTATTTTTTACAAGCGCATAGTTATATGGTTTCATGCACATATCCGATGAAATGCTTGTTTAATGCCCGCATAATAAAAATCGGATATTTTACCGGTGCGTAATTAACATTTGTATACAACAATAAAATAAATTCATTATGAGTTTTGAGGCTTATCATTAAAAGAGAGAGAGAGAGAGAGAGAGAGAGAGAGAGAGAGAGAGATTGTAAATTATGTGTGGAAAGATTAGCAATTAATTGCCCAATACAAATCATACAAAACACTAGAGAACAGGAATTCTGCTTTTTCAGAATTTAGTGTCGCCCCCGACATTTCCATTACTTCATTTTCTTCTGATGGACTGGTGGTTTCTATTATTATGAAACAGCCATTATAAATGAAGTGTTAGGTAAAGATGAAAGATCAGTCGTAAAAAGTTAGAACTCTGATTTTCTGGTCAGAATAGAAAAAAAAATGGCCATATATATATATTTTTTAATTATGGCCATTTTTTATTTTTCCATTCTGACCAGAAAATCAGAGTTCTAACTTTTTACGACTGCTCTTTCATCTTAAAAAAAAAAAAAAAAAAAAAAAAAATGGCCATTTTTTTTTTCCCCATTCTGACCAGAAAATCAGAGTTCTAACTTTTTACGACTGCTCTTTCATTTTCCCCTAACGCTTCATTTATAATGGCTGTTTTATAATAATAGAAGCCACCAGTCCATCAGAAGAAAATAACTCGGTTAAGCGGGACCCGGATAATCGGGACTCTACTGTAGTGCAAAACATATTTCAATTTTAAGACTTAAAGCACACGCTTTTATTTTATGTAAAATGACGCCTTTTGCATTAATATAGATACTTAAAATTAAATATAGTTTATAATAGTTCCATGTTTTATCATAAATCATTCATTTATATTTTTCTCAAAATAGCACGTATTTTAATTAATTTTTTTTCAGTTTTTATGAGAAAATGGCAACAAAAAATATAATTGCTATTTTTCAACTATTTTTCTTTACTTTGTACTGAAATGGAGTACTTGAGTTGCAAAAATGAACCAAATATCGCTAAAAACTACAAAAAAATAATATTTCAAAAATAAATGGAGATGCAGTTTTCAAACAAATTACATTTAAATGTACTTTTTGTTTTCCAATACGACGGTATAAACATTAAAAATGTGCGATGTTTAGAAGTTTTAAAAAATGCTGTAGAGTATTTAATCGCACAGTGAAACATCGGCTTTTGTTTTACTGCTGGCTTATACAAGGTAACGTTATTTATTGGAGACAAAATAAGCTGGGAGAAAGAAATAGCATACCGGGGGCTAATAAAAACTTCAGCCGAACTGTAGCAGGAGGAAATTATAGCTTTCATATTCCTTGTAACTTTTGTTTGAATATGACTTCGATAATGTAACATGTAAATAATTTTTCGCCGGTTTGTATTTTAGAAAATTAACTCCGGAGGATGGTTTTTAAAGATAAACAGAAACGTCGAGTATAATTCTTATTTTTGTGATTTTAATTTTTACATCTTTGTTTAAAATCTCGAAATAAAGTGTCCGTTGGATAGCAACTTATTCTTTTGTTTTCAGACTTTGATAGATTTTTAAAATTTAAAATTTATTTCTTATATTGACCACTAACAATACCTAAAAACATTTTTATATCAAAAATAGCAATTACGTATGTAATTAAAGTTTTGAAATTTACTAAAATCTGTATTTCGGTATTAACCGCAGGTCAGCTGTTGATAGGCAAAGAAATCGCCAAAAATAACACTATTTACTGCAACCTTTTTAATTTTTGATTATTTCAGTGTTTAAGCTCGTAGTTCGATAACATATCGGTTAAATTTGGGTTTTATTTACAACTCACTATCCGACCCGAGTGACTCGGATTAAATATGTTTGATACACTGTCCGGTATACAGATCGTAGGTAAAAATAGTTTTCAATTAAAAACTCTAATGGCTTTTGACAATTAGTATATTTGCGCAGATTGCTCATGCACCATTGCTCTAAAAAGCATTTTTGGTACTTTAGTATTAGCAGCACGCCAGCGGTCAATAGCAAAAATTTAACAATTTATAGCAAACCTTTGTTTTTTTATTATATCAGTCTTAAAGCGCGTAGTTCGATTACATGTCTGTTAAATTACTTTTTATTTATTATTTGCGATTTTGTTTATTTATTTATTTGTAAAGTTTTAGTTTCGTTTAGTAATTTAGTTACGTTATTACTCGGGAACAAACAAATTCTAAACTGATTTTTGATTGTTTTAAATGCAAGTTAAACGCAATCGGGTTCCATGTTCATTTTTGAGACAGATTTAAAAAAAAAATTCATAGTTGAAAATTATTTTAAAAATGTACAAGAAATCAATAAATTAAGATAGTACAGCTTTCAAAGAAATTGAATTTGAAAGTAATTTTTTATAATTTCATATATATACGATTCGACGGTGTAAAAATTGAAGTTGTGCGATCTCTAGGCCAATGTCAGAGCCTTAGAAGCATGCGATAAACAAAAGTGCTTGTTTAAGTTGTTTCCACCGTCGATATGACCTCAGCGTTACTCACGGATATGATTTTGCTTTATAATATAGATATTCGACTATGCTGTTTTTTTCCGCGTAATAAGTGATATTTTAAATCAAACACTAATTTATAGTCAGTATTGCCAATTTAACATGTTTTTTTTTATTTAAATAAGCCTCCACAAACTCCGGATAGTGATTGTCGCTTTCTTTAATTACAAAATGTCTGCCATTAAATAAAAAAAAAAAAAAATACTATTCGAAAATAATGGTAGGATTTTTAAAATGAAATTAAATTAGCAACCCGGTTTGTCGTCCTACTTATCCATGTCAACTGATAGTGATATCAACTTGTATATTAACCAATAATTATTCAATTCGTAACAGTAAATCACACTGTTAAGGGGACTTATCTAGTGGGGGAAGAAAAAAATGTGGAATCCCATGTTATCCTATGGGAAAAAATGGGTATCCTTCTTGTTCATTCAAAATTGGATGTTGTGATTACTGATACTGTGTGATTACATGTGATTACTGATAAGTTGTTTTCTGGTTAATATAGAAACAGAATCTATTTGAAGATACAGAAATAAAAACGATGCCATACCATTTTTTCTTTCTTTCTTTTTTTTTCTTTTGTAACATATGAAGTAACATTATCATCTGTTTAGAATGACTTTTTATTAGATTAGTTTGGAATAACATTTTTTAGATTAACTTTGTATATAAGAAAGTACTTTATCCCTCTGAAAGCTCCAAATTTTTACTTTTATTTTTTGTTCAGTTCAAAGTTATTAACGAGTAAAGTAAACTTTTTATACTTCTCGTTTTTTTTTTTTTTTTTTTTTTTTTTTTTTTTTTTTTTTTTTAAACACGAATTGTAAAGTACGCATAATTATCTAAAAAATAGTTTAAGCTTACCGAGGGACAAAATCTTTTCTATCTTCGTGTTGAAAAATAAATATTGTTGAAATTTCCAAATTTGAAGAAGAAGGATACGTATTTTCCCGCATAGGAAAACATGGGATTCAACTTTTTTTCTTCCGTCCCAGATAACTCCCCTCATCACTATCTGAATGCCAATGCACTCTACGCAGTTTAGTGTCTACAAAATTATAGAATATTCATAAAAAAATTGGCCAAGATTTAAACTGATCGAATCATCATATATGAATTTTCCATATAAATATTATGGTTTTATTTGCATTTTAGAAAAAAATAGTTAACAGCAAATTATGATTAATTATTACAGTTAATTCCAATCCTAAATATTCAGTAATACTTTAGTTAATGGTACCAGAAAAATGTAAAAATTATGTTTATGTTAATATTAACTTTATAAAAATTTAGCTAACTAATTGGGACTTCCTAATAAAAAGTTATTCTGAACAGATGAAAATGTTACCCCAAATGCTACATAAAAAAAAAAAAAAAAAAAAAAAAAAAAATGCAGTTTAACAAATTACAACGACCATTTGGAAAATGATTTTTTCAAAGACTAAAATTTAAGACTTAAAAATCGCACGGAGTTGATCATACGTTACGTACGCCATGGATTACATTTTTCGGTACTGTAAATTTTTAAACTTCTTCGGAGCTGGTCATTCATTACGTACGCCATGGATTAAACATTAATATTCCTGGACCAATTTTAAATGAAATTTCATTCTTAAACTTCTAAACATCCTACAATATTACTTTTTACACCGTCGTATAGAAAAAAAATGTACTTTTAAATGCAATTTGTTTGAAAGCTGTATCTCAACTTGTTTCTGAGTTATTAATTTTTTTTGTTGTAGTTTTTATTACTTTTTTGTCATAGCGGCAACAGAAGTATCCATCTCTGTTGAAAGTAAAGGGAAAATACATATTACTGTATAGAAAATCAGAACACGAATAAAATGCGGATTCAACTAATAAAACGCTTCAGATATGTTTTTGATTTCCTACCCTGACAGAAGACTATAACCATTTTTCCAAATGGTTAAAAAAAAAAAAAAAAAAAAAAAATTGGTCTGGCATCGTTTTTATTTCTGAATCTTCAAATAGATTCTATTTCTATATTAACCATAAATTAACTTATTAATAATTAGTAAAATATCTTAAATTGGTATCTTACTGATAAAATCTTATGAACTGCATAAGCTTTATATTATTCAACGTCTAGAATATAATACAAAGTTAATGTAACTTTTTTGCACAGTTAAAAAAAAAAAAAAAATGCCAAAAAATGGCAGCGTTGCATGTCTTTTTTTACGCAAAAGCAATACTATTATTTTTCATTAATTGAAATTCAAATTATGTACCGTACTTACACAATAATAAAATTTCAACTACAGTTAAAAATTAAAAAAAAAAACAATTATTTTAGTAAAAAATCGATAACACATTTTAGACGTTATTACTAATTAATTTCAATTCAACATACTCTATTTTTATGTTGTTTTAAAAAATAAAACGAATGCCGCTTACTGTATCGATCGAGGAATCGCATATACTTTTTAATAACTAACTTAATCTAAATGGTCTTAAAAAATAATTTTGTTCCTCAGCTAAAATACAACAGCAAAGTAATCATAAAAAAGCAACGATGCCGAAATTTTTAATTTCAGTTACATGTTTGCCGTTGTATTTAGGTGAGAACTTTTAATTAATTTGTGAAGCAGAAATAGAATCAACTTTTATTTTCGCAATTAATTTATTCTCTGAACGTCGCGGAAAAATAGCTGCAATGCCCAAATTTAATGTAGTTTCATCTGTTCGCTCCTATTTATATTAAATAAATTTGCGATACTCCTGGGGAAAAATAATCTTTTTTTTTCCCTTTTAATCTTAACTTTCTGTTTCAATTTCCCTTTTATGAAAAAAAAATATATATTCATTTTAATCTACCATTTTAGGATTTTAAATCTCTGAAAAATCAACTATTTTGATTGCCTAGGGAAGCGCAAAAAACGAAAAATTAAATTCTACCCATCTATTTCGCTAAGTAATGAAGAAGAAAGGAAAAATTCATCTTTTAATACCTATATGTATACAAGTAAAAATTTAAAAAATATTCTCGCCCAATTTAATTCGCGGATCTGTCGAAAGCTCTGAAATTCCATTTACGTTAACAACTGCTAAAAGAAGAAAGAAATCTTTGATTTAATTTTCTGTGCGGCAAATCTGTTTAATCCATGATTCATAACTGAACTAATTAATTTTGGGAAACTTTCTGATCCAACTATTCAGGTTTGGTTGTGTCACAAATTATTTGAGCACAGTAAATTGTTTCGAAGAATATTTTCAAAGTTTGTTTTGAAATAGTTACATTTTTTCTTTTCTTTTACAGGGACAAACTTCAACAACTATTTATTAGATTTAGTAGCAATTAATTCAAGGTAAAAAATCCAGTAATCAAGTTAAGCGCAGTAGTCAGCCTTTCAAATTGCAACAAACCGGTATAAGAAACTGATTAAGCTCTATATACATTACTGATAGGGGATAAATTACACTGTAAAAAAAGACAAATGTTCATTAATCTATGAAAAGATAAATATAATCACATTCAAAACTATATCATCCTGATACCCAAGCAAAATGTAATGCATAAATTTTTTTAAATATGAGTTTTTTTCAACAAATAGGCATCAAAAATGACGTTTTTAAAGAAATTATAAATCGATTTTTTAATTTTGTTTTACAGCACATCCATCTAAATGGATGTTCAGGCCATAAGTAAAAGTAAATGCTATTTTAAAATAATTAAAAGAATGCGAGAAGTATGGGAAAGAATAGAATTTATTATAAAGAACATAAGGCAAGTATTAACATCTGATTTAAAATTGCAAAATAAAACTAATTTAAACAAATTAAAATAACATAAAAACGAAAATTACCAGCAGAACGTAGAATTCCAACTTGACTCATTTATTACGCCATTTTGTATACAAAGTAGTTACCGTTGCCAAAATCCAAAAGCTGAATGTTGATTTTTGATTCATACGTTACCAAAACCAACTGGTTTTAGATTGCTCAATGAAATGTAATGCAATAGAAGGAGAAAGCAAAACATCCATTTAAATAGATGCCAGGTCTCAGGAGGATATAATAACCTATTCCGAGTTACCCTCTAATATTCCGAAAAAGCGTTCTGTATATTTAGAAGCCTGAGAAACCAATATTTTCGAGATTTAAAGAAGCATTTATAAAAACAAAGTTTCTTTTTCTGCCACTGATTTTCGGAAACATTTCCGAATAGTTTTCATAAGTTTTTTTTTTTTTTTTTTTTTAAAGTAATATCGGTTTTAAGATGTCATCCATTCTCAGTTAAACATTTTCAGCTGCTGAACTGAATGTATGCATGCAACAGTAGCAAATAATATTACTTTTTATTAGAGATCGACCGAAAATTCCGGTTCATTTTAATTTTCGGCCCAAAATCTGGGTTTCGCCGAAAATTCGTTTTTCGACGAAACCTGCTCCCGAAAATTCGGCCGGACTAAAACTATCTGTTAATCGAAAATCTCGTTTCTTCCTTCGTAAATTTTCAACATTACTCATTGATTTCAGCTGTATCGGCTTAAATGAGTCATTCTTTATTTATTGCTATGGAACTTAACTGTTTATAATTATCAGTAATGACTGACTCAAGACGCGAGTACAAATTATAAAGCAAATAATGGATATATGACTAAATTTTGAAGACGCTTTTCACGTGACCATTAAAAGCTGCAGACTTAACAATAATAGAAAATTTTTAGTTTGAAACCGCAGAAGTATTTCCAATACTCTTTGAGAAAGTTCTATTCGAAAACCATTATAAAAGATAAATCGTGGTATGTATACTTAAAGCATTATTTAGATAAAATTTGGATAACTAGAAAATCATTCTCTTTCTTTGATGAATTAATTACATTTTATTTTACATGATAAAGAAAGTTTTGGCCAAAGGCACAGACAGCCAACTTCGGCCAAGCGTATAATTAATTATGTACATTTAATAAACACGTATTAATTAATAATTATGTATAATTATGTATGTATTAATTACTTTTAAAAAATTGGACATTTTCGTGTGCGGCCAAAAATAGGAAGATTACCCGAAATATGATTTCGGTTTCGATCGATTTTTACTTTTAATTTTAAAGTTAGTAGAGTTAATCCGTTATGTTAATCTTTAAAACATATTTGTTGAACAAGAAAATGTTTATAGAGAGTTGTTAGCGACCGAAATGCCCCCGTTCAGCGTTGAGAAAAATTATTAATACACTATAAAAACTGCTCGGAAAATCAGTCGAAGCAGAAGAAAGTATGCTTTTATAAATACGCTTTCAATCTCGAGAATATATTGATTTCTAAAGATAAAGAAGGCTTTTCGGAATCACGAGTAACTCGGAGGAGGTTATTGTATATATTCGTTCGAGGTTATATTATAATTTCATAGATTTAAAAAAAAATTGTTTTTTTTCGTACTGTGTATGAAAAAATTGTTGCACAGTGGGAAATAACAATATTTCATTTTGTATCGAAAATAAACTATTTATAAAGTAATTATTAAAGGTACACATACAGGGTGATTCAGCTCGTCGGTGACAAACTTTAAGGATCGATAGAGCACACCTAGACGAACATTTTTGAATAGGGAATGTAGGGTCCCTGACGCGATGGTAAGGCGCTAGGCGCTTTCGAAAATTTGGGTGCCGAAATTCGAAACGTCATAAAAACTAGGGAAATGGTTAGATTTTCTTGCTTGTTGCGTCGAAATGATTCTGTTTGTTTAGACTTTCTTCAGTACCAATTTGATAAGCGTATCTCTTAAAACATGGATAGGGGGCGCTGCAGACTTTGGAGAGCTAGACAACAACTTTAAGCCCGTTATTTTGATAATTTAACACATGCTCGCCAAAGTTTATACTCTAACTTAAAGTTTGAACCCAAAAGTAGAGCCCTGCAAAAAGCGTAAGAGCCGGAATAAAATGTCAAAGTACAGGGTGGTCGAAACTCGAAGGCTCCTAGGAGATAAACAAACAGATTTCTTGACTTATGGCATGCATTTTCATGATTCTGTTTGCTGGGGCTCTCTGAAACTCAGTTGAACGGTACAAAAAGAAACATCGATAGGGGGCGCTTTGGGCAAAAAACATAATTCGTTGACATTTCGGACGCTAACTGGAAACGGGGCGCTACGATCAGTTAGAAACAAAACAAGAGAGTAATTTACTTATCATAAGAAGCTATTAAAACTGCAGTTTGTTTGTTTTTTTTTAACAAACATAGCTGGTTTCAATCATGCACAATGCGCGCAATAAAATTTACATAAGGTGCTTTTTGCTGATTTATGCAAAAGATATCGTACCATATCGATATGCAAAAGATACGTAATGCGTAGACGACAACGCGAGATGACGTAGTTGTATGCGCAGGCACGTCTTTTGAACGTGCGGTACCTACTTAAGCTTCGGGTTACTTGTCTGCAGATCGGTAGTAGGATGGAACGGTACACAAACTCTGAATTGGCTGACATGCATTTGGCGTATGGCGCTGCTGGTTGTAATGGACGAGCCGCTCAGCGGTTGTACGCCGAGCGTTACCCCAACAGGCAAATCCCCTGCCATGCCTTCTTCGCTCGAGTACACCAGAGGTTGTCCACAACGGGATCTTTCGACGGAGGCAGGCCTGAACGGGAGCGATCAGTGAGCACCCCCGACAACGAAGAGGCTGTGCTTAACCTGGTTGAGGACAACCCAGGTCTTAGCACGAGAGATATCGCCAGACATGTTGGCATTTCGCAAGCAACTGCGTGGCGCATCTTACGTTCCCGGAATCTGCACCCCTACCACATCCAGCGGGTGCAGTTGCTCAGAGAGCAGGATTTTGGCCCTCGAGTGGAATTCTCAAGATGGTACTTGGCGATGAGATCCAGGGATCCCCGTTTTGTAAACAGCATTTTGTTTACGGACGAGTCCACCTTCAGCCGGGAGGGAATGTGGAACGCCCACAACAGTCATGTGTGGTGTGATGAAAATCCACATGAAACCAGAAGCCGAGCAGCCCAGGAGCGTTTCTCAGTAAATGTGTGGGCCGGCATTCTGGGGGATTGCCTCATTGGCCCTTATTTGTTACCTGAACGGCTGACAGGTGGAAATTACCTGATTTTCCTGGATCAAGTGCTGCCGCAGCTTCTGGATGAGGCGCACGTACCCGAAGGTTCGCGTCGCCAGATGTGGTTCCAGCACGATGGAGCTCCGGCCCATTACACGAACGACGTGCGTCTCCATCTAAACGCAAGGTATGGCCAGCGGTGGATCGGGCGTGGGGGTCCAGTTCACTGGCCTGCCCGATCACCAGACCTCACCTGCTTGGATTTCTTCCTTTGGGGTTACCTGAAGGCCGAGGTATACCATACACCTGTCAGCAGTGCTGAAGAACTTGTGGCGCGCATTGTGGCAGCTGCAGGGCAGATCAGAGATACTCCTGGCATTGTTGGAAACACACACTCCTCAATGCGACGGAGGTGCGAAGCCTGCATCATGGCCCAAGGTCGAAATTTCGAGCATCTTCTGTAGTGTTATTTTTTGTAAATAAATTTCCAGTATCATTGATGTTTTTGGTCTAAATTTATTCAGAAGTGTTGAGCAGAGGTAGAAAATGTGTTTTCATTATTACTAACTGATCGTAGCGCCCCGTTTCCAGTTAGCGTCCGAAATGTCAACGAATTATGTTTTTTGCCCAAAGCGCCCCCTATCGATGTTTCTTTTTGTACCGTTCAACTGAGTTTCAGAGAGCCCCAGCAAACAGAATCATGAAAATGCATGCCATAAGTCAAGAAATCTGTTTGTTTATCTCCTAGGAGCCTTCGAGTTTCGACCACCCTGTACTTTGACATTTTATTCCGGCTCTTACGCTTTTTGCAGGGCTCTACTTTTGGGTTCAAACTTTAAGTTAGAGTATAAACTTTGGCGAGCATGTGTTAAATTATCAAAATAACGGGCTTAAAGTTGTTGTCTAGCTCTCCAAAGTCTGCAGCGCCCCCTATCCATGTTTTAAGAGATACGCTTATCAAATTGGTACTGAAGAAAGTCTAAACAAACAGAATCATTTCGACGCAACAAGCAAGAAAATCTAACCATTTCCCTAGTTTTTATGACGTTTCGAATTTCGGCACCCAAATTTTCGAAAGCGCCTAGCGCCTTACCATCGCGTCAGGGACCCTACATTCCCTATTCAAAAATGTTCGTCTAGGTGTGCTCTATCGATCCTTAAAGTTTGTCACCGACGAGCTGAATCACCCTGTATATTAAAACAGAATTTAAGTACAATTAAATACAATAAACCCAACTGGAGTGAAAAATTATATTGTATTTAATTGTATTTAAAGTCTGTCTTAATATATGTGTACCTTTAATAATTAAAAATGGAATTCAGATGTTAATTTATGTGCTTTAATATACATTGTGGATCGATGGAAAAAGAAATTTATTCATCGTTGTCACGTCATCCTGTGCTATCTGATAGATGGACGGTGACGTTCCCTAACTTGGTTTATTAGTGAGAAATTGCCAGGCTAGGACATCGGCCAAGGGTAGCTTAACGGTAGAGCAACAGCGCGTTATGCTGTCGACCCAGGTTCGATTCCTGGCCCCGGCTAATTTTTCACTCCAGTTGGGTTTATTGTATTTAATTGTATTTAAAGTCTATCTTAATATATGTGTACCTTTAATAATTAAAAATGGATTTCAGATGTTAATTTATGTGCTTTAATATATATATAAAGTATTTTATCCCGCTGTGGTTTACTTCTTTTGGATTGATTGAATATGGCAGCCCTTACCCTATACTAGGAAAGGCGAAACTATGAGTAAAGGCTATTGGGAGGATAGGCTCCCTACCTGATAGCTTCTTTTCCTTTTCACTTGGCGATTTCATAGCGAACTTCGCCAAACAGATAAATAACACAGTACCTACCAAATTTTCCAGGAAACCGGTTTACGGGTATTATGAATCGCCGTGTTTGCTACTTGTGTTTATTAAACTTATATGATATGATTAAATTTAAGTTTAATTAATAAATGAATAAAGTTTCGTGTAAAAACTTTTATAGCTCGAGCTTTTATAGTTACGAGAGAGAGGGGACAATAAATCTTTAAGTAAAGAGGAGTATTATTTTAATCCAGAGACTAGAGCGTGTAGGAGAAGGGGCTTGTGGGAGAATTACTGTTATTATTGTTATTTTTACCAGTAAGACAAATACAAATTTTGAAAAGAATTTACATCTTGATACTGTTATTGTAAAGACAAATGATGCCGAATATTAAAAAAAAAATTAAAATACCGTATAAAGTTAATTTTAGTTCTGGGATAATTAGAGAAACAATTGTAATAATTTTTGTGCTAAATTGTGTGTGCGTTTTTATGATTTTTATTATTTTCGTGGATTTTATGTAATATTAAAATTTTATCCAAACGCCTCATATTAACTGACTTTAATTGTATTAAATATACATCTTTTATGTTCAAGACAGAAAATAATTTTTACTTTGAGTTCCTGTTGCTACATTACTATAGTTCCAGCATTAATTATTTAGATTAACTATTTACAGTATAAACTTTCACGAAAACAGATTTTTATCACTTATTTTATATTAGCGGGTGGATTAAAACGCTGCTATGCTAAGTAATGCAGATTCGTTTTTCGTGAAATTTTAGCGGCTTTCGATGATCCAATTTGCCACACATCAATACGGTTTTTTTTTTTCAAAAGCGGATCTAAAAAGGAGTTTATGATCCCCTTTGAACGATTAATTTTTCTATATAAATATATATTTTAAAAAGTAAATACATATTAAGAGTCTCCCTCCCTTTCCCAGAAAAAGAAAAACAAAATCCACTGAAAAATGCAAATATTTTGACAATCATTGAAGTGATTTAAAACGAAAATGCATACTATTTAAGCGCCGAAAAATCGAACTAGTTTTTAATTTTCTTATATGCGATAGATCTTCAATAATAACTAATCGTTCCCTCGTGAGCTTGTAAAGGATTTTTCGAAGGTTCTTTCATTTATTCTGTTGATAAAATATCTTTACAAATTATTTTTTCTTAAAATTAGTATTATTAATTTCACAACATTTTAGAAATTAAGATAATTTAAGACTTTTATCAATGACTTAAAACTATATCCAATTTTTAAAACCGCGATTTATATAATTTAGTTAAAATCCCTGACACTATTTCTATAGCAAATTTACTTAATATTTAACATGTTTATTTTTTCATCTCCATGAAATTTCTGTAAAAATTGGATTAGGGGTCAAAGCTTATTTATTTATAAAATCTGGGTACTAATTTCGAAGTTAAATTTTTGAGAGATAAAACATTTTCTGTGACACTGAAACTTCTTGTTAATTGCATACTGAGTTTTTGATTTAATGTAGCATTTTATTTATAAAAAAGTTTTTATATTATATTCATATAAAATATGCCACACTTCATTAATATTTTATATCAGGAGATACCTGATATAGTTGAGTTGGAATGGTTTATCCACGTTAAATAAATGTTAATTAACTTTTAAAATAGAAAGGATAATATAATTTTATAGAAATTACGCTTTAAGTATCAATAGATGTAATTTTATTGTTACTCACAAGAATTATTTCATTAAATTAATTTTATCTACACGTCAAATAAAAGATGTAATTAATTGATGTCATCTTTATTACTATAATTTTTAATTATATGGACAAAGTATAAAAATCAGCTGTTCTATCGTAATTACAAGGGTAAAATTTTGCAAAAACTTGAATAGAAAAACATCCATAAAATTAAGCTAATCATTACACATATTTTATATGCAATAACAATTACCATTAAAGAAACAATAAAAAAAATTATCAATGTGAAATATGTACATAAATATGTTACTATAGCTAATTGTTTATTATTTTATTGTAGTTAACGATATTAAAGCAATGATATTCTAACGTTTTCCTTTCCTCTGTATTCATAAACCTTCTTGTTAATTCGGAGCGAACACTTAGGTATTTTACTTATAATATAATTACTACATAACTCGCCAATTAAGCGACAGGCTGCCAAATTAGGTAACGTATAACAGATTCGGTAGGGAGCTTATCCTCCCGATAGGAGCCAGTCGAAACTATGGCACGCGTGCTACATGGGGCACTCAAGAATATTTTCGGCACGACAAAAATATTGCTGAGGATTTCGATTAACGTGAAAAAACAGATCAATCAAGACTAAGAAATTTATTCATTTATAAACTCATAATTCAACGCGTTTCATTCATATTTAGCTATTTGAAAAGTTTTCTGGATACACTATAATTGGTTGGTGTTGGTTTGTAGGGAAAAATCTCTGGCACTTTCCAGCTGATTTTAAAAATAATGGTAGCAAAATGGCGATAACAATCTCTGTTCCAAATAAAAGCTATATTTTATGTGGGTACAACAGCCCTTAAGAGGGTACAGCAGCAAAAAGTTCTTGCGATTTCTGCTATGTTGTTGGGGCTAGGAACTTGAAATTTGGTGTGTTGATTACTTTTAAGATGCAAATGCTCGCTAAGAACAGTTTCTAAAAATTTCGAAATTTAAAAGAATGAGTGAAAACGATTGAAATGAACGAAAACGTTCTAAAAACGTTCGAAATTATGATTTATCTGGAACTGTTTGGTCTAGAAACTTGAAATTTGACATGGCTGTTATTTTTAAGACGTAAATGCTTGAAACAAAGCAATTTCAAAAAAGAAAAAAAAATCGAAACGAAAAAGGTGTAGGAAAATAAACTTTCTAAAAATGTGATTTCTGTGGTACTGCTGGAGCAAAATCGTGAAATTTCGCATGTTGGTTACATTTTAGATGCAAATGATCGATCTCTAAGAACGGTTTCTAAAAAAATTGAAAATAAAAAAGGTGAAATGAGTGAAAAATGTCCGAAATTACGATTTATTTGGAACTGTTAGGGCTAGAACATTGAAATCTGACTTGGTTATTACATTTAAGACGTAAATACTCCCAACAAAACACTTTCTACAAAATTCTAAATGTAAAAGATTGCAAAGCATAAAAAGTTCAAAAAATGCGATTTTTGTGACACTGCTGCGGTTAAAAACTTAAAATTTCGTTTGGCGCTTAATTTGAAGATGTAAAAGAACGGTCTCTCTAAGAAACGGTTTCTGAAAAATTCGAAAAATAAAAAGATGAAATGAGCTGAAAACATTCTAAATTACTATTTTTTTACATTATTAGAGCTAGTTTTTTTAAATCTATAGTGAAACTGGATTTCTTTTCTAAAGACCTTACAATCTAAAGACCTTATGCAATTTAAATGCAACACAACGGGTTGCTACGCAGTTAGTATATTATATATCCTGATGCAAGTCCTATTGATAAGTTCAGCTTCAATAAATTAGATTCATTAGAAGTTGAAATGCAACATTGATTTCGAATCTATTTCAGTACTGGCTGAAAGATTTATCAAAGCAAGAGAAGATTTGGATAGAAATGAAATAGACCGATGCATTATTTTTATATCATAATGCAATATGCAGGGCGTACCAAAAAGATTGAAAATCATTTTTACCTTTAACCTGCTTGAGATATTACGTAGGCAATCTAAATTACAGAAGTTTTCAAAATAAGGTACGGATTAAGGTCATGTAGATGAAATAATACTGTCACTATTTTTCGAAAAGTTACACTTTTTAATTTATAAACGGTCTCTAAGCTCTATAAATTATATTTAGAAAAAAAAATTCCATGTTCCAACAAGTAAAACGGTAAAAATTTCATTTTTCTACTACCAAAACTCTACGAATTCTGACGTATTATGCTATTTTGGAGCTTTTAGGCACTAAAAATGGACAGATGATTTTTTAGTGTCGTTAAAATCGCCTGTCAGTTTTTAGTACCAGAAAACCAGAAATTTCATAAAATTCAAAATACCATAACTCGGCAAGTTTTGATCGCCAAAGAATAGCCCTTTTACTGTGTTATTTATATCATGGAGAAAAAGTTTATAAATATAACTTATAGGACCCAGGAACCATATAAATATTTAAAAGGTGTAACTTTTTGAAAATGAATCACATAATTATTTCATCAACATAATCGTAATTCCTATTTTATTTTGAACACTGTTGTAATTTACATAGTCTAAGTATCGGCAATGGATGCAAAATTAGAGCGCGCTTCAAATTCTTTATGACACCCTGCATATTAATTACAGAAGACAGAAACATTTGAAACAAAAATAACAGCAAAATCAACTTATAGATTTGAAAACTATACATGAAAACAAACAAATAAAACAAAAATTTATGTAAACTAACATCCTTTTTTTAAGTCTCTAAAAAAAAAGGGACAATATGTATATTTGTAAATTTATATCTTTTCTAATTTCAAAGAAGAGAAGAAAAAAAAATTCGGTGAAATGGTATTGCTTTTTTTCATGTTTCCGTCCGTCTTTCATTGAAAAAAGAGTCTTTTAAAATCGTTAATTTAAATTTTTAAATGACAAAGTTTCTTTTACTTTAAATGGCATCAATCGAGAAGTTATAGAAAAGAAGTACTTCCTGTAAATTAACTTTGTGGTAAACATAAGTTACAAATTCAATTACGTCTCAATTTAGTTTCGTTCGAAATAAATACCGAACTCCGTTCTACGAAATCAAATTACCCCCAGAAAAATATTCGTGGGTTGTATTTTACGATGGATAACACACTGTTAAGGCAACATTAGAATTCAACGAATATATATTTTTTAATTTTTTTGTTTTAGGAAACAGTTTGAGTAAAATTAGAGTCTTCTATCCTAAAATTCAAAGTATTCAAATTTCTTTAGTTTTAATTTTTAACATTTAGAGAGATTTGAAAATAGATTTATAATCGGAATTGAGTTATCGAAAATTATCAAGAAATTAATTAAAATAAATTGTTCATAAGCCAGATTATGCATCTTGTTAATTTTTATATTTATTTCCCTTTGTTTGCGTTTCAGCAAAGTTGTTAACGTAAATAATATATATACAGAGTGTTCGTAAGCTGTTTTAACAAAATTAGGGGTGTGGTAGCATCTATCAAGATGAACAGTTTTTGTGTAGGAAACCAAGGTCGCGTCGCAATCCACTTATTCAATTAAAAATGCAGGGTGCGACACTCTAAGTCGAAAACGAGTTTTCGTTCATAAATTTACCAATAATGAAGACATTCCAACGATATTTTCAACAGACTTAGTTTGCCCTCTGTGAAATGTCTGAATAAACTTATTTGAAAAAAATTACAACTGGAGTAAACTATAAGTTTTTATCTAGTGCACCTACTACAAGTACAATGATATCTTAGTAAATAAAAATTTTAGAGATGATTTAAGGAAGAGTCAATTATAAGATTTTCAGCAGTTTTACCATGTTTTTGTTCAAATAATAGACCATAATTTTGAAAATATTTATGCAATTAAAATTCTCTTTGTAGATGCACTAGAAAATAATATACAGACAATACCCACAAAGTTTTATTGAAGAATGATAATAATATTTTTAGTTGCATTTTTGAAGTGGGTTAATTTTGTGTAAAAACCAATTTTGAAAAAATTGCATTTAAACATGAAGTTAGTGTATTTTTACTATAAATTGACTATAACTTCTGTTCTTAAACATGGTAGGAACAAAAACAAAACAGTTTTATATTCGTAAAGAGTTGTACTTTCAAATGAAAAAACAAAATCGATAACTTTAGCGCAAGTGCTCATTATACGTAGGCCGATACCTTAAAAGAATTCCTGGAAATGGCCACCATTCCCGTTCAAACGAAGCTGATCTAGACACGCCCTAATTCACAACAATACATGTGATATTACTGAAAGAATTACAATGCACTTTCAGTGATGTCATCACTTTTCACTTAAAGCCAAATAAGTCAGTTGAAAATGTGGCCAAAATATCTGCATTATTAGTAAAGTGTAACGAAAATACGGATTTGATTTGGATTTAGACCCTGTATTGTTGATTGAAAAAAGTGGATTACGACCTTTGTTTCCTTTACAAAAATTATTCGTCATGGCGAGGACTATCACTCCTTATATTTTAACAAAAAATTTTTCGAACACCTGGTATAAATAAATTGAGTTTTTACAAATTAAAGTAAAAACCATTCTTTACATTCAAGTATTGTAAGAAAAGTATCAATAAAAGGTTTTCACGCCATTTGTGATATTAATAATAATAATAATAATAAAGCGACATAAAACATAAAGAAAACAATATGTAATTTAATAACATTAGAAAAAGGTGATTGAGAAACCAGTTTCGACAGCAATTTTTTTTCTCGATATTTATTGGAAGTAAAATATGTGCGACCTTCCATTCATTTGTAAAAATTAAACGTACATTTTATTTGATGAAGTCAGATGTAAAATTATTGCTGTCTAAACAGAATTATATTTAAGAACATTTCGAGACTGAAAATATTCTTCATTACATAATGTCTTAACACTTCATGGGAATTTATATTATGTTACTAAACTATATATAACAGTGATAATTTTATAGGCAGAGGCATACCTATGTTCACAACTTCCTTCCTTTGTGCTGATCACTTATACTTCGTTTGATGAAATCAAATACAGAATAATTTCTATTTAAAACTAGTATTAAATTTTAAAAAGATCTGGAGTTTTAAGAATTAATTTTCTAACAACCATTTCTTAAAACTTCTGAAGTGCTTAAATTGAACTATCTGTTTCGAACGTAATAATTTAAAATAAATTTTTAAAACAATTCTTGAATATTCTGTTTCTCTCAAAATGCACCATAAAATATTACTATGCCCCGTCTATGTAACCTATATATTCACTTTGACAATTTTTTAGTATTAAATTTCTATACCTTATTTATAATTTTTCGGTGACAGTCATGACTATTTGTCCCTTGTCATAAATTTGCAATTTCGGATAAAAAACATAGAATATAGCCTTCTCTTACAGAATATTCAATTACTATGAGCCCGTGTTACGGACGTCTGCTTTTGAAAGGAAAATTACTCTAGAGATAGGAGTAATTGAGGGTGTTTCTGAAATATCCACTTTATTCTGGATGAATATAGATAGCGTAATTCAAGGAGAGAAATTGTTCGGTATATCATCAATTATAGCAAGCGGTACGGGTAGAGGAAGGATTTGGCTTTATGAGATACGCTAACAACCCTATTGTAATCTGGTAGTTTTTAAAGTTTGTGCAGAAATAAATAACGTTTATAGAATTATTTAACCTGAATTGTAAAATGAAAACAGACTTATACAAGCAGAGAAATTTGAGTATAGCATAAATTTTACCAAATAATGATGATGGTGTAAAGATTTGTTGGCAAGTTAAAAGACGCACCAAAAACCGTAACTTAACGGCATTGTCTTTGAAAACTTGTATGAGCATATTTTCATGATATTGTAAAACTAAAATAATGAATTAGATGAGAGAAAATTTAGATATATCATTCATTGAAGCAAGTAGTATGGGTACAAGAAAGAATTGACTTTATAGAATACACTAACAGTATTTTTAATGCATGGTAATTTTTAAAGCTCATGTAGAAATGATTAACTTTTTTAACACTTTCCAACAAAGTTGAAAAGTGTTTATGCATTCGGTTTGTCTGGCCATCAGTCCGTCTGTCCGTCTGTCCACGCTCTAACTCCCGTCAATATACTCGGAATTTCATGAAACTAATAAAAATTATTTGGGGTCACCAAAGCATGTTTGGTATTGTATATGGAGTATGTAGGATTAATCGTTCATTTGCAGGGGCACTCAAAAGTATTCCATTACATTATGGTATATGGGGAATAACTCTCGTAAATGTACACGGATTTTTCATGAAATTGATAAATTTTATTTGGGGTCACAAAAGCATATTTGGTATTGTATATAAAGTATGTAGGATTAATCTTTCATTTGCAGGGGCACTCAAAAGTATTCCATTACATTATGGTATATGGGGAAAAATCGTTTGCAGAATATTTTAATGACATTATGCTGTTTCAAATGCATTGAAACTGATATAAATCACTGAATTTCATTACGATCACGTTAGAACAGGACATTTATAGCATTTTTTATTCATTTACAGGGACACACAAAAAAAAATCAGTTACAGTACAGTAATGTCTTTGAGTAATAATTGCTGGAGTGCACGGTTTAAAATTCGGTATGCGCTTTTAAATTTAATTAATTTTTTGCATCTTACTCGTTACATATAAATTCCATACCTCAAATTCAGGGCTGCACAAAAGTATTCACGTACCGCTCTCCTTATTAGAGGAAAAGTGAACTAAATTTTGGCTTGCATGTAGCTAATAGATTCAAATCTATAAATCATACACAGGTCTGCTGAAAAAATTCGCATAATTTTCCGATTGTGGATGGGAACATCTGAAATTGGGTTTTGAAATGTATTATGCGTTTCTATATGGTTAAATTAGAAGTAATATTTTAATTTTTTAAACAGTGCAGTTTTGTTACATTATTCTAAATGTGTTGGAAAGTGTTTCATAATATATGCTTGAAGCATGAATTTTTTCTTACTTCCTTAGACTTAATTTAACTTGCATTGTAAAATTAAGATAATGCAATACAAGGAGGGAAAATTTGAGTATAGCGTCAATTTTATCAATTAGTATTGATAGTGAAACGATTGTCTGAAATTTGCAATGCATACTATAAACTGTAGTGTAAGGGTATCGTTTTCGAAAGGTTGTTTGAGCATGATTTCATCACATTAAAAACTGAAATAAAACTCAAGAAGAGAATTTTTTAGTATAGCATCAATTATAGCAAGTGGTATGGGTACAACAAAAGTTTGATTTTTTAGAAATTCTTCGTATATCCACCAGACCTCAATTTAGAATACCTGGCGCCCCCTGGAGAGGGGAGCCCAGTAAATTTTTGTGCCCATCATTTTTCCGCATTTTATGAAAAACTCGTGAGCGTATTATTCGTGAGCATTTTACTCTCGCCGCTTTTAAACGGGTCCGAGACAATTGTCCTATTTATCTTTGCTACAAATCCTAATATCAACAATTATAGTAAATGATGTGATATAAAGGATTTTATTTTACGAAATAATAAATCTTCCTCGGTTTACGCAGAAAAAAAAAAATTGGTATAATAATTATTAGAACAATATAAATATATATACATATATAATTCGACGAAATAACATATCTTCACTATGAATTGAAGATACGAGGCTTTCCTGACGATACCATATCACATACATAATTTTTTTTTTTTTCATTCTCTCGTTTAATACTTTTCTATCTTTTATTATTACATTTATTTTAGCACATATATGAGAGTCCTTATACATATAAGGACATATAATATGCATCTAATATGAATTAATTAATTATATACTATTAACATAATGAGGCAAGTTTCATCTGTACTGGGTAACAAAAATTTTTTATATGAGTATTTCATGAGATATAAATTTTATAAAATAATATTTTTACAAGTTATTCAATGATATCTAATGATTTTTCAAAATAATAATAATGTGTACGTATGAGTTTCACTCGGAAGCTTTACGTTAACTAGTGCAACAAACTAAACATGTTCTCGAAGTCATTTACGAGACGATACTTTCTGAATCAAATAAAATAACTTCTCGAAATCCCATAAGAGTCCATCATTCAAGAATATGGTTAGTTCCAAAGTTTTCAAATATATCATTCCCCTCAAATTAGGCTTAATTGAGTATACCCTTACTTACATCAGAGTTGCAATTTTCAGCTGAATATGATATCCCCAGCATTTTCTTCAAAGTGTCTTTTCCCACATCGTTAGGAAATTATTTTCCCTTCAACGACATGGTTTCAAAGATCCGTCAATAAGAGGGCATCTCTCATAATTGCCACAGCAGGAGACACTTCCGTAACAAAATCAATGGAGACGCACTACAATGTTTAGTGACGTAAGTCTGTTATTATTCGGAGTGAAATGGGTCAGACGAAACTAGCCTTTTTTGCACTCGGGGCAAACATGGATTTTGGCACCCCCACCCCTCTTCCGCAAAATATATTTACAAAGAGAATTTTACTAATTTTCTAATAGTCGACTTATTTTAAAATTTAAAATGCGTAATCTAAAAATATACTGAAAATATACTGAACTACGTAATCTACAATGGCGAATCCAAGGGGGAGGTCACGGGGGGTCATGATTCCCCCTCTGAACACCAACAAAAATATTCTAAAGATCATTATTAAAATGAAATATACAGTAGAGTCCCGATTATCCGAGTCCCGCTTAACCGAGCTTCAGCTTTAACGGAGTTATTTTCTTCTGATGGACTGATGGTTTCTGTTATTATGAAAAAGCCATTATAAATGAAGTGTTAGGTGAAGATGAAAGAGCAGTCGTAAAAAGTTAGAACTCTGATTTTCTGGTCAGAATGGGAAGAAAAAAAATGGCCATAATTTTTTAGAGTTTTAACTTTTTACGACTGCTCTTTCATATTCACCTAACACTTCATTTATAATGGCTGTTTCATAATAACAGAAACCATCAGCCCATCAGAAGAAAATAACTCCGTTAAATCTGAAACTCGGTTAAGTGGGATTCGGATAATCGGGACTCTACTGTATATTTCATTTTAAAATGATCTTTAGAATATTTTTGTTGGTGTTCAGAGGAGAGTCATGACCTCCGTGACCTCTCCCTTGGATCCGCCATTGTAGATTACGTACTTCAGTATTACATATTTTAAGATTACACATTTTAAATTTTAAAATAAGTCGGCTATTAGAAAATTAGTAAAATTCCCTTTGTAAATATACTTTTCGGAAGAGGGGTGGGGGCGCCAAAATCCATGTTTGCCCCGGGTGCAAAAAAAGCTAGTTTCGGCCTTGACCCATTTCACTCCGAATAATAACAGACTCCATAAGAATAATAACAGTCCATCAGAAGGAAATGATCCCTTCTAAAGGTATAATCCTTCATTTGGCGCCCGGGACAAATGTCCCCTCTGCCCTCCCCCCCCCCCCCCCCTACTTAGTTTCGGTCCTGAAATGGGTGAAAGCATGCAAAATATTTTTTCAGCATTAGAGAGTTCGCACTTTCAGAGTTAAATAAGTGATTTATCTCTATATAAAATTATACACTATAAGCATTAAAAATAAAACAAATCTCTTACAAATGTACTTAATACCACATTTTTTATGAAATTAAATATATTTTGACCCAGAAACTTTACTTAATCTATGCAATCAAAAGAGTACCACATAGAAGAAAAGACGCATTTTTAAATACATTTTCTGAGTTTAATTACCTTTAAAAAGGCCCATAAGATTGGCAGTTATGCTTAATACGTAAGATTTTGCATATGATTACATTGATTACCCTTTGTCAAAGTAATCATCAAGTACGGTCTGGTTTTCCAAGTTAGGTATGTGTAGGCATATTGGTCTAATTCTGTATTTGGTGGGGCAATTTGGTTTCATTATTAATTGATAGTTTGGCATTCGTCTTATACTACAAATTAAAACTATAAAACATCGACCAAAACTTATACATTGTTTAGCATGAGTATTGCCAAATATTCGAAAGTCAATTTCCCCAAAAGTTCAGAAAAGTTCCCAACTCAGTTTTGACTCAAAAAAGTAAATTTAAAATTCCCTAATATAAAAAAATATTTTAAGTAAGCTCAATATTTTTCGCCAAGTCAAGCATTTTTTTTTTTTTCACAGAATTCCCCATTTACTGAAAAACATATTATAATAAAATAATTTAAAAAATCGCGTACTGATATTTTTATTGTGATAAATTACTTTCTTTGAGAAAATAACATGAATTATGGAAAGCTAAATATATATGTATTAGAATTAGATAAATAATAAATTACAATTTATAAACAACGAGTACGAAGATATTGAGATATTTCTATTTTCTAATCGCCTATTGACAGATTTCTTTAAATTTGGAATTAGTACATTTTTCTTTTCTTTTCTTTCTTTTTTCAAGTGGTTTTTACTTAATATTATAATTTATAAAATATTTCTGGTTAAAATTAATTTCTGTACAGGTTTCATTTTTGTTTTAATAACGATAATTACAATAACATAATAAAACAAGTTTTCGGAAAACGCTGCAAATGAAATCGTCGTAATACTTATTAGAATCAATAATAATACAGATTTAATTAATCATTATCGTTCAGTAATATCTTTGAAATGATAATTGAAATGCGAAAGCCGTACGTAAAATAAAAATATTTGAATGTACTTAAATAGCATAATTTAAAATCGTATTTTCTAAAAAACTAAACAAAAACAATATTAAAACAAAATAGATCTGTGTTAAAAAAAAATCATTCAGGATTTTTTTTTCCTTTCCAAGATATAAAGATAATTAAATTGCTGGTTGAACTACATTTAAAGATATTATTTAAAGTTATTCAGTTTCCTCCCAACAATTAGCACCTTATCTTCGAAGCACCGTATTAAAAATAAGAGAGCAATTTTTTTTAATTATTAAAAATAAAGACCTTTCACTCTCATTTTGTCATTTTCTTTGTAATTACTTTTTAATAGCTCAAATAAAAAGCTTTTACCGCACATGATACTTAAAAAAGAAAAAAATTAAAGAAAAAAACCCTCACATTATTCGCACATATTATTTGCGCGTCAGGCTAAGATTAATAATTGTTTTTTTTCAATTAAATCCATAATTTAATACTTATTATCATATTACTTAATGCTCCATTACTTTCACATTCAAAAACATCCATCTTACTTACTTACACGTATCGTACGCCATATACATACATGCTCCCAGATGACAGCTTACTATGTAAACAACACGCAACATACTTACAATATATACAATTCAGGATGCATATAATATTTACAATACATGCATTAGCATGAAATGCATATAGTAACATTTTTCAACAGACGAAAATGTTGGTGGCTCTGTTATTAATGAAGAATCTTTCATAGTCCTGGTTAGACTAAAACTTAATAAGTATACTTTTATATTAAGGAATTTTTCCATAACCGGAATTTCTAGTATATTTCTTTTATAATGATGTTTTTTCAGTAAATGAAAATAAAAGCTACTCTATAACAATAAAAATAAATCCTCATTAATCATTTCAAACGACGACATAACTTTTATATGCTTCAATAATAATACAAACTTAATTACGTCCGCATCGTCCAGTAATAATTTTGAGAAAAAATGAATGAAATTTGAAAGCTGTACACACAGTAATAAGTTTTGAATGCTTTTCATAGCATCATTTTAAATCGCCTTGTTTAATAAAAGCAGTATTACAAAGAAACAGATCTGCGTTAAAAAAAAAAATGTTTCAGTTGCGTCAACATTTTTTGGTCCTCTTTGATCCATCCCATAAAAAAAGGTTTTATTCTTTGTATTCAACAAACAATACAAGATAATTCGGAGTTTTTGCCCTTGAAAAATATTTTATACCCTACTGAAGGGTATTTGAATAGTTTGGGGGTAATTAAAATTTTCTTAATGGCAACACTGGATGTGATTGTAAACAACTGTTTTCGTGTGTAGATTTTAACTCCCCCAAAACTTTCTATAGTGAAACAATCTGATTAAGAGATACAAATAAGATAAGTATCAAAATATTGCCTTTAGTAACCTTTAACCCATGTGTGATCATAGTTTTTCCTTTAACTTTTTATTTTGACAGAAAATGTTTACGTTTTCATAAAGCTAACATGAAAACTAATGTTTTGGGGCTACTTTATGTCAGGCCTTTTTTGGTCCGGAAGTATCCCCAGTTACTCAGAAATGCCTTTTATACAACCAAATCTCTTTAAAAATGTAGTAAGTAACATTTTTTTTTTGAAATATTGCTTTAGCAAAATATTACAGTAATTATTTTTGTTCTAGTTGCTGAGGATAACATGACGAAAACTGTTTCTCGTGTCTTTAATATTAACATTTGGTTTATTGTGTTTAAATGTTAAAAAACAAAAATAAAAAACATTTGTTTATCAAGTTTGCAGTGTTAATTCATTAGCAGATCATATTGCAATCAATTGCTAATTGGTTTCAATATTCCAACATATGAATTGTATTCATTTTATATGAAAATAAGTGAATGGACCAAAAGAAGGCTCCAGCAGGGGCTACATTGTTCCTAAACTTCAGAAATAGTTAAAAAATATAAAAATAAAAAATTGCCTCTTTAAAACCACACAGTTTGCTTCATTGTTTCCTGTTAATTGATTACAATTCAATTTCGACGTTGAAAAATCATATACAATATTGTTTAATAATAGAAATGTTAATGGAACCAGGAAAAAGTGGCCGAAAGTAGCCCCGGTTGACGGTATTATATTCCCAAGATACGAAGTTAATTAAACTATAGGGTATACGATCTTTCAGAGACACTATGTCGTGAGATGCTCCATAAATGCTCCATGGAGTTTAAATCTGAACTTTATGGAGGTGTGGAGAGTACGCAAGGTATATTGAAGAGTAGCCATACTCGGACAATATGAGCAGTGTGCTTGGGATCCTTATCTTGTTGAAAATAATACTCCCTCGCAAATGCCTCTGGAATGCACTGTCCTAAAATTTTTCTTTAAAATATTTAAATATCCAAAAATAGTCTCAATGAAATCTAAATTTCATTCGCCTGGAGCTAACATGCAGTCCCAAACTATTACACTTCCTTCACCATGATTTACAATTTTTGTCGTATATTTGAGATTCAATGCATCGCTCTCTCTTCTCCAAACTCAAATTCGCTCATTCGTGCTGTAAATATTAAACTTAGACTCACCTGAAAAATTACCTGTTTAAAGAAATCAGAGGATACACGTGCAAATATTTTCTGGCAAACTCGATCTTTTGCACTGAACTTGAATGCACTGCCCAAAGAAAATCGCCAATCCACAGCTCTGTCGCGGTTAAATTTTAATCAGAATACCACAATAGATTTTGATCAAGCAAAAATTATGATATGTACCCAACATCTAATAACTACGCGTCCACTAAAGGAGAGGAGGAGACATATAGTGTAGAGTCTACCAGTTGCCAGTGAAGTAACTGAGGAGGTTGTCAAACGATGGCGGCTGAATTTTTACAGCGATAGCGATGACAGCGATGACCACCTCGGGAACTCAGCTTTCGCTTTAGAGTGTTAGTGCAATCCCGAGGGGTAGACCACATCCACTCCTCCCGACTCTCAACCAGAGTCTGAGAGGGAGCGTCGGGTCCCTGATCAAGCTGCTGAGATTTATTTCGGTTACTGTGAGATTTACAATTACAATCACAATTGGTTACCCATTTTTTCTGGGCGAATCGGATAAATAGTTTCTGATTACCTAAACTAACTAAACTAAACTCTGTGGCTATACAATCCATGAAGGATCTGAGCCGACTGTGCCCAACTCTGTTTTCTTGACTCTGGGCCCCGGGGTGCTATGCAGCATGCGTCCCGGCCAGGTGGTCAATCTAACGCGAGACCCTCGGTGTTTAGTTCCCAAGCAAGCTTGGTACTCATTTTATCGACCCCAAAGGGATGAAAGGTTGAGAGAACCTCGACCTGTGGTGCGTCAGTCAGATGTTCTGACCACTACACTACTGGGCTTCTTTCTGATTACCGCCGGGGGAAAACTTTCCAACAGTAAATTTGAATAGAATTTTTTTTTCTTATTTAAACGCTTTGTTCTTGGAAAAACTTCCTCACAAACATGGTAAAAATTTCTATTTGTTTTTACTGGTGTCAGTTTGACCAGGTATTATAATTTTTTTCATTGACTTTGACAGAAGGCTGTCTTGGTAGTCACAATATGGAGGAAACGCAGGGCCTGATTACCGCTAATGTAAGCTTCCACCAGTAAAAATGAATATCTGTTTCTGCCATTATTTATCACTGAAATTTTGCATTAATAAGACGTTCAAATAAGGAGAAAAATTCTATTTAAATTTACTCGTGGAAGATTTCCGCGGCGGTAATCAACCTCTGAGAAAGCGGTTACAGTTGAAGCTTCACTGTTTTAAGGATATGTCAGTTCCTCTTTATCAATAGTTCCGTGCATCCACTATCAGAGAATCCATAGAATTTCTGTATAAAGATGATCAAGTATGTAGCGACGCACTATCATACAATATCCCCAATATATGGTTAAATTTCCTGAAAACTTAAACATTCTGTGAATTTTCTCTACATAGATTTAATCCGAAGCACTACTACTTCTACTACTTTCCAGTTACCCATTTAAAACGAAGTGACGTATTAAAATAAATGGAACGGCAATTAAGGAAAATATTCCCTGATGATGGCAGCGGAACTGCAAACCTAAAGTACTCGGAAATGTAAATAAAATGTTACTTTTAAACTTGTAACATTGTATTATTATTATTTACATGATGTATTATTATTATTTGTCATCTTTTAAATAAACGATGAACTTTAAAAAGTTCATATTATATAGTTTGTCGATCTTTTTTCTTTGTATCGATCGGAGAGAGATACAGTTTCCTGCTTGCAGTTCTTGATCTAAGCCCAGCATCATTAATGCCTCTTGTGATAGTTTCTTTCTGTATAATTTTATTGCCATATTTGTAGAACTATTCCGTTATTTTTCTAGCACTGATTCAGGGATTTTGAGAAATGCAACGTTTTCTTATTCCAGCATTTCTCACTGTTATTTTTTGAGAACGGCCATTCAATACTATTTTTTCTCTGTGCCGATTAATTACCTTTTGGAAGATAGAACGGCTTCCAGACATTATTACAAAAATCTAGCTATGATATTTAGCCTTTTTTCTTAAAAATTAACAATTAATTTTTAGACCGAAAGGCGATTGCACTAACCATCACCACATCGAGTTGGCGGCTAAAATTTTAGGATTGGTTAAAACTTGGTTCGCATATTAAAATGCAACTCAATGGCCGTTCCAAAGGGGAGGTCACGGGGTCATGACTCCCCATCCCCCTGAACACAAGCAAAAATATTCTAAAGATCATTTTAAAAATGAAATGTACAGTAGAGTCCCGATTATCCGAGTCCCGCTTAGCCGAGTTATTTCCTTCTTATGGACTGATGGCTTCACTTATTATGAAACAGCCATTATAAATGAAGTGTTTCGTGAAGATGAAAGAGTAGTATAAAAAGTTAGAACTCTGATTTTCTGGTCAGAATGGGAAAAAAATGGGCATTTTTTTTTTTTTTTAATAAATTATGGCCATTTTTTCCCCATTCTGACCAGAAAATCAGAATTTTAACTTTTTACGGCTGCTCTTTCATCTTCACCCAACACTTCATTAATAATGGCTGTTTCATAATAATGGAAGCCATCAGTCCATCAGAAGAAAATGATCCATTCCAAAAGGTATAAGTTCGATAGAAAAAAACAATTTAATACTTTCAGCAGAAAGAAGAGGATGCACCTGCAGTTTTCATGACACTAATGGAATCGCGTAGCTGCCAATGTGTACGGTTTTGTTACCTCTAAAATTGAATACAAATTTTTGCCATATTTAATCGTTGACAATTTTTAGACATTTTAAAATGAATTTCCGGAAGTGACAGCCAATTGTTTCCTTGTGACGCAATTTCTATGGCTGTCAACTCATAAAACTTGGCTAAAAATGCTAACTTTGACAACATTTTCTGAATGAATCTTTACCTTTATAAGAAAATGGGAGACTCTTTAATTTCTCGGCATCTGAACAAAATCGGTAATTTTTTTTATTTTATGAATACTGATGCAAATTTTTTTGTATTTACGAATGAAAATGACTTCACGAAAGTATAAAAAAAGTAGTTAGTTTGGATTTGGGAATAGCTTTCAATATAAAAAATTCTCATAAAGAGATGCGATGCCTTCCCACCCCCAAAAAAGAAATCCATGACTACACTCTAAATGGTAAGCTGCATTCACCCTTGATGCAACCGGTCTACCAAGTCATATCTTGGTAGAAAACACCTGCAAAACCGATTTTAGTGATCGACTGGTAGGTTTACCGTTGTGTTTTCCTGCACCCAAAGGTATCAAAACATTTGGGAGGATTGGGAACAGGAAAACAAAATAGTAAACCTACCAGTCGACCCCTAAAATCGGGTTTGCAGGTGTTTTCCACCAAGATATGACTTGACAGACCAGTTTCATTTTAATATATGCGAATCGATATTTAACTAATCTTGGAATTTTAGCCACCAACTGGATGAGGTGATGGTTTGTGTAGCCGCATCCCGGCCTATTTCGTTCCGCTATTGTAAGTTCTTTTCGCGCCAAATTTTTAAAAATAGGTTTTTGCTGGTGAGATACCTCATGCACATTAAACTTTTTTGCGGATACAGCGGGATTACGACAATGTTCAGTGAAATATGGAAATGAATGAAAAATCTTAAATTTTATACAAATGTACCATGACTTTTGTGGAAATATTTTAGACCTGTAATAATTTTATAACTTCTTTTCAGTATATCCAAAGGAAATAAATATTGTATTTCACTGTATAATGTAACAAAGGAAGATAATTAATTATTTCTGCTTGTTAACTAATTTTATTTCTGTTCCCTTTGGTGAAATTTGCATATTTTTGAAGAACTACTCCCTGCACTATAAATTTTGTAGAACGCTGTTTTTAAAAAGATAATTAAAAAATTTAAAATTTATTGTTTTTTAACACGTTGACCGCCACAGATTGCGACTAAGTGGCTTTTTTGGAAGACACTTAAAAAGCGGTTTGCAGTGTTTATTGAGTCTGTTCACAACTTTCAATTGCGGCCACATTTGTTAATTTTATACAAAGTTTTCATTTTTATTTAAAAAATATAAAATGTCATTGATTTTTACGCGTTGAATGCAAAACTGAAATCACTGAACCTTCCTGGGTGTATGTGTGTGTGAGTGTGTTTTTTTTGGGGGGGGGGGGGAGGGGAGTAGGACTTATTTATTTATTTAATTATTATTTTTTAAACATAGTAATAAATTTTCAATAGTCCCGTTTAATAGCAATAAATTGTCTTCAATGAAAATATTCACGGCACACGCATTCTTGTAATATGGCACCCCAGGATATGGATCATTCTCACGATCTTTTGACTTTTAAGTCCCTGAATAATAATTTTTATTTTAGTACATATTCTTGCGTTTTTTTTTTTTTTTTTTTTTTTTTTTTTTTTTTTTTTTTTTAATTTCATATACTGGGGAACATCCTATTGCATGATTGCATAACAATATTAACGCGATAAATAAGTTGTAGACGATGTTGGGGGTCCAAACCAGGAAAACTCCTGTACCGTCCCGTGTCCCTGATGCTGTCTGTATAAAATTGTCTCAATAAAAGTAATTCGATGTAATTTTTTTCCGAAACTGGGACAATTGTTTTATATAAATATGTAGCAAAAAATTAACCTTCACACATTTTAGGTAGCTTTCATTACAAAAAGCTACCTATTGCAGCCGTTCGGAGGAAAACGATTCCGAAATATTTTGGTATATTTTCACCGATCATGACCCCAGACCCCGAAACCACCCTCCGTTTAAAATTGATATATATCTGATATTTGTCATACTGTAAATCTCGTATTTATGAACCGATTTGGATAAAATTTCGTATGTACATAGTACATACCAATGTCTCGACCGAGTTCGTTGGCCAGCTTCATCCGCCATCTTGTTTCAAAATGGCGGCCATTTAAAATTTTTAAAAAAATTTAAAATTTAAAAGGAGGCACAAAAAAAAAATTACACATTGAAAAAGATTTTTTTCTTATGTATTTGGGCTTGATACAAAGATTCTGGAGCATTTTTAGTTTCGTCTATATCTTAAAAAATGGCTGAGTTATAGCACTTCGAATTTCTAGCATGGCTGACATTTTGAAACGATCTGATATTTGTCACGCGATAATACAAGTATTTATGAACCGATTTGGATGTGACAAAGAATGTGCATAGTACATAGCAATGTCTCGACCGAGTTCGTTGGCCAGCCTCATCCACCATATTGTTTAAAAATGGCGGCCATTTAAACATTTTTAAAAATTGAAATTTAAAAGTGAGGTACAAAATAATTGGAAATTGAAAAAGATTTTTTTCTTATGTGTTTGATCTTGATCGAAAGATTCCGGAGCATTTTTTGTTTCGTTTATGTCTTAAAAAATGACTAAGTTATAGCACTTTGAATTTCTAGCATGTCTGACATTTTGAAACGATTTGATTTTTGTCACGCGATAACACGCGTATTTATGAACGGATTACGATGTGACAAGGCATGTGCATAGTACATATCAATCTCTCGGCCGAGTTCGTTTGCTAACTTTATCGGCCATCTTGTTTTAAAATGGCGGCCATTTAAAAATTTAAAAAAAAAATAATTTAAAATGAAGTACAAAAAAAATTAGAAATTGAAAAAGATTTTTTTCTTATATGTTTCAGCTTGTTACAAAGAATCCGGATTATTTTTTGTTTTGCCTTTATCTAAAAAAAAGCCGAGACATAGCAGTTTGAATTTTGAATGTATGTGACATTTTTAATAATCTGATTTTTTGCCTGCAACATCACTCGCATATATCAACCGATTTAGATATGAGTGAGCATGTGCACAGGAATTACTAAGGTCTCGATCAAGTTCATTGATGAGTTTTGTTGCACCCATTATGTTGTTTTAAAATGACGGGCTATCACCGATAATTCGGGTTAATATAATTATTAATATAATTCGGGATATCACCGAATTTGGCGACAAATATAAATCATTTTAATAAAACCAGCTTTGATAACGCTGACTAATTTCGCGAAATTCTCATTCATATTCAATATTGACAAAAATTAGTATTTAATCTTCTATAATCGGGTTCCACTAATTTGAGCTCCGTGTGTTTGAATAATATAAGCTGGCTTAAAAAAAATAAGGAATATGAAAGATACCTCTTTTTCCCGGCACTGGCCGGAAGGACGTTTTACAATTGATAATATTTTTTTAACTCTGTCCCTGGGTTTTAAATTCCTTACCATCCCTCTTGCTAAACTAGAAAATCACTTCAGATGCAGCCGCAGAATTTTTTCCAAGTTTTTTCTCATGCAGAAGTATGCTAGAGAAAGAATGTCTAAAATTCTTTGACAGGAAATTTACTGCAAAATTTAAATATCAATTTCAAGCACCGTGGCTTTATTGGAAGTCTTGCCGTCTCCAAGGTTTATTCCTGCACTTTTCGAGATAAATTAAATTTTATTTTAAATTTAATTCAATGTAAATAACTCTTTCTAAAAATCAATGAACATTGTGGCTATCACTTAGTCTTAACACGATTTGCCAAAAAATAGTGGTAATTTTCCCTACCGTCTCATCCTTACCTTCCTTTTTTTTTTTCATTACCGTTCCTTTTTTCCTGTACCATCCCGTTTTTCCCCTTCCGTCCCTTTTTTAACACCACTTTAGGACAATGTTATACCAAAATGTTGTACTAAAAATGCTACATTGTTATTATTTCTTATTTGAATGTCCTGTGGGTACTATGCAAATTCATTATAAGTAAAAATTTAGAAGAAAATAGAAAGTTATAGTGGTAAAATGGTAAGGAAAATTAAACTCGCAAGTTTAACTTAAACCTCAGTTAAATAAAACAATTTTCGTTGCTGACTATTTTTTCTTTATTTTGAATCATTAAGGCATCCGTCTATCAAATTAAAATGTTATTTTAACAAGTTTAATTTCACCAGATTTTTTTCCCGAAAGTCAAAAGATTGTGAGAATGCTCCATATATTTCTGACACATATATTTCTGTGACATGGAAGTCAATGAATTAACAAATGCTTATAAAAACAATTTTCGAAAAAGTAATATGATGTTATCAAATGTCAGCTTTGGGTGACCAAAGAAGATTTCGGAAAATGTACTATGCACTGGATAGTCCTGCTTTTTCTAACTTTTCTGCAGAAAAAACATGGGATTTTGCAGTTTATGAGTAAAAAAACCTCTGTCGCTAGAGTGTCCTCTCTAACTTTGGGCTGATTACAATTTTGTTACCCATTTATGACTAGCATCTCGAAATTAGGGCTTGGTGAATTTTCGGAAATAAATTAATATTGCGTTAGGTAGATTTATTTTGCCATTTTTTATGATTAGTTTACGAATTTACAAAATATATACTTACTTACTTGCACAATGGTGCTACAATCCATGTAGGATTTTGACCTCCCTCAATATACTTCTCCAGACCTCCCGATCTCTGGCCTTTACTTTATAATTTATAATTTGGTTTTCTTCAAGATCTTTATCTCTTTTATCCAACTTTTCCTGGGTCTACCAATACTTCTTTTCCCAATTAAATTACCACTATAAATCTTCTTTGTGCTTCGCTCATCCCTCATTCTGATTAGATGGCCTAACCATTGCATTCTTCTTATTTTTATAGTATTTATTATATCTTTTCCATTATATAACTGTTCTAACTCCATATTTGTCCTTATACGCCATGTATTGTCTTCTTTAATAGGTCCAAAAATTACAAAATATATAGCACTTATAATTAAGCAAAGCACCGACAGAAAAAAAAAATCATGCACAAATGAAGAAATAGCTACAAAGGACTATATAATACTCATACAAGGCTCGTAATGCATCAAGGGATTCAGGGGATTTTGGGTGTTTTAGTATCAGAAATTTCGTAAAGTACTGGTCGCTATATCTGAAGATAGATTTTTTTTCATTAAATAATGCAAATATTACTTTACAAAAATTCTAGTAAAAGGTTCTTGAAAGTCATTGAAGCGTACGAACTTTGCTATAAACATTCATAATACCAATACAAATTTAATTACATCCGCATCGTTCAGTAATACTTTTATGAAAGATAATTAAAATTTGAAAGCTCTACGCACAGGAGAAGTTTTGAATATCTTAAATGGTATAATTTAAAATCGCTTTCTCTAATAAAACCAATATTAAAATGAAAATGATCTGTGTTTAAAAAAAATCATTCAGGCATTGTTTTTTCAAGATCCAAAGATAATTAAACTGCTGGGTGTACCACCTTTCAGTGATATTATTTAAAGCTATTCAGTTTCCTCCCAGCAATTAGCAGCTTTTCTTTGAAACCCATATTAAAAATAAGACTTTCGCTCTCGTTCTTTCATCTTCTTTGTAATTACTTTCTAATAACTCAAATAAAAGCTTCATTTTACCACCCCTACACAATAAGTCTTAAAAAACTCATTAAAAAGTCACTGGAAATAGCTTAAAAAAATTCCATCTTTTCTTATGTTGCCTTGCGAAACTGAATTCTAAGTAAATAATTCAATAAATAAGTAGACGAAGAGTTTGGTGTTGGTGTTGTAATTAATGCTATTTTTTTTTCTGTTTTGGTATGCTAGAATAGGAAAATTTCTCCCCTGCCGGGAAAGGAATTAAAACTGAAACAAAGGCTTTCATAACAGATACTGGGGAATTTATGTCGTTTAAAGGAGCAGTGGTGTAAGTTGTTGTTTACGTAATAACACTGTAGACATGGAAGGACCAATTTTCCAGAAAAACTGCAACCTTTAACTACGAGAAGAAGTTTGACGCCATTTGATATTCTGAAGACATTTGGAAAAGTTTGAGTCTCCATTTCATGAGAACTGATAAGAAATATTTGAAAAGGTGAGAAAATAAAACAAAGCAATTTCTAATGCACGATAAATGAAAAAAAAAAAAAAATCTTTTTTTTCTGTGATAAATTCATTGCAAGTAAAGCCATAAGTAAAAAATAACAAATAAATGTAATAAAACTAAAATATGGCCAATTTAAAGTTTTTAGAGAAGGGATGGTGTTTCTTTTCACATCAGCGTTCCAAATGTTTTGAAACATAATTTTATGTGACTATAACGCGCCAAGAAAGAAAAAAAGAATGTGAATCAAATAATAATGAATCAAAATTCCAAGGAACTCCAAAGTCTGGCGCTGGAATCAAAATTTTCATAAATTTATCATCGGCATTTTTGCTTATAATGCGTAATAAACTTTTCTTTTCGACAGTCTCCAAGTCTTTTTTTAATTTGAAAATATTTTCAGTCAATATTGAATTAGATTGTGGTTATATTAAATTGTATTTTAGTTTCTTCAGTTTACAATCAATCGAGTTTAGGCATACTCACATGTGTAAACTCATGTATCTTGATTTAGAATCTCAATCAATTCTGTGCCAGATATATTCAGTTGCGTTTGAATTACGGCGCGCGCGTTACGTAGGTTTGCTGTCCCTGTTCTACAGTCTTCGTTTGTAAGAATAATAGGCGAAAAAAAATTATATAACTGAAGACTCTTTTAATGTCGCTCTCGCCTGTTCAGTTATCACATTTATTACGTACTAGCTAAAGTACCCGGCGTTGCACGGAATTTTAAAAACCGGTTTGTTTTGAAAAACCAGTTTCAAAATTTAACATACAACATAAAAACAAAAAAGAAACAGTCGAAGTGTTGTACATGTGAATCAAATGAAAACTCAATATAAAAATGCATACATTTATATAACAGACGCAAAATAATACAGCTATAAATGAACTAATTTCCATTCATCATTAGAGCAATAATGTTAAAATACACCAATATATCCCTAATCGAGTTTTTATCATGCTTCAATACATTTTTTCACACACATATGACGTTATATATTCTCCACATCCTTTATATTTCCAATATGAAGTAATATTCCATTTTTTTTTTTATTCGTTCAATTAATTAAATAATTATAATTTTTTACATGGAAATCCTAAAACAGAAAAATTATGACGTAACATTCCCTTTTATTTTTAATTCTTCAAACTATTCTATTTTCATTTTTCACGTGGAAATCTTGCAGTAGAAAAGTTATGATGCAATATTCCTTTTTTTTTAAATTCGTCAAACCATTTCATTTTTTCCCTTGGAAATTTTGCAATAGAAATGTAATTGTTGTGGTAGGAATTTTATTGTGGATTTTTAATTGTTGGCAATAGCTAATAACAAAAAATGTTTAAATTTGATTGGAAATTTCTGTGTTTTTCATTAAAAATTAACTATAAGTTATTCCGATTCCAGATTACTTTAGTTGCCACGGTCGTGTTTTAATACACATGTATGTAACATTTCTCATTTCTGGCATCCAAACTGTGGATTTGTACAGTCGGACCTCTATTTAACGAACCTCTATTTTGCGAATTTCTCTATTTTGCGAACTTTTACTCGGAACCAAGAAAATTTTGCAAATTTCTTCGTAAGATAACCTCCAAATAGCGAAGTGTATTCTCTATGTAACTAACTTTTCCTTAAGATCTATTTTTTTTTCTCCCTATTTCTTAAAATATTACTGGACATTTCAAACTTATTCTTTCTTTTAACACATTTTATGATGATCAATGACCATGAACAGATCTTATCAGGCACCTAACTCACCGAGAGCAGTAAAATCGTTGTGATTCTTTGCTTTCCATCCAAGACGAGCAAACTTTCAATATCCCCTTTTAACCCTCAATGGAGCTGCCCCGTGTCCTTAAACTATAGTTTCCCGTTTTCTAGATTGTTGATCATGATCAATCGTGCCGGTAATTTCGATTCTTGTAGCTCGAAAATGTCAAAGCAAAAGTGCTTGAGCATCAAAGAAAAAAAAAAATTATTCTTGATGAGGTGGATGAAGGCATTAAGAAAAAGAATACTGCTTTAAAATTTGGTATTCCTCCAAACAGCTTATCAACCATAATAAAAAAAAAAAAAGTGATTTTAATGTAAAATGTTTTTTTTAAACTGAAAATACAATGTATTTCCAGACAATGTTTTGTTTCATTCTTATTTCCCTTGCAGATTTCTTTTTGGTGGGTAAAATAAGTAAAACAAATAGATATAATTTATTAAAAAAGTGTGACTAATTACTTGTGTTTATGGACTTAAAATGTGTTTTACGTAGTTTAAAGTATTTTAAAAGGTGACTCTCTATTTAACGAATTTTCCATATAACGAACTTTTTTTCGGGATTTAGCAACTTCGTTAAATAGAGGTCCGACTGTATAACATTGCAGATAGACGATTTTTCATTTTTATATATTAGATATGTATATTTTCATACTGATATCGCTGTTAAAAGTCCCCTTTCTTTTTTTTTTTTTTTTTTTTTTTTGAAAAGTAGACATGTATGGCAGCGTGTTCAACTCTAATTTTATATTCATCAAGTTTTTTTTTTTTTTTGGATTGAAAAACATTATTAAATTATCATTATAAGGTGTACAAAGTTATAAATCATAAAATAAATAAAATTTTAAAAATATTGATATAACAAAAAATATTTTATTATTTCATAAGACATTCTTCCTTTGGATATCGCCCCATCATCAAGTCTCTTTTCCGAAACAATTGGCAAAATCTTCAATGTTTTCACCAATTTTTGAAACGTTTGAGATACAGATTTCGTTTTCAACGTTCACCAGTTTATGTAATAGTTCTTTTTTATTGTTTTCTTTTTTCTTTTTTATACAACACTAACAAGGAGAGGGTCTGAGGTTGGTGTCACCGAATGCGATAAACATTTGTGCATCGATAAAGCATAGTTAGTATATAAATATATGACAGTCATAAAGCGCAACCCCAAGGGGTCTTGAAAAAATAAGTCGAAAAGCTTAAGCTACAGTTTACAATTGGATAAATTTTTTACTTTGGCAAGCGGTTCGGCACCATGTTGGATTCGAGATTTTTCTACCCTGGTTCAAATCCCGCTCAGACTTTTTTTTCGAAACGATCTTTGTCAATCATTTTAGAACCGCAATAGAAATAAATATGTATAATAATTGAAATTTACAAAAAATATGAATTAAATGTATGTTTTGTAGGCATATAAGTGCTTTGAAATGTTGCATGTTTAAATATATAATGAAAAGTTAAAAAAAAAAAAAAAGAGCATATTTATGTGTCTATAGACCAGAAATTTTTTTTTGTTTTTTTTTTTTAAATTATTTGCAGTTATTTCAACGAATATCTACAATTTTTAACAGAGAAATAAATTCAAATAAGTGAACAAATGTATTATTTTCATTTTATTTCCTCATTCAAATACTTCAAATATTTCATGGTTTATTAAAAATATGCTTTTATATTTTTAATATGATTTTTTAACGTCTGGGATTCTTGATTTTTAATTAGAATTAGTGTCTACGTAGTAATTTCTTTCCGAAATCAATTTTTTTCTTGTTTAATATTTTTATATAATGCAGTTTAGTTATATAAATACAATTTTAACTGCAAATCTTTTCATGTTTATACATTTAATGAAAAGCAAAGATAAAATAAATAAATAGTAATAATAACAAACTAAAAAAAAAGTCAATTGTAACTTTTATAGACCTTAAAATTAAGTTAATTAAAAAATTTATTTACTGTTACATACATAAATAAGCTACTATTTTTCACAGTGAAATAAATGTATCGTTTTTTATCAACTAGCTTTTTAACTTTTGAATTTTTTAAATCTTGGATTCTTATGATTATAGTTAAAATAACTGTTTTTTTTGCTTAAAAATAAGTTCTAAGAAAATACTGAATTGCTGAAAATAGTCATTACGTAGCTAATAATTACAAAACCAAAAATCCGAAATAAAAAATAGTCATATTAAGAATTTTAAAATTGTATTAAAAAAATCATAAAATATTCGAAATACATTCATATAGAAACAAAATTAAAATAATATAATTAATCACGCATTTATATCACGTGTTTTAATTTATTTCTCTGTGAAAAATAGTATATTATTCATTGAAATAATTATAAATAATTTTAAATAACAACAATAAATTTCTGATCTATTGAGATATAAATATGCGTTTTTTCCTCTTTTCATTATATCTTTAAACATGCAAAATTTCGTAGTTAAAAAAGCACTTATATATCACAAAACATACATTTCATTCATATATTTTGTAATTTTCAATTACCATACAAATTATTTCAATTTCGGTTCGAAAATGTTTGATAAAAATTTTCGTTCCGAAAAATAAGTTCGGGCCGGATTTGAACCAGAGTAGAGAAATCTCAAATCCAGGACGCTGCCGACCATGCTATTGAACCGCTTGCCAAAGAAGGAAATTTATCCGATTATAAACTGTATAGCTTAAACTTTACGACTTTTTTTCTCAAGACCCCCTGGGGGTTGCGCTTTATGGCGGGTATATATTTATATGCTATCTATACTCTATCGTTACGCAAATGTTCATCGTATTCGGTGACACCAACCTCGGACCCCCTTCTTGTAAAACAATGCATGAACTAAATTATTTGAAATATTTTAAGTTTAATATTTTAATTTTTGATTAAAAAGTATGACAGTTTGATTCCTGGTACTCTCATATCTTATTTATTAAACTAACTTCTCTTGGCAGAATACTTATTGCAATAAGTAAGTCCAATTGTCCCCAACCTCTATGATATTGTTTCTTTAAAATAAATTCGAAAAAACTGTGGTTAACATCTAGAATTACATTCAGCACACTCCGTCACCCACAAGGGGAGATATTTATTTTCTTTTTATTCACTTACTGAAAGCATTAAAACACCCTACAATTTAGTAGAGTGTAACTGATTTAGCTAGCTTCTACGTTGGGTGGTAGTTTTGTGCACTCAGTTTTTGCTGAGAACTTCCTGCAGAGGAAATTCTAGATATCCGAAATTGGAGATCTTGAGACAGAATTCCCCCTCCCACAGTGGTTTCATGTCATCCCCCTTTCATTTCCTAACTGCAGCAAAAAATAAAATCAAATATAAATTCGGGGGTGGATTTTCCGTTTAACCTTTGGAACACCCTCTTGGTTAAAAGGGATGGGGAAATACGGGAAACTAAGCAGAACAGACCGGAAAGACTTTTCCAGAAATATGTCTTTTATTAAGTGAGTGAAAGTGTTCGAGACTTTTGTTCTCAAAGGGTTTTAAAAAGCAGAACTGAAAGTTTTATCAGAAGATTTTTTACAACCGATATTGCTTAGGAAATAGCGCAGAACTGCTATTGAGAGAATCACCAACGTAGACATAGGCAGAAGTAAATCCAGAGAAGGGGTAGATTTTGGGAATAGTCAGCAGTCAAAGCCACATTTATTTAAAATAGAGACTATAAATACGAAATAAGTTAAACTAACAACATTTCATCGTAATATTCTCCGTAAGACAATTTTAAAACATATTAATATAAAAACCAATAGAGAAAAAAAGTAGCACTAAAATTTCGAAAACAAGTTCTACCGGCTTTTTCTCAAAATGAAGAATTGGAACAATTAATTACCTTTTTTTTTTTTTTTTTTTTTTTTTTGTAAGAAAAAGATTGGATAGGGTATGCACTAGGGTGGGTCGAAAAAACCGAAATATTTACAATCGAAATGTAATAGAGCGGAAAAGTTGCCTTTTGTAATAAAGAATAAATTCCTAAAATATTATACCGATCGGTTAATATCTTTTACCGCCGCAAGGGGGCCAAAATTTCAAAAAAATGCAAAAAACATGTTTTTTTCAATATTTTTTTTAAATTATCCAAATGTACGAATACAATTTCTAATAGGACGCAATACCTACATGAAGATATAAGAAATGTCCCGGTAAATGTTCATTATGATAAAATGATATCTTTTACTGCCGCAAAGGGACCATATTTAAAATAAAATCGTAAAAATTCCAAATTTTCATTTTTCCTAAATTTTTATAATTTTTATAATATGTCTAGAAGTAAATAAATTTACTTTATATCTATTAATATGTCATAAATTTTGTTAAATATTTGTCATAAACTGGAAAATAAAAACGGTAATCATTCATTGTTCTTGACGATCGTTTCATCTACTACTGTTTTACTGCATATCAGCAGTACATATACCACAAATTACAAAAATGATATAAAATGAACAAAATGTTTTAGTATTTTATTAATTAAAATACAGAGATGTTTAACGGAAAAGTATTAAATAAACTTAAAATGAAGAAGTATTAAAAGTTAACGAATTTTATAACATGACTTGCTTTCAAATAAAGCCATTGTTCTTCGAGAGGCCGAAATTGATTATATGTGGTCCTTACTCTGTTCTGGTCCACAAACTTTACCTGCACTTCAGTGACTAATTTCACGCCTCTTTCTACTAATTGAGTTGGACAAGGAAAGTTATAACAGCTGGGGTCTTTAATCGAACATTCTAAATTCAACAGCGTTGTTAGATCATCAGTTGATAGACAAACCGTAACAGGTGGTTTCGTTAGTTTACAGTTTTGCCTTTTGTCTAAAGCCATACAATTTTAAGCTTCAAAGTTCAAGTCTATAATGACGAAATAACGGATGGCACTATTCGTATCCACAGAACTTCGTGCTTTGGAAATTTTCAATTTTGGCAATCGGCTGATGCAGTACACTTTCAGGATGTACTCATCGAGTACATCCTGAAAGTGTACTGCATCAGTTGGTTCACAATTAAAATGAATCCATCATGTTTTTCAGATTCTGTGGGCTATAATTAGTAACCCCCGTTTCTTGCCATGTCATCTACGAAAAGATACAGTTCCTGTAATTTCACGAAATGCCTGTTTCGCAAATCATGAAAATAGCTTCATTGGAATGATAGCATATGAAGGAGAGGACATCAGGACCCGAGCCATAAAGAAAATTGCCAAAGCACGAAGTTCTGTGGACTCGAATAGTGCCATCCGCCACTTCGTCATTCCAGACTTGAACTTTGAAGCTTAAAACTGTATGGATTTATTCGAGTGGCAAAACTATAAACCAACAAAACCACTTGTTACGGTTTGTCTATCGACTGACGATCTAACGACGCTGGGGACTTTAGAATGTTCGATTAAAGATACCAGCTATTATAATTTTACTTATCCCACTCAATCAGTAGAAAGATACTTGAAATTAGTCACTGAAGTGCTGGTAAAGTTTGTGGACAAGAACAGAGGTAGGATCACATATGATCAATTTCGGCCTCTCGAGCAACAATGGCTTTATTTGGAAGCAAGTCATATTATAAAATTCAATTAACTTAAATACTTCTTCATTTTAAATTTATTTAATCCGCTTCGGTTAAACATCTCTGTATTTTAATTAATAAAATACTAAAATATTTTGTTTATTTTATATCATTTTTGTGATTTGTGGTATATGACTGTTGATATGCAGTAAAACAGCAGTAGATGAAGCGATCATCAAGAAAAATGAATGATTATCGTTTTTATTTTCCAGTCTATAACAAATAGTTAACAAAATTTATGACATATTAATAGATATGAAGTAAATTTATTTATTTCTAGGCATATTATAGAAATTATAAAAATTTAGAAAAAATGAAAATTTGAAATTTTTACAATTTTTTTTTTTAATATGGTTCTTTTGCGGCAGTAAAAGATATGACTTTATCGTAACGAACATTTACCGGGACATTTCTTATATCTTCATGTAGCTATTGCGTCCTATTAGAAATTGTATTCGTATGTTTGGATAATTAAAAAAAAATATTGAAAAAAACATGTTTTTTGCGATTTTTGGAAACTTTGGCCCCCTTGCGGCGGTAAAAGATATTAACCGATCGGTGTAAAATTTTACGAATTTATTATTTATTACAAAAGGCAACTTTTCTGCTCTATTACATTTCGATTATAAATATTTTGTTTTTTTCGGCCCACCCTAGTATGCACCCCTGAATCGCTTTTTAAGATAATTTTTAAACACATGGAAACAGAACTAAAAATTGTATTCACGCTGATTTAGGGAACAGAACTTTCCTGACGAAAAGAATTCTTGAGGGTTTTTTTTTTCAGTTTTTAATTAATTTAAATCACTTCAAAAAAAATAAATTTCATTTATTTATTTATTTTCTCAAAATGAAAAGAAAATTCAGTTAGTTAAATTTGAAAATTTGAGAAGCAATTGTCCTTCCTTGCCAGTTCTTGCGGTACCCATGTTTACCAATCCATGGCTTAATGGAGTGATCCAAAAGCTATTGGGTTATTTAAAAAGTTCATAACTTTTGGATTCCATAAAGAAAAAAAAAATTGCATATTGGTGTAAAAATCTTAAAAACATTATATAAACTAAAAAAAACAAACAACCACAACATGATATAAAAGATTTTCGTTAGAAAGATTCTTTCTTCATCATGTGCAAAAAAGACTTGGATCATTTTGAATTCAGTGGCAATTCAGTTCCAGTATTTAGCTCGTGCCTTCTCATCCTTTCAAAGTGCTCATTACATATCATAGTTCACTAAACAGCTAATTATCTTTCTCAATTTTCTCCAATTATTCACTAGTCTTTTTATAGAGATCGCTTTATACAGTTGACTACTAAGTTACGAAAGAAAAAAATGTGCTATCGTTAGAATGCTCATATTTTATCAGATATTCAGTATGTTCATTTTAGGTATACTATATCGTAAGAAATACTACCTATCCTATTACATTCTCCACTATGTTGGAATTTCGGAAATTTTTTTGCAGATCTACCCTGCTCATGAACCCTAGAACGCAAAACCACCCCCAGTTCAAAACCTTATCTATCTATCTGTATATATATATATTATCTTTTTATAGATACGAAAACTTCCACAATTCTGCACAAATCAGTTCCAAACTGATAAATAAATAAAAGAGGCAGAAAATCTAGTTCAAGTTTTCCATTGAGCAAAACCAGTCTAAGAGGGTGCAAATAGGGAGGGGTTTTGTGAGAACTAAAAAAACCCCATAACTTCTTAATGATTTCATACATATCAAATCAGTTAAAAGTTATTATTATTTCTAATAAAAGGTCCAAAAATTTATATATCACAGCTTTTTTATAAAATTCAAAATGGGCTCAAGGGGCGAAAAAAATAGGGCTTTACAGAGGAACATTTTCATAACTTTCCCAATTTTCAAGATATCAAATTCAGTTTAACTTATTATAAATCTTCTTAATGCTAACTACAATTTTTATATTGATAAATTTCTGATAGGACCAACTCTTATCGCAAAAAAATAAAATGAAATTAAAAAAAAATGCAATTTAACAAATTACAACGACCATTTGGAAAATGATTTTTTCAAAGACTAAAATTTAAGACAAAAAAAAAAATCGCACGGAGTTGATCATACATTACGTACGCCATGAATTAAACGTTAATAGTGTTATTACACGTAAAAATTGCAAGCGACAAAAATCGCCTGCGACTCCTCAGATTTCCTAAAACTTACGTATTATCCACCTGAAACTTACGTATTATCCAAGCACTTCATTGGCTGTTTGGGAAAAGGCTTTTCCATCGTCAGATTTCCAAGAAATCTGGCGGTCAATTTTAAATGAAATTTCATTCTTAAACTTCTAAACATCAGACAATATTACTTTTTTCACCGGCGTATAGAGAAAAAAAATGTACTTTTAAATGCAATTTGTTTGAAAGCTGTATCTCAATTTGTTTCTGAGTTATTAATTTTTTTTTGTAGTTTTTATTACTTTTGTCATAGTGGCAACAGAAGTACATCTCTGTTGAAAGTAAAGGTTAGTGTATAGACCAATCAGAAAACGAATAAAGTGCGGATTAAAACAATAAAACGCTTCAGATATGCTTTTGATTTCCTATCCTGACGAGGACAATAACCATTTTTCCAAATGGTTAATAAATTAAAACAAAAAAAGGGGGTTGAAGAAAAAAGAAATTATAACCTCGTGAATTTACAAGATATAAAATCTGCTTGAATTTTTTATAAATCTTCTTAATATTATCTACAACTTTTATATTGACAAGTTTTTGATAGGACCAACTACTACAACAAAAACAAATTAAACAAAAATTGGGGTTGAAGAAAAAATTATCATATTAATATGATTCTGATAAAACTAGATCTTACAGAAAAATGAAATTAAAAACTCGCCTAAAGCGACCAGGTAAAATTGTTAAATTGGGTTTATCTCTCATCTTGATTTAGGTTTTGTAGGTGAAATTAGTACTTAACTTCGAAATCTACCTCCGCCTGTAGGTCGAACCGGCAGGGTATTTTTTAATTGCATTATAATATTTCTACTTCATTTTGTCATATTTTCTGAAAGTTCCATTAAATTCAGTAGAATACCCTGCATATGTTATTAAAGAAAAAAAAAATGCGGACATTTTTTTGTATTTGTAAATGAAAAATTTGTACTTTTATGAATATACAGGGTGTCCATAATTAAAGGACCCTACTTTAAAGTTGTCTAGAGACGAAACTATTGGTCAGAAAGTTGTGAAATTTTGTGACGGACATAATGAAGGAATGGGAATTTGTTTGAGCGAAAAAAAATAGTTCAGAACTTCGCCACTAGAGGGCATTTTATAATGAATTACACATTTTTAAAAGTTTTACGCTTTACTTTTTATCAGATTAAATAAGACAGATATATCAGATAATACAGACCGCCCCCTGAAAAAAAATAAAGCAAAAAAAATTAAAAATTATTGGTGTTCGAATTGAACAGACCGTACAAACTCTGGAAAAAATCCTCCTCCGACAGCCGCCATTTTTTTTCTCAGACTTAGACCTAGTATTCAGCGGGCGATGGCTAAATGTGTAAAACGCCCCCGGGTGGCGAATTTTTGAACTAATTTTTTTCGTTCAAACAAATCCCCATTCCTTCATTATATCCGTCACAAAATTTCACAACTTTCTGATCAATAATTTCATAAAGAGACAACTTTAAAGTAGGGTCGTTTAATTATGGACACCCTGTGCGTTCTATTCTTACACATATTCGTACAAAAGTTATAAATGCCTTTATAATCATTTGTACAGTTGTGGATCATTTGGAGATTTTTATGATGCAGGTAGTTTTAAATATATATATATATACACACACTGCTCAAAACAGTTAGACGAGGACATAGTTTTAACGAAATTACGCAAATATTTACACCGATAAGTAACGTAAAATAAAAAATCTATAATTTAAAGTGTTGTAGAAAACAGATAAAGAAAACTTCACATGTAAATTAAAGTTTATGACGTCAAAAACTAGAAAAAGGAGATAAGTGCAGAAATCGGGATTTTGCAGAAACGTCTGTTTCACTGCCTCAGTTGTAAAATTCAATTGCTCAGCTTGTGTTTTGAGAAAAGGTGACTTGAAAATGTCACAACAACATGACTTACCGCAACCCATTACTTGGCGTGTTATCGGGACAGTCGAAATTAGAGAAACACAACGAAGTGTAGTCGGGTTGTTGGAGTCGCAAGAAGTGTCCATGAAAGGCTGTGGAATCGATCCCAAGACACATGGAATGGTAGTCATAGACAAGTGCAAGGTCGAAAATGTGCTAACACAGAAACTGATGACCTATATACCCTGTTAACAGCTCGTCGAGACGGAAAGGACAATGCTACTCAGCTGCAAACACAGTTGTTCTTGGCCACAGGACGAAGTATGTCCAGCCAAACAGTCTGAAATAGACTTCATCAAGGTGGTCTCTATGCACGTAAGCCAATGGTCTGTATTCCATTGACCTCAAGCCACTATGCGGCCCAGAGAAGTTGGGGAACTGAACATCGAGTTTGGAGGCAACGTTGTTGGAGTCAAATTCTGTTTACAGATGAGCCCCGATTCAGTCTGGATGTATTTTGGCGTAATATTTTGGCGTTATATAATATCTTGGCGTGTATGTAATCCATCTGATGTGTTTTGGCATGGAGAGAAAGAGGCATTCAAAATAATACCATTATCGTTCGTGAAAGATCACATTACAGATGAGGTGGGTTGATGCTATTGGCTGGAATCGGCATAGGTGGACGTACGGGCCTGCATATCATTCGGAATGTCACTTTGACGATCCGAAGTTATACAGACGAGATACTGAGACCTCATGTCGTATTTTATGTTGCAGAAATTAGAGATTTCCTTTTTTCCTTGCATGATAATGCCAGACTTCATACAGTTCGTCTTGTGGAAAACATGCATGAAGCTAAAACAATACAGCGCATGGAATGACCAGTATGCTCTCTTGACTTAAATCTGATAGAGCATGTTTGGGACATACTCAGACGACGCACTGCTGCGAGACCGAGGCCTCCTTTTACTGTCCGGGACTTGGAGATTGCAATTTTTGAGCAGTGGAACAGTATTCCCCAAAGTCTTATCGATAACCTCATCGCATCCATGGAAAACAGGTGTGGAGTAGTCTGAGCTGTTCGAGGAGACAACACGCCATATTAAAAATCTTGCATCATTTCTAAACAATACTTTTTTTTATCATTTACATGAAAACAAATTGTTGCCCTAAACCATCTTTTCCTGTTATTTTCATCCTTTCAAAGAATAAAAGCTCCCTTATAATTTTTTTTCGTCTTTTTTCTGTATTGCGCATTGATATACGTGTGCTATCCATTTTATGCCCATACATGGCTGTCTTGCACTGTTCTCTTCACTTTTTTGCTTGCTCTCCTAATTTTTTTGAGCAGTGTATATATATATATATGTATATTCACTGAATTTGTTGTCAGTAATCTTATTGCTTTTGTGACTAAATCTCTTTTTTTTAAATTTGATCTCACACATGTTATTTAAAATGTTATGTACTTCACTAGATTATTGACAAAATGTCTAAAATCGAAAGTATTCGGAAACTTTTGACCATAATGTTCTTAAAGTTTTATAATGAAGGGTAAAAACGTATCATTTATTCAGTTTTGTAGCATATGGTTATCATGATAAAAGTACTATTCCTTAAGGGAAGTTACTTGTAGCGTGAAAGGTTTTCTTATTTTCTTCAAATTTGATTTGCATCTAATATTGTTATCCTCTTTCTCGATATATTAGCTTATATCTGACACAGCAAGATAAAAGCTGAACATACAGAATTGTCACAAATTATAATAACTCCAACTTTTACAGTAACTGCCAAAACGATTCATTTACTTTTCTTCAAAAGAAAAAAAAAAAAAAAAAGCGCACGCAAACTGACCATAATATCAAAGTAACTGCTCATAAATTCGAGCAAAAATGCTAAATTTTGCGTCGGAACACATCTGATAAAACACTTTTCACGTCATACGTTTCATTAATTTTGTGAGTGAATTTTTGATGAATCACGATTCGATATTAAAGCATGCTGACTGCATAAAAGAAAGATTATAACAAAATAATGAATACTGCATTATACCAGTCTGTGTGTTTCCGTTTAATGAATGTGGCTTTATTCATCGCACGTCTTCATTCTTGACATCCTGTTTCGAATTCTTAAGAATTCAAACGTCTATTGGAAACGAAATAACACTTTTTCTTCGGATATATTCAGTTATATAGATATAAATGAAAGAATGGACGTTTTATTTTTAAACGGGATAATATGTTGCAAATTTTTACGGAGTTTCTTCAGATGTTTTCCAAATTTATCTGAAAATTCAAGAGATATTTATCAAATTTTTATTTACTGTTCAATAACTTTATTGGAATTTCATTTTCCTGCTTATATCCTGCATTTTAAGATAATAGACAACATACATCATTATTACAAATATATTTCTTTCAATTGTGCCTTAAATAATTCTTGTAAAAAACACTAGTCTTGAAAGAAAACTTTTTATATCATCAAATATTTTCTCATTTTCTCTGAAGCTTTAAAAAGTTTTATCGATTTTCATTTACATACTTTCTTACAAGTGGCATTTGGGTTTAAAGCTAATCGACAACAGTATCGCAATTCAGTACCTTACATCAATTCTTCAATTTTGTAGTAAATGGTTGAAATGATAAAAGTGGGCCAGATCAATTCTAACTGGAACCCAGGGAACACAGACTGTGTCGGGGCCCCTCTTTTTCAAAAAAATTGCATAGCAGCTTTATGTGCAGTTCAAAATTTAAACCATACCTGTGTATAAAAAAAGAATGCCTTATAGACACATATAAAAATGCATTGAAAAATTATGGGAAAGTAAAATCTTCCACATCCTGCTATTTAGAGTGAGTGAAACTGTATGATCTAAGGGACGGGATGAAACATGTTTGATGTAACATCCGTTCTACTGGATTTCGAAATTTATATTGCATTTTATTATCATTAGTGAAGAACGCGGTTATAGTTTTGTTTGCATGAATGGTAAAAAAGAATTTTTTCTGTGAACTGTAAATGGAAATTTGCATTAATTTGCATCTCAAGAGAGTGGGGAAAATGTGTTTTGGGGTGCCTTGAAAATGTGGTCCCGGAGCACTTGCACCGTGTATCCCTGTGATAACCAGGTCTTATGGAAGAACTAACAGCTGTTTACATCCGCTGTTTTCTTTTTCAATTTTTTATGTTTTAAGAGGTTTCTTCGAATTTGATTTACATCTAATACTTTTACTCTGTTTCACTGCGCATTTTCCCATATCTGACACTTTAAGATAAAAGCTAAACATACAGCATTGTTACAAATTATAATAACTTCATCTTTTACTCCAACTGCCAAAACAATCCATTTACTTTTCATCAAAAAACGCACGCAAGCTGACCATAATACCTAACTAACTGCTCATAAATTCAAATAAAAATGTTAAACTTTGCGTCGGAACAGTTATGATAAAACACTTTACTCGTCATATGCTTCATTAATTCCGCGACTGAAATTTTGACGAATCACGATTTGGTGTAAAACATGTTGACTGCAATAAAGAAAGATTATAAAAAAATAATGAATATTGCATTATTCAAACCTATGTATTTCCATTTGATGAATGTGGTTTTATTCATCTCACGTTTTCATTCTTGGCGGCCTGTTTCAAATCCTTTAAGAATCCAAATGTCTCCTAGAAACGAAATAACACCTTTACTTTGGATATACCCAGTGAGATAGAATTAAATAGACGAATGACGGTTTTATTTCCAAACAGAATAAAAGGTTTTTAATGATTCTAGCAGGAGCAGGCTGTGTGTATACAACGTATTTTTTCTGCTGTTTCTATTGTAAGATTGCATGAATGGTGTGAAAAGGGGATGAACGGTATGGAAGAACAGAGGAAGAAAATGATGTTGGTGAACGAACATTTAAGATTTTTCTAGTGTAACATTCAAATAAAAATGTTAAACTTTGCGTCGGAGCAGTTATGATAAAACACTCTTTTCGTCATATGCTTCGTTAATTCCTCGACTGAAATTTTGACGAATCACAATTTGGTTTCTAAAACATGTTGTCTGGAGAAAAGAAAGATTATAAAAAAATAATGAATAGTGCATTATTCAAACCTATGTATTTCCATTTGACGAATGTGGAGATGTAAGGAATGTGGATGAATGTACATTTTTCTAGCGTCTTATGAGTTCAAAGGTTTTTTAAAAATGTATATTACAATGTCTCTCCCCACCCCCTTCCTCTCTCTTTCTCCCACACACATGCAGATGCATCCTTTTATTAATATAGTAAAATAATTTTGTAAGTTGAATTAAGACAGTTTTTCCAAACAAAACTATTACATAAAAAAAGGATCAATTCATTAGAAGCAGAGACATTAAAATTAAACTAACTATATGATAGTTTTATTTTATTTCTTTCCAACTGAATCTGCGGATGCTTAGATATATAAAACATTAAACCTGCCAAAATTAACCCAGTTATTTCTCAATAAAAACACAACCGCAGTCATTAAGTTTTAGTTGAATCAAGATTATAGAAGATTTATCAACTTGAGGAACTGTTATCAAACTTTATTGCAACCTACCTTAAAGAACATAGAACAAGATAATCTTTTTTAACACTTTTAAACGTAGTTTAAAAAATTGTATGACCTCCGGTTTGTCTGTCGTCTGCCCGTGATCTAACTCGTGTAACTCTATTCGGGTCACCATGTAACTGGCATATGTAATTGAGTTTTACTATGTACGCTGTTCAAAATGGAGTGTGTATCATTTATAGTTTGTTTACAAGACCAATCAAAATAAATCTCGTTAACACTATGGCCTAAGGAGAAAAGTCGTTTCCGGTGCATTTTAATGATGTTAAACTATTTCAAACAAATGAAATTTATATGGATTTCGGAGGTGAAATAAAACATGCTGTTTAATATAGAGTGCAAAGCAATTATCATTTATTTACAGAGTCATACAAAATAATTTGGTTACATAATTTTCTACATGGAAGAATTTTTTGCAGCGTATTTTAATGATATTACACGGTTTCAAACATAATGAAAGTGATATGCATTACTGAAATGCACTACAACATGCTTCTATAAATTAGTTAGTGAGTAGACTTTATTGTTTATTTATAGAAACACTAGAAAGAATTTGGGTATAGGACTGACTATGAGCGATAACTGCTGAATGTGCATTTACAGCTGTGATATGTACTTGAATGAAAATGAGTGAAATTTATATACGTTGCTGAGGTGAACTACAAGATGCTTACAGTAGAATATGATGTGCATAACAGTTAGTGTTCATTTGTAAACAAACAAAGTAGGAACAAAGTAAATATTTCCGTTACAGTTCCGTGCTTGAGCGATAAATGATGGAAGCGCGCTTTCTGTTGTGGTATGCATTTTTAAGTTTAATTAAATTTTGGCAAACTACCCGATGTGTATAAATTATATTGGTCATATACAGGGCTATACAAATTAATTCGTAAGCATTTAATGCGTATGAGTGTCCTTTGCTTAACTGTGTTTTTTAATTGAGTTATGCATTTTCCAACTAAACTATTATACTTTGAATTCATATACAGGTATGCTCAGAAAATTGGATGCTTTGCCGCCTATGGATGGCAATTGCTGAAAGTACGTTTACAGTTTTGTTATGTGCTTTTTTTTTCCTCAATTAAATTTTCATTTGATATACGGTATGTATATCAAATGTCTGTAGAAATCTGTAGAATCTGTAGAAATATACAGGACTGTACAAAATTATTCGAGAGCATTTCCATCTATTGGTGAAAAGTTTCGCATGTGTTATGTGATTTGCAACAAAGATCAATTTTAATATACTATGTAGTGTACGACTATATGCAGATCTATAAATCATGTTCAGTGATTCAAAAATAATTATATTTCGAGTACCTTTCCGGCTGTGGCCGGTGATTGCTGAAGAGTGGTTTTCAAATGTGTTATGTGTTTTCTAAATTGCTTGCTTAGATATTATCTTTCAGCTTTTTAAACTTTGAAGCTCTATAGTATTCTGGAAGTGTTGGAAAGTGTTTCATATTCTATGTTTGAAGTATGATTTTTCTTTCTTATTTCTTGGCATAATGAGTAGAAAACACAACAGCGGTTTAGAGTGCAATTAGTTATTCAGTACAAAAACTAAATATATTAATTATTCGGTATTATTAACGATATCAATTATGCAGTATCACCCAATGAAGACGTCAGGGGATTAATAGTAGAGATTAGTTGACAACGGCGGGAGTTTTTTTTCCATCGACGGGTTAGCCACTCTCTGCTACTAATCATCCAATAAAGAGAGCAGATTATTAATTTCTCTCGCAACTATAGTTGTGTTCTCTGTTCGTTACATGGAGCAAAAAAGATCTACTTCTATATGAGGAAGTGAGTTTCAAAACTAGCCTTATTCAAAATTAAAAAAAATTGTATTTTATCTATCAATCTATTCTATTGGTAAACCTGTATTGAAAAGATACTACAATCTCAAAAAAAAAAACTAGTTTTATCCTGTATTCCTGACATTTCAAAATCTTGGTTTATAATGTAAACGGACGCAGTTAGAGGGTTTTGTCGATTCCCTAAAATTTGATTTTCTAGATAAGGAAAGTTTTTAAACTCACGTCCTCATATATTTGACAGCCTGAGAGGGACTGGCGAGAAGACAAAGTCTGTAGAGTTATAGAAATCCCTCCCGTTACCTTTTATTGAGGTTTAAAAAAATAAATACATTTTTCGGCCGAAGCTGAATTTTTTGTTAAACTCGACAACGGGCGTGGGTGGGACACAAGTAATAAAACAAAAGATGGCATCGGGCTAGAAACGTCAAGAACGCGGTAAACCATCACTGCCGGGGCGGGAGCCTAACTCGAGAATGGGCAGGGTACTAACGAGAAAAAAATATTATGTTCGCGCGAGAGACCAGCTCCCACGTGACAGGGGTGCTGTGATACCGCCCAGACAACTAATTTGTTATTTTTCATTTCAATTTAATATTTTCATTTCACCCGTTTTGAAATCTCTTTTTTCGTGACTCACCAAATATGTAGGTATTTGGAGCCTACTGTGTAATTTACTCTAAGGAAAAGTTGAAAGTGGACAGAAAGTACACACAAGAGAACATTAATAGATAATACTAACATAAAACTGTAGTTATCAAAACCTTTTATACTGAAAAAAATACGTTTATTAATGAATGAAGGAAAAAATACTCTTTAAAAGTGAATGAGATTTATGCCATTGTTTTTGGACCAACGACCTAATCTGTGTCGGGATTAATTTTTTTTTAATTTTAGCCTCAAGCCGCTCTCTACGGAAAGTTTAATAAAAGACTGCCTTTTCGCAATTATTTATCTATATAATTTCACAGTATTTAACTTTAAAGTTGCAATGTGTTCTTTTTATTATGCTATTTTAACAAATGAAATTGATTATAAATGTTTGAGCATTTGATCGATCGTTCCACGACCGATCAGTGGGTCACGACCGATAGTTTAGAAACCGCTGAACTACAGGATTTCTCATTAACTACTGTGAGTTAGTGATTAGTTACATTTGTTGAAAGAACATTGTTATACTTATTTGAGTGTATAAGATACGTATAATGTATATTGTGTGTATTAGAATTTGTAAGTAGGGTGACCGAGTCAGTAGTTGATCAAATAAGGTAGGTGCTCCGGGGCTTTTATTATAGTTCTTTCCTTTTAAGTTTTAGAAGTAAACTAACATAATTGCTACAACCCTTAATGAATTTCCTATAATGGACAAACATGAAATCTGCTGAAATTAAATATCAACAAAATTATAACCAAATTGTACTTTAGTTGCCATTTTCCAGTAGTTGATGAATCGAAGAAATCTGCCGAAAATTAAAAAATTAATCTTTAAAATATCATGCTTAAGCTGTGATTTACAATAATTCATATAAAACTATTAATTGAAATAAGCAAGATGGAAGTGGATTATTTTAACTTATCGTAATTATCTCCAACTAATCAAAAACTAAATTTTTACAATTTCTAATAAAAAAATCATAAAATTGCTTCTGTCACAGCAGACAGCTGATAACAATGTCACAACAGGTGCTCCAACATTCAGACAAAAATATTATGTCTTGTGCCACGTGTAAAACTCATTTCCACCTGAAATGGCGCAATATTAAAAAAAATTGATCAACTATTGGAGGGGTATCAACTACTGGCGCGGTCACCCTATGTTGTATGTAAGTGTGTAAGATATAAGTATGTACGTATGTATGCAAAAATGTATGTATATATTCAGGTAACGTATTAAGCATGATAAGCAAAAGTATTATATAAGTATTAACAGGGGGTAATTTAAAAATAAAAAGACATTTAACTTCATCCACTCAGACGCATAAGTAAAATCTGTGGATAAGCTTTTTTAACCATGTTTTTCTCTTTTGTTATTCTTAACTCTGGATCACGAGTGTAGGGTAGTGATGGGCGATAACGAGATGTTTTTCTCGATTTTCTCGATTGTATGGACATCTCGATATTTTTCGATTGTATAAATTTTTTCTCGATGACTACAGTTTGCAAATTTCTTTTATAAATCATATATTATGTATTATATACGTCATACATTTATCAAGAATCGTCTGCGGGTGAACTGGAATGAGTCGATGTTAATAAAGACTAGGTGACTTCGACCGCTAGCGGGCCCCTCCTTTAATCGGGGCCCCTAATTTATACGTAATCTTGTAATATGAAATCACGAACAGGTTACCCGCTATATACGGCACTGATATATGATAGCAGGCGGGTGTGGTGTGCACGCACTACAAAATCTTGTAAAAAATATAATATCGAAACGTATGAACGTCGGACCAGATCTCTTGGGGGAGGGGTCAAAGTGAGCGGAGGGGCACAGCAGCTGCATAATATGATTAAGTCGTCACAGGTCTTTAGGCCTTTCCAACCATATGTCACATGAGAAGTCTGGATCTGAATTTATAAAAATGCCGTCCCCGTGGGGGGAAAGGGGGGGAGGGGTGCGGGAGGTGGATAACATGAGTAAGTGGTCATAAGCCTTTCCAACAATATGTCACATGAGGGGGTCTCGGCTAAATTTAGAAAAACACCCCCGTGGGGGAAAAGGGGGGGGCGGTCACCGGAGGTGCATTACATCAATAAGTAGTCACAGACCTTTCCAACGATATCTCACATGTGGGGTCTTGGCTAAATTTGGAAAAGTGTCCCCCGGGGGGGGGGGGGGGGGGGTTCAAAATGGGGGGATGGACACCGGAGGAGCATAGCATCAATAAATAGTCACAGACAATTCCAACGATACCTCACATGTGGGGTCTTGGCTAAATTTGGAAAAGTGTCCCCCCGGGGGGGGGCGTTCAAAATGGGGGGATGGACACCGGAAGAGCATAGCATCAATAAGTAGTCACAGACCTTTCCAACGATATCTCACATGAGGGGTCTTGGCTAAATTTGAAAAAGTGTCCCCCGGGAGGGGCAAATTGGGGGAGACTGTCAACGGAGGTGCATAACATCAATAAATAGTCACAGACCTTTCCAACGATATCTCACATGAGGGGTGTTGGCTAAATTTGGAAAAGTGCCCCCCCCGGGGGGTAAAGTGGTGGTGGGGACACCGTAGGTACATAACATCAATAAGTAGTCACAGACCTTTCCAACGATATCTCACACGAGGGGTCTTGACTAAATTTGAAAAAGTGTCCCCCAGGGGGGCAAAGAGTGGGGGGGGGACTGTCACCGGAAGTGCATAACATCAATAAGTAGTCACAGACCTTTCCAACGATATCTCACATGAGGGGTGTTGGCTAAATTTGGAAAAGTGCCCCCGGGGGGGGGGCAAAGTGGTGGTGGGGACACTGTAGGTACATAACATCAATAAGTAGTCACAGACCTTTCCAACGATATCTCACACGAGGGGTCTTGACTAAATTTGAAAAAGTGTCCCCCAGGGGGGGGGGCAAAGAGTGGGGGGGACTGTCACCGGAAGTGCATAACATCAATAAGTAGTCACAGACCTTTTCAACGATATCTCATAAGAGGGGTACTGACTAAATTTGGAAAAGTGTCCTCCGGGGGGGGCAAAGTGGAGGGGGGCGGCCACCGGAAGTGCATAGCACTAATAAGTAGTCACAAACCTTTCTAACGATATGTCACATGAGGGGTATTGGCTAAATTTGGAAAAGTGTCCTGAAATTTCATATATTATAAATAATATTTAGCGGAGGGCTCCATAAAAAAATCCGATCTAAAATGATAAAAGCGGAAAAAACTACCCTCGCAGTAAGGGCCAAATTGGGGAGGGGAGGAAGAAAGTCTCATAATATGAAAGAGTCATCCGAGGCTTACCGATGACATATCACATGACTGGTCCAAAAAAAGTTTGAAAATTGCTCCCCCTCTCTCCCCCCGTGGGCCCACTCTTTCACCCCGGAATTCACACAGCCGCCACTTTAAAATTTTTATGTTCAATAAATAATATTTACCGGAAGACTACATAAAAAACCCATATTTAAAGTGATATTTAAATTTATTATAGAAATCGGCTACGGTTTTAAAAATTTGTTCGCCCCTTCCCCACCCCCCTTTGAGCGAAGAAAGGGTCATAGTATGAAAGAGTGGTCAAAGGGCTTTTCGATTACATGCCACGGGAAGGGTTCGGTAAAATTTTAAAAATTGCACCCCATGAGTCCACTCTCACGTCCTCCTCCCTCGAAATCACCCGACCCACCTTCGTCTTTGAAAATTTTATGTTTAATAAATAATTTTTATCGGAGGGTTCCAGGTATGTGACATCTTGGTAGGGCTAAAATAAAAGAAACTTTGAAAATTAAAGCTTCATTTCACAGCTCATTGTCATGCCTTTTTCTCTATCTCGTCCCTTGGTACTCTCGATAAATTTTCTTACTTTTCTTCTCTACCGAGGACGAGAGAAATCCTCGAAAGGCTTTTCATTGGGAGATTTCGAAAAGGACGAGAGTAACAAGCGAGAGGCTTCCCATCGGGAAAGGTTGAAAAGGGCGAGAGGAAACTCTCCAGAGACTTCCCATCCCGAAAGATTTAAAACCGCGAGAGAACCAACCATCGAGCAGCTTGCCATCTGGAAGCCTCGAAATGCTGGAAAAATCTTCGAGATGAGATTTGCCTAAATGCGAGATGGAAATGAAGCTTTCAGAGTCAAACTTACCGCATTTCTGGTTTAAGTCATAATTTCTCAAAGGAGTCCATCTGCTTATCCAATCTCTTTTTAGCTCACAGGCTATCTAAGCCTGAAGCTAATGTACCCGTCGGTTCTGTGTGTATGCATGTACTGTACGTACGTACGTATGTACGTAACGCGATAACTCTTGATTAAAATGTACGATTTGCTTCAATTTTTTTTATGTTCATTCTGATAAGGCGTTCCGCTGTTTAGTTTTGACGGTTCATTGGTTAAGGATAAAGGGAGAGAAGGAGAACTGGTCACCCCCCCCCCCCCTCCTTAATTTAGATAAACAGGTTTTTCATGCAGAATTCTTCGATTTGCTCCAAATTTCGTATACCGGTTTATTATGTTAAGGAGCTTCCCTGATTAAACTCGGAGGTTCATTCGTTAAGTATGAAGGGGGGAAAGGGGGATAGACCACCTCCTTAATTTAGATAAATGGGTTTTTCATGCAGAATTATTCGATTTGTTCCAAATTTGGTATACCGGTTTATTACGTTAAAAAGTTGCCTTGATTAGATTTGGAGGTTTACAGGTTAAGTATAAAGGGGGGCTGGGCCCCCCCCCCCTTAATTTAGATAAATGGGCTTTTCATGCAGAATTATTTGATTTGCTCCAAATTTGGTATACCGGTTTATTATGTTAAGGAGCTTTCCTGATTAAACTTGGAAATTCATTGGTTAAGGATAAAGGGGGAGAAGAGGGGCTGGTACCCCACTTAATTTAGATAAATGGGTTTTTCATGCAGAATTACTCGATTTGTTCCAAATTTGGTATACCGGTTTATTATGTTAAGGAACTTCCCTGATTAAACTTGGAGGTTCATTAGTTAAGTATAAAGGGGGGAAATGGGGGTAGAACCCCTCCTTAATTTAGATAAATGGGTTTTTCATGCAGAATTATTCGATTTGCTCCAAATTTGGGATACCAGTTTATTATGTTAAGAAGCTGCCTTGATTAGATTTGGAGGTTTATGGGTTAAGTATAAAGGGGAGGGACTAGTCTCCCCTTAATTTAGATAAAAGGGTTTTTCATGCAGAATTATTGGATTTGCTTCAAATTTAATATACCGATTTATTCCGATATGGCGCTTCCTTCGTTAGATTTGGAGGTTCATTGGTTAAGTATACAAGGGCGAAAAGGGGGCAAGTCCCCTTAATTTAGATAAATGGATTTTCATGGAGAATTATTCAATTTACTTTAATTTTTTTTTCTATGTTTGTTCTGATAAGGAGCTTTCCTGATTAGATTTGGAGGTTCATTAGTTAAGTATAAAAGGGTTAAAGGGGTTAGACCACCCTTAATTTAGCGATATGTTCCTTTTTTTCATGCAGAATTATCTGATTTGCTTCAAATTTGATATACTGATTTATTATAGTTATGGAGTTTCCCTGATTAGATTTTGAGGTTCATTGGTTAAGTATAAAAGGGGCAAACGGGGGATATTTCCCTTCATTTATTTTTTGAGGGGCATTATTCTTTGAAATAAGAGTATAATATACAGTTAGTGTTAATAACCTGTGAGCTCAATGCCATCAGTTTAACTGGCACTTATCATTTTATTGCTATTAACCGATGTGGGTTATGAAGCATAGTTGTTTATGTATTCAGTTCTGTATAGTCCTAGTTTCAAACTTTACTGTTAAATTTAGTGTCATTTTGCCACGAATTTTCAATGTTTCTCTTATTTTAGCTCTACCAAGCTGCCCCATACCTGGAGACTCAGATAAATACTATTTATTAAATATAAAAAGTTCAAAGAGGAAGGTGAGTGAATTCTGGGGTGCGCGAGAGTGCACAAAGGGAGGGGGGGGGGTAATTTTCAAACTTTTACCAAACCTCTCCTTGACATATCATCGGAAAGTCCTTTCACCACTCTTTCATATTATGAACCTTTTTCCTCCCAGAGTTGAATTCCGGAAGGGGTTCGGGGGGGGGGGGGGGGAGCGGTGCGGGGGTGACTTTTTTTTTAATTGTAGAGATTTCTACAATAAATATCATTAAATGAGGTTTTTTAATGGAGCTCTCCGATAAATATTATTTATTAAATATAAAATTTTAAAAGTGGGGCTGCGTGATTTCCGGGTATTTTCTAGGATAAAAGAGGGAACCCACGTGGGAGGGGTAGATTTCAAACTTTTTTTGGACCAGTCATTTGATCTATCATCGGAAAGTTTTCGGTTACCATCGCAAAGTTACTCTTTCACATTATGAACCTTTCTTATTCCTTCCTTAGTTTGGCGCCCCGAGAGAGGCACTTTTCGAACTTTTTTGAAATCGTAGCGTTTTTAAACATTTTAGATCGGATTTTTTTACGGAGCCCTCCGATAAATAATTTTTAATATATGAAAATTTCAAAGAGAAGGATGGGCAGGGTATATTTCGGGGGGGGGGGGGGGGGGGCACGATAATTGGAATCCTGGGAGTTGGGACTCTTTTCTATCTTTTGCTGACACCCCTCATGTGATATATCATTGGAAAGCTCTGTGACTACTATTTCATTTTATATATCGCCCGAGCCCCTCCCCTTACTTTGCCCCCGAGCGGGGACACTTTACTAAATTTAGCCGACACCCCTCATGTGCCATATCGTTGGAAAGTCCTGTGACCACTTATTCATATTATGCACTTTCCTTGCCCCTCCCTCCTACTTTGCTCCCCGCGGGAGTTCGTTTAATGTATTCCAGTCGAAGACATTATAAAAATGGAGAAATTAAAGATCCAATCTCAAATGACGTAGAAAAATCAATAAAAAATTTTGATCCCTTTTATGATCCTTTAGTTCATATTTTTGCCACTAGGGGGTGCTTTTGATTCTTATTTCTTTGGCCATTTTGGTACTAATTGCCGAAAAATTCTAATTTTTGATACTTAAACTCCCCTTACCGCTTCATAGCTACTCGCGTTTTTTCAGCTTTTTTCAACCAGGGGGCACCCTTACAAGACTTTTCCAGTCTTATGGCTCCTTTATAGTTTCCCTTTGGTTTGTTGTTTTTTTATTCCATCTGTTTTCAGTTACCCTATATTTAATAAAATCTGCCTTATATATATGTAAAAACAATGATTTCAATAATCGATTCTAGAACATTTCCTTTGTAGATTCTCGAAAGTAATCGATGACTGTATCGATTGTGTATTTTACGATAACGATTTTTTTCGATTGGTAAATTTTCGAGAATCGCCCATCACTAAGCCCTATCACTACTATGAAATTGCCGGCCAGAATAATAGCTAAGTTTTCCAATAACTGTTTTTAGCTTTTCTCGTTATAATCGATTGTAAAACATCTCGATTGTAGATTCTATGAATTAATCGATGGCTGTATCGATTGTGATTTTTTACGATGACGATTTTTCTCGATTGTCGAATTCTCGAGAATCGCCCATCACTAGTGTAGGGTACGTCATGTTTGAGTGCGTACGGTTTTTACATTTGTCACCACTATTTTACGAAAAGTAATCTTAGACTTATTTTATCGCTGATTTTGTAATAAGTGTTGATTAAATAAGCCGTGGATAATAATTTAGAAATAAAATTTGATAGGAAAAAAAAAAGTACGTCTGCGTGAATTTTATTAATTTACTTTCCATCTGCTCACTATTATATTTAGGTAATTAGTTTATAAAATTGAATTTGTTAAAATATGTAACTAGTGAGAAATTACGTTTAATAATTATATAATGAGTGAACTTTTAATCTTGAAATAAATATAGTACAAAATAAATAAGATAAGTAATAGATTAAGAACTATATGTTGTGCACATTAGAGAATTAAAGAATTAATAGGAAATAAATGTGATCTGGAAAGCGGGGCGATTTAAAAAGAGAGTATTGTTTTAACATACATATTTTATTATTTTTTTTAAATATTAAATATGCAAACATATATCTTCAATTTTTTGTACAAGAACAATCTAAATATTTTTCTCGAATTTCAAACCACTTGCGAGTGAAGATATCGCTTGGAACATCACGAAAGAGATATTTTAGAAAAAGAAATTTCTTCACTCATATGCTATCTAGGGCAATAAAATAAATCTGCATAGCAAAAGAAAAAACCTCTCTTTCATTTTCTTTTTTTTTTTTTTTTTTTTTTTTTTTTTACTCCAGAGCTATATTTGTTAAACAGAGAGAGAAATTCAAATATTTTTTCCGGTATTTTTTGCTTACTTTTGCGAAAGAAACCATTTTATCACTTTTATTTTTATCGAGAGAAATGGATTTTATTTACATGTTTTCAAACGGTTTTGAAACAAATATTTTCGTTTCCTTATGCTTCGTATATATCGGTTTTTAAGATGTTTTAAAAAGCATCCGACGTAAGATTCTGTTTGACGTAGGTTTGTTTAAAGGAAAGGACGTTTCAAAATTGCTGATATAATATGAAGACTTGAAATTGCAATATTTATTCAAGCTATATTTGAGAAGTTATATGGATGATGTTTGATAAGTGACATTTATAGAGATACTGCTAAAATAAAATAAATATGCTTTTTGAGTTTGTTGGTATCATGGTAATAAACAACAGGAGGTAGTAGAATAAACCTAAAAAATAAAAGAATATTCTACATCATGTTGATAAATATAGCTTTTACCATACTTTGCATTTGATTACAGATAAACCTCTAAACTATAGAGATAATGGGTATCGAAAATCTTGCGTGGAGTAGTTTTTTATATGAAGTTGCGCACAGAACAATTAACCATAGATTAATCTATTTCTTAATTTTAGCCTAATTTCGAATAAAATATCTGCATAATTATAAGAAATAGAGAAATTAAAATATTATTATTTCATTGTTATATGTTAAACACCCTCAGAAATAAAACTCTCACTTTTGACGATTCAGAAATCCTTGAGCTTTATTTCGTTATTTTTTGACAGTCATTTCGTCTCAAAATCACGTGAATTTAACAAAACGGAAACTCTCAAATATTTGACGAAACTGTTTCCTCACTTACGATGGAACTATTGAATAAAGAGCAATTGACATATCCTAAAAATGGTGAAGCTTGAACTGTAACCAGTTTCGCAGTGGCTCATGACCACCGAGGGAACTCCCACCAGTAAATTTGGATAGCAATTTTTTCCTTATTTAAAAACCATATTAATTCAGTATTTCAGTTATAATTACGGCCAAAAGCATATGTTTATTTTTACTGGTGGAAGTTTACTTCGGCGGTAGTCAGGCCTTATGTTTCGGTCATATTGTGACAACTTAAACAACCTCCTGTCAGTGCCAATGAAAGAGATTATAATACCCGAGCCAACTTCCGCCAGTAAAAACGAATAGAAATTTTTATCATATTTTGACAGAAATTTTGGATTAATAAGTCGCTAAAGCAAGGCGAAATTTTTTATTTAAAATTTACTGGTGGAAGTTTGTTTCGGCGGTAATCAGAAACTGTGGATCAGATGTAAAAATTCAGCTGCCATCTTGTGACAACAACCCCCTCAGTTACTTTACTCGCAACTGGTAGACTCTTCACTATATTTCTTCCATTTCACTCACGGTCAGATTCAATGCATTTTAAGGAAACACTTTCGGTAGTTGTTTTCCGAAGGGCGCCCCACTGCACCTCCTCAAATCCCGCAATTTTAGTAAACAGGTATACGTTTGTTTATGTTTTTCCTGTCACAATTTATTTAAAAAACAATAATTTTTTGCGCTTTTCAGGGAATACTGAAATATAGGTAGTTATTGTTTCTGAATTAGTTATTTTTTTGGCTGTTAAAGTTTTCAGAAACGTTTATTATTAGGTAGCTTTCATTACAAAATGCTACCTATTACAGCAGTTCGGAGGAAAGCGATTTCAAAAATTTTTGATATATTTTCATTGATCATGATCCCTAGACCCCGAAACCACCCCCCGTTCAAATGTTGATATATATATATATATATATATATATATATATCCATATATATATATATATAATTTATATATACAGTGAAAGTTCTTTTAAAGGCCACCCCTATTCAAGGGCCACCTCTATTAAGGGCCAATATTATTAGGAACGAAAATTTTTGCCATAGACTTAATGTTAAATTTACCCCTATTAGGGGCCGCACCTACCCCTCATAAAGGCCTTTTTTTTTCACATGTGCCTTACATCCTAAACAGATGTATTGAATTCCCGAACCAAAGGATAAGAGTTCAGCAAATAACTGCACTTACAACAAAGAAGGCAGGGGGAGATAAGGAGGATTTAGTAACACAATGAAAAACCACAAACTTTTCCACAGTGAGACAAATAGGTTTTCCTCGCACTTTGTTTGACCTTTCAACCTGTAAGGGTTGAGTTGGAGGGGAAACTTGACCCTTTGTTGTGGGCACATAAAGGATAACAGGTTATCTAGAAAAACTGATTCCACATTTACTAAAACTGTGAATGCATATTGAAGCTCAATTTTTATACTAGAAATTTTGTGTTCAGGCTTATGTAAAATTTAAAATTATGGCACCTAAATCAAACTAAAGAGTACATTTGGATATGAATGACAAAATCAATGTTCTTAATTGTCATGATCAAGGAACATCTGCTTCACAGTCTAATTGCAGCAAGAATCAAATAAACAATATTGTTATAAATGATGGATATAAATCAAGCTAATTAGCTGTGATAAAAGTAATTTCCTCAGTTACATAAATAATGTGTCGATTCAACTCAGCCATAAATCTTTTCAACTGTGAAAGATGTATTTAACCTTGAAAACCTTGATAAAGATAATGACTTGTTGAGAGACTCATAGACATTAAACTGATTTATTATTATTATTATGATATTGCTATCACAATTATTATTACTGATTTATTATCTTATAATGTAAATATTTTTTCATTCTGAAAATGTAGTTGTTCAAGAGAAGAGGGATGAAAAATGCTCTCTCTTTTTCACAATTTAAAAGAAAGTGAATTAAATAGCTTAAAGTGTTACCACTGCTTATTCATTTGAGATAACAAATCGTCTATAATTTCTTTATTTGAAGGAGGCACGATAAAGCAATTAGAGGATATAATCTTCAACTAATTAAACTATCGTCAACTAATGCATATTGTATTCAAATAAATTGTGGATTTACACCGAATATCCTGAAGAAGGGTAAGTCTCAATTTTATATAACTTACTCACGCCTTTTCTCATTGAGATTCAAATACTAACAATAAACAGAGAGAACTTACTGAAAGAATATGCAGAATTTAAAAATCAAGGGATAAAAAAAAAGAGAAATAAAAAATTTGGTCACCCCTATTCAAGGGCCACCCTTCATAAGAGCCAATTTTCAATGGAAGGGCAGGTGGCCCTTACAGAGAGGTTTCACTGTATATATATATATATCCACATATATATATATATATATATAAATCTGATCTTTGTCACACTGTAACTCCCGTATTTATCAACCGATTTGGACGTAACTTCGTGTGTACATAGCACATACAAATGTCTCGCCCGAGTTCGTTGGCCAGCTTCATCCGCCATCTTGTTTCAAAATGAAGATTCCGGTTTTGTTTCGTCTATATCTTAAAAAGTCCTGCCGGCCAGTGCCGGGAGGAAGAAGTAGCTTTCATATTCCTTATTTTAAAAAAGCCAACTTATATTATTCAAACACACTCAATTTAGTGGAAACTGAATATAGGAGATTCACTACTAATTTTTATCAATACTAAATCATTATGAATGAGAATTTCACGAAATTAGTCAGCTTTATCCAAGCTGATTTTATTTAAAGTAACTTATATTTGGCTGCCAAATTCGGCGATTTCTTAAAGTACCTGCCATTTTAAGACAACATGGTGGATGAGGCTAACCAGTGTACTTGGTCGAGACCTTAGTAATTGCTGTGCACATGCTCACTCACATCCGAATCCATTGATATATACGAGTGCTGTCGCAGACAAAAAATCAGATTTTTCAAAATGTCACCCACATTAGATATTGAAATTGCTATATCTGAGCCATTTTTTAAGATAAAGACAAACAAAAAATGCTCCTGAATCCTTATATCAAGGTCAAATACTTAAGAAAGAAACCTTTTTTCAATTTCTAATTTTTTTGCACCTCACTTTAAATATATATTTTTTTAATTTAATGGCCGCCATTTTAAAACAAGATGGCTGATGAAGCTGGCCAGCGAACTTGGTTGAGATATTGATGTATACTATCCACATGCCTTCTTACATCGAAATAGGCGAATAGGTGCTTTATCGCGTGACGAATACAAGATCGTTTCGAAATGTTAGGCAAGCTAGAAATTCAAAGTGCTATAATTCATCCATTTTTTAAGATATAAACAAAAGAACAAACTTTCCGAAACAAAAATTGCTCCGCAATCTTTGTATCAAGGCCAATCACATAAAAAAAAAATCTCTTTCATTTTCCAATTTTATAATACTTCATTTTAAATTTTAAATTTTTTTTTTATAAATGGCAACACTTTTGAAAGAAAATGGCGAATGAAGCTGCCCAACGAACTCGGTTGAGACATTGGTATGTACTATGTACAGACCAAGTTACATCCAAATCGGTTCATAAATAGGCCTGCTATCGTGTGACAAAAATCAGGTCGTTTTAAAATGTCAGCCACAATAGAAATTCAAAATGCTATAACTCAACCAATTTTTTTAGATATAGACGAAACAAAAACTGTTCCAGAATCTTTGTATTAAGGTCAAACACATACAAAAAAAAAATCTTTTTCATTTTCTAATTTTTTGGTTTCTCATTTTAAATTTTAAATTTTTTTAAATTTTTTAAATGGCCGCCATTTTGAAACAAAATGGCGGATGAAGCTGGACAATGAACTCGGTCGAGATATTTGTATGTACTATGTACACACCAAGGTACATCCAAATCGGCTCATAAATACGCCCGTTATCACGTGACAAAAATCAGGACGTTTCAAAATGTCAGCCACGCTAGAAATTCAAAATGCTATAACTCAGCCATTTTTTAAGATATAGACGAACAAAAACTGCTGCCGAATCTTCTTATCAAGGTCAAACACATAAGAAAAAAATATTTTTTCAATTTTCAATTTTTTGGTACCACATTTAAATGGCCGCCATTTTTAAACAAGATGGCGAATGAAGCTGGCCAAAGAACTCGGTCGAGACATTGGTATGTACTATGTATAAACGAAGTTACATCCAAATCGGTTCATATATACGCCTTTTATCGCGTGACAAATTTCAGGACGTTTCAAAATGTCAGCCACGCTAGAAATTCAAAATGCTATAACTCAGCCATTTTTTAAGATATAGACGAAACAAAAACTGCTCCGGAATCTTTGTATAAAGGTCAAATACATAAGAAAAAATATTTTTCCATTTTCAATTTTTTGGTACCACATTTCAAATTTTTAAATTTTTAAAAAATTTTAAATGGCCACCATTTTGTTTCAAAATGGCGGATGAAGCTGGCCAACAAACGCGGTCGAGAGATTGGTATGTACTATGTAGACACCGAATTACATCCAAATCAGTTCATAAATACGAGAGTTACAGTGTGACAAATGTCATATATATATATATATATATATGGAGATATATATATATATATATATATATATGTCAATTTTGAACGGAGGGTGGTTTCGGGGTCTGGGGGTCATGATCGATGAAAATATACGAAAATTTTTTGAAATCGCTTTCCTCCCAACGACTGCAATAGGTAGCTTTTTGTAATGAAAGCTACCTAAAATGCTATAACTCAACCATTTTTTTAGATATAGACGAAACAAAAACTGTTCCGGAATCTTTGTATTAAAGTCAAACACATACGAAAAAAATCTTTTTTATTTTCCAATTTTTTGGTATCTCATTTTAAATTTTAAAAATTTAAATTTTTTTTAAATGGCCGCTATTTTGAAACAAGATTGCGGATGAAGCTGGACAACGAACTCGGTCGAGATATTTGTATGTACTATGTACACACCAAGGTATATCCAAATCGGTTCATAAATACGCCCGTAATCACGTGACAAAAATCAGGACGTTTCAAAATGTCAGCCACGCTAGAAATTCAAAATGCTATAACTCAGCCATTTTTTAAGATATAGGCGAAACAAAAACTGCTCCCGAATCTTTTTATCAAGGTCAAACACATAAGAAATTTTTTTTTCAATTTTCAATTTTTTGGTACCACATTTCAAATTTAAATTTTTCTTAAAAATTTAAATGGCCGCCATTTTGAAACAAGATGGCGGATGAAGCTGGCCAAGGATCTCGGTCGAGACATTGGTATGTACCATGTATAAACGAAGTTACATCCAAATCGGTTCATAAATACGCCTTTTATCGCGTGACAAAATTCAGGACGTTTCAAAATGTCAGCCACGCTAGAAATTCAAAATGCTATAACTCAGCCATTTTTTAAGATATAGACGAAACAAAATCTGCTCCGGAATCTTTGTATAAAAGTCAAATACATAAGAAAAATGTATCTTTCCATTTTCAATTTTTTGGTACCACATTTCAAATTTTAAATTAAAAAAAAAATTAAATGGCCGCCATTTTGAAACAAAATGGCGGATGAAGCTGGCCAACGAACTCGGTCGAGACATTGGTATGTACACACGGAATTACATCCAAATCGGTTCATAAATACCAGGGTTACAGTATGACAAATGTCAGATATATATATATATATATATATATATATATATATATATAAATTTTGAACGGAGGGTGTTTTCGGGGTCTGGGGGTCATGATCGATGAAAATATACCAAAATTTTTTGAAATCGCTTTCCTCCGAACGGCTGCAATAGGTAGCTTTTTGTAATGAAAGCTACCTAAAAATGGCTGAGTTATAGCACTTTGAATTTCTAGCGTGGCTGACATTTTGAAACGACCTGATTTTTGTCACGCGATAACAGGCGTATTTATGAACCGATTTGGATATACTTTGGTGTGTACATAGTACATACCAATGTCTCGACCGAGTTCGTTCGCCAGCTTCATTCGCCATCTTTTTTCAAAATGGCGGCCATTTACATTTTTTTAATTTAAAATTTGAAATGTGGTACAAAAAATTGAAAATAGAAAAATATTTTTTTCTTATGTGTTTGACCTTGATACAAAGATACCGGAGCAGTTTTTGTTTCTCCTATGTCTAAAGAAATAGCTGAGTTATAGCATTTTGAATTTCTGTAGTGGCTGACATTTTGAAACGACCTGATTTTTGTCACACGATAACAGGCATATTTATGAACCGATTTGGATATACCTTGGTGTGTACATAGTACATACCAATGTCTCGACCGAGTTCGTTCGCCAGCTTCATACGCTATCTTGTTTCAAAATAGCGGCCATTTAAAAAATTTTTTAATTTAAAATAAGGTACCAAAAATTGGAAAATATAAAGATTTTTTTCGCATGTGTTTGACCTTGATACAAAGATTCTGTAGCAGTTTTTGTTTCGTCCTTATCCTAAAAAATGGTTGAATTATAGCACTTTGAATTTCTAGCATAGCTGACAATTTGAAACGATCAGATATTTGTCACGCTATAACACGCGTATTTATTAACCTATTTCGATGTAAGAATGCATGTGGATAGTATATAGCAATGTGTCGACCAAGTTCACTGGCCAGCTTCATCAGCCATCTTGTTTCAAAATGGCGCCAATTAAATTAAAAAGAAATTATATTTAAAGTAAAGTGCAAAAAATTAAAAATTCAAAAAGGTTTCTTTCTTAAGTATTTGACCTTGATATAAGGATTCTGGAGCATTTTTTGTTTTGCCTTTATCTTAAAAAAAGGCTGAGATATAGCAGTTTGAATTTCTAATTTGGGAGACATTTTGAAAAATCTGTTTTTTTGCCTGCGACAGCACTCGTATATATCAACGGATTCCGATTAGAGTGAGCATGTGCACAGGAATTACTAAGGTCTCGACCAAGTTGACTGGTTAGCCTTATCCATCATGTTGTCTTAAAATGGTAGGCACTTCGAGATATCGCCGAATTTGGCAACCAAATATAAGTTACTTTAAATAAAAGCAGCTTGGATAAAGCTGACTAATTTCGCGAAATTCTCATTCATAATGATTTAGTATTGATAAAAATTAGTATTGAACCTCTTATAATCGGTTTCCACTAAATTGAGCTTCGTGTGTTTAAATAATATAAGATGGCTTTTAAAAAAATAAGGAATATGAAAGCTACCTCTTCCTCCCGGAACTGTCAGGAAGGACATTTTTCTTGTTGTTGTTTGTTATGGTTTAATTCGAAAAGAATAAATTTACTGTGTTTTACAAATTCGTTCAAAAAGAAAATTTAGTGAATTTAATTTCAAAATTCCAGGAGAATTTTTTAATTTAAGAAATATATTCATATATCAATGAAATTGAAAATATGCATAAATGATCCCGTATCCCCTATAAATAGTAAAGTGTTAAAATCTTAACCACCATCTCAAATTGATAAAATCTCTCCCAATATGCTCTTCAAAATTTTTTATTTATGAGAAACAAATTAACCAGACCATATTCTAACCATTCATTGAGCAAAGAAATAAATTATATTAATCAAGCCATATTCTAATTATTCATTAGCTATAAAAAAATCCTAATAATAAATTAACCTTATTAATTAAATCTTGCAGGAATTACAATAGCGCCGATAAAATTACAATCTACTTTATAAGAATATAAACACACAGCAAAATCCATTACCTGCATTTAAAATCAAATCCACGCAAGGGCCCCAATGGCAAGACGAGTAACGCGATGGTTTCTGCTGGGAGGCCTGAAGGTCATCACGAGGACGCTCAAACCTCTGCGCATGGGAGGGGGGGATGTCACGTGACTATCTATGCGCCGGTACGTGCTGCTCTCTCAGTTCCTCAGTCGGCATCAGGATGAGTGAGCGAGAAGTTCACCCCAACGTTACGCAACGCATTATCGTTAAATTTTTCACAAATGAAGGCGTAAGACTGGCTGAAATCTTACGAAGATTTCAAGCACAATTTGGGGAGGCATGCCTGAAGAAAACCCAAGTGTATGACTGGCACAGAAAGTTTGTGGAAAGACAAGCAGAAGTTTAAAACAACTCTTCCTTTTCCCCCACGCCCTCCGCCCTCGAGCAAGTTTGACTGAGGAAAACATTGGAGCCGTTCGGACGTTCTCGAGGGTGCTGCCTACTACTGTCAGCTGTTGGATGAAACAAAACGTGCATATCGGTGGAAAAAAACGTGAATTTTCGATCAGAGAAGTGATTTTGCTTCATGACAATGCCCGTCCCCATACAGCCAACCTGACTCGCGAAAATTTGGAGGAAATGCATTGGACAACACTGGAACACCCTCCCTAAAGAACCGTCTTATTCCCCTGTTATTATCACATGTTTAGGTCTTTGAAAGAAGCATTAGGAGGTGAACGATTAGGCGATGACACTGCTGTTGAAGGCTTTTTGCGAAATTGGCTGGAGACACGCCTCTCTTTCTATGATAACGGCATCAAAAATCTTCTTGTCCGTTGGGAAAAATGAGTTTTGAAATCAGGAGATTATATAGAAAAATAATATGTAACTTTCTGTTTTGTATCTTGTATAAATAAATTAAAAAACAAAAATTCCGGTTTATGTTTGATTCACCCTCGCACATTCGCTTAAACTTTGGGAACAAGTATCGATAACTCAGAGTACATGAAAGATGCCCCAATGAACCATGCCTCTAAAACGCCTAGCTTTCGAGAAAAAATTGGAATATAAAAGTATGCGTCACATCCGGAGCACCGAAAATAAGCTTTATTGGCCCTCGTGAAATTGTAAATCGGATCGGAAAAAAGAATTAAAAAATCTAAAAAACTTTAAAACATAGTAGTTGTGCCCCATAGCTTTGTGAAAGAGTATCGATTTAAAAAGAGATAGAGCGTAGGCGTCGTGTGTCTAATATGCAAATGAACAGTTGCCATTCGGCTCGTTTTAAATGATGGCAGTTTGAAACTATCAGCAATCTTCAAATAGTGATAATGTATTCCTTTCGTGAGTATTGCGATATATGCTTTATATTTAGTCAGTGCAATGGTACTGTATTGCAAACCGCTAGACAGTGTGTAACATCATATTTTTTCTTTTGCATGTTTCTCCAAAACTATGCGTTCTCGAGGTATGATTCTTTGGTCAACTTTTATGTACTCAGAGAGAGGATCCTCGGTTTGCGCGGTAGTATCTGAAAACCCTGTATATATGGAAAATATTAAATCGTAACTTCCTCAAATAATATATATCAGAGCTTAGTAACATCTTCCGAGACAACGCCTATCAATCGTAGACGTACAGAAGAGAACCAAAACTTTATTTACATTGCATTGAGATGCGATATAAATTAGACACTGCGATGTTGCAGCAATATTTCTAGGATAATGCTGTATGGAAAGTGCCCAGAAAACAAGCGGTTTAAGTCTCTTGAAACTTGATTTGAGAAGTTTTGAATGATGATGTTATTTATATAAAATATACATCTCATGTAAAATACAGTATGACCGACATATGTATTACGTTTTCAATTTTGTACTTAGAATATTGTATTCTGGCACTTCATATATTAAAAAAAATATTTTAGTAAATGTTTCCCGTTTTACATGCTCTAAATTAAAGATAGAACTTTGAAAGATTTAATATTAAATAAAGCTCGAATTCTTCTTTTTCAAATTTGCGCATTTCAAGAGAACCATAAAGTCTTACATCTTTGCTACTTCGTAAACTTTCAATACTGATTTAGATTGACAGTTAAATTAAAAGCCAATTTTCAAATTACTAAAAAGGAAACGACAAACTAGTGTTAGAAATCAAAACAAAGCCTAGTTTCGACATTCCGTATCCAATATATCAAAAGGGTATTGAGAAATCCCCCACTCTTTCCCTAATATCAAGAATATGAACATGTCAGAAGTTTCCCCCCCTTTTCTTCAAGTCAGTCACCATGCATTTCTCAAACCACCCTTTTGCCTTCCTCCCCTACATTCTCCGATAACAATGAACACGAGGGGAAGATTGAGTGAGTAACAATGAAGAACGAACTCACCATACTGAGTGCATAAAAACAGGACATGTTCCCTAACAGGATTGGATACTCTGTGCCCCTAGGATCGTGCCCAAGACGTCACAATCACTGAAATGTCACTTCTGCTAGAACGGTTTGCCAAAAGTTGAAAAGGACTCATGACGGGATGTTGAATCTGAGAACAAGATTTCCACTTTCTTCGCGATGGAAATACAGCAAGAATATCAAGAGTGAAAGTATTTTGCAGAGAATTCAAATGCTTTGCCTAGAGAATCAAAAGGGCTCTTTTTCTACAGTATGAGTAGAATAAGAATTCACTTAAGTATGTAAGGAACGAGTGGGGGAGAGGGGTTAAGATGTACATATATTTTGTGGGAATATTCAGAATTTTAAAAGGTGGTAATATTTATAATGCTTCAAGAGCTATCTTATTGACATGTATGTCTTTTTTATTTGTTCCTTTAAAAAGTTTTTCCGATTTATTCATCTTTTATACGTTACTTTTGATTTAAACATATTTAGGTTTTTTCTTTTTTACCTATATGTGTAATATACTGGATGTCCTAAAATGGACTTTAAAAGTCAATAACTTGCAATTGGTGTCATTTATTAAAAAAATTCTTGCAAGAGGATTATGCATGATGCCATGAGTTTTTTTTTACTGCCATTTTCGGTTTTAATTCCGAATAGCAGCGGTAGATGGCGCTAAAAGCAATAGGTGCTAAAATAAGGCCTGATTTTTTTGGTCTTTCTCTTTTCCCAGCATTGATTAAAAGGAAGGAGGTTATATATATATGGAGTGAGTCACTAAGAACAAGATTGCATTAGCGGCTGACATCCACTCTATATAGTTAACCTCCTTCTTTTTTATCAATGCGGGTAGAAGAGAAGGGCAAAAAAAAGTCCGGCCTCAATTTAGAACCGCTTGCTTGCGGCGTCATCTACCGTTTTTATTTTGAACTAAAATCGGGTATCGCAGTAAAAAAACTCCTTGCACCTTACATAACCCTTCTACAACAATATTTTACTAGCTGTCACCATTTGCAAGTTATTGAATTTTAAAATCAGTCAGTCCATTTTAGGACACCTGGTATCTTTGAAAAAAAAAAAAAAACCAATAAGTTTGTATATAAAAAATGACCGAAATCTCTTATAACAAATAAATATAGAGAGAAAACATCTTAATAAATAAAACTTACTGGTCATTACTTCAATCTAACAGAAGCGTTTTCGGTCGTTTATTTTTTTACGTGGCCGAAGGACTTTAGAGACAGCAAACGGCTATTATTTTTACACGTGGAAATAACAAAAAATTCTTCACTTTTTAAATAACTGCGTGGGTAAATAATTCTGCATTTATAATGTTATTGTAGGTTATCATCTTTTTTAATGTTAAATTACATTTCTGGTTACATTATATATCGCTCTATTTTGTTGTTTCTCAACATAAGCGCTACAAATAGGGGCTTACTGCAATCAAAAAACGATTAGATACAGCAACTTTTCATGCAGAGTTTGACCAAAATGTTAATTTGATTCAATTTTTCCGAAATATTATCTCAGAATCGAATATGTTGGTAATGAACTAAATTCATCTTTTGGGTTCGAGGTACAAAATTCGCCTGCTTGGGAATAACATTCATAACCGCGCCATTGAAAAGCATTGTGTTTAGAAAAGTTATTCTTATATTTAATTTTTATATGGAGTTTTAGACTTTTTCAGGTAAGGTATGGGTTAAAAAAGAATTTTTTCTCTATTTTAATCCATATTTTATATTTTATTTATAAAATGAAAATTTTAAATTTTAATTGATAAGATTTTAATTAATATGTATATATGTATTTATCGAAGCTATTTCGTACAAAATAAATATGCACTATTTTACCCATGCATTTACCTGTATTTATTCGGCATCAAATGGCTCAATATAATAAACAAACACGGTAGCTGCTACTTTCACACCACGCGATTTCCACTTTGATGTCACATGAATACTGTAGTACATACAAACAAGAAGCTATTTTTTACCCACCGGCCTTAAAAAATTGTCCTCAAGTATAGGTAATAGTTTCTTAAATTTAAGCAGTCAGAAGCAAAAATTATGAAATGTCATTTCCAACAGATGTAAATTAATAACTCTTGCCTAAGCAACACTTCGTCCGTCAATTGCAGCCGTTTTTTCCTATTTTTTCCTTTGGAAAAATAGAGTTAAAATTTATTCAAATGATGCTTTTTCGCAAAATTGCTGTGTATGGCACTTTTAGTAAGAAAATGGTGCAGTGATTTTGATCACCGCAAAAAATAAAAATAAATAAATAAATAAATAAATAAGGTTGATATTAATTGCAAATTTTACCAACTGAAGGCGTTGTGACGTGTAATCACAAAAGTGTTGGTCAATCAGATCTTCAAAATCATTTTCCTGAAATATGTACTTAATTTTATTTGAAGTGTTAAATCATCTTGTTCACAACTCGTCAATTTTACTGAGACTTTAATACATAAAACATAAAATTAAGCATGTATTTTAGAAATATTTTGTGAATTAAACATTAAACATAATACTTTTCTATCTAGATAGTTTAAATTACGAACACTTTCCACGCCCACAGATTTAACATTCAAGAGCGGAATTGAAGACCTGATTGATGAACATCCTCAATCTTTTTGTATAACAAATTGCTTTCGATATCATATACAGGGTGTTGCCGAATTCGACCGATAAATTCAGAGGGGTAATAGTTGACATCAAGAGGATTAAAAATTGTCATAGAACATGGGGTCTCAAACTTTTATTTAGTCACAAAAACAGGTTGTTTCATCTTAACTGAACTTGGGTTGACGGTAATAATGTTGAGAAAAATAAAAACATTGCAATGAAAGTGCTACGATATGTACTTTGTTTTCTGTGAAATGTGATAACATCACGAAAAGATCTGGAAAACTGGGTGCTCAAGCAGTAGATGATACCATATGAACTGGCAATCGCAGTTCAACGTGTGGACGTAGAGCGTCAAGTGCATACTGCTATAATGGAAATTCTACCACTTTTTTTTTTTATATTATCACATTTACAACAAAGGTGAGAATGTCTGTTAGAAGTTTCATTATAATATACTTCAGTTTTATGAAAGTTATTACAGCCAACCCAAATTGAGTTAGGGTAGAACACCTTGTATTTTTGATTAAATATGTGGTTTGCGACCCCATGTTCTAAGGTATTTTTTCATCCTCTTCATGCCTACTATCACACCTCTGAATTTGGCGGTTGAATTTGGCAATACTCTGTATATATATTAATATTGGAGAAATAGCAATTATGTATCCCCAGAAATAAATTGGAAATATTAGAAAGATGAATCACATACATTTCGATGGCGCAGCTATCAATGAAAGATGATAAATAAAAGCAATTGACCCGCAATTAAAAAAAAAAAATCATTCAAATAACCAAATTAAACGAGGAAACATTATGAGGAAAAATTAAAGAATAATGAAAGAACAGAAGGTATTGCAAAAAAAATGTGAAATCTCAAATAGATTCTTCAGGCCCAGATTATTCCAGATTCCACAAAACAAAACATATGATTTCGTCATTACACAAGCATTAAGCTAATAAGGTGTAATATTTTGGATATCGTAGATATATACCAAAATAAATGGATAAATTTAATTAAACAATTAAACAAAAAGAGGCAAAACAAAATAAGAAAACACTCTAATGAAATGCCATGTGCATCAAAATCGAAATGTGGATGCTAGAATAACATTAACACAATATGTTGAAAAACCTTCAAAAACAAATTTAAGATGATTACACACACCCGTACCCGCACACATTTAACTATGGTATGTGTGTATAATATATATATATATATATATATATATATATATATATATATATATGCGTGCGCGTGTGTAGAGTTGTGGCATTGTTGAATCGATGCTACCTAACTAAATAACTTTGCAGTCATAACAAGCTTTTAAAAAGTTAACTGTAGGTACGCTTGAAAAAGCATGTTGCACCTTCAGTAAGAAAACGAAGTCAATTTGAAGACATTTGATGATTCATATTCATATATAGTTAAGTTTGTAACACCATCTTAATGCTACAATTGGACGAGTTTTGTTTTGGGAGTATGTTTTTTTATACTCAAATTTAGAATTATATACCAAAAATATTAAAGAATAATTCTTCGCCTTATTCAATAGCAGATGTCTGCGATTACATAAAAAAAATTTCTATTTAAATGTAGTGGTAATCTGGAACTGAATTTATTTTTTAAAGATTAAATTTTAATTGGTTCATATATGCATCACTGGGCATTGTAGAATTAATTGCTTTCACACTCACGACAGGGTATAAGGGATTTGCACTGCATGCACCACTGAATGCTTTCATCCAGTCCGTCTTCTGCAGTAATTTTATCATCAAAAAGTCTTTAGAAGATCATTGTTATTATTAATTTCTAATAATTCGTTAAACTTTCTCTTTTCATTGGGAATAAAAGGCAAAAATAGAGATCTTTCTCTTTTAAAGATTTCCTTTCAAACATGTTTGAAACTGTGTAACTCTTGTGTACTTGCAAGGTCGTAGCCGATTGGGGGATCACCAGAGTTTGATACCCCTCCGAAATTTTTATGGGGATGACTATAAATATGCTATTAACTGTCAGTCAAGACGTCCAAAATTCAAAAATCACAACAGGCAATATTCATAAATCAAAATTTTACGCTAGCATATCTGTATTGTTTGATTCTGTTAGCAGGTTTAAAAAATAAAATAAATTTTAAAGAAATCTTTAAAGTTCATTCGAATTTTTTAGAATGGGACTCTAATAAAAGTGGAATGTTAACGCTGTTAAAACAAAATGCTTGCAACAGCCCCACACAAATCATCAGACTTGTTTAGCCCAAATTCTTGAAAAAGGTAATGTAACTTATTTTAAATATTCACAAACTTAGTTGTTTCGACGTATGCTACTGAGAAGACATTTTTGGTAATAAAACATTTAAAAACATATGTAAAAAATGTCCAACCTTCATTTGGTTTGCAGTAAGGTCAATAGGTCACTGAAGAAGTGTCTAAATGAGATTATATTTTTATTTGCAATGAAAAAGGCTTAAAAAATTTAACATAATTACAAAATAAACTTTAGTTTCTTACATAATTATAGTAAATTAAATTAGTCGAATTCACAATAAAACTTAATTAAACTTTTAACATTCGCCTCTATTCAATGAGTAAAAAGCAAATCTAAAATAATTCAAGATTAAAATTCAGGGCCCTAAATCTGCCTCCCAAAATATCTCTCTGGCTAAGATCTTGCGTGCATGCGAAAGCTTCCCCCCCCGCCCCCCCCCCTAATTTCGAGTGACACAATCGATCTATTTAAAGAATTGACCCAACGAGGCGCAATATAAAAGGGATGAAGTAATGCATTTTATAATTTGCCTAATTTTAATTTTAAAACTAGACAATTATTTTTCGGACATCCTGTAAATACCTTTGTAAACACACGTACTTTGTATTAAAAAGTAATAAAAAGAAAAAACAAGAGAAAATCCATTGGAACTCCACATTCCAAATTTCTTGCATTTTCTTCCATTTTCGGAAATTACGTAGACAAGAAATGCTATGAAAGGGGAGACAGAGAAACGATCAAGTTTGGGTTTACCAAAGGAATGGGAAAAGCGGGGGATTCATGGTGAGAGATCAGGAATCAAAGTCCGCCCTCAGATGTGGGGGTGTGGTGGTAGGATTTGAAGCTAGTCCACTTCTTTGGGAATTCCAGTATTTTCCTTCGATCCTCCTAGGTGCTATGCTAAGAATTGTTCTGAAAGCCTGGCGTGAGACCTGACATGTGTTGTCATAAAAGCAGTTTGTTTCAGATTTTTATCGTTTGAACAAATTCAGTTTTATAGAAATTTGCTGCAGTGAGAATTCCGTAGATAAAAAAAAAAAAAAAAAAAAAAAAGTTTTTAAACATTGATTTTTTTTATTACAGAAAAGTAACGTTAACCATACAGCGTCAAGAAAAAAAAAAATAATTTGAATTTAATATTATTATTTTATTTTATTAAATGAATGTTTAAGAAAAATAACATAATGTAAATAGTTTTATTATTTTGTATTTTTTTCTTCAGAAAATAAGCTTAAATGACATTTTTTTGTTGGGAATTTTATACGATCTTTCTGTTTTAACATTTTAATTTTTCGCTGTATTTTTTAACCCTTTGAGCGCCTGATGGCTTTCCTGCATTTCTTATAATATACCTTATAAATATATACAATATAATAAATATATACAGGGTGTCCGGTCTCAACGGTGTCCAATGGCTAATTCCCAAACCGTTAGTCATAGACATATAGTTCCAATTACAAAAATGTTTTAAATCAGGTAAAGAAATATTTTAAAAGCGATTTGGGTCAATAAAAACATTTCTTAAAAAATAACGAAATTTAAATTTTTATACGGTCCCCCGGTCCTATAAGTTATATTTAGTAAAATTTTCCTTTTACACTGACAAGTAATAAAAAAAAGGCCCGTTGTTCTACGATTAAACTTGACCGAGTAATACCTGTTTAAAGTTGGAGCATATTTTTTGCTGCAAATTGGGGGTCATTCACAAATTTAGTCGAAATATGATTTCGTCAGATATATTAAAAAATGGTTGAGAATAAAATAAACATTGCAATATAAATTTGAAATCTTTAGTCATTCTGACATATTAATGCAAAATATACAATTTGTAATAAACATTTAAGAAGAAAGAAAAAAACAGAATTTTTGTTAAATAAAATGATGCTAAATTAACAGCCTCAATTCTTTACAAAATGATACGTATTTTAAACATATTACACTAGTCTGCAAAAGTTGGGTTATTTCATATTTTTTAGCTTTTGATAATTGATTCTTATGTATTCTGTACCGCTGAATCCGGCATTGACCTTCATTTTTAGCCATCACATCAGGATTTTTCGCAAATTGTAAATTTCAAAGTTAAAAAGTTCAAAGTTAAAATTTAATCTCCTCCCCCATCTCATCACACCACCCAGCTGTAAGAATCCCAAGATAAGCAGAAATATCGAATAAATTATTGAATAAAATAAAATAAAACATGTTTTACATATGTTTTATAGTATGAAATTTTCGCTATATTTTAACTTACACATTTGCAAAAAAATTCTAACGTGATGGTTAAAAATGAATGTCATTTTCAGATTTAGTGCTAAAAAGTACGTAAAAATAAATTATCAAAAGTTAAAAAATACAACCATCTCCTCTACTTTATAGTATCCGATTTTTGTTATTCTTTAAATTCGACAATTTATGATTTGCGAAATATCTTGACATGATGGTTTAAAATTAATGTAATTTTTGGATTCAGTGCTAAAAAATACATAAAAGTTAAAAAAACCCAACAATCTCCGTTTTGTATTATCTAATCTAAAACTTTTTCTTAAACTTCTTGGCGGTAATCTATCCGAAATTTTATGTGTTATCCTGTAAAATAAGTATAAATGGTAACCACCGAAAATCATAATAATATTAGATTGTTATCAGATTTGCGCCAGTATGTAAAATGTAATCTCGATCGGATATTTGAAAGTGGGTTAAAGTTCGAATACAAATTTTGAACTGAAAAAACATACATAAGATCGTTGAAGTAACATAAAACCTTATAAAAATAACATAATTTTATTAAAAGAAATCATAAAAGAAACAGTCTTAAATCCTGATAAAATAAAACATATGTTATTTCAGCCAATCTGAAACTTAATAAATGTTAACTTAATCGTAATACTTGTACGATTTTCTTCAAAGCGCAGATACACATGAAATGAGATCTTCGAATACTTTAAGCACTTGGAATGTGACCCCTCAAAGCCAAGCCGAACTCATTTGTTTTCAGAGCAGAAAAGTGGCATAAGTCATGCATTTTTAAAGTTTCATAACTCGCGCAGTTTTAGTGTTATATGAATGGGACTTTTTTTTTGTCTTACTTGTCAGTGTAATAGGAAAATTTCACTAAATATAACTTATAGGACCGGGGGACCGTATAAAAATTTAAATTTCGTAATTTTTTAAGAAATGTTTTTATTGACCCAAATCGCTTTTAAAATATTTCTTTACCTGATTTAAAGCATTTTTCTAATTGGGACTATATGTCTATGACTAACGGTTTAGGAATTAGCCATTGGACACCGTTGAGATCGGACACCCTGTATAATATAATATAATATAATAAAAAAATATATAAATATGTATAATTATAATATTCCTTATGCTCATAGAACTCGGGTTTATTTCAATATTTTCGCACGAATTGGTTTTAGAGTACCTCATATCTTTACCTTAGCTTGTTCTTAAAACATAATAATGATAATAATAATAATAATAATTATTATTATTATTATTATTTGTCTACAGCCAATTTAATTTGTTTACTACAAACATATCTTTACGTCACAATTTCTTAGAGAAACAGAAAAATTAATTTCTCAGTAGTAATGTACCAAAAAAACTTAATTGTCGGATAATACTACTACATGCAAAAAAAGTAGAAAAAGTCAGTAATAAATATGAAGTTTGATAATTTTTTTTTTTTCAAAATATAGAAATTATCTTTAAATTACTTATGTGGTGTTCGTATATATGTATATACCAGGTGTCCCAAAAATGACTGATGGAAATTAAAATTCAATAACTTGCGAAAGGTGACAGATATTAAAAAAATGGAACAGATGTCATAAATTCCCGGGGCCGCCATCTTGGAATTTTTCTTGGCCTGAAAGCCCCTTTTCTGCCAAGTAGTAAATGTCGCCAAGCACCGGTTTATGCGCATGTTAGTCTTAACGAAAATAAAATGTAAATAATAAACAAAACTCGTTAAAGTGGCAATCACTGGACGTCGTATGAGCGCTACGCGCTCATTAACCGAAAAAAAGACATCACTGGATTCAGCAGTTCTCGCTGTGTAGCAATCTCAAAATGTACAAAACTCTTAAGGCAACAAAATATACATAAAATTATCAACATACCTTAACAGACATCTGCTTTCTTGAAAGCTCAAGCCCGAAATAACCTGCTAACATCACCGTCATTTTCCAAAATAGGCTTATGAATACGCACTGTAAACAAACCTCCTTTATTCGTCAAAATTTCCTCATATTTCTTAATCACTTCAGCAAGAGCGTTTAAATGGTCTACAGAACCCATATTCAATCAAATACGTCCAATAAATTTAACATAAAAATAATTGACAGAAACATACAACACGATATCACAAGCAAAAACAGCCTTCTCGCGTACTCGCAACAATGAGAAACGGGGTTGCTAGAACACGTCAAGCCAAAACACACATGTCATATGGGGTTCCACATATCGATAAAGATCGCCAACATAAAATCTCCAAGAAATCTCAAAACATCCAAGATGGTGGCCATCTGGGAATATACGGCATCTAAGCCAAAAAAATTCTTGCAGGAGTGTTATGTATGATGTCAGGAGGTATTTTACTGTGATTCTTGATTTTAGTTCGAATTTCAAACAATGGATGGAGCTGCGAGAAATAAGTGTTAATTCCAGACCCGATTGTTGGTACTTCAGGATCCATTCAAAACATTTTAATCTCCTTTTTTCGCATGGGAGAAGAAAGAGGCCGAAAAATCGGTCCTGGATTAAGCGCGTATTCCTTGCAACGAGCGCTATCTGTCGCTGCTATTTGTAACTAAAACTGGAAATCGCAGAATAAAATCTCCTGACATCTTACATAACCCTCCTGCAAAATTTTAAAAAATATCTGTCACCGTTTGCAAGTTATTGAATTTTAAAATCCATCAGTCATTTTTTGGGACACCCGGTACATATTTAAAACAATCATTCGATTAACAATTGCAAAACCTTCAAGGACATAATTATATCTTTATCTAATCTAATGATTTTTTATATATTTATGATTTTTTATGCTTTTACAATACTTCTACAGTATTGCAACCATAACTCTTTACTATATTCTAACACTTATTCTAACTAGTAAATCTGCAGATCAGGAGCCTCAACGTCAACTCTACAATTCATTGTGTTTAGCATCCTTTGAGTAATATTAATCTTTCTACAAAAAACGAAATTTAAAGTTTTGAAATTACATAAACATTTATAAAACGAAAAAATATTTCGAAGGTTTCTGACATTAGAAGCGTTAAATTAAACCCCTTGTTATGTAATGGTATTCTGAAAATCTCATGAGCTACTTATTCTGGTAATTTTTAGATAATAAAGTAGATTTCTTCAGGGGGGCAGAGCCCCCCTGAACCCCTTCGTAGTGTAATTTAATTTACATTTGTAATTATCAATTAATTGTGTTAATGTCCTTTAGTAAATTCTACCAATAGACGGAAACGTACATGAATTCTTTTCTACAGCCCTGTATATTACGTGAAGATTTTTACGCGTCGTCTATAACATTTAAATTTAATGCAGACAAAAAACCCTCTTAAAACTGCTCATATCACATTTCCGGGGATTAATATGCATAGTGTGCACCATATATCCAGTTTCTGAGGAGTCCTGTATATGGTTCTATTTAAATTCTGCAAACATTTGTTAGTATACTAAATGTATTTGGGCTGGGAAATACATAACTCAAAAAAAAAAAAAAAAAAAAAAAAAAAAAAAAAAACACTGAAGCAATTCGCGCTCATTTTCATTTATACTTACGAATTCATTTGTGTATCCCTGTACATGGTCTATACAATATTTAAGCACTACTTATTAAGCACAAATTTACTTAACGTTAAAACGCACACCATAATCGAAAATGCTCTTCAGCAATCATCCCTAATAGACCAGAACTGTATCCGAAATATTTTATGTGACCCTATAAATGAACGATAAATACGATACAAATCATATTCAAGCTTCTTGTAGTCAATCACAGTAATGTAATTTAATTTCATAATGTTTGAATTAGTGCAACACAATTAACACACTGATGACAGGCAATTTAATTAAATCTGGGTTTAAAAACAGTAGAAGCTCCTCCCTCTTCTGAAAGTGTCTCGGAATTTGGTTTCTGAGATATGTTTTTCATGTTTATGCAGCAGTAAATATCTTTCAATGTACGGATGTAATATATAATGTCTTACAATCTATAAAAAATATGGACAAGACAATATAAATGTCTTTTCTGTAAGGTAGAAGTCACTCCCTTAGCAAATGATGTATTCTGAATAAAAACGAGAATTTTCGTTTCCCGTCGCTAATGTGTTAAAATAAGCTGTGAAGAGTTTTTTTCCCCCGTAGACCACATTTTAATCGACCACTTTTGTGTGACCCTGAAAAAAACATATGCTTTGCACCCCATATACTACAAAAATGTTTCAAAAATACATATCAATTTTATTATTTTGTAACAGAGTAACATCATTAAAAAACGCCACAAAAGGATTTTCTTCAAAGATTGTAATATTATGAATACTTTTGAGTTACCTGTACGCATGCTGTAAGTGCTACACATAACATATTTTATAGTAACCAGGTTCTAGTGCACCTTAATAAAGTATATAAATTTCATTACGTTTAAAATTGTGTAACATTATTAAAATACACCGCAGACGATTTTTCCCAAAGACTATAATGTAACGGAATAGTTTTGAGTGCGCCTGTAATTAAGCTATGAATGCTACACTCTTCATTTTTAATACCAAACATACTTTGGCAAACCTCAATAACGTATATCAATTACATGTAATCCTGACTATATTTACGCGAGTTAGAGCACGTAGAGAAACACGGCAGGCGACAGATAGAAAAACTGAAGTCATAAATACTTTTCATCCATGTTGGAAAGTGTTAAAAAGGATTTACATGCCTTTAACTGTACTTTTTTTTCACTTATAGCATGGTTAAACATTAGTTTAAACATCCTAATCCATGCGATAGCAATAACATATTAAAAGCCCCCCAAAATAGGCATATCTGGAGATCTATAAATCTACTGGAAAATAATTCATTATCGTGCCCACTGTTAATTGCATAAATTGCATCGATTTGGCGCGATAAAATATTTTTTGTGATAGCCTTTTAATAGTACCTGCAACAAAATTAACGTAATTTACTAACTTCATTCATATTTGACGCAATGATAGGCTACTAATAACAGTCGCTAGGCAACGAAGAAAAGGAAAAAAAAAGAAATATGTATCATGTAAAACAAGAAAATTAATTTAAAAATTCTTTATATTATTGGAATACATGTATAAATGTCCTCAAAACATTATACACGTAAATAAAAAAATCTTATAGATATATTGATAAAACTTCAATATAATAGGAATAATTTAAAACCTTTATTTGGAATTTTAGTATCCATAATTTGACATTTAAATCCATTAATCAAACGTGCCATTTTCTTTCAACAAATCGAAATTTGAAAATCGTCTGACTTGCCGTAGAAAAGCATTATAAAGAAAAATAAAATATTCCATATTTTCCGAACGAATGAACCAAATTTAACCAAAAACTATACAGCTACGTCCGGGTATCTCACAAATATGCCCAATTAATTTCAAGCTGATCGGGTGCTTTTTGCGGCAGTTATCGCGGAACAGACGGACAGACAGACAGACAGACAGACAGACAGACATCCGGAAATCAAAACTTTTCGTGTCTCCACAGTAAGCCTTCACTGACGTTTCGGCAATAATAAGAAAAAAAGCATATGGATCAAACCTAAGATATCTATGCTTAGACTGAAAAAAGATTCTTTATCGTATAAAGTATAATGAAATACTTTTTATGCAGAATTGTAAGATAAACTATTCTCTTAACAACCAAATCGTTTACAGATAATTTTTCAGAAGCGGTAGTAAAACGACGAAAGAAATTGTTAATGCAAAGAGAAATCTAAATTCCCGGAACAAATGCTTTTTCTAACTTTATTGGTTTGGTTTCTTTTCCTTTTATGCTTATTTTCTCTTCATCATTGGAAAAGAATTTGTTAAGGTACGGAAGTAAGTGATAAGGTTAAGGAAGTTGGCGAAAACGCAAAAATCATAATGGAACGGAAAAATATTTTATTTTTTCGCTTCCCTTTCTCTTTTCTTTTCTTTGAGAATTATATATAAATATTTCGCTTCATGAAATACGGAGATTTACTTTTAATCCTGCAGTCTTTTCTTCGATTCCGTTCTGTTTTGAACATTGTGTCATGTAAAATCTTGTGATTCCAATTAATTTTTGTGCTTGTATGTTTGTTTCCATGGTTAATATCATATAAAATCTCCAATACCATCATACACTGTAAATAAAGTATCCCGATGAAATAAGGGCTCAAACTTGGCAGAAAAATTCAATGGAAAATCCTTTAAAGTACTTTTTGCTCGAAAATTCAGTTAAAATGAATTTCTTTGAGATTGCATTAAACATTATTTTACAGGATATTAAGACACTTTCCAATGTGTTAGTGTAATGGAAGAAGGATCTTAAAGCTTGATATTAAGGCGGCTCAAAGAGAGAGAGAAAAAAATAAATTCTCCGCTTAACCCATGAAGTACCACGATGTACCCACGTACTTCATGAACTCTTCTATTTGAAATACCTGGACATATATGCGTACATCCTTATTTCCAGACTGAAATGTATAGCAATGATTGTTGTCGCACCCAATAGATGTCGTTACGTGTCAAAAAAAAAAAAAAAATCTCATTAGTTTCCCAAGTGCTTTGTTGCATTTACTAGTTGTTTACTTCGAGCCTTATTTCTATTTGTATAATATAAATAAACCTTTATTTCATCTCCTTACACTACATATCAATAAATAATTTGAATGTAATTAACTCTTAGCACTCGACACTCGAGAGTGTTTCCAGGTGTCGCGCGGAAATCGGCTGCTCCGAATGCTCTGCACACCATTAATTTCGTACTGTTTATTTAGCTATCTTTAATCGCCGATAATTCTGCCATTAGGTAATACGAAGAAAATTAACCCTTTCACCGTCCGAGGGTTTTGCAGTAATTTTATAAGAATGCTTGTAAATCCCAGGATATATATATTTTAACTCTCAGTTTGATGCTATAATATCTTTAATATCACTACTTTCTATATAAGGTTAAAAATAAAATTCTGTTTAAAATATTTTGGTCTACAGCCATTTTAACATGATTTCTAGGAACGGAAAAATCCGGGCCAGACGGTTAAAGGGTTTTAATTTAAAAAACTGGTGCCCAGAGCATTTGGAGCCTCTATTTACACGGGAGCGTAGTGGTGAGTGAGAGGGCAAAGGGTTAAAAATAATGACATATGGTTATATCTGATATTCAGCATACTAGAATATTATTTTCCTGCTCAACAACTTGAAACTTTCTGACACATTTTCCGACTCATTTTTAAACATAAAAGCATGATACATGGAAGCATGGATATTGAAAGGTTTTTCATTTTCCGTTAAAACATTACATCTTGAGTTATAGTTGGCAGCAAACGGGATGTTTTCCCCTTTCCTGCTCTGTCGTGTGCGGAAATTCAGATAAAAAGGCTTTGAAGGCATTTTCTGAAAAATCTTCTACTATTACCGAAAAACAGGTGGAAAAAAAGAAAACAGTTCGAAACATAGCTCTTTAATAAGAGCACAAGTCAGTTTGATACATTTGCGAACAAAAATGAATTAAAAAATGTGTCAGAAGGTAACAAGTTTGGATTTGAGAACAGTCATAAATGATGGTTTCAAGCGGTAAAAGTATCCTATGATATTTGATACATATGTATTATGATATATGAAAAAAGGCATAAAACTTAATTTTAGGTACTTTGCACACAAACTAAATAAGTAAAAATACAGAAAGAGAGAGATTTCAGTAAAAGACGGAGAATTTTCCTTTTTATTTTTTTTATTAACTTATTGTTATTATTATTTACAGCTGCATAAGTAATACAAACATCTAAAGATTAGAATGTAATAGTATCAATTTAAACACGATTTGAAAAAGTTGAATAAAAATACAGAAATAGATAGTAAGATATTTTAGGTTTTAGATTTAGAATACTGAATAATGAACTAAATGCGGGTCGAGAAAACACTTTAAATAATAAAAAAATTCCATACAAAAAATAAAGAAAAAATTGACAATATCACTTATAATAAAAGAAATCAATCGATTACGTGTGAAATAAAAATGATGGTTTATACAGCTGATGATAGTACAGTTTACCACATTTAAATGATAGTGGGAATTTATTTTCTTGAATCACATAGTTTTTTGTACTTTTACAGTTTATAGGTAATTTTACTAAATATTCTTAAAATTCGGCAATTCCTGAATTTCAAGAAATTTTCTCGCAATCAATTGCATAACGGCAATTAACAAACTGTTTAGAATGATGTAACGTAGTAGTTGCATTTAAAATTCTTAATTATAAATTAATCGAAGAATCAAAGTGCACTTTATGCCAGATATGCATAAGATTTAAAACTGAGATTTTATGAAATATAATTAAAATGTATCTTGGTTAACATTTTGTAGTATTTCAGTGGTTTTTAAGCCGGAGTTTATTTGACTTTATTAATTTTGTTTAAACTCACCTCATATTCAGCTCATATTCAAAATATTAGAATAATTACTTTTTTTTTTACAAACTGAAAATATCGTTTGGCAAATTTAATGTTTTTTTATGCAAAAATGCAAACGATATTTTTATTAAGAACTTATTGTTGATTAAGCTTATTTATTATCTTAAAATATCATTTTTGAAAAGATTAATTGAAAAAAAAAATTATTTTGAAAAGTCAAAATATTAGAATATTTATTCAAGTGGTTCAAAATATTAGAATATTTCACATTAATTCTCCTTTAATTATCACCAATTCATAACTGGTGGCATCATGGATTAAATTAGACGATTTTATTTAAAATCAATATTCTCTTTGCAGTTTGTTTGCTTTTTCGTCTTAAAATGGGTCGTGTGAGTGATATTCCTGAATCTATTAAACTTAGGATAGCTGATTTGTGTTGGCACGGTAAAAATCAATGTTATATAACGATTTTTTTACATTGTTCGCAATCAAGCGTTAATAAAATACTAATACAATATTTAAAAAATGGAAAATTTCAAAATAATCACCGAAATGGCGGCAGAAAACTAAAAACATCTGCTAGAGATGACAGGAAACTGAAGCGTATAGTTAAGAAGAACCGTTTTAAAAGTGTGCGATTCTTGCACCGAAAATGGAAAGAAGAAGGAGTTGAAGTTTCTACATCGAGAACATTAAGACGTCACCATAAATTTAAATTTGAATCTCATGTACCGAAAACAAAACCTCTCATGACTGCAAAACAAAAGAGTATAAGATTGAATTGGTGGAAATCAAGACGTTTATGGAGCAAAAAAGATTGGAAAAACATATTAGTTAGTGATGAAATTATGTTGTATAGATACAAAACATACTTTCATCACTAAATAATATATTTTTCCAATCTTCTTCGCTCCATAAAAGTCTTGATTTACACCAATTGAATCTTATACGTTTTTGTTTTGCAGTCATGAGATATTTTGTTTAAGGTATACGAGATTCAAACTTAAATTTATGGAGACGTCTTAATGTTCTCGATGTAGAAACTTCAACTCCCTTTTCTTTCCATTTTCGGTGCAAGAATTGCACACTTTTAAAACGGTTTTTCTTGACTGTACGCTTCAGTTTCCTGTCAGCTCTAGCAGATGCGTTTGGTTTTCGGCAGCCATTTCGGCGATTATTCTGAAATTTTCCATTTTTTTAATATTGTGTTAGTATTTTACTAACTCTTGATTGCGAACAATGTAAATAATTCCCTATATAACATTGATTTTACCGTTCCGATACAAATCAACCATACGAAGTTTAATAGATTCAGGAATATCACCCACACAAGACACGACCCATTTTAAGACGAAAAAGCAAACAACTGTAAAAAGAACACCGATTTTAAATAAAATCGTCTGAATTTAATCAATGATGCCACCAGTTACGAATTGGTGATAATTAAAAGAGAATTAATGCGAAATATATTTTGAACCACTTGAATAAATATTCTAATATTTTGACTTTTCCAAATAATTTTTTTTCAATTACTCTTTTCAGAAATGATATTAATTTTAAGATAATAAATAAGTTTAATTAACAATAAGTTCTTAATAAAAATATCGTTTGCATATTTGCATTAAAAGATGTCAAATTACCAAACGATATTTCCAGTTTGTGAAAAAAAGTAATTATTCTAATATTTTGAATATGAGCGTGTAGTCTTATAGCTATTTTAAAATATTGAGATGATTCCCCATCCATCCTTTTCAAGAAAGATAAATTTAAGTATAAAATAAAGTAATTGAGTCTCCATTGACATTTCAGTAACATGTTCTAAAGAAATATGCACATTCTCAAAAAAAAAAAAAAAAAAAAAAAAAAAAAAGGAAAAAAAAAGAAAAAAAGAAAAAAGAAAAAAAAAAAGTCAAAATCAAAATTTATTAAAAATTACCACATTTACTTCAACTACTAAATTGGAGCTCCAACATAAAATGATTAAATACTTTAAAAAACACATTATATCGGTGATTCAAAATAGATGTAATTGTGATTATCTCTGAAACTGTTGGGATAAAAAAAACATTTCCAATTACAAAATAAATATACAAATAAAGTACAGTTTTAGTAATGACATTTACTTTTCAAGAGGCTGTCTGTATGCGTATTAAAATGCGAAATTTGATTTGTTATACAGCCTCCTTCTCCTATAATTCATATTTACGAAAATGTTGCCCTGCATCTAAGAAAGGCCTTTAAAAAAGTTTCTAAATCTGTTACTTTATACACTTATCTAGTTATGATACATTGAATTTTATGATTTTTCATTTTTTTCTGGTACTAATAGTGGTAAAATGTTTTCTAGTGTCGAAAACATCTACAATTCGTAAAATGCCCATTAACTCGGCAAGTTTTGAAGATAACTTTCGTTTTGTTGCGTTGTTTTAATATCCCTCTTATACGTAGGACAACATTTTTCTAATTATAACTTATAGGAGAAGTAAGCCACCTAAAAAATAAATTTCTTATTTTAATATATTTACAATCCCTTGTAAAACATTATCTATCTGTCTATGTATCTATCTATATATATAAAACCAATATGAACCATTGCATATTATCATCAACAATTGTGAATATACAAATTATAAATGAATTTTTATGCAAATTAAAAATGATGTATAAACCCTTATAAAATTCTTTGAAACAGATCATCATAACAAGTGAAACAAGGAATTGAAAATATAGCAAACGTTGGAAAAATGGAAATATTTGTGGAACCAAGGCAGAATCCTCAGGCCCAAGTTACCCTGAGTTCCACAAATAACATGTACGGTTTCATCCTTTCATAAGCCATAACAAGCTAAAAAATGCAAAATTTGGGCTACCATATACAATAAATCCAGAAAAAGAAGCCCGAAATAGCATATGAAAAAAAAAAAAAAAAAAAAAAAAAAAAAAACGAAATGAATTAAAATGGGCTAAAAATAGAAGCATATTACCAACTGAAGATCCAACCATGCCATCAATTATGTATACATATTTATACCTATCAATCTATTTATCTATATTTATATCTATCTATCTATATTTATACATATTTATCTATTTATATATATTTATAAGTATCTACCAATCTCTATTTATATCTATCTGCCTATCTATATTTCTATCTATATTTATATGTATCTATTTATATTCCTACCTATATTTATATCTATCTATCTATTTACCTATCTATATTCCTATCTATATTTATATCTATCTTTATTTACACCTATTTATCTATCTATCTACATTTCTATCTATCTATATATAATTATATCTATCTATCTATCTATCTGCCTGTCTCTCTGTCTATATACGCATACATATACAATTGAATTTTATGACAATCGGAACAATATAATTTTTCGTTATTTTGCTACAGATATTAGTTTTGTATTTCGAAGCACTCACAGTAATTAGGATCAAATGTTGGACATCAAACTATTCTTCTACAAAATTAAATTCTATTTATAAACCATCATATAAGGCGGATGTCAATTCTCTTTTTTTGCGATGGCAAAGAATTGAAACCGAAAAACAAAAATTATTCGTTTGTTATTTCGCTTCCTGTAAGCCATTATCAATATCATAAATCAGGTTAAAATGTGATTTCTTCTTGTTGGTAATGGCATTTTGGGATGCTGAAATTTCATTTTAGGATGCTAATCGACAAAATATAAATTTTCAAATAATAATAATAAAAAAAGTAGTTATTTATTAAATTCGGAAATATAATGAAACAAGTTTTACAGATTTCAATATCCATTTATGTCCACCTTTTCTATTAATTCATAGAATATGTAGCTGACCATTAAATTACAACTCTTCTTGAATTCATATGTAATAACCGAAATCATACGAAAAAAACCCCAGAAAAATATATTTAAAAAATTCTATTAATTTTATTTAATTGTCTGTGACCTGCAGAAGCGTAGATATATGATATATTAATACATTAATTCAAGAGCTATCAAATTTTTTAATTATCTTAATTAAAAATTGAAAATTAATTATATTCAATAATTAAACCTCTCAAATGCTAACTCTTAAAGATACATTAAGGCATTTATTTATAACATGGTTAGATCTTAAAAAAGAAAAAAAAACTGAAATAACATCAGTAGGTTGATTGATTCGTTGTAAGATGATTGATTGTAAGTAGGTTGATTGATTCGTTGTGCGCACTAAGTCATCCTTTCCACACAAGAGCTGAACAGACCGAGACCTCCGTTTAAAGTGGAATTCGACCCACTACAAACCTCCATGGCTGAGTCGGTATTCGGATCCAGTACCTTTCAGATCCCAAACCACTTAGACAAGATAAACAGGTTGGCCGATTGAGTAGGTTATGACTCTCCAGGCGTAAAAATAGCCTAAACCGAAAGCGAAAAGCTAACTTAAAATGGTCCGATTCGCGTTTATACTACAATGCTAATTTCGTTACAGAGAAAAATATAGTATAAGAAAAAGGTTTGGAGATTGCAATTAAACAACATGATTCTGAGAGATAAAACAAAATTCTGTTTATATATGTTCGCACCATCGGTCGGATCGTTCTTTCTAGCTACAGCGATGCAGCAATTACCACAAAGTGACATTCGCATTTTTCATTCTAATTTACATTATTCAACACTTGGAGGGACATTTCCTAATAATCTGACCACAGAGTATAGTATATTTTCAGAGGCTGCGAAGCCTGAACTGGGGTTGGCGGGCGTAGATCGCAGGAGGCTGAGCCCTCTAGTTTTACTCTGTGAATGAGACGACGCTGAGCAACATTTTAATAGACATTATCTTCATTTTAAAGTAGTTTATTTTCGACATGATCTTTATGTTCCAATTATCGCCTTCAGCGGTGCGACAAGTGATCCCCCCTTGTGGTAGCGCATTTACAAATGTATAGACACTACTTTTATAATTGTAGCAACATCCGTTCAAAACTGGCTGGTAACTTATACGCTTTCCACCCTATATGGCCGAATAATCTTCGCTTATTAGAGATGTTAGTGCTGATTATTTTCGATAGCCTTCAACATGAGTGGATTTTTAGAGGTTTGAAAAATTACAGGGACATAAAAAAAGCCTCGAAAAAGGCATTCATTATCATCCCAGAGAGGTTTACACCAAAACAAATGGACTTTATGCAAATGACGTCAGAAACCAGAGCAGGCGAGATTTCGATCCGTTTTTCTAGCCAATGTACCGCCAGAATGCCAATATGTGCAGGCGCAAATACCGCCATAGAACGAATTATAGCCACGACCTAGGTGGCGTGCATGAAATTTAACCGAAATTTGACAAATTTAGTGAATGTTCTCGGGTATAGAACAACATTTTGGATTTCTATTACAATATATATTAAGAATCTACTGTAACAACAATGACTTTTTTGAGATATTTTTAGCAAATATACATTAACCTCTTGCGCTCTGTGATGTACGCAGCGTACGACATGCTATTTTGGTCATTTCCGACAATAACGTCATGATATCTGGCTGATTTGATAATTAGACACTCTGAATTCTCACTAGAAAGTTTTAGCTCTCATTTTTGCTTTACAAGATGACTGATTTTCCATAAATAAAGTAAAAAAAAATCACAAATTAAATGTTTGTGGTGTGATTCAAAATTTCTAGAAAAAAAAAGTGCCAGATGCGGCAACTCTGGTGGCTAGTGACATACATCTGCTAACAGCGCCAGAGCGCAAGGGGTTAATAACACATACTCCATAGAGCACTATGCTAATATTCAAAAGTAAATACCGCCAGCAGACGAATTATAGCCTCGATTCAGGTGGCGTGCATAAAATTTAACCGAAATTTTGCAAATTTAGCCTTGGATATAGAATAACATTTTTAATTTGTATTACAATGTATATTAAGAATCTACCACTACAACAATGAATTTTTTGAGGTATTTTTAGCAAATAGACGTTAATAACACATACTCCATAGAGTGCTATGTAAATATTTAAAAGTAAATACCGCAGCGGACGAATTATTTATAGCCTCGATCCATGTGGCGTGCATGAAATTCAACCGAAATTTTTTTAATTTAGCCTAGGATATAGAACAACATTTTTCATTGTCATAGACTAGGATAGTGTTTAAGTGTTTAGCCTAGGATATAGAACAACATTTAATTAAACTTAAACTTACACTATGTGCAAAACTACTTAAAAGATGACAGAATACTAAAAAGATGTTAAATTATTTTAATACCTTAGTACTTTCAACTATGAAAAACATAGTCTTCGTCTGCGGAATATAAGAAATACAATTGTTGTTTGCATCTAATTTTCAAAATTCACGTAGATGGTGACGAAAGGAGTGAAAGTTGAAGTTAATTTTTAGATCCGGAAAACATTAATAAATAAAACATGGATATAGGGAAGTGGAATATTACTCGTTTTATGATTATTTAAGTAAACTGAGCCAAATTCTGGGTATGTTTTAGGATAAAACGTCATTGCAAACAGTATTTTCTTTAGTAATAATTTCTATTGATCCGCGGATGATTAAATCATTATACTTCTTTGAGGGATATATAATTTTTGCGTCTTCGAAATTAACTTGTATATTCTGCTTCTGGTTAAGTCTTGACAGGGCTGTAGTAGGTCGGTTATACTTTAAATCTCTCAAATGTTCTTTAATACGGACTTTAAGTTTACGTGAAGTCATTTCTATGTTTTCGAGATAAATATTTTCTGTTTTCAGTGGAATTATATATACTCCAGAAATTTCATCTTCCGGGATCGGGTCTATTTTGGCACAAATTAGATTTTTCAGTTTTGCTGGAGGAGTGGCGATTAAGTTTACGTCAAAGCGGAAAAGTGCATGTCTGAGTTTTTCGAAAAGTCCTGGTATGTACTTCATCTTGCAATATCTCATATTACACCGTGGAGTTTTTTGTATTTTCATATGGTTCTTCTGTGAGTTGATTAGCTTATCAATAATGCGTATTGGGAAACCATTCTCAACTGCAATGTTTCTAATGGTATTTAATTCATTTTCAAGATGATTAATAGAGCAAACACTAAAAGCTCGTCTTACATAAAAGTTTAACGGAGCAAGTTTGTAGTTAAAAGGTGATCTACTTTCAAAAGGAATGGTGCTGTTAGACTTATTTACTTTTCTGCAGACTGAGCGTTCAAGTTTGATAAATCTTTAATTAGCATTACGTCAAGAAATGATAACTCGTTATTATTTTCTATTTCGATGGTAAATTTTATGTTAGGGTCCATATTATTTATTCTGTTAAGAAATGCGTATAATTCAGATAAGCCATGATCCCATACTATGAAAATGTCGTCCACATAACGATACCATACTGACCGAGTTAAAACGCTGTCTGCCAAAATTCTTTCTTCAAATGGACGTAATTTGAATTCGGCTAAAATACTTGAGATGGGGGAACCCATTGGTGCTCCTTTAGTCTGCTTATAAATCCTCTTATTAAAAATGAAAATATTATTTCCAGTTACTAGGTTAAGTCCAGATTTTACAGTGGTCTTCATTTCTGAGTTTAATGATGGCTCGTTATCAATAAAGTTATTAATGATTAATTTTACTTCGTCAACGTCGATTGATGGGAAAAGTGAAATGATGTCAAAACTTGCTAAAACACTCTCTTTATTGAGCTTCAAATCTTTAATCCGGTTAATGAAATCAGTGGTCGACGTTAAACTATGATTAGACGGTGGTAGAAAAAGGTTCAGAAAAGGAACAAATGCTTTTTCAAGGAAATATGTTGGGCCGGCACATTTTCCAACTATCGACCTTAAAGGAAAATTATTTTTATGGTCCTTTAGTCTCCCAAATAGCCTTGGAGTGGTGGCGGTGTTATTCACTCTTAATTTGCTTTTCATTATTGGTGGCCAACATCCTCTCTTGATTAAAGCTTCAGTTTTACTCTGGATTTGGTTGTTCGGATCCTTGCCAAGTGGTGTGCATTCCATATCTGCGATGCATGTTTCCATTTTTGCAATATAATCCACACGGTTCATTATTGCGATTTTATTTGTTTTGTCTGTCTGTATAATAATAATATTTTGATCTGCTTTAAGTCGATTAATTACCAGATTATTTTTATTTTTATTTTTAATACTTGATTTTGTAACGAATGCTTGCACATTATTATACATAACACTTCTCGCAACATCTCTTTTCTCTGGGTCTATTGACAGGGTAACTTTTTCACAATCAGCGATTATGCTCTTGGGGTTTACATTATTCTTAAACATATATTTAGGACCTTTTACTAAAACTTCATCTTCCTTACTCGATATTTCTCTATTCGAAATATTAATATATGGCACCGGTTTGCACTTATGATTTTCTGATTTCAAAATATTCAAATTATTGAATTTATTTTGTATGGTTCTCGACTTACTTTTCCATTGTATATCTCTGTAATTCTCTGTAATACGTAGTGCGCTGTCAAAATCTGGTGCTGGTAATGAACCCGCTAATGAATTATATAGGTCGAAAACTTTCACTGTAATCTGGTCAATTAATTTATATTTTTGTCTAATGCATAGTTTTAGGCAGTCTAATTCAAATGCTTTCTTGAGAGTTTCGCAATGGTGACTTGCAAAATAACTTTGGCACTTTAAAACCTCGGAACAAGATTCATAGCTTTACAGTTTTTTAAGAAACGCAGGTTTAAAAGTTCAAGATCTAATCTAAGACGTTCATATTTGTATTTCTTAATTAAGTTTTCGCACTCCTGAAAAACTGTATACCAAATTATTACTGGTGTGTAATACAGGAGTGTATACTGCACTCCTGTATACCAAATATTTTCATTTTATCTTTAAAGAAAACTTTATTTAATAATTTTAAATTTATCACAATCTATTTACTATTATGGCATAAGATCAATGCAACTTTCAACATTTAATTTATATTACAATATATAGTAAGAATCTACTACTATAACAATGAATTTCTTTTAGGTAACTTTTAGCAAATGGACATTAATAACACATACTCCATAGAACGATATGTTAATATTCAAAAGTAAATACCGCCAGCAGACGAATTTTAGCCTCGAGCTCAGGTCGCGTGCATAAAGTCTATTATGGTTATAGACATGTTTGCCACGCATTGGTTCTCAAAGAAAATCTGCCGGAACATCGAAAATTACCATCATGCATGCATTTTTTGTTATAAAGTATACAGTTTTAGATAGGTTTCATTATATAGTTTTATATTCATTTCAGTAATTTTCATTGTTTAATTTTTACCACAATTTCTGCTACCAGTCTTAATGTTAGTCAGTAAGGAGAAAAAAATCATTCAACATCTCAAATATTATTGAAAAGTTAAAGTACACAATAAATGCAGCTGTTCCAAACGCATATTTCAGTTATCGCTCTTTACACAGAGAAAAAAAATAAGCAAATTATTTTATCACGTACTTTTATGTCTTTTTGTGTAAAAAAATATGTCTTCTCAAACATCATTCTTCCATAGAAAGAAACATAATTCTTAAGTTCATAAATACGCATGCAGGCTCGAATTACGAAAACACATTACGACAAAACCCTACACACACAATATTTTTCCAAAGCTTCACTTCACAAAAAAGAGCACAATTTCAAATTTTACTTCTTACACAAACATAATAGGCGTGTCTCAGAATTCAAAGAAAACTTTTTATGGTCTTACAAATTTCGAACAGCACTTTCGTCGACCACTAGAGGACGACAAAGATTTGAAATAAGCAAATATTCTCGTTCTCAGATGTCAAAACTTTGATTTATGTGTCCCCCCCCCTTTTTTTCTAAAGAAAGAAGATATATGTACATGAAAAATAAAGCGATTATATCTGTTGAAAAAGCACTCACATTTTTTTTTCGTCATCTTGTTTTATTATACCTCTCCAGAGCTTATACTTTTTTCTTTTTTGTTGTTTTATGGACGAACAGCATATAACTACGGCCACACAGAATACAAAAAATGATGGATATGCAAACGATTAAACTGCCACTCGATCGAATATGTGATATTTTTGTGTAATTTTTGAAGGTATAAAACGAGGAAAAAAAATGATGATTTTGAGAAAATTATAAGCTGGTGAAATTAAAAAAGAACTCCGAGACTCGCATTAAATAACTGCAAATAGTTTAAAACTAAAAAAAATATTGGAAAAAGTTTAAATGAATAAAAAAAAGTGTAATCTTTACGGCACATGAATATAAAGTAGATAAGTATTGATTAATAATCTGTGATACGCAAAGAGATATTTTAGAATATTTTTATTGTGTTAAATCTTTCATTTTCTGGAAAAAAGAGCCAAATATTTTCATTTTATCTTTAAAGCAAACTTTATTTAATCATTTTAAATTTATCACAATCTATTTACTATTATGGCATAAGATCAATGCATAACAGATTAGAAAATATTGGCTATCAAATATATGCTTACGTGAGATAATTTTATTGCTCCAAACGGGATATAATAAGAAAAAAAAATCAATTCTTCCAATTTATGAACAGACTAATATGCTATAAAAATATTTGATTAAATAAATTTGTTAGATTTTTTTAAAAAGTTAGTAAATAGAGTATTTATTAAACTAGTACACAGGGTATCTTAAAAGTATTTGACAAAACTTTTAGGAAAAGTAGAAAGACACAAAACTTTTTTTCTCCCCAAAAGATTGTGCTTTAGGAAATAGCATGTTTAAAATGAAGATAAAGAAGATTAGAATAATTAAGATAAAATTTTCCGTTCGGATTACATGTGAAACCAAAATTTCATAAAAGAATGTGTGTGTGTGTTCGGGTGGTGACAATGGTTGTTTAAGAGTAAGGGTTTTCAAACTTTAACGCTTGATGACCACATCAATAAATTCTTCAAATCCCGTTGGCAAACCATAAGTCAGTTAAATAGCGTAACCAAGAAATGCATACACGTGTAGGATACATGCGTACACTGTAAATTTTTTTTAAAAAGAACAGAAAAAAAATCTTCGAATTCCGACAGTAAAAATTACGTTAACAGACTTCTTATGTTATTCCATCCTCATATCGCTTATTTTCATGTCTAACAACAAAAAATTCTGTTTTCTTTGCCATCAGTTTTCACTGCGACAGAATAATATGTTGGATAACAGAAGAAATGCTTTGAACGGGAGGTCACCTCCTATGACGTCTGCAAGGTCATTTAGAGAGACCAATTAGCTTTGGTTATCATACACCCCAAGCTAAGGCATCTCTTCTAACTTGAAATATTTGTTGTGTCTTGTCTCTTGTGTACTGTTGAAAATGGCAGTTCGTTCAATAAAGCACGTTCATCTGATTGAAAAAGAATAATATATAAAGAATTTTTAACAGAAAATTAAGAATCAATTTCACTATTGGAACCGGCGACACACACCTTTGACATCAGAACCGCATTAATGGAGTAGTTTTCTTCAATAATTAGGATTTACTGTTCGAATACTAGAAAACAAGCATAGCAAGGTATGTTTTCATCCTTCTTTTAAATATGTAACAATGTTTTTCCGAAACGTAACAATATGTATGAAAAATATGTTCTATTTGCTAAAAATCTTAATTAAGCAATACTATTTATTATTATTATTATTATTATTATTATTATTATTATTATTTTATAATGTATGATTTACTTAAATTATTAGTATTTTTTTATACTTTATTATTTATGCACATTAGTAACTTAGTTGATCTAATTCTGTTAATAACTGGAGATTATTTTTTGATCAGTTGTTTATTTTAAGTTAAATAAATAATCTTAAGTTTATGATTAGTTTACAAATCTTGAATTTTGACATAGCTGTAGAATGATTACTTATTATATTTAACTTTTTTTATGACTAAGAGTTTAATTTTACTTCATATGTATTAGTTCTAGAAATTTCGATTGAGATTTTAAATTAATTTTGTCATCAATTGACATACGTGATTAGTTTTGGAGTGATAGTTTTAATAATAAACACGGAGTAGCTGCATTAATTATTATAGTTATAGATAACTGATATTTTCGTTTAATATTAACCAGATTAATATTTATTAGATCTGACGCTGTTCATATTTTTTTATTGTTTTAATTTATCACATTTCCTACTATTTACTATGTTGTTTAAAATGGAGTGATTGATATTTTGTTTAATCGTTCCATATGTTGATTCTGAAAAAATGTTTTTTTTTTTATTACAATCTTAGAGTTAACTGTAGTGGTTAAGTTAAAATTTGTAAATTTTATTCACTCCATTTAATGAAATAAATTTTGAGCTACAACTGTGTGAATTATTTTGAAAATAATTCCTATTTAAGCTTTAACCATTCATTTTATAGAATCAGCAAGTTTAATTTTGTTTAACATTTTAATTTAAATTATATTGTAATATTTTTTCTTATTTAGTTGATGATCATTTACTTTATACGGAAAAAACATTGTAAATTGTTAGGAAGGATGAAAACTCATTTTATAACTTTAGCTGAAATGAAATATTTTTTTTATGGTGATGTTTATATAGATTTTAGTGGCTCATCTTTGCTCATAGCTGTCAACTTTTACACATTTATAAAAATTATAAAAATTGGCAGGATATTATTTACATAATTAACCAAAGTCACTTATTTAACCTAATCAATTTTCAAAAATATTGCATGAATAAATATTAAAGTTCTTTTAATTACAAATCACATTCAATACATATATTTATTTTATTAATAAATATTTTTAGGGGGGAGGGGGAGTTACCTTATATTATATACATATTTTTTTAATTATTCTAGTGTGTGTGTGTGGGGGGGGGGGGGCGGGGGGAGTTTAAGATATCTTCTTTCACTTACTCCAGTCTTTAATGTACTTAATTCACAAATCTATATGAATTCAACTGTTTAAATATTTTATTGTGAATAAGCTATTTAAATTAATTTTATAAAAGTTTTGAGGAGAAATTCCTATAAATATTCATTATTATTAATATAAACAAATCGATCGGTAAATAGAATTTTCCCGTGTACCTAACCTATAATACGCGATTCTTCTGTTAAATAGAACTCCCCCTCCCCCACTCGCCAACAGGAATCGACCTACAGATTTTGAATGTTGGGGAAAGCATCAATTGTAAACACGAAGTGCCTGTATGACTACGTATTTCTGTCGTCTGATAACGCATTCTTTCGTTAACAGATATTTTCTGAAAACAGATATTTTCTGGCAACTTTTTGCTGCCAGAAATTTTCTGTTGTTTTACAGAAATATTTTTAACAGTGTAGGGGTAGGTTCAAGATAGGTATTGCGGGATTATAGAATTCATGTTTTTTTCATGATAATATTTTTTTTTTTGTTGTTGTTGTTGGATATATTATTATTGGATAATATTTACTCAAAATATATAATTTATCACCAGCAATTTTATACGATTATTTTATTTAGTAATACTTGTAAAATGAAACGGAGATAGAAAAACCTCATTTACAACCTGTCAAAACTTCAATTTCCTACTGCTTATGTTCAGTATATTTTTGCTTAACTTAGCGGGAGCACACCTATTGTCTGCAATACCAATAAGTTCTCCACACCACGCCTTGTTAATGATCAGTGCCACAGGGTTCAAAAGTGTGTCCTTGGGCTATACAAGATACATGACATAACACGTTCACCGTATATTTTATTGTCATTTTATGTGGACGATACTACAAGCATGACACGCAACACTGACATGGTTCAACTATAGTTACATCTTCAGTCATATATACACTTACTTGGAGACTGTTTTGCTACATGGAGTATTAGTAAGTTAACTCTAATAAATCTATTGCTATCTTTTTATCAAGGAAACGTATTCCACCACCCGTTCTCAACTTAAATGGCTCATTAGATCACGTTGGTTAAGAAGTTAAATGTATGCTTGTGTACCTAGATAGTACTCATACTTGGCGCAAGACATCGAATATAGAGCCCGTAAATTTTACAAAAAACTGCTGTTGTATAAAAAGGTACTTAATAGCATACTTCACAACTGTGCTCCGATCTATGCTTGGGCGTCAAATTCCAACATTAAAAAATTTGAAGTTGTCCATTATAAAGTTCTAAGAAGAATCACAAAAGCCCCCTGATATTGCAGGAATCTAACCATTCATAATGACCTTAAAATAAATCATATTCCAAAGACTATTAAGAATAACTCAATGAATTTTTATTTAGATGAAATTCATTCTAATCCGAATACTGAACTATTCAATCTCTCTGACTATGATGAACAGATAGGTTATAGGCAGCCTAGCGTTGTCTTCTCTAGTTTCTCCCGTTAGCTATTGCTAGGGTTGCGTATCTTCGTGGTCATTTTGTATATGGCTTTTTGTATATACTATTTTTCTCTTTTTTATTTATTTTTTAACTATAAATATTTTGTAGGCTTATTTTGATGTTTTATTATTTATAATCATTAATTTAATTTAATTTGTGCTTTATTTATTTTCGGCCCAAAACGGTACTTTCATTTTTATTTTTATTTTTTATTTATTTATTTATTTATTTATTTTCTTTGCTCTTCTTGGACCTTTTTTACTTTTTCTTCTGTAATTGTTGTTCTGTAGTTCGGTCATAAATCTAAGATCCACATTGCTATTACTAGAGATACGGAGCCCATGGTTCCAGGGACTCTGTAATGATCTCGTTCCAAGTTCCAATAACGAAAAATCTCCTCCCGGTATCAATCAAAGAAGCGAAAGCAACTAATAACACTGTGTTTAGTATAGTTTCATATTCATACATGAGAAAGCGTACATAATATATCTCACCGATGGCTTTTTTACTAAAGCGATTCTATCTCTCTCGCAAAGTTCTAGCTTTTGACGGCAGAATTCACTTTGCCGGCATTTGTGTTGATATTGTACCGAATAGCTTTTCCCTGCTTTCTTGGTCATGTTTAACACTTTCCAACATATTTGAAAAGTGTTTATGAATTAGGTTTGTCTGCCCGTCTGTTTGTCCACGCTCTAACTCGCATAAATATGCTCTGATTTTCGTGCAATTGATATATGCTAATGATGTTTAGGGCAGTGTGTTTGGTATTAAATATGAAGTGTGTAGCATTAATAGTTCATTTACAGGGGCACTCAAAAGAGTTCCGTTATATTATGTTCAATGGGGAAAATCGTTTGCAGTGTATTTTAATGACATTACGCTATTTTAAATGTATTGAAATTGCTATAAATCACTGAATCTGTCTGAACAAGATGATTACTATAGAATATGTAATAGGGCCTTCATAGCATTTATGGTTCATTTGCAGGCACACATAAAAGAAATCTGTTACTGTCTTTGAGCAATAATTGCTAAAAGTGCATTTTCAAATTCGGTATACACTTTTAAATTTAACTATTCTTTTGCAAGTTACTTGTTGTGTATAAGTTCTATACTTCGTATACAGGGCTGCACTAAAGAATTCACGTACCATTCTCCGTATTAGAGGAAATTCTTGAAAGAGAATTTTCAACTGTGGTATGTAATTCATAACTAAAATAAATGTTTGCTTGCATGTAGTTCATAGATACAAATCTATATATTATATACAGGGCTGCTCAAAGAATTCGGATAATTTTTTTTCCGATTCTAGATGGGAATAGCTGAAATTGGGTTTTCAAATGTGTTATGCGTTTCCAAATGGTTAAAGTAGACATCCTATTTCAGCTTATGAAACGGTGAAGTTTTGTTGCATTACTCTGAATGTGTTGGAAAGTGTTTCATAATCTATGCTTGCCGCATGATTTTTTCTTTACCGTTTATTTAAAGAATGGATTTACCTTAATGACGCTCTTCGAAAGTCTATTTCGATACCGTGAATACTTTCGTTTCTTAATGAACGAAATGGCACGGTGGGCCACTAAAATATTCACAGGCACCGGGTTGAAGACCTTCTATTTTAGAGCCCACGGTAAAGTTCCTTTTTAATAAAAGTAAAAGTTAGATCATAAATAATGTTCTAAGTATGAAAATTTGCGAGGGATGTTATACATAATATTGTGATGAGAAATAGTGATAAATTTTTCAATGAAAAAAAAAAGTGTCAGTTTCCTGTAATAAGCCTTTACACAAGAATCTTTTAAACCTAATGAAAACGACTGAGATGTAGCAGAGCCTACGCTAGGAACGTGAAGACAATCCCAGACTAATGTTAAACCAATCGCAATGTTCTTTTAAAATTTCTTGTTTGCATTTGAGTATTTTACAATGATTTTTTTGCATAACATAATCTGAGATTAATGTCTAACAGGCTGTCTTCGTACTTCGATTTTCAGTTTCGGATCCGGTTCCGAAGTTCAAAGTTTTCTCAGGCCGGTTCAAAAATTGACAGCGTTCTCAAAAAAGCATAAAAAAACAAAACAAAAGAAAACAAAATACTGCAACTAAAATCGAAAAACTACGAAGATAACCGGTTGAGACATAGACCTCAGATAGCTACGAAAAAGAAAATGTATTTTTATTGAGTATTATTTTTGTTATTATTACTTTCTTCTATCTTTACAGGAAGAAAGTATTGGATTCGTGAAACATGTCGACTTCCAGTTTTCGATGGATTTATTTAGATAGTCCTGAACACGATTTGATGGTTTTAAGAAAATGTCTGTCCGTCACTCTGTCTGTGAGTCTGTCTTTATGTGACAAACATTTTGTAGGCGCTCTATCTCAAGAACTAATGCACGGGATTTCACAAAACTTTAGATTCAGTTAGAGCTTGATATAATTTGGTGCTGATTACTTTTTGGTGAAAATCGCCCAACAGATGGCGCTGCTATGGTGCATTATTCATGATTATCGCAATGGCTCTATCTCAAGAACTAATGCACGAATTTTCATCAAACTTCAGATTCAGTTAGTCCCTGATATAAATTAGTGCTGTTTAGTTTTTGGTTCACTGCTATGCTGCATTTTTCACGATTTCCGCAATAGCTGCATCTTAAGAACTATTGCATGAATTTTCACCCAGTTTCAGATTCAGTTAGTCCCTGGAATAAATTGGTTCTAATTAGTTTTTGGTATATAAACAGGTGGCGATGCTATGAAGAATTTTTTGCGATTTCCGAAATCGCTCTAACTCAAAAACTAATGTACGGATTTTCATCAAACTTCAGATTCAGTTAAAAGTTGACATAAGTTGTTAATAATTAGATTTTGGTGTAAATGATCTAACCGGTCGCATTAATATGATGCATTTTTCAGGAAGTATTAACATGTAGGCGGAGATAGAAGGAAATTTTGGGATTGCCACATCCGACTAGTTTGCATGTAGCAACGATAGCGTATGTCTATGCATTTATTATTATGAATTCATTTAAGCTTCAGCATTTAGTAATAATAATAATAATAGTTTGCTTTCATTACACCGTTGGTGATTCTTTCATTTTAAACATATGTTTCAATATTTCAATTTAAAATAAGGGCTACTTTTCCGTATTTTTTGTGTAAAATTAAATATATAAATAAATAAAAATCTGCTGTGTAAATAAAAATATTGATCTCGGAATAATGAAGAATGTGTAAGATTGAATCTCCCAACTAAAAAAAATAAGTGAACCACTATAATGCACATTTTTGTCTTAAGAAAATGGTTATAGCGAAAGATTTGAGTCAAAAATGAACTAAGCCAATATTTATTACTAAAGAAATAATTAAAATTGTTAATAAAACAAATTAATAAATTAAAAAAAAATTGTTGTTAATAAATATTAGTTTACATTGATTTTTCTTTCTGTTTTCTTGTTACTCAGTTTTGAAATTTTAGCCTCAGCTCAGTCTTTTCTAACAATATATATAGATGCTGTGACAGAAAGTTTCTCTTTTATTCACTTTATCTGCTTGCAGTATTTTTACTCACAACAATTCGTGGAATGTGAATCAGAAAATATGCAATGAAAACTTATACACGCCAGTTAATAAAGAAAAATAATTTCAGCCTTTCTTTCTCCCAAGCTCTTCTACATCTGTCATCTTCATCCAGGCAGCATCCCCCTCTCGGCATCAACCTTAATTACCGTGGGAGACGGGGGTCACCTGATCCTTGAGCTTCTCACAAATCCATCTGTCAGATGGATCAAGAAACGAGCGGGGGTGGGAGATAACCTCTTGATAGGAGAAAAGATGGCATCGGCCTCTTCGATTTCCTTCTCTCTTCAGGTGCTAAGGCACCCATTTCCTCTTGGAGGAAATTGTAGGAAATGGGGTGTCCGTCCGTCTTCCGCTTCACCTGTGGACTTGTTGATTGAATGGTGGTCATGTATGTGGGTGGGAAGAGTTAGCTTGTGTTGATGGTTGACGGTGTTGGAAACAATTCGTGCCAGTAAACATTTTTATTTTCAACCCTACAGTTCAATTTGTTTTCGTTTTTTGTATTTTTTCTGTTGAATAAATAAATAAATAAATAAATAAAAAAGAACAAATCTTGGCCAAGTTGCAGAAGGCGACAAGGTTCAAATATGAATGCGTAAATATGAATGACTGTTTATTAGCGACACTTTATTAGCGACAAAGTTATTTTTCTTTTACTTCGGACTTTTCCGTAGGTATGAGTAAAGTTTTTGTTGAACTTTTATTTTATTTTATTTAAATTGTTTTTCGAACAAAAGAAGTTGAGCAGGCTTTATAATTATTTGTCAGATTCCATTAAGCAAGTTATTTTACGCCGTATTTGCTTATGTTGAAAATTTTCATATTTACAAAATTATAAAAAAATATTTATCATATTTTTATATTGTAATTGGTATATCGTGAAATATATCTTGATATAAGATCATACTCATCTTATACACTATAAAAGTGGATATTTTTCTGTAATGTAACAACCGTGTATTATATTAATTTAAAAATCTATAAATTATGAGATTAACGTTCGAAAATGTATGGTATATGGGTCATTCCACACAAAATGAGCAAACATTTAAAAAAAGTCGTGGCTGCATAATAACAGATTTTAATAAAATTTGATTCACAGATTCAATTCATATTCAAATAGAGCATTGCAAAATATTTCGACAAAAAAATAAGAAATTTTGGAAGTTCTGGACATTTAAAAAACTTGTGACATAGAATGGCATGTGTACAATCGTTCAAAGTTGCAAGTTTGAAGTTCCGTATCTTGAAAACTATTTAACATAAATTAAATCTTTTTGTAATATTGTAATCTCTGGAAAATTATCTTCGTATTTATTTAGTAATAATAATTTGGTAACGTCACGATTAATCTTAAATTTGTTATAAAAATTGAAAATTTGTCAATTTTGAGAAAATTGAAAGCGTTATAAAAATTAAAGGAATTCAAAAACATCTGTGAAATTGATGCCTGATGTAGTGTTACATATTCAACTCGAATTGCTAAAGTTTTTAAGTTGCCATGTATTTCCTTCACCTTTAAAAAAATTTAGAAACTTAAAACAAAATGACAAAACTGTAATTTTTCCCCTTATTGATAGGCAAAAAAAAAAAAAAAAAAAAAAAAAAATAACGAAGGAAAGGTTAGACATTACAGTTATTGCACAGACATAAAGATCAATAAGTCCATGATATGCTCAAAAAATTTTCAAGATTGCCTTTTGATTCCCAACGTCACAAAATTGGGTTAAAAAACTAATATTTGTTGCATTCCAAATGCTTTCCTCTTGGAATCAGCGCGCGTTTTTTTACAATATTGCACGATTTCAAAGGAAAAAAATGTAGTGCTGCCATCTATGGATTTAGTGGGTAAATTTATAATTTTTTGTTCAACGTAACTTTTTTTTCTACTGTAGTTTAAATTAAATATATTAATAGCCAAAAATAAACTGAAAGCAAGAATAAAAGTTTCTATATTTAAAATATACACTTTTGTCTATAATATCAAATAATTTAAACATCTTAAAAGAGGTTTCCTTTACGTACAAACAGCCAATAGAAATATTGCATTTTACCCTCAACATTATTTACTATTTATTTTTTTTCTCATTAAGGAATAAAAAGGCAAGAATGAAAGTTTCGATATTTAAAATATATGCTTTTAGCTATAACGTCAAGGAATTGTAAACTTGTCAGAGCTGTCCTTCGTGTACAAACGGGCAATAGCAATATTGCATTTTCCCTCAAAAATTTTTAAAAATATTTTTTTTCTCATTAAGGAATAAAAATACAATTACTATCTTACGCTAATCTGTTACTTATTATTCATTCTTAATTATAATTAATTTTTAATATAATCTTTTTATTCCTAACAGTAATAATCAAAATTGATATTTCAAGCATGTTAGACAATACCTCGATTTTGCATCAACTTTAACTGTAAATTTGAATACTTAAATAAAGAATCCTGAAATCTATTATTTTACATTTACTTATAAATTGATATGATCTACTTATATACTGATTTTATTAAAATCTGTGACATGTCAGCCACAGCTGATTTGCTCATTTTTCATGGAATGACCCAATAAATTGTAATCCATAAAAAACAAAAAATAGAAATAGCTTTCTAGAAGCTTTAAATATGCAACTTCAAACTTACAACTCATTCCGTCAAGTAGTTTTTGAGTTATATGCTTCAAAATTCTTGTGAATAAAACTCATGTATTATGCTTCAAAATTACCCCACTCTAGTTTGTTTTGCACGTTTTATAAAGGAATTCAACATTAGGAGTTTCAAATTTTAAGTCTGCATAATTCTTAAATTACTTTACCGAATGATTTCCCGTTTGATATTCGAAAATAAAAGTTATCGAAGAATCCAAACATGCATCCAAAATTGAGTGTTCATACACACAGTTTCAAAGTTTGTCACATTTTAAGTATGAATACGACCCTCTAAATTTATTTTTTCAAATTAAATTAGGAGTTTCAAATTTTAAGTCTGCATAACTCTTAAATTACTTTATCGAATGATTCCCCGTTTGATATTTCGAAAATAAAAGTTATCGAAGAATCCAAACATGCATCCAAAATTGAGTGTTCATACAGACAGTTTCAAAGTTTGTTACATTTTCAGTATGAATACGACCCTCTAAACTTATTTTTTTCAAATTAAATTGAATGAAGACATAACTCCTTGTCGAATGGGTATTTCCTTTTCTTCTTTACAACAATTTGGTTATTAAGATGTATATGTGTGCTTTTTTTAGGCACAAAATTAAACAACTACCTTTTTTGCAGTGCAGTCCATTTTTCTATGGTGTATTATGCTTAAGAACTACATCCATTGAAGCTTTTTTTGCAACTAATAAAAATGACTTCAACATGCAGAATTTCAAACTTTAAATCTGCATAATTCCTAAATTACTTTACCGAATGATTCTCCGTTTGATAGTTGAAGATAAAAGTTACAGTAGAATCCAAATATTCTGTCGAAATTGAGTGTTCGTATTGAAATTTTCAAAGTCTGTTACAGTTTCAGTATGAATATTCCCCTCTAAGATTATTATTTCAACTTAAATTGAACGATGACTGATTAAACTTAAATTTAACTCCCTGTCGCATGGATATTTTCCTTTTTTCTATGTAACAATTTGGCTGTTAAAATGCATGTTTTTTTTTTTTTTTTTTTTTTTTTTTTTTTTGGCACAAATTGTTCAATTATCTTTACTGCAACTCAGTCCATATTCATAGGATGCGAGATCTTTTCTACAACAGATTACACTTTCTTTTTTTTTTCTATTGTCAAAATGTAAAATATTTTAGAGAGAGAGAGAGAAAAAGAGAACCTCATAAAACGCTACTGAATTTATTTCTTGAACAGGCGATTTATTAAAACACTTTTAACCCCTTGGGGACGAGCGACACGTATACGTGCCGGAAATAGGCCTAAGGATCCTCGTTTACCCTCAGCAGTAAAATTTTACTGTAAAATTTGCCTTATTTAACTCAAGCATTTTCCCGATTTGAATAGGCACAAACTTCTGTTTTTTAAAACCGGTAGCAAAGTAATAAACATTTCGTAAAAGGCCCCGTCGCGAAGGGGTTAACATATTTAATTTGTGAACGTTCAGGAGGAAAGTATAAGTGTTCACCATAATTTCAGATAGATTTCGCCAAAGAAATTAATAGCAAAGTAGATACTATTTCGTCTTATGAAAAAAGAGTGTTATAAAAAAATATATATATGACATTCCGATTATAGAAGACGCCCCAATTTTAAATTCTGCGTTAATTTTAGTAGAATCAGAATTTTGGAAGACTTTCAGTTAGAAGATTCCGGGTCAGAAGTAGAGTGCAAGATATCGCATTTTTAAAGCCTTCTTTTTTGGGGGTGGGGGTGGGGGGGGGGGGTAGAAATAAAAACACGTTTTTAATATTATGAGAAATTAACCCTCATGGTTACAGAAGCGCTTTAATTATCTGACAACACTGCATTTATATCTCATTTATATTAACTACACAATAAATATGCTCAGAAAAAAAATATATAAATAAGTAAATAATAATAAAAAAATAAATAAACTTTTCCGATAAAAGTAAGAGAATTATCGAGACAACTCGCTATTAGTATTTTTCACTTTTTTTTTTTATTTATTTATTTTTTTTTTATTAGTAAGTTTTCCGGAAACGATGAATCAAAGTCGTACTTTATTTAAAAATATATCTATTCTTTGTATGTAATGCATGTATTGTAGGTATTTTGTATGTTGTATGTATTATAATAAGCCATGCAAGTTGTAAGACGTATGTATATAACTATGTTAGCATGGCAGTGATGTGTTAAATATGAGGTATTACGTATGCATAAAAAAGGTAATTTAAAAATAAAGAAGTTTTTATTAATCTTTATCATCTTTTGTCGTAAATAAAATCCGCAATAAGGTTCAGCATTTTTGTTTCTTTTCTATTTATATTCCATTATTTTCAGAGATAATTTTATTGTGAAAAGCATGCATGCAGAAGAGAAATTTTTCGTAAAACAATCTTTACATGGCTTTAAATATTCTCGCAAAATGTTTTAGTCTTGGATCTTCGGATTCAGATGTTTCATAAAGAAAAACGGAACAATTAATTTAAGTCACATGGCATAATAGACATTTTTTTTTTTTTTTAAATAAATATAATTTATTTTGAAAATGCGAGTACAAGGCTCAAAACTCTTATTTTACCACATGCTAACTCAGATCACCTGGTGAATCTTACCCCTAAAACAATTTACAATTAACCTTATAATTCCACAGAAACAACCCATTAGAAGGAGCAAAACAACAAAACCCTTCCAGACCGAAAAAGGGCCCTGCAGACCTTGCACATCTCTTACTATTGTTGATAAGGCCTTTAATCCCCGTAGCCTTCTGGAACATCACGAATCAGGGATTTAGCTCTCATTTAAATAATTAATCCCACTGCAAGCCCCCCGCCATTTTCATTCTAATTACGTTCGAAAAGGGGGTTCTTTAGCCATCTCTCCAAACTTAATTGCGACCAGATTGGAGGGTTGGTATTAATCCCCCTTTTCTTCACAAGGACGCATCCACCCCCTTCATTTGATATTGTTGTTCACTAAAATGGAAGACAAGTGGTGCCATAATAGAAAGAGACAGTTGAATGGGAGATGTGTGGTGATAATAGACGCTGATGTTGACTGTGACTGCATAATTAAGTTTGCACTAAGTATAGGAAAAATGACATGAATTTTGAAATATTTTGGTGCTTGAATAAGTCATAAATATTCTTTCCCTCTATATTGGATAGATAGTAAAATATATTCAGAAAATAAGGAAATAATTAAGTTAAAATTTTGTTGTTTTGGCTGTTGATTCAAGAGTTCCCATTTTAAATTTACAGATCTATTATTTATCACAAAACTATGATTTTTTTAATATACACATAGAATAAAATAATTAAAAATCACGAAAGAAAAATCATGCATCAAACATAGCTTATGAAACACTTTACAACACATCCAAAATATTGCAATGAAACTTCACTCTTTAATAAGGCGAAAGATGATAGCTAGATAAAAAATTTAGACAACGCATAACGCAGTTGAAAATTCACCATCAGCACTTTCCATAAATAGACAGGAATGTGCAGGAATTCTTTGTACAGTCATGTATATTATCTACAGATTCTTATGTACATCACATATTAAGATAAAATACACATAACACAACTAAAACTGCACTTCCACCAATTACCATCATAGAGGGCAATGTATCCAGTTCTTTGCGAAGCTTTGTTTATGAATTTACTTATATTCTACAAACATTTATTAGTAGGGTAGAACAGGGGCACGTTTACGCATAGGTTCGTTTGCGCAGTGCACTTTTTCCGAAACTAGTTATAACTGGCGCACCACCAACCATGACAGATTGATGCTGCTAACTAGTGGGCATTCTCACACGTTTTTGACCATCAGTCGAGCTTCGGTCTAGCAGGAGAAAAAGATAATCTGTTTTCTGTCAAGGTGAGTAAATTTTGTGTTGAACTTATTGAAACTTATTGTGAGTTAATAATATTTAGTTAAGGATAAACAAATATATGACATTAACAGAATTTTATCCTTTTTTCAGAACTGTATTTGTATGAACAAAAATGTTATTAATTTTCGTTGCACGCTAAAAATAAATCCAAACATGGATTACGCATTGACATCGAGGCACCTTTACGCACGTTCAAAAAGAAGAAATTACGCAAAAATTTATTAGTTTCTACGGAAGCAGAAGAAGACAGCAAAGGAAAAAGTATGAAATCAAAAATTGCAAAAGAGAAAAAGTTTGTACATTCTGGAATAAAGAAAATAGTGAATGAATCTGAAGATGAAAACTGTATGTGTATTTATTGTTTGAAATCGCACAACCAATCCAAATAAGGACAAGACTGGGTTCAATGTCTTAGATGCAAAAGTGGTCCCATGACAGGTGTGCAAAAGGAAATACTTTATTTTTTGTTTGCAAAAACTGTAACAGTGATGATGAAGATCACTAAATAGTTTCTGTTTTTAATGTTTCCCCATGTTTTCAGTTTAGCCTATAAAATGTTCTTTAATTAATTCTCATTAATAATTTTTTTAAACAGTGTTTTAAAGTATAAATAAAACATTTCAATTTGATTAAATATTTATTTCACTTACTCCTTGGTATCACTTTTAATATGTGTAAACGTGCCCCACTTGATGCGTAACGGAGCAAGTTTACGCAAAGAACTTGGACCTAAATTTTTTTTTTAAGGTTAAAAACACAAATAGGGCAACAACTGAATACACAAATTTTGACTTTATTAACTGCTTTATAAAAACACAATATCTAAAATTTCCTAAGTTAAAACACAAAAATTAGAAAATTCATTGAAAAAACCGCGTAAATGTGCCCCGGTCTACCCTACTGCTAAATATAGTTCAGTTGGAAAATGCACAGCAAATTTAAAACTACCTGTAAGCAATTTACGTTCACAGAAAGTAATACTTATGAATTCTTTTGTGCAGCTTCCAGCACTTCCAGCAATTATCGCTCAAAGACAGTACTGCTACTCATTTCTAGTACTGTAACTGATTTCTACCGTAAGCAAATTGTAATGTACCACAGTGAGGTTATATTAATTTCAATGTGTTTGAAATAGTGCAATATCATTAAAAAACGCTGCAAATAATTTTTCTTTATTGACCATAATAGAACGGAATACTTTTGAGTGCATCTGCAAACATGGTATAAATACTACACACTTTATTTTTAATAGCGAACATGCTTTAATAACATGTATATCAATTCCATGGCAGTCCGAGTATATTTACGAAAGTTAGATCACGGACAGACGTCCTAAACGCTTTAACTATATTGGAGAATGTTGTGAAGCATCTCTTTTACAAATTGCATACTATTGATTCATTTATTTTTCTCTCTTTTGTTTCTGACACTTTTCCAATTTTAGTGCATGCGTGCATATTGGCGAGGCTTAAAAAGATATCTACGGAACTACATCTGCGGAATAATACGCTGATGGAAAATATGATTATGATTATTGTACATTATTTTTTATTACATAAGAGTTATGGGAGTATTTTAGGCAATTGTGAATTTTGTTACAGAAGAAAATGTTTAAATATGAAGTCTCTTTAAACTTCTATGACAAACGTGTATAAATTGTTTTTATATTACTAATTATGCTTAAAATCACCTGTATAAACAATTCCTTTTGCCTATTTTCCTAACGGAAGTCTCGTATTAAATTTAAATGTGGGACGTTAAGAATTTTTGATAAATTCATTATTTATGTTTTCTATTTTTTTTTTTTTTTTTTTTTTCATTTGTAACAAGTACCATACGAATTTCTACTTAATTTACTTACATTTGTTCTATGGAGATTATTTTCAAGATTATTTTCATTATTATTATTTCTAAGTTTTTAGAACTAATTCTTTATTTTCCCTCTGTGTATGGATTCTGGCTATAAGGCAGTTTATGTTTGGTCATTTTCTACTGAAAAATTTTTTGAAATTTCGAATCTACGATTTTTAAAATGTAAAATAAAATAAAATATTTTAAAAACAAGTGTTACCACAACAAAAATAACACGGAACTTTTGAAAACAAAATCGTTAAAGACCAGAAAAAAATTCGTTTTAGACAGGTTTCTCTTGTAAGGGTATAATTGTATGGTTTGTTGATTGTATGACATAATTTCTTTCTAAAGACGCCTCGGCGTATAGGAATTTTTTCGTTTGCGGCAGAATATCGTTACAGACAGGTTTAGTGTTTACAAATTTTTACTATATTTATTTTAGATTGAGATAGGCAGTTTTTAAAATACAATCTATGTTTTTTTTTATATTATATATATTACATTTTATTACCTTGATACCTATTCCACATTTTGTTTTTGTTCTTTGAGACTAAATGATGGTAAGAGAACAAGTACTGTTTGGTCATTTTTTTCCTCGAAAAAACCTTAAATCTTTGAAAGGAGTATATGAATAAGAAAACGGGAGATGAAAGTAATGGTCAATTTTTCCATAATGAACAAATTTGTTTAAATATTTATTTCTGTACCATTTATTTTTAAAAATGACATTTTTTAATATCACCAATAAATTGCTTTTATTGACAGACATTCATATAATGTCTGTTTTAAATTACTTACGAACGCTATGAAAATCTATGGAAATGTTCAACTTTATAACTTGAAAAACAAACAAATAATGTGAGCATAAACAGTTTTTGTGTATATGTAGTGACGAATTTTATCATTTATTAAAAAAATAGATAAAATAAATAAATAAAAATCAATTTATAAAATAAAAAGAAGCACTATAAAAATGCATAATAATGGAAAATACTGAAATGAAATTTGATAAATCATGTGTAATTTATTATGATTAATTTTTTTTTTTCTTAAAAAGGATAAACTTAATTCTAGCAAAAATAATAAGCTGTGACATTGTAATTAAACTTTAATTTTATATTTGTATTCATGATAAAATTACATTTTGAGACTCTCAAATGTAGTACGTCACTTGGAGTACTTTCAGTAAGACTGTTGATTTTATTTATGCTTTTAATAAAGGGAGTTCAAGAGAAACTGAGATCTCCCACCATGTTCAAATTAGAGAAAAAGCGACAAAATTTATAGTTTTATTTGTAGTATTTTTCATAATGCTATTATAATCTTGAAGTAATTTATTTGATTAATTCAGACGATATCACAAAAAAACTAAAAAGGCATCTTACAGCTAAAGCCATTTTTCATAACTGAATTTTTGAAAATATGATAAATTCTATATATAGTTTGTAAGTTTCAGGGAATTTCCGAGGTAAAATATCAGTATTTTTTTTTTTTTTTTTTTTTTTTTTTTTTTAAGAAAAATAAATCTAAGTTAAACGCGCGAAATTTCGCCTTATTAAGGAAGAGATTTTCCATAAGAAAATGCTGGTAGGTACCGAAGAATTTCTTGGTCTGAAAATTCCCTAATCCATACGAGCACTGCTACAGTATAGTTTAAAACAGATAAAATTCCCATTTTCTATGATTGGTGAAAATATGGAAATCTTTTTCTCCATGGGATACTTTTTATGAGTGACAAGGGAAAAAACAGAAGCAGTCGACCAAATTTACACACGCACTCTTTTAAAAAGACATTTTTCATTTATTTTTTCACTCCAAAATCGTATTGTCTAGAACTCGATAGTTCATGTTCCTTTGTGCTAACTTATGTACGATAAATTTTCAAATCAGTGCTTCTAAATGTAAAATTATTCGTTTTGGGGGAATCTTCCCTTCTTCATTACCAAGGGTGAAAACTTCCCTTTTGGAGTTAACGCCTCCGTTTTAACTGTTTTTCTGGAACCCTCATTTGTTCTGCAGCGTTAAAACTTTTGCGATAATTCTATGGCTTTAAACCTTTTGCTATTCCGGCATGTACTGTGCAGTTTTCTTATCTACCGGCCTTTTGTTTTGTAGGATTTCCCCTGCTACAATCGATGAACCATTGCCAATTTGCTTTATCAAGAACAAGCCGTTCCCTTTTGATGAGTATGAAGCCCACAATTTGCAGTGAATAATTCGAGAATGATGGAAACATTTCGTTTCCATCATTTTTGAATACAAATGAAAAATAAGAGGGGGTGTGTTGTATCTAAAAAGTTAATGGCAGTGCTTAAAGACCAATATTAGAACAAAGAGAAATGCCGGAATCACCCAAAATGAAGGCTTATTATCGTGACTGATATTATTTGGAAGATAAAAGTGTATGTTTAAAACTACAGTGTATCTAAATGTCTGCTACCAGTATAATAATTTAGTGATGGCATGAAGTTCATCAAAAGTTTTAAACTTATTTCTAAGTTCGTTATTTAGAAGTGTGTTATTTCTAATAGAAAGTCAGATAATCTTTTAAACATTAGAACATGGAACTATTGTTTAATAATTATGATCAAAATTACTGTTAGGACGCTTAACAGAAAAGTTAAAAATTATTTTGGGGATAGGATAATGAAATGTCACCACTCAATTAGAATTAAACAAATATTTTTCAGAATAATATTATTATACTGAGTGTCCACTCTCAACGATGTCCAATGCCTAAATCCTAAACAATAGTCATAGACATACAGTTCCTGTTAAATTTAATTCCCCAGATGTTCTTCGGCAACTCCTAAAAGTGATTAAAAAAAAGAAAAGAAAGAACTTGTTACCATACACAGATCATTTTAACAAGCCAATTTACGAACTGTTTCTTTACTTCCGCATTTGATAATGAGTGCTATTACAGCCCACTTGAGTAACTCTCTAAAGCATATGTGCTAATAACTAAGATTTCACCACTCATATGTAACTAAAAGGAACATCTGAACATTTTGACTTTTGCCAGACACCTTTAATTATTATATATTTTTTCTACGCTGCGAATATGTGTTTTAGCAGCTTTATGTATTATCACTCTTAATCATGTAGCCTCTCTGTTAACACGGAGTTTCTTATACTCCAGTAATATGTTTAATTATAAGTATTTAAAGCTAAAAGTTGAATCTTTCTTTATCGTAAAAACACACAATACTAATTCATATTACATTATATCTTCCCATGGATTTAGCGGATTCATATTAAGCTCTCAAAGGATACTTAAAGGATAAATAATACTTCACAAAATAAAATAAAAATAATTTCTTCAAGAAGCTTTTGGATAACTCCCTGGCCACGCCACACCGATGAAGTTATACGTCATCGCGATATTGATGAATCCCAGGTAAGAGCATTTTACCTATTTCCATTTCAAAAGCAGCATAGCCACAAGAGATTTTTTCTAATTGTTTAAATATGAGACAGCGAATTCCTGTTATCGAGAATGGAGTGCTTTTGGCTTGATAGGCCACTTAAACTCCAACAAAAAGATTAATGAGACAGATAAAGTGCTCATGTTTAGCGAAAAAGAAGAAAAATTTTATATAGTGGCTTAGATTATAAATATTAAAAGTATTCATGTTCTGAATAAAAAAAATAAAAATAAAAAGATGCTGCATTGAATAAAATTATGAATGTTATTGTACCAGAAATATAAAGGTGAATGAAAAAGAAACATTTATATATTTATGTTTTATGTAATGAACATTTAAATAATTAGTGAATGAACAATTTGTTGGTTGTGAGTAATAATAATAATAATAAAAAAGAAATCGTTCATTTTACATTTTACAGTAAATAAATAAATAAAAAGGAAATAGGTTGGTCGCATAAACAAATAAAAATAAACATGGCAGGGATAAAAGAAACTCAAATAGTCGAAAAATTAAATTCGACAAACTACGCAAATTGGAAATTTCGCGCAGAAATGATTTTAATAAAAGAAGAATTGTTTGATGTAATAACACAAAATCCCCCAGATCCAATTAACACGGACTGGACGAAGAGGGACCGTAAAGCACGTGCAATTATCAACTTGAGTATTGAAGACTCACAGATCGTGCATGTAAAGCACTTAAACACTGCCAGAGAAACCTGGCAAGCTTTAAAAACAATTCATGAAAGGGCTAATCTCTCAAGCAAGTTATATTTGCTGAGAAAATTATACGGAGCAAAACTCCCAGAAAACGGCAATCTAATAAAACACATTACACATATTTTAGAACTTGTTGATAAACTTTCAGCCATAGGCGAAACTATTAATGACTCGCACATTTCAGCTCTGTTACTTTGTTCATTACCACCTAGCTACAACACCTTAATTATAGCCCTCGAGGCCCGTCCAGAAAATGAACTTAATTCAGAGTTTATAAAAGGAAAACTTACTGATGAATATACAAGACGTTTAGAAAACACAGATCAGAGCGAGAATTCCTCAAAAGCGTTTAAAACGCATAAAAAGTTTCCGGCTGAACACTATAATAAAAAGGACAAACAGTGCACATACTGTAAATTAAAAAACCATACATACAGAGAGTGCTGGCATCTTAAGAACAGAAACACTTACTCACCGTCACAAAAACAACAGCCGCACAAATCCAAGTATTACACATCATCGTTATGTTATGAAGACGCAAACTATTATAGAGAAAACAAAAACCGAGAAACAGAACCAATTCGGATTAACAAAACACAGGGCAATTCAGGAAAAGGCAGCGACGCAGCTTTTTTAGTCCAGAAACCAGGAAAACAAACCTGGATAATCGACTCAGGTTCATCGACACACATTCTAAACAGTAAAGATGCATTCACTAAGTTTAACGACACTGAAAAGACGACAGTCATCATTGCCAATGGCAAAACGCTGAATTCACACGGTACAGGTGAAACGACATTTAAAACAAAAACATCCGATGGAGGTATAAACACAATCACATTAAAAGAAGTATTATATGTACCAGAATTAGAATCGAACCTCATATCGGTAAGCAAAGCAACACAGAATGGCTATAAATTAATTTTCGATAAAGAAAAATGCACGTTATCCCGAAACGGGAATATTTATCTTGAAGCAAGAATGAAAAATAATTTATATCAAGTCGAATTATTAGAAAGCGCTGAAACTAATAAAGTAAACATTGCACATGAATGTAAAAATAAAAATTGCATAGAAGTTTGGCACAAACGACTTGGCCATCGTAACTATAATGCGATAAAAGAATTAATAAATAAAAACTTAGCAGACGGTATAAAAATAAATAACTGTAATCATAATGCATTGTGTGAAATATGTATCCAAACAAAAATAAGTGATGCCCCATATCCGAAATCAACAAACTGTCCCAAAACAGGCAAAGTGCTCGATCTGATACACACGGACGTGTGCACATCTATCGGTACACCTACTATTGGGGGAAAAACAATGTTCGTCACTTTTATAGACGACTATTCAAGGTTCACAGTAATTTACTTACTTTCGCATAAAAATGAAGTTCACGAAAAGTTAAAAGATTATGTAGCCATGGTGAAAACCCAATTCGGCAGATTCCCTAAAGCTATTAGATCCGATAATGGAGGGGAATATTTAGGTAAACAAACGGAAGAATACCTAAGGGCAAGAGGTATCCAACACCAGTTTACGGTACCATTTTGTCCGAGCCAAAACGGCGTAGCGGAAAGAAAGAATAGGTCATTATTAGATATGACTAGGAGTCTACTCTCCGAAGCAGGCTTACCTCAAAAATTCTGGGGAGAAGCCATAAATACCGCCAATCACCTGCAGAATAGGCTACCAACCAAAATAACAAACAAAACACCATTCGAAATTTGGTTCAACCGAAAACCCACCTTACACTACCTGCGTACATTCGGCTGTAAAGCTTATGCCTATATACAAAAACATCAGCGAAACAAATTAGATGATAGAGCGCAGGAAGGAATACTTGTGGGGTATGACAACAAATCAAAAGGTTACCGTATATTTACAAAAGAAAACAAAATAATAATAGCGAGAACAGTTAAATTTATAGAAAATAGTGAAAACAACTTAAAAGAAAGCGAAGAGGTAGAAAACTCAGACAATGACAACAACTACATTCAAACAGAGTTAAGTAATTCGGACGAAGAACCAACCGCGTCCAAACAACCCGACGTAGAACCGAGAAGGTCTCAAAGGTCAAATAGAGGAGTACCACCCGACAGATACGTATGTCACGTAAAAACAAATGACACATTCGAACCATCCGATTTTTATGATATAGCAAACATGAACAACCCAGTAGAAAAAGAAAATTGGCACAAAGCCGCTCAGCAAGAAATCAACTCATTAAAGAAAAATAAAACTTGGGACTTAGTGGATCCCCCACCAAATAAGAAAATTATTGGTTGTAAGTGGATTTTTAAGAGAAAGTTAGATAATTTAGGAAATGTACAAAAATACAAGGCCCGTTTAGTAGCGAAAGGATATAATCAGAAGTACGGCGAAGATTATGATGAAACCTTCGCACCCGTAGTTTCACACACAACAATCCGCACATTTTTAGCCTCAGCGGCATATAAAAATCTTTCTGTTCAACACATTGACATCGACACTGCATTTCTTCACGGCGAAATAGAAGAAGAAATTTTCATGAAACAACCAGAGGGTTTTATAGAAAAAAATTGTGAAAACAAAGTGTGTAAACTGAATAAAACAATCTACGGCTTAAAGCAGGCAGCTAGAGCCTGGCACAAAAAGATCGCAGAATCATTAAAAAACATGAATTTTGTGCAAAGCACTGCTGACTCATGTTTGTTTACTAGAAAAGAAAAGGAAAATTTCACTTATATCATCGTCTACGTTGACGATATTTTAATCGCGAGTAAAAGTGAAATAATTAAAGATGTAATAAAACAATTGCAAAATGAGTACGGAGTAAAAGACTTAGGCGAAATAAGTCAGTACCTAGGAACCAACATAATCAAAGCGAATGATGGTTACAAATTAAACCAAAAGTCAAAAATAGAAGATTTGGTTAGAAAGTTAAATTTAACAGATGCAAGACCTATTGGTACACCGATGGAAGTAGGTTTCTATAAATTAGAAGATAGCGACAATTTACTTCCGAACAATACAAAGTTTAGGCAAGCGATCGGTTCGCTCTTGTATATTGCAACAGTCACTCGACCCGACATTATGGCACCAGTAAATATACTTAGTAGGAGAAGTGCAACGCCACGCGAGAAGGATTGGAAAGCGGCAAAAAGAATTATTATTTACCTCAATTGCACAAAAAACCTATGCCTAACAATAAGCAAAAATAAACCACCAATACTCATCGCGTATGCTGATGCTGATTGGGCTGGGACACTAAAAATAGAAAATCAACCACCGGCAATATTTTTTTTCTGGGTGATAATCCCATTCAATGGACTACAAAATTACAGTCAAGCATTGCATATTCTTCCGCTGAAGCGGAATATGTTGCTGCAGCAACCGCAGGACAAGAAATTTTATGGCTATTAAAACTGCTAGAAGATCTTAACTTGTATCAAGTAAAACCTATTTTACTTTACCATGACAACCAAAGCAGTATAAAGATGATAGAAAATGAAAAATTTTCGAAGCGGACAAAACACATTGATATCCGCTTTCACGCCATAAGACAATTAAAGGAAGATAAAATTATCGAATTAAAATATTGTCCCACGCAATACATGATTGCTGACTGCTTGACGAAGCCCACACCCAAACCTCAACTTTTGTGTGACATCAAGACTATGAACTTGTTACCTTATCCATCTGAGGAGATTAAGGAGGGGTGTTAAATTTAATTCCCCAGATGTTCTTCGGCAACTCCTAAAAGTGATTAAAAAAAAGAAAAGAAAGAACTTGTTACCATACACAGATCATTTTAACAAGCCAATTTACGAACTGTTTCTTTACTTCCGCATTTGATAATGAGTGCTATTACAGCCCACTTGAGTAACTCTCTAAAGCATATGTGCTAATAACTAAGATTTCACCACTCATATGTAACTAAAAGGAACATCTGAACATTTTGACTTTTGCCAGACACCTTTAATTATTATATATTTTTTCTACGCTGCGAATATGTGTTTTAGCAGCTTTATGTATTATCACTCTTAATCATGTAGCCTCTCTGTTAACACGGAGTTTCTTATACTCCAGTAATATGTTTAATTATAAGTATTTAAAGCTAAAAGTTGAATCTTTCTTTATCGTAAAAACACACAATACTAATTCATATTACATTATATCTTCCCATGGATTTAGCGGATTCATATTAAGCTCTCAAAGGATACTTAAAGGATAAATAATACTTCACAAAATAAAATAAAAATAATTTCTTCAAGAAGCTTTTGGATAACTCCCTGGCCACGCCACACCGATGAAGTTATACGTCATCGCGATATTGATGAATCCCAGGTAAGAGCATTTTACCTATTTCCATTTCAAAAGCAGCATAGCCACAAGAGATTTTTTCTAATTGTTTAAATATGAGACAGCGAATTCCTGCTATCGAGAATGGAGTGCTTTTGGCTTGATAGGCCACTTAAACTCCAACAGTTCCAACTACAAAAATGTTTTAAATGAGGTAAAGAATTATTTAAAAAGCAATTTAGGTCAATAAAAGCATTTCTTAAAAAAAAATGTAAAATTTAATTTTTTATACGTCCACAGTGGGACGTTTTGATGATCTAGATGGACAAAATTCGTTTTTCCGATTATCTCGATATTTGACAAAACCGCATGTACTGGTAGCTGAATGTCTGTATTTTCGAGATCTGTACTAGTTTTAGCCTAAAAAATCAGAGTTGTCGATTAATTATGGCCGTAAAAAAGTCATTTGCGCAGTTTGTTTGAGGGAGTTTCCAAAGTTGCACTAGCTTCCTCTAAGTTTGAAAGCACGTCGTGACTATTCTGTTTTATTTGAAAGCACGAGTTTGCTGAACATATGTCACAGGTTTGTCAAGGTCAGATTTAATCCATTTTTGTTTGAAAATAAGCGATATTAAATCCGCTTAACCGCTTTTTTTCAAAGGATTCTGGATTGTAATTCTGGATGATCCTTGATGTTGTTTACAAGTTTCATCTTGACTTTTAACATATTATTCTGCATTATTCAGCGAAAAGCATTTTTTTTTTAAAAATCAAAGTGTCATTCCTAAAGTATTGAAAAATTTAAAAAAAAACTCCTGCAGATATCTGCAGATAATTAAGTTTTTATTAATAAGCAAGCATCATATTAACTTGGAGTGCATGTATGTATGTTTAGATCAAATCTTGATTGTCAAATTTAAACCAGTTTTAATTATCCGATTGAGCCGAAACAATGAAAACATGTGTAATTTGAATGACAACACAATATTATTATAATTTAAAGAACGTAGAAGTTTGTTCAGAATACTGTTTCTACAGGGCTTCACAAAAATTTAGATTAAAACTTGCAAGTTAATTTTAAACCAATTTCAGTAATCTGATCAATAAAGTCTCAATAAGTTGAAACTTTGCTGAGGATATGTAGTTTTGATGACAATGCAATATTATTATAATTTATGAAACGTAGCAGTTACGCTTTACTTTTACAGGGCCGCATAAAAGATTAGCTAAAATCTTGCAAGACAATTTTAAACTACTTTCAAATATCTAATTGAGCTGAAACTTTGCCTACATGGGTTTTTCCGATGACAATTCTATTAAATTATAATTTGACGAAAGTAGAAATTATGTATTTGTTACAGGGCCACACAAAAGATCGCGGGAAAATTGTTGCTAAAAAGAAGAAATTTTAATTAAATTTCAGCAAAATTACTATAGGTTATTGAGATACACAATATCATTTTTCAAATTGAAAACAAAGTGCATAGTAGTTGTATTTCTTTTACAGGGGCACATAAAAATTTCGGATACATTACCGTCTATATGCAGAAATTTTATTTCAAACTGAATAAAATTTATATAGGTTATTTATTCACACAATAGCATTTTTTCAACCGAAAATAATTTTGGTAGCATTTATATGTTTTACATGGTACCACAAAACGTTAAAGTTTTTTTTAAATCTGATTTTATTTAAAAAAATTTATTTTTCAAGATGACTACACAAATTTCTCGAGTATTTCTGAGCAGACAAAAATACAGAAAAGGAATGAATGTTAACTTACATCTGTGCATTAAATTGTTTTTTACTTAATTGTAAAATAAGTATGTTTAATGCATTATTTGTAATGCGTTATACAGGGTGCCCACCAAAGTCCTTCCTACGCTCTTAATTGCCGAACGGTTGCAACTATAGTCATAAAAGTGGTGTCTAGGTATAATAAAGTGGCTGTGTGCTACCAGATAAGACCGCTTTCAGCGCCATCTGGTGCAAAACAGCTGAGTTAGTATTCCTACCTCGTAAACGAGATTCATATTCAGAACGAGATTCAGTTAGCATTCATGTTCACATGGTGTCGTCATCCACTTTTATCCCATATTTCGAACCGTTTTCGCGATAGGAACGCTAATGCCGCTATATTGTACCAGGTGGCGCTGTAAGCTGTCTCACCTAGTAATGCATAGCCTATTATTACTATACCTAGACACCACGTTCATGAATGTAGATGCAGTCGTTCGGCAGTTAAGAGGGTGGGAATGGACTTTAGTGGGCACCCTGTATTTTTAAAAAACAGCAAAAACTAAATTTCAACAAAATAATTTTGTCCACCTAGATCGTCAAAACGACCCACTGTGCGGTTCCCCGGTACTATATGTTATATTTAGTAAAATTTTCCCATTACACTTACAAGTAAGCATTATTTTACGATTAAAACTGACCGAGTAAGAGCTGTTTAAAGTTGGAACTTAATTTTAGCTGCGAAATAGGGATCATTCACAAATTTAGTAGAAATATAAATAATCATCAGATATTATATATATATATATATAAATAGTTGAGAGTAAAATTAACGTTGCAATATAAATTTGAAATCTATAATCATTCTGACATATTCATACAAAACATACAATATGTATTAAACATATAAGAGGAAAAAAAATAGCAGAATTTTTTGTTAAATAAACTGATCAAAAGCAATAGTCTCAATTCTTTACAAAATGATACATATTTTAAAATGCTGTTAGGCTACACTAGACTGCAAAATTTGGGTTGTGTCACTTTTTTTTTAGCTATTGATAATTGATTCTTATGTATTTGATAGCGCTGAATCTGAAATTGACCCTCATTTTTACCATCACGTAAAAATTTTTTGTAAATCGTAAATTTCAAAGTTAAAAAAAATAGAAAATGGCGAAAATCTGATACTGAAAAATAGATGTGATTTTTGTATTTTTAACTATTGATAATTGAGTTCTATGTATTTTTTACTGCTGAATCCGAAAATGACCTTCATTTTTAACCACCACGTAAGGTCTTTTTCGCAAATAGTAAATTTCAAAGTTAAAATTGACCCCCTCCCCTCATCGGAACCCTGAGCTGTTTAGCTGTAAGAATCCCAGTATAAGACAAAATATTAATAAATTATTGAATTAAATAAAATTAAATAAAAAAGTTTTACATCCGTTTTCTAGTATCAGATTTTCGCTATCAGATTCAGTACTAAAAAGTACATAAAAATCAACTATCAAAAGTTAAAAAGTCCTTCCGGCCAGTACCGGGAGGAAGAGGTAGCTTTCATATTCCTTATTTTTAAAAAGTCAACTTATATTATTCAAACACACGAAGCTCAATTAAGTGGAAACCGAATGTAGGAGATTCAATACTAATTTTTTTCAATACTAAATCATTATGAATGAGAATTTCGTGAAATTAGTCAACTTTATCCAAGCTGCTTTTATTTAAAGTAACTTATATTTGGCTGCCAAATTCGGCGATTTCTTGAAGTGCCTGCCATTTTAAGACAACATGGTAATGAGGCTAACCAGTGAACTTGTCGAGACCTTAGTAATTGCTGTGCACATGCTCACTCATATCGGAATCGGTTGATATATACGAGTGCTGTCGCAGGCAAAAAATCAGATTTTTCAAAATGTCACTCACTTTAGAAATTGAAACTGCTATATCTGAGCCATTTTTTTAAGATAAAGACAAACAAAAAATGCTCATGAATCCTTATATCAAGGTCAAATACTTAAGAAAGAAACCTTTTTCAATTTCTAATTTTTTTGCACCTCACTTTAAATATAATTTTTTTTTTAATGGCCGCCATTTTGAAACAAGATGGCTGATGAATCTGGCCAGCGAACTTGGTCGAGGTATTGATGTATACTATCCACATGCCTTCTTCCATCGAAATAGGCGAACAAGTGTGGTATCGCGTGACAAATACAAGATCGTTTCAAAGTGTTAGCCATGATAGAAATTCAAAGTGCTATAATTCAACCACTTTTTAAGATATAAACAAAAGAACAAATTTTCAGAAACAAAAACTGCTCCAGAATCTTTGTATCAAGGCCAAACACATAAAAAAAATCTTTTTCATTTTCCAATTTTTTAATACCTCATTTTAAATTTTAAATTACATTTTTTTAAAAAAATGACAACCCTTTTGAAACAAGATGGCGAATGAAGCTGGCCAACGAACTCGGTCGGGACATTGGTATGTACTATGTACAGACCAAGTTACATTCAAATCGGTTCATAAATACGCCTGTTATCGCGTGACAAAAATCAGGTCGTTTTAAAATGTCAGCTACAATAGAAATTCAAAATGTTATAACTCAGCCATTTTTTTAGATGTAGACGAAACAAAACCTGTTCCGGAATCTTTGTATTAAGGTCAAACACATACAAAAAAAATCTTTTTCATTTTCCAATTTTTTGGTATCTCATTTTAAATTTATTTTTTTTATAATTTTTTTAAATGGCCACCATTTTGAAACAAGATGGCGAATGAAGCTGGTTAACGAACTCGGTTGAGTTATTTGTATGTACTATGTACACACCAAGGTACATCCAAATCGGTTCATAAATACGTCTGTTATCACGTGGCAAAAATCAGGACGTTTCACAATGTCAGCCACGCTAGAAATTCAAAATGCTATAACTCAGCCATTTTTTAAGATATAGACGAAACAAAAACTGCTCCCGAATCTTTTTATCAAGGTCAAACACATAAGAAAAAAATATTTTTTCAATTTTCAATTTTTTGTTACCACATTTCAAATTTAAATTTTTCTTAAAATTTTAAATGGCCGCCATTTTTAAACAAGATGCCGGATGAAGCTGGCCAACGAACTCGTTCGAGACATTGGTCTGTACTATGTATAAACGAAGTTACATCCAAATCTGTTCATAAATACGCCTTTTATCGCGTGACAAAATTCAGGACGTTTCAAAATGTCAGCTTCGCTAGAAATTCAAAATGCTATAACTCAGCCATTTTTTAAGATATAGACGAAACAAAAACTGCTACGGAGTCTTTGTATAAAGGTCAAATACATAAGAAAAAAATATTTTTCCATTTTCAATTTTTTGGTACCACATTTCAAATTTTAATTTTTTTAAAAATTTTTAAATGGCCGCCATTTTGAAACAAAATGGCGGATGAAGCTGGCCAACGAACTCGGTCGAGACATTGGTATGTACTATGTACACACCGAATTACATCCAAATCGGTTCATAAATACGAGAGTTACAGTGTGACATAGGTCAGATATATATATATATATATATATTGATATATATATATATATATATATATATATATATATATATATATATATCAATTTTGAACGGAGGGTGGTTTCGGGGTCTGGGGGTCATGATCGATGAAAATATACCAAAATTTTTTGAAATCGCTTTCCTCCGAACGGCTGCAATAGGTAGCTTTTTGTAAAGAAAGCTACCTAAAAACACAACCATCTCCTCTGTTTTATAATATTAGAGGTTTGCTATTTTTTAACTTTGAAATTTACGATTTGTGAAAGATCCTGACGTGATGGTTAAAAATTAAAATAATTTACGGATTCAGCGCTAAAAAATACGTAATAATCAATTATAAAAGTTAAAATTACAACCATCGCAGGTTTGCGTTATATAATATGAAACTTAACTTCTTGGTGGTAATTTATCCGAATTTTTTTGTGTTATCCTTTAATAATTTATCGGGAAAGTCAATTCTGTGGCTGAAATGTTGAAAAGATTCACTGCCACTAGAATGTGCAAAGAAATTGATTTCAAAATAAAAAATGATTAATTCTTAATTTGCATTACAAGAACAAAATACTGTAATGAAAATTCCAAAAGTGCAAATCGATCAATTTTCAATAAAAATTAAGTGGTAAATATATTACCATTGCCCGATAAAGGATTAAAAGAAGTATAAATGGTAGCCACCGAAAATCATAATAATATTATATTGTCATCGGATTTACGCCAGTAGGTAAAATCTAACTTCGATCGGATATTTGAAAGTGAGTTAAAGTTCGAGTATAAATTTTGAACTAGAAAGACATTCATACAATCGTTGCAAGTTAAATAAAAGTTTATAAAAATAATATAATTTTTGTTAGAAATTATGAAAAGAAACAGCCTCAAATCCTTACAAAATAAAATATACCGGGTGTCTCAAAAATGACTGATGGATTTTAAAATTCAATAACTTACAAACGATGACAGATATTTAAAAAATTCTTGCAGGAGGGTTATGTATGATGTCAGGAGTTTTTTTACTGTGATTCTTGATTTTAGTTCGAATTTCGAATAATAGATGGCGCTGACAGCGATTGACGCTCAGTCAAGGCCGAAACTGACGTCAATCAACATTGATGCGAAGGAAGGAGATTAAGGCTATGGAGTGGATCTCATTCGCCAGTATAATCTTGCTCTTAGGGCCCGATTCTGAACTCATTCGATATAATTTCAATGGAGTGCGTTGTTGCCATGGAAACAACAAATTCTTCGATTCTGGAATACAGCGTTAAGAACTGGGCATGAATTTAAGAAGTAGTATTCGAGTTTGCAGGCGCTTTTACATTGATAAAGTTTTATTTTCCCGGATTAAATTACTTTTTATGGTCTGATTTAAAGAATATTTTATGCATCGTATTTTAAAACTTGGTGAAGAGATTCAGTATTTTTTGTTGTAGTTAAAAATTTCATAACTTTTGTTACATTCTAATAAATTTTAGACCTTTTAAGGGGTCTCAAAACTTTTAAAATTGGAAAAAATGAAAAAAAAATATCATTTTCACCACTTAATATTTTAAAATGCGTATGAATTAAAAACACAATATTAATTGGGATGAAAGATATAAGTATGTTCTTTTCTTTCATGTATTTAAAAAAAATTTAAGTTGCAGAATTAGTATTTATAGGGGTCTCCAAACTGTCAGATATTTGTTGAGCAGAAAATTGGCATGACAACTTACGCGCTGGATTTCAAAATAAATTTTGTAACTAGAATTACTTTTTTTTGTGCCTAATTATACTTTAGATTACAATATATATCCTGAACCTAAATAAATATATATTTAAAGCATTTTTATATTTTTAATACAAAGTTGCATTTAGCTAATACAAAGTTTTGAAAATTTCAACAGTATAATCACCTAAAAAAATATTTTTTTGAACAACAAAAAGGAAATTTTAGGTTCAGTTTATGCAGACTGACATGAAACATATATATTTTTTTAATTTCATGAAAAAATATTCGTAAGTTTTTGAGATATCCTGCGCGTTATGCCCAAAAACGTCATTTTGAGAAAAATGACTTCAAAACTTCGGAAATGCCGCTTCAGCTATTGCGTGGGTATATTTGTAAAATCCAGAACTTCCGTTTTAATCCGAATTACAAGGAAATAATTACATCAAAATGTCCAGAAAGGGTAGTAGTTTAACATCTAAAAAAAAAAAAAAAAAAAAAAAAAAAAAAAATCGAAAATTTGAAGCTTTAAGAGTCCTGAGACCCCTTAAGGAAGTTCGTCAGTAGGTTTTTATGAATGTCGGGATAATAATCGTGAAAATGGTTAATAGTATATTGTTGTTCAAAATAACTAGTTAAAAACAAATATTAGAAGTTATCTTGTTTAATCCTTTTGAATAGGGGTTTTATATCTTTGCATTAAAATTAAAAATATAAAATGAATGCTAGTTAATTAAAATTTTGTTTAGCAGTTTGATATTAAAATATTGTACTACATGCAGCTTCATCTTGATGTTTGATAAAATAAAACTAGTAAATATTTTTTATCTACATATACTATTTAAATTGTAAAAATCTGATAAAAGAATTCTTGGAGTTTGAATTTTTACGCTTTGGCAACTTTTTCTATACACAAATGCTAATATGCATATACTTTTTAATAATAAAGATATCAATGGTATCTAATGTGATAAACTAAATTCAAATTAAACTTGACACGAGTCTAAAACTTAGTAGTACTTAAATTATTTAAGGCCACAAACAAATTTTTATTGAAATTTTTATCTTTATATAAATTAAGACTGTATTTCTTATAGCACTTTTTGTTGGAATGCAATTGTAATTTTAAAAATTTTGAGTTTATATATATATTTAAAAAAATCATGAATCGTAATAATCAGGGTTCGGCAAATGCGATCGCCACTTGCACCCAATATTTTTTACTCGCTGACCAAGATTTTTAATCTGGCGGTTTTTGTAGTGTTAACGGCATTTTCCATATCATCCACAGAAAACGACATTCTCTGCTGCTCAAGCCAGCTAGCATGTCATATCATGTGATTAGAATGCGGGGGGAGGGTGGGTCATTCTTACGGGCTGATACAACAATCAAAGGATTGATTTAATACAACAATCAAAGGATTGATTTAATATAGCAATCTAAGGATTGATTTAATACAATAATAAAATCGCTAAGGATAAATACCCCCCCCCCCCCTCCAAAAAAATATCCATCTGATTTTCAGTGGAATTTTTTTTCCATTTATTCTGGATGATAATTCAAACACTAAACACGTATAATTATGGAATATTCTTCATTAAATAAAGTTATTATTCTAATATTCAAAATTATCTCTCAATCCCATCCCCCACAAGGCCACTACTACCAAATTTCTCTGAAAAACTGTAAACCGAACCCTCTTGAAAAAAACATTGGTAAACAACCCGTAAGAACGACTCACCCTCTCGCCACATTCTAAACACATGACATGACATGCTAGCTGGCTAGAGCAGCAAATAATGTCGTTTTCTGTGCATGATATGGAAAATGCCGTTTACACTTTGTTCTTTCGTTAACACTATAAAAACCGCCAAATTAAAAATCTTGGTCGTCGAGTAAAAAATATTGGTTGCAAGTGGCGATCGCATTTGCCAAGCCCTGATTATTACGATTCATGAATTTTTTTTAAATATATATAAACTAAAAAGTTTTAAAATTACAATTGCATTCCAACAAAAAATGCTATTAGAAATACAGTCTTAATTTATATCAAGATAAAAATTTCAATAAAAATTTGTTTGTGGCCTTAAATAATTTAAGTACTACTAAGTTTTAGACTCATGTCAAGTTTAATTTGAACTTAGTTTATCACATTAGATACCATTGATAATTTTATCATTAAAAATATATGCATATTGGCATTTGTGTGTAGAAAAAGTTGCCAAAGCGTAAAAATTCAAACTCCAAGAATTCTTTTATCAGATTTTTACAATTTAAATAGTATATGTAGATAAAAGATATTTACTAGTTTTATTTTATCAAACATCAAGATGAAGCTGCATGTAGTACAATATTTTAATATCAAACTGTCAAACAAAATTTTAATTAACTAGCATTCATTTTATATTTTTAATTTTAATGCAAAGATATAATACTCCTATTCAAAAGGGTTAAACAAGGTAACTTCTAATATTTGTTTTTAACTAGTTATTTTGAACAACACTATACTATTAACCATTTTCACGATTATTATCCGACATCATAAAAATCTACTGACGAACATCCTTAAAAGATCTAAAATTTATTAGAATGTAATAAAAGTCATGAAATTTTTAACAACAACAAAAAATACTAAATCTCTTCACCTAGTTTTAAAATACGATGCATAAAATAGTCCTTAAATCAGACCATAAAAAGTAATTTAATCCAGGAAAATAAAACTTCATCAATGAAAAATTGCCTGCAAACTCGAATACTACTTCTTAAATTCATGCCCAGTTCTTAACGCTGTATTCCACTATCGAAGAATTTGTTGTTTCCATGGCAACAACTCACTCCATTGAAATTATATTGAATGAGCTCGGAATCGGGCCGTAAGAGCAAGATTGTGCTGGCGAATTAGACCCACTCCATAGCCTTAATCTCCTTCCTTCACATCACTGCTGAGTGACGTCTGTTTAGGCTTCGACTGAGCGTCAATCGCTCTCACGCCATCTGTTGTTCGAAATTCGAACTAAAATCAAGAATCACAGTAAAAAAACTCCTGACATCATACATAACCCTCCTGCAAGAATTTTTTAAATATCTGTCACCGTTTGCAAGTTATTGAATTTTAAAATACATCAGTCATTTTTGGGACACCCAGTATGTTATAATATAATTATTTTAAACAATCTGAAATTTTATAAAAGTTAACTTAATCGCAATACTTGTACGATTTCTTTCAAAGCACAGATACACGTGAAAAAAGTTCTTCTAATACTTTAAGCATTTTGAATACGACCCCTTGAAGCATAAACAGATTACGATAAGATTTAAAAAAGAGTTATACAGAATAGCAATGTTTTATATTATTTAGGCTTTATATCTCTTCGAACTTTTATGCTTATACCCATTCATACATTTCTAGTATATATAGCTATACCTAACCCTACATTGTATCGTTTTTTACAAAATCTTATTATTCTTTTAGCAGCGGTTTTCCTTAATAATATAGTTAATAATTCATATATTTATTGTACGGAACCCTCTGAGCGCGAGTAATACTCGCACTTGACCGTTTATTTAATTTTCTTTTTGTTTGTACTTGTTCTATCATTTTTAATATTCTTTATTACATTTTCATGCTACATATATCATAAAAGTTTCTTTTCAACGAAATGCTACTCTTGTAACTCCCATACATATTTAGCGATATTGTTGACAAAATCCCTCAATTTTTACGCCAATTTTTGCCTTTGAATCGATTACGGAATATTAGCCCTATGAGTTTTGTGATGGATATCATATCTGTAATTTGTTTTTTATTGTGTTCAAATACACCAAATTTTATGTTTGAGTTTAATGATAAAAATATATATGTTGATCTAATTTTAAATTTTAATATTGAATAGGTGGGGTTGTTGTTGTGTTCTTCTTCTAATTCACTGCTCGCTATAGCCTCGAATTAAATTTGAATAAATTCACTCTGCTTTATATTTATATTTGTTGATACTATTATAAAATATTATACAAGGTAGTTATAATTAGTTACTCTGTTTAGACCTACGTAGAGTCCGTTCTGGTTGACAGATATCGATAAAACTTGGGAAATGCGTTATATGGATCATGGGAAAAAGAAATCTGCAATAAAAAAAAAAAAAAAAATAGTAGTTCAAATGTAGACGGATAGGTGGCGGGTGTCCTCTACCAGAAATGACGTTATGCAAATTTGGAGCGGTTTAAAAAGCAAGTAGTCGCTGGCGTAAAGTCATTATGCACCATGCCGTTAGAAAAGAAAGAACGAGCGTCGCTGGTGAAATCGTTTTATCAGAAAGGCAGTTTTTTGTCATGCAAGTTGGTGAATCTCACCTCAGATAGCCCGAGCAGAGACGACACTCCTTCGTACCCATTTCGGAGATGCTCGGGTAATTTCGAGAAGTTTTCCGACATCCTGGCGTTCTCGTTCTCCAGACTTGAATCCCTGTGACTTCTGTTTGTGGGGATTCCTGAAAGATCGGGCTTTTGAAAAAAGCATACTGACTTTGTCTGATTTGAAAGCAAGCATAACTCGACATGTTGCTGCAATTGATCCAAAAACCTTTCAAGTTACTGTTGAAAACGCTATAACACGCTTTGAACGTGTGCTTGACGCAAATGGAATACACATTAAACATATGCTGAGAATAAATAAATTTTTGCGCTTCCAGTTTGAGTTTTTTGGACTTCTCACCTAGTGGTCGAAATTTGAATTACTATTTTTTATTGCAGATTTTCCTCATGGTCAATATAATGTATTTTCCAAGTTTCACCGATATCTGCTTACCAGAACGGACTCTACGTAGGTCCAAACAGGGTAACTTTAATTATAACCACCCTCTATTAGATTTGTATAGTAGAAGAAAGTTTCGAGATGGCGACAGCATACTAGTTTCTTTTTTATTTTTCTTCCTGCGAAAAGTTCATCCGTTTTTCCGGATAGTATTGTTTAATTTATCAAACTACATCTCAAATAACTATAATGAATACTTTATGCTCATTTTAAAATACAATGAAACTGATCTTGTGTATCTGCATTTCCTCACAAATAATTGCCTTTCATTAAAAGACATTCGTAAATGAATAAGGCTTTACTTATTGTAATCTCAAGTACTTTCTTAAAAGGAACTTTTAAGCATTTTGAGTCAGAAGAGTTTAATGATTCAATTTATTACTTACGTACGTTTAAGAAATTCTTTGCTGATTTAATCCTTCAAAGTACAATCGATCTTTTAGAAATTATTTTGTAAAATGGTGCTTATTTTATTGTATACTAACCCAATTTATTAAGAGTTTATTACAAAACACGGAGATTATGAGAATGTTAGATGAAAGAGATGTTTATTAGAAAAGGATAAAAAAAAAAAGAATAAATAAGACTGCGTTATGTATCAATAAACAGCTTAAACCTTTCAGGGGCAAGGTATTTCTACTCCAAAAAAGTTCAAATAATTCACACCGCAATTTATGGACAAAATTTTTTTTAAATAATCAAAAGCTTTTCTTCACGTATATTATGAGATCGAAATTGTACTAAAAAATTACTGGTGCCGTTTGACAGTTTGGGCATTAAAATTAAGCATTTGCAGACTGCAAACGCCGCTCCTGAAAGGGTTAACGGTCTCGAATTAAGACACCAAGGTACCAAAAAGCAGAAAAATAATCTTATGAGTTTAAGTAAATTGCAAAATTATTATTGTTATAAAATAATTGGTTACCACATTTATAGTTATTCGTTACAACACATTTGTAAAAAAGTGACATGCCAACTCGAAGACAGTTTGGATAGCGAGCCTTTACAATCTGTTACAAGGCATGCTGGTAGGTAGTTACCTTAGTGGTAACAACCAGTGTTACATAGATGGGTATAAACAGAACTCAAGTTGCCTGATGGTGGTGCTGATCAAGGTTATCGGGACAGCAGAGATCTAGCAACCAATTTGGCATGAGACTCGTCAGTCAACTCAGCGTAGCGTAGAGCTCCTATAATAGCAAACATTCCTTAAAAGCGCCTTAGCGTAGTTTCATTTAATTTCTGAAGTCACTTGTTTATAATCGAGGCTAATTAAAAATGTGAGTTTGCCACAGGGCGCTACATGTGTCTCTTTTATAAGACCATTTGAGTTACATGGTACTCGAATGCACGAATGCAGGTGCACGAAAGGAGTATCACGCGACTGTAGTGGTCTAACACAAAAGGCAGTGCGGAAACCTGTCTTTTTTGATCGCCCTGTTTAGAATGGACGCTAGCTGTTTAGTGTCGTTGTAGCTAGCACGCGGTGCTGATTTTGCTGACGAAGCAGTATTGTTAGCAGCTATTGAAGAATACTTATACACATTTACATTCACATTCTATTTGAAATAAAAATCCGTTTATTATACAACGTTAAAAATACATTACATATTTTCCTGTGTATGCTTGTCCCGGTTGTCTTAAAATGATTTTAAAGGAGAATTAACTTAGGAAATCAAATTATTCAAAGTGAAAAATTAGTTTTCTATGTGACACAATAAAAATTCATAAATATCTAATACAATGAACGCAATAAAGTACACTTTTGAAGTACCAACAACCTTTTTTTTATGTTGAACTAACATAAACAAATAAATATGGGTAAAAGAGGCACTTCTACTGTTCTTATTTAGCATACTGTAGACCGTTTTCCAAATTATATTGAATGATAAAAAAATTAACACAGCTGTCCATCTTTTAAAAGAGCTTCTATACTAAGATTCATACATTTTTATTTTTTATTTTTTTATTTTTTTATTTTTTTTTAAAGAGTTAATAAGAAAGTTTTATGCTTAAATGTTATGAAGATTTTAGCATTTAGGAGATATCAGTCCAAGCACTTAGTCGAATTGTACTAAGCAGAATATTTATATTAACCACTAATAAGATACATGAAATTTGCTCTCGCTGGTATGAATTAATGTATTAATAGCAAAACACAAATCATAGATATTTTGTTACGTACTGGAATTAATAGATTAAATGAATCAAAATTTGAGCTATAATGTAATTTAATAGAATTCGAATATTTGATTATATAGAACTTGAAACTTCTCAATTCAATTAGTTTAAAAACTAAACCATGTCGTAGAATTTTATTTTCAAACATTGAATCTTCTTTCAAGCGAAGTTTTTAAAAATTGAAAATGAAAAAAAAATGTTTTCCTTTCTAAGGCTTAAAAAAAAATAAAAATTTATAATTATTATGAACATTTGCGTTATTGAAAAGTTATTAAGGATGTTTGTACGAGTATGTTTTTACGTACCGAATTAACACACTGGCCTGCAATCCAAAATAATCAGAGTTTGTATTAGATTTGAGGCAATCTCTTTACTTTGATTTGCTCGAGATCTATAACCTGACATTTGTAAGAAAATAAAATTGGAATAATCTCGATTTACAATGTATATTATTAACTAAAACTAACTGATTTTTTAAAAAATGTAGAACATTAAATTGTTTTAACGAGTTGAAAGACTTAACTGGTACCTATACAGGGTGTTTCAGCACAGCGGTTAGAAAGTATCAGGATAGATAGTGTACACCTAGACGATTGAAAACAGACGATGGACAGACACAGTTTTTCATAGCGCGTGTCAGACCTCTCATTTTCGATTATCACTAGATGCCCTACTATTGTTCTGAGGCGACGATAAGCTCTTAATAATTCACAGAAACAACTAAATATTGTAAAAAAAATTGAATGAAGAATATATTATATTGGTAAAAAAAATAATTAGAGAATATTTTTTCTTAATTAAGAGTATAAATTTTCTTTGCTGAATACTAACTTAATCATTATGTTTAATTATTAATTTCGATTTTAAACTATTTCAGTTCATTACCCGACTGAAAAGAAGGGTTATGTGTTTCACGCGTATCTGTGTATGTGGATTTCTTTATACCCTCGAAACATCCCAATGGCTGGATGGATTTTAATGAATGAGGTCTCTATCAATTCGTCTTAACGGCCCGATGGTTATAGGCTAGGTTTTGTTTTTATAAATTCAAAATGGCTGCCGTAAAATACAAAATGGCGGTAGAGACGAAAAAAAAAAAATTTACGCACCCTATTGAGTGGCATATCATTGGATAGGTCTTTCAAAATGAAGACGATGTTTCACTGACTATTTTACAGTCAGAAGCTCCGTTAAAATATTATACAACCTGGAAGTTGTGTAGGTAGGATCTCTAGTTTACTGCAGCTCTAACCATCATAGACATCTATAGACCTCATCAAAACAGTATTTATAGATAGGAATTAACAATGAAACACAATTTAAAAGTCATCAATACAAGTAAGTAAAAAAATAAAAAGGTAAGTAATATAAACAAGTAACATAAAAAAAATATTTTAAGTCAGTTACTAATTAGGTCAATAAGAGAATTTTTTTTCTCCCATTCTTCTTTCCTCTTGAGTGCCGCTTAAAATGCCTTGATCTAGAAGAGGGCTCTCCCGGTCTTAAAATACCTCGATCAAAAAGACGTCTCTCTCGGTTATTGAAAATTAATTAATTAAATTTAATTAATGAATTAATATTTGAAAAAAAATGCATTAACATCAAGTGTCATCCACTACAAGTTTAAAAAAATTATTTGAGTTTGATTGGATGAATAATAAGTATTTTATTAACGATTGAAAATTTGAACAAGATATATATAGCGAGAGTGTGAGCTAATAGTAGGAATTGAAAAAAAAATAGTTTCACATTGATGAAAAATAATTAATTAGTTCGCTTTTTACGCAATCGGGTTTTTTGATTTTTACTTTCTTCTATCTTTACAAGAAGAAAGTATTGGATTCAGGAAAATTTTCGACTTTCGGTTTTCGACGGATTTACACGTTTTAGGGGTCAGAGATTCCAAAAAACATGTTTTTACAAAATGTCTGTCTGTGACTCTGTGAGTCTGTCTGTCTGTCTGTCTGTGTGTATGTGACACAAATTTTGTGGGCGCTCTATCTCAAGAACTAATGCACAGAATTTAATAAAAATTTATATTAAGTTAGTCCCTAATACAAATTGATGCTGATTAGTTTTTAGTGTAAATCGCTCAACAGGTGGCGCTGCTATGCTGCATTTCCCGCGATTTCTGCACTAGCTCTATCTCAAGAACTAATGCACGAATTTTCATCAAACTTCAGATTTAGTTAATCCTTGATATGAATTGGTGCTGGTAACGTTTTGGTGCAAATCGCCCAACAGATGGCGCTGCTATGCTGCATTTTGCAGCATTTACACGATTTTCGTAATAGCTGTATCTCAAGAAATAATGCACGGATTTTCATCAAACTTCAGATTCTGTTAGTGCTTGACATGAGTTGATGTTTTGCACCTTGTGGTGTAAATCGTTCAACAGGTGGCGCTGCTATGCTGCATTTTTTGTGATTTCCGCGATAGCTCTATCTCAAGAACTTATGCTCGGGTTTTCAACAAACTTCAGATTCAGGTATACCTGGATATGAATTAGTGCTGTTTATGTTTTGCTGTAAATCGCTCAACAGGTGGCGCTGCTATGCAGCATTTTTCTCGACTTCCACAATAGCTCAATGTCCAGAATTAATGCACGGATTTTCATCAAATTTCAGATTCAGTTAGTTCTTGACATGAATTGATGCTTTGTACCTTTTGGTGTAAATCGCTCAACAGGTGGCGCTGCTGTGCTGCATTTTTTGTGATTTCCACAGTAGCTTTAGCTCCAGAACTAATACACGGATTTTCATCCAACTTCAGATTCCGGTATACGAATTAGTACTGTTTGTGTTTTGGCGATTCCGGTTTACGATTCCGGTATATGAATTAGTACTGTCTGTGTTTTGGTGCAAATCGCTCAACAGGTGGCACTGCTATGCTACATTTTTCAAAATTTCTCCTACAACTCTATTTCAATAACTAATGCATGAATTTTCATCAAATTTCAAATTCAGGTATACTTTTATATGAATAAATTGATGTAATTTATTTTACTATTTAAATGATTTAATTGACGTGATTTATATAGAAGAAAGTTTTGTGATGGCCACAACATACTAGTTTAAATTTAATTGTTTATTTAATTTATTATTTACAACCTTATTCGAAGTACCTACATATGTAACTCATATTTAATCCACGCATAAAATATAATCTTATACACTCAATTTTCGTCAATTAATTTCTTCTTTTCCTTACATTATCAAATTCTCTTTATTTATCCGTCTTTATCTAAATATATCCATATGAGTAACTCCAGTCTAATTTTAAAATAGTATGAAATTATTCATGTGTAAATGCATTTCTTCCGAAATGAATACACTATCATTAAAAATACATCCTTAAAAGTAAGGATTTATTTCTTGAAAGCTAAAGCACTGTTTGCAAAGGAGCTTTTTTAACATTAACAAATCACATAAGATTAACACTTCCGTTTCATCATTTGATAAGTTCGATGATTTAATCCTTTACTGTACAGCTTATCTTTCAGGCATCATTCTGAACGATTATGTTTGCGTTATTGTTTTATAAACTTTCTAAGCATGAATTATTAACAAATATGTATTGAAATGATATTAATAATAATGAAAAAAAATCTGTTTTCTTAGGCCATAAAATTTACTGATTTGATTTTCGCTTGGCAGAAAGCACCAATAAATCCATTTACTTTTTAAAATCATAAATTTTGCTTTTAACAGGAAAGAAAAAAAGCATTATTTAACAAATTCCAGACGTCAGTTAACACACACACACACTGTTAGAAAGATATCTCTCTGTACCGTCGGTGGTACAGGTCGGCGTCTGCGTTTTAAATTACCTATTCGGGATTTCTAAATATTTTTCTTAGCGTATAACCGTATGTTAATTAATAGTAAATTATTTGATAAAAACGTATTTATATATTAAAAAATAATAATAATACTCTCTTTATTTTTTATTTATATTTTATTGTCTACTCTTTAGTGCTCAAAAAAGTTCATTGCTGCAGTATGGCGACCAATTGGCATAATTTAGCAAGCATGTTTTAACGCATAATTTGTTATAGTACTCACTTGTATACAATTCTAATATGATTATGATAAAGAATATTTGGCGATTTATCATCTGCGCTCTGGTAATGGAAAGGGTAAGAGGCAGTTGACCAGTGATTAATTTTTCCATTGTTGAAAAATAGTTCTGTTGCACTGACTTCAAATAAGTCAATTGCCCTGGTAAGATGGTATAAATTTAAACGCCATGGTGTACGTGTGTATATGGTGGGAAGTAATTTAGAGAAAATACGTTAAAGATTTAACAGAGATTTTTAGTAATAAGTTAAATGGGAACGGTATACAAATTCCTTTTGTATTTAACTTAGATGAAGCATACTCGTTGTATAAGGATCTCAAAAGCACACGAAATTCGGTAATGCTGCGGTCACTAAAATGCATGTAAATGTACTTTTCTCACGCTGGCGAAAACAACAGCAGCAACAACAACAACAACAACAAATTACTAGATGCAGTAACTTCATAGTGTAGAAATCGTAAAAGTGTAATCGTGAAAAAAAAAGTAAACACCCCCTACTAACTCCTCAACAAATTATCGTAGAAGAAAGTTACTGGTACCAAACAACTGGAAATAAAGTCTACTTTTAAATGATGTACATAAAATTTGCTTAGGAGGCCATCTACATAATTAAACGAATCCAAACATCATTTTTTTTCAAGGGCAATGCCCAATTTTAACAAGATATCTCAAATTTTCGGTTCAAACTAAGTTTAGACACAAAATTTCAAGTCATTTGAATGATAAGTAATTGAATTATAAACAATAAAAATTTAGTGTTTCTAATATTAAATTACTTTTTCAAAATTTTTTTATATCTCCTGAAATTATACTCCTAATGTGCTAATTTTTTGGGTAGCAATAACACAAAAATACCCAAACATAAATATGTTGAATTTGCAATTTTTATAATTTTATGATATGAATTATGAAATTAATACTCGAAAAGGTTATGAATTACAACCTACAATTTTTTGATGGATTTAGATTTATTAAGTTCTGCTTTATGGAAATTCAAAATTTCACATTTTTCTTCCCAGCAGTTTTCAAATTATGCTTAAAAAACGGCAAAATGATGGTTTAAGGGGCCGTATATGATAGAAGTGACTAGATATTTTGAAATTTCTTATGCTATCTTGTAATCTAGCAGCCTTCAATGACTACTTGAGTGGCACTTAAGATGCCTTGATCAAGAAGCTCTCTCGGTCAACAATCGAGTACCGAACTTCGGATACAGCCCCTAAAATAAGCTCGTTTTAAAATAATTAATTTCTCTGAAACTTACTGTACGAATTGCAGAAAAATTTGTTTTTAGGCTAATTGAAGGGTGTAGAGTTCATTTATGCTGTCAGAATTGTGTACTATTATTGAAAAAAAAACAAAGTTATGGTTCGTTTTAATATGTAGGTGGCCCCCTAAGTAAATTTTATATACATCATTTAAAAGTAGACTTTATTACTAATCGTACCAATCGTGTGGTACCAGAAACTTTTTTTCTACGATAATTTTTTGCAGAGTTGTTAAGGGTGTTTACTTTTTTTCCACGACCGTACATGAAATTCGTTAATGCCACGGTTACTGAAACTCATGTATGTGGGCTTCGCGTTCATAAAAACCGACATCCCTCAACCCCCAAAGGAACACTGTGTGCGGCAACCTCATTGTATATGAAAATAACATGAAATTCGGCAATGACGCGGCCACTAAAACGCATGTATGTGAGCTTCGCGACCATGTAAAGAAAAATTATTGGATGCAGCAATTTCATTGTGTAAGGATCTCAAAAGCATATGACATTCATTAATACCATGATTATTCTAAAGTTAATTTGTTAACTATCATTAACTTTAAACGTCTATTTATGAAAAAGTTCGTCTTACCGTTCCACTCCGAGATTCCATTCATAGTAGGAAGTTCAATAGGGCAACCGGGTAATTTCTATCAACGAACTTCCATTGCAATCAACCTTTTTATTCCCTCAATGCTAGAGCAACTGCCCTATACCCAATGAAACCCTATACCCTTAAATTAATTTATTAACTTAAAATTAAGTTCTAAAACATTAACTTGTTATAATGCAATTTGAAATATGCATGTGTAACTATTTTTTATAATTTTGGTATATTAGGAAGCCAATGAAAAACCGATTAAAAAATTTCATCTTTACAGGGTGGCTATTAAATACTGTTACTTTCCAAAAAATAAGAATTAATTTTAATCGTTTGGTAAAACATTTTATTTATCTATTTCAGAGCTTGGCAATTTTTTATTAGTTCAGATGATTTTTGTGTAAAGCGAATATTTTAAATTATTTTGAAGATGGAAGCCAAAAGAATGATGATTAACAACTCTTTGATTTGGGATTTTCCGAAGATAAAATCTTTACGCAATTAAAATGCCTTGATTTTAATAGAAAATTTATATATAGAACTATAAATTGATTATTGGATACTAATAGATGCAAAGACCGACTTAGGTCTGGTCGTCCACGCCCAGTTCGGACAAAAGAGTGCATCAAAAGAATTAGTGAAAAGATACCAAGAAATCCACAACGTTCTGCAAATAACATGCCTGTAGAAGAGAACGTGAGTCTCAGAACTATGCAAGTTATTATATATGAAGACCTGGGTTTTCGCCCTTATCGCAAAAGAAAAATGCAAGGTTTGACTGCTGCACAAGAAGAAAAAGATTACAAAGATTCAAGAAATTGTTGTAGCGGCATGGTAGGAAAAGTGCCTACAGAATAATATTTCCTGATGAGAAGCTATTTTGTACTGAACAGTGCTATAATGCTAAAAATGATGTCGTATATTCAGCAATCTTCGAGGATATACCTGAAAACCTTCGAATTGTTCTTGTTCGAACGCTTTCGGAATAAGAATTTTATTATGGTTTGGGCTGGAGTGTCAAACAATGGGAAATTGGCTTTAAAATTCATTGATAATGGGATAAAAATCAATATGGAATATTACAAACAGGGCATATTAACTACACATTTATTGCCACATGCTGACCGGTTGCATCCCAAAAAGAATTGGATATTTCAGCAAGATTCTGCACCTTAATACTGAGCTAAATCAACACAGGCTCGGCTCCTTGTCAACTGTCCGAACTTTATCATGCAAGAAGATTGGTCACCTTCTGCACCGGATCTAAATCTTTTAGATTATTACGTCTGGGGGATTTTAGAGCCTAAGGTAAATAGCAAACCACGCAGAAGATTGGACTCTCTCAAAGGTTCCATACTGCGTGAATGGGACCGATTACCTCTTAATATCATTCATGCCACAGTCAGACAATGACATAAGAGATTGTCTTTGGTAACCGATAAAGATGGCGGTCGATTTGAGTAAAATTATTTTCCGGTTATCTTCCATCTCTGATGTTCATCATATTAGCGTATTTATCATTTCTATTTTATTTTTGTAAAATAAAATGACTGATTATTTGTAACAGTATTCAGTAGCCAACCTGTATATACATAAATCAAATTAAGTAAAATAAAATAGTATAAAAACAGCTCCTCTCGATAGCTTTATATTATTGCTAAAATTAAACCATAGCATTGTAAATAAGCGTTTTCAAAATTCTTATCATTTACTGATGCTATCGATTGTCTAAAAAAAGGGAGTTTTCAATAAAGTTCTCGATTTTATGAAATGGCAGGCGTGGATGAATGATGAGGACACCTCGAGTTAAAACCTTCGAGAAAGGATATTGTCCCGGACGAGTTGTCTAGCAATTCATCATTTTCTGCAAATAATGCTCTCGCTTCATGGATATATCATTTACTCGACGATATGTCGCTTATCAGCTAAAGAATTTCAACTCGAAAAACTATTAAGACGATGAAGGTGTAAAGAAAAAATAATTTAGGTTCCGCAATATCTTTTCTTTGTTAGGTATTTCTGCAGAAAAAAAAAAAGAAAAATAGGGTGTATATAAATTTATCATTGAATTAAAAAAATATTAATGCATAGTTTTGAAATGTAGAAACAATTTATATCGATAGCTCTTTTAACTCAAAGGTTTTTATTGTGATGCATGACAACAGTTTAACTTATTTTTCTCCTTCGGTTTACGGGAAAAAGGACGTTGCCTAAAAACAAACAAACAATGTGCAACCAAAAACAATGTGCATTCTTTGTTTATAAGAAACAGAATTCCTTAAATAAAATTCAGAAGCGATTCAGATCTGAACTCCATTAAATTAGGCAGAAATATTTTTAGCTTTATATGGTGACGCACGTACAGTAAAATACATTAAAATAAAAATACTCGTCTATATTTATATGTTTTTGAAAAAATAAAATGTGAAAAATAAACTAATGAACATCAATTTTTTGGTACCTTTTATGACAAACAAGTTAAATTTAGTAAGCTGATTCCAAATTCATCAATGTAAGTAATGAATGTCAAAAGTGAATATTTAAGTCTTCAATTAAAAGGATATAAACAGAAATACAAATGTAGGTAGAATTTCATTTAGGTTAAAGAGGTTAGAAAAAAATGTTGAAAACATTTTTCTCTATCACTAAACAAGAATAGATAAATACTAACTGTTTAAAAAAACATTCGACAATTTTCATTTTACAAAAAATATTCAGAAATGACTAGAGTAAAGAATATTTAAGGAATAAGGGAAGCATTTTCCCTAAGAATTTGAAATAAAGCAAGTGCTCAATTTGCCTTGCGTCAGCTACATCCATGGTTCCTTTGTAGTTTTCCATAGATTCTTTTTTTGTTTTGTGATTGAATTTAATAAAAAAAAAAAAAAAAAAGAAAAGAAAAGAAAATTAAAGCAGTTTCATACAATTTCGCCCCCTTAATTTGAATCTACGAAATCAGTTTAAAAGGATGGTTAGGATGGAACAATAATTTTATTCCAAATGTTGTGTTGTAAAATCACGGTATTTTCCCGTATAAACTTTATTTAATTTTTATAACATATGATTTACAAATTTATTTACTTATTTGTTCCACGAATTTAAATTTTCAGGTAGCTTTCATTACAAAAAGTAAAAAGCTACCTATTGCAGCCGATCAGAAGAAAGCAATTCCCGGAAAATTTTTGTAATTTTTCATCGATCATGACCCTCAGACCCCAAAACCACCCTCCGTTCAAGTTGTTATATATGATTCTTCTCATGCTGTAACTCTCGTATTTATGAACCTATTTGAATGTGACTTAGTATGTGCGTAGTACCGACGACATCTACGTAAAGGAGAAATACCTGACTCGCATTGTTCTCACATCACGAAACGTCACATGAAGCAGGGCGAAAGAAGTTTTAAAACTTACATGTGTCAATTCTACTTTTTATCTTAGTCATTATTTTTAATTTTCTTAATTTTAAGAAGTTTAACCCCATCTAAATTCTTTTATTTTTATGGCTTCCTAATGCCTCTGCGAGATGAACTACCAATAAACTAGATACTGCACAAAACTACTTACGTTGTTCCACTGTTCCATAGTATTTATTCAATTAGTAATTTACTCTTTACCAAATCATATAACAAAACTGTTGTCAAAGACGGTTTGAAAATCAAAGAAAGGAAGTTTTCTGAGAAAAGGCCATGTCCTTTAAAACTAATATCCTGTGTACTTCCATGTTTGGTAAGAAGCTATTTACCTTTTTTATTATTTAATAATTTTATTCTTTGTACTTTTCATAATAAGAAAAACATAGCTTAATACATTTTCCCAAAGTGATTCGTTTTTGAATGAAAATATTTCTGAAGAAAGATTTTCGTAGTAAGTTTCTACAACAATTGCAATAAAAATAATCTTCGAGGTGAAGAATCTAAAAAGAAGATTTTTGTTTTCAAAAGGCGGTATTAAGAAAACTGACCATTTTCTGAGACCTGCTTATAATGTCAATTTTTATCCAATCAATGAACTTAAAAAAATATTATAACTAATAAATTATTAATATTTTTATACATAAAATATTAATACTGCCGCACTTCTCCATGCGTTTTTTCCTTTATTAGATAGTACATGTGTGCACTGCACACTTTATACATGTCACGTGCCAGGTTTGTACATGTTATAGCATTTTGTAAATTAGAAATAGTAATAAAATTGAAACAAAAAATCCAACTGGATAATAAATGCGCTAAAAATTTTTAAATCATGAAAATAACTATAAAAGCTCATTCCAAAAATATGCATAAAACATAAAATAAAAAATACAGTAAAAATCTGATAAGAAACACTCTGTAAGGGCTAATCACCGATTTGCACCAAATTTGACAAATACGGTAGTCGATGATTTAGTTGAATCTACACAAAATGATAGCTGCAGACATTCACACGGAGAGAAGCTATTTCTCAAAACTCGCGCTATTTTTAAAATGAGTTAAAAAGGTGATCATAATAATTTTGTTAAATATCATGATATTTTGTGGTATGTCATGAATGCAATGTTTGAAATTTGTGAAAAATCCCTTATAACCCAGTATTTTTACAAAGCCACTGAAATTCAGCTCATTATATCGCCGATAACTTTCTGAATTTTCACTATATTCGGGTGGATTTTTTATCTGAGTTGCCGTATATAGCTGACTACTAAATTCTGCAAAACTATTTTGTTTCCGTTAGCACATGTTTAGTTGCCTTTATTTCATACAAATTCTCATATTTTATCAAATATTTAATATATTTACATTCTAATCGTAGTATGGTACTTCTACTGTATTTTGTCAAGTTTCCCAAAATTGGCGGTAAATTTGGTTGAAAAACCCTGCATGATACAAACAAAAAAACATGTTGAAATTTCTTGAACTTTTGAAAGAAACATTTATATCTCCCTGTTGTATATATGTGCTATTCTTACATACATGAACAAAAAATGTTGTACAAGACCCCACATAGTACCACATAGACACACATGTAATGCAGCTACAGATCAGTAAGGCTCTAACTAATGGACAAAATGTCTAAAATTGAAAGTGTTCGATCAGGGCCGAAACTAGCCTTTTTGGCGCCTGGGGCAAGCATGGATTTTGGTGCCCACCCTCCTTGTTCTCCACCACAAAGTAAATTTACGAAAAGAATTTTACTAAGTATCTAATGGACAACTTTTTTTTAAAATTTAAAAAATATAAAACTGAACTACGTAATCAGCTTTGACAAACATTGATTCATTAAAACCTTGAAAATGGAATCAAAAGGAACCGAATTGCATTTTAATCTTTTTTGTATAGGCTAAATGAGGTCGATATCTGATAAAAAAAAAAAGGTTTTACTGAGAATTTTACTTTGTGCATTCCCCCTCCCGTTTGTTTTTATTGTCCCGGGCAGTCATCGCCCATGTCAAGACGGAAAAAAAGAAAGGAAGCGCTGCTTAGCCGAAAAAAAAAAACAGTTTTCATGGAATTTTTTTTATCTAATAGAAAAGTCACACTGAGGGGTCCTTTGCGTTTGGTAGTTAACCGCAGTGAACAGTGTCCCACAATAGAGATTGACCTTGAAAAACGGTAGTGATTCTCCTACACAGGAAATGATTTAAAAGATAGAAGGCAAAGGCATATACATGATATTTTTGGAATGGGATGATGAAAAAAGCCTAAGAGAACAGTTCTTTTTTCTTATTCATTTGCAATTTTGTATTGTAGATGAATCTTTTTATCTATTTGTAAAGTTTAATGCATTTGGTTCAGTTTTCCTTTTAAATTTTCCGGCTGGGAGACATTTTTATACAAATTTTGTATATACAGGGTCATTCATAATTCCCTCCGGGGTTTCGAATATATATATATTCGTTCCTGTATATATATATATATATATATATTGACAAACGTAAAGAATTTAAATTCAAAGTTAATACATTTACAAATTTTAAATCTTGTCTACATCATTCTGTATTTCGAAATATAATACTTAATCATTTATATAGAATAAAATGTTTATGTTCTTCTCCTCTAATTAACAATAATATTAAAAAACTAATTTATGATGCATTAAATCATGGTTTTCCAAAAAAATTCATATATTCATTAATATACAATTAGTATTTTTCTTACATGATCTTTTAAAACAAATTAACACATGCGTAAACAAAATTACAAAAAAATTATAAAATAAAAAAATCTCTATAAAAAATAAAAATTGTAAAATAACATAAAAAAAAAATTATTATAGGATGGATGGGTGGGTAGATGTTAGAGTACGGAGGAGGGTGGCGTTGTCTGGATAATACGCAATGGTTAATTTATACATAAAAAAAAAAAAAAAAAAAAAATGGGGCTTTTGTATTATTACTATATTTTTAATACATATTTTATACGGATGTTGATTTGATATTTTATATGTAATTGGTGTATTTCATTAATTATTAGCTTTATTATTGTTTAATCTTATTTACAATCATTTGTTATAAATTTTAATTTAATAAGGACAATATCATATTAATTACTAATAGTATGCCATTTTTATAGTGATTAATATACATATAAGTATATTTAATATAAATAAAGTTATACTGTATGGATTAAAATTGGGTAATTATATTTATTATTATTCCTCTATTCTTATTAATATTTTAATATTTATTTATTTTCACCTAGTGTTATATAATTTATTATCGGTTTATTGTTTTTGAATGTCCCACATTCATACTTTTAGGATTTTTATGGATGTATAAAATAATCCACACACTATATTTGTGCTTTTTAGGTAATTGGAATTTAAGTATCAGTTCACCTTCTTTATACTACCATATGTTTTTTATTTCCTGTTCATTTTATAATTATCTTATATATAATAGTTTTTATTAAAGATTTTTATATTTTTAATAATTATTTATATTAATTATTAATGAATTTATTCTGTTTTATAGCATATAGCTATATGCTATATTTTATCGATGTTCTAGAATTATTTAAATTCTTAGTGTAGATTAAATAAATTTGCTAATAGAATATATTGCATGCTTTTTAAATTTTATTAACAATAGTTTTTTTTTTTTTTTTTTTAAATACATTGTGTGGTTTATATTCAGTTTATAATTATCTATATATAAGGATATTTTTGGTTTTGCTGTTAATAAAACAATTGTTACATTCAATTGCGTATAACTGAAGCAAGTCTTTTGACAATTAAATCATAAATGTAATACTAGATGGCAGCACCACAATTTGTGTTTTTTTTTTTCGATAAGTTCTAGATTTACTTCTTCCAGCTTCATTTCAGTTATAATTTACTACACCAGGGGGAATTTTTAGCTTAATTTTGACGATATTGTTTAACGGTTTTTAATTAATTTAATAGTGCATTTTAATTATGTAATTACTTTCTATTTATATTATTTTATATTATATTAAAAGTTATTTAACATTTATTTCAATATGTATTAACTGTGTCCTATGGTATCAATTACTGTGATTTCTTAACTGTTTTATTAACCTTAATCTTTACGATATGGGTGCCATGTGAGCGTGGATTTATTCTAAAATATTAATCGGTATGGTGTTTATTATTTCATTTTATATCCTATAAATATTTAAATAGGTTTTATTGTTTTTTCCAATTCATATTATTTGTTTCTATTCTGTTTTCATTTTTAATCAATTCACTTGATTTTAATGGTTGTTAGGGCACAGGGGAAAATAACTTTTAGCTTTAGCTTATATTTCCCACAGAAAACAACCATTTTGCTTATATCATTGAATTCTGTGCCCTTGAAAACGTAATTCAATATATAAGCATTTCCATTATTTGTCGGTGTCCACTTTCTTATTTTTCTTCCATAATATTCTTATAAATATTTTATCTTTTTTTTTTATATATATACTTACAGCTTTAATTCATAATATTATGGTTTTTGATGGTGGTAGGTTATGTTTAATTATTGGTTATATATATATATATATATATATATATATATATATATATATATATATATATAGTATATACACATTCTTGTATCAAACGTCAAACAAAATCTTCATTTTGGCGCCCGCTTCACCTTCTGTTGAAGCGGCGTTCGGGGCACGTGCCCCCTCTGCCCCCCTCTAGTTTTGGCCCTGTGTTCGATGGCTTTTGACCTTATAATATACACACATACACTTATGTATAAAGGGTATTTCTTCTTATCGCTGAGCAATAACTGATTCCTAAACCGTTTATTTTATCGATATAGTTTCAATTATAAAAATGTTTGAAATGATCATCATTTGAAAATTAATTTACGTCTATATAGTTTTTTTTTTTTAACGTTACAAAATTTTAATTTTTATACTGTCTCTGGGTTCTATGTGCTATATTTTGAAAAGAAATTCAACTAAAGCTATAAAAATTCCCTTTTTCTAACATCAAAACTTATCAATTTATGATACTCTGAATTTTAAGAATTTTCGGCTTTTTTGGGCACTAAAAAAGGGAAAACCCGTTTTTTGGGCTAGGAAACGCTAAAAGTTTAAAGTATCGTAACTTTGTAAGTTTTGGTCTTACAAAAAAAGGAATTTTTAAGGTTTTACTTGTCAGAGCATGAAGAAAGATTTTCTGTATATAACTTATAGGACCGTGGAAACCGTCCCCCTCCCGCCCCCCCCAAAAAGTAAATAATCCAAACTTAACTTGTGTACCTTTGTACACAATTACTATATTGACATCAATGGATTTATATATGATAAGGAACAACATTTGAAAATTTTTTGCAATTAGAATTATATCTGCACAACTAACGGTTTATGAATTAGACATTAGTCAACGATAAAAAAGTACACCCTGTTTATACATACGTACATACACAACCGCATGCACACGCACATATATTTATATACATGTATGCCAACTTTCCAGTGTTTTAAATCCAAAATTCATACATGGAATTGCAAAATGTATCTAATATTGTTAAATATGTTCTGTTTCTATGTGGTACTTATTTAATATCATTTACTAAATAAAATTTCTGGTACAAATTATACATTTTTTACTCAAATATACATTCTTATACTTAGCACACACACACATATATATATATGTGTGTGTGTGTTTGAGTCAAATAAATATACTCTGTAACAGAAATTTTATTTAAAAAATACAATTAAATAACTACCACATAGAAGTAGGACTTATTAAACAATTACATTAAATACAATTTCTGGTTCAATATATGATTTCTGGCGTGAAATAAAGGGGAGGTTGGCAGTTTTGTACACACACACATATACATACATATCATGTATTTATTAATATGCATACATTTTGTACATTGGAAACAATCAAAATCGGAACAACAATTCCAAATGAATAATAAATATATCACAAATCTTTTATTCATCAGCAAACTTTTATTTCACAACAGCAATACGCCTCCTTACAGAAATATGTATAAAGCATAAAATACCAAACACTGTAAAAATGCAAGACGACAATGGGTCAAACTGTGAAACACACATTTTGTTGAAGATTGCATTAAATACCGAGATCAACTTCAATTTTTGGACAAAACTTTCAAATGAAACTTAATTTTATAATGAAACCAAAATATGTTACAAAATTACAATCAAGATTCATAATTCTCGTAAATCTTATTAGAATTTTTTTTTATTTTTAAAATGTAACAATGCTTAAAAGCTTATTATAACGGACCAGACATATGAACTCGAGGGAAGTTGCAGTTTCCTTTGTTTACAATAAATCTCCTTTAAAATCGATTAAACTGTTCAAAAGTAATTTCTGTATTCTCCAATTGCGACAGATGTTATTGTACTATAAAATGATTCATGGAACTAAAAGGCAAGCCACAGGAAAATCTATAAATTTTAAAGAAAAATCGTTCTAAGAGTTGCATAATTCTCGGTTAACATGTTCTGCAGCTGTTATCGGTCAATGAATAAATTTGAGAAAAAGTGTATCATATTTTCCTTGATGGTTTTTAAAGAGTTTTCTACTGAAAAATACATTTTGTTTTCTGTTGAAAAATGAATAAATGAAAGATTACTGGAATTTTTCAAATTTCATCTACTGCTTTGCTAACTCAATACTTAAAAAGATTTGTATCTTAAAAGCTAATTAACTTTCATATTAGCATTCATATTTATTATTTGATTATTCTATTTCTTTAGTTTCAAAAACGTCAAAACAAAAATATTTTTTGATTTGGTATTTTAACTTTTTATTAAATTTATGCTTATCAAAAATTTACATGTAGCATGTCTATGATGATTAAAGTCTAGATATTTTTACAGGAAATAAATTATAGATGACACAAACTGTCGGTCGATTCTCTAATTATTGATATTTTAGCGAAAAAACTTAGAAGAAGAAGGAATAATTATGCTAATTAAATCAGTAATTTTAATTTAAAACTTTTTACGTATTTGAAACAGGGTTGATTATTTGTTTATGTTTTCATATTAATTTTTAAAAATATTCAGTTTTAATTTAAAAGCGTTAAAATGCATATAAGATTTTACACAGAAGTAATTTTGAAAATGCCAGGCTTACTAAGAATTAGATGTAACTTTTCATTAAAATATTAAAATAACTATATATTTAAATTGAATTGTTTATTCACTGAGGAAAATGCAAGAGACTGTTAAATTTTTTAAGCATTTATAGGTCCAGTGTTTTGGAAAAGATAATCTCTTAAAATAAAATAAATTGGATCTTAAGATACGAAATGTGAATTTAAAAACTAAAACTGATTATAAGAGATATCAAACATTATTTCATATTTCGTATCAACCATTTTTAGTCTTTTGTTATTTAACATTACATTAATTATATTAATGCCTATATTACACTTTGAAATATTACTATGGTTATAGAGTATATTTTTTTGCGGTAAAATAATTTAAAAACTTGTATAAAGAGACAGTAATCAGTAACTAGAGTTTCTCATTTTTAAATAACATTTCTCATCATAATTTTTCTATTTTATTTTTTTAGAAACTTTGGATATAATAAATATATTGAATTAAGTAATGATGTAAATACGTTATTATAAAATATTTTTTAAGATAAATGTTTTTTATTTTTGGTAATGTTTGTTATATTGAGACTAATTGTCATGTTAAGAGATTATAGACCTAAGTTTAGACGCAGAATGTACTCAAAAATAATAGTTGAATATCACAGTATTAAAATATTTATTTGCTAAAAAGACGTTATAAATTTATAACGTCTTTTAAGCAAATAAATATTTTAATATTGTGATATCTTATACTATAATGCGAGCAAAATTTTGTGTGTGTGTGTGTGTGTGTATGTAAATTTTATCTTGAGAACGGCTCTAACGATCTTAATTAAATTTTGCACCCTACCGTTTTCGGGCACGTAAAGACCATTGGGATGGGTCTCGTGTTCGAGAAAATTCGATTAGTGGGTGATTTTGGGTCATAATGGGTCAGGTTCTAGCTAGTTATATCTAAAGAACGGCTGAATCGATTTTGACCAAATTTTGTATCCAACTATTTTCGGGCACGAGAAGACTATTGGGCTAGGTCACGTGTTCGAGAAATTTCGATTTGTGGGTCATTTTTGGGTCACCGTGGGTCAAGCTAAGTTTATCTAGATAATGGCTCTAACGATTTTGACGAAATTTTGCACCCTACTGTTTTCGGGCACAAAAAGACGATTGGCATGGGTCATGTGTTCGAGAAAATTCGATTAGTGGGTCATTTTGGGTCATAATGTGTCAGGGTCAAGCTAATTATATCTAGAAAACGGCTCAAATGATTTTAACTAAATTTTGTATCTAACCATTTTCAGGCACGAAGAAAACCATTGGGATGGCTCTCATGTTCGAGAAAATTCGATTAGTGGGTCATTTTGGGTCATAATGGGTCGGAGTCAAGCTAATTATATCTAGAGAACGGCTCAATCGATTTTGACTAAATTTTGTCACTGTGGGTCTAGCTATTTTTATCTAAAAAACGGCTCTAACGATTTTTACTAAGCTCTATATTCTACAGTTTTGGATTACGAGAAGACCATTGGGCTAAGTCACATGTCCGAGAAAATTCGATTAGTGGGTGATTTTTGGGTCACCGTGGGTCAATCTAAGTTATCTAGATAACGGCTCTAACGATTTTGACGAAATTTTGCACCCTACTGTTTTCGGGCACGAAAAGACCATTGGGATGAGTCTCGTGTTCGAGAAAATTAGATTAGTGGGTCATTTTGGGTCATAATGGGTCAGGGTCAAGCTAATTATATCTAGAGAACGGCTCAATCGATTTTAACTAAATTTTGTATCTAACCATTTTCAGGCACGAAGAAAACCATTGGGATGGCTCTCATGTTCGAGAAAATTCGATTAGTGGGTCATTTTGGGTCATAATGGGTCGGAGTCAAGCTAATTATATCTAGAGAACGGCTCAATCGATTTTGACTAAATTTTGTATCTAACTATTTTCAGGCACGAAGAAAACCATTGGGATGGCTCTCGTGTTCGAGAAAATTCGATTAGTGGGTCATTTTGGGTTATAATGGGTCAGGGTCAAGCTAATTATATCTAAAGAACGGCTCAATCGATTTTGACTAAATTTTGTATCTAACCATTTTCGGGCGCGCAAAGACCATTGGGATGGGTCACGTGTTCGAGAAAATTCGATTAGTGGGTCATTTTTGGGTCAGTGTGGGTCTAGCTATTTTTATCTAAAAAACGGCTCTAACGATTTTTACTAAGCTCTATATTCTTCAGTTTTGGATTACGAGAAGACCATTGGGCTAAGTCACATGTTCGATAAAATTCGATTAGGGGGTCATTTTTGGGTCACCGTGGGTCAAGCTAAGTTAATCTAGATAATGGCTCTAACGATTTTGACGAAATTTTGCACCCTACTGTTTTCGGGCACAAAAAGACGATTGGCATGGGTCATGTGTTCGAGAAAATTCGATTAGTGGGTCATTTTGGGTCATAATGTGTCAGGGTCAAGCTAATTATATCTAGAGAACGGCTCAATCGATTTTGACTAAATTTTGTATCTAACTATTTTCAGGCACGAAGAAAACCATTTGGATGGCTCTCATGTTCGAGAAAATTCGATTAGTGGGTCATTTTGGGTCATAATGGGTCGGAGTCAAGCTAATTATATCTAGAGAACGGCTCAATCGATTTTGACTAAATTTTGTATCTAACTATTTTCAGGCACGAAGAAAACCATTGGGATGGCTCTCGTGTTCGAGAAAATTCGATTAGTGGGTCATTTTTGGGTCAGTGTGGGTCTAGCTATTTTTATCTAAAAAACGGCTCTAACGATTTTTACTAAGCTCTATATTCTACAGTTTTGGATTACGAGAAGACCATTGGGCTAAGTCACATGTTCGAGAAAATTCGATTAGTGGGTGATTTTTGGGTCACCGTGGGTCAATCTAAGTTATCTAGATAACGGCTCTAACGATTTTGACGAAATTTTGCACCCTACTGTTTTCGGGCACGAAAAGACCATTGGGATGAGTTTCGTGTTCGAGAAAATTAGATTAGTGGGTCATTTTGGGTCATAATGGGTCAGGGTCAAGCTAATTATATCTAGAGAACGGCTCAATCGATTTTGACTAAATTTTGCATCTAACAGTTTTCGGCCACGAAAAGACCATTGGGATGGATAACGTGTTCAAGAAAATTCGATTAGTGGGTCATTTTTGGGTCACCGTGGGTCCAGCTATGTTTATCTAGATAACGGCTCTACTATTTTGACGAAATTCTGTAAGCTATTGTTTTCGGGCACAAAAAGACCATTGGGATGGGTCACGTGTTTGAGAAAATTCGATTAGTGGGTCATTATGAGTCAGGGTCAAGCTAATTACATCTAAAAACGGCTCAAGACATTTTCACAATTTTTTTTTTTAATATACGGCCGTTTCTGGTCATGAGATGACGTTTGGGCAAAATCACATGTTCGAGAAAATTCAATTAGTGGGTCATTTTGGATCACAATGGGCTAGAGTCAAGCTAATTGAATCTAAAAACATGCTCAAAACATTTTGACCAAATTTTATATTATACGATTTCTGGGCATGAGAAGAGAATTGGGGTAAGTCACATGTTCGAGAAAATTCGATTAGTGTGCCAATTTGGGTGACAATGGGTCAGGGTCCAGCTAATTTTATCTAAAAAACGGCTTAAACGATTTTGACTAAATTTTGTATTCTGTCATTTTCGGGCTCGAGAAGACCATTGTGCTAGGTCGCATGTTCAAGGAAATTCGATTAGGGGGTCATTTTGGCTCACAATGGGTCAGGGTCCAGCTAATTTTATTTAAAAAGCGCTTCAAAACATTTTGAAAATATTTTGTATAATACCGTTTCCGAGCATGATAAGACAGATGGCAGGGTCGCATATACGAGAAAATTCAATGATCGGGTCATTTTGGGTCCTAATGGATCAGGATCAAGCTAACTTTATCCAAAAAACGGCTCAAAAGATTTTGACAAAACTGTGTACTGCACCGTTTCTGGACAATATAAAACCAGTGGGCTGGGTTGCATGCTCAAGAAAATTCTATTAGTGGGTCATAATGGGTCGGGGTCAAGCTAACGGCATGCATCTCAAAAATGTTCAAACAATTTTGACAATTTTTTTTTTGTTATACCGTTTCACAGAACAAAAATACCATTGAAATAGCTCACACTTTCGATAAATTTCGGTTAGTGGTTTTTTGAATCAACGTGGGTCAAGCTTATTTTATCTAGAATATGGCTAACGATTTTCACTAAATTTTGTATTCCATCGTTTTCAGGCTCGAGAAAAGCATTGTATTAGGTCGCATGTTCGAAAAAATTCGATTAGTGCGTCATTTTGGGTCACTATGTCTCAGGGTCAAGCTAATTGTATCTAAAACAGCAAGAATGATTTAGTGGGAGTAATATATCGAGATAAACACAAAGCTCATTTTGACCGAGCTTAGCTCGGTCATTCCTGCTAGTGGTTATTAGTGGGCGTAATTTTGGCCTATTACTCGTACTTATTTACATTTGTAATATTGCAATATGTTTAAAAATTCATTAAAATAACTTTACTTTGCCACACAAACAGATACTTTATCTTTATACATTAAAAACTATTTGATAACAAGGAATAGAAATTTTTATTACTTCATTCACTACTAAACAACAAGTTTAATGACCTCTAAAATTTTAAATACTTCACAAACTACGTCAGATTTTATGCACTAAAATTGAAAATTTTATGACCAAACTTATAAAACTAACTTTTTATTGAAATTTAAAAATGACGGTTTATTTTACAGCTTGCTTGCGTTACGTTATTTAAGATAAACTACAAAGATATGATACAGCACTAAACTTATTCACTGCGAAAGTAATAAAATAGCCCATCATACTCCTTTTAAAAGTTACACGTATCAAAGCAGTTTTACACAAATAAAGTTCCATTAAACATCTACAACTTTAAAATCGTAGTTAACTGTCATCATAACCCCACTTCCTGAGAATAACGAGACTGGAGTTTTATACCTCAAGGCAGCATGTTAAGCTTGGTAATTTGACTCATAAAGGAACGAAGAAATGTTATCTAAATAGTCATTCGGCGTCATAAAATAAACCCTCCTCCGCAGACTCTTTGCATGACAAAAACTCGCGCGACTATTTTTCTTGTGAAGTCTTTGTCATAATAAAAGCGATTATTATTCCTGCCGATAATATGTATTTTGTTTCTGAAAACAGGTAAATAGTTTGAAATGAGTGTTTAAATAAAAGTGAAGGTTTATTTGTGTAAAATGGAACAAGTATTTAACAAGGTAACCACTTTTGGGGAAGCCCCCAACACCTATCAATGAAACTTGCTACAATTTATAGCTCTATTGGCCAACGTTAGAGAACAAATAAAACTTGTCTGCAAAAATCGTATTTATTGATTTTACAGAAGCATAACTTTCTGAAAATGTAATTTTTGAGACTACTACATCGGACCATTTATATAGAAGCATTTTTTAAAAAAAGTACTTTCAAATTCAAATTAATAATAAAAATAAAATATACAAAAAAAAATGTTTAAACATTCCTTCAAGAACTTAGCAATTTCATTTTGACATTTGACATGTGAAGTCCACCGAAGTGGAGAATTCTTTGGGGCCTGCAGCTACAATGGCTGTCGCCTCGAATGGTTCTTATTATACATAGAAACAACAACAAGTCACAACAATTTTTTTTTATTTTCCATTACCTATATTATATAACTACAATGGGACATTCACAATTACCTCCATGTCTTAGCCAGGGACTCGAACCCGGACCCTCGGGGTGAGAGCAGCCTCCGCTTACTGAACACGCGATCGGGCGACTAGCAATTTCATTTTGAAAAAAAAAAAAAAAAAAGAAAAACCTTATTACCTTTGACGGCGCGAAATTGGCTTTATTCGTTGTCGTAGATTTTGTCCCAGCAATCCTGCTCGGATATCATGGTCGTCTGCTGTGTGTTTGTGAGTAGTGATTGCATTCGTAGCACAACATATGGCCACTTATCTCGCTTTTGGCGTAAAATTAACAATAAAAAAATTATTAATTTAAAATTAAATGCAAATTTCAAATTAATACAATTAATACGATTTTTGCAGAAAAATTTTATTGGTTCTCTAACTTTGGTTCATAAGGACTATAAAATGCACCAGTCCTCAAAACTAGGTGCGAGCTTCACCAAAGTGGCTCCCTGGTAAGTAAGTAAAATCTGATATACAATAAACTCTGTCTCAGGCGAAATCAATCGGGACCGGGAACATTTTCCTCGTACACAATATTCCGCCTTAGATAGAGTATAGAAAATCGCTCTGTGGAGCTTTAAAATCTCTCCGTGTTAGAAATATTTCCATTTTAGACAGATACATTGCCTTAGACAGAGTTCACTATATTATGAAAAGTAATTGAATGGGAATAGAAAGTAAATCTTATCTATATAATTTACTTAACTACATAGTCATAAGATTGTAAAACAACAATGTCTTCGTCGTATCGTACCTCAGGGCTTTAAAGTTAATATAGTAAAGATGCTGCGTATATTTTATTATTAACTTTTGTAATGAAATAATTAATGAAAAATTACAGAAAAAAAGAGTGATTTCTGTTCTATTCCATGAACAATTTCTTAACTAGTCATGTTATTCATGCACATGGGTAGAAGGAGATTAATACAAATAATCACATCATTTAGAATTGGAACTGAGGAACGAAATTAATATCTAGACTACTGAGGGGTTGTATCATGTGAAAATAGGTTTTTCAATTTCGAAGTAATTTTATCGTTTTAATGAAACAAAATTCTTCCATAAAAAGCAGGAATGCTGGCATAAGCCGTTTTGTGTAACATTTTTCCTAAAAAAATGTCCCTATGTTTTTCTGTAATTCCCAAATAACTCAGCTGGGTAAATTGTAGTAGTCTTTATTTATTCTTTTCTGTATTTTGCCTCGTAACATCTCGGAAAAGGCAGCGCATGTGCGGAATAGAAGGTCCTTTTACTTTACTTACCATCGGAAGGGTAGAAGGCTGAATCACGGAAGATCCCACTGGACAAATTTATAAGCTAAATTCAGTAAGTTTAGTGCATCCACAAGCGGGTCCAGCCGTTTAATAGGTCCGACGACCTCGGCGGCTTCGAGATCATTATACTCCTTTCACATATGATAGATACCAATTTATTGAGACACATCGGTTCTAGAACGATTTGTCCCGATAAAAAGGCTGCCCAATTATCAAAAATAAAGTTAATGATGTTTTTCGATTATGTTCTTGAAATTCTATCTTAATTAAATGGCTCCCTAAATAAAACAGCGTCTCAAATATTGGAAACAGTAACTCAAATAACCTTTTTCAGATTGACGTTCTTTTCTGCAATGTGAAAGTGTTTCTAGACAATGTTTACATTTTCAGTAAAATTATTATAGTTCTTTAAATTATTATTATTTTATTTTTGGCTGCATACTCGTCTACGAGTATATTGCAATATATATTATTTTATGCTACTGTTTAAGTACTTCAGAGGCATTTATTTTGAAGAAGGTTTCGACGTTATCAAATGCTCTTTAAGCAGTGAAATTACGCTCGAGATTATAAGCGCTGATTACGCTTAGTTAGCAATGTGCTAAATCCCGTGTTAAATATTCAATAAATTTCACGGCTGAAAATTAATTGAAAAATTAATTAAAATTATATATGTGTTCACGATGCTGGGTTTATTTGTGTCTCATGTTTCGCCGCAGGATTGTATGCTCATGAAGACTATTCTATCTTGTGCTGCAGTTGCCACCTTACCAACATATGTGGGTGGGATATGCTAAGCTGGACATCGTCCTCGTAGCTTAAATGGTAGAGCACTTGGAGCATTATTTCAAAGGTTCCGGGTTCGATTCCCGGCTTGGACATTTTTTCACTCTGTTGGTTCTACGCTTAGTTAGCAATGTGATAAATCACGTATTAAATATTAAACTGTTTCAGTTTTCAAAGGATTTACATACTATAATAACGATTACAGATGTGACACTGAAAGTTAGCACATGGATACAAACTTAAATTTCAATGCCGTTGTTTTTTATTATAGAACATAATTACGTTTATGCATATTACGTACAGCTTGTCAGTTTCTTTATTGATCAATTCACTATCTTAAGCAGAAATCTTATTTTTATTCATATTTTTCAGCAGCTTTTCTTTTTTGTCGTTTATTACGACCTTTTCATAATTATGGTTGTATTTTCTTGCAATTTGCTTGAAAAAATTCCCACAAGAAAAGTAATTTGAAATGTTAAACTGAACTCTATCAGTAATTACCGGGAAAAAGGAATTTCTTGGCACACCTGTTAATTTATTAATTTACTGTTTATAAACATATTAAAAATATAGGATGAAAAGAACATTTTAATTGGATTGAACAAGCGAAACGTTATGTCTATATTATAAAGGACAATCGTGTCCGTGACTAACGCTGACGTCATTTTGCAAATGGCAACACTTCACGATGAAATTTCAATTTTACATATTTAGATGCTGCAATTTTCTAATCTTCGAAACATCATACGTTTTCAGTTTTTACACTTATGTAGGGGTAAAAAATCAACTTTCAAATTTAATTTGTTATAAGCGGTATCTTAATTGACTGACTTATTATGGTTTTTAAAATAATTTTCAAGCATGATTTTTAAAAAAAATATCTCTATCGCGTGCCGGTTCTATTGCGAAGTAATATTAAACAATTTGCCCATAAAACAATAAAAATTGTTCAACCTTTGTTCCCGGCTAATTTTCCATAAAGAAATTAACGCTTCTTTAATAAATAAATAAAATAATAACATTTTTAAAAACACAAATTTAACATATATGCAATCGAGCAATTTTACATTGTCAAAAAGGGAAAAAAAAAACATTTTATTATAATTTGTTTGAAAATTGTATGTTAGTTTACTGATTTACTATGGTTTTAAAAATAATTTTGAAGCATTTAAATTTATTTTTAACGCGTGCAGCTGGATTAAGAAAGATTAATCCGTTTACCCTTAAAACAATCTAGAGAGAACTTTTGTTTCCAGCTAGTATTCCATAACAAAATTAAAACTTCCTCTACAAATAAATAATTAAAATAAATTAAAATTTAACAGACATGTAATTAAACTATACTCACTTAAAGTACTGAAACGATCAGAATAAAAAGGCTGCCGTAAGTAGCAAAATCTTTGTTTAATACCTCTTGGCATGCGGCTATTACGGAAATATCGTTTTTGATAAATTTAAAAAAAATATTTGATTGCATAATTGATATTTTTCATAAAATGTTTTTTTGTGTTAGTGGGCAATCTAAAATAATATATTACATGTAAATAATTTTTTAGAGCTTTTAATTTAAAAAAAGAAAATAGTTTAAACATATACTCTGTAAGCCGGGCATCCCGGTTTCGACCCTCTAGTTAAAATAATGGTTTAAAAAAATATCACAAATGTTGTTGTAAGAGCATTATGATTCACCTCCTTTCCAAAAGAAAACATACACATTTTTTAATTAAACCCCTTTAAGTGTCCTAAGCGAGGTTTTCCGTCACATAATCTATGAAATCAAGGGGTGATTTAATACAAAACTGATATTGATGTTATTTTTTTGCAGTGCATAAGATAAGTAAATGTGTAACGTAATAATAAACAAATCCCCATACAAATAGTTTTCATAGGTATTATTTTATGAATCATTAAACATAAAGTGAAAAATATGCCGGGCGTTTAAAGGGTTAAAAAAATACACGAAAATGTTTAGAGTAACATATTCTTTATTTACATAATTTTTTAACCATTTGGAAAAATGGTTATTGTCCTCGTCATGGTAGGAAATCAAAAACATATCTGAAGCTTTTTATTAGTTGAATCCGCATTTTATTCGTTTTCTGAATGGTCTATACAGTAATCTGTATTTTTCCTTTACTCTCAACAGAGATGGATACTTCTGTTGCCACTATGACAAAAAAGTAATAAAAACTACAAAAAAAAAAATTAATAACTCAGAAACAAATTGAGATACAGTTTTCAAATTGCATTTAAAAGTACATTTTTTTCTCTATACGACGACGTAAAAAGTAATATTGTGGGATGTTTAGAAGTTTAAGAATGAAATTTTATTTAAAATTAGTCCAGGAATATTAATGTTTAATCCATGGCGTACGTAATGTATGACCAGCTCCGTAGAAGTTTAACAATTTACAGTACCGAAAAATGTAATCCATGGCGTACGTAATGTATGATCAACTCCGTGCGATTTTTTATGTCTTAAATTTTAGTCTTTGAAAAAATCATTTTCCAAATGGTCGTTGTAATTTGTTAAATTGCATTTTTTTTTTTTTTTTTTATTTGGCGATTTTTTTTTTGCATTTTCTCCACTTGAAATATGCTGTACATCAGTTTTATTATAATGATACTGGTGCGCAAAATGCACACAAATTTTCAAAAAAAAAAAAAAAAGAAACTGGAGAATAAGTTATTTCAAACATTTTCGTACATTTTAAAAGTAAAATATGAATATAATCCTAAAGGAAAGTTATCCAAAAAGTCCAGTTTAAATGCCGAAATAATAGAAGGAAAAGTAACTGGATTTTACGAAAACAACAAGTTACTTGAATAGATTTGGTCGTATGATTTGCTAAATTTGCAAGACATAAACTCGTAAACGTTTCATAAAAATGCAGACTAGTTTTCGCTTTCAAAACCATGTTCTTATTAGCTTCGTTTCTAAAAGAGAGGTAAAATTTCTGCGCACTATCCTACATTTTACACTTCAGAGCAAGAATAATATAAGTAAGAAACTTCTAAGATTATAAAAGACATCAAAAGAAATGTTTATTTCTAAACCTTGGATTTAAAGAAAATGTACTTTTTAAAAATAAAGCGGTAGTAGACTTTCGGCGGATTTTAAAAATTGCTTGTTAAGAGAGAAAAGCTTGAAATATTAAAAGGAACGAAATTTAATGCGGTAAAGTAACGATCCTGTTTGGAAATTAAGAAAGGAATTTTCTTTTTTATTCAAGATTTTGAATTCTGGAAGCTAAAATAGGTAACAGAATTCATAGCGCAGTTAGAAAAGTCAGCATTTATAAAAAGAATATTCATTAAATGTTATGCATTTTCTTAAAAATAAAAATTTCTCTTTCTTTTTAATTTTTTTCTCCCTCACAAAGTGCCGAAATACAATACAGCTTTAACTTTTATCCTATAAATATCAATAGTGTATGCATGTTTTATTGATAAAATACCATTATAGCCAATTCCGTTAACTTGACAATGGTTGAAGAGCGAATCTCCATGAGGCATTTTAGAATTATTTTGGTTTTGCCATTTGACAACAGTCAGTGTCTTCGACTTTTTTCTTGTACTCACATGTAGTGTGTCGAATAATCCACATTTACTTATTTTTTGTTTTAGCTAATATGATATTGGGAACATTACCTTTTAATAATAATATTTAATAATAATTTTACTAATGTCAAACATAATAGCCATTATGTTTTTCCTATAAGTGGTATTGTCCAAACAATTATTCGGCTATATAATAGCAACTGACTACAAATTTTTAATGCACATAAAGTGGAAGGAAAAAAAATCAATATTTTGCTTTAAAACAAAGTTACACTTTTCGGGTAATGGCAACCCGTCGGGTTATAGGGAATAGCGTCATAAAGAATATTAAAATTGCAATAAAAACCACGATTTAAAAGAATAAGTAAAATTATTTAATGAGTACCTTAGTACATCATCTATAAATCGTCAGATACTTTGGAGAATTGTTTAAATTTTTAGAATCGTCTTGAAACAGTTGTCTTGATATTCCAGATTACCCGACACACCATCTTGAAAAACATAACCACTTCAATTGCCAACAAGTCAGCATAGAGGAAAACTGACTAACACATCAATAAATAGAGGAGAAGGTCCAAATACCGGCTAGGTTCCAAATACCGGCTACTAGGTGTTCTGAGACCTGAGAGCAGCGCAGCCTAGCGGTGATAGACAGAGTTTGTAACTTTAATTGAGAGAAGAAAGTTACGAAAAGTACGTCGCTGAAGTATGCGTCATTTACAAGTAGTAAATGCAAAAGTGCCGAATCTACGTAATCTGGTACATCAAAAGTTTTTCAGATATGCGTTTCTTATTTTTTTTTTAAATATACTGATCGTATATTGGCTTAAATTGTTGATTAAGTTATTTTCTAGACATATTTAGCTCTCAATTGCCACGTGCACATTATGAGTATTTTATTATATGAATGAGTAATACCGGTTTAAATTAAAACATAGCAGTGGTCCGAATACTGGCCACCTAGAGTGGTCTAAATACCGGCTAGCCGGTATTTGGACCTCTCTCGGTTGCTCTGCTTGAAGGGGAGGAAAATAAATTATTTTAAATAGTCCCATAATTAATAAATTAATTTAAATGGTTCAGTAATAGTTCCAGTCCCATTTCGCAATATGAAAAAAGCAACCATGGCCGTAGTTCTTCAGGACCGACACTGGTTACCGGATCACTTTCCAAAAAAGCGCTGTTGGACACTACAAAATTGCCTGTAATAAATGTGAAGAGAAAGAAAAAAATGATGCAGTAAACCAGGCAAAAGGGGCAGAAATTTGACTTTAACCCTCTTGCTGCGCAACCCGAGATTTACTCTGGCAACGTGGAAGTGGCAAAATTTGCGCAATCCGAGATTTCCTCGGGGATGCATTTTTTCCGTCTAATTAACCCTCCTTGATTATTCCCACCAGTTATTTTTTATTGTAAATTTTGCCTCATTTAATAGGAGCATTTTACCGGTTAAATTAGACAAAAAATTTTGTTTTGAAAAACCGGGGACAAAAGAATAAAAATTCTTAAAAGACGCTCGTCGCGAAGGGGTTAAATATGCAATTTTTGAAGCTATTTTGATAAAACAACTACGCAGCGAGAGTGTGAAAAAAGTGAAAAAGGAAAATATCCAACACAGGAAGATGATAAATTTGTGTCTTCTGAATGGGTGCTTTCTCTGTGGAAAAGAATGTGGGAGGGGATTCTGGGTTCAATGTTAAGAATGCAATATGTGGGCTGATAGGGACTATACCGACGAAAAGAGTGATATTATGTTTTTGATTTTTTCAAATAAAATAATTCTCATTTCAATCAGCAAGCTTTTTCTTTCGTATTACACGTTAAAAAACAAAATTAGAAACATAATGGGAAGAAGACTGTGAGAGACAGTCGTAAAGAATTTTAGAAATTTGACAAAAACACTTATTTATTAAAAAATGCGTATTTTTTCTGTGCATAAGAAATGTTATTAATCAATACAATTTATTAAAATAATATTCTTATTGCTTAATAATTGTCATTAGCTCTATTTGTGTGATCTTTCGGAAAAAAACTTAGGTAGCCGGTACTTAGACCCCATTTTAAAAACTCAAAATTTGAAGTCTTTAGGAATTTTGTTTTTAATAAACAGAAAACGGCTTTTAAACTGTTTTTTTTTTCTCTAAACAGGTGTAAAACATGTAAAGGAACCCTGCTGTCACTTTTTATTTCATTAATTTTGAAAATTGTATGATCTAGATTGAAAACAAAAGTGGTAGCCGGTATTTGGACCTTTTCCTCTATAACTATTCAACTTTACGCTTAACTTGGTTAACATCACTGACAATGAGATTTTATAATTAATATGCATTTTATAAAATTTACCTACAAAAAACTGTAAATATTGAGAATAAGACTTTTTTTTTACCGTGTCGCTTCATCAACAGGTATTCAAACACAACTGAGCACTGTGCTTCATGGAATTAGTATGAAGTCGTATGGCAGATTTATGCTTGGATGCAACGCTGTATGCGCAAGATATTGGAGTATTCCATACTTTCGACCATTCTATAATACCCGAGCTTCCTCTCTCTCTCTCTCTATATATATATATATATATATGTTGTAGGAGCTAATTAAGAAACTTGGCTCTTTGCAAAAAACCTAGACTTTTCGCAAAGAGCCAGGCTATTTGGAGAATCATATACTATTTTCCAATCAGCTTGGCAACTTTTAGGCTCATTGCAATAAGTCATTCCATTTTAGGCTAATTAAAAAATGACCAACTATTTTCCCAAACAGCCTTGTTTCATCCAGATTTATAGCAAAAACTCTAAGACTGTGAAGGCTTATGTAGAGCTGCTAACTTTTATGTACGCTTTAGTATTACGATGGATTTTCAATTGAAAATTTTTACCATATTTAATCAAAGAGTTTCTGCGGCAAAATTTATGTTGAAAATTATTCTAAAAATTAGTGATTATATATCTATATATATATACAGTAAATTCTGTCTAAGGCGGACTCTGTATAAGCCGGAAATCTGTCTACCGCGGAAAATTTTTCAAGTCCCGGCGAACCCATAGAAAATTACATTAATTCATGCTGCATAAGGCGGAATCTGTCTAACGCGGAAACGGAAAATATTTTAAGGTCCCACCGAAACCAAAATTTTTCATAATGCGGAAAAAAGGATAATTTACAAATGAAAGGCATTTTGTTTATTAAATTTTAAAACTGATAAGTCAAATGCTCAATGTCGTGCATATTAGTTAAATTCCGTAACACTTTGAAAAAGTTAATTCAAAAGGACAGAAACTGTTTAAATTTTAAGGAATTTATGCTTGTGCCATTTTTGCATAAACAAAATTATATTTAACAGTTAATATTTCTAGTAGAATGAACATTTATCAAAATATATATTTTCGAAAGTGCAATATATTATACTTTAAGGATGTACTCAAATTCAAAGTTATAGCATTCTGGCTCATTCTCGAAGTTTATTGGGGGGGGGGGTATTATTATTTTGTGTGTGTGTGTTTGTGTGTAAACTTCCAATTCGCATGTATTACAGCAATACTAAGAAATGGAATAGCGTTTCTCATTTACCTATAAAGACAAAAGATCTTTCCGAATTTCAGTTTTCAACTAATTTTTGAGTCAGGAAAATCATTAAAAATTTATGAAATTCGAGGGATTTTTTTTTGTTTGGGGGGAGGGGGGAGCTTTTTTGCGTAAGCAGGAATATTGTCTACCACGGAAAATTTTCTCAGTCCCAATCGATTCCGCCTTAGACAGAGTTTACTATATAGTATATATATATATAAACACGTAAATGTTTTCAGCTATCTTTACGCATAGTATTAGTATACAAAATAGCAGCAGGAACTTAAAATGTTTTTAAAAAATATAAGAATGCTTTCTTTTTGACTGATTTGATTTCCGAACCTGAGTGTACATAATATTAATGAATATTCTGATTCTAATTTAAAGGTATATTTTGGGCAAACATCCGTGAAAAAATATCAATAAAATTTTCAGATGGGACAGAAGATTAATGTTTTCTCAACTAGAGAAGATGTGTTGTTAAATGAAAATAATTATAAAAATGTATAAAAATGTGCTGTATTTATAAAGTCTACCAACGACACTCATTTTTAATGTTTTCGACCATTTCGTGGAGGAAAGGATATGCTGAAGGAAAATAGTTATGAAAATGCATAAGAAAAGTGCTTTATTGGCAGATTGTATTTACGCACCGGAGTGTCACACATTAGTAAATACTTTATTTTAATTTTAGGGGTACATTTTCCGAAATATTCCGCTCGCATGTATCAATTAAATTCACAGATGTGGAAGATTTTTGCAATTTCCCCAGCATTGCGTAGAGAAGACGAGTTGCTGAATGAAATCGATTATTAAAAATTATATTTAAGAAAGCTGCTCTAGTGACAGATTGGATTTACATGCATCTTTCATAATTAGGATTAAAAAGCCCTTTTTATTTATTTAATAAGAAAATTTTTAGGCTACTACTCATCATTACCTTAAAGATGTACAAGAAATATCTGCAGATGAGGCAGATTATTATATTTCTTATAACATGAATTAGAAATTATGTAACGCTGAGTGAAAAAAGTTATAAAAAATATGTAAAATATTTGTCTTAGCAAGCAGATTTTTTTACGCACTTGATTATTAATATTAAAAATGTTTTTATATTTAAAGGGTATTTATTATTTTGAATGATGAATTTTACCTATAAAACCGTATATATGAGACAGATTTTTAATATTTTCAGTTACCATTTTGTAAGAATTCTTTTCATTCCATAATTGACGTATCTGTTTGTTTTCCATGATTGGAGATCCATTATATTATATGCCGTGATATGCAAAATATATCTTTTACGATGAAAATAAATGAAAATATTTTTATGAATTTAATATAAGAAAAGATTTATATAGTAGGCTAAATTCCAAGTCTAGATTAAAGTAAAAACTCTTTTATAGAGTTCAACGTGACTGACTAATTTGAAGTAGTGATAGGACAGGCTCGGACTCTATTTTCATACCAGACTTCGGGCTCTGTTGGAAGCATTTCCCTTTGAAATTCAAAACTTCATTTATTCATATACAGAAAATAATAAAAAGTTAAATTTTCTTCTTGAAAATTATTTGTTCCTTTTCAAGTTATTTTAATGCTATTTTGATAAGAATGAAGAGGGAATAGACAACGTGTTTTTTTTTTTTATTATAGTACTAGAATGCTATTTTAAAAGTAAATTTGTGATATCTGCAGATTTATTTCTAGCATTGCAGGCGACGAGCTGTTATCTGTCGCCAATCAAAAAAGTCGCGAACAATGAATTTTTATTTAGTTTAGTTTTTTTCGTTTGTGACAGAGGATGTTTTTTAATTAGATCGTTTATTTTTTTATTTAGTGAATAGAATATTTTCATTTGTTTTTAGTTGACCAGCTTGAGATTAGCGAATTTTTTAGCCTTCTATTGTGTACAAGTCATAATCACCCTTCATGGGAAAATAACTTTAGTGACTCTTATATTTACTTTTCATGATGAATTCTGCTCATGCTGAAGCTATACGCTGCATTTTTACGAAGTCACTTTAGTTCGTAAGTAGATATAATTAGCATGTGTTGTTATTATGATAGAAAGCAATTGAGCAGTGTTTCCTCTTTTCCTATAAAAGCATCGAATCTTTCAGACAACGGTGTCAAATTTTTAATTTAAGCCGATCAATCAAGAAACATTGTTATGAGGAAGAAATCGATTACAGTTAAAGATGCACATATTTTATGGGAAATTGAAAAACGTTGTTCGGTTTTTCGTTATATAAATATTAATTTCTACACTTTTCACGCATTTCAGGGAATCTTCACTCATTTGAAGACACCCGCTCCGTAATGTTAAACCAATGGGCAGGTTGTTTTCGAATTTCTCGTTTTAATTTCAATATTTTTATGAGATTTTTTTTTGCATATGATAGCTGAGATCAATCTTTAATATGGCTGGTTTTTACTTTTTCGATTTTGCTTGCAGATATTTAAAAAAAAAGTACTTTCAGTTTCGAAACCGGTCCTGAAAGTCAAAGTACCCTTTAAAAAAAAATCTGCAACCAAAATCGAAAAAGTAAAAAACAGTCATATTAAAGATCAAGCTCATCTATCCTATGCAAAAGAAATCGTATAAAATATTCACATTTAAACAAGAAATTCGAAAACAACTTGCCCATTGGTTTAACATTACGAAACGGGCATTTTCAAGTGAGTGAAGAGTCTGGGAAATATTAAACATTTGCTGCATCTGCAGAATTTATGGATACACCTTTCTTATATATTTTAAAAGTTAATTTAACTTAACAATAAATTTTCTCTGTGCAATGATGGAAAAGATTAAAAATCTGCCTTATCTGCAGATTGTATTGATACTTCTGCACGGGGTGTTTGAAAATACATCGTTACAATGAAAATAAAGTATTCACTCATCTTAGACACTTAGGCTCGTAAATCATGCATATCAATGAGACCGTTTTCAAAAACATTTTTTATAAACATTTTAAATTCATGCTAGTATTTTTATACTAAAATTATGCATAAATATTTATACCTTTGAACTTAAATCTGGACTAACTATTTGTCCAAACAACCTGGTTTCACCCAGGCTGTTTGGACAAATCGTTGGGCGTTTTCTAATGAGCCTATAAAGCTGCACTGACCCATTGCAATAAGCCTGAAAATTAAAATTATCAGGTTGATTGGAAGCAACTATTCATTTTCAAATTAACCTAAAGCTGCGCAGTCTCTTTTCAATAAGCCCGAAAAATGTTTTGGTGAGTGGGAAATAGAAGACGATTCTCCAATTAGCTTGACTCTTTGCAAGTAGCCTAGGCACTTTGAAAACAACTGGATTTCTCATTTATCCTTTAAGGGTGTTCTCAAATCGAAAAGGACAACTTTCTGACATATGTTTTAATTTATTTTTGTTCGAAAATGCATGAAACTAGCTGGTGTTGTTGTTCAGAAACTATGTCATCGAGCAGTTTTTTCCATTTCTTTGCAAATGCAATAGATCTTTCAGAAAATAATGTCAAAGTGGGCGTTTTGAACCGAATTTCCGCGCGAAGGGAGAAAGAGCACTCAAGAGCGGGCGAAAAACGGGTTTGTCACATGATCGAATTCGCTTATAACTCAATAGGTAATTGATTGATCAAAAAATGGAAAAAACAGTTCCATTCCAAATCGCTTCCATGGCCAGGCTTTCCAATTTTATATCTTTCCGTTAAAAAATAAATTTGTAAATATGCCAAAATGTTTTTCACTTGTCGAGCAGAGCAGTTAAGAACAGCCTTAACGGTTGTTTTCTGTTACTTATATTTATCGACGATTTGCTCGAACATATGGTTTCGTTAGATACACCTAATTTCGAACAATATCAAATTTATATACATTATTTCCTGTATATAAATGTTTTTCAAGTAATAGTTCGTCTTTATTTAGTATTGAACCAAGGACAATTAAGTGTTCGCACTTTATAAGACTGTAAGACAAAATTGGAACATCTGACTTTAAACCTTTTCTGAATCGATCCTATTCAAAGCCGAATCTTTTACGAACTTGCTATGCACAGTTTTGCGATATACGCATGCATTTCGGACAGGATGAATTAGTGAAGGCTATAATGCAACTTTTTCACTCTTTAGATATATAATTACATAGAAGAATTTTGAAAAAAAAAAAAAAGAAAGAAAGAAAGAAAGAAAACAGAAACACATTTTTTTGAAATAAAAAAATAATCATAAATGGTATACAAATTACTTATGACATTTTCTTTTATTTTTTACATAAAATAATAAAGCCTTTCAAAGAAATGTTATTTAAAAATTAGCCTAATTTAAAAGACGAGAATGTTACAAGAAAAGTCATTGTATGTTACCAAAACAGAAAGTTGCTTGAATATGCGTTCGCACGATTTGTTTTTTTCACAAGACATAAACTCGTAAACGCTTCTGTAAAAACATGGAAAAGTTTTCGCTTTCAAACGCTCTCTCCATGTTCTTATTAGCTTCGTTTGTAACAGAGAGGGAAATTTTATGTGTACTATTCTACATTTTATACTTCAAGATAGAATGGTGCAAGTAACGAACTTTTAAGATTAGAAACGATATCAAAGGGATGTTTACTCCTATATCTCGTATTTAAAGATAATGTACTTTTTAAAAAATAAACTGATGGAAGACTTTCTGTGGATTTTAAATAGTGCTTGTTAAATGGAGAAGATTTCAAGTACAAAAGGAAAGAAAGTTCAATGGAGTAAAGTAACGACCCTGCTTTAATGTAAATATATTTTTTGTTTCTTTCGTCCAAATTTTGGATTTTTGGAAGTAAAAAGTAAAATGAAGTAATAGCATGGCATGAATATCTTTCACTTATTCTTCACAAATTCATTAAATACTGGGCCATTACACGTTTAAACAAGTCGGAAATTGTATGTCAAACGTGGCAAATGAGTTCGTACTAAAACTAGTTTTATAAATATTCAGATCTTGGTGCAATAGCTGTTGCATTCTTATGCAAAAATGCATGAATACAAAATTTATTATGATTATATGTATTAACTCAGTAATACGGAAATTATATGACTCCACCTCAAATAGGACTTAAACATCATGGCAACCTAGAAACATTACCTTAATTAGGTATAGTAGGATTTAATAGAATAAAGAAAACTTTTGATAATATGCTTTTAAGTTTTGATTCGATTTTCATAAAATTTGAAATAACTCGACAAAATTCTGCAACGATTATATAATATCAAATTTCAAACTATTGGGTTCGCTAGTTTTTGCGCTGTTATATGCTGATAGACGGGCGGAACAGGCGACTACTATAGGTGCTAACGTTATTTATATAATTACGAATGCATCTAAAAATACTTTTTATCAGCAGTATTTTTTCTAAAAAATGCACAGTACTTTAGACTTCGATCTAAAAAATATTTATGGTATTGAGAAAATGCTGCTATAACAAGTTAGATAAATTTTTATAGAGAATTTTATAACAAAAGTGAAATTATCTGATTTCAAAATATTTTAAGCTTTTCTGTGTCTATCACCTTCAAAGTCAAGCGTACTACGAAATGTTTATAATTTCACTATGTATACACCAATTTTGAAAAGTATAACGCAATTTTTTATCTATTGTCAGAAAGGTTTACTTACTTTGAATAATTTAATTTTTGCCAGAAGGCGCAAAAGTGGTGTTGTAGGCTGATTTTTGGCAGTAAAATAAACATAAAACTAAAAAATACTTTTTATCTGCAGTATTTTTTCTAAAAGAGCGCCGAAATGCACAGTACTTTAGACTTCGATCTAAAAATATTTATGGTATTGATAAAATGCTGCTATAACAAGTTAGATAAATTTTTATAAAGAATTTTATAACAAAAGTGAAATTATCTGATTTCAAAATATTTTAAGCTTTTCTGTGTCTATCATCTTCAAAGTCAAGCGTACTACGAAATGTTTATAATTTCACAATGTATACATCGATTTTGAAAAGTATAACGCAATTTTTTATCTATTGTCAGAAAGGTTTACTTACTTTGAATAATTTAATTTTTGCCAGAAGGTGCAAAAGTGGTGTTGTAGGCTGATTTTGCGCAGTAAAATAAGCATAAAAACTAAAAAAAAGGACCGTTTTACGTGATTGACACTGCTCAAAATCTACCTACAGCATCACCTTTGCATCTGGTAACGAAAATATGAAAGTTTTTCTTTATAGCAATGATTTAACCCTTTACCTACTGACGATACTTATAAGTACCGCTCACTTTAAACTTTCATCCCATAGTGAATATTACTAATATTCTAATGGTACTTTGCAAAAACACCCTTTTAACTCCACTTTATTCGGATACATGGCAGCAGTAGTTCTAGGTTCGTTATTTTAGCAAGGAAGGAGGATATCTTTGAAACAGTTGATGTGTTTTGTGCCGACATTTTGTACAGATTCTCACGCTCGCCTTTTTATTGCTGCAAACAAAGTAAAGGATATAAGATAAGTGTTGGATTTTTATGTGCTCATTATGATCTTAGAATACAATTTGACTAGCTATTTTTGGTGAAGGGTGTATGTATTTGATTGAACAATTGAATTACTCGCTGGTACTTATAATTACCGTCAGTACACTGGGTGATGGAGTAAACGTCTTGTTTACTTTTCGTCTGTGTAGTTTAGTTATCCATCGTTTTCATCTGCTTTAAAATATAATTACTAAAATGTAGTGTAGTAATAATTTTCCTAGTATTTATTTTCTGTTTCATTATTATTGTTTATAGGAAATCGAAAAAGTTGTGGCACCGGCTCTTTTTTGCTATGCTAGAAATAGCATAAGTAAATCCATACATTGCATATATGGAGATGCGACAGAACATGTTGTCCCTGGAATATAGATGATAACTAAAGGACTGTTAACAAGATCGAAAAAAAAAAGTAAAAATAGTTTTTTTAACCCTTTCAGGGTCAAAACATTTTTAATGCTAAAGTGTTGAAATAAATGATTGGCACCGGATTTTTCCAAAAAAATTATTTGTAAGTAAGAAGAAGGCTATAATTTACATACACATTAAATCGAAAATATTTTGCCACAATTCTGGGGCCATATGAAATACCTTGTGGGTTTTCTTTTACGATATTTTAGTCATGGTGTACTGACGGTACTTTAAAGTACTACTTTAATTAATTACCTCTAATTAATTAAATTTCTCACCAGTGAGTATTTTTTTTATGTTTATCCTTTAATTTTCATTGTAGTAACTGAAAAAAAAATACATGAAAAAAATTGCAATAGATCATAATGCTGTAGATTAAAGAGTTAAAGAAGCAATTATAAAAACAAAGGTTTTTTTTTTTTTTTTTTTTTTTTGCTGCCATTAATTTGGAAGTTTCAGAGTAGTTTTTAAAGTGTTTTCTTATTCCAGAATATAGATTTTTTGGATGCTATTAATCCTCAAGTAAACATTTTCATGTTCAACAAGCATGTTCTACCGACAAACGTGATAAATTAACAGCATTAATATTAACATTAACAATAATATTATTTTGCTACTCTTGGATGCATAAATTCAATTACGCAGCTAAAAATGTTTAATTTGGAATTGATTGCAACTTGAAATACGATATTCCGATCTGAGAAATGATTAATGCGCTATAAAAACTTCTCGGAAACGTTTCCGAAAATCTATTGGTCATTGAGATTTCTAATGATAAAGAATATTTCACGGAATCGTTGGTTACTCGGGAGAGTTTATTGTACAGTCGTGGAAAAAAAAGTAAACACCCCCTACTAACTCCTCAACAAATTACCGTAGAAGAAAGTTACTGGTACCGAACGATAGGAAATGAAGTCTACTTTTAAATGATGTATATAAAATTTGCTTAGGGGGCCATCTACATATTAAAACGAACCATAACTTTGTTTTTTCAATAGTATTACACAATTCTGACAGCATAAATTATTTCTACACCATTTAATTAGCCTAAAAACAAATTTGTATGCAATTCGTACCATAAGTTTCCGAGAAATTAATTATTTTAAAACGATCGTATTTTAAGGGCTGTATCCAAATTGAAGTTCGGTACTCGATTGTTAACCGAGAGAGCCCCCTTCTTGTTCAAAGCACCTTAAGCGTCACACAAACAGTCAATGAAGTCTGCTAGATTACAGGACAGCGTAAGAAATTTCAAAATATCTAGTAACTTCTATCATAGACTATCTATATTTTTGCCGTTTTTTAAGCATAATTTGAAAACTACTTGGAAGAAAAATGTAAAATTTTGGATTTCCATAAAGCAGGACTTAATAAATCTAAATACATCAAACAAATTGTAGGTTACAATTCATGATTTTTTCGAATATTAATTTCATAATTCATATCATAAAATTATAAAAATTGCAAATTCAACGTATTTATGTTTGGGTATATTAGTATTATTGCTACACAAAAAATTAGCACATTAGGAGCACAATATCAGGAGATATAAATAAAAATATGAAAATGTAATTTAACATTAGAAGCACTAAATTTTGAAAGTTTATAATTCAAAAACTTATTATTCAAATGACTTGAAATTCGGTGTCTAGGCATAGTTTGAACCGAAAATTTGAAATATCTCGTTAAAATTGGGTATTGTCATTGAAAAAAAAATGAAGTTTGGATTCGTTTTAATATGTAGATGGCCCCCTAAGCAAATTTTATATACATCATTTAAAAGTAGACTTTATTTCCAATCGTTCGGTACCAGTAACTTTCTTCTACGATAATTTGTTGAGGAGTTAGTAGGGGGTGTTTACTTTTTTTTTTTTTTTCCACGACTGTAGATTTCATTCTTGGTTATATTGCATTTACGTAGATTAAAGAAACATCTGTCTTTTCTTTTACAGTGTAGATCACAGAAAATAAAAAAAACTTTTAAAAATACCCTAAGATTCATATAATATTGCTGTGGAGTCTATAGATACGATCTTTAATCTTTAATCTATTCCTGATTCAGAAGATTTACGTAAGTGGTTGATAAACACTTTTATTAGAATAAAGCTATTATACAATGCGTTTAGTAAAAGGAAAAAAAAAGATAAAGAAAGGAAAATGAAACTTATTTCCCATACAGAATAATAATAAAAATGAAATTAATTTACTATTTATTTTTTATGTTATATAATAAAATTACACAAACATAAGTATTCAAAAATTAGTCTCATTTTAAGAGGAGAACGTTAATAGGAGAGTAATTGTATATCACTAAAACAAGAAGTTTTGAATATACGTTAATATGATTTGTTACCTTCGCAGTACACAAACTTGCAAACGCTTCTATAAAAACGCAGAAGAGTTTTCGCCTTAAAACGCTCCTCCCATATTCCTATTAGCTTCGTTTGTAAAAGAGAAGGGAAATTTTTGTGTCCTATCCCAAATTTTACACTCCAAGCAAGAATGGTGTAATTCGTGGATTTCAAAAGATGTGTGTTTATTCCTAAATCTTATTTCTAAGGAAAATTTATTTTCTAAAATGATGTGATAGTATGTTTTCTACGTATTTTAAATGACACTTGTTAAAGCGAACGAATTGGAAATACTAAACGAAAAGAAATTTAACGAGGTATAATATTGATCTTGCTTTGAAATCTAGAACCTTGTTTCTTTTTTTTTCACAAGTTTAGATTCTGATAATAAAAATAGTGCAAAAAAAAAAAAAATTATCTTAAAACTCAGCAATACTTTTCTAAAATTTCTAAAAAGTTACGGATGTTTATTAAGATTAATTTTACTTTTACTACTTTACTTTCATATTTTCTAGGATATAGTAGAACGCACATGAATTGTACTAGTCTTTCCTCTTAACTATGAACGATGTAATTTTTTGTTCTTTCTTTATATTTATTATATATTTTTTAATTACCTTTTAATAAGAAGAAATCATCATTGGATTCTAAAGACATTCTTTAATTTTTATTTGCATACATACAAACAAATATACATACACGCTTTTTTACTATATATACATATAATAAACATGTATGTGTGATATGTGTGGGTGTGTTTAAACATTTTCGAAGAATGCCATGCTTAACCCCTTAATTCTCGCTCCCGTCATATTCACGGGCTGTGTCTTTTACTCAGATTGTTTGATTCCCACCAGTTTTGTAAAATAGTGTAATTGGCTTTATTTTAGGATCGTTTTACCTGTCATTAAATAAGATGAATATTTCTTTTTAAAAAAATTGGTGGCAATAAGCAATTTGAATTTTTAAACCGTAATTTAATTCGAGCGTGGAGGGGTTAATAACAGAATTTTAATAACGAACGCAATAAAAAAATAAATACGTTTTTGATACGAAATAAATATATTTTTATTTTATTTCAATTTAAAAGCATTAAAAAAACAAAAAACTGTTAATAATGATTTACCTTTATCATTTTTATTCTGCTTGTATTAACTTTCATTTCATTAGTTTTAATTGATATTTTTCTGTACATTTATACTTTATTTGGCTTGAATATAAAAAAAAAACAATTAATTTATTGATAATTTTTATTTATATTAATTTTTTATCTGACTTTAATAAATTTATAAAAATGTATTTTTTTTTAAATAAATGTTTTTTTTTGGCTACATTAATTTAATTTTATCAATTTAATTTTATTATTTTTTCAGATATTTTTACAATATGTTTTTGATAAAATTTTGTTTCTGTTTACTACCTGATTTTTTGAATTTTTCATGCTGTGCTAATCCCTTTATTCTAAAAAAAAGTAACTAACGCTGCCACCGCCGCCGCCGGTTTTGAATTTTTTGTGACCGGAGGTCTTTCTTCGTTAATATTAACAAAAATATTGCATACAAAAATATGAAAATTGGTGGTGTTATAGAAAAATGTTTTATAAACACGCTGATGCAGACAGTTTTCAAATCGAAGAATTATTTTAAGAGATATTTAATGTTAAAGTCGGTCAAAATCGTTTCATTAAAAAAGTTTTATAGGGGCAAAAACTATACATGGGAATTTAATCATTTTTAGATCATTTTAAGCATTAAGTACCCGGTGTGCAGAGTGCATTTATTTTTTTAATTTGACTCATTTTTTGAGGTTTTATTTTTATTTTAAATTCAATTTTTCAGCATTTTCAGAGGCATTTTTTGTAACTTTTAGAAAAGGGTATTATTTTAAATTCTTGCAAATTTTAAAACAGCGCAATGAATAATATTTCCTTCAAATTAAAAATTGTTTAAACGTGACTATTATAAACAGAATAAAACTTTCAAATGAGAATTAAATGATTACGTATTAAAAGCAGGAAGATATTTATAATTACGTCATAAAGACTATATTTACACGTGGATTTTAAAAGAGAAAGAAAATTGTAAAATAATAAATCCATTAATATCTGTTAAAAGTGTACATGGAGGAAATTACGCCATCTTTAAAGTTGCCAGTTCATAATACTGCCAAACAGTTTAAATTTAAAAGTATATTTGTGCGGGACATTTGTTTGATATTTTGAGATAATCTTTTTAAACTATTGTTGAGAATTCTAAGATAGGGCAAATAATATTTCCTTTCTGACAACAAAAGTATTTTCACGTGATTATTAAAACGAGAAAGAAAACTTTGGAGAAAATTACGTCAGATTTAAAGTGATATATTTAAAATGTCTTATTTAAAAAAAAAAAAAAAAAACTTATAAAAATACCGAGAGACAAAGACTGTTTACTTAATTAATTTTATAGTTAATAGCTTATTTTTACATTTTTCACTGTTATGATTTAATCAAATACAAAAACAACCCGTTAGCAGGGAGATCACCACTGTTATTTTAATTATAATTCATTCTTCCGAAATTTTCTTAAAGCCAACCAAATTAACCTGCTTTTAGAGTTTGCGGTATCTGAGCGGGGGTTGGTGAGCGTAGCTCGTAGGGGCAGAGCTCTTTAGTATTAGAAAAATAAAGGTCTTTAAATTTTTTATTTTATCTAAATTTACAAATACCTGTGAAACTTTATCATTCATTACTTAGAATTTTCATAGTTGGAATTAATTAGATTTTGTAAAATTTTGTTGTTGATTGACATTTTGCTTAAATTAATTTTTCTAAACTATTATTTATATTTTACACATGATTTAAATTTAATTTGAATTAATAATATATATTTTTTAATTTTATTTATTGGCAGTTACTTGAGTCGATGAATCAGATTGTAGAGCGATATCTTTCACAGTTAGGAAATTCCGTTTCACGGCTCTGTATAAAAGCTGTCTTCTTGCCTGTAAAACAAGTTCCTTGACAATGGAAAGAGGTCGCTCGTGAAAATAGCTTTTTACAAAACGCACGAGTCTAATGATAAAGATTTCCAAATATTGGTAGCGTATTCTTTTCTTTTTAACTCTTTCCGATGTCGTTGAAAAGTGTTTGTTTATGAATTCAGTTTGTCTGTCTATTTGTCCGTGCTCTAACTCGCCTAAATATACTCAGATTATTATAAAATTAATACATGTTATTGGGTTTTATTATGGCAGGTTCGGTATGGAAAATGAAGTATGTAGTATTTACGGTTCATTTACAGGTATACTCAAAAGAATTCCGTTACATTACGGGCTATGGAAAAAAATCGTTTTCGGTGTATTTTAGTGATGTTACACTACTTAAAATACATTGAAATTTATATATATAATGTGCAGTACAAGGCACTAACTGTAGAATCTGGTGCGCAGATAATGCATCTTTCATTTACAGCGACACACCAAAGTATTTGGCTACAGAAATACCTATGAAGAATAACTGCTGGAAGTGCGCTTTCAGTTGTGGTAAGTGTTTTAAAATTTAACTCTTATTTATGGTATATTACTTGGTGTGTATAAATTCTACATGTCGCATACAGGGCTACACAAAAGATCTCAAGTACATTTCCGTTTAATGACGGAAATTGCTGAATGGGAATTTTTTTACTGTGCTATACGTTTAATTGAACTGACTTTTAACATACTATGTAGTATACATACAAATCCATAGATTATGTACAGGACTGTGTAAAAGATTCGGATGTTTTTCTGGCTATTGATGGTAATTACAGAAAACTTGTTTTCAAATGCGTTATGAATTTTCTAAATTATTTAATTAGAAATTTTTCACATTAATAAACTGTAAAGTTTCACGCATGATTTTTTGTTCTCATTTCTTTTTCTTTTAGACATTTTTCAACATTGTTGAAAAATGTTTATGAATTTGGTTTGTCTGTCTGTCTCTCTGATCGTCTGTCTGTGCTCTAACTTGCGTAAATATACTTTGCAATTTTTACATCACATTGATGTGTATTATATAATGTCCGCTACTGAAAATAGAATGTGTAATATTTATAGATCGTTGACAGGGCCACACAAAAGAATTCCGTTACATTATAGTCTATTTGCGGAGGGGGAATCTTTTGCGGTGCATTTTATTCATATTATGGTATTTAAAATATAATTGCATTAATATGTATCACTGAGGTGGCATACAACATACTTTTTCAGGAATATAAAATAGATACTATTTATAGTTCATTTACACAGATGCACAAAAGAATTCCGTTACATTATGATCTGTGGAAAAAATCGTTTGCGATGTTTATTTTAGTGATGTTATGATCTACTTCCAACTATTGTTTCCATGTGTCCCAATTTACGTAAGATGTTCCGATTTTCAGGGCTTCCGAGACCTGTCAGCGTAACCACTGCTGGGGTCACCAAAAGTCCCGATTTTTCTGGATGCACAAGTTTGTATCATGCTACTCGTTAGTGTACATCAAATGGAACTTAACACACTAAATGTCTGAAGACAGAACCTGTCTATAACGGAATATTTTTCATAGCCCCTGCCAAAGCAATACCTTACAAATCTACTTATCTAAACGGAAACCTGTATGAAATTAATTTTTTATGGTTCCTAGCAATTCTGTTTTTACGAGTTTTAATGTACTTTCTACAGTAAATTTTGTGTAAACGAAACCCGTTTATAATAGAATTAAGGGGTCTTGTACCTTTTAAACGCGTCGAAAATTAACGAAAAACTTCAAAGTTTGAATTAGTCTACCTTTAAAGCCTTTTTATGTATAAAGATGAAATTTTGGATATTGATTAAACAGATTGTGCTTTGTAATATACTACCAACAGAGATTTATTAACCCTTTACAGAATTTGTGTATTGTTGAAATCAAAATAGCTCTTTTTTTTACCCCATGAGTCATTGCGCGCATGATATCTTGAGAAAGTATGTATGGATTGGCATGAAATTTGGTAAATACACTAAACATATACTTGTGTTTAAAGTGATCTACTCTTAGGCTAAAGTTATTTCATTAACTATATAAAAAAAATATTTTCATAAAAAAAAAAATAAAAATTTTGTATTTTTAATGAATAAAAATAGGCATAACTAAAAATATTACCATTGGAAATACTTAAAAGTAGATCATTTTAAACACACATACTTGTTTAGTATATTTACCAAATGTTCTGACAATCCATATATACTGTCTCAAGATATCATGCGCGCAATGACTTATGGGGTAAAAAAAAGAGCTATTTTGATTTCAACAATACACAAATTCTGTAAAGAGTTAATAAATCTCTGTTGGTAGTATATTACAAAGCACAATCTGTTTAATCAATATCCAAAATTTCATCTTTATACATAAAAATGTTTTGAAGATAGACTAATTCAAACTTTGAAGTTTTTCGTTAAATTCCGTCGCGTTTAAAAGGTACAAGACCACTTAAAAGTTAAAATTTCACTGTCGCTACTATCGCAACAATATAGAATTATACATAGTAAATTTGAATTTTTCCCTTTTGTTCCTAACGATTCCGCTTTCAGAGGATTTATTGTATAAGACTGCTGTGTTTATTTAGTATAATTAAACCTGCTAAGACGGAATCGCAAGGGAAGGAGAAAAATTCCATTTTAAGCAAGTTTTAGTCTTAGCAGATTGCATGATATTTCTACCGCAGATTCAGTGAAGTTTTTATATTTAAGACAGATTCTGTTTTCATGGAGTTTTGTACATTTTTATGTCCCTGTTAAGAAGCCCTTTTCCAGAATTTTTTGTTTCCCTGAGTTGTTTTTTTGACACTGGACCTGACAATACTCCTTCCAACAAAATGAAATTGATAATGAGTATTGAAGGTTACTACAACATATTTTATATCAAGAACGGAGTTCCAAGCAGTTATCGTTCATTTACGGAAACGAACAAATGAATGCGGTTACATGACTAGCTATGATCGATCACTACTGAAAGTGCGTTTTTCGCTGCGATACATATTTTTCAACTTATCTAATTTTTAGTGTATTGCGGGGTGTGTATAAATTATATAGATTATATACAGGCAGAGTTCTCGCTGTCGTTCACCATTTCGCCAAATCACAACAAAATGTTTCGTTTGGCGAGTGAACGGATGATTAGACTCGTCAAATTGCAAGTGCTCAATTTTTGCTCATTTTTTTTTTTTTTTTGTGTGTATCAGTACAGGTGGCGCTCTTATTTACAATACTGAACTATTTATGTCATTTATCGTATTCAATCGTACCGTACCATTACATTATTTTTAGAGATACTAACCCAACACCAATTCAATTTAGCATCAGCCATAGCCACAGTAAATGAAAATGTCATTTCAGTATGGATTAATGAGCCCAATAGGCAACAGTACTATTTTGAAATTTCCTTTGAAGTATGGCATTTGAAGTAAGTCGAAGAATTCTAGAAAAACAAAGTTTTTGACACATTGTGTTGTTTATATTTTGATTTTTTCAGAATTTATTGAATGTAAATTCTTAAAACCCCGAATCAACTGAAGTATCATTTCATAACGTTTTATTCAGTTAAATCGTATTTAATTTTTTTTTTCTTGATTACACAAGACATTCCGAATACAGTTATTTGTTTTTGTTTCTGTATCAGATAATTATATTTAGATAAATAATTGATCTATAAGCAGTTACAAAAACTTGGGTTATTTTAGAACACATTGAAAAAAAGGGGGTGGGATATACACTGCTGGCCATTAAAATTGCAACATCATGAAAGATTGAAAATACAAAAAAGATATTTATTGTACGTAAACAGTATGGCATGAAAACAAAATGATTAAATTTGTAAACAGTTTAGGGGGCTACAAGGGTGCGAAATTGGTAGAAACAGCTGCTCCCCTGGCAGCTAAAACGGCCCTTATCCGGTTAGGCATGGAGCCGAACTGGGCTTGGAGGACAGAAACGGGCTACTCATTTCATGCTGCTTCAAGTCAATGCCACACTTCATCAACCGTATTAGTTGGAGATGGGTGGCGGGCTAGTCTCTAAGCAATTCATGACCAGATGTTTTCAATGGGTGACAGATCTGGAGACCGTGCAGACCAGGGCAGCAATCGAATACCCTGTGTATCGAGGAAGGTCAGAACACGACGTGCAACATGTGGTCTTGAGTTATCTTGCTGGAAGATGGCGTTTGGCAGGCCTCGAAGACAGAGCACAACCACTGGATGTAAGATATCAAAAATGTACCGATCTGAGTTCAAATTACCATAGATCCGAACTAGAGATGTGCATGTCGTGTACCCAATAGCTGCCTACACCATCACACCAAGTGCAGGGCCCCTGTACCGATATCGAATGCAAGCAGGCGACAGGCGTTTTCCTCGGAGCCTCCAGACAAGTACCGGTCATCAGAATACAGCACGTACAACCGGGACTCGTCTGAAAAGACGACATTGTGCCAGTCATGCATCCAGCTTTGTTGTTCGGCACATCAGAGTCGCCGACTCTCTCTATGCTGCATTGTCAAGGGAAGCCGCAGTACTGGTCGCCGGTTCTGACAGTCCACACTGCTGCAAGCGTCGTCGAACCGTACGAGCGGATACTGGGTGCGCTTCAAACATGCCCATTTCTTCACTAATGGTTCGAGATGTGGTTGTACGGTTTTGCAGGGCCGACCTCACAATATGTCTGTCCTCTCCAATATGTCTGTCCTCTCCAATATGTCTGTCCTAGTCATGGGAGGGCGTCGACATCCTGCATGACGTTCAGTATGACCCTCAGCAATCCATTGATTCCATATTTGCATGACAGTGGCTGGATTTCGACGAATGCAGTGGGCGATATCACACTCTATATAACATATATATATAACATATAGATAATCCACACTCTCGATAGGCAGCGATACTGCTTCTATCGAATACCGACAATTGGTGGTAAGCGTTTCTTCTTATTATTCGAGGCATAACACGATATTCTAAGCAAAGACCGACCTTAATGCGAAATCCACTACGCAACCTTTCACTTAAGCAGTGCTTTGGATGTCCTTTCAGATGTCCTTTCAGCAGATGTCCTTTCTCCCCCTCGTCTAAATGCGCTGAAATACTAATCATTTGCATACTCCAACCTCTTCTTCCTTTCATGTGATTTTGACGTTCGTCAGATCATTCCTTCCTGGTGTTGCAATTTTAATATCCAGCAGTGTATTAAGGGGTTAAAGATCGAATTTTCAGTTTTTGACAACGAATTTATTTATTTATTTATTTTTGGCGAATGTCTTTTATTTCTCATTAGCCAAATTGCTAATGTTCGTATAAAGTCAGCTTGAACCCTGTATACAGGGCGACACGAAATAATTCGCACACATTACCCAATATGGACATCCATTGCGAAATGTATTTTTACTGAATTATGCGTTTTTCAAATTATTCATTTAGATATTTCATTACATTATATGAAAAAAAAAATCCTAATAATATTCTGTTAGTTTTGTAAAGTGTTTCATAATCTATGCCTGATGCATGATTTTTCATACTATTTTTGCTTTCTTAAAATAAGTTTCTACAAATGAAACGAGGTTGCTCGTCTCGTAAAGACAGCTTTTTACGTAAAACATTAACTCCAAAAATAGTAGAAATTTCCAAATAATGTTACTTTTTTCGTCTTAAAGATATCTAGGTAATAAAAACACAAGCTTAAAATACCGAAATTTTAAAGCTGACATTGGATGAGCACTTATTAATGTTTAAATGTTAGTTATTGTTTTATGACCTAAAATTATATTTTATTTCATTTTATTTTATTAAGGTTTTTCACAAATCCAAGCCAGCTTCTTTCTGATACATTTTTAAATTCATTTTTGTTGGAAAACGGACCAAATTGGCAGATTCTGTTCGCGAACTATTTCTTTTAAAGCGTTTTTCAGTAAAGACAGAATATTTGTCAGAAAATTCTGCCAAATTTGGCGTTTTCAACCAAACTTTTGTAAAGGAAAGGAAAAAAGTGGCGTCTCTAAAGAACAATCTATTTATATAAAATCCAAGTCTCTGTGTGTCCCTCACGATTCCGGTAGGACCACCTCATTGAAATGAGTAATTGTTGAAAAATACTAATGCAGGGTTACCACAGTAGCGCCAAATGTTGGCCAACTTGGCAATAGCTGGCTGATTTGGTGAAATTCCCATTTATAACTATTAATCTTTCATAAAGGAGGTCACCAAAATTTAATTTAAACTCCGCTCTTTTAAGATATTTTTTCAAAATCTATGGGTGAGAATTTAAAGTACATCTTTACATCTTCCTCCCGATGCTACTAATAAAATAACCGCCAATAGACGACGCTGTACTGTATGAGCTCCTAACTGCGCGATTTTAATGTGCTTTAGGTACTTTTCCAGTATAAGTGCCTTGGCGAAAAAAGAAATTTGGCAACATTTTCCCGGAACCTATCCATTGTTTCATTTTATATGCACATGCATTTTTTTTTCGATATTTATACGATTTATTTATACGATTAAAAAAGCCGTTTCTCTAATTTTATACAGAAACAGATGTAATTTGTACATAAAAACATGAATAATATACATATAAAATAAACATATAAAAAAACACTCATCAAGTTTGTTTTCATAGCTGTTTATATGATTTGACAACAATTCTCAATATTTTTCCGTTATACGGACACCATGCCAAAATGTATGCGGTACTTTTCCATTATACGGACAGCATTGTCGCCAAGCTCAATAGTTGGCGCAAAATGAAAATAAGGTGAATTGAAATATTTGAAAAATAAAAGAAAAAACATTCTCGATAGTAAAGTGGGCATTTTAAAAATATAACATTTGAAAATTACAAACTTTTACGAACTATTTTATTAAATCACAAATATATACTTAAAATAAATGAACAAATAACTGTTATACTATAAAGTAATAAAATAAAAAATCATATTAAACTACTGCCATAAAATTATAAATATCTTTCAGCATTGCAGTAAACATTTCATTTTTTGAATGAAGGCGTAGCCACATAAAATCTATGAGATACGACTCTAAATGATGACGAACAGCTTCCCGATGTCTTTTGTTGCGCCATTTTGCGATGCCCCATAATCTTTCAACATTTGGAGTATGACATCCAGTATTAGGGTCGACAAAATTGTATTTGTGATTTACTGTGAAATGATCATAACCAGCACTTAGCAGTTCATCTGTTTTATATCCTTTCCAACAATCTGTATAAATAATACATGACTTTCATCTACTTCTATAATTTTATTAGGTCCACCGATTTTTCTATTTGGTCGAGAACATAAAGCATTTGCACAAACTTCTCTCGAATAACTATTCCATTCCACTGTTGTGTTGTGGTTCATATCAAGTTGCAGCTCACAAAACTCAATCGATGTCAACTCTTTGCACGATAAATATATAAACCTCAAAGCATTAAGAAAAGTCACCCGCGATCCTTTAAACCAAGTTTTTTGTCGTATTTTTACGGTTTCTTCGCATGATCGTAAGCTACAACTCAATTTCGGATTTCGAAGAACTCATCCATAATTTCATTTCATGATTTTTTGAACACAATCTTTTATTATGCAGAATTCCAAATTCCTGAAACATTTTTATCACAACTTTCTCATCATCTGGTAATTGCCAAATGATAAAATCCATCTCAGCATCAGCAGTAAAAGTAAACTACAACTTTATAAAAAAAGCATTTTTAATTCGATTAATAGCAGATTAAAAAGCTTTCCAAGGTTAAGGTTAAACAATAATCATTCACGTGATTCACGTTTCATAAATAACAAATCACAATGTTTCGCATGGTTTACAATAAAAATCTACGATCAAGGTTGAAATAATTGGCGCATTAGCATACATTTTAGCATGCTGTCCGTATAACGGAAAAGTACCATGTATGCTAATGCGCCAATTATTTCAAAATGCTAAAAGATATTTGTAATTTTATGCCAGCAGTTTAATATGAGTTTTATTTTATTGCTTTATTTTATAACAGTTATTTGTTCAATTATTTTAAGTATATATTTGTGATTTAATTAAATAGTTCGTAAAAGTCTGGAATTTTCAAATGTTATATTAGGTAGATTTCGTAAGAAATACTACCTATTGCAGTCGTTACCATGGTGCGACTTTTGAAAAATTCCTTCATAACTTTTCATTATAGGACCCCAGGAACCCAAAACCATCCCCACCCAAAAAGTTTATATATATATATATATATATATGTATGTATGTACTAAATTTTGTCCGCACGATAAAAGTCGCAATTACGCACGAATCATCTTCAAACTCGCCAACAACTTTGAGATGGCTAATATCTCGGCGGGGATTGAAAATGGGCGAAATCGGCCCAAGAGGGTGGAAATGGGGAGGGTTCAAAATTTTGAATACTGTCTTAACATGATTCTGATAAAACCAGCTCTTACACAACAATGGCAGGAAAAAAATAAAAGTTTTTCTTTATAACAGTTGCCAACAATTAAAAAAAAAACAAATAATAAAATTCTTACCACAACAATTACTTTTCTTTTGCAATATTTTCACGTGTAAAATTAAATAGTTTGACAAATTGAAAACAAATTGAATATTAGGTCATAAGTTTCCTAGAGCAAGATTTCAGCATGAAAACTCAAAATAAATAGTTTGACGAATTAAAAAAATATGTATATTGCGTCATATTGGAAATATAATGGACCTTAGCAGGTGAATATGTAAAATTGGGTGAAAAGGGTGTATAGTTGGGTGAAAAAGTTCGACCAGAATCGTCCGGGATGCTTTTTCAAGAAGGCTCACGTTTTGAGCACTTTATCGCCAGAGTAAGGGTTGGCGCGGGGATGAATTCAACGCTACGCACCCCTTTTTGTTCGTGACGTCGTACGCGTAGCGAACAGCAACCTCATTCCTTTGCTGAGAGGAAGAGATGTGTTTTTAGGTAGATTTCGTAAGAAATACTACCTATTGCAGTCGTTACCATGGTGCGACTTTTGAAAAATTCCTTCATAACTTTTCATTACATGACCCCAGGAAGCCAAAACCACCCCCACCTAAAAAGTTTATATATATATATATATGTATGTATGTATGTACTAAATTTTGTCCGCACGATAAAAGTCGCAATTATACACGGAACGTCTTCAAACTCGCCAACAACTTTAAGATAGCTAAGTTCTCGGCGGGGATTGAAAATGAGCAAAATCGGTCCAAGGGAATGGGAATGGGGAAGGTTTAAAATTTTGAATACCGTCTTAACATGATTCTGATAAAACCAGCTTTTACACAACAATGGCAGGATAAAATAAATATTTTTCGTTATAGCTGTTGCCAACAATTAAAAAAAAAGCAATAAAATTCTCACCACAACAATTGCTTTTCTAATGCAGTGTTTTCACGTGAAAAATTAAATTAGATAAACAGTTTGACGAATTGAAAACAAATTGAATACTACGTCATAAGTTTTCTAGAGCAAGATTTCTGCATGAAAATTCAAAATGAAATAAATAGTTTGACGAATTTAAAACAAATTGAATATTACGTCATAAGTTTTCTAGAGCAAGATTTCTGCATGAAAATTCAAAATGAAATAAATAGTTTGACGAATTGAAAACAAATTGAATATTACGTCATGAGTTTTCTAGAGCAAGATTTCTGCATGAAAATTCAAAATGAAATAAATAGTTTGACGAATAAAAAAAAAAAAAAAAAAAAAAAAAAAAAAAATATTGCGTCATATTGAAAATATAATGGACCACAGCAGGTGAGTATGTAACGTCATTGAGTTTGAAGAAACGTATTAAAACATGATAAAAACCCGAGTATGGAAATATTAACATATTTTAACACTTTGAGGTTCTCTGAATTTGATTTAGCCATTTTTAAACCTATTCCATATACATGCGTGTGTGTATATTAGAATTTTCACAAAATGTTTAGCTCCCTAGAGCTCATTCTTAGCGAAGGAACTGGGTTTATCTTTAATCTTGATTTAAGTTTTGTTGGTGAATTTAGTACTTAACTTCGAAATCTACCTCCGCCTGTAGGCCCGAGCCGGCAGGGATTTTTTTTTTTAGGTAGATTTCGTAAGAAATACTACCTATTGCAGTCGTTACCATGGTGCGACTTTTGAAAAATTCCTTCATAACTTTTCATTATAGGACCCCAGGAACCCAAAACCACCCCCCACCCCCCCCTAAAAAGTTTATATATATATATATATATATATGTATGTATGTATGTATGTATGTACTAAATTTTGTCCGCACGATAAAAGTCGCAATTACGCACGAATCACCTTCAAACTCGCCAACAACTTTGAGATGGCTAATATCTCGGCGGGGATTGAAAATGGGCGAAATCGGCCCAAGAGGGTGGAAATGGGGAGGGTTCAAAATTTTGAATACTTTCTTAACATGATTCTGATAAAACCAGCTCTTACACAACAATGGCAGGGAAAAAAATAAAAGTTTTTCGTTATAACAGTTGCAACAATTAAAAAAAAACAAATAATAAAATTCTCACCACAACAATTACTTTTCTTTTGCAAAATTTTCACGTGTAAAATTAAATAGTTTGACAAATTGAAAACAAATTGAATACTACGTCATAAGTTTCCTAGAGCAAGATTTCAGCATGAAAACTCAAAATAAATAGTTTGACGAATTAAAAAAATATGTATATTGCGTCATATTGGAAATATAATGGACCTTAGCAGGTGAATATGTAACGCCATGTAAGTTTGAAGAAACGTATTAAAACATGATAAAAACCCGACTATGGAAATATTAACATATTTTAACTCTTTAAAATTCTCTGAATTTTTTGTAGCCATTTTTTAAACCTATTCCATGTATATATGTGTGTGTGTATTCGTGTATATTACAATTTTCACAAAAAGTTTAGCTCCCTACAGCTCGCTCTTTGTGAAGAAACTGGGTTTTATCTCTAATCTTGATTTAAGTTTTGTTGGAGAATTTAGTACTTAACATCGAAATCTACCTCCGCCTGTAGGCCCGAGCCGGCAGGGATTTTTTTTTAAATGCTCACTTTTGTACGACAATATTTTTTCTTTTATTTTTCAAATGCGTTAATTCACGTGACTTTCATTTTGTGCCAACTATTACGCTTGGCGACAATGGTATCTGCGTAACGGAAAAGTTCCCAAATCTCACTTTCTGATACCCAAATTACACCAAACTTTTTTAAAAAAATGCCAAAGTCCCTACAGTGGAAAAGTATCAAACGGTCTATTATTTTGCGCTATCTGTGTTATAGTTTATACTATATGCAAGGTGAGTGGAGCGAAGAGTTTAAACATTAAATATTAAAGTTTCGGCACAGATGTCATATACACAACGGCTACTTAACTGTCATCAAAGTGTCGTTATTTTGCTTGATATGGTAACCCGGATGTTGTTGTTTATGCTGTTGATGTTTTCGCCAAATTGGCGTCGGAAAAAATCGCTCCAATATGGGGTATATATGACAACTGTGCCAAAGTTTCTATAAAGCAGTATAAGACTAAAAATTAAGAATAAAATAAATGCAAAATAAGACTAAAGAAGAAAGAAAAATCATGCGTTAAGCATAGAATATGAAACACTTTCCAACACATCCTGAATGCTTTAACAAAACTTCGTTATTTAGGGAAATAAGGTAAATAAGATAACTAAGTAAACATTTTAGAAAACGCATATTTTTTAAAAAAAATTGATTTCAGCAGTTACCGTCCATAGCAATAGTACCGTTATTACATGCCACTATTTAGCTAAAATTTAATTTAAGCTACTCTTAAAGCTACTGAAATCATATTTCCAGATATTATCATCCATAGACGGTTATGTATCCAATTCTTTGCGTGACCCTGTATATCATTTTATCTATATTCTACAAACATTTCTTAGTAATCTAAATGCAGTTCAGCGTAAAACTGCATAACTCCTTTAAAAACCACCTTTAAGCAATTTATTCTCATACTCAGGAACCCTTACGAATTCTTTTGTGTAGCCCTGCATATGAACTGTAGCATTTATACACACGGTATAGTATGCATAAATGTAGTGAAACATAAAAGCGCATATCATAATTAAAGATGCATTTCTAGCAATCATTACTTATGTACGTACAATACTTCGGAGAAAAGTTTCTTGGCGAGAAAGAAGTTTGCCAACGTATTTTCTGACAACCTATTTACTGCTTCATACTCACAAGCAATTTTTTGCATATGTATACAATTTATTTAATGTAAAAAAACTATTTAACCATTTTTATAAAGAAACAGAACTATTTTTTGCACAGATGTCATATACGCATCGGGGTTGGCGTGATTTTTCTCTGACGCCAATTCGGCAGAAATCTCGCTTTCGAATACCAGTTACTTATATATTTTTAAATTATTTGCTATCATTTTGAAAAGGAAATAACTATAAATAAATAAAAGTTTGAATAATAACTATAGAGCAAAACAGTTTATATAATTTAAAAAAAGAAAATAAAAGTAAATAAACAATGGCACAGATGTCATGTTCGCCCATATTGGCGCGATTTTTTTTCTGACGCCAATGTCATATACGCAATGTATACTTAACCGGCGCCAAAGTGTCGTTATTTTGCTTGATATGGTAACCCGGATGTTGTTGCTTATGCTGTTGATGTTTTCGCCAAATCGGCGTCAGAAAAAAATCGCGCCAATATGGGGCGAATATGACATCTGTGCCTAAACAATTTATTAATAAATAAAAAACAATAGCCGGCAAAATAACACCATTTTAGCGCCATAGGTATCCCGGTTCATATCTGAAATCTGTGCCGTAATTTGTATATAAAAAAATATTATATATATTTAGAAACGATTTTTTTATGTATATAAGCGCATATATAAACAGAAATAAAATTTCATTAGATTTGTTTTCATAGCTGTAAATTTTGGCAACATATCTCACTTTCTGATGCCCGAATTACGCCAAGCTTTTTTTTAAAAATGCACTATAATGGAAAAGTACCTAAATAAATAATTAACAGAAATAACCAATTATACAAACTAAAACATTTTATTTCGAGATTAAAGCATTGTTTTTAATTTCGATTAAAAATACATATATCTTTGGGGAACAGATGTCATATTCGCCCCATATTGGCGCAATTTTTTTTCGGTTGCCAATTTGGAGAAAACATCAACAGAATAAACAACATAATCCGGGTTACCACATCAAGCAAAATAACGACACTTTAGCGCAAGTTAAGTACCTGTTGCCTATATGTTATTGGCGACAGAAAAAAATCGCGCCAATATGGGGCGAATATGACATCTGTACCATCTTTGGATAACTTTAATTGAAATTGGGTTCACGGCTTAATATCTCATTCCATAAACCTAAACAAACACAAGTGATTCATTCATCGTGAACCGTAAAAAATATTAAATCATTGAGGTATTCATTCACAAAGTAAGTTCTCCAACAATCAATGGACAATATTCTAATGACGTCATAGTATGTAAAATGGTGGCGGTATCATTTGTTTATGGTTTGAAATCACAAAGATTTAATTTTACAATGTCTCTTAGTTACATTATTTTATTGTCGTATTTATGAGATCAGAACAAAAGCATATTTTTTCATTATTTAGTTATTAAAGACGGAAAAAAATTATAAATGTGCATGATTTGAAAAATTTAAATAATTTTCTTTCTTAATACTAAAAAATAACATCGGGAAGTAGCAGCGAGTTTAAGTTAAATAAGTTTAGCTGTTTAATTCTGTTGTAATATTCAAAATAACTGTATTTATTAGATTTCAGTAAACAACATCAGGGCCCGATTAAACTTTGAAGTTAGAGGAATTACAATGTCATTTCAGGACCTTTCTTTTGGAGAAGCTTTTCTAAATTCCACATATACATGGAAATTCTTCAGTGTTAGAAATATTATTCCCAGGACTGGCATAACATGAGAACGGCCTGCAATTTTACACAAGTTTTTGAAAACTACTTTATATCAGAAATTTTACTAAAAAGTGGTTACTTTTTTGTTATAGAGGCCCACACTATTAGAATTATGACAAGTTGCAGCCCATTTCGCCAAAGTCGTAACCAAGATCGTGAAGCACACACATATAGTACCATATAATACCATTTTATGAAATCGTATACGATAATTTAATAGTTTTTAACTTACTTCAAGTGTGTAATTTATTTATTTTTAAGGCTTAATAATCTAAATTGTCCAATATATGAATTTAAAAAAAATGTAAACAAAGACTGAATAGACATGACCGAAAAAATCTGCAGAAAACTTGGAATTGTGCAGATTAGTGGTCTTCTACTGTACACAGTTTTTCATAAATGTGTTTCGTTCTTAAAACGTGTTATTTTCATCTATCACTGCGGAACAAATGAGAAAACTCATATTTTTGCACATGAGTTGCATATATCTTTATATCTAAATTTCCGTCATTTTTGACGGTCTACCTTTCTAGTTACTTATAAATCTCGAGGTAATCCGTTTATCTGGAAATGAAAGAAACTGTTCGATTGCAAATCACTTCAATAATAATGCCAGCCAGTATGATATTTTTGTATTGAAAAATGAGTCAGAAATTGTATCATAAATGTTTACGTTTCTAAGTGGGAAAAATAGTTTTTTTGAGAATCGTCTTTAGTAACGAAATTGCTTATTGCTTTCAATCGCTAAAAAAAAGACATCGTGTTATTTATGATAAAAGCAACACGATCATTCAAAGTAACCGCTGTAGCGAGCGTTATGGATTAAAGCTTACAGAATCTGCATTAGCCACTACTATTTTAATTCGTTTAAAAAATACTATACACATTGTATGCATTGAAAATTATTATGTGTGAGTAAGTATGTATGATGTTAGAAGTATGTAGATGTATGTACAACTGTACATGCAAGTGTACTGTAAAAAAATATATATATTCTTTGTTTATTAATTTCCGAAACTATATTGTAACCATGGTATAAAATATAATAAAATCTCTTCTGGGTTACCCCACTATTTCGGAAAGCGTTCCTTTATCTTTAAAAACCTCAGAAACCAATGGATTTTCAAAATTTAATGAAAAATTTATAAAAACAAAGTTACATTTGTTTCCAGTAATTTAAAGAAAAGTTTCCGAGTAGGTTTTAAAGTATACGCTTCCTAAACTCATAATATCAGTTTTTCGGATACTATCAGTTCCCACGTAAACATTTTCAGCTGTATAACTGAATTTATGTATGCAAGAGTAGAAAAATAGCATTAACTTTAATTTTATTAGTAATATTGTTAATCGAGCATGTTTCACTGTTAAAAATTATTGTTGAACATAAAAATGATTACTTGAGAAAGAGCAGCATCAAGAAAAATCTGGGTGAATTCTGGGTTGAAAAAAACCCTGATTACTACACTGTACAAACTACTGTCAAACGTCCCCAAAAATTATGGGCAGAAAAAAACTTTTTTATCTTATGAATGCTTCTAATTTTGAAAATATATCAGATTTTGAGATTTCTAAATGTAAGGGAACACTTTTCGGAATCGTGGGCAACTCGGGAGAGGTTATATTATATTTTAATTCATGATTATATTATATTTTCCTACATTAATATACATTTATATTTTTTGGCAGAGTGCATAAGACGGTAAAAAATATACAAGGTGTATTTAAGTAAGCATAACAATGTACATAAGTATAAGTGGCTGTATTAAGTATTCAGCATGAAGATAATTTAAAGGTTAAAAAGATTCATTAATCTAAATCACTCTGATACGCAAATTAAATCTCCTAAAAAAGCAATTTTTCTAAAATTAATGAAATTAAAATTTTGAAGAAAATTAAAATAAACAAAAAATACCTTGAAGAGTATGCCTAATGAAATGAGACTTTTTTTAAAAGTGTGGATACATGCGGTTCGAAATATCGATATTGTACCAGTATTAATAAATATCTGCCACAAAACATCGATATTAACATATCACCGCATTTGGGCAGATGAAAACCGTTAATTTAGATATATAGCTATTGATATCTCGTTGTCATTCCTTGTTAGACGTTGCTATTTAAAAATAAATTCAATATATAGTCAATATTATAATATTATGTATATATTATTATATATATATATTTTAATTATTATTTTATTATATTATTATATTATATATTGCAATATTTGCATTGAAATATCGGCATCGATATATCAAATCATTTGGGAAATATCGAAATGCATGTCATTATTTCGATATATTATCTTTATTGATAATTCGTTTTCATCCTTTATTATAGTTTTTTATTTAAAATGAATTCAATGATTTAAAAAAAGAATCAGTAAACATATTAACTTAGTGATTAATTTTATTTTGTATCATATATTTTTCTTTTAATAATTCATTTATTGTTTGTATTCTAAAATTAAGGAAAAATATGCAAATTATTTCTTCGATTACTCCTCAATTAATTGCATTTAACTAATGTATTGCACCAATAACTTTTCAATTATAGTCTAATCATTATTATTATTAAATTTAAATGAGATCAAACTATTTCATATCATTTTCTTCTAAGAAACAACAAACTGTATTTTTAAGAATGTTTCTCAAGTTATAAAAAATTGTATGCAAAAATCGAAAACGCATTTTCCCTTTTTCAAAGTACTGCACATTAAATATGAACTAAGTGATTGAAGCATGCTAAAAAGCAGGCCCCATTAAAAACGCGAAGTCATGCGGAAAATCTGAAATATCCACTGAAAAAAACTTTTCGCTCTCCGTTTCAGACTCCTTAAAGCAGTTTTCGATTTTGAGTTTTAACGAGACTAGTGGCGTAAGCATTGGGAAATAAATATTTTGGTTTTAGTGGTTAAAATAGAGAGAGAAATATTTTGCTTACAAAAATAAGATTGAAAAGTTTATTCGCATATTCACATTATCAAAGTTTTGAATGAATAACTATTGACGGAGTTTTCTTTTTTTTAAGGGTTTTTAGGATAAAAGTATAAAAATGCATTTGAAAATTATTCCTTTACTAAAAATTAGATATGTGGAGAGCCAGTACTGTATAATATTGCATTAATTAACATTTAGTTAGAAAACTTCCCAATGTAATACGAATTGTGACATAATAGTAACATTATTCTGGAAATGTTATTTTTAGCGTGATATAAATATGTAAATATTGACATTAGATTGGAAATATTATATATCAATATTTTGTACATTCTGAATAATATTGAAAATAGTTATAATGTAATATCAAAATTTTGCGTTTACATTTACATAGGACTGGGGATATTTACAGTGTGATATCAATATTGGCGTTGGATTGAAAATATCTACAGTGTATATTTACAGCAATAATTTTGCGAATATAATATATATATATAATTTTGAAGTTTTCATTTATCCTCGTGAGACATGGCATCCATTTAAATGGATGATTTGCTTTCTCCTTCTATTGCGTTAAATTTCATTGTAGCAATCTAAAACCAGTTGGTTTTGGTAATGTATGAATCAAAAATCAAAAATCAACATTCAGCTTTTGGATTTTGGCAACGGTAACTACTTTGTTTACAAAATGGCGTAATAAATGAGTCAAGTTGGAATTCTACGTTCTGCTGGTAATTTTCGTTTTTATGTTATTTTAATTTGTTTAAACTATTTTTATTTTGCAATTTTAAATCAGATGTTAATACTTGCCTTATGTTCTTTATAATAAATTATATTCTTTCCCATACTTCTCGCATTTTTTTAATTACTTTAAAGCGAGTTCTGGCCTGAACATCCATTTAGATGGATGTGCTGTAAAATGAAATTAAAAAATCGAAATTTATTAATTTCTTTAAAAAGTCATTTTTTATGCCTATAAAATGGAAAAATAACTCATATTTAAAAAAATTTATGCATCATATTTTGCTTGGGTCTCAGGAGGATATATATGGGGCACACTCACAATCTTTTGAAAAAATCTGGCGAAATTAAACTTGCTAAAATAACATTTTCATCTGATAGACGAATGCCTTAATGATTCAAAATAAAGAAAAAATGGTCAGCAGCGAAAATTTTTTTTATCTAACTGAGGGTTAGGTTAAACTTGCGAGTTTAATTTTCCTTACCATTTTACCCCTATAACTTTTTATTTTCTTCTAAATTTTTACTTATAATGAATTTGCATAGTACCCACAGGACATTCAAATAAGAAATAATAACAATGTAGTACTTTTAATACAGAATTTTTGTATAACATTGTCTTAAAGTGGTGTTAAAGAAGGGACGGTAAGGTAGAAAAAGGGACGAAATGGTAAAAAAAGAGACGGTAAGGATGGAACGTTAAGGAAAATTACCACCTTTTTTTAGGAAAATCATGTTAAGACTAAGTGATAGCCACAATGTTCATTGATTTTTCGAAACAGTTGTTAACATTGGATTAAATTAAATTTTTTTTAATTTACCTCGAAAAGTGCAGGAATAAACCTTGGGGACGGTAAGACTATACCAATAAAGCCACGGTGCCTGAAATTGATATTTAAATGTTGATTTATATTCTGCAGTAAATTTCATGTCAATGAATTTTAGATATTCTTTCTCTAGCATGCTAGCAAAAACTTGAAAAAAATTCTGTCGCTGCATCTGAAGTGATTTTCTGTATAATTTTAGAAGAGGGGTGGTAAAAAATCTAAAACCCAGGGATAGAGTTCAAAAAATAATATCAACCCTAAAAATGTGTGCCGGTTAATTTTTAGCTACATATTTATATAAAACAATAGTTCCAGCTTCAGAAAAAAATTACATCGAATTATTTTTATTGAAACAATTTTATCCAGACAGCTCCAAACTTAAAAATCAGCATCAGGGACTCGGGACGGTAGATGAGTTTTCCATGTGTTTGGACCCCTAACATCGTCCAAAACTTATTTATCTCGATAATATTGTTGTGAAATCATGCAATGGGATGTTCCCAAGTATATGAAATTAAAAAAAAAACACAAAAAAGTGTATTAAATAAAAAATTATTATTCAGGGACATGAAAGTTAAAAGATTGTGAGAATGCCTCATATATATTTGTAATATGAAATGTTGCATACATATGGTATTATTAGAAACTGTTATAATGTTATGCAACAGTACGTTAATATTTAAAAAGTCATAGTCCCAATTTTACTCGAATATCTAAAAAAAGTGTTCTATAGAAAGTATTTTCTGTGTGATGATGATATTACTCTCTTATCATATAAATATTTTCCGAGAATATTGACTGCGCAATTACAAATAAATAATTGAATGTTGCTGCACTATTTTTAAAAATGCATTCATTATTCAAAATTTATTTACATTTAATAATATATTAGCATTCTGAGAAAAAAAAAAACACCTTTATAAACTCAAGTAAATTGTATTTAAAATTCATTCTGTAAAGAAAATAATTTATGAGTATTTATAAAAACAAGTGTTTAGAATTTTATAACAGGTCTGTAACGCTAAAATATTTCAGTGGCTTATGCTCTCTAAAAGTATAAAAATATGAAATTCAGCATTTTCGTAAAACATTGAAATTTTCATGGAAAAATTCGCCGCTTATGAATTAAGTAGTATTCTGTGAAGTAAGCATCTTCAAAATAATTATAATTGAAGTGAACTGTAAAAGAAAAAAAAAATCTTTTAACGAAAACTTTTTATGTTGAGCGGAAATCGTGAATTTTACTGAAATAAACGGTAATAAACGTACTCGTTGAATATTAAAACAGAAACGTTCTTTCCAGCAAACGTAAAAGTTTCATTTCAATTGAGAGAAAATCAGAAAAATTCCGTTTAAATTTTTGTAATTGAAGTTTTGGCCTGTAACCAAGTTGTTAGATGTGGCCAGATGATGTTCTGCTCTATAGAGCAGAGAACAGAGCATTAATCCTCTAATGTCAAGGCAGCGCAAGGAAGGGAAGACGATAAAAAAATATTCAATACAAATACTGTTCGAGGAACATATGCATGAGTATAATTATTATTTAGATTTTTTTTTAAACTTTCACATTATTTCTTACATTTATTTCTTAAAACATAAATCTTCCGTCTTGCTCAGTGGATAATTTCCATCTAGAAAACGGGGGAATATCAAAATGGAAGATTTGTAAAAAAAAAAAAAAAACGGAGCTGTCTCTTTTTCTGTCAGTAATTTTTTCATTTTTTTCTTTTAATTTATAGTATATTCTATTTAAAAAAAATTGCATCCTGTTTTGCTTATTGTATGTAGCTTATTGAATTTAATAATAATAAAAAAGGATTAAGCCCTATGTTATTATATTTATTTTTTTACCATTTTCTTCAAGAAGGTTTTTTGCCTCTAAGATGTTATGTATATACCTTTATTTAAATTTGAGTTTGTAACTGAATGTAAGATTAATTTTCTTTAGCGTACTAAGTTTTTCTACAGCAATATTTTTTTAATTATTATTTCTAAACACCGCACAATTTAAAATTTTTACGCCGACGAATAGGAAACAAAATATTCTTTAAAATTTTGAAGAACAATTTTAAATCATGAATTCAAAAAAAAAAAAAAAAAAAAAAAAAAAAAAAAACCTATATTGCATGCAGCCTGATTACTAAACATTAACCTATTTGATGTTAAAACAATAAAAATAATTCAGCGTTAGTGTCCGACTAATATCACAACACGAAAATAAAACTTAATCAATAATTAATTAAATAAATAAAGAATTCACAAATTTATCAGACATGGAATCAAGCTACGCTTTGAAAGCACTGAAACTATCGTGCGCGCATGCGCAGATAAAAAATATTCCATACAACTGCTAATATTTCATCAAATATTTAATATATTTATATTCCAGTTTTACTATATTATTTCTACGACATTTTGTCAAATTTTCTGAAACTGGCATTAAATTTGGTAAAAAGATATAAACAATGATATAAACAAAATGATAACGTAATGATATAAAAAAAAAAATATGGAAAAAATTTTTGAACTTAAAAAGAAAATATCGATATACTTCCTTGGATATACGTTCTATTCTTTCACAAATAAATATATATATTGTACAATACCCATATATTCGTAAGTTATAGCAATAGATCATTTCGTGCATTTTATTTTGCAGGGTGATCCCAAACATGAATTTTCTTTGATTTTCTGTTGCCCCCATTGTCCTTCTGATCAAATCGCTGTTGATAAATATGAAGTCGAACATATTCTTCATAGTCCTGAAGTTCCAGAAAAATCCGACAAACATATTTTTTAAATATTCTACAAAATGTCTAAAGTTGAAAGTGTCCGGTGATTAATGGTCATATATAGTGTATATTCTGCAACACACATTGCATCCCCTAGTAACATTAATTTCCAAAAATGTATGATAAATTTTATAAGTTTAACTTTTTATTTCCACCCGAAAAAAATCTTTATTGCGTATCATAATTAATAAATATATACAGGGTGCAATATGCTATCTATCGCCGACCTTTAATTTTTCAACCGTTGGTCGTAGACATACAGTTCCAATTACAAAAACGTTTTAAATGAGGTAAATATTCATGTTGCGGCATTATTTAAAGTAAAAAAATCAATTTTATAAAAATTACGAAATCTAACTTTTTATACGGTCCCCCAGTTCCTATAGTTATATTTAGTAAAAGTTAACACATGTCATAACAGATATAACACAAAAAGTTTGACATCTGTACTACAAAAATTGACACAGTTATTAAATTTCAAAGTTTGATATTTTTGCCCATCATTTTGTCTTTCATTGAGGGATCAGTTAAAAGATGAATTAAAGTAATTCGAGATCAAAATCAGGGTGCTATGTCCCTTTTACGGCGAAACCACCTTTAGACGGTATCGCCAAATCGGGGTATCACCAAAGAGGGTTATTTCATCTAAAAATTTGAGCTGACTTTTAGGGGTCGTATACAAAGCGAAGAATGAAATATTGAAATTAAACAGAAAAATAAATATCAATTTATTATAATATCAGAAAACGGTCTACTATAAAAAATGAATACATAAAAGGGCGGAATCTACTAGAAATACTGATCAAAGTGTTCTCCATTGGTGGCAATGCACAACTGAATGCGGGACAGTACTGAGTCCTGGACACGTTAGAGAATAGTAAGTGTGCAAACTGTGCAACAATCAAGGATGATGTACTGCTTGAGATAAACCAGAGGTCTCAGTCACATAGACCTATGCCTTGATGTAACCCCAGAGGTCCATGGGTGTCAAGTCCGGCGAACGTGGTGGACATGCTACCGGACCATCATATCCAAGGATCTATTGACCGAATTCGGCGGCCAGATGCGCCCGGACGTTTGATATTTTATACGGAGAGGGCCCCATCATATTGAAACCACACACGGCATGTATGTCGGAAAGGCAGCTCTTCATACCAGTCACGTACTGTGTTTTGTAGCAGATGCAGGTAACGATCGCCCGTTAAGGGCGCTGGTCACTGGCGAAAAATATCGCGTTCAGCTCATATGCTGGACCGTTCCTACCCCCCTGCCAGCTGTCAGAGAGGCGTGTACCTTTAATTGGCGTGAAGTCCAAGAGATCTTATCGGTTGTCTGTTGACAAAATTTATGAGCCAGTAGGAACGGAAAGTTCTCCTATAGCAGCTATTTTTGTTAGTAGGGAAATATTAGTACTTCAATTTCTTTTGCAGTTTTTAAAATACACGAGATCACATTGAACAATTTTACTGTTATTATTATTATTATTATTATTATTATTACAGCGACGCAACCAGGAATAAGTTTCAAGGAATAAGTTTCAATTGAATAATTTCAACTTTTATAAATGCCTAAATTTTAGAAAATGTTTGATAAAAATTTAAATATGCAATAAAAAGTGATCCAATGTCATTTTGCTGTCTAAAATGATTTTGATGTTTCACCTTATTTTATATTATGTTTATTCGTTTATGTTATTTATATTATGTTCATGTTTACCTTCAAATTTAACCATCCTAAATTTTAAACAAATAATTATTAAATCAACTTGTCTATGACTCGTTTTCATAATTTATTACGTAATATTCAGTGTTTGTGATTTTTTTCTTTTGTTTATGTAAAGCAACATTAATTTACTACTGAAAAATCAAAGCACAATTGATTATAATTAATTACTGCAATATGTATTTTTTTAATAAGTTTGTTTATAGATAAAAATATTGTTATAAATCATCAGGTAAGGAAAATATGGACAGAGTGAAGATTTTAGTCTGAGTTACACATTCATTTTTTCTATATGATATATTTAAAAATATTCCACAAATTTATTGAACACTTTAAAATTCGATATTTCGTTGAGATTTTGGACCTATTTTTATGAACGATAATAGATACAACCATCGGTATTTCTCACTGGGTAAGACAAAGAAAATCTGTTGAATTCTCAATGTATCCCCCCCCCCCCCTCTCCACATAAAAGCGCCTTCAAAAAAATAAATAAATAAATAAAAGGTTGTAAGAGAATTTTATCAAAATATCTCCGATTATCGAAGTTATTCAATATATTGGCACGTATTTAAGTATTTATATAATGAAATTAAACTACAGTGCAAAATGAACATAAATAATACAAAAAATACTTCAAGTAATGTTTTTTAATACAGCTTTATTTCACAAAAGCATAATATAAGATTTCCAATAACTCATATTAGCGGTCATAAATTCAAAATTTGAAAGTTATTTCATTTAATTTTGATCATCTTTTAATAAAATTAATATTATTAAGAAATATTGAAAATTACGAATTCCAATACATGTAACGATATCTTCATTAATTCTCTATTCAATCAAAGGATACAATATTAAATATAGATACAACATACATGCAGCAATGTATATACGATTCACAAAGACAAAATATCAAAGTATAATATTAATATGTATAGAAATGAGGAAAAAATCATTAAATGAATATTAGTATTGCGCATGCTAAGTACCCCCCCCCCCCTCCTACTCAACCTTGCTCCCACCAAAAATATCCATAACAATATTAACTGAAAGGAAAGTAAAAACATAATATGTTTGCTCTGCATATTTAAATTTTCAAATAATATTAATTTTTTTTTAGTTACGTGATTGTAAATTTTAATTAAAGATGTGGAATGCTTCCTCAAAAAATTATTATTATTATATTTTCCCTCGAAGCTTTGTTAACCTTGCCTTGAGTTTGTAAGAATTTTGTTATATTAAACAAAGAAAGTACTATAATTTCTGCATTATTTCTGTATGTATATAGTTACATCCGAATGTAAATATTACCCGAACTTTCTTTTTTCTTACAGAGTATTTAAATAAAGCACACACACACACACACACACACACACACATATATATATATATATATATATATATATTATTTCAAAATTAATGAAAAATTACTGCATGAATGGCGCTCCAGCAGCACATATCAAATGCAATAAAACATATTACATCATTTCAAAATGCTAAAACACCATAACTTCAAAAGGAAGGTGTATATCTGCAGAAATTTTTTAACTATAAAATATTTAAAAAAACAAGAAAGACAGGTAAAAAAACAAAAACAGTCTGTTCTTCATCAGTGGGAGGACAGACAGAAAACTAACTCCACCCCCCACTTTTAAAATTTGCAGGTTTCTGAACACATGTTCACCCCGCATTCAATACTGAAAAACTATTGTCATTTTATTAATCAAATTCCATAATAAAAAACAAAAAAAACTCAAATTAAAACTAACAAACATAATATTAACCATACAAAAACAAAAAAACTTTAATATAAAGTGTTTTAGAGGAATGCTTAAATTATCATTAAACTAAAAACAAAAGAAAAACTATAAGAAAACAAGCATGAATGCAGAATAAACATGCGCCCCCCCCCCCCCCCCCAAACCCGCAAAATGAAATTTCTCAAAACATGAATACCTCTATAATGTTTCTCACCCGTCAACAATAAACAATTTAAATTTTTCTTCCAAAGCCATTATCAAAAACCAGAAATTCCAGGTCTGCAACTTTCTTTTGATTGTTTTAAATTGTTTATTGTTGACGGGTGAGAAACATTATACAGGTATTCATGTTTTGAGAAATTACATTTTGCGGGTTTGGGGGGGCGCATGTTTATTCTGCATTCATGCTTGTTTTCTTATATTTTTTCTTTTGTTTTTAGTTTAATGATAATTTAAGCATTCCTCTAAAACACTTTATATTAAAGTTTTTTTGGTTTTGTATGGTTAATATTATGTTTGTTAGTTTTAATTTGAGTTGTTTTAGTTTTTTATGGAATTTGATTAATAAAATGACAATAGTTTTTCAGTATTGAATGCGGGGTGAACATGTGTTCAGAAACCTGCAAATTTTAAAAGTGTGGGGTGGAGTTAGTTTTCTGTCTGTCCTCCCACTGATGAAGAACAGACTGTTTTTGTTTTTTTACCTGTCTTTCTTGTTTTTTTAAATATTTTATAGTTAAAAAATTTCTGCAGATATACACCTTCCTTTTGAAGTTATGGTGTTTTAGCATTTTGAAATGATGTAATATATATATATATTATACAGTAAATTCTGTCTAAGGCGGACTCTGTATAAGCCGGAAATTTGTCTACCGCGGAAAATTTTTCAAGTCCCGGCGAACCCATAGAAAATTACATTAATTCATGCTGCATAAGGCGGAATCTGTCTAACGCGGAAACGGAAAGGATTTTAAGGTCCCACCGAAACCAAAATTTTGCATAGGGCGGAAAAAAGTATAATTTAAAAATGAAAGGCGTTTTATTTATTAAACTTTAAAACTGATAAGTCAAATACTCAATGTCCAGCATGTTAGTTAAAATTCCGTAACACTTTAAAAAAGTTAATTCAACGGAACAGAAACTTTAAATGTTAAGGAATTTATGCTTATGCCATTTTTTCACATGCAAAATTGCATTTAAAAGTTAGTATTTCTAGTAAAATGAACATTTAGCAAAATATATATTTTCGAAAGTACAATATATTATACTTTAAGGTTGTACTCAAATTCAAAATTATAGCGTTCTGTCTCATTCTCGAAGTTTATTTTTATTTTTATTTTTTTTTTATTTTTGTGTGTGTGTGTGTCTAAATTTCCAATATGCATGTAAAACAATAGTATTAAGAAACTGAATATTGTCATTTATCTATAAAGACAAAGGATCTTTCAGAATTTCAGTTTTCAACCGATTTTTAAGTCAGGAAAATCAATAAAAAATTGTCATCTTCAAAAGTTTTTTTTTTTTTTTTTTTTTTTTTTGCGCGGGGAGGAAGAGAGAGCTTTTTTGCATAAGCCGGAATATTGTCTACCACGGAAAATTTTCTCAGTCCCGATCGATTCCGCCTTAGACAGAGTTTACTGTATTTAAAAACAAAGTAACTGAGATAGACATGCTCTTAAACGGCTTAAACTTACATAGAGCTTTTTTGCATAAGCCGGAATATTGTCTACCACGGAAAATTTTCTCAGTCCCGATCGATTCCGCCTTAGACAGAGTTTACTGTATATATATATATATATATATATATATATATATATATTATGGAGATTAAAACTTAACACTAAAAATTTTTTTTAAAACATTAATTACCCAAAATATACCATAGTAGTTTTCTCATACATTAGGAAAGTTCACAGCTATTTTCCACACATTTTAACAAATTGTTTTCTTTTCTTTTTCTGATCATTTTTCAAAAAAAATTGACATTATTAACAAATACAGTAAACTCTCTGTAAGGCGGACTCTGTCTAAGACGGAAATCTGTCTAACTCGGAAAGATTTTCAAGTCCCTGTGAATCCATAGACATAGAGTAAAGTTTGTAGCAAGGCGGAATATTGTCTACTACGGAAACTTTTCTAGGTCCCGATCGATTCCGCCTTAGATAGAGTTTACTGTATCCAAAATTTCTAAGCGCAATACATATAATTAATTTTCAGTTAATTCTGGCATTGTCATCTATTCAATTAAAGGATACAATATTCAATATAAATGCAACAAAGCTGCAGCAACATATATATGATTCACAAAAACAAAATGCCAGAGTATAGAGTGCATATTAATACATTGTACAAGTGAGACAAAAAAAAATCATTGAATAAAAATTTGTAATGTGCATACTGAGTTCCCACCCATCCCTCGACTTACTTCCACCAAAAATATCCACAACAATGTTAACTGAAAGTGAAAACAAGAAACATAATATGTTTGCGCTGCATATTTAAATTCTCAATTAATATTAATTTTTTTTAAATTATGTGATTGTAAAATGTGTATGTTTAAAAATGTGTGTGTTTAAAATGCTCAAAAAGGAAACAAAAAAGAAAAAGTTGACTGTGATAGCGTGACGCACCGTATACAGGGGGTTCACTCTCGATTATGTTCAATGGCTGATTCCTAAACCGTTATACATAGACATATAGTTCCAATTACAAAAATGTTTTAAATGAAGTAAAGAAATATTTTAAAAGCGATTTTGGTCAATAAAAAGATTTTTTTTAATACGAAAATTTATTTTTTATGCGGTTCCCCGCCCCGGGTCCTATAAGTAATATTTAGTAAATTTTTCCTATATTACACTGACAAGTAAGACAAAAAAAAAAAAAAAAGAAAAGAGCCATTATTCCACGATTAAAACTGACCAAATAATAGCTGTTTAAAGTTGGAGCATGTTTTTTGCTGCGAAATAGCGATCATTCACAAATTTAGTAGAAATATCGTCAGCTGTATTAAAAAAAAAAGTTGAGAGAAAAATTGCAATATAAATTTGAAATCTATAATCATTCCGACATATTAATGCAAAATATACAATTTGTACTAAACAAATAAGAGGGGAAAAATAACTGAATTTTTATTAAATAATATGGTGAACAGCAATAGCCTCATTTCTTTACAAAATTATACATATTATAAAATGCTATTAGGTTGCAAAATTTGAGTTGTGTTATGTTTCTTAGCTTTTGATAATTGACTCTTTCTTTTATATATATATATATATATATATATATTCAATTAAAAAATAAATATAAGAGTATAGTTTTAATACGTAAAAGTAAAAATATATATATTCATTAAATAATAAGAAAGAAAAATCATGCTTCAAGCATAGATTATAAAAGACTTTCCAACACTTCCAAAATGCTTTATCAAGACTTCGCCATTTAATAATGTAAATAAGATAGCCAAGAAAGCATTTTAGAAAGCACATAGCACATTTGAAAATCGGATATCAGTAATTACCGTCCACGGTCGGAAAGGTACTTGAATTCATCTGTGGAGCTCTGTATATGATACATTTGTACATTTTTGTACATGTTCATGTTATTTGTATATATTCTACACAGTCTGCTAAAATTTAGTATAATAAAAAAACGCATGACACAGTTGAAAATTCACTATCAATATACGGAAACGTACTTGCATTCTATTGTACAGCCTATTTTAGCACATTACCTATACATTTTTATGCATGTAATATATTAAGTTGAAATTTAATTCAGGCAAAAACACCTTTGTCCACTCCTCATTTTTATTTATTTATTTATTTTGATACTCTACCACAACCTCCTTACCTCTTCCAAAATGTTTACCCCCCCCCCCCCCCTCCCTTCCTTTCATTTTCTTCTTGAACACTAAGTTTACAATACTATATTATTTTGAAATAACTATTTGTAAGCAGTCTTCTAAACATCTACTTCCACATGCCGACCCCCAACCCCCACGCCGTTTGAATGCTTAAATACTGTATTTAAGAAATTGCGACCCTGTATTTTAAAATTGCCTATTATAATTCAATAGTTTATAGATCTTTAAATATTTTTTGTGTTGATCATTGAAACTCCTTGATTTATATTTAAAGAAATGGATTTAAAAAACATTTTGTGAAAAAACATAAAAGGTTCAAATTAAAATTATTACTTTAAAAATAAGAGCAATGAGAATTAAGATTTTTTTTTTTTAAGTTAAATGCAATTTGATGTATTTTTCCGTTATAATAACTAATCTACATAGCTAATATAAATAATCTAAAATTGAATATAAGTACTTACAACGTAAACTATGAAAAAATGTTCCCTTATATATACTATGAACAGGAAAATTGGACACAATCAAGAACAATATGCAAAACTGATTTTGCATAAAATGTTGAATTCAGAAAGTACCGTATTTTATGGAAGAAACGCCGCACCCCTCAAAATTGGTCTAAATAAGATTAAAAATATCGTAAACGCCGCACCTGTGGGAACACTACTTTTATCGACAGTGTCTCATTGACCTAGCTTTAATCAAAGTTTTCTGAACAGTGTAGAGTGCCTCATTTTTAATAATTTAGGATTTTAAAATTTTATTTAAAATATTTAAATCAGGTTTTAAACATTTTTATGTAATTTTTTTTTTATTAAGAAGACGTCAATTGGCATTAAAACCATCCACAGCGCGGGACGCGGACCCTCTCCTTAGGCGCTCCACATTTTTTTAAGTGGCCGTCGCAACTTAGCACGCTTTTTACGTCGCATGCACTTTATCCCTTTTTAGCTTCAACTTGAAACCCTCAAACTCTGAGTTGTCAATATCTGGGTGGAAGAGTAGTAGATTTTCTTTGTTCACCTGTATGGTTCAGTTGTTCAGTATCATCATCCGAAATGTCACAGTTTTCATAATCGGTGAAGTCAGAAGGTTTCGCGTTGTTGAGCAGGGGGCTTGAGAACAGTCTTATAACAATATATATATTATTATTCATAGGATTAATGAATTTTTATTTTATCCCAATTTTATGCGCGCGAAAAAAAAACAAAATCGTAAATGCCGCACTTGACAAAAAAATAACTTTCAAACTCGTAAACGCCGCGTCGTTTCTTTCATAAAATACGGTATATGTAATGCTCAGTATAAAATATCAATATTTTGAAATACTTCTTTCAATTTTGCCAATGGTTTAAATTACTAATATTTTAATGTTGTGCATATTCAACTCAAATTAAATATTATTCAAATTCAATATGTAAAATAATAAACATACATTTAAAATAATCGACAAAAAACTGAAAAATTGTGATCATGTGGTTTAAACTACTGGTGTATTACATGAAAAATTAATTTTCTATGAAAGATATTTTTATGAAACATATATATACATATATATATATATATATATTAATGGAATTAATTCAATATAAATTTTGGAGTCCGCTGCTTTCTCAATTCCGTGTCTGTTCAAAATTTTCGAAGGAAAGCGAAATGCGTCTTGTGTTGGTTGAAACCTTCTGTCTACTTCCCCTACCTACTCCCCCCCTAGTGTCAGGAGTCGGAGCAGACGCGACGGGGCGTCCTTTCACGTAGAATGATGAATTGCATAGTGGGGGAAGACACTGAAATCATCAGAATAGAAATATATGCGTTTTGTTTTAATTATAGCTCCCTCCCTAATTAATTGAAATGAAATATTTTTATATCAGTGGATAAATTAGAAACTGTACATTATTTCGTGTTTTTTTAAATTTCCAAACGACCTAATAGAAGTGCCAGAATTTACAGTTTAATGAGAGGTAGAAATTATTTTGGTCATGCTCCAAATATTTCATGTAAAATCAAATATTTAAAATTATTTTTAATATAAAATGAAAACTAGGATGAAAAGTGACAAGTTTTAAGAATTGCATACAGAAAACAAAATTCAAAAATCTCAATTTTTTCATGAGATATCCTTAGAAAAGTGAGAGAAAATATTCCCATAGGTTTACATGGAGAACGGAAAACGAGATTGTAAGTGATCAGCACCCTTAAGATATGATCGTAGAAGATGGGTCCAACAATCTGGGTTCCCATATACCGCACCACACGTGTCGTACTGTGCGGGCCGATTTCGCCGTGCTCAGTTGTGGAATTAAACGGGCGAACGCCAGAACCTCCTCCGGTGTCACTCGAACATTAAACTTTGCCCATCTACTTGTTCTGGGTCGTGGTGAAACAGAGCCGATCTTTCTAAGATGGTGCAATTCATCAATTATCGTTTCATGCGTTCGATGTATATCCTCAGGGAAATGTTCTGAATAAACCCTCACAGCCCCTCTGGCATTCCCTTGACATTCACCATAAATAAGTATCATTTCGGCATATTGCATGTATGCGTAGCTTGAAATCACGATCTCAGCGCTGACTAGCATGTCCACTGCTAGATGGCTCGTGTTTTATCCCGAATGTGTGGCGCTGTGGCACTATTGTAATTTGCATAATCCCAATTTTCATGCTCGTTATAGCTCGGCTGGTCGTTTGTATTCCGCTGCCATTTATCTAGTCCTTAGTGAGTATGTTTTATTTTCCGGTTGTCGATTCTACCTACTTTGACGTTTGAATGTTTGTTCGACCCATAAAAGTTAGCTGTGAGTTTTAGCTGAAATAACCTTCTTTGGTGATTCCCCGATTTGGCGATACCAGCTAAAGGTGGTTTTTGCCGTAAAAAGGACATTGCACCCTGATTTTGATCTCGAATTACTTTAATTCATCTTTTAACTAGTCCCTCAATGAAAGACAAAATCAAGTGCAAAAATCTCAAACTTTGAAATTTAATAACTGTGTCAATTTTTGTAGTACAGATGTGAAACTTTTTGTGTTATATCTGTTATGATATGCATAAACTTTTACTAAATATAACTATAGGGACTGGGGGACAGTATAAAAAGTTAGATTTCGTAATTTTTATGAAATTGATTTTTTACTTTAAATAATGCCGCAGCATGAATATTTACCTCATTTGAAACGTTTTTGTAATTGGAACTATATGTCTACGACCAACGGTTGAGAAATTAAAGGTCGGCAATAGATAACATATTGCACCCTGTATAATAAAAATAAATACAATTTCTATTAATATAATTAATATATTTTTTATAAATAAAAAAAAAATTGCAACATCAAATTACGTATTCTTACTACTTTGTGAAATAAAACAAATTGTTAAGTAATTTTCATCAATTAAGGTAAACTTTCTTTTTTACTTTATGTTATAGAAATGCAGTAACGTTTAACGGTCATTAATCATATAAAAATTCTGAAAAAAAAAATTGTCTAGCTGAGAGGGAGGATGTAACTAACCGCACCTAAAGTTTAAAAAATTGTTTATCGACAGTTTTTATAACTTCACGTTAATTTTTTCTGATAATATATCATTTTACTTTTACCTCAGAAAATATAAACATTTTTTTCCTGGTCTTTTCAAAAACGATATATTTCAACAAGTCATCTAAAGATATCAATATATCCATCTTTTTTTTTTAATCGCCTTTTTGCTTTTTTTTAAAATTTTGTTCTATCAACTTTCCGATCATTTTCTTGATACATAGGTATCAACATAATTTTTTCCCCAGAACGCTTAATTAGGCTTAACGACAATAAGATGGTGTTTGTACTTCTAGAACATTTAGTACACACCTGGTCTGGTTACAACTTTATTAAGCGCTGGAATACCGCATCTCGTATGATACTGCTTTAGGGGAAAACTGTAAAATTAATACGGTTAATCTTTTTTACATTTTTGTTCTTTAACTACGGAAGCCTGATGACTTGTTTTCTGGGTACTTCGCAGATCGTTAGTCACGCTGTTTGCTAATGACCATTTTTATTTTTAAAAGTTTTTAGTGCACCCAAACTTTCAAAATAAATATACTTTTTGATATTAAAAAGAAATTTGCGTAACTTTCACATAAGCTTTAATTTAATGCTGCGGAAATCAGGAAAATACTTTTCCCTTTTTTTCTTTTAATTTTTCTTGACACATGATTTTAGTTTTCCGTCATTAACACTGAAAAAATAATCAAAAGTGAATTATGATTTAATGTGTGTTTATGAATATGTCAGTTAATTATATAATTATTTAACAAAATGCTTAATTTCTATAAATCAGATAGTGTTTTTTAAAACCTTTGCGATATAAATTTGCAACACATTTGCCAATGAATGTGATTTATTTTCAAAAGCATTCAACTTTCTAAATAGATATAGCTTTTGCAATTAAAAATAAAATTTTACAAGTTTAACGCTATTTTCAATTTAATTTTGCGAAAATCAAGATAATTATTTACACTTTTTTCTTTTATGTTATTTTATTTTAGCTTTAGACATAAATTGTGTCAAGTATTTCGTCGTTTTTCGCCATTAATACTGAAAAAAAAAATAATTGTGGCAGTTAATTAAACACTAAAATATGTAACTTTTAAAAGTTACATAATGTTTTTAAATCATTAAATTATAAATTTGAAGTGTATTTGCTAATAAATAAGATTTATCTAAAAGTTTTTGGTGAATTGAAACTTTTAAACTAAATATAACGTTTGAAAAAAAAAAAAATTAGGAACTTTTACATGTGCTTTTATTTCATGTTATTAGAAATCAAAGTTTCTCCTTCCTTTTCTTTTTCTTCCGGACAATAATTAAACGGGAAGTATTTTGAAACTTTTTGCCAAAAATATATTTTTCAAAAAATATATATTCAAAAGAAAATTAATAATCTTGTGTTTTTTGGAGGTACATTAATTACATTACTACTAAACAAAATACTTAATTACATAATACTTTTCGGATTTTGCAGTATATATTTGGAGTATACATGAAAATGATTAATGTTATTTGTAAACGCTTTTAATGAAAAATTTAAAATAATAGTATTTTTTTCACATGAAGAGGAAATTTAGGACTTATGCTATAATTGTATGCTGTCGAACTTGAGCTTTTTTTTCAAACATTAATTAAGACTTATTTCATATTTCCTCCTTCATCGTTATGAATATAGAAGAATAATGCTGAAAGGAGAATTGGTATCTAGTGTTTGTTTTGAATTGGGCTTTATTAGTGTTTGTTAATTAATTTTAAGATAAAAATGATGTAATTTAAACATGCATTTCTTTAGGTGTGAAATATGTACAGAACAATATTTTCCAAGTCAATAAAGTGATGGTATATACAACCTATATAAACTATTTTCAAATTCCAGCTATGTTTATTTAAACATTAAACGATTATTTAAAGTTTTATACATAAATTTTAACTAAATAATACGTAAACATTAAAATATCTTACGAGAACCTTGTTATTCTATTGTCTAGCTTACTATTTGTTTAAGCTATCATTAATTCACAACATAAAAACATTAAATTTGAATACTAATACTTTCCATGACAACGGAATAAAATCGATAATACTCATTCTTTCAGTTTGCAATTAAATGAAAGAGCTTATTCATTAGCAATTCGCCAAATCCCCAATTTTCTCTTTGAGGATTACTCTAAAACCTGTTTTCTATTTGGAGTAATTGAGTAATACTCTGAAGAGAATTAAAAATATTTTTAATGTAATTCTTGCTATTCAGTTTATTAAAGAGTCGATAAAACAGTTAAAGTGGCTCCCATATCAGTTTTTTTTCTAAAAAAATTAAAATTTTTGAAATTCTTTATTATATTTGTCGAATGTTATATAATAATTAGGTTAACTGAAATCGTTAAACAGTTATTTTTTGGAGGCCAAAGTTTGCTTTAAAAAATATATTTGCTATTTTTGTTCACATTTTACCTATTTATTTAACACAGAGTGAACAAAAGTACCGTTTTGATTTTGATATTATACTTCTGTTAGGGTTATAAGGATTTATAGAGCATTAATATAAAATTGGTACTTAAATTCAACAACAACGTCAACAAAAACCACTTTGTTTAAGAGAAAAATAAAACTTGTTATGCCAGTAGTAATATTTCAAACTGGGAGAAAAACACTTATATCTTGGAAGAAAGTTTAGATATATCCTCTTAAACATGACAAATTATGACAAAATCCATGCTCAGATATCTGGGCATAAATTTTCAGTTAGGGCAGGGCACAACTCTTGGTATCACACAAAACTTGTTATACCTACTGATTTAATCATCGTAGGTATAAGTGGTAAAAAAATACAAAAATTCTCCGATAAGGTGGCGCTGTAATATATATGAAACATTTAATTCGCTTTATAAATAATAAATAACATTAAAAAAGTGAAACTGGTCAATAAAAATGAAAAATCTGCCATAAGATTTTTCATACAGTGAAATACAGCATATCCAATGATCGGGAAACAACTGGCACACCCACACTGTCTTGCGGAGACTGTTTGCTGGCTTTAAAGACCGCGGTGAGACCGCATGGGCCTTGCTTTATTTAAATTATTTAACTTTGTAGTATTTTATTAGCAAGAAAAATAAAATAAAAAATCATTTTTTGAGAATTTTGACCCTCAGACTCTCTTAAACTATAATCCTTTTCCTATTCATAATATCTTGTCTTCTCTCAACCTCTTTTATTCTGGCCATAAGCATATGCGATACGTAATATGTGCGTTGTACACGCGATATGTAATATAGCGTGACATGTGACAAGTGTGGGGGGAGGAAGTATGGTGAAGTGTGACACTTTGTGACAAAAGGAAGGGATAAAAAATATTGGTGGTAAAAAATATTGAAAAAAAAAGTATATCCTTCATGGACAGCCGCTATGTTAGTTTTTACATGTCATATATCCAAGATTCTTTTTACATTGAAGAAAAATTAAGAGTTTTGTATCAGTTAAGCGTATAGAAAATAATGTAGGGAGCAAACTAGATTGAATGTAGTCTACAAGATTCATAAAAAATATGGTTCTGTTGCAACAAGAGTTACCCACGTTACTCTTCGTAAAAGTACTCCATTGTGTGACTTACAAGGAGAGAGGTTCTGAGGTCGGGGACACATAATGGTGTGAACTTTTGTGTATCGATAGAGTATAGTTAGTATAAATATATGAAAGCCATAAAGCGCATTATCCTGGGATCTTGAGAAATAAGTCCCAAAATCTACGTTACAGTTTATAAATGAATAAATTTCTTATTTTCTGCAACATGGTTGTCAGCGTGCTCGATTGCAGCATTTTCTTTTAGAATTTCAATTCCAGATATGACCATTTTTTCGTAGTAAAAATTTTTATCAATTATTTTCGAACCCCAATAGAAAAAATATGTATATTGATTAAAATTTATGAAAAATATAAATGAACTATATTTTTGTAGCATTTAAGTACAGTATTAAATATGAAATTTTGCGTATTTAAATATTTAATGAAAAGAAAAAGAAAAAAAAAGTAGATAATTTATATTTCTATACACCAGATATGTTTGCTTTTATTTAAAACTATTTACAGTTATTTAAATAAATAATTTACTATTTTTCACACAGAAATAAATTAAAATACGTCATATAAATCTATAATATATTATTTATTTCCGTTTCATTATTAAAACATTTTAAAAGTTTCATGATTTATTAAAAATATGTTTTTAGTTTTTATGTATGATTTTTTTAAATCTCTGATTCTTGATTTCGTAATTAGAATAATTGTATACGTAATAATTATTTTTAGCAATTCAAATTCATTTTTAATATGTTTTTATAATTCAATTTAATTATATAAATATAATTTAAGCTACACAGTAAAAAAAAAAAAAAAAAAAATCCGACCAAGTTTCCTGTAGTAGACGGAAAAATAGTTGCCCTTTTCGGGACGGAAAATTTTCTAACCCAGCTCGGAATAAAATCCGTAAAATACCATTTTAGTTATTATTTAGTTGTTTTTTTTTTTTTTTCGGATTTTATTCCGAGCTGGGTCGGAAAATTTTCCGTCTCGAGAAGGGCAACTATTTTTCCGTCTCCTACATTCCGTCGGATTTTTTTTACAGTGTATCAAATTTATTTCATTAACGCAAACTTTATTCAATCAACTGTGATTTCACAAAGTAATCTAATAAAATATCATTTTTATTTTTTTAAATACTAGGAGGCTCTGCCCCCTACGAGCTACGCTTGCCAACCCCCGTTCAGGCACAGGAAACTCTAAAAGCACGCTAATTTGGTCAGCTTTAAAATTTTTTCGGAAGACTGAATTACAATAATAATAATAATAATTATTATTATTATAAAAAACAGTGACGATCTCTCTGTTAACGGGCTGTTTTCGTCTTTGAATAAATCACATCAGTGAAACACTTGAGAATAAACTAATAAAAAATTGTCTCCCAGTATTTTTTAACAACGCTATAAAAAAGTTATTTTAAAAAAGACATTTTAAATATATCGTTTTAAATTAGACGTACTTTTCACCAAAGCTTTCTTCCTCTTTTTTAATATTCACGTGAAAATACTTTTGTTGTTAGAAAGGAAATATTATTTGCGTTGTCTTAGAATTCCCAACAATAGTTTAAAAGATTGTCTCAAAATATTAAATAAATGTCTCACTTAAATATATTTTTTAATTTAAACTGTTTGGCAATATTATTGTTTGGTCATTTTAAATATGACGTAATTTCCTCCATTTACGACTTTTAATGCATATTAAAGAATTTATTATTTTACAATTTTCTTTCTCTTTTAAGATTCACGTTTAAATATAGTTTTTATGACGTAATTTTTAATATTTTCCTGTCTTTAATACGTAATTATTTAATTCTAAATTAAAAGTTTTTTTTCTGTTCATAATAGTCACGTGCCCATAAATTTTTAATTTAAAGGAAATAAATTAAAATTTATTTCCTTTGCGCTGTTTTTAAAATTGGTAACAATTTAATTCCCTTTTCTAAAAAATATAAAAAATATTTCTCGAAAAGCTGAAAATTTGAATTTAAAATTGAAATAAATCCTCAAAAAATGAGTCAAATAAAAAAAAATAAATGCAGTCTACACACCGAGAACTTCTAATGTATAAAATGATCTAAAAATATTTAAATTCCTATGTGTAGTTTTTGCTAATATAACACTTTTTTAATTAAACAATTTTGACGAACTAACATTAAATATCTCTTTAAATAATTCTTCGAGTTAAAAACTGTCTGTATATGTGTGTTTATCAAACATTTCTCTATAACACCACCGATTTTCATATTTTTGTATGCCGTAGTTTTCTTAATATTAACGAAGAAAGACACCCGGTCACAAAAAATTCAAAAACAGCGGCGGTGACAGCATTAGCTGCCTTTTTTTAGAATATAGAGATAAACTAATTATAATGAGTTAAATCTAGTAAGTAATATATAATGTGCATTTATTATTTCATAAACAAATAATCACATCAACACCGTCTATAAAAAAATTTGATGTCGTTTCTTTTAATGACACAAATATTATTTAGCATTCAGTACCCAATTTGTTACTTTTTCTATTACAAGATTACATTTAATCTTAATGTTGTAAACAACAAACAGTTCAGCGAACTTAAGAAAAAAATGAAGCTGTAAAAAGAAAATGTAGACTATTTTTACGCACAAATACTGTCTCAAATTAGCCACACTAGAAACATCAATTTTCTCTGGAGTATTTACTTAAAAATATTTTTCCACAAACTCTAATTATTGTTGTGTTTCGGACTTTTTTTTTTTACAACGATTTTTTTCTATTCATTTAAAAAAAAAGCTATTTTCTGTTCAATTAAGTGCAAATTTAGGTAGTTCCAGCATATTTAGCATGCATTTATTGAAAAAGTTTTTTTTCTTTTGTTAAGTTAATGTTCCTTGTTCTTTTACAGAAATATGCTCTACAGTGGCGTCCATGCACTGTAAACAGGAACTAAAAATCATGCGTTCAGCATAGATTATGAACCACTTTCCAACACATTTAAAGTGCGGTAACAAAATTTTACAGTCTATTAAGGTGAAAGTCTAAATAAACGTTTTAGAATATGCATAACGAATTCGAAAACCTAATTTCTTCAATTACTAATCGGATAAATATCCGAAATGTTTTTTGCGGCTCTGTATATGATCTGTAGATTTGTATGTATACTACCTGGTATATAAAAACAGGTTAGTTCAATTGAACGCATGGAACAGTTGAAAATTCTCATTCAGCAATTTCCGTCAACAAACGGAAATGTACTTGAAATTTTTGCGTAACCCTGTATACGACCTATAGAATTTATACACACCAAATAATATGCAAAAAAAAATAGTTTGATTTTCAAACGCGTACCAGAACTTAAAACGCACTTCCAGCAATTATTCTTAATAGGCACTATTATAGTCAAATACTTTTGCATGTTCCTGTAAATGGTGTGAACTTCAACTGAGCCGTCTGCCTATTGTTCGCCAATTTAATCGTAACTATCACTTAAGAATCACCACTGCAGAGTATGTTATTATTGCAATTAGTCATTTTTGAAGAGTAGATAGTATTGCAATTAGTCGTTTTAGAGGACTAAATAGTAAAACAGAAAATGCGTTTGAAATGTTTTACAAATTACTCTTACTACCTTTTATCTAAGAAATTTTACTAGTTTTCTGATGTTGATCATTAAATAACCTAATGACAATGTTGTTGTTGATGATTATGATGATGAAAACCATTCATAGAAATAAAAGGTAGAGCTTCACTGTGATTGTGCTATACAATTGTTCACATTTTCGACAATTATATTCGCAAAAAACGAATGCATTTTCCTAAAATAATATTTAAAAGACTGAAGTCAAACACATAAAGTTGCGATTTGCGTTGCAACTTTTATTTTAAATTACTCAATTTCTTTTTTTACGCTTTTTTTTATCTTTCATCTAAAAAAAAAAAAAAAAAAACTTTGTTCGTATCTCATTTACGGGAAAAAATGAAAAGTAATTAAGATTTATGCGTATTTTATGGCTATGACCCCGATTTGAGATCAGGATTTAAATTAAATCATGGAACCGTGAGAGCGTTAATAGCTCATAGAGTGAGATCAAAATGGGAATTGAGAGTTATAATTGTTTGTTTGTTTTCATCGCTTTCCCAGGATTTGGGAGAAGATTAATGTTTAGTTCACTAATTCGAGTGTAGGCCACTAATTAATCATTTAATTTAACAAATGAGATTAATGAAAGTTTATCTTCATTATTCATTCTCTCGAACCCTATCTATTTATCCAAAAATCATTGGATGATCTTAGACACGTGATTCTCCTATTTCAGCTAAGCTTATTTGACAATTCTGATTATTAATTTGCTTTATTTTATTTTACTGCATGTGTGCTTATTATTATTTTATATTACTGCTTTTTAAAGTAAATATAAAACATTATACTGACATAAAATATACTGACATAATACGAACTTTAAAAAGTTCACTGTTTTACTTAAAAGGCGACTAAAATAATAAAAGAGATGTTACAATTTACAAATATACATTTTATTTCAAAACTTCTTAGTACTTTCGCGTTTTACCAAGCCCTTCATCAAAGAATATTATAATAACTAATTGCCATTTATTTATTCAAATAACGCCACTTCGTTTTGAAAACGAGAGAGCCATTAATGAAAGCTGAATGACCTTTTTAAAATGATGTGACGTATTTGTATAAATAAACAGCAATTACCCAGCAAAGAGGAAATTGCTGGCCAGCAGCAAGATAGGTGCTGGCAATGATGGAGAATTGCTGGCTGATGGTCTACCACTGCATGACCACTGCTGGACAGCTGCAGTCAACTTTGCTGTTGGAAATCATCAGATAAAATTCTGGTGGGCATCCATTTTATCTCATGCGCTGGCCCACCACTACATGGAAGTGCACGAACTTTTGCAGTATCATTGTTGGGAACCCTTACGCTAGGTGGCGCTGCGAATATCGAAGACATTGAGTATTTGAACACACAAATCTGAAATGAATATCTTAACACAATTTAAGCTGTGAAGCTAATTTTTTTTTGAAACTGTAAAAAATATAGCACCACTGCCACCAACAAAATAAATAAGTAAATGAATAAATAAATAAATTCTTTATTTCATTGCACTTTTTTTTCTCCTTAAATCTGGTGGAACAGATGTCATAAGTTCCCCCCGGCCGCCAACTTGGAATTTTCTTGGCGTGAAAACCCTTTTTCCGCCAAGTAGTAAATGTCGCCAAGCACCGGTTTAAACGGATGTTTGGCTTAACGAAAATAAAATGTAAATAATAAACAAAATTCGCTAAAATGGCAACCAGTAATCCTTGTATGTGCGCTTCGCGCACATTTTCCGAAAAAAAACATCACTGCATTCAACACTTCTCGAGGTGTAGCATTCTCAAAATTCAGCAGTTTTCGCTTTCTAGCAATCTCATAATATAAAAACTTTTAAAGCAAAAATACACATAAAAAACAAAATTCGCTAAAATGGCAACCAGTAATCGTTGTATGTGCGCTTCGCGCATATTTTCCGAAAAAAAAACATCGCCGAATTCAGCATTTCTCGCGATATAGAATTCTCAAAATTCAGCAATTCTCGCTTTCTAGCAATCACAAAATGTAAAAAACTCAAAAGCAGTAAAATACATAAAATTATCAACATACCTTAACAAACATCTGCTTTCTTGAAAGATCCAGCTCGAAATATTATCGCCGACATTTTCCTAAATAGGCTTATCAATACGTATTCACAAACTATAAACAAACCTTCTTTTCTTGTCAAAATTTCCTCATATTTCCTAATTATTTCAACAACAGCGTTTAAACGGACTACAGAAAACATAGTTAATCAAATACATTCAATAAATTTCACATAAAAATAAAAAGGCAGAACTATACAATACGATATCAAAATACATTCACAATATTCCAACATTAACTTCTCGGTTGCCAGAACGACACGTCACACGACATTCAACATATCGAGGTTGCCATATCCATAACCACCGTCAACACGCCAACACGCCAACAAAAAATCGCCAAACATTTCAAAACAACAACGGCGGAGGGAACATACGGCATCTAAGCCAATCTGGTTTTACTAGGTTACAAAGGATTTCGATTTTCATAATTCACGCAGTTCAGAATCAATAATAAAAAAAAGCGTATAAAATACATAGGATTTCTATACAATAGAATAATTTCTATACCAGTTTAATGATTAGGAACGTAAATCACAAAAGAAACAAGCTTGAAATAGTGTAATGAGAGCTTGAAAACTACGAGCAGTCGTAGTGTACGCTGAAAGCACTTGTTCCTGTCCGATCACGAAAACCAAGCAGCATCGAGCGCGGTCAGTACTTGGGAGGGTGATCACATGCAGTTAAAATATTTCTAAAGACATTTCTATAGCTCTCGGTGAAACTAGCTTATAGAAAAAAGAGCCATAATTATATAATACTTTGTTTTTTTTTTATAGAATTCTATAAGAAATTTTTGTAAGGGAAAGTGCTGGGCCAGAAAAGGAATAGCAGTGGGATAGGTGCTAGCACTGCAGGAAAAGTGCCGGATTGAAGTAATGTGATGGCATACCAATGCTGGCCTGCTGTTGGCCATCACTGATGGGCCAGCTGCATTCGGCTGGGACACTTTTCGACAGGTTTAAGTAATGGCAACCTTGCACTTTACCGCTGACGGCACTGCTGGCTGCCATCTTTTTTCCAGCTGATGGCCCACTGTTTCTTTCTTTGCCGAGTAGATATTCTCTGATGAAAGTCTTGGTAAAACCCGAGAGTACTAAGAAGTTTTTAAATAAATTGTATATTCGCAAATTGTAGCATCTCTTTTATTATTTTAGTCGCCTTTTAAGTTAAACAGTGAACTTTTTAAACTTCGTATTATATATTTTATGTTTGAATCGAGGTGAAATATTGAGTTTCCTCTTTTGATTTTATCATACTGCCTTGAGTACATATAAAAAGCAATTAAATTAAAAAAATAAAAGCATATCGGCGCTTTTTTAAGATGGCAAATTAAATTCCAGACTAGTCCAACATGCTTTTTACACGGACTATACCACAACTTTCGCTGATTCTTTAATTTTGAAAAAAAACTGCAAAGATTACCATTACAGACTTTCATGGAGGGATGGTTTACTAAGCTATACCCATGTACCTTCAATGAATGAGGTTCGATTCTAATGCAATTTTCTTGCTTCTGAAAAAAAAAATCTTTAGCTTTAACTTTGACTGAGTCCAGTATGTGTTTGATGTTTTATGGTTGTGGTTTAGTGTAATACTGGTGAGGCTATGCGATGACATAGCGAAACGTTTACTTTGTATGATTTTAATTAAACGTTTTTATTTTTTTTTATTTAATTGCTTTTTAAACGTATTCATGTCTGTCTAATGTTTCATATTTACTTTGAATAATACGAGGGTGGTTCAATAATTATTGTCCCGAGTGTGTATAAAACATTTGTACTGCGATGGCTGATGTGATTAACGAATATTGAAGCCTAATGTCTCAGATAGATGTATGTTCAATTTCAGAACTGTAGCTGCTATATTAACATATTTTTTTTCGTTTTAGATGTGAGAGGTGGTACCTAGCTTGTAAAGGAGGGGGGGCGGTGTCGGGGGGAAAGGCTGGTTTGGAGCTTATGGCGGCAGACCTGAAGCAGTTCTGTGATAGATTTGTGACAGTGGATGAGACGTGGCTACTTCACTATGATCCTGATTCTAAACGGCTGTAGCCACGTCTCATTCACTATAACCCCCTCCCCTAACCCCTCCTTTCAAGCTAGGTGCGACCTCTTACACTAAAAATGAAAAACATATGTTAATATAACAGCTACAGTTCTGAAAATGAGCATATAGGCATCTAAGACATTAGGCTTCAATATTACACATCAACCATTGCTGTACAAATATTTTATCCACACTCAGGACAATAATTATTGAACCACCCTCGTATTTTAATTCAGACGTTAAAATGTACGTGCATCTTAAGAATTACTACTTTTGCTTACTATTATTTTTTATTTTGTACACAAGAGGAATATCACACAACTTCTTTCTTTCTAAAATTCCAAATATTACATTAGCAAAAAAGAAAAAAAAAAAAAAAAAAAAAAAAAGAAAAAAAAAAAGGCTATTTTAAATATTAACTATTTCTAAAAAAATTAATAAAATACTTAATGGGCCTACAACTGTTCAGTCTTCGGACAATACTATTTTTTGAAAAAATATCCATAAAAGATCGATATTTTAGGAGCCTTTTATAACAAAGTGTACAAAAAATTTCTATAATTAAGCTAGGTATGACTAAAAATGTGTCGGCTGCACTCAGTTTAAAATAGAGGAGACTAGGGAGGGTTGACCCACTTTTTACAAAATGATTTTTTATTTTTTAAATATTGAACGTAGAATAAAGTTTTACATATCATTTTATTCATTATACAATCAGTTATCAAAATAAAATTGCTACATAAGTATAATATATACAAAATTTGAAAAATGATTGATTTTAATCATGAAAAAATAATGGGTCAAGGCTCCCCACATACGGGAGGGTTGATCCACTATATGGGAGGCTTGACCCACTTTGTTTCATATTGAAATATTTGTGAAGAGAAATAAAATCAGTTAAAATAAAGCAAAATAAATTTATGCTACATGCTTTAATTATTATTAAAATATTTTTGTATATATGATGCTTAATCGCAAGTCAGAGGAGAAAAAATTTTGTTTTAAACAGAATTTTGTTTGAGCAGGTATAATTGTACAGCAAGGAAAATAAAATTTGAACATTTAAGACAGTATTCCGCTAGAGACAGGTTCCGTTTTCATAGGGTTTCATGTATTATTATTATTAGTCACTGTCCCGCTTTTTTTGTCTTCTTGTCCTACTTTTTGTAACATTCGACCTGACAACTTTAGTTGCCACATAGTTTGGCTTTATCTCGCTCTATTCATCATGTTGAAATTTGTCTATATACCTTCCTAAAGTTTTTCGGTCAATGCTATGTTCTTATGCAGCCGCGCGAGTACTTAACTTATCATTAACATCTTTTAACCCTTTCATGGGCAAAGTACTTTCAGTGCAAAAATGTTGCAATAAAGGACTGTCACGGGAATATACGAACAAATTTATTTCAAAATATGAAAAAGTCCGTATTTCACATACATATTAAATGGAAAAGGTTTTAACAAAATTCTGGTACCTTTGTGGCGTTTGGGAATTAAAATTAAGTGGTTTCATAAACATACCACTGCCCCTGAAACTGTTAAGACTGCTGTTTTCATACTTTCTAGTCTTTTCCACTGTTTGTACATACTTAATGTAAGTAATATTTAAAAGGAAAAAAGTTCCTATCAACTTTCACTTTTATATTTCATTAACTGTTTTCGTGAAGTGGATACTATAGCAATTTTCCATATCTTTCTTTAATTAATTTTAAATGTTTTCTTTTCCATCACCCCATTTTACTGTAGGTTTGCAGAATAAATTTATATTCATTTTTATATATCACCATTAATCTTTCATTATGCACAATGCATAATAAAAATACATCCAAAACCGCCTAAATTATCACATTGACGAAGGTCAATTTTATTAAATCTGAATTTTAAAACAGTAGAAGATCCACCCTGTTCTGAAAGTCTTTTGTAAATTTGTGTTCTAAATAGGTTTACTAAGTTTATGCATCGGTAAATATCTTTTAATGTCCATAAAATTTCTTACAATCTAAAAAATTATGTACAACATGATATAAATGCATTTTCTGTAAGGTAGAACTCATGCCCTTAGTCAATGATTTTTTTTTTTAATGAAAACGAGAATTATCGCTTTCCGTCGTGAATGTGTTAAGGCTGTTCTCAACTGCTCTGCTCAACAAGCGCAAAACGTTTTGACACATTTACAAATTCATTTTTTAAAGGAAAGATATAAAATTGGAAAGCCTGACCATGGAAGCGATTTGGAATCGAACTGTGTTGTCCATTGTTTGATCCATCAATTACCTATTGAGTTATAAACGATTTGGATCACGTGACACGGCATTTTTCTCCCCTTACTGACTGGATTTTCTTCTTTCGTTCTGAAGTTCAGTTCAAAATGCCAACTTTGACAGTATTTTCTGAAAGATTTATTGCGTTTACAAGAAAACGGAAAAACAGTTCGATGACATAGTTTCTGAATAACAACACCTTCTAGTTTCATTCGTTTCCGAACAAAAATGAATTAAAACTTATATCAGAAAGTTGATCCTTTGGATTTGAGAACACACTTAAGGGAGCGTTGAACATCTGGTCAACCCTCCCTCACATTGACTGGGTCAAGCCTCCCCACACAGCCCTTTTCTAAAGAATAGCACATTATTATGTTAAGCTTAATTTACTTTATAATCTTTATTCCCGGAATAAAAGCTCGATATTTCTGCATTACTTAAAACCTACTTATTTAAATTTCAATGATATATTTTTTCTGAAAAAAGCTTACAAAGTATTTCTAAAAAAAAAACACACCTTTTATGCTGAAAACGCCTCACAATTGATTTTTTCACACCTATTTCGATTATCTGTATGAAACACAGACTGTTGTTTGAGCATTCCAGTAGCTTTGGTTGACACCTATTCATAAAACTCTGAAATTCTTTTAAATATGAAAACTGATGGGTGGGTTAAGCCTCCCGTATGGTCAACCCTCCCTAGTCTCCCCTATCCTTGTCAGCAATGATTAAAATGATATTTTAAATTCCTTTATCAGAAAATGGTAGAAATGTTCTTTTGTTTTAAAATTGTGGCAAGATTTTTCTTAAATTACTTAATATTTTTACACGAAATATTTACGAACTTACATGTTATGCCTATATCTTAAGACCTAACTTAAATTTATTTATTATTCCAGGCTCAATAATCCATGTGCAATACTTTGAACTTTCATTTAATAGAAAGTTCAAAGTTGAAAATTTTGTGAAAAAATACAGAGATTTAGGTTCAGTATTAAGATATAGGGGAGACTAGGGACGGTTGACCATACGGGAGGCTTGACCCACTCATCAGTTTTCATATTTAAAAGAATTTCAGATTTTTATCACTAGGTATCAACCAAAGCTACTGGAATGCTCAAACAACAGTCTCTGTTTCATACAGATAATCGCAATAGGTGTAGAAAAAATCAATTGTGAGGCGTTTTCAACCTAAAAGTTGTGTTTTTTAGAAATATTTTGTAAGCTATTTTCAGATAAAATATATCATAGAAATTTAAGTAAGTAAATTTTAAGTAATGCAGAAATACCTAGCTTTCATTCCAGGTATAAATATTATACAGAAATTTAGGCTTAACATAGCAATGTGCTATTCTTTAGAAAAGGGTAATATGCTATTCTTTAGAAAAGGGATATGTGGGGAGGCTTGACCCAGTCAATATGTGAGAGGGTTGACCAGATGTTCAAGGCTCCCTTAACACATTCACGACGGGAAACGAGAATTCTCGTTTTCATTCAAAAAACATCATTGACTAAGGGCGTGGCTTCTACCTTCAGGAAATGCATTTATGTCATGGTGTCCATATTTATTTAGATTGTAAGACATTTTATATTAAATTCGTGCATTGAAAGATATTTACCGATGCATAAACTTGGGAAACGTATCAGAACGCCAATTTGCAAAAGTCCTCCTGATCAGAGAGGAGCTTCTAGTTCTTCTATTGTTTTAAAATTTAGATTTAATTAAAAATTGCTCCTCGTCAATGTATTAATTTAGGGGTTTTGGAAATCTTTTTATTATACACTGTGCATGATGAAAGATTAAAAGTTTCAGACCTGCCAACTGCTACGAAAAAATCGTAGTTGCTACGATTTGAACCTATAAACTACGATGCTACGAAAATCAGTCTTAAACAATGATTTTTTGCAAAAAACACAAACGCATTTTTGTTTCTAGTTGCGATTTTTATCCCGCACAGCATATTTTTCAGGAGTGATTCTGTTCCGAAATTTCCAACATTTCAAAGCATTAATTTCCAAAAGTTTTAAAAAACTGGTCATTAATCCGAAAATTCGTACATTAAAAAATATTCATGGGAAAAAAAATCTGGGCTATGTATATCAATCACAAGTGAATCGTGTTTCTGTAAATATTTATACAGGAATTCCCTTCCGTAGAAACAGAGATGCCATTTTAAGAATTTCTGGAGGAGGGGTGGGGGGGGGGAGGGGTCTTTGAGGGGCAAGATTTGAAATAGTGTGCAAAATCGCGTGATTTGTACAAATTATTATTAAACATTTCAATTTACGAATTGTTATTAAACATTCCATTTTTGCGTGGTAAAAAAACGCAAAATTCGTCAAAGGAATGCGGTAAAAAATGAGAATTTCGTCAAAAGTTCATGGTAAAAAGTGCAGATTTCAACAAAGTATCGTGATAGAAAAATGTGAATTACGATTGTGGGAAAAGAATTGTGAATATCCTGAAATGATCGCGGGAAAAAAAATTCGAGAATTTCGTCAAAATTTACTGCACTGGGCTAAAAAATTGGAACCAGGCTCCTTTTACAAATGTAAAAAAAAAAAAAAAAAAAATGCTGCAAAACGAGAAGAAACTTTAAATATTGTAGGAAAATATTCAGAGGAAAAAATTTTACTATATTGAGTTAAAAGACTGAAACCTTATTCCTTTTACGAATGTCAAAAGATGGCTGTGAAACACGAAAAACCAACCAACCAACCTCCAGATTAGTTTTAATTTTATGTGCTACGATTTCTCATTTTCAAAGGTTGGCAGGTCTGAGTTATATATAAAAATTAATGTAAATTTATTCTGAAAAGCTACAGTAAAATGAGGTGATGGAAAAGAAAAAGTTTAAAACTGATTAAAGAAAGATGCGAAAAATTACTATAGTATCCACTGCACAAAAAAAATTAATGAAATATAAATGGAAAAGTTGATAGGAACTTTTTACCATTTAAATAGGTAAATAGAAATAATACAATAGGTAAATAGAAACAGTGGAAAGGACTAGAAAGCATTAAAGCAGCAGTCTTAACAGTTTCTGGTACAGTGACATGAAACCACTTAATTTTAATTCCCAAACGCCACAATGGCACCAGAATTTCGCTAAAATATTTTCCATTTAATATGTATGTGAAATATTTCCAAATTTTCCAAAAATATTTTCATATTTCCAAATAATTTTTTTCATATATTCCGGTGCCAGACATTTATTTCAACATTTTAGTACTGAAAGTACTTTGCCTCTTAAAGGTTAAAAGATGTTAATGATAAGTTAAGTACTCATGCGGCTGCAATAGGACACAAGCATTGATCGAAAAACTTTAGGAAGGTATGTACACAAATTTCAACACGATGAATAAAATGAGATAAAGCCAAACTATGTGACAACTATAGTTGTCAGGTTGAAAGTCACAAAAAGTAGGACAAAGAGACAAAAAAAGCGGGACAGTGGCTATTAAATCCGGACATAATAATGCATGAAACCCTATGAAAACGGAACCTGTCTCTAGCGGAATATTGTCTTAAATGTTAAAATTTTATTTTCCCTGCTGTACAATTATATCTGCTTAGACAAAATCCTGTCTAACCCTCCCATATGTGGGGAGTCTTGACCCAATATTTTCTCATGATTAAAATCCATCATTTTTCAAATGTCTTATGTATTACACTTATGTAGCAATTTTATTTTGATAACTGGTTGTATATCGAACAAAATGATATATAAATCTTTATTCTACGTTCAATATTTAAAAAATAAAAAATCATTTTGTAAAAAGTGAGTCAACCCTCCCTAGTCTCCCCTAGATATATTCTGCTGTAAATTCGTATAGATTGCTTGTAAAAAAATATTAGTTTAGAGTAAAAACAAACCAGATGTTTAATATTTTGAGATAAACCACTTTAAAGTATCCCTTTAATCCTTACTTTCATTGAGAACAACTGACAAATTTTTAATCATAACTCTGGTTATTATAAAAATATTTTGTGTGGTTTGTTTTAAGCAAAAAATAATGGCCATTCATAGATACTTTTTTTTCGAAAAATGAATTTCTTAAAGATTTAATAGTTATATTCCCGTTAAATATTTAATTGTATCATACATTACTTAACAGAAAATTTCATAAATGAAATAATTGAGATAAATAGCGTAATTAAAGGAAATGGTATGGAATGTTGTCCATTAGAAAAAAAGTCGTCTACACTTTTACCTTATAATCACATTCGGATGTAACTGAATTAGTCCTTAATTGCAGAGACAATGAAGAACTTTCAGCATAATTAAGAAACGGCACTTGATACTTAGGTCCAAAAGTAATCCTTTGAAAATAGCATATAACACATTTTTGGTAAATTTAATATTATTATTTATTTGCTAAAAATTTACGATATTTTTCCATTTCTGAAAAATAACTTTCTAAAATGAGAGATGCGAAAAATTTACGAAGGGAGAATGCGTGAATAAGTCTAGTATTATAATATTTATATACTAAATATTTTGACATTTTGGACAACATTTAAAATGGAAGTTTTATTCTACAAAATTTCAATCAATATTTCCCTTGAGATTACATTGATGAAAATAGTTCATTTTCATTTGCAAGAAAAGAAAAAACCTTTTCTCAAATAATTTATCAATATGCTGACTATTTAAATATTTCCCTAGTAGCTTGTTTATTTAAGAATTTTTCCAAGCATACATTTCAAATATATTTCTTCAAAATTTCTCCATCTTTTATATTTGCTGATGAAAGTCAAACTATATTAATTTAAAGATGTTTACTTTCAAAAGAAGTTCTCTATCTAGTCGATGCTATTTATTATTTAAAATGAATAAAATAATAATGAAAAATTCTACGTATATTTCCGATGGAAAGTTTCTTTTAATAAAAGGTGGATCATAAATAATCTTCCAAATACGAAAATTTGACAAGGATGTTACATATATTTTCATGCAAAATAGTGATCAATTTTTACAAGTAAAACAGTATCAGTTTTCTGCAATAAGCTTTTCAACTAGTATCTTTTGAACCTACATGAAACATGATTTAGATGATTTAAGGGCCTAAGATAAGAACGTGAAGACATTCGACAAGGTAATCTTAATCTAATGGCAGCGTTCTTTTCAAATTTCTCGTTTGCATTTCAATATTTTTAGAATTTTTTTTTTTCTGTGCACAGGATATCTGAGGTTAATGTCTAACCGAACATTTCCTTATTTTTAAAATTTCTGTTGCAGCTTTTTTTTCTGAAGACACTCTAAATTTCGAAAACGGTTCCAAAGTAAACGTGTCCTTGTTAATAATAATAATAAAATCTGCAATAACAATAGAAAAAATGAAAAGATACTCTTTTAAACATTGACATCAGATATCCTATTTAAACATAAATAAATAAAAATATATTGAAAAATAAACCCTATATAAAAGAATATTAAAATGCAAACGAAAAATTTGAAAAGAATCCTTCCACTGGTTTAACATTAGCTTGTGTGTACCTTCACGTTACTAGCATAGGCTGTTAAAGCTACTGTCTGTCAAGCGAAAACACTCGCAAACTAATGTTATACCTATGGAAAGTTTCTTTTCAAATATCTTGTTTGCATTTTGCTATTTTTAATTATATATATATATATATATATATATATATACTAGGGGGCTCGGCCCCCTACGAGCTACGCTCGCCAACCCCCGTCCAGACACCGTAGACTCTAAATGCACGCTAATTTGATCGGCTTTAAAAAGATTTCGAAAGATTGAATTATAATTTAAAAAACAGTGGCGATCTCTCTATAAACGGATTTCTATTCATTTCTCTTTGATTGAGGAATTTTAACGCCAAATCCGTTGCGGTACTACTTGATTATCCCGTCGACCAATTTCGCCAAATTATATAAATCGCCAAACCACTCGCCAAATTATACAAATTGACATAATTTTTATTTTAAATAACGAAGAAACAAATAAATTAGTACAACATTAATAAAAGTACAAATAAAACGTCGAAATAAAAATAACTTGATGACGTAGACACGTGTAACAACATTTCAAAATAAGCTAATATAAAAGGAATTAAGTAAACAGAGTCTTTGTCTCCTGGAATTTTTTAACAAAGTGAAAAGAAAGTTCTTTTAAATGAGACATTTTAAATTAATCGTTTTTAATCTGACGTATTTTGACCAAATTATTCTTTCTCTTTTTAATATTCACGTGAAAATACTTGTGTTAGAAATTAAATATTATTTGTGCTTTCCTAGCAAAAATAGTTGAAAAGTATCCTCTTAAAATATTAAATAAATGTCTAGCGCAATTTCTAAATTTAAACCGTTTTGCAATATTATTTTGTGTTCATTTTATGTAATAACTTTAATGTGACGTAAATATGACGCAATTTCTCCTATTTAAGACTTCTAACGCATGTTAATAAATTTATTGCTTTACAAATTCCTTTCTCTCTTAAAATTCACGTGTAATTATAGTTTTTATGACATAATTTTTAATAAGTTCCTGCTTTTTGTACATAATTATTTAATTCTAATTCCAAATGTTTTTTTCTGTTTATAATAGTCACGTGTAAATAAATTTTTAATTTATTTACACGTATAAATATATATTTTTTTAAGCAAACATTATTGCTTCCGCTGTTTATACAGTTGACAACAGTTTAAATTAATATCACTTTCTAAAAATCTGTTAAAAATATTTCTAGAAATGCTGAAAATCTGAATTTAAAATAGAAATAAAACCTCAAAAAATTAGTCAAAATAAAAAAAATTAATGCAATCTGCACTCCGGCAAATTCTAACGCATAAAATGATCTAAAAATAATTAAATTCCTATGAACAGTTTTTGCTCCTATAAAACTTTTTTAGTGGAACGATTTTGTCCAACTTTAGCATTAAATATCTCTTAAAATAATTCTTCGATCTGAAAACTGTCTGCATCAGCGTGTTTATCAAACATTTCTGTATAATACTACCGATTTTCATTTTTGTATGCATTATTTTTCTTAATATTAACGAAGAAAGACCTCCGGTCACAAAAAATTCAAAACCGGCGGCGGCGGTGACAGCGGTAGTTACTTTTTTTTAGAATAGAGAGATATATTATATACAGCTCCAAATCAAAAAAATGTGAATAAAAGAAAGAAAGGAATTGTGATAAAAGTTTTTTTTTATGTATCGCTTATACAAAAAGTAATAAAGGGTAAAAGGATAAAACTTAATATTGTAAGAATTTACATATTTTGTAGATTCTTTTAGCAAAAAAATTAAAGGAAATAATGCAAAAATTAAAATAATTGTTCACACTTGGAAAAAATCAAAATATTAGAATAACTATTTGCCTGGTTCAAAATATTAGAATGATGCATTGTAAATAATACGTGTTTAAACAAAGAGAAAAAATATGTATTCTTTTAATTTGTTTAATATTAACTTTAATAATTAATATGTTTCTTATATAATTTATAGCCTCACCTTTACATTTTATAACAGCACGAACTCACTTTGCTAAGCTAGCTACAAGTGATTCGCAAATGTTTTCTGCCCAGACATGACCATGTCGACTTTATGCTGGAAAGAAGCTCAACTTTGTCTTTTGGCCCAATATATTGTCTTTTCTTCATTATTCCCCACAAAATCTCTATTGGATTTAAATCCGGCGAATTAGCCAGCCAGGGAAGTACACTAATTTGGTGTTGGTTAAACCAGTTCTTGGTGGACACTGACCTGTGTGAGTTGCTAAATAATGTTGGAAAATAAAATTGTCACTACGTAAGATTTTCCAAAGATGGTATGCTCAAGGATTTCTTGATATATCTCAGAATTAATCTTTTCCTTAACGATACATACCCTTCCAGGACCATCTGCAGTCGTATAAGCCCATATCATTACACTGGCTGCAAATCTCACTGGTCGCTTCATGAAGTCATTGTCATATGCTTCTTGCTTCATTCGCCATAGACAAACACGTTGATCACTATATGTTACGCAAAGCACACTCTCATCACTAAACAATATCATTTTCCAATCATCCAGACCCCATAAAAGACTTTTTTTTGCACTGCTTCACTCTCTCCCTTTTCTGTTTAATAGTCATGAGGGGCTTTATCTTTGGTGCACCGGATTGAAATCCAAGTTTATGGAGACGTCTTAGTGTTGTAGATATTCTTACATTAACATTCTTTCCACTTTCGATGCAAATATCTCACACTTTTAAAACGGCTTTTTTTAGCAATACTTTTTAGCTTTCTATTATCTGTCTGAGTAGTTTTTGACTTTCCGCCGCTATTCAGATGTTTGTTTTCAAAATATCCGTCGTTAAAATATTGCTTTATTGCTCTACTAATACTTGGTTGAGAACATTTTAAGTAACTGGCGATGTATTGCTGATTACGACCTTCTTTATGCAAATCAATAATACGATGCCTTGTAGACGGACGACCCATGTTTCACGCAAAATGAAAACAATGATCATGCAAAGCGTTTTTATAACTTAAGAAGTCCCGCAGAACCTAATTTTATGATTAATTTATGCAACCTTCTGAACCAATCAGGGAAATTCACAAGTATTCTAATTTTTTGAATCACCTATTTTAGTATTTCTAACATTTTGAATAATAAAAATTATTTTACAAAAATACAATATTCACTCAAAATTTAATATTTTACAGTTTTAATTTTCTTTAATAACCTGCAAATTTATTACAACATCAACCATTGTTCTTTTTCAAATGTACTACACTGAAATAAAGCTAAATGCAATTAATACAAAAAATACAAATGAAATGAATTATTCTAATGTTTTGACCTGGAGTTTCGGAATTCGCTTTCAAAACCGGTTCCGATAGCGACAGTAACACCAAATTCGAAGAAGTAAAAAAGGGCGAATGTAGAGATCAACCTTACCTATCGAACTGAAAAAAAAAAATTAAAAACGTCGAAATGGAAACGAAATATTTGAAAAGAACTTTCCATATGTTTAACATTAGCTCGTGATTGTTTTCGCCTGACGGAATGGGAGTATTAAGACTGTTCTTACTGCTTTTTCTTCCTCAATGACGTAACTATAGAGTTGTTGGAATGACATCACAAATGGCAATTGGCTTGAATACAGACAGTTAACTGAACTTAAGTTATAAAACTCAGAAAAACATATAAAAGATAATTGGAACTGATCTAAAAATCGGACTTCCCAATAATGAAAAAAGGCATTACAAATAACACTTAGCGTAAGGAGAATGAAGTGTATAGGTCACTTAATTAGAATAACTGACTTGAGTAGTACGAAGGATATCTTAAACTTAACGGGAAAAAGAATATTCGAAGACCTAGAAAGACATGATAAAGAGGTATAAAATGATCTTAGGCAACATCGAATTAAAAATTACAAATTAATGGCTGGTGATCTGAAGGTCTAGTGGGGTATAAGGGGTGCCAAAATCCTTCACAAAGTGAGTTGAAGTAGTGCATGTGTATATACATGTACACAGGTAAGTTAGCGAAGCATCGAAACAGTAAATCCAAAAGAACATTATTCGCAGAATATTTTTCTGCTGTGTTTAGATTTCATTATTTCTAAATTATAAGCTAAATGTTCATGAAATGAACATGAAAATATAATTTATTTGTGTAATTTAAGAAAATGTGACATAGGAAATAATTCAATTATAAAAGCTGCTAAAGCATATGATAAAACTTTTCGAGAACAATAAATGAACTGCGTGTTGATTTAGAAATATGCCAACAACTCTGGCAGGATATAAAGTAACCACTGGCTGCCCATTAACAGTAACAGATTGTTTTAAGTGTGCATCGGATGGATTTTATAGGTCATTTTATATCATATAGGTGATTTTATATCGGATGGAATTTATATCAAAGTGAATATAACTAATTTGTCAAAAACAATTCTGTCAATAACATATATAAATGAGAAACTCCTTTGCACACTTAGCAAATTAAAAACATATTCGAGAGCAAAATGAAAGAAGAATAGACTAGCATTATAAGACATTCAGAGAAACCACTTCTTTGAAATTGGACATTTCATATTTAATGACCTAATAGCCTTTTTGGATTACTATTTTATTCATATTAAAATAAAAATATTATTGTTATCTACCAGAAATTAACTACAGACTAGTAATTAACCAATAATTAAAAAATGCATGAAAAAGAAAATTAACTAGAAGGTATTTTAATTTTGACTCTTAAACATGCATTTAGAAACCAGTGGAATGAATTGTTATAAGTATAGTCAGAGGTAACGGTTTGCGTAACGTAAACGCATTGTGAAAGATTTACAAAAGCTTTAAGAAAGTAGCTGTAAGTTTTAGCAACACGTTTCAGGGAATGTTCAATTTCTTTTTATTTGTTCAGGAATTGTTTGTTTTATGTTGTTAAATATATCTTTCTCACAGAACTAACAATTAGAACTTACTAGGAAAATCTCATTTTTCAACAGCGAATAATTTAATTTCTATAAAAGAAAGAAACGGAAAAATTTTAATTATATTATCGAAATTAACTTGAAGAAGGTTCAACTGGTGAATTACAAGTCATTTACCCTAAAATACAGCCCTTGAATGTTGGGATTAAATTTCCGCCTCTGATTTCATTTAGAGAATAAAACACAGAACTTCTGTAGGGCAGAGTGGTGCAAGAATGCGAATTTTCAAATAACTGTCCATAAAGGAATAAATAATAAATGAATCAAAATTATTTATATTTGATATTAAACCGTAATAATAAATTAGCATTCAAAACAATCACGAAATTATTAAAAATATGTAAATTTTTGAAACAAAAGAAAGTTCAAAATTTTTTGTAAATTTTGCAAATTTGTAATTTTGTAAACTTTTCTAAATTTTGAACTCCACTTGAAATTTTGTTGTGTCTGTTCTTAATATAATCAACAATCACTTTTCTGGGGCACAAACCAGCCTCGATTGTATTTGAAATACATTCAAAATTAGCACTGTTCCTCATAACAGTATGTTATCACGACAAATGCGCTTCTTTGCAACGTTCTAATACTATTAGGCGATTGCAAAAGGTCGTGCCCGATTTCCAATGTATCGAGTTTCAAAGTGTACCCAAGTTGCTTTAAATGGCGAAATGCAGTCCAATTGTCAACATTTAGTCTCTCAGTAATTACTTCAGTAGTAATCTGTGGATTATTATTCACTAAATCACGAATTAAGTCATTATCAATACTAGAATGTTGCACTGGGCGAATTTTATCGTTTAGATTAAAATCACCATTTCGAAATTGGCAAAACCACTTTTTAACTGTCCTAAGAACGGGAGCACGATCCAAATAAATTTTTTGTAGAACGTCCAAAACTCATTCCTTTTTAGGTGCGTTCGTAATTATATAAATACGTAGCACCTATAGTCGTCGTTCAGTCTGTCTGTCGGTCTGTCTGTCCGTCTGTCTGTCCGTCTGTCTGTCTGTCCGCATATAACAGAGCAAAAACTACCCAACCGAATGGTCTGAAATTTTAAATATATGATTGTTGCAAAATTTTGTCGAGCCATTTAAAATTTTATGAAAATCGGATGTATAGTTTAATTACAGGGACAGTCAAAAGTTTTTCTTTACATTAAGGCCAATGGGAAAAATTATTGCAAGTGCATTTTAATGGCGTTACAGCCTTCCGAATGTTCTGAAATTTTAAGTACATAATTGTTGCTATATTTTGTCGAGCCATTTCAAATTTTATGAAAATTGGATGTATAGTTTAATTACAGGGACAGTCAAAAGTTTTCCGTTACATTACGGCCAATGGGAAAAAATTATTGCAAGTGCATTTTAATAATGCCTTCCGAATGGTCTGAAATTTTAAATATATAATTGTTGCAAAATTTTGTCGAGCCATTTCAAATTTTATGAAAATCAGATGTATACTTTAATTACAGGGACAGTCAAAAGTGTTCTGTTACATTACCGGGAATTTGAAAAAAAATATTGCAAGTGAATTTTAATGATGTTACCGACTATGCACTTATAAAGTGCAAAAAAATATACATTCAGTACAATATGGGGTGCAAAAAATAACTATAAAACTAGTTATAGTACGAACGCACCTTATTTGCCACGTTTGACGAGCAATTTCCAACTTGTTTAAATTCATTATAAGATAACATGACGAAAATGTAACTTTTCATTTTACATTTTGAATATTAACCTTGCACACAAATTAATTTGAAAATTTTTTTAACGTTATGTTCATTCATAACACATGTAGATAACTGTCAGTTAATAATATGTTTATTGAAGAAACATCAAAACAGTCAGAATTGTAAGTTTCTGCCATCTATGAAATAGGGCACGAACTTTTGCAATCGCTCAATATTTCTTACGAATTTTTCGTTTCATTACCGAGTCCTGTATAACGGATTATTTCAAACAAATAACAAAAAATAAATAAAAAAATTTTATGCTGTAAGAGATATTTATATAGGTCTTTTAGTATACCTATATGCTTATATATATGCATTTTCATTGATTACATGTGATTTCGAATTAAATACATTTTTGTTTATTTTTTAATTTTAAGAAAATCACATAATTTTAATTATCAGTGTATCTTGATGTCGATAATAAAAAATTAAATTCTTTATGGAATCGTCTAGCAAAAGATCCTGAGTACGTAAGATTATAGTCAGATTTCTTAAAAGAATATCAACAGTTAGGCTAGAGGTCTGCACGGCCCGGGCTTGGCCCGAGGCCCGTACCCGGCCCGGCCGGCAGAATTAGGGCAATTTTTTCAACGGGCCGGGCCGGACCGGCAAAAAAATTAAACGGGCCTGCAGGGCCGCGCCGGGCCGATAAAAAAAATTAATCGGGCCTATCGGCCCGATATAAGAATTTGAGAGAAGCAGATAAAATTCGAGGCCGTTTTCAATGAATATGACTTTTTCGAGAAGTATAAATGTGCGTTACGAGCCGATGCGAGTATAACAACATCAATACAGAAATGTAACATGTCCATCGTAGAGATCGGCATCATACAGTTACATGATGCCTGATCCCGGGTTTAATTTTATCGGCAGACTTGTGCCGGGACGGAACTGGTCTTAATCGTTCTCAGGATGTGTAGGACAGGCATTAGGTTTTGTAAAAGTATTAATAGCAATAATGAACTTCTGTTAACAGTATCTTTGGAAATGTACCTTAAGGTGGTTCTCATATTTACTGCTCAACAATGCGAAACTTTCAGACACATTTTCTGACTCATTTTTAACTGTAAAGGCATAAAATTGACAGGTCTAAGTATTGAAGGCATTTGGAATCGAATAGCGTTTCCATTTTTCATAAATTACGTACATAGATAACAGAGACTCTTGTCTGAGACTGTACGTTTTTCTCCTTTCCTGTGATATCGCTTCCGGAAATTCGATTCAAAACGCTAACTTTGGCAGTATTTTCTGAGAGATATATTACTTTTATCTAAGAAAAAAACGGCATTTACATGGTTTCTGAATAAGAATACCTGCCAATCTCATGCGTTTCCGAAAAGAAATGAATTCATAAATGTATCAAAATGTAGCTCCTTTGGATTTAAGAAAAGGCTTAAAAATGGCAGAAATATTTTCACAAATCTACTTTTTATTATAAGCTTCAAAAGTTATCATGTTTTCTAACCCTTTATTCTAAACTACAATAATGTTTTAATGAACCCTTATTTAAATTTTGAAACGTCTGTAGAGACGTTGACTAAAACACTGTAAGTAATCGTTAATGTTTACTATTGTGTGTTTTCTATTTTGCGAACACATAGTAATTTAAAATATACTGTAAAATGTTCCCATAAATATGCATGCAGTATTCATTAAAAGAATCTTAATTGTATATCGAGAAAAAACGGAATTTTTTGTTGGATTTGAGTCGGGCCGGGCCGAGAACGGTAAAATGTAAACGGGCCGGGCCGGGCTCGGGCCGAACTTTCAATTTTTGCACCGGGCCGGGCCGGGCCGGGCCTGGAAATTCCGGCCCGTGCAGACCTCTAAGTTAGGCCACATGGTTGAAGTTAACGAAAGCGAGGAAGAAAGTGGATCCTATTACATTTTCCATCTTGGAGTGTATAGAGGAATAGAAAAAAAAATGCCATTTAACAAATTACAACGACCATTTGGAAAATGATTTTTTCAAAGACTAAAATTTAAGACATAAAAAATCGCATGGAGTTGATCATACATTACGTACGCCATGGATTACATTTTTTGGTACTGTAAATTTTTTAACTTCTACGGAGCTGGTCATTCATTACGTAAGCCATGGATTAAACACTAATATTCCTGGACCAATTTTAAATGAAATTTCATTCTTAAACTTCTAAACAACATTCTTAAACTTCTAAACACATTCGAGAAAAAAGGCACTTTTAAATGCAATTTGTTTGAAAGCTGTATCTCAATTTGTTTCTGAGTTATTAATTTTTTCTTGTAGTTTTTATTACTTTTTTGTCATAGTGGAAACAGAAGCATCCATCTCTGTTGAAAGTAAAGGGAAAATACAGATTACTAATACAATAAAACGCTTTAGATATGTTTTTGATTTCCTACCCTGACAGAGGACAATAACCCTTTTTCCAAATGATTAAAAATAAATAAATAAATAAATCAAAAATATATATATATAATAATAATAAAATTTTTTACAAAGAAATTTTTATTTGTGTCTAAAGATCTGATTAAAACCTAATATCCACGATTAAAAGTTTTTAAATGGCTCAAAATATTAACAGAAAATTATAAACAAACGATCATCAAAAATCCATCAAATTTTGCGATTATTTCTTTGGTAATTTTAAGGTTGGTGATAACTAAATAATTATTTGTATTTTTACCATTTGATTTTTTTTCTGTATCTAGATTTTTCTCATTGTGATTTCTAAGGGGCTCATCTCTTTGTAAATCTGAAAATGAACTTTTGTCAGGGGATCCCAAATTTGGGGATTTTTCTTATTTTGACCAATATTTATGTTTTAATACAATGAAATTAATGGGCATACTCATTTGTTAGCGATATGTTAAATACTGCCAAAAGAAGAAAAAAAAAGAGAGCGCATACATTTTAATCACCAAATTGTCACAGAGAAAAAAGAAACGATTGGAAATTATGTCTTATTTCAATTTCTGGTAAAGAAATAAGTTTAAAGGACCGTCTTGATACTAAAACCCTATCAGGTTTACAAAAATTCAATATGACATCTAATTTTGACATCATATTTGGATTCTTCGGAAAGGTATATACCTTAATATGTAGTAAATTATAATAAAATATAAAAATTAATATTCATAAAAATAATATTAAAAATATATAGTAAATAATGAATCTAATATTCGTAAAATTAATATTCAAAATACATAGTAAGTTATTAAATTAATATTGGGAGAAAATATGCTCTGTAACCTATGAAAATTTTAAAAGAAATCAAATGTGAATCCAAAATTACAACTTATTCAGCAAAGTAGTTTTTGAGTTATGCTTAAAAAAATAGCATTTTTAGTAAATCGTAGTTTTGGTGCTACTAAAAACAAAATTAACATTAGAAGCTCAAAGTTTTACATGTTTATAATTCTTAAACTTTCACCGAATGACTTCCGGCCTGGTATTCTAAGTTAAATTTTTCGAAAAATCGAAATGTGATTTAAAAATTAGGTGTTTGTATTGAAAATTTCAAAGTTTGATATAATGTTTTTACGAAGACGTTCCTATAAGCTATTTTATTAACATAAATTGAAAGAAAACACAATTTATAATCGAATGGCTATTTAATTTTTTTCTGCTACAATGTCGTGATTAACATACATGGGGTCTGTTTTGTTTAGTTGACTGTATTTGTAAGAAATATAAGGCACATATTTTAAAATAAACTTTTAATGGAATAATTGTTAACGTTTATAAAAATTGTTACCAAAAATTTTACAAATCATTTCATCTGAGTGTGATCTCGGATTAAAACGTTTATCCCAAAATATGTTACTGTTATAAATTTAAATAATAATAATAATAATAATAAAAACCCTTGTAAAATATCGTTTTTAGACATACAATTATTACAATATTTTTTTTCTTTATTAAAATTAAATAGTATTTCTAAATTAATTAAATGCGTTAAGAAAATGGAGGTTTTCATTGCATCATTTTGAAGAAGAAAAGTCTAATAAAGATCTTTAGAACTGTAAATACTTAAATTTATTTTAATCAAATTAAAAGTTTATGCTAAAAAAATGTTTGACCTCTTTACTATTAATTCCTGGGTCCACACCTGCATCCTACTTATATTATGTCAAGATCTCTAAAGTACCTATATTAAATTAACTTTTAAAAGTTAAAAAACCCGACTACGTAAAAAGTGAACTAATTAATTATTTCTCCTCAATGTGAAGCAATTTGTTATATTACTTACCTATTTTTTTATTTACTTGTATTGATGACTTTTAAGTTGTGTTTAATTGTTAGTTCCTATCTATATACACTGTTTTCATGAGGCCTATAGATGCCTATGAAGGTAAGAATTGCAGCAAGGCTAGAGATTCTACCTACACAACTTCCAGGTTGTGTAATATTTAAACGGAGCTTCTGACTGTAAAATAGTCAATGAAACATCGTCTTCATTTTGAAAGACCTATCTAATGATATGCCACTCAATAAGGTGTATAAAAAGTTTTTTTCGTCTCTACCGCCATTTTGTATTTTACGGCCGCAATTTTGAATTTATAAAAACAAAACCTAGCCTATAACCAACGGACGGTTAAGACGAATCGATAGAGACCTCATTCATTAAAATCCATCCAGCCGTTGGGATGTTTCGAGGGTATAAAGAAATCCACATACCCAGATACGCGTGAAACATATAACCCTTCTTGGCAGTCGGCTAGTAACTACAAGAAAAAGAAAAGAAAAAAGAGAGAGTTGGCCATACCTAAATTTGAGAGAAACAAAAGGAAAATTTAGATTGCTTATAATTTTATGTACCAATTTATTTTGTTATAAAGGAAGAATGTTTTTTTTCTTGAATACGTCATTAAAAATATTTTATAAATCACATTCTGTAACAACATCCTTAAAAATATTTATGGTAAATAACTAAGAAAGAAAGAATGTAAAGGAAAAGAAAAAGGAAATAATACATTTTCTTGTTTCGCACTGGATTTAAATATGCGTAGTGTAAAATGTTTGCCAATCCAAATAACGAATCAGGCAAAAGTGAAGAGAGATTTCAAGTAACTGATTAAACGGTCTGACAGCAAAGAGAATTGATTGCAAAATTCAAGAACTTTGAAGAACAATTTCGTTCGATTTTCAAGCTCATTTAAGATGCGGTGAACCAATATTCTCACGGACAGCATTCGCAAACAGAAAGTTAAAGGAAACGGATTTAGGATGTAATTATGCGAAAATCCTAACAGAGATTTACAGTAAATGCGAGCAAATTGTTTATTTTAAACAGCGGGCTTTCAAACTATGTTCAGGAAAAGTTCATTTAACAAGACAAAATTTGAAATTGTGTAAATTTAACGGTACTTGTTGTTAAGAGGACGAAATAACAGCAACACAGATAAATAGATTTTTGTATTTCAGACGAAAGGAAATAAGACGTAATGGTGATTAATTTATATTAAAATATATATTTATAAACGTATAAAAATTTGAAAAAATAGATGGAACTTTGTGTTAATATTTAAATTCAAATAAACAACGTGATAAAATGTACAAATAATTTTTTAAATTAAAAAGTAAAATTAAATAGCATAAATTAATTAAATGGGTTGAAAAAATGAATGCTTTCATAGCATCATTTTGAAGAAACTAAGGCTAATAAAGATCTTTAGAATTGTAAATACTTAAATTTTCTTTATTCAAATTTAGAAGTATATATATTTTTTAAATGTTTGTCCCCCTTATTAAAAAATTCTTTCTCCGCACCTGCATCATACTTATATTATGTGAAGATCCTTAAGGTATCTATATTAAATAATACAAAAAAAAAAAGAGAGAGAGAGAGAGAGAGAGAGAGAGAGAGAGAGAGAGAGAGAGAGAAAGAAAGAGAAGAAAGAAAAGACAATAATTAGTTCAATGTTTTGATCATACGTAAATTTGAGTGAGAAAAAGGAAAATTTAGAATGCTAATAATTTTATTTATGTACCAATTGATTTTATTATAAAGGAAGAAAGTTTTTTTCTTGAATACTTAATTTAAAATATTTTATAAATCATACATATTCTGTAATAACATCCCTAAAAATATTTATGGTAAATAACTATAAAGAAAGAACGAATGTAAAGGAAAGGAAAAGGGAAAGGATATTTTTTATTGTTTCGCACTGAAATGTGCGTAATGTAAATTATTTGCCAATCCAGATAACGAATCCGCCAAAAGTGAAAAGAGATTTCAAGTAACTGATTAAATGGCCTGACAGCAAAAAGAATTGATTTCAAAATACAAGAACTTTGAAGAACAATTTTTTTAGATTTTCAAGCTCAATTAAGATGCGATGAACTAATATTCTCACGGATAGCATTCGCAAACAGAAAGTTAAAGGAGGCGGATTTGGGATGCAATTATACGAAAATCCTAACAGGGATTTGCAGTAAATGCGAGCAAATTGTTTATTTAAAAGAGCGGACTTTTAAACTATGTTCAGGAAAAGTTCATTTAACAAGACAAAATTTGAAATTGTGTAAATTTAACGAACTTTGTTGTTAAGAGGGAGAAACAACGACAACAACAACACAAATAAGCAGATTTTGGTATTTCAGACGAAGGGAAATAAGACGGAATAGCAATAATTTATATTAAACAATATTTTATAAACGAATAAAAATTTTAAATAAAAAGAAAAGTGCCCAGTTAAACTGATGGCATTAAGCTTACAGGATATTAACACTAATTGTACATTATATTCTTATTTAAAAAAATAATGCCTCTCAAAAAATAAAGAAATCGAAAAAAAAAACCATTTAGCTAAACTAAAAAGGGGGGATTAGCTCCCTTATCCCCCCCCCCTTATACTTAATCAATGAACCGCCAAAAATAATCCGGGAAGTGCTTTATAAGAATAAACCGGTATACCAAATTTGAAGCAAATCGGATAATTCTGCATGAAAAACCCATTTATCTAATTTAAGAGGGGGGATTAGCCCCCGTCCCCCCTTTCATACTTAACCATTGAATCCCCAAAACTAATCAGGGAAGCGCCTTATCAGAACGAATCCATTTCCAAAATTTGAAGCAAATCGGATATTTCTATCAAGAGTTATCGCGTTACGTACAGTCGTGGAAAAAAAAAGTAAACACCCCCTACTAACTCCTTAACAAATTATCTTAGACGAAAGTTACTGGTTCCGAACGACTGGAAATAAAATCTACTTTTAAATGACGTATATAAAATTTGCTTAGGGGGCCATCTACATATTAAAACGAACCATAACTTTGTTTTTTCCAATAGCAGTACCCAATTCTGACAGCATAAATGAACTCTACACCCTTCAATTAGCCTAAAAACGAATTTTTATGCAATTCGTACCATAAGTTTCTGAGAAATTAATTATTTTAAAACGAGCGTATTTTAAGGGCTGTATCCAAATTGAAGTTCCGTACTGGATTGTTAACCCAGAGAGCCCCTTCCTTGATCAAGGCACCTTAAGCAACACTCAAGGAGTCAATGAAGCGTGTTAGATTACAGTACAGCAGAATAAATTTCAAAATGTCTACTCACTTCCATCATCTTAAACCATCATATTAAAACCTACATATACCTACATATTAAAACGAACCTAAACTTAATTTTTTTCAATGGTAATACCCAATTTTAACGAGATATTTCAAATCTTTGGTTCAAACTATGCCTAGACACCAAATTTCAAGTCATTTGAATAATAAGTTTTTGAATTATAAACATTCAAAATTTAGTGTTTCTAATGTTAAATTACATTTTCATATTTTTATTTATAACTTCTGAAATTATGATCCTAATGTTTTAATTTTTTGTGTAGCAATAATACTAATATACCCAAACATAAATACGTTGAATTTGCAATTTTTATAATTTTCTGATATGAATTATGAAATTAATATTTTAAAAAAATATATGAATTGCAACCTACAATTTTTTTTGATGGATTCAGATTTATTAAGTCCTGCTTTATGGAAATCCAAAATTTCACATTTTTCTTTCAAGTAGTTTTCAAATTATGCTTAAAAAACAGCAAAATGATGGTTTAAGGGGCCGTCTATGATAGAAGTCCCTAATATTTTGAAATGTCATATGCTATCCTGTAATCTAACAGGCTTAATTGACTGCTTGAGGTCCCTTGATCAAGAAAGGAGCTCTTTCGGTTAACAATCGAGTATGAACTTCAATTTGGATACAACCCTTAAAATACGCACGTTTTAAAATAATTAATTTCTCGGAAACCTATGGTACGAATTGCATAAAAATTTGTTTTTAGACTAATTGAAGTGTGTAGAGTTCGTGTATGCTGTCAGAATTGTGTACTGCTATTGAAAAAAAAAAACAAAGTTATGGTTCGTTTTAATATGTAGATGGCCCCCTAAGCAAATTTTATATACATCATTTAAAAGTAGACTTTATTTCCAATCGTTCGGTACCAATAACTTTCTTTTACGATAATTTGTTGAGGAGTTAGTAGGGGGTGTTTACTTTTTTTTTTCCACGACTGTACGTATCATTTAAAAGTAGACTTTATTTCCAATCGTTCGGTACCAGTAACTTTCTTCTACGATAATTTGTTGAGGAGTGAGTAGGGGGTGTTTATACAGTCGTGGGAAAAAAAAGTAAACACCCCCTACTAACTCCTCAACAAATTATCGTAAAAGAAAGTTATTGGCACCGAACGATTGGAAATAAAGTCTACTTTTAAATGATGTATATAAAATTTGCTTAGGGGGCCATCTACATATTAAAACGAATCCAAACTTCCTTTTTTTCAATGACAATACCCAATTTTAACAAGATATTTCAAATCTTCGCTTCAAATTATGCCTAGACACCGAATTTCAAGTTATTAGAATGATAAGTTTTTGAATTATAAACATTCAAAATTTAGTGCTTCTAATGTTAAATTACATTTTCATATTTTTATTAATATCTCCAGAAATTATGCTCCTAATGTGCTATTTTTTTTGTAGCAATAATACTAATATACCCAAACATAAATACGCTGAATTAGCAATTTTTATAATTTTATGATATGAATTATGAATTATGAAATTAATATTCGAAAAAATTATGAATTGCAACCTACAATTTTTTTGATGGATTTAGATTTATTAAGTCCTGCTTTATGGAAATCCAAAATTTCACATTTTTCTTCCAAGTAGTTTTCAAATTATGCTTAAAAAACGGCAAAATGATTGTGTAAGGGGCCGTCTATAACAAAAGTGACTAGATATTTTGAAATTTATTCTGCTGTATTGTAATCTAGCAGGCTTCATTGACTTCTTAAGGTGCCTTGATCAAGATTGGGGCTCTCTCGGTTAATAATCGATTTCCGAACTTTAATTTGGATAGAGCCCTTAAAATAAGCTCGTTTTAATATAATTAATTTCTCGGAAACTTATGGTACGAATTGCATAAAAATTTGTCTTTAGGCTAATTGGAGGATGTAGAGTTTATTTACGATGTCAGAATTGTGTACTGCTATTGAAAAAAACAAAGTTATGGTTCGTTTTAATATGTAGATGGCCCCCTAAGAAAATTGTATCTGTATCATTTAAAAGTAGACTTTATTTCCAATCGTTCGGTACCAGTAACTTTCTTCTACAATAATTTGTTGAGGAGTGAGGGGGGTGTTTACTTTTTTTCCCACGACTGTACATAGAGAATCTGCGGATACATTAGCTCTTAGGCTTTGATAACCTGTGAGCTAAAAATGGATGGGACTTTGTGGGAATATTTAAATACAAATAAACAACGCGATAAAAAGGAGAAATTAATTTTAAATGTAGGTAGCAGACAGCTGTTTCGGAGTTCCTAAAACTCCATCTTCAGTGCAAGGTTTAAAAAAAAAATAAGGAGATCTACTTCTTTGGGTCAAAAAAAAAAATTTTTTTTTCTTTTCTTCTTTTTCTTTCTTTTTTTTTTTTATGTCCATCAAGAATGTAGATTGCTGCCCTAAAGCGGTTTCGCGACATTTCAATTCCTTAAAACTTTTTTTGTTCATTGTAAATGTAATACCACTCATTGGACGTAATGTTATTGTAAAATTTTAAACTTGTTTTTCTAGAAACCCTGATTTTAAAAATGGGCGATCATTTTAATTGAGAACCATTGGATCGATTTCTTTCATTTTTTATTTAAAAGAAAGTTAATCGTTTTTTCCGTTTATTTGTGTTTGGAAACGAATCTAAATGCTGTTTATTATTAGTTTTCTTTAGAATGATAAAACTTTCTTTCTTCTTTCGTCTAAGAATGTATTAATTTTTTTAAATAAAATTTTAGCTGATTGGTTAAATATATTTTTCAATGAGGCCTTTTGGAATAGAAGGCTCAAAGGAGAAAAACGATAATAGTCACAAAGTAATTACTCTGAATTATTTCCGCTTTTCGTATAAAATTTCAATGCTCTTATCCCTTTATATGTATCGTCAATAGTGTTTTTCAAAGAACTACTTTCATTTATGCCTCGATCCAATCAATAGCACGTTTTTCTACCTTACTGAAGGTACTGACGTTCCAAATATCGCATGATTGTACTATCACCGAATTCCTCCTTGACTCATCTATTATTACTCTCTGAAATAACACCTAATAGTGAATTTCACTTCAGAACTAGTTCTTAAATTTGCGTAGTTTAAAAGTGGACTTCTGGTTTTAATAGTACACTGGTCAAGATTAATCTCTTTTACTAAATCAAGTACTATTCCCTTACCTATACGTTTTTTAGTGTCAGTTGCTTTGGCCAGTTCCTTTTGACTTTACAGTTAATCATTTTCCTATTAAAAATATTCTCTGCAATAGTTAATAAATTAGTATTATCTCTTTCGATTTTTTTTTTTTGTCTTTTTATGGATAGACTTAGAACAAAAATTTAAATATTTCTTAACACAAATTTTCTTTCTCCACAGCCGGGATGCAAGTTATAACTATGTCATGCAACGAGAAATGACAAAATAAAAAATTAAAATATATACTCTGTTAATCAAACGAAAATTTTGTATTAAAACCTCATTTATTCCATAATATTTCGATATCTTTTCAGAAATATTTTTCTTCTTCAAAATATAGTTATTCGCTTTTCCATATCCGGTTGAGAAACCTATTATTTTATTTAATTAAAATACATAAACAATTTTCCCTTTTTTTTGTTATTTCATGAATATTTTTATATAGATTCTATATTATTACCCTACAACAGCTTAAACTTAAACCTATAATGATAATGGTAACTACAATGTCTTTATAAATATTAATCAATATCTTTAATTAATATTATGTTTCACAATACTATTTTCCTTTATTATCTTAATCTTCCTTTATTATCCTTAATTAATTTTCAGAATTGTTGTAATATTTCTATTATAAATATTAATTATTGCATGTCTGATTTATTTGATTATACATTTATTTACAGAGCAATTCTCCGTTACATCATCAAAACCGTTATGAAAAATAAAAGTGTTTTCTTTTAAATATTATATTTAATTCCAATTTAAAATGATGAAAGGTTTCAAAAAGCAAGAATATTTTGAAAGAATTTGTATGCCTATTAGGTAGCTTTCATTACAAAAAGCTACCTATTGCAGCCGTTCGGAGGAAAGCGATTTCAAAAAATTTTGGTATATTTTCATCGATCATGACCCCCAGACCCCGAAACCACCCTCCGTTCAAAAGTTGATATATATATATATATATATATATATCCATATATATATATATATATCTGACCTTTGTCATACTGTAACTCTCGAATTTATGAACCGATTTGGATGTAATTTGGTATGTACATAGTACATACCAATGTCTCGACCGAGTTCGTTGGCCAGCTTCATCCGCCATTTTGTTTCAAAATGGCGGCCATTTAAAATTTTCTTTAAAATTTTAAATTTGAAATTTGGTACCAAAGAATTGAAAATGGAGAAATATTTTTTTCTTATGTATTCGACCTTTATACAACGATTCCGGAGCAGTTTTTGTTTCGTCTATATCTTAAAAAATGGCTGAGTTATAGCATTTTGAATTTCTAGCGTGTCTGACATTTTGAAACGTCCTGAATTTTGTCACGTGATAAAAGGCGTATTTATGAACCGATTTGGATGTAACTTCGTTTGTACATAGTGCATACCAATGTCTCGACCGAGTTCGTTAGCCAGCTTCATCCGCCATCTTGTTTAAAAATGGCAGCCATTTAAATTTTTAAGAAAAATTTTAATTTGAAATGTGGTACCAAAAAATTGAAAATTGAAAAAATATTATTTTCTTATGTATTTGACCTTGATACAAAGATTCGGGAGCAGTTTTTGTTTCGTCTATATCTTAAAAAATGGCTGAGTTATAGCATTTTGAATTTCTAGCGTGGCTGACATTTTGAAAGGTCCTGATATTTGTCACGTGATAACAGGCGTATTTATGAACCGATTTGGATGTACCATGGTGTGTGCATAGTACATACCAATGTCTCGACCGAGTTCGTTGGCCAGCTTCATCCGCCATCTTGTTTCAAAATGGCGGCCATTTAAAAAAATTTAAAAATTTAAAATTTAAAATGAGATACCAAAAAATTGGAAAATGATAAAGATTTTTTTCGTATGTGTTTGACCTTAATACAAAGATTCCGGAACAGTTTTTGTTTCGTCTATATCTAAAAAAATGGCTGAGTTATAGCATTTTGAATTTCTATTGTGGCTGACATTTTAAAACGACCTGATTTTCGTCACGCGATAACAAGCGTATTTATGAACCGATTTGGATGTTACTTGGTCTGTACATAGTACATACCAATGTCTCGACATGTACATACCAATGTCTCAATGAGGTATTAAAAAATTGGAAAATGAAAAAGATTTTTTTATGTGTTTGTCCTTGATACAAAGATTCCGGAGCAGATTTTGTTTCTGAAAATTTGTTCTTTTGTTTATATCTTAAAAAATGGTTGAATTATAGCGCTTTGAATTTATGGTATGGCTAACATTTTGAAACGATCTTGTATTTGTCACGCGATAACACACGTATTCGCCTATTTCCATGTAAGAAGGCATGTAGATAGTATGCATCAACATCTCAGCCAAATATAACTTACTTTAAATAAAAGCAGCTTCGATAAAGCTGACTAATTTCGCGAAATTCTCATTCATAATGATTTACTATTGATAAAAATTAGTATTGAATCTCCTACATTCGGTTTCCAATAATTGAGCTTCGTGTGTTTGAATAATATAAGTTGACTTTTTTAAAATAAGGAATTTGAAAGCTACCTCTTCCTCCCGGCACTGGCCGGAAGGACTTTTTTAAAGTGCTATTATTAATATCTTCCCCTATTTCAAAAGTACATAGACGTTTTAAACTAACCACAATAATTATTCCTGTAAAAATGAAAACAAATATGGTACTACAGTAGGCTTCCGCCCAACTTGCCTAAATGGGACCGAGGGTTAGCCGGTTAAGTGAAAATCCGGTTAAAGCGGAGAAGTAAAAAAAAAAAGAAAAAAAATTAAATTAATATCTGCGTAATTTAATTAGTTAAACTCGTATGATGCATTTAGTTTTTACATATGTGTAGTTTTAAAAAAGAGCATATTTTCCATATTTTGTGGAATGAATGCTAGTTATAATTAACTGAATTGAGAGAAAAATTATCACTAATAACAAATAATGAAAAATATTTAACCCAAATTGTTGAAAATCGTGTCACACACATTTATAAGATGTTAAAATTGTTCTACATTATGTATATTTAAGTTAATTAACCCAGGGCCTGTTTACGGAATAGGCCCGTGAAGCCCGTACTTACCCACTGAAATACAAAAGGGCCCCCAATTTTACTTTTCAAAACTAATTTTTAGTAAAAAGAAACTCAATTACTTTAAAAAATACATTTTTTTTCTTATGAAACTTTTTTTTCTTACTATATGGCAATTTGTAAATCACAAAAAATATTTTGAAGTTCACATATTCTCAAATATAGTTCCATATTTGTCATTTACAAAATAAATTGGTTATTTACAACTAAACATATAAAATACTTTTATATAGGTAGTTTTAGTTTAATATTAAAAATGTTATTTATTCTAAACTTTGATGGCAAAATTTCAAATTATTTAAGCATACGAAAAAGAGATTTAGTAAATAAAAAAGCAATTTGTAGAGTTATAGGGGGCCTCCTGTGTGATGTCGGGCTTCCCCTATTCCTAAGTGTTAAGCGGGCCCTGAATTAACCGTATAGAAATCAGTGATCTTCTCCTGTTGAAGGCAAGATGCCCAACATATTGCAGCATAATCTCCCCATCTCTTTAACATCATAAGTTTAACCGAGGAAGCTGTTAGCCGCTGCTCAAGATAGCGCAGCGCCAACTCTAATGCTTTTACCCTTCCCGTATGAAGAATATACAGAATTTAGCAGTGTCAACTTCAACTGGATCATCATCAGAATCGTCTTCGTATTGAACAACATCAGTTACAGTCCTAATTATACCCTCGTCAAATAATGTTTCATGCTTGAGATCTTTATCAGACTCAAACAACTCTTATTCATCTTCTACGATGATCTGTTCGCATCCCTCAAGCTTTTTAAATGTTTGTACAAAACAGTTTGCAGATGGATCAAACATTATAGAGTTCTTGTAGGAGGAGGGGGGGGGGGGAGATTGCACTTTTGACCAATAAAAATACAAAATCTCAAATCTTCCGGAGGGACATCTCATTGTTCATGGAGAGGGAGAACCTCCCTTCTGGGCCACATCCTGAATTCAACAATGGTGAAGGTTAACGAGTGTCCCTTTAGAACCAACGTTCTCCTTTCTGAATTTTGACTCCTTCCCCTCGTGCTTGCACTTCAACTCGAAAGTGTAAGTTGAGTTCCCGAGGCCGTCATCCCCGAATTTTTCCTGATGTTGGGAAAAAAAGTCGACCGGTTAAGAGGAGGTCGGTTAACAGGGAGGCTACTGTATTTTTTAAATTTTTTATTAAGTACACAAACCAACTGTTTTCAAACGATTACAAACTATATACTTTCACAGAAAGAAAAACTGCATTTCTGATATTGTATAAAAATATAAACATAGACTATATGAGTCATTCATTTTAAAAGTAGGGCAAGTCCAATTTTGTTGTCGCTAAGATATTGAATGGTTTGCATTTGATCGGATTTAAAAATACAGTGAAACCTCCCTGTGTGACAACCTCTATTAAGCGACCACCTCCTTAAACGACCATTTTTTCATGGAACGAAATTTATTCCTTTAGGGTCAATGCTAATTTTACCTCTATTCAGAGACCATTCCCAATGGAATTTCCTCCATGAGCGACCAGTTTGTTTGTAGAAAATGAAAGAAATTCCTTTCTTTCCTGGTCGTTTGAAGAAGGTTTCATTAGAAAAATAATGATCTCAAAAGCTTGGAGATCGACTAGCGTACGTCACAGACTTGTTGGAACAGAATACGATTCCAATGTCTTTGAATATGAAAAACACTTGAATGTTACAACGATTTCTGTAATAATTGGGAATAGCTCATTTTTCAACAAAATTTTGAATCAGGTTTGTAAGAATTTAATTTTAACTTTTTATAATTTTTTTATTATGGTAACTTTTAAGAATTTTTAAGTGTAAAACCTCCTTGTGCCTTTTCAGGCAATGAATCTAATTCTGATGACGAATCAGGAGTTCTGCACAATAAATCCCCTGCCCTATCCTGTCAAGAAACTCTCAAACAAATAGAAACAACTAGAATAGTTTAATGGAATCGTCATTATCTGTTCAAGACGAAAAAGTTTTTCAACTATTTATTAGGGTTCCGTACTTAAAAAGTAAAAACGAAACCATTATAAGATCACTCCTGTGTCCGACTGTCTGTCTGACTGTCACAGCCAGTTTATTCGTAAACTATGGAACGTGGAAAGTTCAAAGTGGGAGAAATAATAAAGACTACTGACCCACATATTTACAGATTAATAAATATTCATAAACATATTTAGGAAAAATGTATAGGGGCTAATTAAGTTACTTGAAAAACGAAATATTTTCTTTGTATATCGTGTGAAAGCTCTCGTTACGCTGAACTCAAAAATACATTTCTTTTAATTTTCGGTATTATATTTTCAAAGTTATGGTCGAAAATGTAGTGCAAAAATATGTCCCCCCCCCCCCCCCATCTAATTCCGAATCTACTGAAACTAAAATTCTGAAAAAAATTAGAGGTAGTAGACGTTAGTTTAAACCTTGCAGGAACATTATAGCGATTGCCATAGGTCTCTTGGTTTTTGAGAAAATCGCACTTTTCCGTTACACACAAATTTCGATTTACGGGCATTCAGCAAAAGTGTTGAGCAGCGCTAGAAGTACCTATCGTAGCAGAAGTATAAAAGCATTGTTGATCATGAATTTCATAAAAAATCGTCGATAATTAGCCGAGATTGCCATCTTACTTTGGCCACACAAAGCATTACATCTCCAATGGACGCTGAGTATTTGCTCGTGCGTGCCATCTTACTTGTGTCACGCAAATCATTACATCTCCAATGGACGCTTGAGTATTTGCTCGTGCTATCTTACTTGTGCCACGCAATTCATTCTTTTCCCTTCCTGCCGCCCCTTGTCGCGAGAGGGGTTCATCCCCCGGCGGCCAGGATCAGTGATGTTTTTTAAGATTATTATTATTATTATTATTTTTTTTTTTTTTTTTTTTTTTTACTTTTAATGTTCTTATACTCCCGCCCTCTGTCGCGAGTAGGCGTTTTCCAGGCGGGAAGGCATTCGCCTAATTTTTGTAAACCCACTTTGTTCTTTTTCAAATAAATTCTGGGTTCTGTGGTCGGTGGTGCATAGACACCCTTGGCGGGTGAGCGTCGCCCCTTGAGTCTTTTGTGTTTGTCCGTCTGCATACGGCCGGACAGGGTTGGACTCACTAACGAGCCCCAACGTGTCGGGGAACATACCGGGAGAGACGTTAAGCTCTAAGGGGCAGTCATAGCCGGCCCTGAGCAGTCTCTCTTAGGCTGCCTAACCTTTAAAGACACGGGTGGTTTGGACATACATAATGATAGGGATGGCGTACTCTATGCTCCATCACTTTTAAAGCCTAGATAAAAAATTTTAAGGATATATTTGTGTAATTCAATGCCCAGTAGCAGTATAAAAGCAATAAATGTCAAATTGTTAAAAACAGATTAATTTAATGAGAATTAATCAAACACTATGGGATTCGCGACTAGTTTGCATTGAGTGGCTCTCTAAATACACCTACTGTGTCTTTAAAGGTTAACTAAAAACCTATATGTAGAAACGTGACACAGACCAAAAAGGCGTTGCAAATTTGCTACCTCATTTTGAAGCTTAGCAAAATGCCAAGTTTAAACTTTGAACAAGGGTTTTGTTTTAGATACACTGTAAAAAGAAAAGATTATCCCGACGCTGAATTTAGTTTTATGAAATGCCAAATGAAGTTTAAATATGCACTACTTTTCTTGTCAGTGCCGAATTAAATTCATCATGAACAGATTAGGATAAGATTTAAATAAGATTTATACAGAATAGCAATATTTGATATTATTTAGGCTTCATATCTCTTTGAACTTTTACGCTATACCCATTCATACTTTTCTAGTATGTATACAGCTATACCAAACCCTACGTTGTATAGTTTTTACGAAGTCTTTATTTTTCTTTAAAAACGATTGTTTTAATAATGCAATTCAAAATTCATATACTTATTGTACGGAACCCTATGAGTGCGAGTAATTCACGGGGCCATTTATTGAACTTCGAAATAGTTTGGAAAAAAAAAATCATAAAAAATAAACTTGTAAAATCAAAGCAAACATCAGTACGTACATTTTTTTAACCGTTGTAGTAATTAACTGTTGTAATTAAATTAATATTTTGTTTTGGTACTTAAAATTTTTATATTTTTTTCCTAATGTGGTGTTATTTAGGTGTTATTTATGACTGCCGATTATCTGCACGAGGGATACAGGCCCTAAGGCGAGTACCTTCCGTGGGGGTTCTTTCCAAGGGAACCTAACCAGTATTTACGCAAGGTTCCCCAAGGTTCAAAGAAAACCACGAAAACTGCGAACGATTAGGCCGACGAGCGCGATTGGATTCGAACCCAGAACCTCCCACCTACCAGCTTCAGGAGCAGAACCTTTCAGCTACTTTTTCATAATGTGAAAGATAAATTTTCGTAACACTACTTCTCACCTTATTTTCAACAATCAAAAACTAGATTGAAATATGACATCCGTTCCGAGACAACCTCTCGGAGCGAAAAAATTTTATTGGAACGGCACATGGTCGCTTTAAGGAGGTTTTACTGTATTACGGAAAATATTTTATGAATATTTTGAAATCCATCAGAATTGTAAATTTTTTGTGGTCTCACTTTGTGTAAATTTAAAATGCAATAATGATTATCCGTGTTAACTGGAAAAAAAAAAATGGTTTTGGTAGGCGCCAATGGACTTGCCTCATTTTCAAATGCAATGATTTCTTTGAAACTTTGATTTTCTTTTAATCGAATATAATTATAATTTAAAAAAATTAATACTTTATTTCGTTTATTTATTTATTTTATATCAGTATTTCATTCTATTTTAGAAATTTGCAATAAAACAAAAAAATAAATTTTATTTTATAGCAAAAATGGAATAAAATAAGCAAAAGTATTCAGTAACAAGTTGTATGCATGTAACTATAAGTTATGATAAAACAATGTTTTATCAATGTTGCCAATTCACCAAAGTTGCTGTAGAACTGCTAAATTTTGATTGTATTTGTTAATATTATGTAACAATAATAATATTAACAAACTTATATAATTCTGTCAAAAGTTGAATTGCTTCACTTTCAAAATCAACGCATTTGAAATAGAGATGACCAACTAAATTACTAGTAACAGATTTATACCCACATTAAAAGATATTTATTGTATATTGATTTTTTTTTTTTACATAAATTGTTAAATTGTAATAAGATTTAGCTTTAATTACCCCTTTTTTTAGCCCCCGGTACGGTATGCTATTTCTTCCTCCCAACTTATTTTGTGTCGTCCAAAAAATAACGTTACCTTACAGAAGCCAGCCGTAAAACAAAGCAGTACGATTAAATACTCTATAGAAATTTTTTAAACTTCTAAGCATCGCACATTTTCAATTTTTATACCGTCGTATTGGAAAAAAAAGTACTTTTAAATGCAATTTGTTTGAAAACTACATCTCTATTTATTTTTGAAATATTAATTTTTTTTGTGTAGTTTTTGGAGCCGTTTGCTTAATATTGGCAACGGAAGTACTCCATTTCTGTAGAAAATAAAGGAAAAATAGTGGTAAAATATTAATTATATATTTTTGTTGCCATTTTTTTAATAACAACCAAAAGAAAATGTAATTAAAATACGTGCTATTTTGAAAAAATATAAACGAATGATTTCTCTTAACACATGGAGCTATTATAAACTATATTTAATTTTGAGTACATATATTAATGTTACAAGCAAATGAAGGCCTATGAATCATTAGACAGCCGTTTTTTTTTTGTTTTTTTTTGGTCGAATTACTTTAATGATGGCATCTTTTTGCTGCATTTGTGTATTATTTCGCGATAGTGACGGCCTATGCCTACTTTACTGTAGACGTTTAAGAGTGCATCGTAAATGTGGAATTTTTAAGCGGATGCGAATGACGTCATTTTGCATAAAATAAAAACGTGTGCTATATGTCTTAAAATTGAAATATGTTTTGTACTATTTATCTATCTATCTATATATATCTATATATACATATATATATATATATATATATATTTTTTTTTTCATCGTGGGCGACACTAAATTCTGAAAAAGCAGAATTCCTGTTTTCTAGTTTTTTTTTTTTTTTTTTTTTTTTTTTTTTGAAAATGGACTTGTTTATTTTTAAAATAAAAGGCTCACGAAAATATTTTAAAATTATCCCCTATTTTCTTTAAGATCCATTATGTCAGATTAAAAAATAATATTTTGAAATCAAATATTTAATCCAATTGAGGATGTACTTACTTTTAATTAAGGAAAGAACCATTAAAATATATACAATGATATTTTTAAAAATATCATTAAGATTTTAAAAATATAATAATATCAACAATACAATAAAACTAATGTTAGGAAACTCCATATTTATTTCATATATTGATAAGAAAATTGATAATAGTTTACTATATTGATAATAATTTTCTAGAGTGAAATTTAACTGAAATATTCAATAATGAAATTAATTGAACAAATCTTCTGTCTAATACATTTCATTGAATAGTTTTATAAATTAATAAATAAATAATCATGTTCCTTAAATCAAATAATTATACAAATCCTAGATTTTCTCTCTGTGCCTTGAGTGAAATACCAGTATCGATAACCAATAAACTATTTCCCTTTGATACTGGATATTACTAATGATAAAATCAATACCCAATGTTACAAAAGGATCAATAATCATTACGTCTTTATTTTATAACAGTAGGTTTAATTCTTCAAGCATTATTCTTAAGAAAAATTGCCACATAATGAAAATTTTTCGGTACTTTTATCCGAAGTTATTAACAGCATTTTCTTCGACATTACAACCCTTCTAGTCACAAGAAAGTAAGAACTTAGAGGTAAAAGTCAGAAGAATTTCGTACTTTGAATGACAGGAAACTCATCAATGCTGCATTATTGCGAAAACCACTTCTGTGTAAAAAGGGACAATAGCAGAGGGGTTTTAAAGTATTTAACAAACAAACATATCATTAAGCCATTTGGAAATAAATTCGCTTAGTATTTAAATAAAAAAATAGTTTTCAAAGGTCAAAACTTCTAAAATATAATTTTAAATTAATAATTTTTAAACGATGACTTACGCCTGAGAAATCTACATTTAATTATGTGAATTTTTATTCACATTTTTAACAAGGCGTAAACCAACAGAGTAAAAAAGTATCCAGGTCAGGGTTCGAACACGGGTCTTCAGCGGACCAACGTTCTTCCATTTGAGCCACCGGGAACGACACACCAAGTCTGGCACTCTTCACTCTTAAATCTTGGTAAGGCTGCAACCGCAGCACAAGATGGGATAACTTTCATGAACCACAACCCTGCGGCGAACATAAGTCCAAATTAATCCAGCATCGATAATATATATTTAATATTTTTAAACGATGACTTACGCTCGAGAAATCTAAATTTAATTACGTGAATTTTTATTCACATTGCTAAAAAGCCGTAAAACCAACAGAGTAAAAAGGTCTGTCTTTCTAGGTGGCTCAGATGGAAGGGCGTTGGTGCGCTGACCCAAAGACCCAGGTTCGAACCCTGCCCTGGATGCTTTTTCATTTTGTTCGTTTTACGTCTTGTTAGCAATGTGAATAAAAATTAACTTAATTAAATTTAGATTTTTCGGACGTAAGTCATCGTTTAAAAATTATTAATTTAAAATAGGGATGCACCGAATATTTGGTATCTATTCGGTATTCGGCCTATTCGGCCATATTACCGAATATTCGGTTTGGCCGAATATTAAATATGCAGGGTGAATCTAAACTTTTGGGGAAAACTTTGAGGGGTGTTAGTACACATTAAGACAAACAATATTAAATAGGAAACTAAGGGTCCCAAACGTATTCCGAAGGAGGCTATTAAAGATTAGGGTCCAAAATTTCAAATGATTATAAAAAACGGAAAAATTGGTCGATTCGTTTGCGGTTTTCACTAAAACTATTCTTTATGTCAGTATTTTCTTGAAAATAAATTTTAAAGATAAAGTTCAAAAAATGTCGATAGAGGGCGCTTTAGACGTTCTAGTAACGAACAACTATTTTTTGCCATTATTTTTGTATCTTATTAAATGCTTTCAAAAGCTTAGACTTCAACTTAAATTTTAAGCCCAAAATCTGAATCGTTGGGAGTGGTTAAGTAGCGCAAACTGAACTGTGTTCAGGAGTTGAAATTTGACCCTCCCCCCCCCCCCCCCCTCCCTCCTGAACATATCAAAATTTGCGTTACTTAACCACTCCCAACGATTCAGATTTTGAGCTCAAAATTTAAGTTTAAGTCTAAGCTTTTGAAAATTTAATGAGATACGAAAATAACGGTAAAAAATAGTTGTTCGTTACTCCAACGTCTAAAGCGCCCTCTATCGACATTTTTTGAACTTTATCTTTAAAATTTATTTTCAAGAATATACTGACATAAAGAATAGTTTTAGCGAAAACCGCAAACGAATCGACCAATTTTTCCGTTTTTTTTATAATCATTTGAAATTTTGGACCCTAAACTTTAATGACGCCTATCTCTTTTGGAAGACGTTTTGGCCCTTATTTTCCTATTTAATATTTTTTGTCTTGATGTGTACTATCACCCCTTAAAGTTTTGCCCAATAGTTTAGATTCACTCTCTATATTATCGATGATGGATTAATTGGATTCATGTTTGCCGTAAATTTGTGATTCATGAAAGGTATCCCATCTTGTGCTGCGGTTGCAGCCTTAGCAAGATTTAAGAGTGAAGGGTGACAGGCTTGTGTGTCGTTCCAGGTGAATCAGATAGAAGAGCGTTGGTGCGCTAAACCAAAGACCCAGGTTCGAACCCTCGCCTGGATACGTTTTCACTCTGTTGGTTTTACGCTTTGTTAGCTATGTGAATAAAAATTCACAAAATTAAATTTATATAATTTTTATAATGAAAAGTATATAATAATTTAAGTAAATATTTTTTAATTAATGTTATGAAAAGATCAATGACCATTACGTCTTTATTTTATAACAGTAGGTTTAATTCTTCAAGCAATATTCTTAAGAAAAATTGCCACACAATGAAACATTTCGGTACTTTTATCCGAAGTTATTAACAGCATTTTCTTCCACATTAAAACACTTCTAAATCGTAACAAGAAAGTAAGAACTTAATGATAAAAGACAGAAGAGTTTCATACTTTGAATGACAGGAAGCTCATCAATGGTGCATTATTGTGAAAACCACTTCTGTGTAAAAATGGACAATAGCAGAGGGGTTTTAAAGCAATAAAAAATCATATTATTAATCCATTTGGGAATAAATTTCCTTAGTATTTAAATCAAATATCTTGCTAAGAAGAAAAATTCTAAATATAATTTTAATGCTAAAAGGTAAGTGAATTTCAACTGGAAAAAATGTGTGGTCGCATTTCCTAACATAAAAAGCGTTTTTGAAAAGCGTCAGTTTTGTTTATTTTAAATCTAGAATTTAAAAGCAGTTTTTCGACAAAATATTAACAGAAATGAAAACGTTGCAAAAAATTCCGAAGTATTTGTCTTGTAAATTTCGTTATTGTAAAATATTCGTTTTAATTCTTTTACTTAACAATATTTTCATTTTAATTACGAAATTCTAAGAGATTAACATGATTTCAAGAAAAGGTCATATTATTATTACTATCATCATTATGTTGAATAAACTACTCTGTATAACAACAGAGTATTGAGAATTCATTGGGTTACGTTTTAGTTTTAAGATTTATATTTTTATGTATTTATTTATTTTGTATTTGCAATAAATTTTAACGGATTTTATTCCATATTTTTCTTCATAAAATATTTTCTTATACCTTCACTTCATTAACGTTGCATCTCTGAAATGAAACAGAAGAGAGTTAGAATTTCAGGATTTGCATCTTTTGTTCCATATTTTGCGTAATAGAAATATAAATACATATATTTATACTGCAATTTATTTTCATCATTAAAATGTAATATATATATAATCAATTTTGGTAAATTTTCATGTGTTTAAATGGTTTAATTGGACAAAAAGTTTATATATTATATATAAACTATAATAAAGACTACAAAGAAATTATCATGCAAATGGAGAAAAGAAAAATCATAAAATTGAAAGTTGAAACTCAAACATGTTATGAAAATTATCCTTAAAAAATCCAAAATATAAATCCAAAATATAATATCCAAAATAGGAAAGATTGAAATGGGTGGAATAATTTGAATATTTGAGAAATTATGGCAGAATTTTAAGCCTAAACTTCTATGGATTCGACATAACATGTATAATTTCATCCTTGCACGAGCATAATAAGCTTAAAATGTACAAGATTTGAGCTACTATACATGTAAAAACAGTAATTATGTATTAAAAATACAAATATATATAATATGAAGTTAAGTTAATTTGGGAACAGAATGCAAGAAGCATGTGCATAACAGGAGACTTACAAGCATGATTTGTAAGAAAGCACTCTGTTGCCAAATCAGTTTTACAAATTTTAGAATGGCTGAGGAATTAATCTACTTAGGATTGATCTATGAGGATTTATTTGGGAGTTAAACAGAATGAGTTTCACCAGTATTCTAAATATATTCAATTTCCAATATTTTTTGAATAGGGATTATGTTATTATTATTATTATTATTATTATTATTATTATTGCTACTGTAATCGTAGCTTTAAATTGCTTTAGTTTATATATTTGATTTATAATCAATATTTGTATTGTCAACTAATTCCTTCCCTTCATTCTGCTCAGTTTATTTGCTTCTTTTTTGCAAGTGGATTAAGCATTTTATGAATTAATTATTGTGTTTGCAATACACATTCACAGAAATTAACTTGCACTTCCATTCTGCTTATACATGTAAAATAACGCCCCTGACGTATATTTCGCATTATAAGCCATTTTTCATATTGTACTTCTTCTGTCTTTTGCTTTTTAAGATTCATGAGCATTTATAGATTTTGAAATGAGTTGGTGTTATTTGAGTCTATTGTTCAGATATTGAATGTTCGTTCATAAATTACAAACTTGTTTGTTTGAATTTTCCTTCATCTGATACTTTAAGATGCCTTATTATTATACTTTGTTTACGTTATTATTTAAATTTTTTTTAATAAATTTTCATATTTATATTTATTTCATTTTACGTGTTCGGGAAAATTTTCCTAAAATTTTTTATTGTTTTTATTAACATAAAACGTTTACTCGTTCACATTTAATTTAATTTACATAATTATTGCAAAAGAGAAGTAGCTTAATGTTAATATTAGTAATTTGTATTTTATTTAATGCATCTGAAATAATTTTTACGAAATTTTGTGAAATAACTTGTGACAACATTAAATATATTTTTTCTAATAATATCAAACTTCACTTACACTACATATATTTTATATTTTATTTTTTGTGTCTGAAGTAACTTTTACCTATATCCGTTCCATATTTTACGTAAAGTGAAACTTAAAGAAAAGTACAATGTACCACACTTTATTTGCATCATTATTGTAAAGTTAATTTCCTAGACCCTACTTTATTATTGTCAGCAGCCTGTCTAATAATAACATATACCCATTCCAGTATCCATTTTCTTAGAGAAATGAAAAGAAGTAAGAATCCTCCATTAATGCGATATTGATGATCACCAAGTCATGTAGACAAACTCCCTTCCCCGTTCTGTAATTAAGTTTCCCCTTTAAAGGCGTTGTCTAGTGTCATCACACGTGGGGACAAGTGAAAACCAGTAGCTGTAATAACAGTATATTAAAAATAATGCCATCGTCAGTTTCGTGCATAAAAAAATTGAGTAGAATTTTGTTGTAACCTAACAGTTAGAGATGGGAGTAAATTATGCAAAGAGAATTATTTTTTTGACATTGCCTTCCTTTTTTAAGGTATAAAGAAGATGTATTAATGGACAACTTTAAAAAAAAAAAAGTAACCGGTGTTTTTAAAACTGATTATTCCGATTTAATTGATAGCTGTGTGCGCAGTAGATGAATGATATTTAATTATATGGGTAGGAGAGAGAGCAGATATTTTCAATTAATCTTTTCTGAGGGAAAATGCTCGATATGTGGTATAAAAATGTCTGTTATCCAATCCTTAATTTTTTTTTTTAATACTTAAGAGTTAAAATAAGATTTTGTAGTTAACATAACATAATTGTTTCACACAGTCATATTGGTAATGTTTCAGTAATAATTATAATAATAAGCGGGATTTTAGTGATAAGTGGAACTTTTTGCGCGTAAAACTATTTCGTATTTACATATAGGCTCGTAATTGAGTTATTAAACTAACCATTATTTTAATTGATTGCAGCTATAATGAAAACGCGCATGAACCACCAGACGCTATCAAGTTTTGAGAGCAGAGTTAGAAAACTACCTAGAGCAGTAATTCATTTACATAAATTAATTTGCAACCGTAATGCTATTTAATTAAGGCACTAGTTTTACCATAATTAAGTTATCATGAAAGTGTGAAATACATATATTAGATAATAGCTTCAAATACTATCGACAAAATTACCTTTTATTTATTTTTTCTTGAAACGTGAATAAATCGTTTATTCCAATTTTCTTCGATAATTTTTGTATTTTTTTCGCAAGCTCCTTTTGAAACAAATACTCTAATAATTATTACTCATAAAATTTTTGAAATACTTTCTAACTAAATTAATAATGATAAAAAATAAATACAAAAACGAAAAGCTTCTTGTTAATTCTAAAGAGTTCCAAAGATGTCTTTTTTTTATTTTGTTAATTCTGAGATAGCCGATATCCGTATCAAATTTTAGTGGCAAAGCACTTATAACAGCAATATAAATCCTAAAATAAGCAAAACACTAAAGTATAAGCAAAAAATTGTTTTATAAAAAATAGCATTAAATAGTTTTTCCAGTTTCCTTAGAATTTAAATTGTATAAACAATAATTCTTTTGAAACTAGGTGTGTCAGTTTATTTTCCCTTAAACATATCAAAATGTTTTATAAAAAAAAAAATTCGATTTAGTTTATAATGAAATTTTCTTATTTAATGTACTTTTAAGTGTTTCATACTATAGCTTCATTTGATTATAATTGTTATTAATTTACCTTTTACAAAAGTTTAAAAAGAAAATCAAATAATAGTTACACATGCCCGGCCTATTTTTTTCTTGCAAGACTCATGAATAGAAAACAAAGAAAAATAAACGTAAATTTTGTTTTACATTTAACGCAAGTTTTACTCGTAGAAACTTTTTGTAATGTGATGGGTATATTTGTTTTAAAGTATTTAGTGTTAGTTTTTTAAAGTAGAATCATAAGGTAGATATTCAGCATCTACTGTGATTGTAAGTATTAAGAAAAAAAAAAAAAACAGACAATGATTCTAAGCATTTATTTTGGACTTAGTCTGTGTGGTGTATGTCACATTATTTTTAGTTCTGTATGTTCCTAGTCAAACAAAATTGTCACGTACCCCCAAGGAATAGACTTTTGAGAAACCTTGATCTAAGCCAACGTATCCCAAAATATGAGTCGCGACTGGTCGGTCACGGAATGATGCGTTAAATCTTAAAAAAAAAAAAAAAAAAAGTATAATTGAATTTAAATAGTTCAGTAATATAATAAAAGGAATATATTACAATTTACAGTGAAATAAATTGAGATCTAGATAAATAACATTACCTAAAGAGTGTGTTTATTAATTTTACGTAGACAGCGGCTTTGGACTAAAAAAAGGTTGCAACCATGACACCTAAACGTTGGTGTAAAACAAGGCCATAAATTTAATTTATTTTTAGAAACTTTAATTTATTTTTAGGAGCTTTTTAGAAGCTTTTTAATTTATTTTTAGATTTCTAGAAGCGCCAAGATCAGTAAGTTTGACTGCTACCGAATACGTATAATTCGATATGAACCAGAAATTTCTTTAAAAAGGAGTTAGATATATAAATCATACAAAAATAAGTTTAATAAAGTAAAAAAAGATTTAAATAAAAATTCTGGTGTACATTTTTTTATACGACTTGAGTGAAATTTCCAGCCCTTCTAGTGCTAAAATGTATCTTTTCTAATATTTTCATTGATAAGCATTTCTTTCTTTCTTTCTTTTTTTTTTTTTTTTTTTTTTTTTTTTTTTTTTTAACAGAGTAAAAGTTTTTGATAATTGAACTTTCACATTTGTATTACTTTCAACCGTTCTCGTGTGTATGCTTTGTGCCAAAATTTTTGCAAAAGTATGCTTTTCCTTCGGACAGATTATAAAAAGGCTCTTTATACCACAATATTTGAAGGTTTTCACATACAAAAAAAAGTTTGAAACTACTGATCTAGTCTGTTGTGGAAAACATCGTACAACTCGATTTTACATGAAACAACGAAATCTAAAATTAAAAGCGTTACGAAGAAAACACAAAAGAAGAATATTTTCACATTTTTTTCCAGTGATAAAAGAAATCATGAATATCACAAGATATAAATTTAAAGGCGCTGGAATATAGAACATTGCATCCCTATCAATGTCCATAAGTCCATAGCAAAATGGCATACTTGAACGAATGTGATTTGGCAGATGAATACTATTTAAAGCTTTTAAAGTTGTTCTCAAATCCAAAGGAGCTACTTTTTGACACATTTTTTAAATTCATTTTTGTTTGGAAACACCAGAAATTTGTCAGGTGTTCTTGTTCAGTAAATAAGTTTCCGAGTTGTACGTTTTAGTAAATACGAATGCTGATTTGCATATTTTAGTAAAGGCTTAAGATATTTCAGTAGATACTATCAAAAGTTGGCATTTAAACCAAATTTCCGGAAACGACAGCACCGGAAAGAAGAAAAACTTTTCATCACGCGAACACAATCGTTTATAACTCGATAAGTAATTCATTTTTCAAAATGTGGAAAATAGCATTCAGCTCCAAATCGCTTTACTAGTCAAGCTTTCAAGTGTCATGCTTTCACGTTTAAAAATAAGTTCATAAATATGTCGTTAATAAATGTGTCGCAAATAAGTTTCGCATCGTTGTGCTGGAGAAAACGGAGTACGGTCCAGCGCAAACCTCTAATTTACATTCAACTGAAAAACTTTGTAGCCATGATGACAACGCTTGACCTATTATGCAATATTAATGGATCATATTTTTTAAATGCAAAATAATAATAATAATAATAATAATAATGATAATAACAGAAAACAAAAGAAAATACTTTTTTCCCTATTTTAATTGCCTTTTCTAGACTTTTCTAGACCATTCTCTTACTTATTTTAATTTGGTTTTCCCCAATCATTTGCTTATTTTGGTAACTATGTCCCTTTCTCCTTATTCAGTTTGCATTATTGTAGCAAACGAATGTTTATAGTTAAGATAGACTTAAAAAAGATATGCTTAAAATTATTTAACAGTCGTAAAAAATTAAGTAAATTGAGCTACGGCTCACAAAAAAAATTTCATTTAAAAGTAAAAAAAAAAAAAAAAAAAAAAAAAAAAAAAAAAAAAAAAAAAAAAAAAAAGTTTTTCCATTTGACAATGTAAAATTTGAAATTATGCAATTTTTAAAAGTAGCTAGCTGTTTGAGTGAAAGCCCAGTTCGTTGTCACTATCGTACCGTACTACTTTAACCGGTTTACGAATTTGTAACTGCTTTCTGAAATAAATAGAACTAAAACCTCGTTAAGACCAGAGGATTATATTTACTGAATTTTAAGTCATCTGTGTCAATGTTGTCAAATACCATAGGAGAAGTTAAACCTAGTTCTGGGTCAACTTTTCTAAAACGCAAGTTAAGATTTTTCACTCAGACTTAGTATGATCAGGATATAACTAACAGTTTATCCAATGACATTTCATCATTTCGTTTAAAAGTTAAATGCCTTGAATAATTATTTAAAAGTGTTGCAATTCCACGCTCTCACCAGTTTTGCCAGCTTATTTCTCTCGTTTTATATTTAAGAGATAAAACTAAGAGAACAAACTCTTTATACTTAAGGTACTAATTGGGTAAACCTTTCAGCTGAACACGAGAAGCGCATTCCGTTAAGGTTATATTATCTCTAGAATTAGGTTCTTCAGTTAAGTGAGGTAATCTAAAACATTAAGAGACTGGCCATCATTTATGTAACATTATTCAGTGATAAATTAGGTGTTTCTAAAGTATCGTTTACAAAGGCTATACTTTTCATATTTAAATTTTAACGAGTTATTTATGATAAATAAAGGTGGTAAGTTTTAAATTATGAAACTCATTAAAACTTGTGAAACAAAGAAGAAGCAGAAAAAAAAAGTGTTTAAAATTCTTTTAATAAAATAAAACATTATGTTTTTTGTTTTTTTTTTTTGAAAAAATGTGAGTTTTTTAATAGACAGGAGGATATAGGAAAAATATAACCGAATTCATGCTGGAAAAATCCTTTTATTCTTAAGGATTCTTGAAAATAACATATTTATAGAATATGTTTTCCAAAAAAAGAGTAAAACATGCATATATTTAAGCATTAAACCCCTTTAAATGAATTCGAACGCAGCAATTTTGTTTTCATTATAAAAGGTGTTTTTTAACCATTTTATTACTTAAAATATAATTACAGTAGAGCCCCGATTATCCGAGTCCCGCTTAACCGAGTTATTTTATTCTGATAGACTGATGGCTTCCATTATTATGAAACAGCCGTTATAAATGAAGTTTTTAAGTGAAGATGAAAGAGCAGTCGTAAAAAGTTAGAACTCTGATATTCTGGTCAGAATAGGAAAAAAAAAATGGCCATAATTTCTTTTGAAAAAAAAAAAAAAAAAAAAAAAAAAAAAAAAAAAAAAAATGGCCATTTTTTTTTAGTTGCCAATTTGTACGGTTTTGTTACCTCTAAAATTTAATACACATTTTTGCCATATTTAATCGTTGACAACTGCCAGATTTCGGCGATTGAATTTGGCAAAATTTACTGGTAAGTTATAGTGATAAGAAAAAATTTTAGAAATTGGTAGCTGTGCAGTAGCCTAATACTGTAGCAGAAAAAATAAAATAAAAACTGCAGCAAAATTGACATTCAGCAAACAAAAAACTATCAAGGGCTTTTTCAAATAAACAATTTCATTCCCCGTTTTTCTTATAAAAGTAATGGAAATGTAATACATCAAAGAAATGTTAGTAGCACCATAAAAATTAAGGAATTAAGTGGAAATACATATTTCATCTCCTTAGTCGGTGACGATTTGCATAAATCCGGTTTACCGAGTTTTTTGAATATCCGAGGTGAGCTTGGTCCATATTATCTCGGATAATCTGGACTCTACTGTAACAAGAAAGAAAAATCATGCGTCAATCATAGATTATGAAACATTTTCCAACACTTCAGAATACTAAAACAATACTTCGCCTTATAATAAGGTAAAAAGGATGTCTAAGTAAACATTTTAGAAAACGCATAACACATTTGAAAAACAGATTTAAACTATTACTGTAGAAGATCAAAAAGATACTCCCATTATTTTGTACACCTATGTATATATCTAGAGAATAGTATAAATATTCTACATACTATGCTAAAATTTAGTTCAGTTATAAAACGCATAACACAATTGAAAATTTACCTTTAGCAATTTCTACGAATAGACAGAAACGTACTTGAATTGTTATGTACACCTGTATATTACCTACATATTTTTAGAAACACTGCATCATCATCATCATCATCCGTTTTCAATCCGCTGCTGGATGTAGGTCTTTCCCAGAATTTTCCGATAATTGTTGTCCAGTGCTTTAGTCATCCAATTAACACCGACCACTTTTCTGATTTCGTCACTCCAGCTTACTTGAGTCGTCTTCTTGGTCGATTTACATCTCTGAAATTTGATTCAGGCAAAAGCACGCTTAAAACTACAGAAATCATCCTTCCAGGAATTACTATCCATAGGCCGTTATGTATCTAGTTTTTTGAACAATCCTGTATATAATTTTATTTATATGCCGCAAACATATCTTAGTATACTAAATGTAGTTGAGCTTGAAAATGCATAACTCAACTTAAAAAACCCTTTTAAGCAATTTACGCTCATTCTCAGTAAGGCTTGCAAATTCTTTTGTATAGCCCTGAATATGGTCTATAAAATTTATACAGACCAAGTAGTGTTTAAAAAATTTAGTTACGCTTAAAATACATACCGTAACTGAAAACGCATACCGTAACTGAAAACGCACTTTCAGCAATCATCCCTAATAGACAATACTTCGCATAGAGCAATGTGTCAGATATCTTTCATTTGTCCCTGTAAATGACTAATTATAAATGCGATGCACATCATAGTCTACATACGGTAAACATCTGCTAGTAAACCTCAGTAATGTATATCAATTTCATCATGTTTGAAACGGCTTAACATTATTAAAATACGCTGCGAAAAGTTTTTTCTTGTAGACCATTACATAACCGATCTCTTTTACATGTCAATCCGAATATATTTACAGCCCCACCAGTGGCTGAGAGGTTCTGCTTTCGAAGCTGGTAGACGGGAGGTGCTGGGTTCGAACCCAATCGCGCCCGTCGGCCTAATCGTTCGGAGTTTTCGTGGTTTTCTTCCAGCCATGGATTTCCATGCGTAAATACGGGTTAGGCTCCCTTAGAAAGACCCCCACGGAGGGCACTCCTCCCTCCCCGGGCCTATATCCCTAGTGTAGATAATCAGCCGTCAAAAATCAACCAACCAACCGAATATATTTACGCGAGTTAAAGCACGTGCAGACGGCAGACACACAAATCGAAGTCATAAACACTTTTCAACAATGTTGGAAAGTATAAAAAATTAAAATAAAAAATAAAATGTTATCTTATTAGTTACTATCACTGACGGGTAAGTTTTTTAAATGATGCGTATTTTAAATTTAAAAAGAAACAAAAAGAAAACCAGTTTTTAACACTCTCCGTGTTTATGATTTCGGTTTGTCTGGCCGTCTGTCCGCGCTCTAACTCTCATAAATATACTCCTATTGGCCTGAAATTTTTGGATGTTATTAAGGTTTACCATAGCACGATCCCTATTTCAAATGAAGTTTGTAGCATGTTTAGTTCATTTACAGGGACAGTCAAAAGTATTCCGTTACATTACGGTCAATGGGAAAAAAATGTTTCAACTGATTTTTAATGATGTTAAACGCTTTCAAGCATAAAACAATTGATATGTATTTATGAAGTGCACTAAAATAAGCATTCTGAAGAGTATGCGGTGCAAAAGTTACTTATTATTCATTTACAGGGCCAGACAAAAGAATTCCGTTACATAATGATATAGGAGTGCAGGGAATTGTTTGCAGCGTAATTTAATTATGTTAAATTATTTCATATATAATGAAATTAATATACGTCCCTGAGGTTTACTATAACTTATTACATGTATAATACGAAGTGCATAGCATTTACAGGGACACACAAAAGATTTCAGATACTGTGTCCTAAGTACTGTACATAAACGATGATTGCTGGAAATGTATTTTTAATTATGGTATGCGCTTTTATGTTTCACTATATTTATGCATACTACGCGGTGCGTATAAATTATATAGTTCATATACAGGGCTACACAAAAGAATTCGTATGGGTTACTGAGTGCTAGCGTAAATTGCTTAAAAGTGGTTTTTAAATGAGTTATGAATTTTTACGCTGAACTGCATTCAGTTTACTAAGAAATGTTTGTAGAATATATATAAAATGATATACAGGGTCAAGCAAAAAATTGAATACATAACCGTCTATGGATGATAAGATCTGAAAATGTGATTTCAGTAGTTTTCAGATTGTTTTAGTTTAAATTAAATTTTAGCTAAATAGTCGCGTATAATAAAGGTATTATTGGCCATAGACGGTAACTGCTGAAATCATTTTTTTTTAATGTTTTATACTTTTTCTAAAATGTTTACTTAGTTATCTTATTTACCTTACTTCCCTAAATAACGAAGTTTTGATAAAGCATCCAGGAAGTGTTGGAAAGTGTTTCATAATCTATACTTAACGCATGATTTTTCTTACTTGTTATGCCTAAAATTGGATTTTATTAATGATAAAATATATTATTAGATGATTCCAATAAGAATTTTTTTTTTAATCGGAATTTTTTATATTTTTTAATGAAATCGTAAAACATGTAACGTAAAACTTTAAAACTTACTAAACGTACCATTAGCCTATTAAATGTATTAAAATGTCACCTATTTTGTTTCGAATATAAAAATAATTATTTTTTAATTTTATCGCTTTAAATATAATTAGAAATTAATCAACTATAAACATTTGTTATCTTCTGTTATGTCAATGGAGTGCGAATTTTTCAACTGATAAGCATCAATGAATTAAAAATTTTATCAGATTTCCTTTTTTAGGCGCGTTTTATTTTTGCAGAAAAGCGCAGTATTCGATTATGCTTGGATATATTCCAGACTAAAAAGATAAATTTATATTTCGAATTCTTTTAAATATGCTAAAATGTCAACCATTTTTATTACGAAAAAAATACATTAATTTTAATCATTTAAACCTAATTAAAAAGTAATCAACTTCAAAAATTTGTTATCACTTTTACGTCAGTGAGCTGTAAATCTTTCAACAATTGATAGAACTTGAATGAATAAAAAAAAATATTGATATTTATATTTTAAAATGTTTTTTATTCATAAAAAATATATGTTAATGGTTAATTCTTAAGGAATTTTTATTGACTAAGGTTTTAAAATGAAAAAAAAAAAAAAAAAAAAAAAAAAAAAATGCAAATCCTGTGCATGAAATCTTTCGAATAGTACATGAATGAACATTTCTTTTTTCTTTTTCTTTTCAATACAAACGATCTTTTTTTCAGTTTTTTCTTAATATCAGAGAAATAATTAAAAATTAATCAGTTAAAAAATTGTTTATTATTATGCTAACGAACTGTAATTTACTTGAAACAATAGACATCAATGAATTAAAAACTCTATCCGATTACATTTTAAATCCCATTTTATTCGTGAAAAAATTGCATCATTAGATATTAGATATAAGAGATAATATTTATTAGATATTATTTATAAGATTTATTTATTTATTTTTATTTTTTTTGGCTACGTTTTCAAATAAAAGAAAACAAAGTTTCAATGTTTTTATATGAAATTCTCAAACATATTTGTATGTTACTTGTTTTTTCGTTTTAAAGAAAGGTCTAATTAAATTTAAGATATAGGGTAGGGGAGTACACAGTGAGACAGCAGCCATTTTGACATATAGTTATAACTTTTTCTCCTAGTTGAAACACGCACACTGAACAACCTCATCTTATGCAACACGTGGATGTAGTTTCACCACTTCGGTTATTCGTCCAACAAAATAGTAAGTAATTATTTATTTTACAGGGGTTAAAGTTACACAAACGTCCATTTTAGACTTTATTTATTTCATTATGGCATATATTTACTTAACCAAACCTAGCTATAACTAATGATAGATTATGTCGACAAAACGACACAAGCATTCAAAGCTATGAAACTGATGATGAAACAGATATGACATCCATTTTGTTACAACGTAACGAAAGTACACAGTGAGACACACAGTTATAGTACACAGTGAGACGTGCCTCATTGTGTATCTACTCTGCGGTTCTGACGTAAAAAAAGTTATTTATTAATAAAAGAAGGTTTTTTTTTTCCTCTCTCTCTATCTCTGTGTGTGTGGGGGCGTGCAATGGTTAGTGAAATATACTAAACGTAAGAGGCTGAAAGTTTGCATGAAGGTAGCCCAATGTCTGCCATTGTCCACCCGAGGCTCATATTTTTAAATTTTTTTTAATCTAAAAATATTAGTTTGAAGTCATAAACTGCAGAAAATTATTGATAGAGTATTAAAATGTATGATTTATGAATATATATACATTGTCTCACTGTGTACCACAAGTGGTACACACGTGTACACAAGTGGTATCATAGCGTATTTGTGTAGCTTAAAGTTGTAGCAAAAATTTTTCAAAAGAATAAAAATCGTTGCCATTCGTTAAGTAATAATAATTTTCGTGTATTTATTCAACAACTTTTTTCTTTTATATGCACAAGTAAATATTATTTTTTACAAGTTTCAATATGACTGTAGACCATAGAATGCAACCGTGTAAGTTTTAAATTTGTACTTCTGAAGTATTATACAATTACGTACAGAATAAATTAACCATTTAATATTCTACTGTCATACACTCTAAAGTCGTTATCATAGAAAAGCTTTATAAAAGTACTGTACTTTATCCATACTAATATTAGAAAGAGTAAAAATTGTTTGTTTGTGCGTTTGTTCGAGGTAATCTCTGGAGCTACCGAACCGTTTTCAAAAATATTGGTATCAAAATGATTTTGTTAGTCCCCCTTAGAACATAAGCTATATCTTATGTCCGTGCCACTAACCCAAAGGGGGGAAGGAGAAAAAAACGCTCTAAGAACATTTCTTTAAAAAATTGAAATATAAAAGGGGTGAAAATGCACGAAAAATGTTCTAAAAAATGTTTTAAATTGCGATTTCTACGCAATCTCAGGAAGTATCAAACCGATTTCAAAAGTAATGTAACCAAAATGACGGTGTTAGTCCCTGTTACAACATCGGTTATATCTTATGTTCATGCCACTACCCCAAAAAGGATGCAGGAGCAAAAAACAGTCTAAAAATGCGAATTTTGTGTTACTGAAGGGCTAGAAACACGATATTTGGAATGTTAGTTACTTATAAGATATAAATGATCTCTAAGAACATTACTTAAAGACTTCGCAATTTAAAGGGATGAAAATGAGAATGGCGTTCTAAAAAACGTTCATTAAAAAATTTATTAAAAAATTTGAAATTTAAATGAGATGATAATGCAGGAAAAGCGTTCAAAAAAGCCTTTTAAATGGCGATTTCTACGCAATCTCAGGAAGTATCAAAAGAATTTCAAAAGTAGTGGTAGTGGATGGAAATTGATGGTGACAGTCCTTGCTCTAACATAGGCTCTATTTTATGTCGATGTCACTACCACCTGCGGGTTGCAGGAGCAAAAAACGCTTTAAATTGCGATTTTTGAGTTGCTTAGAAACATGAAATTTGGCATGGTAGTTACTTATTGGGTATAAATTATCTCTAAGAACATTTCCTAAAAAAATCGAAATTCAAAAGACGTGAAAATGCACGGAAAGCTTCTAAAAAATGTTCTAAATGGCGATTTCTAGGCAATCTCAGGAAGTACGGAACTGTTTAAAAGATAATGGTGCGAAAATGATAGTGACAGCTCTTTTTCCTCGATAGGATATATTTTATGTCGGTGCCACTACCCCAGCTGCAGGAGTAAAAAAAGTTCTAAAATGCGATTTTTGTGTTAGTGAAGGGACTAGAAACATGAATTTTGGCAAGGTAGTTGCTTATATCATATAAAGGATCTCTAAGAACATTTCTTAAAACATTCGAAATTTAAAGGGGTGAAAATGCGCAAAAAACGTTCTAAATGGCGATTTCTACGCATTCTCAGAAAAAAAAACGAACCGATTAAAAAAAATAATGGTGTCAAAATGATGGTGAAAGTTCTTGCTAAAACATAGGCTATATTTTATGTCGGTACGACTACCCCAAAGAGATTTCAGGAGCAAAAAACGTTCTAAAAATGCGATTTTTGTGTGATTGGCTGTATGAAATAAAATCATTAGCCCAATTTAACCTTCAAAGATATGCATTTTCATATTCAATTAAAAGATACAATATTCATAAAATATTGTATTATAATTTTAAATAGGAATCAATATCAATGTATTTTGATATGAAAAATATAGATTACATTTATCATTATTTTATACTATCAAATTCGAATTAATTTTGCGTATTTCATTTTGTAGTTCTTAAAAAAAAAAAAAAAAAAAAAAAAAAAAAAATGTTATTTCACTTTTTCAAATTCAGTGCTTGGTAGTGACGCTTTATATGGTATAGACATAAATAAAGCATCTTTTTTGTTTCTATAATTAGATGAATTTTAATGTCTTTATATATTTTAAACAACTTAAGATAAAGAAATTTTTTTAAATATGCATATAGTTTCAAACGTTCGTTCAGTCGTAAGAAAAGAGCGGATATCCTCTGCTAACTATGTAGCAAATTGTCGTATAAAAATGTGCCAGTCGATTAGTACCAACGCTACTAATTAATGATATACTTAAATAAAGCTTCGGGAGTCGTCTACATATTGAAATTGTAACACACACAGTTAAAAAAAATTCTGTGAAATTACAGAGAATCTAATGGTAATCCGTTACCGTAAGTCTTATGTAAAATTACAGAGATTAGAAAAATAGAGAATCTGTTAAATAACCGAGAAATTATCCGGTAAATTCATTTACTTTATTTATTTTTAATGACAACAATTTAATTTATTTTTCTAAATTAGTGAATTTTTGAACTTCGAAGAATTAGAATTTTTCGAGAGAATTTGAATTGCTGGATCATTTAATTTTTACAAGATTTTTTTTTAACCATTTGGAAAAATGGTTATTGTCCTCGTCAGGGTAGGAAATCAAAAGCATATCTGAAGGTTTTTATTGGTTTAATCATCATTTTATTCGTTTTCTGGTTGGTCTATACAGTAATCTGCATTCCTCCCCTTTTTTTTTCAACAGAGTGTTGCCACTATGACAAAAAAGTAATAAAAACTACAAAAAAAAAATTAATAACTCAGAAACAAATTGAGATACAGTTTTCAAACAAATTGCATTTAAAAAAGTACATTTTTTCCCCTATACGACGATATAAAAAGTAATATTGTGGGATGTGTAGAAGTTTAAGAAATAAATTTCATTTAAAATTGGCCGTCAGATTTCTTGGAAATCTGACGATGGAAAAGCCTTTTCCCGAACAGCCAATGAAATGCTTGGATAATACGTAAGTTTCAGGTGGATAATACGTACGAGTCGCAGGCGATTTCTGTCACTTGCAGTTTTTACGTGTAATAACACTATTAATGTTTAATCCATGGCGTACGTAATGTATGATCAACTCCGTGCTATTTTTTATGACTTAAATTTTAGTCTTTGAAAAAATCTTTTTCCAAATGGTCGTTGTAATTTGTTAAATTGCATTTTTTTCTAATTTCCTGTGGGAATTCAGCATTATACAAACGCAATTGCTTGCTCCTCAAGGGGTTAAACTTGTTGACGGTAATCTATCCGATTTTTTTTTTTTTTTTTTTTTTTTTTTTTTTTGTCAGCCCGGGATTTGATTTCGAGTCCTTTGGGTTGGAGACAAACCCCTTATTGACTATGTGCTATAAAAACTGTTACGACTGTAGACAAAGGATGCCTTTTATGATTGCCAAGATTCATGCCCAATGTGAATGAAAGAACTGCAAAAATGATTGTCGATAAGAAATTCCCTCAGACCAATGTCAGACGGGCGTCGTTTTCGCTGCTTTTTTGCTTGAGTATTATCCATTCACAATGCTATAGCATTGTGAATGGATAGTACTTAAGCAAAAAAGCAGCAAAAAAGACGCCCGTCTGACATTGGTCTTTGGTCTAATACTTAAGCAAAAAAGCAGCAAAAACGACTCCCGTCTGACATTGTCTCAATCTCCGCGCAGACGAATTTTCCCTTTCTAAAAACTTTTAACCTTTAATAAAATATTTTTTAAACGAAATTTTCTTATTTGATATTGATAATAAAATTATAAAAGAATTTTAAAAGTGTGTATTTTGAATTACATGTTATAACAAAGACTATTTAAATAAAGATATGAAAATTCCTACAGGGAATTTGATATAAGAAAAAGAAATGTCTATAAAATAATGATCGAGAAACTCAATCAAATGCATTTAACCGAGAAATAGTGTAAATTTGCAGAGAGTCTCTTTTTTTCTGTGTTTTACAGAAATTTTTAACAGTACGCTTGAAAACTTTCAATATTAACCCTTAATTTTGAGATAATATTTAGATTCTTTGGTAAATGTTACTTCCGGTTACCGAAAGGAAAGTCATTCGATCTAGTAGTTAAGTAATTCCGTCGGTGTAAAATTTTGAATGTTAAATTCATTCTTAATCGTTGCGAATCACATTGAAATGCGTTTTTTTTTTTTTTTTTTTTTTTTTTTAAACAAAATTCTTAACGAAAGAATCTGTAATTTTGGATTCGCAAATTTGAGGCATCTTCTTCATTGGCTAAATTCTTCTTAATTAAATATTGAGAAAAAACATATAAATTATGAAATTAGTATTCGAAAACAAACAAACAAACATGAATGTAACCTATGAAAATTTTAACAGAAATCGATTTCTGGAAGCTTCAAATATACGAATCCAAAATTACAGTTCTTTCTGCCAAATCATTTTTGAATTACGATTAAAAAACTACAGGCATTATAATCTATTTTGCAACGATCAAAAATTAATTTTACTTTAGAAGTTCAAAATTTTATACCTGCACAGTTCCTAACCTAAACTACTGGACCAAATGTCTTCTCGTTTGGTATCTTAAGGTAAAATATACTGGAAAATCTAAATATGATGTCAAAATTAAGTATCAGTATTGAAAATTTCGAAGTTTATTACAATTTCAATATATAGACGATCCCCGAAACCAAATTCAGGTATAGCATTCATTAATGGACGTTATCGCTAAAAGATTGATACCAGTCACATTTTTATACGGTGATTTGCGGCAGAGTTGAGAGTTACATATTTTGCTACGCGACAACACGCCACGATTAATTAAACTTTAAAATTCATGTTAAACAAGGGGGGGGGGGGAATCAACACACATGCACAAAAGACCATTGAAAAGTAAAAACTGATTACTTAGCAGTATTTTATCAATTATGTACATAATATTTTCACTTAATGTTCATTATGCATTTATTTTTGTTCGCCTTTCTATTAAACAAAATCAAAATGCCATTACTGATGCAATGTTGACGACATTCCGGCTGTGCAGACATCGTCAGCTACTTTGTCAGTTCGATAATTAAGTTTCACTCCTCCTCCAAAATTTGGGGTGGGTTCTGGGACCACGAGGATACATTACTGGGGAGAAGTATTTTAACAACTTTCTCAGAAAGTTATACTCTCACTCTGTTTCGGTAATCAGTGTCGGCTTAAGATTTTTGTTTTACAAAGTAGCTGTTGCGTCTGCAGCTCAGACTTTGTCTTCAAAGTTATTAAGGAACAAGTTTAATGGTTTTCTAATGCGTTTTCAATGTTTAAGAAAATCAGTGAGTGTGAAATTTGTGTACCGGAAAGCGACAGGATGACGGTGGTTTCCCCGATTCTTATTTGGGATAGATGGCTTAGTAACTAAATTTTATGAAGTCTTTTATTATGATACAATATGTGATTGCCAAATGAGGTGTAAGCGAATAGTACGGAAGGCGAGAAAAAGAAAACGTTTTTATTGATTTTTCTGTTCATATTGCTGTGCAATTAACTCGTTAGCGTTAATATTTATGGTATGTTGTCCGTATGATGAGTCAAATGATAGAAAATTCGGTACAAAACGCACCAGAGAAGGCGAGAGGTTTCAAAAACATTTCTGCATGATTTTTCTTCTAAAATCAAAATAGAGATTTTTATATCTAATGCTAAGATTTTTTTCTTTTCAGATTTTCAGAAAATGGTAGATTGGAAATTTAAGCATACAATGCCAGTGACTTTCGTTTGTTTGCCGTGAATGTTTCATATTTTCCACCCGATTATTAAACATACCGGGATTTCAGTTTATAGTGAAAATCGAAATGCTACACATACCCAAGCTCTAACCAGGATTCGAAACAGTAACTCTTAAACAATCGCTGCTCTGAAAACTAAACAAACCGGATGGTCATTCAGAGTGCTAGAATAGCAATTATTTTAATAACTTTCTTAGAAAGTTTTACTCTGGCGGTAATCTGCGGCAGCTTAAGATTTTTGTTTTGTAAAGTAGTTGTTGCGTCTGCAGTTCAGAATTTCTTCTTCAAAGTTATTGAAGACGTATTTTAATGGTATTCTAATACATTTTTAATGTTTAAGAAAACCACTGAGTTTGAAATGTGTGCACTGGAAAGCCACAGAATATAGTCCCTGAGCCAGGCGCAAATTTCGTCAGTTATTTCCTCTCGGCCGATAATTTGTAAAATGCTCCAGAGAGTTGTATCATGAAGCTCTGCGAACTTCAGCTGCGGTTCCGTGGGTGGGTTGAGCAGCTGTAGCCTGCCACGCACGTAAAAAAAAAAAAAAAAGTCATTTTCTCCTGGTTTAAAATTTGTCAAATTATAGCTAACACAATATCTTGAAGAAAAAAAAAGTCAGCTGATTATAAAGTGGTGGTTAATACGTCAGCTGGTCACAAGAACATGAAAAAAATATACAGGGTGCAAAGAAAAGTCCCTTTAACCTGAAAATACTTGCGAACGGAGAGAATTACAGCTATGGAAGTGAGGTAACGGTATAGTAAATCGACTACACTTGACCTAATTCAAACGACAGCAGCGCCCCTAGTGGAGAAATTTGGAAGATAGCTATTGAAAATCGTAAACGAAAAGAGATAGAGATAAATTTCCAGTTAGAAAGTTTTAGAGCCTCAATTAATTAGTGCGAAACGACATTTGGTTCACACGGATAAGATAAATCGTCGCCTGTATACCCAAAAATGTCCGAAATCGATGAGCGACGATTCTATTTTGCATATCACACATTCCGTAAATGTAGCAGTGCACAATTTCAGATTGTGACGTTGTGCTGTACTGTAACGTCTGTAAAAATTTAATTTCCAATGCATTTAAAATTTTAGATTAACCCTTTCAGGGGCAGAAGTTCTGTTCGTAAACTGATGAAATAATTTCCTGATACTAGAATATTCAAACGAATTTCTTAGAAAATAAAAACCCGCTAATTTTCCCTTTCATTACAAAAGCAAAATTTTACTAAAATATTCTTGCTGCCATTTGTCAGTTTTGGAATTAAAATTAGGTGGCTAGACCGTCTAGCCACCGCCCTTTAAAAGGGTTAAATCTATGTCGTCGTATTGAAGAGGCTAGCAATAGACGTTCCATGCTGAGAAATGTGGCATGTAGAATTACTCTCACGAATACAAACTTGTATCGTGAGCAATGGCGAACTTTTCGAACATACTGAATATTAACTTTTTATCACTGTGGTACACAGTTTGTCTTTTTTTTGTAAGTGTTATTATCAAAATGTATTGAGATAAGCACGTATTTATACCATAAATTGTGCGTATTTCTTCATACTTCTGTCTATTCCATTCAAACGTTTACACAAAATAGAGTCATCGATTTCGGACATTTTTGGGTATACAGGCGAAGATCTTATTCGTGTAAACCATATGTCGTTTCGTACTAATTAGTTGATGTTCTAAAACTTTCTAACTGGAAATTTTGCTTTATCTCTTTTCGCTTTCAATTTGCAATGGCTATCTTCCAAATTTCGCCACTAGGGGGCGCTGCCGTCGTTTGCATAAATCGGGTGTAGTCACTTTACTATACCGTTACTTGACCTTCCACAGCTGTAGCTCTCTCCGTTCGCAAGTATTTTCTGATTAAAGGGACTTTCCTTTGCACCCTGTATATTTTTTTCATGTTCGTGTGACCAGCTGACGTATTAACCACCACTTTATAATCAGCTGACTTTTTTTTCTTCAAGATATTGGGTTAGCTATAATTTGACAAATTTTCAACCAGGAGGAAATGACCATTTTTTTTTTTTTTTTTTTTTTTTACGTGCGTGGCATGTTACCGCTGCTCAATCCACCCACGGAACCGCAGCTGAAGTTCACAGAGCTTCATAATACAACTCTCTGAAGCCTTTTACAAATTATTGGCCGAAAGGAACTTGATCATCAAAATCTGTTGCTGGTATAGTAGTGGTGGCTAATAGTAGTAATAGCTGGTATGGCTAATAGTAGTGGTTTCACGAATTATTATTTGGTATCTATTATATCTGAGTAACTAAATTTTATGAAGTCTTTTATTATGATACAATTTGTAATTACACAATAAAATGCAAACGGATAGTATAAAATCCGAAGATAAGCAAAAATTTTGATTATTATAGATTTTTGAGTTAACGTTGAAGTAAAATTAACTTATTAGCATTATTGCTTATGACGTCCTTGCAGTATATTTTATAAAAGGGAATATTTTGTTCATTGTATAACAATTAACAGGATTTTTCTCAGTCTGCAAGCATTTTGGTCTGCAAAATTTGAGTCTCTTAATACTTTTTTTTTAATAAATGAATGATAAAAAATAAAATTTAGATAAATTCATACTAAAAAAAAAAAAAAAAACTGCGAACCTTGTTTAGATAATCTGAATGTGGAGATAAATTCTTGTATAGTACATGATGTCATCAAGCAAAAGCTAACAAATTACTGATTTGCACTACTGACACTACTGATCCCTATGTTACAGCTTCAGCTATATTGAAACAAATGGGTTCATAGCTAATCAAATGTGGCCACACTTATCACCAAGAAACGACGGTCTGCAAAATTTCTCAATAAATATGTTATTTAATGATTTTTTTTTTTTTTTTTTTTTTTTTTTTGTCTTCGACATTTATCAGATTCGATTCCAGACTCTGTGATTTGAAAACCAGTAGCCAATTGCAACCATGATACCTTCACAATTTTTCACAATTACCATTCAATCATGATTTTTCTTCCTTCTAACTTTACTTCTTTCCTTAGAGTTTTATTAATTTTCATGTCCTTTTTTTTCACTATGAAGAAATCATACTTGACTGTCCTAAAAGTAGGTTTCATCTCAATATTTTTAAAACTATTAACCCATTTGTGCCTGAATTTTTGTTTTCTCAAATTTTTTGGTAAAATCACTTTAAAATGTTGCAAAATGAACTGGAAAAAAACTAAAAAAATTAAGCTTAATTTTTTTTGTATTTATTTGATAAAATGTAAAAGAAATAAATATGAGTATTTCTAGTAGAATAATATGCATAATTATATATTTTGCCTATATTTATATTTAAAATGTTTTTAGATTGTATATTATGTACTATAAATAGTATTTTAATGAACTACAAAATATATATATATATATTTATTTCTTTGCAGAGACTAATAACGTTATAACTATTATTAATAATAAAATAAGAATAATCGTATTGCAGACTTAATAAGAATTTATTTCATAAATATCTTCGAAGGGAGATTGCATAAATAACTCTCTCCTAAATTTCTAACAAAAATATGTGCCCATTTGTGTCTAGAATTCTATATTTTGTACATTACAAAAATGCATAAAAAATAGGCTTGGACATTTAATCTCGCAATTTAAAAAAATACGTATTTCAAAAAAAGTCCACAAGCTAAGATTATAACTTGCGATTTTGGGTCTATGATAGAAAAAATACAAATAAACTTACTTTTTACATTTCGTCCTCTTAAAAAATTTAAAATCTATAAACACCGAAAAAAGCCTTAATTTACGCAAATAAATATCCACCTTGTGCTGTCATCTCTCGCTTATAGATAAAGACATTTATAAATAATGATTTTATGCAATTTTCATGTTATAAAGAAGAAGAAATTTATACAAATGCATTAAAATTTGAAACGTCCCAAAAATGGGACGCTAGGCATAAATGGGTTAAAGAGTAATAATAAAAAAGAATTTTAGGTTCACCCCCTGCTAGACAGAATATTAGAAATGCATTTCGATCTTAACATTTTGTTCTAATAAAAATTCGGTAGGTTCACTTAACTGATTTAAACATATATATCAAATAACACAAACAATGATTCTTAATAACGGTTAATAATAATAATTCCACTTGAGTAAATAACTAAAATTCGTATAAAACACAAATAAAACGTACTCAAATTGCTTTTAGGTGCATATATACATAAAATAGACACTTTTTTTGGACGAAATTTGGACGAAAACGTTTTGGGATTTTAATCTGATTTTTAATATATTTTTAAGGTATTTTAATGTGTTTTGAATAATTTTATATTATATCTATGTGCCTAAAATGAATTTTGGTACTTTTATTTGTGTTTTATAGGAATTTTAACGATTCTTAAAATTACGATTTAGTTTTTCATTGATAACACAAAATAAAATAAAGTAAACATTTGGTTTAAAATTATTTTCGTAATCTGATGAATATCAGATAGAATTCTGAAACAATTTAGAAAGCTGATATTTTATGTCCTCTCTCATTTGTGTTTTTTCAACATCCGAGATTTCGTTTAGCATTTGATTTAAAAAAAAATCGTTTCAAAAGAGAAAGTTTTTTTTTTTTTTTTTTTTTTTTTTTTTTTTTGCAAAGAACAAAGTAACACAATACTATAGAATTTCCAATTTCCTTCGAACCTTTTGATCTGAACTTTTGAGCTCCGACATCACTTTTCTGGATTAAAAGAATCTTTTGTATCATCTATTCTTTTTCTCTGTTGCAAAAAACATTGTAAAAAATAGTACTACTTGATTTTATTTCAAAATATAAATATTTTGCATTGGTACCACTTTTTAAATTATAATTTATTTCGAGGAAAAAAGGCAAGGGAAAAAAAAAAGACGAAATACCATAAATAGGAGCTATTAATCTTCGTGTTTTTTTTTGTGTGTATTTTTTTTTATTGTAAAAAATGATAATTAAGCAATAAAACAATTTCGTTCTTACCTCCAAAAAACTTTGATTAATGAATGTTGTAATTGTAGCAATTACTATGTTTACTGAAACATTCTAGTATACCTAAAGAGAAAGTAAAGAGAAAATTTGATTCTTCACTTTTTTCTCCTTTTTTTTATGTAACATAAATAAAATTCTTATAATAAAAGAATATGCAATAGTTGGAAAATTGCAAATATGATCGTAAATTGAAAAATAAAGTACAATAGATGTATTTTAAGAGCTTTAAAACTTTTAAAATTTGAGATTGACAGCTTAACGTTTAAGTTAAACAACGAAGTTATTTAGAAGTAAAACCTTTCAAAAATCTCAAAAACACTTGTACAAAGGCAAAAGATGAATGGATGTTAGATTTGGGGTAGTAACGGTTAGTTTTTGAACACATGTTAGACAGTGAGAGAACTTCAGCATACGACGGAACTTCGCAAATATTTATGCCCAAACCGTGATTCGAACTCAACATCTTTTTGCTAGAAGCCCCGCACCTTTGACCACGAAACAAGACGTTAGGAAACAAAAGAAAATTATTATGGCCAATCATAAAAAAATAGCTTAAATTAAAAAAGCAACACACAGGTACACAACTAATCAACAGGCAACAATTGCAACTATTACAATAAATATTTACAAAAATCTATATGAATTAAAAAAACTTTAAAATGTTTATCATAAAATAATAAAATATATCATAACGCGCGTTTAAGATTAAATTTTCTAAGAATTCAGCCTTGATTGCAAGTATTGAGTATCCCCAGATTTTTAATAGGGTCATTCAGGAGAATTTCGATAAATTTTATTATTACTATTAGTATTTATTGGTTGCAGCACCATTTTTAAATTTTTCTCCATGATTTATATTTGGAGACTTATACGGAAAATTCTATCTTAAAAATCTTTTTAATTAGAGGGAGTCAAAAACAGTGTCGTTGCACTTCTGATACACAATTCAAAGAATTATAAAAATGTTGCGTATTTTTTAAAATCTATTAGAGATAAATAACAAATTTAATAAGATCTTAAATCTAGAATACTTTTTTGAACTAGACAATATCATTTTCGTGAATTTAACTGTGTTAAAAAAAAGAAAGAAAAACAATTGAGCAATTTCAAATATATAAACTATTAGTCAAAATTCCAGTTTTTGAAAAAATGCATCTATGTCATGAAAGAAAAGGGATAACAGTATTAAATTTATATATATCTCATTCCTTCCAAACATGTCCATGAAAAAAATGATGCTGTTATCTCTTTGCTTTCATATGTATTTCTTCAAAAACTGAAGCTTTCAATAATATTTCAATATATTTTAAAGCATTCAACTATTTTTAAAAAATAAAGATAAATTCACGAAACTTACATCATCGAATAAGTGTGTGCATTTTAGATACTTTTGAATTTGTTGCTCATCTCTATTACTTTAAAAAATATGCAAGATTATTATAAACCTTTGAATTTTGTGAAAAATGTGCAAAATGGCAGTTTTCGATTATCTCTAAATAAATAGATTTTTAAGATATAATTGTTTTGCAAATGGATTTTAACTTGTTTTCCACTTGTAGATTTCCAAATACAAAGTATGAGGAAAATTCTAAAAGGGTAGAAAATAAAAGTTTCCGAAATTATTTGGAAAATTTCTATTCAAAATATCGGTGCGCTCAATACTTTTAATCAAAACTGTTAATACATGAATTTCCCAATTTTTTCTAGCTTCTCTTTAAAAAACTATCCCTAATCCTCATTAAGATTTTCTTTAACTTTGAAATTTCGTCATGATACGAGCGTTATAAGCAAGCCTGGACGAACCTGGACTAAGCAACAGTTGGCCTGATAAATAATTTTTAAATTCTACACTGAATTTTCGCTGAGATTGAATATGTGTGACGGCACAAACATGTATTTCAAATAATAATTGCGTAGAGATAACAATGCATTCGAGTTTTCGAACACCCCATATTAAAAGATGCGTATAACATACCATCCCAAGCTGAAATTTTGTGCAGTTCGATTTAATAAAAAATTTAATTGTCAGAAACTATCTGAGTATTTTTACAAAAGTCAGAGGTCGAAAAAACATAATGAAAAGCTAACAATTTTAGACAGCAGAATGAAATTTCAAGAATTCGACAACATCATAGAAATATTTTTCAAATAATAATAGCCCTGAGTCAGTAATCATTTGAATTATTTTTGAAGACCATGTAAAAGAATTGCTATAGTTTTTAAAAAAAATATTATTATTAATAATAAATTTCACAGCTAGTTCAGCATTTTAGAATTAAATTTAGCTCACATCATGAACACATAAATATGCAAAGTTTCCTTTCTTTTTTAAAGCGATTTTTAAACTATAATGAAAGTGATAAAACATATATAAATTATTAATTTTAAAATTTTGCGAATTTATTAAATTAATATTTCACAGTTATTACAATTAATTATCCGTTTAATGCAACCTGAATGCATTTTAAAACAACCTGTGGAATACATGAAAGAATTGTTCCACCAGAGCATCTTTCACGAGACATTTGCTTGGTGGCAGACTCCATTGTTGTTACCAAAAGTGAAATTAATCTTCAACGCATTAGGAAGAAAGTTGATTTGGAACAAAATGGGGTTGTCTGTAAATGGCGAGATAGTGGGGCCAAGGGGATTATTCATTCGCAGCACTATTTAATTTAGCGAGAAAAGAAATGGTGTTGGGGTAATTTGGGAACATCCAAGAGCTTTTGTTAAATGCGGTTGGCGATGATTTCATAGAAGGCATTCTGCGGCGAGGAAACATTTTAAGCTCGGTAAAACACAATGAGGGGTTCTTTTAGAAGAGCCAAATGTACTTTGTTCATGAAATGAAAAAATAATTTGAAGAAATATTTCATTTTAGACATGTATTTTTACAGAAACATTTGTTGATGCTTAATGTGAAGATTCGATTTTGTTTTATATCTATTTGTATGTGTCTTCCATCTATTCAAAAAATTAAGTAACAATATTCCACAAAAAAAAAAAAAAAAAAAAAAAAAAAAAATAGGGATTTGAAGTCTTGGTTAACTAATAAATAGCAGATTAGGCAAAATATAAACAAAAAATATTCCGATTTCAAGCAGAATATACGGAAAAGAAGTAGTGTACCGTAGATATCAGAAAACTTCCTTAACAATATTATTTTCCTATATTAATTTAAACAGCGTTGTTGTAATACATATCAAGTAGAGTTAATTTGTTTGAATTTAACTTGGAGTTACAGTAATAACTGAATAAAAAATTGCAGTTCATTAGCAACCTCTGTTGAATATTGAGGATGTTTAAGGATGTTTTAAGAATGTTTTAATTAATAACTTCAAATATAAAGTTTGGTGTTTACGTTTATTCAATAGAAACTGAAAAACAGCTATAATGTTCAAAGCAAAAAAAAAAAAAAAAAAAAAAAAAAGCATAGCAGCGCTCCCTGTTGAGTAAAAAAGCCAAAATTGAATCAACGTAATATTTAATAAGCATCTTACATACTAAATTTGGTTAAATTCCATCCTACAAATGTCGATATATAGCTATGAGGGGAATCTTGAAAAACACAGCATAGCAGCTCCATCTTATCGACTATATTTATTTATTTATTTATTGCCTAAGTGGGACAGAATCACCAGACCTCAAGGGTCCGATGTAGACTCTATTTGCCCCACCCGGAGTGCTCCCCGACACGCGGGGATTCGTTAAGAAAAAAAGAAAAATAAAAAAAAAATAAAAAATAAAATAAAAAATAAAATAAAGTAAAATAAAATAAAAAAAATAAAAATAATAATAATAATATGTACAATACAAGCTCCTCCCGCCGGAGCACAGGCTGCTCCCTCGCGACAAGGGGCGGGTAAGCAGAATGGGTGAGCGTGGAGTGTGCTGGATCACACAAAAAGTCCAGTTAATTGTGGAGGAGTAGCCACAAGGTTGTGGGTAAGTTGCAGCACCATGCAGGTCTATGAGGTGAGGTTTGTTAGTTCCATTTGAAATTTATAAATTCTATTTAATTTGCCTATAAGAAGGGGTCTTGTTAGAATATTGGAAAGCCAATTTTTAGGAAGGATGCGGGGGCGTTTAATATGCCAGGCTTGGGTAAGTGTGCAGTGATAGTAGATATGTTCTGGAGAGCCGACCTCGCCACACTCGCAGAAGGGGGTGGCTCCCAGATAGAAACGTTTCAAGTATTCTTTGAATGGTCCATGGCCAGAGAGGAATGCTGTAGTTGCTGGTGAGAGAAAGTACATTTCTCTTGACACTATACGTATGAGATCGTATGTGTATCTACCTTTGGTAGACGCATCCCAATAAATTTGCCACTCTGAGATGATTTTTTGATTCAACCTTCTGCGAATGTGTGAGGGAGGAAGGGGAAGGGTAAAATCTATTGATGTTCTAGCCGTTGCTTCTTTAGCCAACCTGTCAGCCCGCTCATTGCCCTCAATGCCAATGTGGGCCGACACGTGACCCAGGGCGACTTTGTGTATGAGAGAGAGTAACTTAATTTTTATGTCAAGGACTAAAGGCTTCTTAGTTCTGTGCGCGAAGATTGACTGTAAGCCTGAAAGACTATCACTGTACAGCCTGGTGAAGGAAGGAGGTTGGGAAGAAATCCAATCTAGTGCCCGCAGAATCGCAAAAAGTTCTGCTTGGAATACAGAGTTATCATCTCCGATTCTACAGGCCCATTCATGGACCACCACATCGTTCCGCATGACGCAGAATGCTGACGCCACGCCCGATTCCGTGCGGTCATCAGTGTATACGATTGGGACTCTTGAGGGTACAAATGAATGTTTAGAAGGGTTGACTTGCAGATGTGATGTTTCTTTTGCAGGATGCAGGAACCAGCTGCTGACTTTCCTTTATATGTCTGTTTGTGGAAAATGCGCGTCTTGCATTTGTTTGTGATCGAGGTGAAGGATTCTGTTTTTGGTGTATTCATAATTTAGTGTTATTTTTATGGGAGGGATACCCGTAAGTACTGCGAGCGCGTCTGTGGAGATTGTTTTATACCCCCTCGCCATTCGTAGTAGGAACATCCTTTGCAGCGAGGGAAGTTTGTCCTTGACTCTATTGGTGAGGTTTCCTCCCCAGACGCCCACGCCGTAGAAGATGATCCGTTCCACAATTGTGTGGTACCACATTTTTAACATGTTGGGCTTAATGCCCCAAGATTTAGATGTTAATTTGCAACTATTATTGTGAAGTGTTGCTAAGCGTAATTTAAGTGCGTTGATGTGTTTCGTCCAGCTCCGATGTTTGTCTATTGTAATTCCTAATAATTTCATGTGTTTAACGTGTTTGACGCTGCGCCCGTTGATTCGCATCACGGGGTTGCGTTTGAGAACTATGGGTTTGTCAAATGTAAGTGCTTGAGATTTTCCTGGTGAGAGCTGGAGGTGTAGGTCGGTCAGCAGCTGTAGGAAAACAGGGAATGCTTGACGTGCCGCAATTTCAAGATCTAGGCGCCGGCGACCAGAGAAGATAAAACTGAAATCATCGGCAAAGGCGAAGAGCAAAAAGCCTAATTTATCGAGTTCTTTTAATATTACGTTTGCTATGAGCAACCAAAGAATTGGTCCAAGGTTTGTGGGCAGCCTTTTTCTAGTTGGTGCACTGATGTGCCAGTGCCCCAGTTAATTAATATGCTTCGGCGAGAGAGATATGAGCCGATGGTTCCAGCTACATTTCCCGGACAGTCGATTGCAATAAGCTGGAGTAAGATGTCCCGCCACTCCACATTATCAAATGCACCTTTGATGTCAAGGGAGACTAGGGAGGTGTAGAGTCCAGAGTCTTGACTGAGGGCAACGGAGGACATGATATCTTATCGACTATATACTCAAAACCTAGTCAGCACATTATTATATGTGCTAAGGTTTTTGACGTTTGCTGAAATTCCATCTCATAGATTTCGAGATATAGCTAAAACAGAAGTCTTGAAACACATAGTATAAGAAGCTGTACCTGATAGGCGATATACACCGGAATCTAATCAACACCAGTTTATGTCAAAGTCTGACGTTTGAATATGAAGTTTGCTGAAATTCCGCGCATTATTTCTCGTGATAGAGCATCCAAAATATTTATGTAATATGCATAGATACATATGCATAGAGGCTGGTGGACACTTTTCAAAAATAGTCAGATCATATTCAGAGGACATCCGAAAACATTTAAATCTTTCAATAAAAGGATATCGAAAAGTGTCATGATTCTAATATTTTCTTTTTTATCTATATAGAAGAAAGTAATAATTTACCAGCATTGCTAAGCGTATAGTAAATGTATTGAAGAAATAAATTAGAATAGCCATTATCTATTATTTTTCATGAATTCGAATTCGGTCGTGAATATTAAAATACAGACAATTCTTATGGATAAAAATCAAATGTTACAATGTTAAAACACTTTATGCATTCTAAAAACGTGTTATGCATAATGAAACAATTTATATATTTCGTTAATGAAATACGGTAAAGTAAATAACAGACAAATTGATATTCACGCCGAAGAGATAAAAATTGTACATCCAGTATTTTATTTTTAAAAATAATGTAGCTCTTTAATCTTCTCTTTTCTTCTAAATTTCTCCAATGGTTTTCTTTTTTGATCTTTTCCCTGTAATTTGCGCTAAAACAAATTTAAAACTTTATTCTATAAAAATATTTTGACATATCTATTATTTTTAATGAATAATTAAATTTAATGTCAGTATTTTTATTATTGCAACAAAATCCCAATAAAAGATATTCATGAATAACGGAACGCTCCTTTTAGCGAGCACCTTTTAAATCCCCAACACATAAATATTTGTATGCTTTTATTTTTGAATAACGTACACCTTCAAATAGCGGAAAAATTCTGCGGTCCCGAGAAGTCCGTTATTGAAAAGCTTTCCTGTATTGATTTTAGTTCAGATGAATTTTGAAAAGCTTTTATTAAGTGAATTTGGTTATTATAAATGCATTCTGTAGTATGTACGCTACAATGCGAATTGTAGGGATTCGCTTGATTTCACATCATTGACATTCATGTTACTTTACAGAAGAATTATCTATAATTTCATTATTATTATTATTATTATTATTATGACTAAATTTTGATTTTTTTTTTTTTTTTTTTTTTTTTTTTTATTCAGTGTATTTATACATCAAAATTACATTCAACATAACATACGTTCCCATGCACTTTTTAGTAATAAATTTATTTAACTTCATTGAGAGGATTTGAAATCTGAATCAATTTAAGAGCTAATTTTAATATCAATACACTTATCATTACTTTTAACTCGGGTAAATTATTAAGTGTATGAATTCACAATAGGGGAATCCGATGGATCTTCCGGTGATAATTTCATTCTATAGAATAGTGGTTTTCAATCGGTGTATCGCGACACGCTGATGTGCTGTGAGAAGACCTCATGTGTGACTTGAACATTTTTAGTAAAGTTATATCAAAATTCTACAAACTAACAAAAGTATTTTAAAATACAACTTTTTAAATACGGCAATGTATTACGTAAGGAGGTTTAATGTTATAAAGTTCATTTCCTTCCAAAATTTGTTTTAGTGCTTAATTAATAAGAAATAGCAGAAAATTGCAATGAAAAGAAAAAAAAAAGATCATCTATGGATTTTTTATTAATTGAAAATTTACAATTATTACAAAAAATACAGGGTGCCTCAAAAGTCCCTGACACATTTTAAAATTCAATATAAAATCAAGTAATTCTAGTACAAAAGTACAGTTTGGATTAAAATGCTTCTCACAATGAAAAGTTTTCTTCAAGCGAATGAAAATACTTAGTTCAAAGCCATTTCTATAGCCATTTTTTTCCCCATTCTGAGCAGAAAATCAGAGTTCTAACTTTTTACGACTGCTCTTTCATCTTCGCCTAACACTTCGTTTATAATGGCTGTTTCATAATAATAGAAACCATCAGTCTAACAGAAGAAAATAACTTGGTTAAAGCGTAAATTTGGTTAAGCGGGACACGGATAATCGGGTTTCTACTGTATTCCCAAAAGAAGTTCCATATTTGTCATTTACAAAATTAATTGGTTATGTATAATTATGCGTATAGTAAAATATTTTTTCATACGCACATAGACAGTTTTAGTTTAATATTAAAAGTGTTATTTACTCGAAACTTTGATGGTAAAATGTCAAATTATTTAACTATTCGAAAAATGGATTTAGTAAATAAAAAAGCTATTGGTAGAGTAATAGTGTAAACCCCTGTGTGACGTCGGGCTTCCTCTACTATTAAGTCTTAAGCGGGTCCTGTCCGTGTTAGCTGAAAAAAATCATGGTTTTAGTAGGCGCCAATGGACTTGCTTCCTTTTCAAATTAACATGCCTATCCGAAATGTATAGTATTACTAGCATGCCTATCTTGTAAAGAAGATATTTGAAAAAATCTTTTTATTAAAAAATATAACAAAATATTTTACTTTCTTATCTGTTATGAAGAATTTTGTATGTTTTATTAAAGAAATTCAAAAAGACATACCGGGTGAGCAAAAAGTCCGTATAAACTTTAAAAATTCATAAAAACCGAAAAAATAACCGAAATGAAAAACTGTTTGCAGGATTAGCATCTATAGGTCACGGGAATTTTTTTAAGACAGAAATAAAAAAATAACCAAAAAACAGCCGACAGATGGTGCTGGTTCGTGCGATTTTGGTGGAAATATGCAAGTGAAACGGTTATAAGAACTTACGCTCCTAATCCAGAAATTGTCCACGCAAAATAACTTCACCAACAAAGCTTTACCCTTCATACTCAGCATCCTTGATCAAGTACACGGCTCACAACGGTGAACTAGTTCTGGATTAGGAGCTCAAATTCTTAAAACCGTTTCATTTGCATATTTCCACCAAAATCTCACGAACCAGCGCCATCTGTCGGCTGTTTTTGAGTTATTTTTATGTCTGTCTTAAAAACATTCCCGTGACCTATAGATGCTAATTCTGCAAACAGTTTTTCATTTCGGTTATTTTTTGGGTTTTTATGATTTTTTAAAGTTTATACGGACTTTTTGCTCACCCGGTATATTCAAATAATATCATAAGACGAAACGTAAACTTTCACCTTGATTCAACATAAAATAAATAATGTGAACATTAAAAAGATCCACAATCTTACTTAAAAGGCAAAACTTACTTAAAATAAACAACATTTAGTTATTAAGATATTCTCTGACGATGAGCCTGGAAGGTTTAAAAGTACTAAGAAGTTTACATTAAATGTATATTTTAAACTTGTAACATCTTTTTCATTACATTAGTAAATAAAGAACATTTAGTTATTAAGATATTCTCTGATGATGAGCTTGGAAGGTTTGAAAGTGCTAAGAAGTTTTAAATAAAATGTATATTTTAAACTTGTAACATCTTTTTCATTACATTAGTCGCTTTTTAAGTAAGATTGTTGACCTTTTTAATTTTCATATTATTTATTTTATGACATAAATTCATTTCATAAGTTTTAAGTGATTATAGAGTTTAGTGTGCCCCGGAAGACAAAAACCGAGTTTGTATGTGCCACAAAATAAAAAAAAAGCTTGAGAATATTGCTATAGAATAGCATTTTTATACCATTTCATTTCATATTATAGGTCAATCACCAGTAAAAAAAAACTCCAAACAAAAATCCATAAAAAAATTCCTGTATATCCCATACTCATCGTTTTGTATTGATTTTTAAAAATGAATTACGATAGTTTTATTATCAGTCACAGCGAAAGAAATAACAAGCCACATCCCTAACCTCTGGTCTAATGCTCTGAAGCAAACATACGCGTTATTCAATGCCCACATGGTCCGCTCTATTTAAGGGGGCTGGTCACTCAGCTCCGGAATTCTCCGCCGTAATGTTAAGACTATGGACTTTTGATGCATTCGTATATTTAAAATATCTTCTCGGGAAATTCATATTTTTAACATCTTTTTTTCTATGTACTCTTCTTAAAGGATGTCTCTTTTTTTTTTCAGTTTTCAAATGATTTCTAAAATCTATGCTGAATGCAATATTTTATGTGTTAACAGCAGCCAAACTGTGAGTAAGATTTTAACACTTCATATTAAATTAAGTCTATACTTTAGAAATATTTTGAGAACTAAGAAAAAAAGGGACCTCTTTTAGGAAGTGTACACTAAAAATAGAAGTTAAAAATATTAATTTCCCGAGGAGATATTTTAAATATACGAATGCATCAAATGTGCCCATAAACTTTACATTAGTGAGGAGAAATCGGAAGCTGAGTGACTAGCCACCTTAACGCATATTCCAGAAGCCTAATAATTTTTTTCGGCAGAATGATCGCACAAATTACTTACCGCAATTATACCATTTCACTATCCAATTGTATTTGTAAAGTTCCAATTTAGTAGTTAATACGCTCTATTCTCGGTCTCTCTCTTTCTCTCTCTTTTGTCAGAGTAGAGATTAATTGCGTTTGCTGAAAAATCCTTATCAACGAAAATTGTAGGACACTCAGATTATAAAAGATTCCTGAATTTAAATGAATATGTACTTGTTAGTTTTTGACTGAATGGAGATTTTTCAAATAAGAACTAATGCACGAGCAATGACTTAAAAATGTGAACAAATATGTGATCTCATTTAAAGTATGTTATGCTTTTCTCCTAAGGATATCATAATGATCATTTAAAAAATATCTTTTACACGTCCCTTCACAGAAGGGAAGGGAATTTTAACCAGAGCAGTTTTTATTTAAAAATAAAATATTAAGAAATTAATGCGCTTTTCCATTAAGGATAAAAAGTATCACATATATTATTATTGAAATAGATTAAATTTTAAAACGCTTTCTTTCTTTTAATATATTTATATATCATATATTCATGCTAGAATGACCATTTCTTTACAGATACCACGTCAATCGCACGTGATTATCTTTCAAAAAAGACATCAATAAAAACTTTTTTGTAAAGCTCAAATAATTCAAGCTCAAATAATTTTCTATTCAAAACTTCATTTTGCGAAATCAATTACAACAGTTTCATTATCAGTCGCAGTGAAAGAAACAATAAGCCACTTTCCTAACCTTTGGTGTAATGTTCTGCAAACATACGCGATATTCAATACCACATGGTCTGCTCTCTTGAACGTCTGTTCCAGTGGCCTAATCATTTTTCTCGACAGAGTGAACACACAAATTACCTGACGCAATTATATCTTACGCCAAATTTAGCAGTACGAATGAGTAATCACTGGCAAAACAGTTACTTTATAATTTCGAAAGCGGGGAGGATTAAATGGCAAAGTAGGGTTTGGTCTGAAATCGGCTTTGCAGAAATGGTGTACAGATTTTTTAAAAAATTCAATTAATCCTTGACGAAGCGAGCATTTAAAACTAATGCAACCAGCCAAAGAAAAGTTTGCATCAGTGCCTGCGTTTAGTAATCACAAGTATTCTAAGTCATATTGTTAATATCAAGAAAAATCCCCATTTTAAATCCACTTTACGACAAATAAAATCAGCTAGTATTGTATGAGCATTGTACCAAAAATAAAATAAAATAAAATAAAATAAAATAAAAGTTAAGGTATAATCCCATTTGATAAAATCCATTAATTAACAAAAAAAAACACCTTCATAAAATAATAAAAATATAATTGGTCATACTTTAAATAATATTGCTAATACTAAGAGAAATCGTTATTTTAAATCTTGCTTTTCATAAGTAAACTGAGCTTGCATTCATGGTACAAAATGAAATAAAATAAATGAAATAAATAAAAGTTTAAGATATAATTCCATTTTCATTCGTCCATTAATAAACAATAACAAAAAATCTTCATAAAATAATAAAAAATTTAATTCGAGATAGTTTAAGTAAAATTGTTACTACTAAGAGAAATCCTTATTTTAAATTCTGTATCGTAAATAAGCTGAATAAGCATTCATGGTATGAAAAATAAATGATTAAAAGTTTAAGATATAATTCCTCTTTGCTTCGTCCATTAATGAACATCAACAAAATAATCCTTATAAAATAACAAAAATGTAATTGGAGATATTGGTATTATTAAAAGAAATCCCTATTTTAAATCCAGTGTCCGTAAATGAACGGATTTAACCTTCATGGTATCAAAATCAAATTAAAATTAAATAAATAAAAGTTTAAGATATAATTCATATTTCGTCCTTTAATAAACAACAAAAAAAATCTCTATAGAATAATAAAATATAATTAGCGATAGTTTAAGTAATATTGCTGTTACTAAGTTAAATCCTTATTTTAAATCCAATTTCCTATAAATATACAAATTTATAATTCCTATAAAAATATAAATTTATAAATAAGCTGAACTAGCCGTCATGGTATCAAAAATAAAACAACCTAAAATAAAGTTTAAGATATAACCCCACTTTCTTTTTTATCCGTTTATTTGAAAGGAAAAAAAAACCCCTCCATAAAATATATATGTATATATATAATTGGAGATGCTGTATGTTATGTATTTTGCTAATACTAAGTAAAATCTATTTTAAATCGAATTTTCATAATATATCCCACTTCTATTTATCCGTTTATTTAAAAAAAAAAACTTCATAAAAGAATAAATATATATATAATTGGAGATAGTGTATGTTATGCATTCTGCTAATACTAAATAAAAGCTATTTTAAATCCAATTTTCATTAATAAAGTGAAAATGGAGACAATAAACCGTAATCTATTCGTAACAACAAAAATAAAACAAAATAAATACAGTCTGTATATATTACACTAACGTACGTGGCACCAAAATCGGCGTAATTTGTATATTGTAGAATGGCAAAAATAATGTAATTAATTCTATTCAAGAGTATGATACAAATTTTTAGTAATATTAATGTAAATCATTGGGCTTTTGCATGTTTTTATAGCCCACAATGCAACTATGAAAATTATTGCAATGCATTCAATTTATCCTTTTTAGGTGCGTTCGTAATTATATAAAAACGTAGCACCTATATTCGTCGTTCGGTCCATTTGTCTGTCTGCCTGTCAGCCCGCCCGCATAATAACAGAGCAAAAACTACCCATACGAATGGTCTGAATTTTAAATACATAATTGTTGCAAAATTTTGTCGAGTCATTTAAAATTTTATGAAAATCAGATGTATAGTTTAATTACAAGGGCAGTCAAAAGTTTTCCGTTACATTACAGCCAATGGGGAAAAAATATTTCAAGTGCATTTTAATGATGTTACAGCCTTTCAAACAGAATGAAATTGATATGCACTTATGAAGTGCACTAAAATATACATTCAGTATAATATGAGGTGCAAAAAATACTTATAAAACTAGTTATAGTATGGAAGCACCTCATTTGCTACATTTGACGTGCAATATCCAACTTGTTTAAATTACATCAAAATATTCTGTATCACACTATTTACGTATGCTGATGAATTTTCGTCTTATTCAGCATTATCTGAAAATATTCATCTGAAAGCTTCATGAAGCTAGAAACTTATAAACCAAAAATTTAAATATAAAACTAATTACTTTTTACTAATTATTTTTAATATACAGTTTTCTACATGCATTTTACAAATTGCATTATTGCAAATGAATTCGCTTTTCAAAAGTATTTAATTTAATTGCTTTATACTTTATCTTTTTTAGGTGTGTTTGTAATTATATAAATACGTAGCAACTAGTGTCGTCGTCTGATCTGTCTGTCTGTCCGTCTGCCCGCATATCACAGCGCGAAAGCTGCCCAACCGATTGGTTTGAAATTTAATATATATAATCGTTGTAGAATTTTGTCGAGCCATTTCCAATTTTATGAAAATCGAATCAAAACTTAAAAAGATATTAATAAAAGATTTCTTCATTCTATCAAATCCTATCATACGTAATTAATTCAATGATATACCATGATAGGTAATGATTCTAGGTTGCCATGGTGGTTATGTCCTATTTAAGATGGAGTAATATTATTTCTGTATTACTGAATTTAATATATATAACCGTAATAAATTTTGTATTCATCCATAAGTGTGCAACAGCTTTTGCACCAAGATCTGAATATTTATAAAACTAGTTATAGTACGAGCGCACCTCATTTGCCACATTTGAGGTACAATTTTCGACTTTTTATACTAGTTACCTGTAAAAATTTTCCCGTAATATTCGTTATTCCTTTTACCGATTTTTATGCAATAGCTATGGCATCCAGTATCACTAATTTAAATACAAATAATATTTAAATTGTTCGTATTTTTACGATAAGTATAATTATCAATAATGATAGCTTATTTCAGGAAAAAAAATCACAATATCGATTGAAACCTCTAAACTTACACTTATATAAATTGCTTATCTAAATGTCCCAATCCATCAGTTATACGTTAACACTAATAAAGCTTTAGAAAATAATTTTTACACAATTCATGCATTATTAATGCCTTTTTTAATCTCTTTTATTTATAACCCATAAATATGCTAATTCAACACGAGCACCGTAGAAATTAATTAAATGATCCTGATAGATATCACATACAAAAACTATAATTACAGTTATATAAATTCAGATTAAGAGAAAGTAGATAAAGTGATGCTAAACAAAATAAACAGAAAAATTACACCTTGACTATCTAATAAATGAATACCGATTAAGGATGCAACGTTACAGGTATTACGAACTGGTTGGTAATTATCATAACTGGAATGCTTAATTAATTATGAAGGAATCTTTAATTAATTATGGCATATTGAATAAGATTCAGCATGATGTTTCGATTGAGATCGTAACAGGAAAACATAAAAATATAAACGTCAGAAAGAAATTAGAACATAATCTAATTCTTTTTTTTTTATTATAAATTACATATTTTGTATTAATATGTCAGAAGGATTAAAGATTCCACACTTATATTGCAATGTTAGTTTTACACTCAACCCTTTTTTTTAAATGTATCTGACGAAATTACATGTCTACTAAATTTGTGATTGACCCCTAATTTGCAGCAAAAAATATGCTTCAACTTTAAACAGTTATTACTAGGTCAATTTTAATCGTAGAATAACGGGACTTTTTTTTGTCTTATTTGTCAGTGTAACAGGAAAATTTTACCAAATATAACTTACTGGACGAAAATGCACATTTAGTAATTTTTAAAGAAATGTTTTTATTGACATAAATCATTTTTAAAATATTTCTTTATCTCATTTAAAAAGTTTTTGTAATTGGAAATATATGTTTATGACTAACGGTTTAGGAATTAGCCATTGGACACCGTTGAGAGTGGACAACCTGCATAGTTCTTTTTGTCCTTTCGTAACTTTGTATCCAACAGTATACGGCAATTTTTATAGTATAAAAAAAATCCAGTTAAATAACATGAAACTTCTCAGAGATTTCTGCGATATAGTAAACTAAATTTCAGTGAAGATGAACTAAAAGTACGAAAATATGCCTGGATCCTTTCATTTGATTCAAATTTAAATTTATTTTAATTCAAATCGATATTTAATATTTATTTAAAAAAAATTATATATTTTTTTTATTAGAAGAAGTATTAACTGAATTTTTTTTTAAAGATACTTTTAAGATAATCCAAATATCAGGTTTCAAAGATAAAAATAATGGGTGTTCTTTTAGATGACTACAATATAGCTGTATACTTTGATTTAATTTATTCCACGTCAATATTTAAAATTTACTTTTTAATCCCAATACTTATTTTTAAAAAATAAAATCATTTTTATTAGTAAAAATATGAACTGAAAGATAAAAAAATACTTTAAAGTTGATCTGTTTATTAGATTTTACAGAAGAAAATAATGAATAAGTGCAATGCGGCTGATTTCTTTGATTTAGTTTAATTTAATTTAATTCGTTTCAATATTTGATACTTATTTTCCAAAATAATAAAATCTTACGTTAGCAAAAATGCTAATTTAAAAAATAATGGATGTTATGATTCACAGAGGAAAACAACGGGTTAGCTTTAGATGACTGCAATACAGCTGGGTCCTTTGATTTAATTTAATTCAAATTTAAATCTAATTCATGTCAATATTTATTACTGATTTTCTGAAATAATTCTATTTAATGTTTGCAAAAGTATGAATTTAAATTAAAAAAAGAAAATTTTAAGTTGAGCTGGATATTAAATTTCACGGGGGAAAATACCAGTTGTACCTTTGTATGATTACAACTACAGAATGTATTTTACTATCTTCAGAATACCATAAATTCTTCTGTCTGCGTGGCCACTTTAATGCGATAGGAATTCTCACTGCAGCCGCAAAAGGCACACCGCAAAAGCTTAACTGCGAAATTTATCGCCACATTTAATATTAAGGAAACAATCTACAAATTTCTCCAACACGCCAGCTAAATTAAACATCCGTGTAAATGAATAATCCGTTACAGCAGCGGCTTTATCACAGGCAGCACGATGCTAACATTCTTCGTGGGTAGCAGAAACTTTTCCATCCCACCCTCTTTTAATGGGCAGAAGATTAATTTCAATTTAAGTAACAGAGTAGTAGCTTCGTATAAGGATAATACTGCTCGATTTGTTCGCCATGTTGTTTCTCGGAAATGTTTAGGTCAAGTAATGATTATTTTTATACTTATAAATATATACATTTATGTACACAGTATAAACCAGCTAATCCGAAATTCCGTTTAATCCGAACCGATTTTATTTTCGAAAATTATACTTAAGAGACTGAAAAGATAACTGAAAATTTTGAATTATTGTACTAAAAACAAAAAAGTACTTTTTGCACTTTTTACTAAAAATTTTTTCAGATTACAGGACGAATATTTGGAAAAACGTATAGAAATTAGAATTAAACAAAAAATGGCAGTAAAGCATGTTTTTATTATTCTTTAAACTGCTTGAATAGGAAAAAAGTTATTCAATAATGTAAAAGTACATCGTATGTATACGAATATAAAATGAAAACATGCACTGTAGGTCTACTCGTAGAATTCACCTTAAAAAATCTCGAATATCAGTTTGTTTGCCAGTCACTATAAAATTATTTTTTTTTCGATGTAAAAAGCATTTAATTCAGATGATAAAAATTTATTTTTCTTTTCAACAGCTTGATTTCGTAAATTAGCTACAGAAATGTTTTTTCTTCCTTCCTCGTTGACGTAGTGACTGAACTATTTATAGATTCGCGATTTTGTACGGTTTGTCATGAGTTGTTACGGAATTTCTTATTCTGAAGTTCCATTAGATTATTATAAACATAAAGAGTGATTAAACAAGCAATACTTTTTTTTCTGAAAGTCTTGCCGGATTATCCAGCATACCAGACCTTAAGATGCCAGTTTAGAGAATTTTTACTGTACTACTGAGTACCTATAACAAACATTTTCTTTTAGTAAACACATTTTTCTTTTCTATTTTTATCAGAATTTCGGGTAATCCGATTTTTTTTTTGTAATCCGAACAGGTACCAGTTTCAATTAGTTCGGATTAGCGTGGTTCTACCGTATCTTTTAATTTGGTAAATTATCGTGATTTTTTTTCGGATATTACCTACGCATCAGAGTGCTTTACAAAGCTATATGTTAATTTTACGCAGCTATCAAGTATACGGATTTTAAAGATGAAACACATTTAGGATTTAAAACATGTACAAATGTATCTCACAACCGTTTTAAGAAATTTTCAGTTTTACCATGTCTCACGAAAAGAAACAATTTTTATCAAAAAATTTGTGATCCGAAATGAAGCGTTTATGGTTTTATATCCCACAGTATGAATTTAAAAAACCATCTCCTCGAAACTTCTTTTCCTTGCATTTATATGCTACATTAGAGGATATATGCACTAAAAATATTTTTTTTTGTTGTTAATTATGGCTAATTACTTAATATGGTACTTCAAAGCATCGTCGGGACATAGCAGTATGAAAAAAAATCAAGATTTTGAAAAAAAAAAAAAACTGTATCCAACTTTTTCTTTTAATTTTAATGTGACTTATCATGTATATATTTAGATGTATCAAGATGTATCAAGATGTATCAAGAGACTATGATGTATATATGACTAGTATGCATGCATGACTAGATGATGATGCAGTTGGTGGATCATCAGTGAGTATTTCGTCATCAGAATGATATTCTATATTTGTATCACTATCGTGCGATGGAAAGCATATCGGAAAGAAATTTGCAGTTGAGTTGTTGAAAACTCAAAACGATTCATAAAAATGCAAAAAGATATTTCAAGATTTTTTTTTCAAATCTGTAATTTTTTTTATTTCGTTTTATAAATATACAATAGTTGTTCCAAAGAAAAACGAGCATATTTTATGCTTTATTATTCATCAATGTAATGCATATGCTATATCGCCTCCTACTTTGTATCAAAATCCACCTGTCTAGTACCCAAGCATCCCTAGTAAATACGTGCTTTTTTATGCACTATGTATATTCAAACGATGAAAATCTAAGTAAAAATCCTCTTCAACCTACTCAAAAGTACGGCTTTGAAAAGCGCTTCCCTAAATAAGCAAATTGAAAATTAATTTTTATTTTGCATAACATATTGTCAAGTGATCTATTTAAAATAAGAAAAAAAAATATATGGTAGCCTTACCTATAAAAGATGTTTTCAAACAAAAATTATGGATATCACGCCAGACAACAAAATGGAAGCAAAATTGACACACACACGCACCAAAATAGATTTCTGAAAAATTTTCAGCTTCCTTGAACTGCTATTGCTAATTAGTGGTCAAGGAAAGTGCGAGTATTTAGTATAGTTTCCTAAAAGTACCACTGCGAATGCATTAAATGAGTGTGTTTCATTTGGGTTAAAAGACTGTAGTACTTTAAAGTACCGTCGAGGTATAAAGGATTAAGGTGCTAAAAGGCCAATTTTTGCATACAGAGAAAAAAGCATTTACTTTCTATTATCATGTAAATGACCGTTGATTTCATTTAAACTATTTCGTTAAGAAACTCTTCAATAAACAAAAATAAATAAATAAATAAAACAAACAAACGAGCAAAATATTACAAGACAAAGCTTTATTTAGTACATATTATAAGAATGGTTCAAATGAATGAATTAAGTACGATGATTCTTTTTAGTATTTGGAGGATTCCAATATTTCCCTTTCGAAATACCCTTGCTGAAGGTATCTTTCAAAATGCAATGCTCTTAAAACACCTGATGCTTAGTAACTTAATAACTTACTACTAACGTAATAACTTTGAATATTGTTGATGATTACAAAGTAAAATTTATTTCACAATTTTGTGATTTTTTTTCTTGCACTTCTCTTACATTTTAACTCCTCCTTCGTAGAAATAATATGTTAAAAAAAAAAGTTCATTTCAAGATATTTTAAAGGTGTCTTTTGACAACGCAAGTAGAAAGCATCCTCGAGCACCCAAGCGTGTAAAAGCAGTCTATGATTATAAAGTGTTTGTTGTAGTGCGTTCTATCATTAGTGTAAATGTTTGTTACATTAGTTTAAAAAGTTTGTATCACCCATGAAAAAAAAAAAAAAATAAATGTTTCATTAGTTTTCCAATATTTTGTTGTCTTTGAAAGCTTTTTGCATTAATTTTGTAAATTTTCTGTCAACTCTGAAAGACTGTTGGTGGGTTTTAAAGTCTGTTCGTACTAGAACAATCACAAGCATCATGCTATGTTCTGTATTTTGCAAAAAAAATGTGATCACGTCTACTAATTCCCCACCACAGAATTGTATAAAGACATAGATACCAATCGACTAAGATAAATGTATACTATTAAATGCTATTCATAAGTTTTGCTTCAGGGATTGCCTATATATTAAAAATTGAACGATCTTTGATTTTTCAAATAGTAACACCCACTTTTAAAACTAAGTTTGAAGTTCCTCGGATCTAAGCAACCTGGCATAAGGCATAGTTTATACCTTTTCTTAAATATTCATAGAGTTGAAAAAGAAAATGTGTTGGGGGGTTTATCCAAAATTTAAAAATAATGTTGGTAATAATTCATAATTTCTTAATATAAATTTACATATGATTTTCAATAATAAAAGAAGTTTTTTAACAGAAGGAAAGCCTGGAATATGTTTGGGTTAACTAACTGTAGCTCATAAAAAAATAAAACTTTAAGGGAAGATATAAAATAAAGTTCGCCGGGTGGATTTAACTTTAGCATCCCAAACTTTAAACTCTGCTAACTTTATGAATATTTAAGATAAAGTAGGTAAACTATACCTTTCTTGGTTGCCTCGATCAAAAGAACTTAAATATGGGTCAAAAATAGGTATTACTATTTAAAAATTCAAAGTTTGTACATTTTTTAATATGCAGACGACCCCAAAACGTAATTTACGCACAGATAACTAATAAACATTATTCCCGTAAATTACTATTCATAAATTTTTTACGATTATTTTTAGCGGAACTAAATGCGAGCTGCTGATTAAAGTAGGTGCTGATCACTTTTTTCCAGGATCGTACTATGTATTGTGTAAAAGTTTGTTGTAAACAATGGCACGTATAAAATATATTATTATCTCTTCTTTACACTTTTTATTAATGCATTGCACATATATGTGAAAATTTACATAGATTCATAATAATATTATATTAAGTACGTAGCTGACAACTTTCTGATTTTATGGATTTTAAATTATTATAATTAGATTTTGTAGTTCTTGTTTTCCATGTTTAGTTATTTTCAAATGCTATTTTCTTGTTTTTTGCACCCACTTTTCATTATTGGATTTCATACTTTTTGTATTGTATATATATGAATCTGTTATATTCGTGAACCTGAATCGAAAAAACAATATAATCTGTAAAAAAAAAAAAAAAAAAAAAAAAAAAAAAAAACTAGTTATATCGTGTATTTCTGGCATTGTAAAATCTCAATTTACAATGAAAACCAGTTGGCTTAGAGGTTATTTTCGCGATTTTCCAATATTTGATTTTCTCGATAAAGCGAGTTTTGAAACTCACGTCCTCATATATACATATACATATATCTTTTTTATTTGTTTTTGAAGTGTATAGGGATACAGTCTCTTTTTACGTTCGCCTCTATATTTTTCTATTCATCTTAATTTTGAGTAAATGAATTATAATATTCGTCTTCCCACACTGCCTTTGTAGTATAAAGCATCAAAGCTTAACTCACAGAGTGGTTATCCATTTATCCTTTTATCCGCATTTATTCTCTCTCATGGTAAAGAAAAATAATCTTTAAATTAATACTGAAATGATTACCTATTTAAAAATTTATTCAGTATGAATTGCAGAAAGATATTATAAAACGAATTAACAGAATAATGGAAATGAATTTTTTCTTCAACAGAAGTGTTTATACCTTTGCAGATTCATTCAGAAAACTTCTGATTTTAAAAAGTATCCAATCTTGTTCAGCAGAAATTTCCGAAGCTCCGCATCATCAAAATGCAGTTTGAATTCTGAGCTTAAAATTTCGAATTAATGTGCAAGGCAAATAAGATACATAAAAAATGGAGGATTATTGATCTTGAGCGCAAAATAAGTACCTATATTTGTCCACTATCTTTAGAGAGAAAGTTGTATTCGTAGCCAGAAACACACAGCGTTCGTTCTTCTTCAAATATTTATGAAGTAAATTTTCTCTTGCAGCGTATTATCTTTCTCATCAAGCAAAATCCTCCCACTTTTAAAATAAAAGATAGGTGTAGCTAAACTCAAGAAAAAATCTATAACAGACTATTTCTAATAAAGATTTTATTTCAAGTACGGATTCAAAGAACGTAAATATTTTCTGTCACGTAAATTGTCACGTAAATATTTTCTTAACAACCAAAATTGCTTAAAAATTTTATTTGCTCACAATATTTTATTTTCTTTAACATCCATAACCAGTGAATCTGAGAGGCTTTCACAGGAGCCTTTGAGACTATTTGCGTGTTATGAGAAAATTTGGTTGATGTTTCATTAATTTTTAATTAACTTACAGTTTTTAATAAAACAACATTTTTCAATGAAATATGAGCGTTTTAATGAAATATGAATGTTTTAATGAAATGTCGAAAGCCTGTTCAAAAATCTTACGTATGCCTCTATGTTTTTGTGGGTTTTGTATATGCATACTAAAAGGGATATCGGTTTTATTGAGTTTATATATGTGATAGGTTTCCGATTAAACGTTTATTTGTTAGCTACCAATCATTAATAGAAAATTTTCAATTTTTTTTCATAAATTATAATATATATATTTAATCTAGAGTTTTGTAAACGATATGTTCTTTAAAATGTTGAAAAATTTGTTTTTGTTTGTGATTGTTTTACTGTTTTTTCACCTAATTCATGAAGAGTTTTGTATTACATCTGTGATAACCAGGGACGTAGCTACAGGGGGGGTGTGGGGGGGTGCGACACCCCCCCACTTCGGTAAACTCATATACATTCGGTAATTTCACTTTCGTTCAAAAACTGTATTATTTGGCTCCATTTTTTTTTTTTTTTTTTTTTAAGAATTTTTAAAAACATATTACAAAACAGAAAACAATGTCAAAAAATATTTAAAATTATTAAATATTTTCTGATTAGAAACTAACCTTTCTCTTTGCATTATGTAATTATTTTTTCGCTCGGAGTCGATTGCAATTTCACTTTTTAGCTATTCCATTTTTTGTAAGAAGGGGAGGGAGGAGGGGGTATCCATGATACAGTATCCCTTAGAAGATTAAATATACCTTCTTCCTATTTTTATGCAGTATCCCTGTAGAGAATATCTTCGCTTTATTCAAGAAAGGAATCTGGAGAAAAATGCCCTAAGGGGAAATGCGTACACTCCTTGACCAATGCAAATGAAATTAGAAGGCCAGACTTCTTGTTCGTTAAAATTCGTTTTGCTGGACTCTGAAAACTATGGGGGGGCAGGGGGGGGGGTGGATATTTCGCGGTTTTTTTAGGGGACAGGATGTCGCTAGATCTTTACTGTTGTATTGTCTATTTTTCAAAGCCAAAAATAACAGAAAACCGGGAATTTTTTCTTATCAAAGAAAATTAAAACGGTGTAATAAAATTACATCAGCTACTAAGGATGTACCGAACAGTGATTTTGACCGAATACCGAATATTCGGCTAGCCGAGTAGTAACTATTTGGCCAAATAACAAATATTCGGCTGGTCGAATATTTTAAAATTTTATTAATTAAAAAAGTTTCATATTTCATGGCTTCTTCTGGGGAATTAAACCAAGTGAATATATATTTTTTTAATTCTAAAACAAACAACTTAGCAAAAATAACTTTTCTACCGAATATTCAGCCTACAGGCGAACCGTATACCGAATATTCGGCTAGCCGAATTAACTGTTTGACCGAATGCCGAATATTCGGCTAAATATCAAGTACTCGGCTGGTCGAATACTTTCATATTTCAAAGATTAGAAGCATTAAAATGTTAAATTTTAAAATAATTTACATAATATTTAAAGCAGAAACTTACATATTGATAAACAAGAACTTTTCACAAGTAAATGTTATACATGAAAAAAATCTGGTTTGGGGTATTTAAGAAGAGAATTTTAAAATTTTATTAATTTAAAAAAGTTTGATATTTCATAACTTCTTCTGATGAATTGTCATCCAAGTGAATATATTTTTTTTAAATTCTAAAACAAACAACTCAGCAAAAATAACTTTTCTACTGTCTTTGATTTAGCAAGGAAGTTTTTAAATGCATCTTAGATCAGTGTTTCGAATGGGCGATTATTTTCAGAGATTGTAAACATACACATTGTTCCTAAAAAAATTGTAACAAACTTTCAACAGAGATAATGTGGTTAAGACAAAAAAGTTTTGAACAAGAAACAACACCTCACTTCATTTATTCCATCAAAATTACAATACATTCAGTCAAATATTCTGGGTGTGCAACTACAAGCCGAAACTGAATTTTCATTCACAACTTTATCAGTAAATGAAGATATTTTAGCAAGATTTGTTTCATATTAATTTAGTTTGTATTAAATGTGATGATATCATTGAGAATGAGTGAATTTTGGCCAGTGACGCAGTATAAATACTGCATTCTGAATAAAGGAATGTCTACCTCATAGTTGTTTAAATATGAAAAGTGGCAATTTCCAGCACTTCTCATCATGATATTATATTTCACAGAAATCAAAGCAAGTTTGTTAAAATTGTATTCCGCTTCAACAGTCAGGCCTGCCAATATGCTTAATAAGCGGTCAAGTGCGAGCATTACTCGCGTACAGAGGGTTCCGTAGAATAAATACATGAATTTGTAATTGTATTATAAAAAAAAAAAAAAGTTGCTAAAAGAATATTAAGACTTTTTAAAAAACTATATAACGTAGTGTTGGGTATAACTGTATATATTAGAAAAGTGTAATCGGGTATACCATGAAAGTTCAAAGAGATATATGGAACAATATTAAATATAGCTATTCGTATAACTCTTTTTTTTAATATTATCCTAATCTGTTTATGATGAACTTAATTCGGTACTGACAATAAAGGCAGTGCATAGTTAAACTTCATTTGGCATTTCATGAAACTAAATTCAGCGTAGTAATAACCTTTATTTCTACAGTATATCTAAAACAAAACCTTTGTTCAAAGTTTAAATTGGGCATTGTACTAAGCGCGCTTCGAATTGAGGTCTCAAAGTTGCAACGCCGCCTTGGTCAGTGCCGCGTTTTTCCAGATAGGTATTTAATTAACTTTTAAAGTCACTCGAGGCGTATTGAGAGATACAATCAATGCAAACTATCGCGAATCTCACAATATTTATGCGATTCATTCTAATTAAATATTTCGAGGGCGATGCCCTTAAAAAACGGACACCTAATTTTAATTCCAAAACAGACAAATGGCACCAAGAATATTTAATTAAAATTTTTCTTTTATCATGTACGTGAAAATAAGCAAGTTCGCATTTTCTAATAAATTCGTTTATAAATTCTGGTGTCAGTTCATTATTTCATAAGTTTGTAAATAGAATTACTCTGTGCCGGAAAGGATTAAGTGGTCGCAGGACTCTTAAAGCTTCAAAATTTAAGAATCAAAGCTTCAAAATTTTTTAGATGTTAAACTCCTATCTTTTCTGAATATTTTGATATAATTGTTTCTTTGAAATTCCCATTAGAACAGAAGTTTTGGCTTTTAGAATTATACCCGCTCAATAGCTGAAACGGCGTTTCCGAAACTTTAAAGTCATTATTTTCCAAATGGCGTTTTTGGGTATAACGCGCAGGATACCTCAAAAACTTCTGAATATTTTTTCATGAAATTTTCCAAACATATATTTCATGTTATTCTGTATAAACTGAATCTAAAATTTCCTTTTTATTGTTAAAAAAAATATTTTTTTAGGTGATTTTACTGTTGAAATTTTCAAAATTTTGTACTAGCTAAATGCAGCATTGCATTAAAAATATAAAAATGCTTTAAATACAAATTTGTTCAGGGAAATTATTACAATCGGAAGTATAAGTAAGCACCAAAATTTTCATTCTAATTGCAATATTTATTTTGTAATCCTGTGCGTAAACTGTTATGCCAATTTTTTGTTCGACAAATGTCTAACAGTTTCGAGCCCCCTATAAATACTAATTCTGTATCTTGCAACTTTTTAAATACATGAAACGAAAGAACATACTTATATCTTTCATTCCAATTAAAATTGTGTTTTAAAATCATATACATATTAAGACATTAAATGTTGAAAATGGTCTTTTTTTCATTTTTTCCACTTTTTTAAGTCCCGAGACCCCTTAAATTAGTATGTTTTTAACAATTTGACGTTTATTGCTTTTATACTGTTACTGGACATTACATTACACATATATATCATTAAAAGTCGTTAACTAGGCATAGACAGGGGTGCATAAAATGTTTCTACTCCCAACATTTTCCCCAATCCACACGAAAATTTCCCCAAAATTTTACGGTATGTTATAGGTAAGTGCTGTATTACCGTAGGTATAGAAAATTTATTTTTCAAATATTTCTTAACTTATGCGCGTGTATATATGGCAGGGGTGATTCTGAGTGAAAAAAAAAATTCCTATAATTCACAGCAAATTTTCTGAAAGTTTACAGCAGAGTGGTGGAAATCCACTCCCAATACTATGTATTTTTCATAGATCTTTTGACGCAATTCACGTTTTTTCGCGATCTTTTGACGAAATTTGCGGTTATTTCTCCTTCCTCTTGACGAAATTCACAGTTGTTTTGCCATCATTTGATGAAATTCGCGGTTGTTTTGCGATCGTTTGGCAAAATTTGCGGTTCTTTCGTGATCTTTTGACGAAATTTGCAGTTTTTTGCGACCTTTTGGCGAAATTTGTGATTCTTTCGTGATCTTTTGGCGAAATTTGCGATTCTTTCGTGATCTTTTGGCGAAATTTGCGATTCTTTCGTGATCTTTTGACGAAATTTGCAGATTCTTTGCGATCTTTTAACGAAATTTACGGTTATTTCGCCCCTTTTGACGAAATGCGCGGTTGTTTCGCAATATTTTGATAAAATTTTCGTTTATTTCGCGATCTTTTGAGTAAATTTACGTTCATTTTGCGATCTTATGACGAAATTTGCGGTTTTTTTGCTTTTCTTTGACGAAATAGAAGGTTATTCGCCCTGTTTTGACGAAAATCGCGGTTATTTCGCCATGTTTGGACGAAAATCGCGGTTGTTTTGCGATCTTTTGACGAAATTCGAGGTTGTTTCGTGATCTTTTGACGAAATTTTCGATTGTTTCGTGATCTTTTGACGAAATTTGCGATTGTTTCGTGATCTTTTGACGAAATTTGCGATTGTTTCGCGATCTTCTGACGAAATGTGCGGTTATTTTGCGATCTTGTGACGAAATTCGCGTTTTCTCCGTGATTCTTTGCGAAAATTCGCGGTATTTTTATGCCCGTATTTTCAAATGACCGATTTTTTTTTTTTTTTTTTTTTAACCGAATGTCTTAAACTTTCGGAAAATTCGGAACATAATCACCCCTGATATACGGTACATATTATTCTGAGATCGATTTTGTGAAGGTCGCCATATGAATATTTTTATTTGTACTGAAATTGTTCTATCTCAGGGAATTATGGAATTCGTTGTTAAAATCGAAATCAATTATGTATGTTTCTAAAAAATTTCCCCAGGGGGTTAAAATTTCCCCCGATCCTAGATCGCCGGATCGGACATATTCTACACCCCTGGGCATAGAGTACGCCGCCCTGTCCTTGTGTATGTCCAAACTGACCGTACCTTTAAGGGTTAATATCTCAGCTAATTACCGATGATTTTTTTCGAAAATCATTATCAACAATGCTTTTATTCTTCTGCAACGATAGGTATATTCAGCGATGCTCAGCAATTTTTCTGAAAGCCCGTAAATCAAAATTTGTGTATAACAGAAAAATGCTAATTACTCAAAAACTATGTGACCTAGGGTAATTGCTATAATTTTCCGGCAAGGTTTATATTAACGTCTACTACCTCTAATTTTTTCATAATTTTAGTTTCAGTAGATTCGGAATTAGATTGGGGGGGGGGGGCATATTTTTGTGTTAGATTTTCAACAATATATGTGACAATATAATACCTAAAATTAAAAGGAATGTATTTTTGAGTTCAGCGTTACAAAAGCTTTCACATGATACCCCACATGATATACAAAGAAAAGATTTTTTTTTTCAAGTAGCATAATTAGCCCCTCTACTTTTTTACTAAATATATTTATGAATGTTTATTAATCTGAAAATGTGTGGGTTAATGGTCTTTATTACTTCCCCGAATTTGAACTTTCCATGTTCCATAGTTTACGATTAAAATGGCTGTGACAGACAGACAGACGGACAGACACAGGAGTGATCTTATAATGGTTCCGTTTTTACTTTTTAAGTACGGAACCCTAAAAATGAGACAGAAAATGTGCCAGAAAATTTTGCGTTGTTCAGTAGGAAGCTCGAGAACTGCTTTAAAAGAAAAATAAGATAGAGAACTATAAAATATTGGAATTTTTCCTTTGTAACCTAATATAAATCGACGATATATTTTAAGATCTGGATCTGTTTTTGTCACGGGGTAGTGGAGGGTATACGGAGATATACACCGTACACGCTCTGCTTCTCAAATAAAGCATTAGCGTATACTGCATCCATGAATGTTCATGACTTTAGCGTATACCCTTTGTTTTTTACGACTGCAACACTGGTTCTTGTCATTCAGTTCGAAAAGATATTTTTTATTTATGTTTTTGAACTTATTTTAAAATCATCGGTTGTATTGATATCTAAAGACAAGTGCATTAATCTTTCTTCTAATTGGCGTTTTGAGACATACATTTACTTTCTGCTGCAAAAACTGAAAGCAATTTTTTTCTTTGTTTTCTGAAATGAAAGGATCTCAAATTTAATTTAAGTAAATTAAAAAAAAAATCCTTTGACTTGAATCAGGCTAATTCGTGTAACAGAATCAACGCTACAGCTCACAAAAAAAAAAAAAAAAATGCAAGCAAAGTAATTTTGCAGAAAATAAAATAATTTTCCACACTTTCTACCCTCTCCCATTCCATCGAAAAAAAAATCTTTGTGTTTTTATTATTGCAAATTAAAATAACTATATTTAATTTTTTATACTAATGCTCAATTGCTCAACATGATATTTGACTATATCAATTCTGATAACTTTCTATGTTACAAGTTCCAGCTTAAAAATTCAACAGGAAAAATATCGTACAAATAAAGTGCAGCTTTGATTAGCCACATTTTGTGATTTTTAAAAATTATTTAAAGCTGTTCTGAAATCGTAACTTGCATCTTTTTTGACACTTTCGTGAAGAAATTTTCATTTTTAAATGCACGAAATTTGCAGATATTCTTTCTTATTCGTAAACGAATAGTGTTTCTCTTTTTTCCTATAAAGGTAACTGCGGTCTTTCAGAAAATGGTGCCAAAGTGGGCGTCTGTAACAGATTTTTTTTTAAACGTGACAATCGGCAAAGATCATTATAAGGTAGCAATTGATTATAACTTAATATGTAATACATTTATCAGAAAATTTAAAAGTGCTATTTGATTTCAAAGCACTTTATGCCTCATGCCTGCTGATTACATGCTTCTGGATTAAAAAAAAATGTCTACTTAAATGAGTCAGTAATAAATAATTTTGGCAAAACATAAATTAGGCTTGACCAGGCCGAACTAATGTTTCTGTACCGAGCCGGGACTGGTTTCATTCTTCCAAGTCTTCACGGGCCAAAATTTTCAGTCCCGGTTTTCAACCAACCCGTATGAAAATCTTTGTCTCAGCGTGGCCTGGTAGCGAAATACAGCTAAATTAAAATGTAGTAATACGTGTGAAAAAGAACCTGCCAATGACGGAATCCTGTTTTAAACTGGAAAATGTGTTGATCCATGCAAAATTAATATAATAATATGTGAGAAAAGAATATATAACACATTTACACCTATTAACAAGTTGGAAATTGCTCGTCAAACGTGGCAAATGAGGTGCGTTCGTACTATAACTAGTTTTATAATTATTTTTGCACCCCATATTGTACTGAATGCATATTTTTTTGCACTTCATAAGTGCATAGTCTGTAACATCATTAAAATGCTCTTCAATATTTTTTTCCCATTCCCTGTAATGTAACGGAAAACTTTTGACCTTTCCTGTAATTAAACTATACTTCGGATTTTCATAAAATTTGAAATGGCTCGACAAAATTTTGCAATAATTATATATTTAAAATTTGAGACCAGTCGGAAGACTGTAACAGCATTAAAATGCTCTTGCAATAATTTTTTCCCATTGGCTGTAATGTAAAGAAACATTTTGACTGTCCCTGTAATTAAACTATACACTCGATTTTCATAAAATTCGAAATGGCTCGACAAAATTTTGCAGCAATCATATATTAGAAATTTCAGACCATTCGGTTGGGTAGTTTTTGCTCTGTTATATGCGGACGGACGGACAGACGGACTGAACGACGACTATAGGTGCTACGTATTTATATAATTACGAATGCACCTAAAAAGGGAACGTGTCTATAATGCATTTTTTAGCTCACAGGCTATCAAAGCCTGAGAGCTTATGTGCTGGCCGGTTCTGTATGTACGTAACGCGATAACTCTTGATAGAAATATCAGATTTGCTTCACATTTTTTTTCTAGGTTCCTTCTGATGAGGCGCTTCCCTGATTACTTTTTGGGGGTTCATTGGTTAAGGATAAAGGGGAAAAGGGGGCTAGATAAATGGGTTTAATTTAGATAAATGGGTTTTTCATGTAGAATTATTCAATTGCTCCAAATTTGGTATACCGGTTTATTATGTTAAGGAGCTGCCTTGATTAGATTTGGAGGTTCATTAGTTACATATAAAAGGAGGAATTCCCCCCCCCCTTAATTTAGAGAAATGGGTTTTTTATGCAAAAATATTCGATTTGCTCCAAATTTGGTATACCGGTTAATTATGTTAAGCAGCTTCCCTGATTAGATTTGGAAGTTCATTACTTATCTTAAAGGGGGGGATAACCACCCCCCCCCCTTAATTTAGGTAAATGTGTTTTTCATGTAGAATTATTCGGTTTGCTCCAAATTTGGTATACCGGTTTATTATGCTAAGGAGCTTCCCTGATTAGATTTGGAGGCATATTAGTTAAGTATAAAGGGAGGAAAGGAGGCTAGACTGCCTCCCCCCTTAATTTAGATAGTTGGGTTTTTCCATGCAGAGTTATTCTATTTGCTCAAATTTCGTATACCGGTTTATTATATAAAGCAGCTGCCTTGATTAGATTTGGAGGTTTATTGGTTAAGTATAAAGGGGGAACAGGGGATAGTCCCCCCCCCTTAATTTAGATAAATGGGTTTTTCATGCAGAATTATTCGATTTGCTTCAAATTTGATATACCATTTTATTCCGATATGGCTTCATTGATTTGATTTGGAGGTTCATTGGTTAAGTATAAAAGGGGAAAGGGGTGCAATTGCCCCTCCCCTTAATTTACATAAATGGGTTTTCATGCAGAGTTATCTAATTTAGTTTTTTTTTCTAGGTTTATTCTGATAAGGAGCTTTTCTGATTAGATTTGAAGGTTCCTTGGTCCAGCATAAAGGGAGAAATAAGGGAGCTAATACCCCCTAAATTTAGTGAAATGGTTTTTTTCATGCAGAATTATCCGATTTGCTTCAAATTTGGTATACCAGTTTATTATGTTAAGGAGCTTCCCTGATTAGATTTGGAGGTTCTTTGGTTAAGTATAAAGGGGGGAAGAACGGGCTAATCCCTTCATTTATTTTTCGAGGGGCATTATTCTTTGAAATAAGAGTATAATATACAATTTGTGTGAATAGCCTGTGAGCTCAACGCCATCAGTTTAACTGGGAAATTTTCTTTTTATTTACTTTACTGTGCAATTGCGTCTTAGAAGATTTTACTGTATAGCATTTTTTAGATTTTTAATTCTCCAATACATGGAATATGGATTAACAAAATTAATGATAATCAAAACATTTGCATATAACAAATAGAGATTTATTAAAAAAAAAAATATGTATCGCAGCCTATGGCATTTCTATAAAAGTAAAGATTACAAAGAAAAAAAAAAGAAAGAAAGAAAAAAAGCTAAGATTAAGTATTTTTGATCAGAATTCCTCGTACAGACAAATTTTTAACCAAATCGATGTAAAAATCAATGCTTTGTAAAAATTCACTCGGGCCGTCCCAGGCTTGGGTCGAGATTTTCATTTTTTTCCGGGCTAGGATGGTCTCAGGGTGAACTTTTAGCTGCTATAACGCCGGGACAGGCCAATAATTTTTTTCGACAGGCCTGGCCGAGCTCAGGCCTAATTTTTATAATGGGCCGAGTCGAATTTTTTTCTATGGGTCGGCCTGGTCCGGGCCTGAAAATTTCTACTCGTACAGATTTCTAACTTAAAATTTAAAATGTATTGCAAATTTCAAACTTTGAGTTATAAATAAAAGAAAAAAAGAATTATTTTTTAAATATTTTCTATTGAATTTATTTTTATTGTAATAATAAATAATCAATCTAAATCTGTCTTTTTACACCTCACCCCAAATTACTGCTTTTACCTTTTCCCCCTCCCCCCTCACTAAAGTATCAAGCACGAAAAGCTTAAACCTTAAGTGATGGTGATTTTTTTTTTAATAACGTGGTGAGGTTGTGTGTATGCAACCCCAAAATTTGATTTCTTGTCTTGTGCACTCCACAAAATGTAGCGAATCAAAATAAGAAAATCTGCTGTGAATTTTGCATTATTTACTTGAATAAAAACAACTGAAAAAGTACTGTAAGTGTACATACATATACATATAAATACACGTATCTAAATACCACAAAAAATTCTTCATAATTGAAATTTCTCTTGGGTGGAAAAACCCTCACTTGATCAGTTAAGGGTTAAAGTCTTTAAAATTACTTTTTTCCTCTGCTTTATTCGTAATTCTGCAATACGATAAATAAATCAGCAGTTATCTACTTCACTCCCTCCATTCATAATTTCTACTACCCTCGCTCCCCCCAGTTTGTAAAATTTTAAATGGTTGAAATTATTTAGTTTTTTGTTAAAATTTTTTGGTCTGTTTATTTATATATTGCTGAAATAATAAATAAATGTCTAATTCCCCACCACACCCCCTCGCCCAAAAGAAAATAATGCGAAAAAATACAAAATACAAATAAATACAAAATTTAAAAAGATACAAAATTTAAAAAAATACAAAATTTACTATGAACATTCGGTAAATTCGATGTCCACACCCCCCCCCCAAACGAAATGCTCTAGCTACGCCACTGGTGATAACTTAGAGTACTGATTAAAATTACAGAATTTTTTTCCTTGCTCCAAAAGGTGATTTTTCCCAAGCCTTACAGTAAAAAGGAATATAAAATAAAAGTAAATATGATTACTACTGGTGTGCAAGCTACACAAATTATTTTATGATATTTTTTTAAAAAGAAGAGTAAAAATGTATTACGTAGTCAAAGTTTTCAGTATAAGCAGAGCAAAGCAGCTATTCATTAGAGTAGTCTATGCAAGTTATTTTCGTAATATTAAAATTTTGTAAAAACATAGAAAATTATATAATTTTCTTTTAACTTCTAACATTACATTATGCTTCATATTTCTACCCATTTTGCAAGAATACCACATATAAGAAACTCTAAAGTAAGAAATTCAAATTATTGAAAATACGTGAATTTCATATTTTGTATGTGCAAATAAATAAATAAATAAAATAAAATAAAATAAAATAAAATAAAATAAAATAAATAAATAATACCTATCTTCTGAACAATACCAAATTAAATGTTACGTATAATGTACAGAGGAAAAAAGTAAAATAGTTTAATGTGTTAAGCTTTCAGTTACTACCATATTAATGATTTTTTTACCATTTGGATAAATATAAACTTTTAACTCATTGTATTTAGAATTGTTTTAATGCATTAATATTAATCATTTTAATTTAATAATGAGCCGCTACGTTAAATTTTATTAATTTTTAATCTTTCAACTGTTTTAATACTGAAACTGCCTATAAATAATATTGCTCAAAACTGTTATTTTCGCCGATGCAGATTTCAGAGTGGTATTAGAGTAAGTTTGAAAATACTAATTAGTCGAAAATAGTAGAAAATACTAATTTTGTAAAATTTCTCTAGTTTTTAAAATAACGAATGTTTTTGTACATTTTTGACCAAGGTTAATATTCACTACAAATGTTAATTCATTTTCTTGTACATTTCTATCTACATAGAGTTAGAATTATGGCTTGTTATGTGTGTTTTTCTAGATGCTGCACAATTTTTTAAATTGCTTAAACAAAAAGTTATGATTTCAGCTACTTTTACTTGCTAATAATAAAACAGAGTAGCGTACAAATTATTTATAGCATTTCTTAAGAATTTAATAAGAATTTTGATTATTTGTAACGTTGGTGATCTGCAACTATTCAATAAAAGAATTTTCGGATATTTGTGATTTTGAAGTAAATAGAGTAATTGGGTATGTTTTATATGTTCATTATATAAATATAAGAATTATATAAAATAAGATCGAAATGTTACTAGCTTTTTATTAATGAACTGCTTTGTTTTATATAAAAATATGTATACATTCAAAAAATGATTCTCTAAAATACATAACTAAAATAGATGAAATGAAATATACAAATGGTTTTCAAAAATTAAAAACACTAAATGTTTAAAGTATAGATAAAAAGCACTCCAAGCGCTTTCGGCTAAGCCTAAGCCATTGTCAAGGAGAAAAAACAATGGAGAAAAACTAGACGTTGACCGATACATGGTAATAGGTAACTTTTTCCAGAATGCCCGCAGGCGGTCGAAACCCATAATAATGAAGGGGGAGGAGGGGGGTAAAGAAAGCTCAATCCGCGGAATATGGTATGATAACACGTTATTACAACAATTGCTTGCTTGCGTTAAAATTTCTAAAGACTAGAATTGCGCATCTCTTAAAGTCAGAAGCCCGCATAATGATTTTCACTCTTCTCAAAATTGTTCCAAACTAAAGATATTGACATCCTTTTCAATAGAGCGAAAATCATTATGCGGGCTTCCGATTTTAATAGTTGTGTAAATTTGGAAATTTTAACGCAGTCAAGCAGTTGTTGTAATGACGTGTTATCATACTAAATTCCCTGCATTTGGTTTGAGTTACTTCACATTATAGGAAAGTTTGGCCTCCGGAGTGATTGAGCTTATCGTATACCAGTCAACGTCGAGTTTTTCTCCATTGGTTTTTCTCCTTGAGAATGGCTTAGGTTTAGACGAAAGTGCTTAAAGTGCTTTTTATATGTACCTTTAACATCTAGTACTTTTAATTTTTGAAAACCATTTGTATATTTCATCGCACCAATTATAGTAATGTATTTTAGTGAACCATTTTTTGAATGTTTTTATATTTTTATATAGTACACAAAGGTGAATGTAACGTTTCAAATGGACTATTTATAAAGTCAGTTTATTAGTGCTTTGTTTTAACCTACTGATTCAAAAGAAGATAAAAATATACTATTCTACAAGAAATTATGAAGATACGAAGTCGATACCAGGAACATGCATTTAGAGTATCATATAATTCAAAGACTTTCACAAACCTCTTTATATATTTAAAATCTATTTTTAAAATAAGCAAATTTCCCCAAATTTCCGGGCAAGAAAACAGTAAAGTTTTGATGAGGCATACAATTAAATAGAACAATTTTTAAACGGAAAGAAATTTTAAAAGTCATTCGGTCGATCAGTTAACTGATATTAAAATCTTAATATTATAACTAATTCATTTTTTTTAATTACTATTACTACACGATTTTTAAAGAGAGCTTCAGTTACAGCAAAAACTGAAATACTAGATCAACCACATAACTATAATTTTTAATTCTTATCAAAATTTTCGGAGAAAATTAAAAGAGAAAAACATACATTCTTACTTTTTTAATTTATCAATGAACTACATTGTTTTAATCGACTGAATCAAAGTAAGATAAAAAGATACTACCGAAGAAGAAATTGTGAAGATATGAGATGGACGTGTGGAGCATACATAGACGTTATCATATAAATAAATGACTTTAAGCCATATGAATGTTTAAAGTTAAATTATCAATGTTTTAAATTGAGATAACTTTAATATTGGATCTTTGAAAACTTGGAAAACTCTCTTAAGAAAGAAAAACATAATGTACAGTAAAACATCAATTATCCGAACTTCACTTATGCGGATTACAAAACATCTGAATCAATATCAGAATATAAAATGATACACTTTCAAAAAAGAAAAAAAAGAGAAAGAAAGAAAGAAAAAACAACAGCAACTAAAAATCACTGAAATGCGACTGCATCTATACATTAATAAAAAATATTATATCTTCGAATTTCATATTTAAACCAGCGTTAAAATTTAAATTTATTTGGAATTTTCTAAGTTTGTATTCGAATAATTTTAAGTTAGAATTTCACGAATTCCATAGATATTCAATTTCTCTATTCTCGTAATCTAAGTAAATACGAACGAACAGTTCCCTTGTGTTTTAGAATTTGTAACTAGACTTTTAAGCGAAAAGTAAGTAGCACTGCATATTGTTAACAAATTTGGTAATGGTAAGTAAAACAAAAATTTCCTAACTTCTCATTGCTATCTATTGTGATCCCATCTTTTATATTGCGAATTTTATTACACTAAACGTGGCTTTTGTACGTACAGTCGTGGAAAAAAAAAAGTAAACACCCGCTACTAACTCCTCAACAAATAATCCTACAAGAAAGTTACTGGTACCGAACGAGTGAAATAAAGTCTACTTTTAAATGATGTATATAAAATTTGCTTAGGGGGCCATCTACATATTAAAACGAATACAAACTTCATTTTTTTCAATGACAATACTCAATTTTAACGAGATACTTCAAATCTTCGGTTCAAACTATGCCTAGACACCAAATTTCAAGTCATTTGAATGATAAGTTTTTCAATTATAAACATTAAAAATTTAGTGCTTGTAATGTTAAATTACATTTTCATATTTTTATTTATATCTCCAGAAATTATGCTCCTAATGTGCTAATTTTTTGTGTAGCAATAATACTAATGTACCCAAACATAAATACGCTGAATTTGCAATTTTTATAATTTTATGATATGAATTATGAATTATGAAATTAATATTCGAAAAAATTATGAATTCCAACCTACAATTTTTTTGATGGATTTAGATTTATTAAGTAATGCTATATGGAAATCCAAAATTTCACATTTTTCTTCCGAGTAGTTTTCAAATTATGCTTAAAAAACGGCAAAATGATGGTTTAAGGGGCCGTCTATAATAGAAGTGACTAGATATTTTGAAATTTCTTCTGCTGCTCTGTAATCTAGCAGGCTTCATTGACTTCTTAAGGTGCCTTGATCAAGATGGGGACTCACTCGGGGTTAAGAATCGAGTTCCGACTTCAATTTGGATACAGCCCTTAAAATACGCTCGTTTTAAAATAATTAATTTCTCAGAAACTTATGGTACGAATTGCATAAAAATTTGTTTTTAGGCTAATTGAAGGGTGTAGAGTTCATTTATGCTGTCAGAATTGTGTATTGCTATTGAAAAAAACAAAGCTATGGTTCGTTTTAATATGTAGATGGCCCCTAAGCAAATTTTATCTGTATCATTTAAAAGTAGACTTTATGTCCAATCGTTCGGTACCAGTAACTTTCTTCTACGATAATTTGTTGAGGAGTTAGTGGGGGGTGTTTACTTTTTTTCCCCCACGACTGTACATAAGTAGGGCATTTTGTAATCGATTTTTAAACCATTCATGATAGGCTAGAATTAAATTCAAAAGTGTGCTTCCGATGACAGTAAAGCATTTTAAAAGTTTTAGAACTTAATTATAAATTAATAAATAAATTGTAAGGCATTTTTCCGTTAACCCGCCACCATGTGCTAAATCGCCCAATATTCTCTGTAAAATGTACACTTGTATAAGAGTTGAAACAACAGTGGATTGAATGACATGTCAATGTCCCCAATAGACATTCGCCACAATAGACCAAATGGCTGTGAAACTGCAAGAATGAAACATTTTAAAGGTTAACCCTTTATGTCGCAAATTAAAATACAAATTAAAATACCCAAATAAAAAACAAATAAAAATTCATGAAAATTTCATCTTCTCAAGCATTTTTTGTGAATTTTCAAAACTACATTAGAAGATTTACACACTCATTTAATAAATTTTAGAAGGATTTTGCCAATTAAAATTGAAATTATAGGGATTTTGTGCAATATTTATAACTCCACTCAAATCTTTTATTTAAAATATTCTTTTTAGTATTTTGTAGAATTAGGAAGTGTACAAACCTAATGTTTTTACAATAGAAATGTTTCCGAACTGACCCCCCCCCCCCCAACCTTTCAACATCAAGAAAGCTTAAAAGATGCAAAAGCAAAGAAATCATCCTATTAAAAATATATTTGTTTTGTGCAACCAATAATGCTTTTGGAACAAGATAAAGCAATGTATTTATAACTTTTATAATAAATTATTTTAATTTTCTTTAAAGTGCCGTCGGGGCATAAAGGGTTAAAAAGTTGAAAATAAATTACAAATAAAATATGAGTGTAATATAAAAAAAGCTTTTTATCAATTAATAGTTTAATATTAATTAATTTACGACTATACGTTGATAAACCAATTTAGAAACCCTAAAAAATATAGTTTAAATAATATTTCATTTGTCTTTCCTGTTGTCCTATCTTAAAAAAGAAATAGAGCAAAAATTATACTTTTTTAATAAATTCACTTGCTTGGACATTCCACCAAACATTAAAAAAAAAAAAAAAACATTGAATCTTTTCTAATTGAGTTCGGTGCTCACGCCAAATTCAAAATTTTGGGAAAAAACATGAATTGCAGTCAACAAATTGGGGGTGATTTCCAAGACATTGAAGGCTTATAAAAGAGTGTTTTTTAGAAACTATTTTTACTTTTATATTTATTTACTTTCCTAACACACAGTGTACGAAAAATAGGGGAGCTAGGGGATGAATGGGACAAGGGATGGATGGGACATTCTCAATATTTCAAGCAATAAACATTTATTTTAAATTGTTTCCTATCCCCATATAAGGTCTACCACAGTGTGCTTCAGAACTAAAAGTAGGACCACAGTACTGTTTTCATTTTCCTTCAAAGTTACATTTTTTGAAATCTCTGCTTAAAAGTAAGTTTTTTTTACATTTGAAGATGTGAAATATCTTATACAATATAAAAAATTAAGCTATGTTGCAGTTATTTATTTTAAGGCTCAATATCGATAATTAAAATGAATGAATAGTAACCATTGTGACAAAATAATTTTTGAGGCAAAATGGCTCAGAAGAGAATACATGCATCATGGGGATGATTGGGACATTTCAAATGGGTATAAATGGGACATTCTCATTCATCCTTAGAGATGTTAACAATTTTATTTATTAATTAAATAGTATTATATAGGTTGATAAATTAATAATTTTCGTTAATTAATAGTATTAAATAGTATTATATGAGTTGTTATTGTTTAAAATTTCTGAATGTTATTTATTGTATTGTAATAATTATTAATGGATTATCAAAAATTGGTACTAAAACTTAATCAAAATAGATAAAATTGTTAGAAATAGTATATGTTTATTGATCAAATGTGGAAAATTTTGTTGAATTTTGAAATGTTGCACAAATAAATCCCCACCCCGAACATATTGGGTCGATCGGAAAGTCGTGTCGTGTTGGAAAAATCAATTCGTACCGGAAAATTCTATCGTTTAATTATTATAAACCGATTCCGATATCTAATGTCTAATAATTACTGGGCAGAATTTTCCGGTACGGATTCATTTTCCCAACACGACACGACTTTCCAATCGACCCAATAATTTCCGTTCTGCATGTTTCTAAGATACATTTAACTAATATTAATTAATAAGTTATGATTGAAAATTATTAGCTATGCCATATTTAAAAGACATTTTGCACTTTCATTTCAAATCTAAAATGCCTCATAAGTGTTAAAAAGAACAGAATTACAGTCGAAGTCTGCATTAAAAGTTAAAACTGCAATAAAAGAAGTTATTCGAAAAAAAACATATCGATTCGTGCTGTAAAATCATATATTGCAAATATAATTACATATAAGGTTATAATTATCAATTTTAATTTGGTAAAATTGAATACAGGGAGGAAAACCTTTGTGTTCCATCCATCCCTATTAGTGTTCCATTCATCCCTGCTCTGGGGATGATTGGGACACTGCGGAACGTTTTTTTGATTTCATAATATTTTTCTGAATAATCATAATCTAGAATAAATATTGTTCATATATGTTGTCAAATACCTAGTGTATGAAATGCGATATATAATATTAATAATAACTTAAATAAAAAAAAAAAAAAAAAATATTTTTGTGAAAATGTCCCATTTATCCCCCACCTCCCCTAGTACAATCATGATTTGTGTGTTTGTGTGTGATCACAATAACAAATAAACGGTATTTTCGAGTGACCTCTTATTTGGCGTATATGTGATAAACTGCTGTCGCAAGAACTCTATAGATTTCGTAAAAATCGCAAGGCAAATTATGTATTTAATCCATTTTTAAGACATTTTCAAATCCTTTTGGGCCCGATTCTATAGGAAAAATCACCAAATAAATGCGACAGGGTATAAGTGATAAATATTGGGGCGATGTAATGTTATCGAACATTAGCAGTGCAGAGGTAAGGTCTCAGGTTTTGCAGCGGGACATCCAGTTTTCGAATACAGATGTTTTTATGTCAGAAGTTTTAAATCCCTCCCCTTTTCTTTTTACATTTTGGACACATATACACCAGTGTTTGGAAGATCAAGTGGAGTCATTCCGGATTTGTCTAATTTTTTTGTGTGTCTTTTAGTATATATCACCTTATTTTCAACATACATCAGACCTACCGTTTTATTAAAAAAAAATGACTTCAGCGAACTTTTTATTCCGTAATATAAAACTTACTCTGATGACTGCTACCTTGATCCGAATTTCTGCACATCCGAATTGTGTGTTATTGTTTCATGACACATCATCACATTCATGCAATTCAAACAGCACATTCATACAAGATGTCCTCACATTCGTATCACCATTGTATTATGATTATATGTGATTATGTGTTATTGTCTCTATTGCACTGATTATAACACATTAGGCTGGATAGTTGGAGTTGCACTGTATTTTAAAAATTAATATATGTATTTTCAAGGTCCTCTGTTTTAATAATTATTGGATGGCAAAAAATTTATAAAAAAAGTAAAGATAAAGACAAAAATAAAAATAAAATAGCAGATAATTTTATGCATTTAGGTATTTAACTTAGAAAAATGTTACACATCAACGAATAACATCTAGTTGATCGCAGCAGATGCCGGATAAATTAACTTCTGATTTGAAGTTTATTGCAAACATCATTTACAAAGCAGCGCCCTACACTTTTCTTGTAAATGGCATTTTTAACTTAGTGGGCTGCATGTTTCTGACGGAACCTAGGGAAAGATTAATTGCACATGCCAACGAAAGAATTCCTCTCTGACAGCATTTGCTTTTGTAAGATTTTATAAAGGTTTACAACAAAAATGGCTTAGTATATTACGGCAAAAGGTATTCTATTTTGGACGAACACGATTTTTGAAGTGGTAGACTTAAATTGCAGGTAATTTTTTTAGGAAGCCAAAAGAAGTTATGAAAATGTCATTAAAAATCAAATTTAACTCACGTGAAATTTTGTAAAATAACTAAAGCAATTATTCTTTAGATTAAGAAAATTCTATGCATGATTTTCGTGTGTATTAATGTAGAAATTTGGTATGTGTACATTAATTCATACTCGTTTAATTCTTTTTATAAGTAACGCCAAAACTAAAGTACTATTACGGTGTAATTTCTAAAGAGATCTCCAGTTACTCTAAAAACTGAAATTCTAAAGTAATCATATAATTATGATTTTAAATTTTTATCAACATTTTCGAAAAAAACGCAAAGAGAAAAACATACATTATTAGTTGTTTAATTATTAATGAACTGCTTCGTTTTAATCGATTGAATCAAAATAAGATAAAAAGCTACTATCGCAGAAGAAATTATGAATATACGCGATGGCCATGAGAAGCATGTCCGGATTGCATTGATTGTCACACATTAGTCTGGATAGTTGGTCTTTATTTAAAAAATTAATATCTGTATTTTCAAGGTCCTTTCTTTTATAAAAGTGAAGCACTTATTCGATAGATTAAGAAAATTTTAGGGATGATTTTAATGTATATTTATGTAGAAATTTGATAGGGGCGCATTAATTCAGACTCGTTTAGTTCATTTTATAAATAACGCCAAAAGATTTAACAACAACAACAACATGACTTGCTTATCAGGTAGTTGTAGTTCATAAGTTTAGAATACAGAAATAAAAAAAAAATGATTCAAATTCTCGTCAGTAGATGGCGCTACACTAGTTCAAAATGAAATAATACCGAAGATAATTTCAAAATTTAAAAATACAAACTTTTTTTCGCGTTTCGATATCTAAATGGAATTAATTCTAAAAATTGAGTTACTTTTGATATAGTTTTACACGTTAATTTCAGCATTTTTACAATTGAAACATCGCACCTTTTGTCAAAATTTAAACCATTTTTAAAATTAATGTATTCAGAATTTAGGCGCTATTTGATAAACATATCACTTGTTTCATCGTTATATTTACTGCATTTAATGAATTATTGTACGTTAAAATTAGGAAGTTCTTTACCAAATACCTTGTATCTTGCTGCAGCATTAAACCAAGGTATATTTAGAGAAAATATATCACTGATCTATAAAGGAGAAATAAACGTAACACATAATTATCCAATTATTACTCAACTATACGATTAAAGCTTCGACGATTAAGCTAATTCTGAATATTTTTGAGAGGACTGAAATCAAGATCTTTAATAATCATGTTCTTATTTTGTAGTTCTTACATTATGCTTTTCTTAAGATTTAGCAAAAATCAGTATTAAAATGGGATTAAAAATAATTTTTAAAACTAAAAATTTTGGATATTCAACTCATTTGTATTTAACAAGAAGATCGCCCCCAACAACATTGAGATCGAGGAAGTGTAGAATTATTTGTACCTTGGACACGGAATACAACCGGACAAATGGATGAAGTGCTTTTGAGAGGAACAGTGTTACTCTGGTGAGCAATATACCTCTTTGCTTGATAAGAAAAATGTATAATCAATATGTTTCATCAGAACTAAATTATGAGTGGTAACATGGACATTAACAAAACGGATGGTGTAAAGATTACAAATAACACAGCCAAGTATTCAAAGATATATGTTAGGCATTACTAATATAAACGTAAACAAGTTGGAAATTGCTCGTCAAACGTGGCAAATGAGGTGCGTTCGTACTATAACTAGTTTTATAATTATTTTTTGCACCCCATATTGTACTGAATGTGTATTTATTTGCAATTCATAAGTGCATAGTCTGTAACATCATTAAAATGCACTTGCAATAATTTTTTCCCATTCCCCTTAATGTAACGGAAAACTTTTGACTGTCCCTGCAATTAAGCTATACATCCGATTTTCCTGAAATTTGAAATGGCTCGACAAAATTTTGCAGCAATTATATATTTAAAATTTCAGCCCATTCGGAAAGCTGTAACATCATTAAAATGCACCTGCAATAATTTTTCCCATTGGCTTTAACGTAAAGAAAAACTTTTGACTGTCCCTGTAATTAAACTATACATCCGATTTTCATAAAATTTGAAATGGCTCGGCAAAATGTCGCAATAATTATATGTTTAAAATTTGAGACCATTCGGAAAGCTTTGACATCATTAAAATGCACGTGCAATAATTTTTCCCATTGGCCGTAATGTAAAGAAAAACTTTTGACTGTCCCTGTAATTAAACTATACATCCGATTTTCCTAAAATTTGAAATGGCTCGACAAAATTTTACAACAATCATATATTTAAAATTTCAGACCATTCGGTTGGGTAGTTTTTGCTCTATTATATGCGGACGGACGGACAGACAGACGGACGGACAGACGGACGGACAGATGGACGGACAGACAGACGGACTGAACGACGACTATAGGTGCTACGTATTTATATAATTACAAACGCACCTAAAAAGAAATAACCTGCATTATAAGTTTGGCGAAAGCTTTTATATTACTGAGAAAATGAAATGGTTCAAATGAAAATGGGCTGCACGCATTACAAAAAAAGAAGGCAATAAATGATGTACGGTGCCAGCAAAAAAATTCTTGACACTCAAGTAACAATCTCAAAGTTTAGCTGTTTCATTGTATTTTTTCCTGCTTTAAGTAGTAGATGCTGGCGAGAGTTTCTATTTTTGATTTTTTTTAAATTTTTCAATGACTGTCAAGATTTTTTTTTGCTGGCACTGTACAAATACTCCTACAGTGGTAGCTCAGAGATATCAAATTGAACAAGAAGACGATCCCAGGTAAGATGGAGCGACGAAATCAGGAAAAATAGCTTGCGTTATTTGGATGACCAGAATACTAGACAGGAAACAATGGAGAAATGTGTAGGAGACCTACATCCAATAGGGATTGAATACAGTTAACGACGACAGTGATTAAGATGAGCGAAGTAAGAGCATCATATTTAATTATCCAAAATATACCCAACAAGAAAATATATGTAACAACTGAATTTCTGAAGTTATGATCATGCTGAATTATTTCAGCAGTGTAAAAATCAAAATCGTTCAAATGATACCCATTTATGCATTAACTTTCATTTCATACTTGCGTTACAACTGTTTTATTTCACAATTGAAATATTGTATAGTTCGACAAGAATAATTTCTAAATAGTTTTAATATTCAGTTTAATTTTGCAAAATGTTTTCGCATTTATTAAGTATCTCTGGAAGTTAAAGCGTTTAATCTATGTAAAGTCATGGAATAAAACTTGATTCCATGCTGATGGATTGATAGTAGGTGATTTTCTTAAGAAAAAAAAAAAAAAAAGACGAAACGGATCAATTCTACGAATAAATTTAAAGCCGTTAAAAATGGCATCAGGTGTTGAAGGCCACTGAAACAGGAGCTGTTAAATGCTAATTAACTGAATAGGTAATTAGTGTCTCCAGGGGATTTCTCATTATGGAAGAAGGGAGGCGAAACATATTCTTGCATGCGTTTACTTTATTATTTTCACTTTTTGAGTAACATGTGTGCTAAAAAAAGGAGAGACGTTTTTATAAAATTTAAATGTATTTTGCATGTTCTAAATATTACAGTAAATATGTAATCCCAGTGTAATAGAATAAATGAAAAATATATGCCAGTTTCTAGAGTAAAGAAATATTTCGGCAATTATGTCTAAGTTTCTAATGGAACTATTCTAATTCAAATTACATTTAATAGAATTTTAATTAATTATAATTATAACAAATATTGATTTATTTATTCTTATATGCATTGATTTTAATAAAGTTATAGGAAAACCTGGACTTTTTTTGTTGTTTACTGTTACTGTTTTGTTACTGTTGTTTTTTATTTTTTTTTATGTAATGTTATCTTCCACATAAAAACTAGTATGCTGTGATTGCGGAAATCAAAAAATGGGGCATAGCAGCACCACCTGTTGAGCGATTTGCACCAAAATGTATAAAACGTCAATTCATGTCAAGGACTATCTGAATCCGAAGTTTGATGTAAATCCGTCCATTACTTCTGGTGATTGAGCAACTGCGGAAATCGTGAAAAATGCTGTATAGCAGAGCCACCTGTTGAGCGATTTACACCAAAAAATAATCAACACCAATTTATATCCGGGACTAAACTGAGTAAATTTTTTTATTAAATTCCACTGATTAGTTCTTGAGATAGAGTGCCCACAAAATTTGTGTCACATACAGACAGACAGACTCACAGACAGACATTTTCTAAAAACATGTTTTTCGGAATCTCTGACTCCTAAAACGTGTAAATCCGTCGGAAACCGGAATTCAAAAATTTTCATGAATCCAATACCTTCTTCTTGTAAAGATAAAAGAAACTAAAAAGTATCTATAAAAAAATTAGCTGTTATTTCTAGAAAGGAAACTCCAAACATAGCCTTATTTTTTTCATTTCCTACTATTAGCTCACACTCTCCCTATATTTATTTATTTATTTATTTATATATTTATCTTGTTCAAATTTTCAATCGTTAATAAAATACTCATTATTCATCCTATCAAGTTGAAATAAATTTTTTTAAACTTGTACTGGATGACAATTGATGTTAATACAGTTTTTTCAAATATTAATTAATTAATTAAATTTTAATTAATTAATTTTAGTTTTGCATGGGAAACAAAATGGCGTCCATTGGTTATTGAAGATCAATTCAAGTATTTTCAATAAGGGGTTACCATAGGGGAGACCCTGTTCTGTCGCCAAATACCGCCAAGTTTGTCGCCATCTTGGCGATATATCGCCAAGTCGCCAAAAGTGACGCCAACTTGGCGATATCTCTAATATTTCGCCAAATTCCCGTAGAGTTCTATTGTAAACCTACTTGCTTATAGAAAATCAACAAATTGAGATATTTTAGTGCAACAAAAACTAATATTAGCTTAAGGGATTATATTAAATTTTTCTTTGATGGCCTAAGCAAGAACTGACTTTAAAAACAAAATTTTTATATTACTCGTTATTTATGAAAGCATTACAACTTATTTAAAATTCGTTATTTGGTGCATTCAACGCTCTTGGTAATTTCTTAATTTTATAATTTCGAAAATTTCAAATCGATTGTGAGTAAATGTCAACATGTCAATGTCATCTATTGTTATGAAAAATTGTTGGAAAATCTAACTATCCAGTTCAACTTCTTTGTTAGCTTTACAGAGAGAAACGAGAGGTCGGGGTTAGAGTAAGAAAGTTAAACACAACAAACTTACAAGGGAAACGCTATTTTTGAAATAGACACTGATAACACTAGCCTGCAAAATTTGGGTTGTGCCATGTTTTTTAGATTTCGATAATTGATTCTAGCGTATTTTGTAGCGTTGAATCCGAAAATGACCTTCATTTTTAACCATCACGCAAGATTTTTTCATAAATCGTAAATTTTTAAAAAGTCGAAATGTTTTGAAAATCTGATACCATAAAAATAAACATTTCGCATACCAAAACGTATAGTATTACTTATATCATTTCAGCATTTCTTATATATATATTTCGTCAGTTTTACTTTTTTGTTACCCGACTGAAAAGAAAGCTTATGTGTTTCACGCGTATCTGCGTATGTAGATTTCTTTATACCCTCCAAATATCCCAATGGCTGGATGGATTTTTATGAATGAGGTCTCTATCGATTCGTCTTAATCATCCGATGGTTATAGGATAGGTTTTGTTTTTATAAATTCAAAATGGCGGCCGTAAAATAAAAAATGGCGGTAGAGACGAAAAAAAAAAATTACGCACCCTATTGAGTGGCATATCATTGGATAGGTCTTTCAAAATGAAGACGATGTTTCATTGACCATTTTGTAGTCAGAAGCTCCGTTTAAATATTACGCAACCTGGAAGTTGTGCACTTTGGATCGCTACCTTTACTGTAACTCTAACCTTCATAACAGACATCTATAGGCCTCATCAAAAGAGTGTTTGTAGATAGGAACTAATAATTAAACACAACTTAAAAGTCATCAATACATGCAAATAAAAAAAAAGGAAAGTAATATAAAAAATAGTTTCATATTGATGAGAAATAATTAATTAGTTCGCTTTTACGCAGTCGGGTTTTTTGATTTTTTAAATTTAATATATTATTTAAAGTTTGTGTTATATTAAAATTTAATATTACAACATAATATACATACGATTTCTAAAATAATAATAATAATAATAATAATAATAATAATAATAAAATAAAATCTGTATCTATCTTTTAGACAATTTAAAGACATAAACTTGAGAATTAAAAAAGGATTAGCTGCTTATAAAAATAGTTTTCTTCCTTTATAAAATTGGTTCTTCAAAAAAAATTTACTTCCTTAAATAAATAAATAATCCTGCGTTGCTAGTAGTAAGTTTTTTGCTGAATATTGCGGAGAAAACATCAGCACACAGTTCACTTCTTTAATCTTCATTTGCTACCGTCATGAAATCAGTTGGTAGGTGGATATACAATAGAGATGGTAATGGTTCGTCTCGGCATCCTCTTTTATTTTGGCGATTGATAAGGCCGGAAATTTGTCGTAGATGTATTTAAAACGTTTACTTTGATTTGGTAAGGCTTTGACAGATTTTCGCTATTTTTTCACTTTTTAACTTTGAAATTTATGATTTGCAAAAATTTCTGACATGTTGGTAAAAAATGGTAATTTTCTGACTCGCGGCTTAAAAATACACAATAATTAGTTACCAAAGCTTAAAAAACACAACCATCACATCTATTTCATAATATCAGATTTTCTCTATTTTTTGACTTTTTATCTTTGAAATGTACGTTTTCAAAAAATCCGGATGCGATGGTTAAAAATGAAGGTCATTTTCGGTTCCACCGCTAAAAAATACATGAAAATTAATTATCAAAAGTTAAGAAACACAACCATCGCAGACTTGTGTAATATAGTAGCATGATGAAGATGCTTAGAGCTTCCTTATTCTTAAGATGCTAAATATTAATAATCATTTTATTTTGTAAAAACTCTATTTTAGACTACCATTTCCATGGGACTTTTGTTCAATTTCTTCGTCTTTTTTTTTTTTTTTTCTTTTTACAAGATTATATTTAACTTGCATGTCCGTTCAGCTCAAATCTGGTAATCGAATTTTAACACACTTCCTGTGCTACAATTTACCTAATATTTGGTAGTGTGACCTATTTCCGGGGACAATACAATATTCTATAAAAAATATTTGAAATTTACCTCCGTCACCTCTTACGAGGCAAAGATATTTGTCCAATAAGTGTACGTAAATGTCATGACTTGTGTGTTCACATAAATGTTATTGATTGCTTCAGAAATAAGCTGATGTTCTTTATTGAACAATGCCGTGGTTGGTAAAGGCGCCATCTTCCTGTTCCACGCATGGGTGAGTGGATGTGGTTTCTATCCTCAAACGATGGTTGATCTATTGTTTTTTCGTGCCAGAAGCTGGATTTAAAATTCTATATCCATTTCTTTTTAAAGCAGACTGATACAAAATCATTCACAATTTAACCCATATATACCTAGCATCCCATTTTTGGGACGTTTCGGATTTTAATAATTTTTTTTATAATTTTCTTCTTTTTTACAACATGAAAATTGTATGAAGTAATTGTCTATAAATGTTTTTAACTATTACCGAGAGATGGCAGCATTGATACCGAGAGATTGACATTTATTTGCTTAAATGAAGGCCTTTTTTCGGTGTTTATAGATTTTTCATTTTTCAAGATGACGAAATTTGAAAAGTAAATTTATTTATATTTTTTGTATCAAAATTCCAAATAAGTCATAATCTTAGCTTGTAGAATTCTTTGAAATACGTGTTTTTTTTTTAATTGCGAAATTATATGTTATAACCTATTTTTTATGCACGTTTGTAACGTAAAAAATATAGGGCGCTAGGCGCAAATAGGTACAAATTTCTATTAGCCATTTAGGGGACGGTTATTTATGTAAAGTCCTTTTCAAGATTATTTTGAAATAAATTGTTTTTTTAGCCTCAAATATGATTATTGTTAATTTATTATTAATTATACTTATAATGTTATTAATTATACATATAATATTATTAATCTCTGTAAAGAAATAAATGTATTTTTTATGGTTCATAAAAATACTAATTATAGAATATAATAGACGATTTAAAATCTTAATTTATATAAATTTAGACAAAACATATGATTATGCATTTTTCCACACATCAATATTTCCATAATTAATACGTTTACATTTTATCAAATAAATACAAAAATATTTCAGCGTATTTTTTAAAAAGTATTTTTCCAGTTCATTTTGCAACATTTTAAAGTGATTTTACCAACAAATTTGAGAAAACAAAAATTCAGACATAAATGGGTTAATGGATTTCTTGTAAAAAGGCGTTTATTTCAATCAATTGTCCTTCAGCATTTATTTTCTTTTCAATACATTGTCATAAACGCTTGTCTTTAACACATTTTTTTACTTATAATTTTTTACTAGTCATATCAACTGCTATTTTCTTCGAAAACGTGCCAAAACCATAGATATAGTAAAAAAGAACTAGATTAACCACTGTTATTCCCCCATTACTTCTTGATTCTGCAGCGGTTCGGTGCAACATCCATTAGAGTGGCAGAAAAAGGGTGGAACTTGTGATACTACAGTAGCAATACATAGTGGATATCCGAGTATTGCTATGTTTAATTCTGTATGTTTTAAATAAATATATGCATATGATTGCTTAGAATTGTCTGGAAAGACAGTGGGATACCCTATACGGATATTTACATCCATATTTGTACTTTTAAAACTATTTAGTACAACTTCGATGTAACGTTTAGTTCATTTAGTAATTTTTTTTTCTTTTCTAGTGTTTCTGTTTTTTATTAAAATGTCGAGAGCATACCAAGTCCACATATTATTATGAAAATATATATTATTGTAAAAAGATATTATTCCGAAAATTATATGAAAAAAAAAGGCTGTGATTTGCTTAAAAGATTTTTTTTTTTTTTTTTTTTTTTTTTTTTTAAGAAGAATTTAATATATTTATTTTTAAGCATTTAAAGCATTTTATGTTTGTAAAAACTTTGAAATTGTCATTTGCCAATAGTTAGTTGTTAGCCTAGTTTAATAAATAAATATTTATTAAGAATATTGACCTTGGTAAAGTAATTAATGTTTTCATCTACATTTGCTAAGTAATGCATGGCTAAAAAAAAAAAAAAAAAAAAAAAATAAGAATGTGTATTATTAATGCAGGTATTTATTTATTTTTATTTTTTAGGAGAAGAATTCTTGCTATTTAATTCCAGTAAACAATCAGTAAAAATTGATCGCATACTTACATATTTTAAAACATGTAAAAAAATATTAACAAATATCTAATTTTAAAGTAAGTTTCGAAAGTTAAATGTTCTTTTTTAAGATATGGAATTTTTTGCATTATTTTCACCTATTCCTCATTTTTTGCGGGGGGGGGGGGGGGGGGGGGGGAGGAGGGGAGGGGGTAATTAATACCAATGATTCAAAATAACAAATAGAGTCTAATAATATAAAAATGTTGGAAATTCTAAAAATTTAAACTTTTTTTTGTGGTTGGAGGGCAGGGGTGGGGAGGGGGGTGTGGGTAGCTGAGTTTCGCATTTACTTTTGCTACAACTTAAGGCTGTTCTCAGCTGCTCTGCTCAACATGCGCAAAACGTTTTGGCACATTTATAAGTTCATTTTTTAATGGAAAGATATAAAATTAGAAGGCCTGACTATTTAAGCGATTTGGAATGGAATTGCGTTTTCCATTTTTGATAAAGAAATTACTTATTGAGTTATAAGCAATTTTCATCACGTGACAAAGACTTTTTCACCCTTCCTTGAAGGGATATTCTTCTTTCGCGCGGAAATTTGGTTCAAAACGCCCACTTTGACAATATTTTCTGAAAGATTTATTGAGTTTGCAAAAAAAACGAAAAAAAAAAAAAAACAGTTCTGTTACATAGTTTCTGAACAACAACACATGCCAATTTCATGCATTTCCGAACAAAAACGAATTAAAACATGTCATAAAGTTGCGCATTTGGATTTGAGAATAGCCTTAACAAATAGGGCTGAAAAAATCATTTTAAATGTTCTAAGTTTTGTGGATAAGGGAAATTTTACAAGATTATTTATTGCCATTGCAAAGAAACGAATGGGCAGAAAAGAAAGAAAATCGAAGATGGTAAACTGCGTTCTTTTTTTTTTCTTTTTTTGAGGGGGTGGGGGAGATAATATAATGACTTTTGCTACGACTTAACAATTTGGGCAAAATAATAATAATAAAAATAAATGTTTTAAGTTCTGTGGGCAATGAAAATTTAAATGATTTTTTTTAAATCATTGCAAAGAAACGAATGTGCAAAAGAAAAAAATCTAAGAACTGCGTTCTTTTTTTTTTTTGAGGGGGGGGGGGGGGGGTCGGGTGATAAGTTATAAGTTTAATTTTGTTACAACTTAACAATTAGGGCTGAAAAAAAAATTAAATATTTTAAGTTTTGTGGGTCTGGAAACGTTTTATTATTTATTGCAATTGCAAAGAAATGAACGGGCAGAAAAAAAACTACGCTCTTTTTGGGGGGTCGGAGGCGCTGGTGAGGTAAATTATATATAAGTTATATATTTTGTTACAACTTAAGAATTGGGTCACAACAATAAGAAAAAAATAAATAAAATGTTTTAAGTTTTGTGGGTAAGAAACATTTTATATTATTTAGTTTCATCGCAAAGAAATTGATGGGCAGAAGAAAATCAAAAATTTTAAAATGTGTGTGGGGGTTAGGTGGGCGGGGTTGAAAAGAAGAAAACAGAAATTTTCGAGGTTTGGGAAGGGGAATAGATGGAAGGTGGAAATTCGCGGAGGAATCTTACTCTATACTTTAATATAAGCTCTCCCCTTCCCCTGAAAAAAATTCATTTAAAAATGTACAAAACTTTTATTTTGGATTAAAAAAAACAAATACTATTGAGGAAAATTGAAATTTCAGTTAAGTTCTGTTTTGATTCGCTTCCACGTTGAAGAATATTTAGGTATAATTGAGAAAAAAATGATAGTTTTTGAAAGTGAATAATCTATTCACTTCTTTCATTTTTATCATAAAAATTACATAACGATAAAAATTGCTAATTTGTGGTTAAAAATCATTGATATTACTCTTATAAATTTTGAAACATTTGTCAAAGCTTAAACTTATGTAAATGCAATTTAAGAACGCTGAAGCTATTTCATTTTCTCCTTATATCGATGGATCAACGTCCATTTGCCACCCTAGTGGGGTAGTTTCGCTCGCGCACGCAGAATCAATTTTTCTCCCCGTATGCGCAATCTAGTTATTTTACTAGATCTATGGTCAAAACGCTGTTTTTGAAACTGGTCACTAAGTTGGACCGTCCCGATCATGAAAGTCTGGGAAAACTCCGGTTGCGAAAATACCGATCACTTTCAAAAACTTTCTTGTACGTGATTCCCCCCCCCCCCCTTAATTTTGACTATAACATGAAAATAGGCTTAACTAAGATTTTTTATCAGAATGTCGTGCAAGACAATTTCAAAGCATATACCAACATAAAAGAAGGATACAGAATATTAACAATTAAGAAATAATAATCTTTATATATATTGTTTTTAGATAGATTTTGCAAGAAATACTAACAATTACGTTCTCCCCTATGTTGGAATTTCTGCAAAATTGTTGCAGATCTATGTCCATCATGACCCTTAGAATCCCAAACCACCTTTAGTTCAAAACTTTATCTATCTATCTATCTATCTATCTATCTACTATACTACATATTTTTTTATGGGCGCGATAACTTCCATAATTCTGCACAAATCTCTTCCAAACTGATACATAAAATCAAGGTGTATAGAAAATCTTGGTCAAATTCGTTAATGGGTAAAATCGGACGAAGGGCTGGAAAAGGGGAGAGTTTTTTGTGGAAAGAGAAAAAAAACCCATAACATCTTAATTATGATACATATTGAATCAGTTTACAGTTATTATTGCTTCTAGGAAATGGGCCAAGAATTTATGTATGACAGATATTTGATATCATTAAAAATGGCCTCAAAGGGCGAAAAAATAGCGTTTTAAGAAGAAAACAATTCATAACTTCGTCAATTCTCAAGATATAAAACCCACTTAAATTTAATATAAATCTTTTTAATATTATCTACAACTTTTATACTGACAAGTTTTTGATAGGACCAACTCTTACAACAACAAAAAGAGAGGGGAGGAGTTATTTATGTATTTATGCCTAAATGGAGCACGATCACCAGATCCCTGGGATCTGGTGCAGACCTTATTTGCTCTACCCAGTAAGTTTCCCGACATGAGGGAATTCACTACAGAGACTTCCAGTCCTCGGCTAGAAGGCACATCCAACGAAGAAAAAAAAACATAATTACATTAACACATAGAAACACATAATAAACTAGCCGCTGGAACACAAATCTCCTACGCGACAGGCAGCGGTTGGTTGATGCTGAAGATAAAATTCTATTAACCAAAGAAGAAAACTTGAGAATGGGATCATGGTTCTGGACCACATCGTTCGGATGGTATGTGCTCCGGAGACTTGCTTCTGCGCGACAAGAGGCGCTAGGATTGCCAGGAACTCGACAAAGGCTCTAACTCGACAACGGGTGGGTCTCGGGAATACAGATACAGAACAGTTAGGTGGTAAGATTAGTCAGGTCCATCAGGAAGCGAAAATCTTTTGCCAAATGACGGATTAGTCTTGGGCAGGATGAGAGGTTTTTGAGCTAAGTATCTGGGCAAAGGGTTTGGGTATCTAAGGTGGCAGGCCTGTGTGAATGTGCAGAAGAAATAGTAATGATCTGGGGACCGCAAAGCCCCACACTCGCAGTGGTCCGTGTCAGAGACTGAAATATTTTAGGCATGTCCTGAATGGACCATATCGGAGAGGAAAGCTGATGTGGGAGGAGAGAAAGATAAGAGATTATAGGAAACTTTGAGGATTAGCGAATAGGTGTGACTGCCTTTACTTGAGGCGTCTTAGTAGAATTGCCAGTGTGAAAGTATGTTCCTTTTAAGGAAGTGGTGAACATGGAATGGGGGAACAGGAGGGACGAGATCTATGTTTGGACGTGAGGTGGTCTCCTTAACCAGTGTGTCAGCCAGCTCATTGCCAGCTATGCCAATGTGACCGGTGACATGGCCGAGAGAGACCGTATGGACGAGATTTTTTAAAATTAATTTGATTTTGAGTACTACAGGGTGTGTAGTGTAGTCCTATGGGCGAAAATTCCTTGTAAGCTGGAAAGGCTGTCACTGTAAAGGTAAAAGTAGATAGTTGAGGATGGAGAGCAATCCTTTCCAAAGGCCGCACGATTGCAAAGAGCTCCACTTGAAACACTTTATTGTCATCTCCAATCCTGCAGGACTACCGATGAGCCAGAAGACCGTCTATGAAGACGCAGAACGAAGACGCCACTCCCGTCTCCGTGCGCGACCCATCGGGGAAAATGGCTAGGTTATTAGAGGGGGGGGGGGGGGATAAAAGAATGCTTATTAAAATTTACTTGAAGATGAGATGTCTCATTCGCCGGATGCATAGTCCAGCTATGGACTTTCCATTGTAAATGTATGTTAGGGAAGAGTGCTGACTGTGTTTTTCGTGTTCTAAATTTAGTATACTGTTTTTCTGGTATTCGTAAGTGAGTATTAATTGTATGGGTGGAATACCAGTAAGTACTGTGAGTACATCCGTGGAGATAGTTTTGTAACCTCGAACCATCTACAGAAAAAATATCCGCTGGATAGAGGCAAGTTTTTGCTTAGCCAGTTTGGTTAGCGAACCTCCGCAGACGCCCACACAGTAGAAGATGATGCGTTCACTGATTGTGTGGTACCAAGTTTTTAACATACTGGGCTTAATGCCTCAAGTTTTTATGTTAATTTACAGGAGTTATGGTAGTAATTTAGAAGTATAATTTTAAGGGCTTTGATATGTGGAATCCAGCTCTGGTGTTCATCAATGGTTATGCTAATAATTTAAGAGTTGGTACATGGTGGACGCTAACCCCATTGACTCGCATCACGGGTTTGCGTTTGAGTTCTCTTGGTTTAATGAATGCTAATGCTTGGGATTATCCTGGTGAGAGTTGGAGATGAAGGCAAGAAAGAATAATCACATTGACACGATTCTGATAAGACCAACTCTTACAGAAAAATGAAATTAAAAACTCGTCAAAAGCGGCCAGATAAAATTGTTAAAGTGGGCTTATCTCTAATATTTAGATTTTTGTTGGTGAAATTAGTACTTAACTTCGAAATCTATGCCAAGCCGGCAGATATTTTTTTTTTAATCAGGGGTACTTTTCTCCCTTTTATCTACCGTTTAAGATAATTTTTAAACACATAAACATAAAATAAACATAATTAAAAACGCACGGTGTGATCTAGAGGTTCAAAGGACAGAAAGAGATTCAGAAAAAGTCCCTTCCGGTAGAAAAATTCTTTTTTGCCGTTTTCTCGTAGTATTCAATTATTTTGAATCATTCAACAAGACTAAATTTTACTATATATTTTTTCAAAATCATCAGAGAAATGAAAATTTAGTTAATTCAAAATCCACGCATTTTTAGGGGTCTCTCCTGCCCTTAGCCCTTGCCAGCATCCATGGTATGTTTCCGAATAAATTAACATCGTTCATCCTATTTTAGTATTTCGAAATTTCATTTCACATAGGAAATTTATCCCTAGTTTATGTTGGGACTTTTATCTTAAACTGTAATTTGAAATTCATCCCTAATCTGCTTCCAACAGACTGGAATCCAATTTTAGCTCACATATTTGTTTCAAAAAGTTGTATTAAATATCGCAGTTCGACCAATCAATCATTCAGATATTTCGAACGTTTAGAAATGAATAAATTTCTATTCTCGTATGATCTGTTTACTTTGAATCTCTTTCCATTCGAATTCGTCGAGAATTAATTTATGTGTAGATAACAAAGGATTGAAATTATATTTCCGTCGAGCTACGAATAAATTTATGCTTTATTGTACATACAGATATAGTGACTGTATGAAACCCTAGTGTTTACATAATAATCTAGTGCTGGCATATATATGTGCTGTTTCATTTTATGGAAACGATTAATTTATATTATTATAATAAATATCCAGTGTGCTTGTCTATCCCTAAACTATGGTGCTCTGTGATGAGAAAGTTTACAGATGCGAAATTTGACATAAAAATACTCCATAAGGGAAGGCGAGCATTTTTTATTAACTACTCAACATATAGTGATGAAAACATATGAAATGGGTTTGTGTTTCGTTAAAGTTCCTTTGAATAATATTTTAAAGGACTAGGGGGCTCTGCCCCCTACGAGCTACGCTCGTCAAGCCCCGTTCAGACACCGCAGACTCTAACAGCACGATAATTTAATCGGCTTTAAAAAGATTTCGGAAGATTGAATTATAATTTGAATCTGAGAATTATAATCTGACGTAATTTTCACCAAACTTTTCTTTTTCTTTTTAATATTCACGTAAAAATACTTTTGTTAAGAAATGAAATATTATGATCATCTTAAAATATCAAATAAATGTTTCGAGCAATTTTTAAATTTAAACTGTTTTGCAATATTATTTTTTGTTCATTTTATATAATAAGTGTAATGTGACGTAAATGTGACGCAAATTCTCCTATTTAAGACTTCTAACGCATGTTTATGAATTTATTATTTTAAAATATTCTGTCTCTTTTAAAATTCACGTGTAATTATAATTTTTATGAAGTAATTTTCAATGAGTTCCTGCTTTTTATATTTTCTATTTATAATAGTCACGTGTAAAATAAATTTTTAATTTGAAGTAAACATTATTGTTTGCGCTGTTTATACAACTGGCAACAGTTTAAATTAATTACATTTTCTAAAATTTGTAAAAAATATCTCTCGAAATGCTGAAAATTTGAATTTAAAATTGAAATAAAACCTCAAAAAATGAGTCAAATAAGAAAAATAAATACAATCTGCACACCGGGAACTTATAACGTATAAAATGATCTAAAAATGATTAAACTCTCATGTATAGTTTTTGCTCCAGTAAAACTTTTTTAATGGAACGATTTTGTCCAACTTTAGCATTAAATATCTCTTTAAATAATTCTTCGATTTGAAAACTGTCTGCATCAGCGTATTTATCAAACATTTCTCTATAATACCACCGATTTTCATATTTTTGTATGCAACAGTTTTTTTAATATTAACGATGAAAGGCCATGCTTAAGCATTCAAATTGGATCTGGATCTACCCGGAATATCTACGCAGATTTTCATTGGTCCATTTCCAAATCAAAACTTTTTTTTATATATAGAAGGATATATAATCTAAAGTACATGTCGAAACAATGTGAGATGAATAACTACGTTGTTCTGCTTCATCTGTTGGATGTTATTACATATAGTGATGTTCTATCCGCTTCAATAGATGGCGTTTTTGAAAAGAGAATTACGCATAGGTTGTTAATTCTTCTAAAAGTGAAAACAGCTGATTTTATTGTACAAACAGATTATGCGGGCAAGATTTTAAGTTTCAACATAATTATTTTAATCGACACAAAAAGTTATTTGATAAGGGTATTTTGGGACACGCTTTAATTACCACCTCTTTGAATCCCTAGGAATTATTACTCATGAACGTTTCGCTCCTGTTAATTTTTTTGGCAGAAAACAATCTTACAAAAACGACTTTATAGTGGACATGGGCATGATATTACAGCACGACAACGCTAGTGCAAATTAAAGTTCCGTTGTCTATCAAAACATAAACGATCTGAAATGAGAAATTTTAAACACATGCGGCTTACTCTCGGGACATTGCATTATGTGATTACCAACGTTTTCTCTCGTTACAAAACGATTTAGAAAAGCAGCAGTTTTAGGTTGAAGAAGAGGTTCAAAAAACCATCGATGAATTCATAGCGTCGCAAGACCAAGCTTTTTTTTTTGTTGACACGGAATTAATCAACTGTCAACGGTAGCAAAGGATAATATAAGCTAATGGTGATTATTTCGAACAAGTCCTGTATTTTATTAGAATTTTAATAATAAAAAAATGCTAAAAACGGATAGAATAATTTTTGGTTTGGATTTACCAAACCAAATTACGTTATTAATGTTTACGTTTGGTAAAGTTTATAAATGCACATTACTAAAACAATTTACGTTAATGTGCATTTTTAAAAATACACATTAATGTAAAATACCTCTAGCTTAACGGAGACTTGGATGATCAAATTTTATAACTATTTTACGACGAGACTTTTTTTTAAACTTACAAAATTTTAATTTTTTTTAAAGATTGACAAGGGGCAAATGAGTTGAAATGAAGATATTCTATTTTAATTTCATAATACCTCTTCACTTCGATCAATCTTATTTGAAATTTCAGTCATTTTCAAACTTCGAATGATAATCTCTACAGAGACCGTGAATTCCACTCAAATGGTCACATTAAAAGAAAAAAAAAGAAGAAAAAGAAAAATCTTGTATTTTCTACCATGAAAATTGTTTTGGAACTATACACGGGACATAATTTTACTTTTTTTGTTTTTCCCTGTCAAAAACTGGGTGAGTATTATACACGAGTAAATACGACAGATGATAATCATTAAATATTAAGAAGAGTTGCTAATAAATGTTACTGTAAATGAATACCACAAAAAATTTTAATTACATTTTAATTAGGAAAAATGCGTGCATCTGGCTTAAACATTTCTGAAACAAGACTTGCTGATTAGAAAAAAATATTTTTAAGCCCATAATCTTGCGGAATAAATTTTATTGGGGAAAAAATTGATCCATTTTTCTTTTACTTAAATAGGCAAAAAAACTTTATCATAAAACAAAAATGTCTTGATACGGCAAATAATGCTTTATCCGAATATTTACGCTAGTATGCTTTCATCGATCTATAATTGTATTGTAGGTAAATAAAATCAGAAAGAAAAAAATTTGAAATTTGGCAGTTTTTCCTATACGAACATGTAATTTATTTTATTTCTATTTTAAATATATATATATATATATATATATATATATATTAAAACGAATGGAAAATTTTGACAGAAAGAAGCAAACAAAAATATAATAAAAAAACATGGGAATAACCGGGGAGAAAAGTGAGAAAACTACAATTCAAAGGCTTTTCTATTAATAAAAACCTGTTAAATATAAAATCAATAAGTGCATAAATAGGGTAAATAGAAGAAAAAATAACTAACAAGCTTGAGGAAACCCATGAAACATGATTAGAAGAAAAGGAAGCATGTCACAGAGGTCGGTGATATATTTTATTTCCCTTTTTTATGGTTTTTTTAATGCAAAATTTCACTAAATTTATTAGTTATCCTAAATGCTGAGGGATTTCTAAAAACACATCACTGATATTGTTCAGAGTAATAGCTGTTATGTCACTGGCATGGCGATATGAACTGTTAAAAACCAAATGACTAATGAGATAAATAATTAAAAAAAAAATCTCTTTAAAGTGAGATTAAAATGTCTTGTGTAAAAAACATAAAAAAACAGCGCAGATAATCCGATTTACCGTAGAATAACCTGTTTCAAAACTTGCAAAAACATGCTCTTAAACAATGCAATATAGGAAATACAATAAAAAGAAGAGTAGGGGAGGTCAACAACAATATACTAGCTAACATAAGTATTTCTGCTGTTGCTGCTGCCACTGTTTATTTATTCTTTTTAACTGATTTCCACCGAACGACGTTCGGTGTCGAACGTGGTTCGGGTCTAATTGACTCTAATTGTTTCGGTTTCTAGTTGAGATTTGATTCTTGTGGACCAGGTTAACGTTATTTTTCAATAGAAAAGCCATGAAATGTTATTTCAAACGGAAACTATATATTTGAATGCGAGTGAGTTCTTGCATGTTTATTTTTCAATATAAAGGATAAAATTGATATTTGAAATATGACTATAAACTATTGTTCTATAACTGAAGTAAATTGCGTTTTAATTTTCTTTAATTTCGGGTAGAAGTATTTCTGTTTCGGGTCGGGTTACTGTACGATGAAAATTTTACTTTCAGACTCGTTTAGTTTGCAGGTCCATTTTAAATAGACTTTCTGGGCTCGAGTCGGGTATAATCGTCTGCGCATGATTCTTACTCAAAGAAAATTTTCACTTTTCTTACTCGTTCCATACATTCCTTACAAAAATCTCAGCTTTGTGATTAACAATACAGATAGGTCAGTTCTGTTTAGGAATGAATTGCATTACTTCATGTTTTCAGCTAATGATCATATAACTACGAGACAAAATGTCGCGAAGATAGTTATGTTTTTCATAAAAAAAAAAAAAGATATTTAACAAAAATCCTACATAACTAAATTTTTAAGTTTGCCAATTAAATCATGATTTCCATATTGTTTTTCAAAAAGTTTTCCTGTTTCTGTTGAATAGCGAGATCTTCAGCATTATTTTTTTTTTAAACTGACCTGAGGGATTTAGGAAAAAAAAGAATGCGAGACAATTCACTTAAACATTGTTACATAGTTTTTAAAACGTTGATGATTATTAGCAAATATATTTTTTTTTCTAAAGAGATTCGTAGCAGAAACTTACTTCATTTTATAACACAATGTTTCACGTTTCTTTTAATTTGTACTATATATTTTTTTTCTTGAAACTAAATTCTGTTAGATAAAGAATGTGATTTATAATATGAAAGAATTGTATGAAGTAAGTAGTATAACATTATAATAAAGATATTATGATATCAGTATAGATAATCAGAAGAGATCAAGGGACCGGATAATAATATAAAAATTCACATTTTTTTATGGAGATTATCGTTTTTTTGATGAATACCAAAATTTAATAATTCGAAATGTAATATATGACGTAGAACGTTTAGAAGAAATTGCTTTTATCGTATGCGATTTTATTGTTATATTCCCGCTATTATTGGCACTAATACCAGTAGCGTACATATAAAATTTGTAAGGAGGGACGTCACAAAAGAATGGTTATTTTTCTTTCCTGTATATACCGTATATTCCGGCATATAACGCGCTCTTACATTTTGAGATTATATTTTCCTAATTTTATTTTCTTCTATCTTTACAAGAAGAAAGTTTTGGATTCCTGAAAATCTTTGAATTCCTATTTTCGACGGATTTATACGTTTTAGGGGTCAGAGATCCAACAAAACATGTTTTTAGTCACAGATCATTTATATGATCTTCTATCTTCTTCTTATGATAGGGATGATCACAAATATTTGTGTTTACTTATTAAAAGTGTTGTTTGTCCTCTAAATTCTCTCGAGTCTGAATTTTCAGCGGAAAGAGTGAATTTCGGCAATCTTTTCCCATGGTCAAAGATGAAGAATAATTCGTGTAAAGCTTTTTTAGAAATTGAAAAAAAAAATCTATATCAAATAACAAGAATTTATCCACCATGTTACAATTAATTGACACACTACTGTATATGTTATTTAAAAACAAGATAGTAAACAGAATCAAAAACAAAAACAAAAACGTATATAAATACAAGATGGCTTTAATTATTCAATTTTAAAAATAAACAAGCCACACACGTTTTAAGAAATCTAGCGAGGTACAATGTTCACATTCTCAAAATAACCTGAGATCAAACACCTAAAAGCAAATAAATTCCTTACACTAAATTAAACGCATGGACAGAAGAAAAATCCCATCCTTATCTTACTACGCCCAGCACATATGTCCTTCTCCTAAAAACACCTTTTGATAATGGGTTTGAGATTAATTTGTGTTCGAGTTACGAGAGTGGTTCGAGACTAATGGCTTGTTAGAAACATTCGGAAGGGGGAACTAGAAGGGGGGGGGGGGTTACATGGAGCTTAGTGTAACTTAAGCTGAACAAACGCGAAAAATAATGTTTTAAGAGAGTTCAAATAGAAAAGTTCTGAGGTGTAAAATAATGTGCATTTGATAATTAAATATGGAAGAAAAGTTCCTTTAATGGGTATTTTATAGGGATTAACTGCTATAACAGTACTAAGGTAAAATTCACATTTACATATTTTGAGTTTACGGAAGCTAGAAAAACAATAATCTCATCAAAAATTTGGTAAAAATTAACATGAAATGAACCTATACGCTGTATGTTTTATCTTCCGAAAGTCATTTCTTTTGTAGGTATGGAAGTTACAATGATTTATCGGAAAATATACTCGACTATGTCAAATAAAACAAATATTCCACAATTTATGAACAGCAAACTAAACTAAAAAGAGAATCACTATGCGGGTAGCTTTATTGCTAATTCAACATCTGTTTAGTTTTTATGCCTTGTTACTTACTATTAAATCTATTAATTCGTGTTATCATATGTTAAAAAATTTAGAATTCAAAAATCACAGTCTGTTCCTTCTTGTACAGGTTTAATTTATACCTAAAGGTATACAAATTATATAATTTTGAAAGTATCTAGAAAAGCGTTTTCATTTGATATTTTCGGAGCTAAGATGAAATAGCTGATTTGGGAGTCTTATTTTAATGTCTATTGATCACAGTGTTGCGATTTTATGTTGCGTAAACATACAAGAAAGAAACATAGAGTCGCGGTAAATTTACACTAATCCTCGGTTAAATGCACTTGATCAAGATTCTCGATTATTAGTTCAATAGGTTTTTTATACAGGGTGCAACCAAAAGATTGAAACGGGCTTTAATTTTTTTTACCTGTTTGAAATAGTACCCAACATAAATTGGACAAGTCCAAAGTGAGGTAGGAATTTAAATAATGATGATAAAATGGTCCTATCATTAATTTTCAAACGGTTACACTTTTTTACGGTCTCTGGGTCCTATAAGATATGTTTAGAAAAATTTTATCCATGCTGTGGCAAGTAATTCCATTCTTCTACGACCGAGTTATGGTACCTCGAATTTTATTTAATTTAGAAGCTTTCCCAGACTTCCGCGCATACCATCAATAGTTTACTTGGATTTTTCAGGAGTAAATTCTAGTTAAAATTTATCAAACTATAACTTTTAATATGTTCATTTTTTTGCCTTTTTTAAACACCATAAAGCTAAAAAATATTAAATGCTTAATCATTTCTCTTTAAACGAAAGCATATAAAAAGACACCGAAAAACAGAAGAAAGACTAAAATCTTTTAGTATAAACAAACTTTATATTTATTTTTCTTTTCTTTTAAATAATGATTAAAATTATAAAATTATAATTTTTTTCTTGTTGAAATTATTTATCTCATTATTTGAAATTACATTATTTTGATGAATGGCATGAATTTTAAAACTGCAAATGTTTTATAACTGATCAACCACACATATATTTCATTAACATAAATTATCTATTAATTTAATCTGTGAGCTATGCAATCAAAGAAAGGATTATGGATTTAAAATAGTAAAACAAGCTTTAACTGTCTTTAAAATTTCAAAATACTTCGTTTTCCTTTAGGAATTGAATTTAAGATTAAATATCATTATGCAAGCATAACTTATAGCAGCGATTACAACAGTTTTAAAAATGTCTGCCCATCACATGAAACAGAGGATAAACAGGATTTTTCCCTTGTGCAGTTAATTGATCATAACTGCTGTCTTTTGTCATTGATGAATGATGAGTATTAATCAAATTTGTAACTTCCGTTTATCTCTGAGCCAGGCGATATCTAGTTACAAAATAAAGTAATTTATTTCTTGTTGAGTGTAATTTATAAATTAAAGCTTGGCATTTATTGTGCGATCCATTTTTGAAAGCTGGAGACTTTAGAAATTAAAATTGATTAAATAGGGTCGTTATTGATTGTACTGTAAGCAAATAAGTTAGAATTATTTGGCGCTTTGTGAATGGTTTTATAATACTAATCGAAGAGGAATGTTTGATAATTTAGTAGGTGTTCATTAAAGTCTAAGTAATGGAAACCACCTCATTGATACAATATGAATATTTATTAAGAGCACGAATAAATTTCGCAAAAGGGTATCTGAAATACATTCCTGATGAGGGAAATTAATAAGATACGTTTTCCCTCATTCAACATGAAAACTTATATATTGTGTAAATAGTGTCAAAATACAGTCAAATCGTATTCAGGACCTTCTAAAATGTATAAATCCGTCGACCTCTCTCATCACTCTTCTTAAGTTTTCCGGCCCAACTAGTCTGATGTATTCACTAGTTCCGAGATTAAGTCTTTCGTCCCAATCATGCAAACTTTATAGTATGGTCTATTAATTTCTTTTAAATATCTTGCTCACGGCACCATTAATATAAGGGGAGGGATAAGTCGGAAGGATATCTTCCGATTTAATTTTGGTTACAATTAAGAGATAGAAGCAAATACAAAATCCTGTATTATTATATTTTCTCGGTGTAATTATGGCCATTTTCCTAGTTAACCCTAAAATGCATTGCTTGCATGTGGCCTATAATAACTGGTCATCTTAAAGGGGCGTAAAATCACCACAACGCATGTGTTAATTTAATTATAAGTAAGTGTGTGTAATATCGTATTTAATTGTAAGATAAAAGTAATTTTTAGTATTCAGTTTCTAACTATCCCACCTAGAAGTTTAAGATTATTATTTTTTCAATTACATGATCCTTTTTCTTTTAGTTATGTCTTTAATTACAGCACAAAACATAACAGAGGTATTTTTGTTGGTTTGAAATCTCTAAATCGTTACCAAAATTAAATCGGCAGATATCCTTACAACAGGCTTATTATTGACCTAAACCAAATAAGAATCTATTTATGCCAGTTTCTAACAGAATATGAAGTTTGATGAAATTCCATGAGTTAGTTCTTAAGATACAGCTATCGAGGAAATCGGATTAAACTCAGCTTAGAAGCAATGTCTATAAGGCGATTTACACACAAACCTAACTAGCGCCTATTTATGCCAAAGTCTAATAGAATATGAAATATGATTAAATTCAAGTTGGCATAGCTGTCGTGGATAGCTATACCATATAGCTATCGTGGAAATCATGAAAAATGACGGATAGCAGCGCCAACTACGCGGCTATTGGGCGATTTACACGAAAACCTAATAAGCACCATATGTGATGTCGATCTAACAGAATATGAAGTTTAACGAAATTTCATGTATTAATTCGTAAGATATATAGCTATCGTCAAAATCGTAAAAAATGCAGAATAACAGCGCCACCTATTGGGAATTTTACAGAAAATCCTAATCAGAACACATTTATGCCAACGTCTAACTGAATCTGAAGTTTGATTAAATTCCGTGCATTTGTTATTGAGACAGAGCGGGCAGAAAATTTGTTTCGCATACAGACAGACACATAGAGTTACGGACAGACGTTAAAAAAAAAAAAAAAAAACCAGTCAAATCGTGTGCAGGACATTCTAAAACGTATAAATCCATGGAAAACCGGAAGTGGAAAATTTTCATTACCCCAGTACTTTCTTCTTGTAAAGATAGAAGAGAATAAAAATGCTGCAGCGTTTGACACTGTTTCCAGACGTTAGAATAACGCAGTTTGCTGTCATGTGTAGTTTTGGCACTCTCGGAATTCGATCTGAACGCCTCTGGCTCAAAAAATTGCTTGTGTTCCACAGAATCACGGTTTCTTTTTCTCTCTGATTTTTTACATTATTTCTTCATGAGAAATTTTACGAATTTCCGAGGTTTTTTAATAATTTTCTAAATTCGTGTAAAAAGCTTTCATTTTAAGAATCTCTTAATTATTCGTCCGAGAATGCAACGAAATTTACAAGATTTCATTCTAATTTACGTTACTTACTGAATGGGCGTTCTACTTTACTTCCGAGAAATATGGATTTATTGATACAGTACAGCGCCGACTATCCGAACTCTAAATAATCGGACATTCAACTAAAAAAAAACTCTACCAAGCTTTTTTTCTCTTTTTAAACTTACGATTTAAAAATAGATTATTTTTATTTATTAAAGAAAAAAATGGGAAAAGAACTTAAACAGTAAATAAAACAAAATTAAAAATAAATAAATAAATAAAAATAACAACACAGCTAAAATTATATGATAAAACAATGAGTCACGTGTTTACAGCAGATCCGATGCTTTCGAAAATGTTAAACTGTTAGTTCAACGTAAGTTTTCAGAAATATCGGTGGGTAGGCAATGAAGTTCTCAAAAGTGCTATAAAAAAGTTTAATCCTTTCAGCGATCTCACCACCCCAAAAAGCAAAGTCTTTGGTCTAACAACGTTTTCTCCTGAATTATAAACAGACGAAATCCTATTCAAAATCTTCTTCCTCCTTTCACCTACTGTTAAGAGTGGTAATCGGGAGAGGCCACTTTCACAGGCAGAACCATTCAAAGATTCAAAACGAACCCTTTTTTACTCCATCAATTGTTTTCAGAAATTGATGATTAGTTTCACGGACATAACAGAGAACGTCCAAGAAGAAGGCAAAAGAAAGAGGTTACTGGAAATAACGTTTCTATAAATGCACATCCCCATAAAATGAAAGCCTTTCTTATGATAGAGAAGTAAAACTTCTTATATCTTATAAGGGGTTTATAACATAAAGAATAGTGATAGTGTGAACATTCGACACTTCTGCTGCAACCAGAATATTTGTGGTGAATTACTTTTCCTTTGGCGTTACAGTGAATGTGCAGTGTGCACTCATTTGTACATTTATGTAAACGTTGGCTTTGCGCATACGAACTGAACTTGGTCCCCACAAGTTCGAATTATATTATTGGCGCTCTAGTGTATTGTATATAAAAGCTTGTGATCGTTTAATCTTTGTAATTTAACAATTTTTTCCATTTTTCTTCGGTTCGATTTTCCTATATTTATCATTGATTTCAAGAATATGCATGTGATATTTGAAATAATTTAAAAGGCGATAACACTTTCCGAGAAAAAATATTTCGATTAGTTGGGGTGCACTAAAACTGAAAGTAATCAAAAAATAATCATAAAACTTTTTTTTTTCGCTGTTGTACCTATATATATATTCTTTTTCAGAAACAGTTGATAAAGCGATTAAACAATTTTTAGACAATTACATGCTGCTAGTATTTTAGTTTTATATTATTATTTATTTAAATTACTAAATGAAAACTATCTGAACATAAGTTATTGATACAAATTTGCAAGAAAAAATCCAAACGGAGAGTTCCTTAGCTCTAAAAAATGAAAGGTAAAAACTGTTTCAATTAGTAGAAAATTATTTATAATTGTATGGAGTTTAATTTATCATAAATGGTCATCTACATAATTAAATTGCACCTACCGTTTAAATATTCAACCGCAGCCTAACTCTATTACATATTTAAGTTACAACCTGCCAAAAAACGCAAGCGTAATTTTTTTTTTTAAATTATTATTTAGTTACAAAAGTTTCAAAAATGAATAAATCAATATTAAAGAGAAACATAAAACTGTTTTCAGATGTTGATTGTTAATTAATGATACGATTATTAAAAATTCATAAAAGAAACATATAATGTTGTGGTCTGAGTAGTAGAACACTTGGTTAGTACTAAGAACGCGGGCTTTAAATTGAAGTCAAAATTTATTAATGCTTTTACAGATTTACGCTTGTTGCCATAGCCCTAAATGTTGGAACAATATTTTAGCGTCTTATGGCACGAAAAGTTCCAAAATAGGTTTGGGCAAATTTTTCGTATTGCAGGAGCTGCAACCATAGATTTTTAAAAGTGTGCACGATTTGGTACGGCATTAAGATCTGGTATCTTTGGAGTATGAATCAATAAGTTCCGTAGGACATAGTTACAGTGATATGAAAGTTAATTCAAAAGAGAAAAAATAATTTTATTTTTAATAATATTATTTGTATGTTTCTTTGCACTATTCTAAATGTTGGGAACATTCAACTTCAGATTTATCTGTGGAGCTTTCCATCCTTTTGCGTCATCACTGATCTATCTATACACAGGCCATTCAAACAATTCCAGGACTGATCACACACAGACCCTATACCACAGATATTATACTTACATTTGATATTAAGCTTCTACGTAGTCTCCTCCCATTTTAATAAAACCCTTGGAATGAGTGTACAGGTCCGTAAACGCCTTCTGGAGCGACTCCACACCAACGCTATTGAGTTCTGATGTCACAGCCTCGTCAATGTCATCTATCGACTCGTACAGCTGCGCCTTCATTTTCAATTTCAACTTGGGATATAAAAAGTAGCCTTAGGAGAATAAATCTGGTGAGTAAGGTGGGTGGTTGATGCACACAACCTGCCTTCTCGCCAAAAATTTATTGCTAAGGATGGATTTGTGAGCCGGTGCGTTGTCGTGCAAGAGGCACCAATTTCCACTGTCCAACAAATCGGGCCTCACACACCGTATTAGTTTTAAAAGCCGATGCAAAACATCTTTATAGATGCACCAGTCACAGTGGAACTGAACTTTTTCTTCATTTCGACTGGAACATGGATGACCATGTCTCATCAATCTATTTTCGGTCGACTTTCTTCGAGCTTGAAAACTCGAAAATCACTCAAACTCTCGCGACGAACTCATAGCATCGTACCATGCACAGATATAATCAATTCGTGCGTTTATGTGGCCCAATCTTCACAATTTAATAAAAAATTAGATGTTCGCTCGTTGTTCATTTTTTTTATGACAATGACGCACAAACATGCTTTACGGAAATGAAACTTACGAAATCGGAAGTACACAGAAAGGAATGCAATCACTTGATACGCGTGGATGAAGGTCGTTGATCGGTCATCCCGCCAGTTTCGCAGACATAGCGCCATCTGTGATTTTTTTTATGAGTGGGATTACTGGAACCTTTTGACTGCACTGTGTATATGATCGCTGGATGACCATTTTCTATTTCAATGCACGAAATCGTAATGCAATACTGTGTAAATGTTGCGTAATGTTAATTATAATTTTTATGAGCGGGAGTACCGGAACTTTTTGACTGCACTGTGCATATAATCGTTGGACGACCATTTTCTATTTCAATGCACGAAATCATAAAGCAATACTGTGTAAATGTTGCATAATATTAATTATAATTTTTACATTTTACCTTTTAATAGAATAAAGTCTGTTTGAAAACTTTTTCTGATATTCTTATTACATTTTCCCCTCCAACTGAGGTATTAAAGGTCAGGGGATTTGTGCTAAGAAGGTGCAGCATCAGTATCATACCGTCGACTCGTTGGATCTTGGAAGTGTGGGAAAAAATTAGAATTATCCAATTCTAAGAAAGGAAAATATTTTTCATGAAAGCATGAAAGAAAAATGCTTATTTAACATTAGACAAATACCTCATTTATAAAATGTAGTATATCCAGTCAAAGTGTTTTAAACATTTTACATTGTATAAAACATGTTACAACCTAAAATAAAAATTTAAAAACCCTTATTAATCTTAAAATCTCCCAAATACTATGCTACCCATATCGTAAATAGAAGCTTAATAACAGAAATAACGTATAAAAATTGATATACATATTGAACTAAAATTTTTCATGGGAGGATATAAGTTTTTGAAGGTGTTAACAAACCGTTTCTTGTATTTAGTTATTCTTGTTTTTCAAGTACTAAACATACATCTTTCTATTTCGAATAAACATTTCAGTTCTTTGTCTGCTGAAGGATCGTTCTGACTAAACATGTTCAAAAATTTAATTGCATCCGTTTCTAATCTTTCATGAATGAAATACGAAAACTGCGGGAGTTTCATCATCTGACCCACAGTCGTTTCACAAATCAGTTAATACACTCTCTTCAAAATTGGAGTTGCATAGTTGAGGTTTATTCGAACAGAGCGAAAAACGCTCAGGCCAGGACTCGCACGGAAAGCCAAGGTACCGAGTTCGGGACCTGGTCTGGGATTTTTTTCGTTTTGTTGGAATAAACCTCAACTACGCTACTCCAACCTTGAAGATGATCTATCTAGTTAAAAAAAATGTCCTTCTCTTCATTACGACAGTTATTACAAATTTATGAAATGTATTATGACAGTTATTATTAGCCCCCGATATGCTATTTTTTCCCCCAGCAAAGAAAGTGTCGTCCCCAAAAAATAACGTTCAGCTGTATAAGCCAGCCGTAAAACAAAGCAGATGTATCATTTTACTGTTAAATATTCTACTACAATTTTTTAAACTTCTAAGCATCGCACATTTTCGATTTTTATACCATCGTATTGGGAAGAAAAAGACTTTTTAATGCAATTTGTTTGAAAACGGCATCTCAATTTATTTTTGAGATATTATTTTTTTGTAGTTTTTAGTGCCATTTGTTTAATTTTGGCAACTCAAGTACTCCATTTCTCTAGAAAGTAAAGAAAAAATGGTATGGTTGGAAAATAGTAATTGTATTTTTTTGTTGCTATTTTACCATAACTACTGAAAAAAAATGTAATTGAAATACGTGCTATTTTGAAAAAATATAAATGAATGATTTCTGATAAAACATGGAACTACTATAAACTATATTTAATTATCTATATTACAAACAAATAAAGGCGTATGAATCATTAGATAGACGATTTTTTTTACTTTTGTCGAGTTTCTTGAGTGACATCTGTTTTGTTTTCGGATTTGTGTCTTATTCAACGATAGTGACGTCCTATGAATACTGTACTGTAAATGTTGTTTAAGACTGGATCGTAAATGAGGAATTCTTCAGAGGATGCCAATGGCATCATTTTATTTAAAATAAAAGCATGTGTTTTAAGTCTTAAAACTGAAATATGTTTTGTACTATCAACATTTATATACATATATTTTTTTTTCATCGGGGGCGACACTGAATTCTGAAAAAGCAGAACTCCTGTTTTCTAGTTTTCTCCTATCTTTACAAGATGAAAGTATATTCGATTCACGAAAATTTTTTACTCTGGTTTTCTACGGATTTATACGTTTCAGAGTGTCCTGAACACGATTTGACTGTTTTTAGAAAATGTCTGCCCTTGAATCAGTGGCTTTTTCAAATTTTGTGGGCACTCCATCTCAAGAACTACTGCACGGAATTAAATCAAATTTCATATTCAGATAGACCTTGACATAAATCAGTTCGGATTAAGATTTTATGTAATTTTTTCTATATGTGGCGCTCCTATGCTACATTTTTCACGATTTCCGCGATTTGTTAAGAACTAATGCGCGAAATTTTATTAAACTTCATATTGTATTAGGCCGTTGGCATATTTTGGATGTTGATTGGGTTTTAGCGTAAATCCGCTGTTATGCTGCATTTTTCATGATTTTTGCGATAGCTATATCTCAAAAACTAATTCACGGAATTTCATCATACTTGATATTCTATTAGACCCTTAATGAGTTCGGGTGTTTATTGTGCAACAGATGTCTCTGCTCTATTCTTTTTTTTTTTTTTTTTTTAAACGATTTTCGTGATAGCTATATCTCAAGAACGAATAGAGTGTCATTTAATTGACATGCAAGCGATTTGATTTATATAGAAGAAAGTTTTGTGTTGCCACAACATACTTGTTTTTTTTCTTAGATTTGTAATATTTTTTTCTTTTTCACTTAATGTCTATCAATTTTTGAATCATCATTCACTGCTGCATATTTATAAAACGTTGCTTTTCTTTTAAGTTGAATTTTTCTTTGTAGTTGGGAAATTCTGGCATACTGTTACCATAATCTTCTGCATTATATGTTTCTTAATCATTTGTAAATCCTGCATGTGAGAGCAATTGATTATTTTATACTTATTTCAAAGTATTTTACATAGGTTCTTATGTACTAATATTGTATATAATATATTTTAATATTGAAAAATTTTAGAATTTTACGGTATTTTCTTATCTATGTTATCTTCCCTTTATGCGGTTTCAGCTAGTGCGGTAATTTTTTTTTCCAGACAATTCCTCGATTAATACGGGGAAGCTTTGGATTAGTGTGCAAAGCACGGAAGGAGTGATTCTATTTATTAATCCAAAAGGCACCGAATTGTTATGAAAATAAAAAATTTAAAAGAAAGTGACAATAAATCTGGCCAATGGAGTGGCAATCGGACAAAGATCTTTATTATGCAAAAACTATGTACTTAAAATCGACTTTTTAATCTTTCTTGACAGTCAATTATTAATTAGTTCACATGTTTACGTTAATGGACGTTTATGTGGCATTGGATGTTTAGTATTGGAATACACATTATAAAATTTAATAAATAAATTTCGGTGTCTAGGATTTTAATAAGAGTCCAGTCTGCTTTTTTACTAAATTAATGAAAAAAGTTCAATGTTTCTTGATTAATTAAAATAGAAGAAGTATTTACAGGATATTAATTATTAACATAATAAATGAATCGACCGTCTGCCAATTGTTTAAGCATGAGAAGACAGTTTCTCGCCCGATCCGTCTGTCGGGCAAGATATATCAGCAGCTTCATTTTTTTTGTCCATTCCGACCACACCGAAGTCTGAACTACATCTGTTCACTTCTCACAATAGAAAGTGTACAGCTCATAAAAAATGATATCTCGCAATTGGTGTTTCAATTCGTGAGCCTCAATTAAAAATCTGCTTTGGTTGCGGTCCAGAATTCAGAACTCCTGTCACCACATTTATGTAACATATAAATTTTATTTAAAAAGTTTCAAATCATGCAGTAATATCTACTTCCTAATAATAACACATCAAAACAATACTGCAGTATTATTATATTGCTTATTTACAGTCTGTTCAACAAGAAGTAGCCGCCATAATCGAAAAAAAATAAGAAGTGTGATTTTTTTTCTTTTATTAAACCTTTATTAGCTATAGCGCAATCACCTAATACTTCGTCCAATCACCCTCATTACAGATTATATGTTTGACATCCTTTTCTCATATTTTCGAAGAGGTTTCTTGCATATTCATTTGGCAAAGGCTGCTATATCTTCTTAATTATAAATATCAGCTGCTTCACGGGCTTTCCTTTAAGCTTTATTTTGATGTAACCACGAATTTTCAATCGCATATGCATTTCAGGACATTTTGTAGTAGTGACATCATTTTCCGTTTTCACGCACTACACAGTTTGTTGCAGGAGGTATGCTTAAGAACATTGTTTTCTTGTAGCACCCAACTTGTTCTATCAGTCTTTTCAACAGATTTCAGCAAATATTTCTGGTAGATGGTTCGCATCTTCTCGGTTTGTCGCCCGATCTAGTTACCTCTCCGGCAGATCACTCACATTCCCAACCTTCAAATATCGTTTTATACACTTTTTAATGAATACCTCACACTTCCACATATATTTTGCAATCACTTTATATGTAATTTTAGATCGTTTTGAGTGATTAAAAAAAAGCACTGCTTCAAATTCCTTAAGAAATTTCACACTCAGTGGAATAATTATGAATTAACTGAAATCTACACTATAATTTTTCAGCAAAGTAAACACTGCGCATAAGAGCACTAAATAATGATTAAATCATATTAAGACAGATGGGTTTCATATTGCTTGACTAGTCCATATATACAGTCATACTGATCCATATAGCTTGACTGCCGTGGCTCCTTATAAAATAACGAATGTCACTTTGTTGTTGAACAGACTGTATGTGTATTGGGTTTTTTACTGACTATGGATCTATTGTAAATTTTCTTATTGAATGTGTGTTTCAATTAGTGCAGTAATATCCGAGATCAATTAACCACATTAATCGATGGAAATCTGCATTGCTGAAGAAATGGCATGGTATTGCAATTTAGCAAATGATGGATTTGTAAGAAAGAATATGAAAAGGGATCCACAGTTCTATAGCAATATCGCAAAATGAAACAAAATGTAGATATTAGTTTTTCTTTTAGGTCGAATAAACCGGTATGATAAAAATAAGTTCGAACTAACGAAAAGGTTTTAACATTAGTTCTAAAAAAAGATTTTTAAGAGTTTATGATAAGTTAAAATTAACCGAAAGTTTGAATCATTGCTAGCCCACTGTGTATCGATCAAGCAGCGTTTGAGCACCGTGAATCCGCTACTTAAAAAAAAATTCATATTGCTTGATTACTACTACTTTTTGCATTAATAACATTAGTCTGAATAAATGACAGATTAAATAAGGCAAGAGCAAGGCGAATTATATTGTTTCAATCAAGATTTATATTATTTCAATCAAATTTCATTTTTAAAATGTAGTATAAAGGAAGCAATTTCAATATAGAAAAGTAGCGAGCTGTCAACAACGGAGCAGACAATTAAAAAAAAGAATGCATATCGTACTCATAGAATCACTCAAGAAATCATCCGTTCTATGTAATGCTTATAAAAATTTCATTTATCAATGCGGCATCAATCCATCATTTGCAGTTGGAGTTTTCTAACGACAACAATAGAAAAGATTATTTTTATTGCTCTAACTCATATCGGAAAGCAATCATCATGATGAATTGATATTATTGTGCTTTTTAATATACCATGTGATATCTGTCATTTCATCAAACTATTTAACCTTTAAAAAAAAGAAAAAAAATCTTTCATGTTTGCAATTTATTATTTTTTTGGTAATAAGTGGTAAATTTATTTTCGCGATTCTTGTTATGATATTTGATACATTAAAAACATATTTGGCGCAATTCCGATTCTAAGCAGTAAATTTAAAAGTATTATATTTATGATTTATAGAGTCTACAATATCTATAATTTGAAGGGGTTTTTTCCGTTAAAATACGAAATTCTCCGCTTTTATCTGCTCATATTTATTCAAACCACTGATATTTCACCGATCTAATGTAAAAATTCTGTAAAATCTTGTAATCTAGGCGGTATTTTCAACAAATCACAGGACTGTGCCAGTAACTGTGCTGCGTTGTAGGGATAAAAAAGGGATGTATATTGAAGGGGATAATAACTGAATATGTATAAATTTAAAATAAAATATTTTACTGCTTTAGTATTGTTATTTAATAGCCACACCTCGTATATGACATATAAAACTTAAATATTGCGTGTATATTGGCATATATTGTGCATGTGTGGGCATTTGGAGTACATATGCGATGCATTTATAAGCATGGTGATGACCTTCAGAAAATCGTAACTGCAACCTTGACATAATCGCAATTGTGGGAGCCGTTATAACAAGGAGGTATCAATTCTTTTTTCAATAATGCAATAACAAACTAACCTTAAGAACAGATTTTCATTGTTACAGAGATTTAAAGTTACGCTATAGTTATTTCTAATCCTGTCATTATCATACACCTTATCTTTGTTCAATAGCTAATTTCTAAACTGTTAGTTTTAGAGGTATGGTTGAAACTGCAAAAATGTTTTCTTCATCATGTCAAAAAGTTATTTTTTTGATAATGCAGAATTTACATTATCATACGGTTCCTGGTTCCTATAAATTATATGTAGAACACTTTCTTCTTTCTCTAACTCGTTAAACGACTTTTTTTTTTTTTTTTTACAAAACTAAAATTACAGAGTTATGATTTTTTGTAGGTTACAATTTTGATACTAAAAATGTGTTGCCTGTTTTATTATCTTTCATTTGTTCTTGTATGTGATATTTCAAATTTAATATAATTTTTGTTGGAGGCATAATGAAATAAAACAATAAGCGAATATTGCAAAGTAAGCTTGTCTGTTTCGTAATAAATAATTCTGTTTCAATAATTTTCATTGAAAAAATATTATCAACAAAACAAATTAGGAAATATTTAAATGATGCTATTAAGTAAGCACACACGTTTTACGATACTCATAAAGTGTTTTGGTCACCTACTCTACGGTAAAGAAATATTTATTTCGGTGAATGCTACATAACTTTCCTCTTTAAATTTTCTTCTATTAATTTTGAAACATACTGCATATTTACCGGGAAAGTAAAAAAATATTGATCATAATGTTTTAAAAGATGCAAATGGAAATGCAAAATAGTAATAATAATAATAATAATAATAATAATAATAATAATAATAATAATAATATAAATAAATAAATAAATAAATAAATAAAATAACAAAAGATTATCGAATTTTATTGATTCTTTCCAGTTTTCAATTCAAAACTAAAACATCAAAAACATTTCAAACTCAATAAAAAAGTATGCAATAACATTTACGAAATAAAAAAACAATAAAATTATAATTACTAACAACATATCTTCCGTTAACATCGGAAACGTAAAATGATTCAAAAAACAAAGTTATTAATTTAATCTCTATATCACATTTCTTTTTTATGCGAGAAAAATTGTCTTCATTTTTTTTCTAACATTTATTTAGGAACGGAATATTTATTGTAAAAAATTTCCAACAACATCAAAATAAACTCTTTTTTTCCTTTTCTGAGAAAATGAAATGCGAGTTATTTTCCTTTTTTTTTTATCGCTTTAGAAGATCTGAATATTTATTTCTGCAATAAAATTTTTTTGTGTATATTTGAGTGCACCTTTGCATCTGATTAATTATAATGTAAATGTAATTTTAGAATGATTGGCTTTTTTTTTTTTTTTTTTTTTGAGTATCGATATTTTTTTCCCCGAGAAAAGTCTGTTATTATAATTGTAAATTTTGAGAAGAGAGATTAAAAGTTTTTTTCCTTGCACCAATAAAAATATGACAGTAATAAAATGATGTAGATTTCATAAAAATTTATGAGCATAATTATAATGATATATTTATGGATGACATCAATGATTTAGTTAACTTAAAAGTTTTGATTTGGATTGATCAGTTAATTTAATTAAAGAAAGATTTAGGAAAGTTTATTTGTTTAAATCTCCTTTTTAAGTATTTGTTTTTATGGTTTTATAGAGAACAATTTTTTAATATATTTTACCATTCACATTCATAATAATGTTGAGTTCCTTTAAGGGGGGAAATCACATTCAGAAGTTTGATATTGCTTGATTTCAACACAATATTAAAAAAAAAAAATTGAGCTGTAAATATTTCTTCAAATTAAACTATTTTTTCAGACTAAATTCTACAGATCTTTGTTTAAGTATTCCTTTAAATACGAGGGTGGTTCAATAATTATTGTCCCGGGTGTGTATAAAATATTTGTAATGCGATGGTTGATGTGGAATATTGAATCCTAATGTCTTAGACGTCTATATGCTCAATTTCAGAACCGTAGCTGTTATATTAACATATTTTTTTTCGTTTTTGGTGTGAGAGGTCGCACTTAGCTTAAAACGGATGAGGGATGGGGGGAAAGGTTGGTTTGGAGCTTATGGGGCCAGACCTGAAGCAGTTCTGTGACATATTTCTGACACTGTTTGAGACGTGGCTACATCACTATGATCCCGAGTTCAAAACACAGTAGCCACGCCTCATTCACTGTCACCCCCCAACCCCCCTTTCAAGCTAGGTATGACCTCTCACATAAAAAGTGAAAAAAAAAAAAATCTTAATATAGCAGCTACAGTTCGGAAACTGAGCATATAGGCATCTAAGATATTATGCTTCAATATTCCACATCAATCATCGCAGTACAAATATTTTATACCCACTTGGGACAACAATTATTGAACCACCCTCGTACTTTTAATAAAAAATAACACTAGTCAAAAAATTTTAACTTTTTTCTGTATGCGGCTTTTAATTATGTGCATTTAACTAATTTTAGGGTGTTGAATTCAGTGGTATAATCATATTCTCTCAATCACGTCACATTTATTAGGTACAGGGCAGTTGCGTAAAGAAAAATTGAAATATTTGAAAAAAAAAATGACCGGTTGAAATACAAACAAACATAATATTCAGCAGTAAAAACGTTTTCTTGATTACTTAACACAAAGTACGAACTAATACGCTCACGAAACTGTTGTGCAAAAGCCCATAATGTTAATATTAACATTGCGATTTTTCAAAATATTATAATGTATTTCTTGATGACAGTGTTGAATGATTTAACAGTTACTTTTACAGCAGAATTCATACAAATAAAGGTTTTAAGCCCGCCTACCTAATGCAATTTTCGGTCAAAAATCAGTTTCTATATTTGGTTTAATATTAACACTTGACATTATAGCTTTTCAGTTTGAATTTTATTTCTATCTCGCTTAGAGCTTGAGTTACATACATTTTAATATTAGTCAGTCGCACATGAACAAAGAAATTTTTTAAAACCATCAAGAAAAAAAGAATAACTAATGTAAATAACTTAGACGATGAACTTTATAAATCAAAAGTTTTTTTAAATTATATTTTTAATTTAATATGTAAAATCTGGTTTCTAATTACATTTTCTACTTTTTCTCGAAGCGAGATTTTTAACATTTTGCTTTATCGCAAAACATCATAACTCGAAAAATAATAATTGTAACGTTATGAAACTTTTCAAAAATACTCTAAAGGAGTATTCAGGTAATTTCTTTATTCAGGTAATGTGCCTCTATTATGATTACTGTTAGATTTTTTAAATATTTTAGTTGATACAAGTTATGGATTGTCATATTTTCTTGATTTTTCTGTGTGCAAAAACGTTAACTTCTATATTTATATTAATAACATAGTTATAGTTATGAAAATGTCTCAGAACCCCAAGAAAGTTTCATTAATCATAATAAATTTTACAGAATAAAAATATATTTAAATCTGAGTTTTGATGTTTTGCAAAAGTGCCATTTTTATAGCAATTTTTATGTATGTTTTGAGCTTTAAAATCAAAATATTTAAAAATATACATATTTTTACGTGTTATTCACAATTCTTAGCTATATTCTATAATATAATGCGCATCAGTAGGCAATTTTTCAAATGTTAAAAACAAAAAATCCCTTCCAAAGGTACACTGTAAAAAAAAATCGGACCACTTTTCCTGCAGGAATCGGAAAAATAGTTTCCCTTATCGTCCCGGAAAATGTTCTGACCCAGCTCGGATTCAGCTCGGATTAAAATTCCTTAAAAAAAGGATATAGTCAATTAAACGGTATTTTACTCCGAGCTGGGTCGGAAATTTTTCCGGTACGATAAGGGCAACTATTTTTCCGATTCCTACAGGAAAATTGGTCGTATTTTTTTTTACAGTGTAGGCGGGCACCTTAACCTATATAGCTTGTCATTAACTTATTATTTGACCACAAAATAATTATAATTTACATTTTACCACGCATTTTTACATGTATGTAAAAAATAAGTCCTAAAATTTCGCAAAACCCGTACGTGACTGAAAATTTCTGTTAGCAGATTCGGATTCTACATGCAAAAATACACCAAAAAAGTTTATTAAAAGTCAAATACATAATGACTGTTGACAAATGATTAGAATTTAGCTTAATTAAGACATTCCAATAAAGAATTTTCAAAAACCTGATTTGACATACATGTGTTGCGTGCAGGATTATAAAAAATATATTCCATATATCCACTTAATATTACATGTTATATGTTCTTAAAATATTGTACTTTAACTTTTATAGAATTAATAATCGTTTCCAGATTAAAATGATTTTTTAGGCAATTAAACCATGTAATTTAAAGTTTGTGATAAAATTTAAAAAATAATAATAAATAAATGTTACAGGTACTTATTTAAAAATTGGTAGAGGTTATAAAAATATATTAGATACATTATAATATAAAATATTAAGTTTCTATGTTAATTAGTTTTGGAAAGATGATGCACGCAATGTGAATTTGTTTTGAGAAAAATGACTTTAAAGTTCAAATTAACCTTGATTTGGATAGGTATCGCTCCACATATTTTATCATAAAACTGGTTCTAATTGGAGTCTTGTCATAATTTTTTTTTAACGTTTGGTAACATGTTACTGTTTAATAATAGACAAAAAAATGTTTGACGTTTTAAAATGATCCTCCCTACTTAATAATATACAGACAAAACATAATTGAAGTATTTCCCATTTATTAATTTTTAAGAGATATTCATTAACTTATAGTGTAGAGTTTTTCAATTTTGTGCAATCTGCATATTCTATGAACGTTTCCCCATTTATTTTATGAGAATGTTTGGTGGACAAAATTAACTTTTGACAAACTGATCAATGAGATATGTATACATTTCAACACAATAAAACCGCACGATGAACGGTAGAAATGTTTAAGTTTTATAATTTTAAAATTTATTAGAGTTTTTTTCTCGTAAATTTTACTGTTTGAAAATATTTATGTAAACCAAACTTTAATGTTTTATACCAGATTTTCATTGTTCATAATTTAGAAAAATCAGAGTAAACGTATACTTCGACGCAGACGATTCGGGTATACCTAGGACACTGCTATTTCTGACTCTCTTTTCCTTTTCTGACTGAAAAAAGGTATCTTTGTTGTTGTTGTTGTTGTCTGTTTTTGAACCTCTCAAAAATAGATACTAATACTTTTATTAATATTTAAACGTCATTTGCATTGCAAAACATTTATGTGACGTTACTGCATAAAATTGGGGGCTACAGGCTGCCTCCAATTTCATGGAGTAATTTAACTTATATAATAGTGTAGTTTAAACTGATATAACTGGTTTAATATTACACATTAGTGTAACTTAACACCAGTTATAATAATTAAACTACTCAATAAAATAAAGGCAGCAAGGTTGCCACCAATTTTATGGAGTAACTTTACATAATTTTTTTAAAGTGTGGTTGTTCTCTTTTTTGAATGGAATTTGTTTGAATGGAAGTTTTAAGGTGTCATTGAGAAGCGATTCCATATTTTGTAATTTTTTAATCCTTATTTAATACATAATGACTGCGTAAATAAAAGTAGTTTTGTTTTAAAGTCAGTATTTATTCTGCTGTACAATTAATTTCAATGTCAGTGAATATTTCATGATATTTTTGGATGGCTTGTATATTTCTAAAAGTCGAAAAATATTTTATTAAGTGCTTGGTGTTTCTCTTACACGATAATTAAATAATCAGATTTAATTTATTAGTTAAAAAAGGATAGTCAATAGCGGTATTTATATGTCATGTTAAACAATCTTTCATATAATAAATAAAATTAACACCAGGTGTATCGTAAAATCTTAAGTAATGAGTTTTTTTCTTTTTTTAACACTCTATTTTAATAAATAATGGATGTTTATTGGTTTGTCAGGCAACAATAAAGAACAGAGAATGAAAAAGCAAGCACACAAAATTCATTATAATATTTTTCTCCCTCGTATTATGTAGCTTACATAAATTTATTCTTAATTCAGACATTTAAACACACACACATAAATATACATATAAAACCATTATAAACCAATACATTTACAATTCACAAATGGGAAAATAAATATCAAACCCACCCAACCATTCATTGGTCATATCATGGATATACTAATTGTATATTAGAGAATAAAAGAATTTTTTAAGAAAAACATGATGTAATGCATCATGAATTAGTTGTTTAACGTTTTTGTTAACAAGATGAGAAAAACATAATCTTTATTTTAAACATGTGATTAAGGAGAATATTATGATAAACTGATATATGAAGACATGATTTAAATGGGTAAATGTACTTTAAATAGGAGTACTTTAAATTGAAAATCTTTACGTTTGTCATAAATGTCAGTAATTGTTTTGTTATCTTTTAGTATAAGTTTTAGATCTAAAGACCTTGTAGTCTGTTTCCATTGAGGTTTCCGGGGAGGGGGTCGCTAGAGTGATAACCAAAGATGAGTGGGAGTGTATCTGTGTGTTTATTGGTTTATCAAATCCTTAACATGAGTCTTTTTTTAATAATATTAACTATATTAAAAAATTTTATAACGACATTGTTATTAGTATTAACATCATCATTTTATTAAGACATGAAAATGATAGGCATAACATTTATCAAAAATTTGCCAAGTTCTAGATGTATTATTAATATGCTATAAATAATTTTTATTTTTAAACAATGCTATAATACTTCAGTAAGTAATTTTGAGTGAATTTTATTTGAACTTGGCATCCACTTAGATATCACCTTTTTTTTCTTTTTTTTTTTTTTTCTTTCTTTCTTTCTTTTTTTTTTTTAACAGAACTTGACTCTTTTTTTCTTATTATTCATCACTAATTATTATTTATCCCTTTTATATTCATAACTAATTATTATTTATAATCATTATTATTTATAGCTAATTCATAATGCATTACATCATGTTTATTATTGTTTATTTTTAATTATTAATTACTTAAATTGTAGAATTGTCTTTTAAGTTAAAATCCCTTAATAGATCAACTAAAATATATTTATATGCCAAGTTAGTGACAAAAAAAAAATTTAAAGCTTTTAATAAAAAGAAATAGATGCTAAGAAACAATACTTTTTTTAAGAACTCTATAAGTTTAATAGAATAATAAAAAGGAAGTCTAGACAGTTTTAATAGACAGCTGTATTAATCTACATATATACTAACTTGTATTTTGTGTGACACATTCAAAAAGAAACAAATGCAAAGTATGTTAAATGAATTAAATACAGAAATGTTAAAAAGTTACCCATTTTATTAAAATTAAGGTGCAGAAGATAAAAATGTCACATGCAGGCAAGCCGTTAACAAATCCTGACAGAAAAAAAGTATAAGTGAGCGGGGAGATATCTGAAGGAAAGATAATATACGGTGTTTATTTTTTCTTAAAGTATTTTTTAAACTTGAAATTGCAAAGTAAAAACTGTTTTAAAATTTTACGAAAATATTAGATTTATATTTGCTTGAGTTCTTTACAATTTTAAAGGATAGCAATTTTTTTTGAGTAAAGCAAAATATAAGATGTTTTGCTTATTTAAGATTTTTTTTAATATGACTAATAAGAATATAATAAATTAAGCTAAAAAGAAATACGTAATCAAAAAATTGTGAAGAGAAAAATTTATTATATCTTTCATAATTATAAAATTCTAAAATTTTAAAATGAATTTTAAAGCCCAGGTCTCTAACGTAGTTAACAAATACATTAAACTATTCATTATAACATGTGCTACTTGATACATTAAAAATTTCATTATTATTTCAGACAAAAACTATTTTTTGTTGTTGGTGTGCGCTATTTAGGAGATTGTATTCTTAACCGATGCTAAAAGTATGTCTGAATCTCTATACATTCTCTATAACTCAAAGAAGTTTTGCGTTATTTATTTATTTATTTACTTTTTGTATATGTGGGTGGGGGGGGGGGACTTTTTAATGATTTTAATAACTAAGATTTTTTTAAAGTGTTTTATTTTATATATATATATATGGTCAATAGCGCGTCGAATGATTATTTAGCAGAATAAAAATTATAAAATTCAGATCTTTCAGTACAAATAATTAAACTAAATAGTATTTTTTTTTAACAAAAACACGAATCCATTCAGAGGTAAACATTTTCTTTTCATTTTATTTCATTAAAAACATGCTTTCATTAATTTGCATTTTTTATTAACAAAATGAAATTTTAGATAAAGATGATAAAAATCATAATTCGATTTCTTATTACATTTCGCATAGGAATCGTGCATTTAATCTTTACTATATTAACAACAAAGTTATGCGCAGTTGAAGGAATCCCAAACCGCACTGGCGTGGGAGTGTGCGGGTGTTGAACCGAAGTCCATGGGTTAAATGAAATTTGAATTTTTTTCTCAGAATTTTTATTTTATTTTTAGACATGCCTCAAGAGTGAACATTAAAAGTTCAAGCAATTATTTTATAACTTGAGCTAGACGATATCAGAAATTTAATATTGCAATATATCAAACCAGTTAATATTGATATTTGTGATATATCGCGATATCTACCTTAAATTGTGCAAGAATAGAAACTTTGCTAATTTCGAAATATAAATGGTATAGTAGCAGCAATTTAAGTAAAAACAGATGTAGAGAGCAACGAATCAATGTCTTATACCTATATGTTCACACAGCATCATTAATATATATATATATATATTTATACAAAGAATATTTTAGAAAAGAAACCCATATTTGACATCTGTTTGCACTTATACCATTTGTTGCAAAATATTTTCCTTCAAAAATAGTATATTTCCTATTCTTCCTACTTTATACATTATTTATCAGTGATATTTTAACTATTTAAGTACTTCGGGAATTTGACAAAATTATAAAATACAAAATAAAATAAAATATTCTTAAATTTAGAACGTTGGCGATTTTATTTTAATTAACACAGGAAAAGGGGAAGATTAGGAAAAACTAAAATTAATTTAATGCCACATGTTGTCGTGCTAATATACATGTTATTAAATAGGTTTCAGTGGATGATAGATGCAACAGAAATGTTGCTTTTGTATCTTTCTATAAAGAACCAATTCATTCTTAATAGAAAAAAAATCTCTCTATTTATATCTTCCTAACTACTTACTACAAGAAAACCAAAGCGATATAAGTAAGCGTACAATGTCAATACTCGAATCTGGAGTATATTGACACCGAGATTGACACAGCTGCGTCATCTGGTGGATGGGGTGATTAATGTAAATTCACGGGTTTTCAGTATGACGTCATATATGACAGAATATCTACTATCTGCGCATCTCTTGCGCATATTTTCTGAATCTTTACTCACTTATGGAAGATGACTCTTGTTTACCAGATTTATTGCAAAATATCTTTATTACAGCTTGTTTTGATAAAATTATGTACATAAAATAAAGTAGTCGCAATATCATTTTAATTTCAGGAGAAAACCACTAATGCTACGGAAGCATTACTGCCTTTTGCCCTTAAACTAAAATGACATTGCGACTTTTTTTTAGATACACATATTTTTATCAAAATAAGTTGCAACAAAAATATTTTTGCAATAAATCTGGCAAACAAGAGTCATCTTCTGTGAGTAAGTAACAATCTGAAATTTGTAATTGAATTTTTAACAGGGATTCTCTAAATGGCTTTGTCTGTTAAAAAAAAAAAAAAAAAAAAAAAAAAAACTAATCTGGGTATTTTAGGAAAATTATTCAATTTATTGCCTAGATTCGCAAAATATTTAAACAAATAAATGAACAACACTTATCAACACTCGTTTAATAGTACAGCATTTAATGCAAGAATTTTAAATTAAAGTGATTCGGAATATAAAATTAAATGAGTTTTAAATTAAATGAATGAAATATTTGTTAGTTAAATAAGATGATTGCAATGCGAATAAGAGAATATTCGAAATTTATCGTTTGCGCATGATAAGCGAACAAAAGGACTTAAAATTGAATATTTTATTTATAAATAAATTCTATAGACTTCTAATCATTTATAAACGTTGTATTTTCACGTGTATATCCTTTTTTATAACTTTAGACTTTAGTACATCAAGAATTGAGTAAAAAATAAGACTACAAGATTCAATCTTTACCCATTAACTACTTACTAATTTTTATGCGTCATTTTTCAATTCATTAAAAGAAAATAATTAAAATCGAGCGTATTTAAATCAAAATTTGATAACATATATTAAATAATATTTTATCTTTTTTAATAAATTAAAGTTAAAATACGTAACTAAATTGTTTTACTCTTTGGAAAATGACAGATATAAATTCTATAAGAAAAATAATTTTCTTACAATTTCGAAAACTACAGTTATTCGATGTCCAACATGTTGCCATTTTAACAAATAATATTAGTTCTAAAAAGAACTGTTTTTATTTAAATAATTAACTATAATAAATAAGTCAAAAAACCCGAATAAAAATTAATAGAATGTTCTATTACTGTCAGAATATAAATTCTACAAACAAATTAAAACACGACGTTTGCGCTTGCGCAGTTATTTCATAGATGTGCAATTAATAGGTTATCCATAAAGAAGAAAACAGTTAGGCATCTTTCTGTAGTTCACCCCGTCCGCTACGTGGCGTGCGACCTTGATTGATGTGACCTCGCCTTTGATCTTGCGGTTACCTCTCCCATTTAAGATATGACGCTTACTTATGTCACTTTGCAAGAAAACAACATTGAAACCTTTAAAAAATATATATAAATACTCAAACTATACTTGAGAATAGTTTTATATTATTATTATTATTATTTTAAATATTCGTAGCTTAAAAATATCAAGGCAGGATATATTAAATTCACTCGAGAAAACTTCGCTCTAACGAAAATACGACGCACGACAAAGAAGAAAGTCAATATGAATAAGCATTACAGACTGGGAAGCTCTTTTTGACAGCAACCAATCATCACAGCGAACGACTGCTTCGACCTTGGGCTTTTCACCGACTTGGCTATAAAAAAAAACGGAAACTTTCCCATTAACGGACTCTGATTGGTTGCTTGCAAGCCGAGCATTCCATCTGCTTAGGTATAGACTGGATGATAACCAGCTACCTTCTGTATCAAACGCGACAACGAATAACCAATGCTCATGCGTGATTATTCATGATATATCAATTATCTGGAGTTATTGGAATATGTGTAGGCCATTCACAGTTACGAGATAAGAAAGGACGATAAGTGTTATTCAGTATTACGCAGAGAGTCGAAAACACTCTTAGTTTACAGTGAAGGGATGGATGTATTGCAAAAATTGGGATAATTTCTATTGGAAATACTCTGCGGAAAGGAAGATTTTCTGTTTTGGATGAGGCAGGAGGTTGAAAACATTGGAATAGATTTTTTTTTCTTTTTTTTTCCGGGGCTCTGTCGCTGAGCGTAAAATATTATTGTTTTATTGAGTTTTGAGATATTTGGCGATATATATATATATTTTTGGTGCTCGTGTTCGTAATTGCAATGTTTGTTAACATCGTTATTCTATTGGGATATATCAACGGAGTAAAAATTTAGATATTGTTATTGCGATAGTTAAGAATTATAAATATCTGTCGATATATTGATGAATAATACAGCCCTACTTATAACAAATATAATGATAAAAATTACAATATTACAAAAAGAAACAAAAACGAAGAAGAAAAAGAGAAGAAGAAGCATAATAGTTACGAAAATAATTAAGTCGAAATATTTCTGAAATCATAAAATTTGACAAACCGAAACTTACCTAAACAATTTTAGTGAGTAAAAAAAAAAAAAGGAGTTCAGTCTTTAAAACTATGTATATAGAAAATGGCATTCCCATATTTGTCATTCATTTCATAGTATTCACTACAAGTAAGCTTCATTGAAAATATATAATATTTAAAATATCCACAAGCAACAAGCAGAATATTATTAGCTCTTTTTATTATAAATTGTTAGTGTTGCAGTTTTATCATATTTAAATTTGTTTTTTTATTAGCGGGATAATACAACATTTTTGAGTTTTTATCCTCAAGCTATACTTTGAGTTTTATACTTTCTTCATCTGTTTTGAAAAATAAAACGTTTAAACGTGCATTTAAAACTGTTAAACAAAAAAAAGTTACAGCAGCACATTTGTAAAAAGAAACGAAATTTGGTTCTAAGCGCTTTTTACTTAATTTTTGTTGTAATAAATTCAAATTAAATAAGAAGATAAAATTGAACTGAAGCTATCATATATAAAAACCCCCTTGATTTACTTTCGTTTTCTAATTTATACAACGTATTTATCATTCAAGTGCAAAAATTACTGGTAAACATATTTTACTACTTTTTTCCATGTCTTTTCTCTTAACAGTCTAATGTTTAAAATTTAAAATTGAAGTAATATCTATGCTAAAAAAGAAAGATGTTTGTGTGTGTCTGTCTGCTATGGCTAAAAAAATCTATCCACGTAGAGGTCTGCTATATATTTAATTATTTATTTTCGGTTAGACGAAGACAGATTCGAATGCACTTGAGGCTCAGATTTTGGATATTTTAATTAGATTTTTTTGTTATCTTCTATTGAACTATCTGCATATTTTCACTGTTCGCTGACATTTTTGAGCCTCTCGTAAAAGCAATCCAAATCAAACTTTTTAGCCAAATGAACTAAATTTTGTCTTATTTTCAATAAAATTATTCGGAATTCTTGCATCGATTTTTGAATTTTTCGTGATATTTTTTTTTAAATACCAATTTTGTCGAAAATAAAAAGTTTGTTTTTATCAACCTATAACAATTTGATAACTTATTCTTCCAATCTTGAATTTAATACCCTAAATGTAGCAGACTTTTGAGAATCAATTAAAGAATTAAAGAATATGAAATAGTTTTTTTTTTTTTTTAATCTAATTATTAAAGAAAGTAAGGGCATCAATTTTTCGTGAAGAAGAAAGAGAGGGAAAAAATTCCAGATTGGATTTCCTAAGTAACTCTTTTTATCACTTCATGCCGTTAACGATTTTACTGTCTCGCATATTCAGTGTGCTAACTTATATGGGCCCACGGGGCGAGAGCCCACCCAATAATTTGATTCCTCCATCCACCCAATTTCAATTGATTTAATTTGTTATTTATTTATTTAATCACTGGAATGAAATTTGGTTTAATTGACGTTCTCAAAATGATTTGTTTGAAGAATAGTAAAGACATCAATTAGAATTACAGGAGCACTAAAAGCCCCTTCAGCATGTCCTACATATTTTGCCATTTGTTTTAATGTCTTGAATTTATAAAACAATTAGGTGACTAACATGTATGTTTTTCTTGACAGTTAAATTTTTGCGCTTACTATAGGTAGCAATTTTTATCGTATTTATAATAAATATTAATAGAGGAGAAGGTCCAAATACCGGCTACTAGGTGTTCTGAAAACTGAGCGCAGCGCAGCCTAGCGGTGATAGGCAGAATTTGTAACTTTAATTGAGAGAAGAAAGTTACGAAAAGTACGTCGCTGAAGTATGTGTCATTTACAAATAGTAAATGCAAAAGTGTCGAATCTACGTAACCTGGTACATCAAAAGTTTTTCCGATATGTGTTTCTCATTTTTTTAAAAATATACTGATCGTATATTGGCTTGAATTGTTGACTAAGTTATCTTCTAGACATATTTAGCTCTCAATTGACACGCGCACAGTATTCGTATTTTATTATATGAATGAGTAATACCGGTTTTAACTTAAACATAGCAGTGGTCCGAATACCGGCTACCTAGAGTGGTCTAAATACCAGCTAGCCGGTATTTGGACCTCTCTCAATTGCTCTGCTTGAAGGGGAGGAAAATAAATTAATTAAAAAAGTTCAATAACTAATAAATTAATTTAAATGGTTCAGAAATAGCCCCCGTCCCATTTCGCAATGTGAAAAAAGCAACCATGACCATAATTCTTCAGGACCGACACTGGTTACCGGATCACTTTGCAAAGAAGAGCTGTTGGACACTACAAAATTGCCTGTAATAAATGTGAAGAGAAAGAGAAAAAATGACGGAGTAAACCAGGAGAAAGAAGAAGAAATTTGATTTTAACCCTCTCGCTGCGCAACCCGAGATTTCCTTGGGCATCGTAAAAGTAGCAAAATTTGCGCAACCCGAGATTTTCTCGGGGATACATATTTTCCGTCTAATTAACCCTCCTTGATTATTCCCACCAGTTTTTTTTTTTTTTTGTAAATTATGCCTTATTTAATCGGAGCATTTTCCAGGTTAAATTAGACAAGAACTTTTGTTTTGAAAAACCGGTGACAAAAGAATAAAAATTCTTAAAAGACGCTCATCGCGAAGGGGTTAAATACGCAATTTTTGAAGTTATTTTGATAAAACAATCACGCAGCGAGAGGGTTAAAAAAGGGAAAAAGGAAAATATCCTACAGAGGAAGATGATAAATTTCTGCCTTCTGCATGGGTGCTTTCTCTGTGGACAAGAATGGGGGAGGGGATTCTGGGTTCAATATTAAGAATGCGATATGTGGACTGATAGGGACTGCACCGACGCAGAGAGCGATATTATGTTTGAGATTTTTTCGGATAAAATAATTCTCATTTCAATCAACAAGCTTTTTTTTTTTTTTTGTTTTACACGTTAAAAAAACAAAACTAGAAACATAATGGGAAGAAGACTGTGAGAGATAGTCGTAAAGAATTTTAGAAATTTGACAAAAATACCTCTTTATTAAAAATTGCGTATTTTTTCTGTGCATAAGAAATGTTATTAATCAATACAATTTATTAAAATAATATTCTTATTGCTTAATAATTGTCATTAGCTCTATTTGTGTGATCTTTTTGAAAAAAACTTAGGTAGCCGGTATTTAGACACAATTTTGAAAACTCAAAATTTGAAGACTTTCGGAATTTTGCTTCTTAAAAACAAAAAACGCCTTTTAAACTGATTTCTTTTTCTCTAAACATGTGTAAGACGTGTCAAGGTACCCTGCTGTCACTTTTTATTTTATTAATTTTGAAAATTGTATGATCTAGATTGAAAACAAAAGTGGTAGCCGGTATTTGGACCTTTTCCTCTATATTTATAAGTAAGAACGATAAGAATATAATTTAATAAAATAATTTATTAACTTATATCTAAATTAAAATAATTTTATATTTTGTTTAGAAAAAGCAAAATTTAACTTTGAATTACCATCTTTAGTCATTCGCTCCTCTACCGCCTCACTCTCCACGCACACACGCACTGAGAGAAAAATATAAATAAAATTGTATGTGTTATTTTACTCAAAATTTTTGAGCCCACTTAATATTTTTCAAAAGTCGGCGCTACTGCACATATTCAACGTACAATCGTGGAAAAAAAAGTAAACACCCCCTACTAACTCCTCAACAAATTATCGTAGAAGAAAGTTACTGGTACCGAACGATTGGAAATAAAGTCTAGTTTTAAAGGATGTATATAAAATTTGCTTAGGGGGCCATATACATATTAAAATGAACCCAAACTTCATTTTTTTCAATGACAATACCCAATTTTAACGAGATATTTCAAATCTTCGAATCAAACTATGCCTAGACACCGAATTTCAATTCATTTGAATGATAAGTTTTTTAATTATAAACATTCAAAATTTAGTGCTTTTAATGTTAAATTACATTTTCATATTTTTATTTATATCTCCAGAAATTGTGCTCCTATTGTGCTAATTTCTTGTGTAGCAATACTACTGATATACCCAAACATAAATACGCTGAATTTGCAATTTTTATAATTTTATGATATCAATTATGAATTATTAAATCAGTATTCGAAAAAATTATGAATTGCAACCTATAATTTTTTGGATGGATTTAGATTTTTTAAGTTCTGCTTTATGGAAATCCAAAATTTCACATTTTTCTTCCAAATAGTTTTCAAATTATGCTTAAAAAACGGCAAAATGATTTTTTAAGAGGCCGTCTATGATAGAAGTGAGTAGATATTTTGAAATATCTTCTGTAGCCCTGTTATGTAACAGGCTTCATTGATTGCTTGAGTGGTGCTTAAGCTGCCTTGATCAAGAAGGAAACTCTCTCGGATAACAATCGAGTACCGAACATCAATTTGGATACAGCCCTTAAAATAGGCTCGTTTTAAAATAATTAATTTCTCGGAAACTTATGGTACGAATTGCATAAAAATTTGTTTTTAGGCTAATTAAAGGGTGTAGAGTTCATTTATGCTGTCAGAATTGTGCATTGCTATTGAAAGAAAAAAAACAAAGTTATGGTTCGTTTTAATATGTAAATAGCCCCCTAAGCAAATTTTATCTATATCATTTAAAAAAAAGTAGACTTTATTTCTAATCGTTCAGTACCAGCAAATTTCTTCTACGATAATTTGTTGAGGAGTTAGTAGGGGATGTTTACTTTTTTTCTCACGACCGTACGTAAAACTTTATATGGAGGTGTCATGTAAAAACAGAATGTGTGTCAAATGTATCATATGTGTTATTTAATTATTATAATTATTATAATTATATATAATTATATTTTCATTCCTGTATTTTTCTACTCTTGTATTCATATACCCTTTTCAATAAAAGCTCGTTAAAATAAGGAAATTTCACTAAATCGTAATATATTTAAATAGATTGTCCTTTTTCATTTTCTTAATTGCACAGTGCATTTACCATCAATATCGAAATTGCTGATAACACTATTTTAATCCTGCATTTTTATATTTCAGTATTTTATTTTTCATTAAATGAAAAAAAAATCCACTAAAGCATATCTATCTTACAAAGCAAAAACATGTTCGTAAGTAATGCTGACGATCGACAGTGATAAAGATGAAAGCAATCAATTTGGATTTTTTGCTAATTTATTAACTTCTAAGCATTGAACAATTTTCTCAGCGTCGAATAGAAAAAAAAAGTACTTTTCAAATGCAATTTGTTTAAAAGGTGTACGCTACTTTGCTGATTTTTTATGGTTTTTAAATTAATTTTTAGTCTGTATTTAAAAAAAAAAAAAAAAAAAATCTGTCTCTATTGCATGCAGCCCGATTACGGAAGATTAAATAGTTTGCACTTGAAACAATATAAATATTTCATCATCTGTTTCCAAATAATATTCCATAACAAAATTAAAATTTCATAAAAAAGTAAATAAAAATAAAACATAAGTTTATCAAATATGTAATCTAACAAACGCTAAAACTGAAAAGGCGGAAATAATCAGAATTTTAAAAGTTAATCAAAAGAATTGCTATAAATATTGAAGTATTTGGCGATATCTTTAGCCATTAACTGCCTGGCTTGCTGCTAACACGGAAGTACCGTTTTAAGTAAATTTTAAATCTTTATTTGAATACCTAATTGATATTTTTCATATAACAATGCTTTTTTTTTTTTTTTTTTTTTTTTTTTTTTTTTTTTTTTTTTTGTGGGTAATCTCAAAAGTAAAAAAAGGTAAAAAGTTCCATTAAAGTTTTAATTAAAAATGATTCTTACCTATGTTCAGTACCCCAAGATGACCGGGTTTTATCCTCTTTTTATTTTCAAACAGACTTCGCTCTTTTTATTTTCTAAACTATACTACTTCTTTTTTTAATTAAAATATTGAAATTAGAAGTAACTATATTCTATTCTTGTATTTCTGTATTTCACACTGTTTTTTTTCTTTTTAAAAAAACTCAAATTCAAAAATATAAAATACAACTAAAATAAAATACATTTGAAAATCTCTTTCCCCTTTCTAAACTGTACAGTTAATTTATCATATCGAAACTACTGGTAACTAATTTTTATTTTCCTCTTTTATTATCATTCTTTTTTTAACACTCCTGTTTCAAAGAGACAGACTTCGCGATGCAAAATATATGCTCGTCACACGTCGTAATCAGGGGCTTTTTACTTCGGGCCATTAGCTAGATACAAGTTTAATGTTTCGTTTTAATTTCTGTCGTACCAAAGAATTATGGACGATGTGCCACGCTCGCATACGATGTTTTTTCTATTTCTTTAATGACCTTAATGTCCCAAATGACTTGTTTCTGGCAACGGGACAAATGTGGCAGTCTTTCCAGAAAAGAGAAATATGGTTCTCTTTTTTTCAATCCAGGTGATGAATAAATTTTATACTGTCTACAAAGGGAATGCGAACAATTTAAATGGTATCACACAAATCTGGTTTTGTGGAATTCGTATTTTTTCTTCTTTTTATTCCATTAAGCTAATGTTTTTGCTTCCTAAAAATAAAGAGATGGATTGGTTTGTATGCATTATGAATGAAGTTATGCCTCACGTTAGAATTTAACTGCGTTAGAATGATAGATTTACTAAAGGATATATGATAAGAGACGTTGTACAGTTCATATTTGTATTTATTAAATGTTTTTAACTTCTTTATTTTAAGTAACTGAACTTAGTTTTAATCTGAATCTAAATGCGAACATTATAATGTATGGGACACACACACAAAAAAAAATTACAAATTTCTTTTAGGGATTATTTTAATATTTTAATTATGTACGATTTTTTTACATTATTTTATAAAATTTTAGTTTATTATTTATTTTATTCTTTATTTTTATATCATTCTTTTAATGTCTTTAATTTTGCATAGTTATTTTAATTTTATAGTATATGTCCTTTTTTTATGCCAAGTTTCAGCTCAGATGAGGAAATGTACTGTGTACAGAGGAAACAAGAACAATTTAAATGTATCACGCATTTCAGATTTTGTGGAATTCGTACTTTTTTCTGTGTTATTCCAATGAGCTAAAATTTTTGCTTCGGAGACTGATTACTCGGTATGCTGTTATCAATGAAGCTATAGCTCAAGTTAGAAATTAACTGTGATAGAACGAACTCTGAATTAGTCCCTGAAAAATATATGACAATATGTTACAGATTTCGCAGATTTTTATTAAATGGTTTTAACATAAAAAAAAAAAAAAACTGGCTGGTATCATGGATATTATATGCACTACAGAACACAAAATATCTCTAAATTTTTATTTCAGCATTAATTTAATGTTTTCAAAAACGTATTGTTCAAAACAAATCCTAAATACAATGCTCAAAATTTTTACGTTACACCATTATAATTACATTATTGTTATATTTACAAGGTTTACTTGAGCATATAAGGGTCATTTTCAAAATATGCATACATATGCTGTCCCACAGTAAAAAAAAAAATTGTACTCATAATATATTATTTAAAACTGACTATAAATATTATATTTATTTAATTACACTACACAACATATTTCTAAAACATAAAAATAATAACTTTCATATTTTTTTTTCTAAAGATGCAGATTTTTGCATCTAGTAGAAGAAAAAAATAGCTGTCCCTCTTCTGTATTTTATAATTCAGTAATATTTTTTCACTTCATTTTTCACTTTAAAAGGAAAGTAATTGGGACATTTAATGAGACAAATCATCATTATATTAAATTTCTGACATTATTTCAGCAAAAAAAAATTTTTTTTTAAAGAAAATCTACAAAACATTTTGTCCCTCATATTTTGTCAAGTCTGTTACCAAGCTACAATTTCATGAAATAAAGGTTGACAATTTCACCAAGAGATAGCAGCACATTTGCAATAAAAACACTTATACTAGTTAAATATTTACTTGTAGCCATTTTCTTTTGCAGTTGAAAAACAACAGTGTAGTAGAGTAAAGAATTTTTTATAAAGGTGAGTATTTTTATTCAATGTCAAGTGTGTTACCTAATTTTTTTATGTCAAAAATATAAGTTTAGTACTTTCTTTTGCTTGAATATTATTATCTAGTTAATATATTAAAGATTTTGTTTTGTTTCTTAGTGTTAATAATTAGCATGTAGGTTTTGGAAGATATTTTGCTGTTAATGTCAAGTCTGTTACCAGTCAAGTCTGTTACCATGTTACTGGTAAATAGTGTATAAAATATAGTAAAATAGTGTATAAAAATTATACCAAAAGCTAAAGTGCTTAATTAATTATATTTACAGACACATCTAACTTATACATTATCACTTATTTCATTTTTAATGTGAAATTGAAAAGTATTTTTTTTTTAAATGTTTTTCTGAATTGTAATGCATTTATTGAAAATGACCCATAAGCCAAGTATTAGTTTGGCCCAAATTTTTTTAATCTCTAAATATTTCTATTACATGATTATTGGTACTCTGTATATATTTTAAGTTTCTTTAACCTAATTATTTTTACCATTAATGAAGCTTACAGTGTCATTTTGAAAGCTGGTAATGAAAGTTGGAATCTTTCATCAGATAAAAAATTCTGGAACCTAATAGCATATAAATGAAGATTGAGTTTGCTGAAACATATTTTTTATAATCGGTCTGTAAATTCTTCTGTTATAATTACGTACACTTTGTATGTTTTTTATAAGAATATTTAGTTATTTGTTTAAGAAAAAAGCTTACAGAGCTATTTTAGCGCCTGACAGCATATATCGTAAATAAGTTTTTCATATACAAATATCTCCGCAATCTAAAAAACATATAACCAAAGATAAGTTTCACCAAAATATTTTTTTATATAGGATATATCGGAAATATTTTTTGCATGCACAAATATCTCCACACACACGTCTAAAAAACACATAAACAAAGTTTAAGTTTCACCGATAATTGTTTTTAATATAGTATATATCGGAAATATTTTTTCATATACAAATATCTCCACAATAATAATAATAATAAAAAGATATAAACAAAATTTAAGTTTCACGGATAATTTTTTTTATACCATCAGTCTCAAAACACGTCTGGTTTAAATGAGAATAACTTGTATATTTCATGGTTCTCACGATTCTTAACTTTTGAACTGCGAATTCGCACAGACGAAAATTTCAAATGCTGTTGTTTTGTGAAAACATGCTCTCATTAAGTTGCATGTTTAATTAACAAAACGAAATTTTTGATAAAAATAAATATCACAGTTCGATTGCCCATTAAATTTCGTATAACAATCGAGGTGTGATATTTCGTAACACTATATTTCTAACAAAATTATACGATTTTGAATTTACAGAATCACACCAGTGTGAAGTGAGCGGGCGCTGATCCACGGGTTAAAAGAGCAAAGCGACGATTTCCTTCGTAATACACTGAAACATTAATATAAATGTAGAAAACATGTGCTTAAAGTGATAAAATTATTACTTACCAGCTACTAACTGTATCCTTCCAACCATCATCGCTACTAATTGCCTGTTTCTTCTTCCCACAATCCAGATATTGCAGAAGGCGAGAATGGAGCACCAAGTTAGCAACACACAGCCACTTCCGAACAACACATAAGACGTCTGCCAAGAACTCGAGGGAAAATCTTCCCCAAAGTTATGGCAATCTAGTTCTTCAGAGTCTTTTTCGTCCCTTGCGCGGTAACAAACGGACACCATTCCAAGAGTGGACACAAGTCCGGTTCTGTCATAGGAAAGTACCTCGGTTCTTGTTTCGTTCTCTTTCACAAACCACTCCGGGTGGACATAAGCTGTCGTGGCCAAAGTGGATACAAGCCATGAAAGAAGAATCCACAGGAAAGTGACAGGCCATGATGTGACCAGTTCTACATGAACCACTGTGCATTGGTGGCCATCAACAATTTCATGCTTACTAGCTTTACTGATAGTGCGAGGTTTGCACACTTTGTATTGCATCTTCATTGCAACAGACTAAATATGCCAATCATAATTGACAGCCCAGAGAAATAATATCATGACTGGAAATAGTGTGGTGAGAAAGTTGTTTTGGAATTGGAAGACGTGATTTAATATGAAATTTTCTGATTTTAAAATATGATGTAAAAATTAATTTAAAAAATAGAGATGTTGTTTGTGTTTCCCTTTCTTATTTCCGACTAGTACTTTTGCGTTCTAAAATCACATTGTAATGTTTTAGAATTTCAGTGATTACATGTATCTTCAAAATTGTAGCTCCTGGTAGTGAAAATTGTTCCAGAGACACAAAGTTCAATATTACAGGTGAAGTGAAGCTGTTTCTCCATCATTATGTTTGCTCTTAATCTGAAAAGGTACGAAAAGAGTAATGTTATTAAAAATAGCAATATTAACTGACATGATAGAGAAAAATGTAGAACAATAGAAATGGAAATAATACAATAACTAATACCACAATGAATTGTAATCATGATGCTAAAAATTACGAAAATAGAGAAAAACTCTAAAGTAGTTTGATAAGAAAAGAAAAGTAGGGTAAACTGAGGTAATTGGTGACCCGTGTTTTTAGCCCCGGTACGGTATGCTATTTCTTTCTCCCAGCTTATTTTGTTGTTAAAAAAATAACGTTACGTTACAGAAGCCAGCAATAAACAAAGCAGATGTATCATTGTACAATTAAATATCTCTATTACATTTTTTAAAATTTCTAAGCATCCCACATTTTTAATGTTTATACTGTCGCATTGGAACAAAAAAAGTACATTTAAATGCAATTTGTTTGAAAACTGTATCTCCATTGATTTTTGAAATATTAATTTTTTTGTAGTTTTTAGTACCATTTGTTTAATTTTTGCAACTCAAGTACTCCATTTATGTAAAAAGTAAAGGGAAAATAGTTAAAAAATAGCGATTATATCCCTTTGTTGCCTTTTGTCATAACAACCGAAAGAAAATGTAATTAAGATACGTGCTATTTTGAAAAAAATATGAACGAATAATTTCTGTTAAAACATGGAGCTATTATAAACTATATTTAATTTTATGTTATCTATATTAATGTTACAAACAAATGAAGGCCTATGAATCATTAGATAGCCCTTTTTTGTCGAGTTTCTTGAATGACGGCATCTTTTTGCTGCATTTGTGTATTATTTTGTGATAGTGACATCCTATGCATGCTTTACTGTAGATGTTTAAGAGTGGGTCGTAAATGTGGAATTCTTAAGCGGATGCGAATGACGTCATTTTACATAAAATAAAAGTGTGTGTTTTAAGTCTTAAAATTGAAATATGTTTTGTACTATTTATATATACATATAGTTTTTTCATCGGGGACGACACTAAATTCTGAAAAAGCAGAATTCCTGTTTTCTAGTTTTTTTTTTTTTTTTTTTTTTTTTTTTTTTTTTTTTTTTTTAATAACGCTCCAGATGCGCCAACTTATATAGGGCCGAGGGGTGCGAGCCCACACAATTTCCATTGATTTAATTAGATATTTCTTTCCTTATTTATTTAATCTCAGAAGCAAAATTTTGTTTTATTGAGGTTTTCAAAATAATTTTGTTCGAAAAATAGTAAGAACATCAATTAGACTTATAGGAGCACTGAAAGTTCTTTCGGCGGATGCTTAATTAAGTTTGTCTCAAAAATAAATTCCCTGCATATTTTCCCGTCTTTTTTTAAATGATAAAGCACTTATAGGTGGCTAAAATGCATGTTTTTCTTGACATTATTTTTTTTTTTACTCTTTGAATAGTTAGCAATTTTTATTTTATTTATGATAAATATTAATGTATTTATAAGAAAGAGTTTATCAGAATATAATCTAATAAAATTATTTATTAAATTATAATTAAATTATGATAATTTTATATTTTGCTGTGAAAAAACATAATTTAACTTTGAATTACAATTTTGAGCCATTCGCTTCTGCCCCGCCTGTCTCTTTCCCAAGTCACGCACTAAAGGAAACAAATTGTATGTGTTATTTAACTCAAAAAATTTTGAGCCCAATCAATATTTTTCAAAATTTGGCGTTACTGAACACTACCTCCTCGGTCCAGGGCAAATTAAAACTAGAAGGATTTGGCAATCCCAAAACTTTCTTCTAGCTCATAAGTGTTAATATTTCCTGAAAAATGCAGCATACCAGCGGCATCAGTTAGGTGATTTACACCAAAATCTAATCATTAAGAACTTATGTCAACTTCTAATTGAATCTGAAGTTTGATGAAAATCCGTCCATTAGTTTTTGAGGTAGAGCTATTGCGTAAATCGTAAAAAATACTACATAGCAGCGCCACCTGTTAGACGATTTACACCAAAAACTAATCAGGACCAATTTATACCAGGGATTAACTGAATCTGAAGCTTCATGAAAATCCATGCATTAGTTCTTGAGATACAGCTATTGCGGAAATCGTACAAAGCGCAGCATAGTAGCTCCATCTGTTGGGCGATTTACACCAAAAACTAAACAGCACTAATTTATATCAGAGACTAATTGACTCTGAAGTTTGATGAAAATTCGCGCATTAGTTTTTGAGATATGCGATAATCATGAATAATGCAGCATAGCACGTCACATGTTGGGCGATTTTCCTCAAAAGGTAATCAGCACCAAATTATATCAAGGAATAACTGAATCTGAAGTTTTATAAAAATCCGTGCGTTAGTTCTTGAGATATAGCTATTACGGAAATCATAAAAAATGCCGCACAGCAGTGCCACCTGTTAGACAATTTGCACCAAAAAGTAATTGGCACCAATTTATATTAAGGTCTAACTGAATCTAAAATTTTGCGAAATTCTGTGCATTAGTTCTTGAGATAGATCGCCCACAAAAGTTTTGTCACATACAGATTCACAGAGTGACAGAGTGACAGGCAGACTCACAGACAGATATTTTCTAAATACCATCAAATCCTGTTCAGGGCCTTCTAAAACGTATAAATCCATTGAAAACCGGAAGTCGAAATTTTTCACGAATCCAATACTTTCTTCTTGTAAACATAGAAGAAAGTAAAAAATAGAAGTGGTAGATAATGAATGTACATCTTGAACTATTTGCTTTGAACCAAGAGGATAGCAATATAATTAAAACAAGCTTCCCTCGTTCACACTGATTAAATTATTTTACACAGAATCTTTCCTTATTTTAACGAAAATTTTGCCTCTTGAAACAAGAAGAATTTTCGAAATTAATTTAAAAAAATGACCGCTGTGTAACAGAAATGTCGCATTTATTAAATACAAAGCAAAGAATGCTACAACAACAACAAAAAAAAAATGTTTAAAACACATTAGTTATTCAGAGTTTACTATATTTTTTAATTTCAAACACATGTGAGTGTGGTTTTGTATGTTTTTACTTTTCTCAAATTTAGTTAACTTATTTTGCCCTACAGGTCTTTAATCTGGGCCAGATCAGAATTGAAATACTTTCCTTTTGTATATTTTTGATTTTGATCTTAGGTATCTAATTTACATACATTTTGAATTGTCTCAAAAAACTTTTGATTTGATACAAATGATGGTGTGATCAAAAGCTTATACCCAATAATTTGACGTCTGCAGTATGCCATATGATTTTAACATATAATTACAAAGATTTCTGTTTTACCTAATCCATCGGTGGTTGCGCAATGAACATATACCTTGCACTAAGCTTAACGTTAAATTTGTATTCAATTTAACCCTCTCAGGCGTAGGGACATATTTATGAAACCACTTAATTTTAATTGCCAATTGCCACAATGGCACCAGAATTTTGGTTAAAAAAAATTCGGTTTATTATGTATGTGAAATATAGCTTTTTCTTATTTCCAAACAAATTCTTTCATAAATTCCGGTGTCATTCACTGATTTCAACATTTTAGCAATGGAAGTACTTTGTCCCCGGAAAGGGTTAAAAGTGACTTTGGGGTCACCTTGTTTTTATTTCCCTTGTAAATATTTAAATATGAATTATATTGTATTTCACCTATGGTCCAACAGAAGGACGTACATAACACACACATACATACACAAATATAATTAAAAACATGTATACTTTTTTGGGGAGGACGAAGCCGAATAAAAATCGATTTAAATATTGCTGATCAAAATTTTCAATTTGATAAAAATGAAAATAGATCTATGAAAAAAAAACATACAAAAATTTCCTTGCTATTTATTGAAAAATTGAAAGATTAAATTTAAATTTCATTGTAGAAGTTTGCTGCAAATACGAGGCAAAGAAATTACTTAAAACAAGTAAGAGTTATGACAGCAAAAATTCATTAATATTGTTACAAAAGCATTATTCTACACGAGAACGTTATTCTATTCGGGAACAATCTCCAAGTCACATTTCTTCTGAATAATTTAATTATTAAATGTACTTATCTTTTTCTCGAGCTTTTCCAGAATTAAATTCTAAAAGTCTTTTTCTAAGAATTTACAAGGACTTATTTGATCTTTGAAACTTTTTCTTTTCGTTTCTTCTAATTAAAAACAGCTATAGCAAATAATTTATTGATATCATGATTCAAAAATGCACGTGTAAAATTTTTGTCGACTGATGAAGAAAATTTTCTTCTTTTCTTTCGGGATTTCATTTTCTAAAATGAAAAAAAAAGTGAAACGAACTTAAACAGAAGACAGAAAGACTAATAAAGCCAGTGGACAGAGAAGAGAATCATTTACTTTTTCTTCGTTAATGAAGTCTAACTTATAATCCCTTTGTTTTCCGAAAGATTAAAAAAAAATTTCATTTTTAAAAAAAAACCAAACTTGATGAGCGAATTTCTTTTTCTTTTTTTTCTTCTTCTTTTTTTAAAATTCATGTCTTTAATTTTCAGATGCGTTTACCACTTTCTGGATGTAGGTATGATTAAACAATACATAAATGAGAAACATGCAAAGTTACGAACTCCACTGAGACGACTAAAGAACAATACTTTTTAAACTGGAAAGTAACTTGAGGCTCTCAAACTTTTCTGACCCATTAAAAAGAAATTGGCTTTCTTAAAAAAAAAAAGTTGATCTCGCTTAACTCTAATCTTATGAATAAAATAAATGTCCGCAAACTTGATGTCTTTCGTCAAACTATCAGTGAAAACTCGATGTTTAAATTCGAAAGATAAAATAAACTAGAGAACAGGAATTCTGTTTTTTTTTCAGAATTTAGCGTCGCCCCCGGCATTTCCATTACTTCATTTTCTTCTGATGGGCTGGTGGTTTCTATTATTATGAAACAGCCATTATAAATGAAATGTTAGGTGAAGATGAAAGAGCAGTCGTAAGAAGTTAGACCTTTGATTTTCTGGTCAGAATGGGGGAGGGGGGGGGGAAATGGCCATAATTTTTTTTGAAAAAAAAATTATGGCCATTTTTTTTTTCAAATAATTTTCAAGGAAATTTGATATGCGGCGGTTTTCCTTTTGCTACATGGCTTTATATGATATTCGAATTCGAAACTGGATGTGAAGGAAACATTATTAAAAAATAGAATTTGTGTCTGACACGCCAATATTTTAATGTTACTTTAATTCTGAAAGCGTTATTATACATAAACGTAAATATATATTCAACAGATCATATATTTTAGTTATTTGTTATGAATTTCTAGGTAAATAACAGACGATATATTTTAGTTATTTGGTATGACATTCTAGATAAATTTGCAGGATAACAGAACCCCGTTTTCAAAAAAATAAATATTTCATCCTGCTTTTACAATAGACATTTATTTTTGCGATTTTTTTTTTTTTTTTTTTTTTTTTTTTTAAACAAAAGTTAGAAAACGGATGGATTGACTTATTTCCAAATCCAGTCCGTAACGTCTTGATGTCTTGGGTAAAAACTTTGAGTGAACGGTAGTGATAATTGATGGTCCCCCATGAAGCGCTTATTCGGCTTGCAGCTTTGTGCAGGGGCCACCGCCTCCAGTATTTTTTCAAACAAAAAACAAGATGCGTTAATAATTGATAAAAAGCTTAAAAGCACAAACCCTAAAGGTTACCAGCTCTGCTAAGGCTGACCTATGATAAAAAAGAAATAGCGAACAAATATTTAATGCAAGAAATGCAGTTTAAACATATCTTCATCCAAAGAAATAAAATTTACAAGATTTACAAATTTGCTAAATTGTTTAGAATTACAGGTTGCTTTCAAATGGACTGAACGTTTAAAAAAATCCGATAACAAGTAAATGGTAACGGCTGTTGAAGTTATACTCATGAAGGCCGGATTTTGTTTGCTATGCTTCTTTGTGTTTGTTTCAAATATATGGCGTAGTGCTATCTCACAGAGGGCAAACCAACGTACACACAACTAATCGGATGTACCAATTCCAAAACTTTCTTTTTTCTTTTACATGTTAAAGTTAATATTTCAAAAAAAAAAAAAAAAAAAAAAAAAAAAAATTACACAAGTTAATCCTTCAGTGTTATTCCTTCAATACTGCAGCAACTTTGATTTATATTTCAAGTTTCTGCTTCATTTTATTAATCGGAGTAAAAACGAGTTAATTTCGAGCATAATATTTAATAAAATCAATATTTTTCGTTATTCTGTTGTGCATCAGCTGCTTGAGAATCACCCGGTTAGCTGGACGCGAATTGTCCGTCGTTGAACATCCGATGTACAACAGAACTATGAAAAATCGCTATTACAGCGCCCTCTTCTGGTGGAATATTTACAAATTCAAGGAGGACCTACTGGCTATAGCCAAAAACATACCCCAAAAATGTTGGTTCAATTCTATGCATAATTTCATACACTTTTCAGTGGTACAATAAAGAAAATGGCACAAAAATCGTTATTACAGCGACACATTCTAGCGGAATATTTTCAAATTCGAGGAGGACTTGCTGGTCATAGCCAAAAACATGTAAAAAAACTTTGCTTCAATTTTATGCATAACTTCATAAATTTTTCGATTGTACAAAGCGGACATACGGACACACGGGCATTTTGTATAAACATGTTTTTCGGGATGCCTCGTCTCTAAAACGTAAAAATTCATTGAAAACCGGAAGTCTAAAAAAATTTCGATTACAATACTTTCTTCTTTATAAAGAAAAAAGTAAAATTGGATCTAAATTCACTCAGTTTTTAGGGTTCCGTACTTAAAAAGTAAAAACGGAACCCTTATAAGATCACTCCTGTGTCTGTCTGTCACAGCCATTTTACTCGTAAACTATGGAACGTGGAAAGTTAAAATTCGGGGAAGTACTAAATACCATTGACCCACATATTTTCAGATTAATAAACATTCATAAATATATTTAGTAAAAAAGTAGAGGGGCTAATTATGCTACTTGAAAAAAAAAAAATATTTTCTTTGCATATCATGTGGGGTATCCTGTGAAAGATTTTATAACGCTGAACTCAAAAATACATTCCTTTTAATTTTACGTATTATATTTTCAAAGATATTGTTAAAAATGTAGCGCAAAAATATGTTCCCCCCCCATCTAATTCCGAATCTACTGAAACTAAAATTATGAAAAAATTAGAGGTAGTAGACGTTAATGTATACCTTGCCGGAAATTTATAGCGATTACCCTAGGTCACATAGTTTTTGAGTAATTAGCATTTTTCTGTTATACACAAATTTCGATTTATGGGCATTCAGAAAAATTGTTGAGCATAGCTGAATATACCTATCGTTGCTGAAGAATAAAAGCATTGTTGATGATGATTTTCGAAAAAAATCATCGGTAATTAGCCGAGATATTAACCCTTAAAGGTACGGTCAGTTTGGACATACACAAGGACAGGGGCGGCTTACTCTATGCCTAGTTAACAACTTTTAATAATATATATGTGTAATGTAATATCAAGTAACAGTATAAAAGCAATAAACGTCAAATTGTTAAAAACGAACTAATTTAAGGGGTCTCGGGACTCTAAAAAGTGGAAAAAATGAAAAAAAGACCATTTTCAACATTTAATGTCGCAAAATGTATATGATTTTAAAACACAATTTTAATTGGGATAAAAAATTGCAAGACACAGAATTAGTATTTATAGGGGGCTCGAAACTGATAGACATTTGTCGAACAAAAAATTGGCATAACAGTTTACGCGCAGGATTACAAAATAAATATTGCAACTAGAATGAAAATTTTGGTGCTTACTTATACTTCAGATTGTAGTAATTTCCCTGAACTTAAATAAATTTGTATTTACAGCATTTTTATATTTTTAACGCAATGTTGCATTTAGCTAATACAAAATTTTGAAAATTTCAACAGTAAAATCACCTAAAAAAATATTTTTTTGAACAATAAAAAGGAAATTTAGGTTCAGTTTATACAGACTAACATGAAATATATGCTTTGAAAATTTCATGAAAAAATATTCAGAAGTTTTTGAGGTATCTGCGCGTTATACCCAAAAAACGCCATTTGGAAAATAATGACTTTAAAGTTTCGGAAACGCCGCTTCCGCTATTGAGCGGGTAAAATTCTAAAAGCCAAAACTTCTGTTCTAATGGGAATTTCAAGGAAACAATTATATCAAAATATTCAGAAAAGATAGGAGTTTAACATCTAAAAAAATTAAAATTTCTTAAATTCTGAAGCTTTAAGAGTCCTGCGACCACTTTATTCTTTCCGACACGGAGTAATTCTATTTATAAACTTATGAAATAATGAACTGACACCAGAATTTATAAACGAATTTATTAGAAAATGCGAACTTGCTTATTTTCACGTACATGATAAAAGGAAAATTTTAATTAAATATTCTTGGTGCCGTTTGTCTGTTTTGGAATTAAAATTAGATGTCCGTTTTTTAAGGGCATCGCCCTCGAAAGATTTAATTAGAATGAATCGCATAAATACTGTGGGATTCGCGATAGTTTGCATTAATTGTATCTCTCAATACGCCTCGAGTGACTTTAAAAGTTAATAAAACACCTATCTGGAAAAACGCGACACTGACCAAGTCGGCGTTGCAACTTTGAGACCTCAATTCGAAGCGCGCTTAGCACAATGCCAAATTTAAACTTTGAACAAATGTTTTGTTTTAGCTACACTGTAGAAATAAAGGTTATTACTACGCTGAATTTAGTTTCATGAAATGCCAAATGAAGTTTAACTATGCACTGCTTTTATTGTCAGTACCGAATTAAGTTCATCATAAACAGATTAGGATAATATTAAAAGAAGAGTTATACGAATAGCTATATTTGATATTATTTAGGTTCCATATCTCTTTGAACTTTCATGGTATACCCATTTACACTTTTCTAATATATACAGTTATACCCAACCCTACGTTGTATAGTTTTTTACAAAGTCTTAGTATTCTTTTAGCAACTTTTTTTTTTTTTTTTTTTTTTTTATTAATACAATTACAAATTCATGTATATTTATTCTACGGAACCCTCTGTGCGCGAGTAATGCTCGCACTTGACCGTTTATTAATCTTCATTCTGATTAGCTGTTGAAATACTAAAACAGTAGTTTGAGTATACAAATAGTAAGGTTATTTTGAACAGTATTACAGTTTGAAACCATGCAGCGCCATCCATCATTGATATTTGAAAGCTTAATAAAGAAATTCTTGATTTTGCACAATTCTCTCCTACAAAAATAACTTCAGTACCGTTTGCTTGTTATTGAATTTCTTAAATGGTCAGTGCATCTTAGATTATATTATATGTTATATATTTTAACACCCCTTCCAAAACTCACTTATTGAACACATTTTAGCTACTGAGGTATTTGAATAAATTAGTGTCGGAACGAATAAGGAAGATAAAGCAAAAAAATCAATATCTCAAGAAATTTTTGCGGAATTATTACGGCTTAGCTTTCAACGGGTTTAAATTAAACTGCAGATCGCGGCGCGAATTTGGCGCCAAGTACACCGACACCGGGTGATCAATCAATTCTCCAAAAATAATGACGTCGGCAAGAACAAAATGATGGATGGCCTACAAATCATGAAGTATAGAAAGACTTTCGTCCTGCGAAAAAAAAAGAAGAAAAAAAAAGGGATGGTATTGATGTGATTGTATTTCATCGTTCTAATACGATAGCAAAGTGGAATTTTAAAATCATTTTATAATACATTGTAAGAAACGTAATAAATTATTTAATATTCATTTGATCTCAGTTATCCCTCCCCACTCCCCTTTACAGTAAGAATTATGGTAGAATTTACTCATACACATTACCGAGGCGGGTCATCTATAATGACCCAAGACGTGATTTTTCTCTCGTATCACTGTTGTTTTTCAAAATAAACTTTTTTTTTTCTTATACATTTCCTAAATATTCAGTATATACTTTAAAACAAAATTTAGTTGAAATCCAATGATGTCTGTATCTTTCATATAAAGCAAGAATATCATGATCTAACAGGGTTCCTACAAATCAGATAATTTTTCAGTGAAAACACCAGTATTTTCTTATACTAAAACTCGCCCGATTACATAACATGAGTGTTTCTATAAGATGGTACTGGTATTTTGTCTGAAAAATTCTCTCACCTGTTGGAACTTTATTTAAGTCCATGGGTGAGCTATGATCCACACCGCTAGTTCTGGGTATACAAGAAACACTGTAATTCTAGTGTAAATAAATAAATAAATAATGGTCTTATTGGCAGAATGCTATATTTATGTGCCCAAGTGGCTAAGAATTGAAAATCAGAAAGAACGCATGTTTGAAATCAAACATACGGACAAGTGGTGCCATCTATCATCGAATCTTGGAACTATTTTTTTTTAAATTTACTTGAAAAATAATTTCATCGTGAGAAGCATTTTAGTCCAAACCGCACTCCTGTACGATAATTACTTGATTTTATATCGAATTTTAAAATGTGTCAGGGACTTTTGGGACACCTTGTATGTATGTATGTGTACAATCTTAAACCCGTAGAAATATTTCTCAAAATAAATCTGCTCGTATTTTATTTTTATTGAACAGAAAGGTTAATGACTAAAAGTTCAACCGGGGAATTTAACATTTTCATAATTATACAATCTCAGTGAAAGACCTTTGCCGCTAATTCCTTTTAATTGCTTATTGAATGGGGAGATTAGGGTGAATACATGAATCACAACATACTTGTTTAAGCTGACAAATAATTGTGCATGTGTATTTGCCTGCTAAATCCAGTTGAAGACAAGGAGGATTTTTAAAGATTTTAGTCGTTAATGATATAAAATTTATGAACTCTTTAGCGGGTTCTCCTTTTGAATCCCTCGGGAAACGCGCATTTCCTTCACTTTTCTTCTGCGATCAAACGCATTGTTAATGAGGATTAATTAGAAAATAAAAAATGAATAGAATTTAAATTTCTATTTTGAATATTTTGAGCTATTTGTTCTTGAGTTGGGTGTTAAGGAGGACTTGAGAATTTAAATTTTTCATGCGGTAGAATGAATGAAATCTGCTTTCTCCTTTTAAGCAGTATTTCTGCCATTAGTAAATTATATATATTAATTTCTGAGACCAACATATCTTTTTCTCTGCGCATGCAAAGCGCACAGCGATGGAAGCTATCAATCGGAAGGTTTTTGAAAAACTTTTGACATAGCACACCCATATTCCGTTAAAACAGGTAGTTTGAGTTACAGGATATTTATTGATATTTTGAAGAAAAAAAAGAAAAAGAAAAAAATCAAAATTAAATAAGTAGTAAGCTGGTAAAGTTGGGAGTAAAAAAAAAAAAAAAAAAAAAAAAAGAAGTGTGGTTGTTGACACGATTGCAACCCTTCTGGTCATCTGAAAAATAAATAAATAAATAAAAATAAAAGCTTCTAAATTAGTAAGAATGCCATTATAGCCCCTACTAAAGAGAAAGCGGATTTTTTTTTTTCAAAATGTCTGCTGTTTGACAAAAAAGCATTTTTTGACTCTTTTTCTAACTTAAATTTTTTAAAAATTGTAAAAAAAAAAAAAAATCATGCAAAAATAGTAGGGACGATAAAAAGTTATAACTTGAAGGTTGGTACAAAATTTGAGGTAAATCAGTTAAATAGAACTTGAGATATCATGTCAACCATGTTGAAAAAAGTAGTTTTGACAAAAACGCAGTAATATAGTGTCGTGAGAAAAATAAATGTTTGATGTGCCGATGTCAAGCATAGTGTTGATTTAAATGATTTACACATGGTTCCATTGGTGACGAGTCAAGTCGTTACAACACCAAAAATAGTCGGGTAGTCCACAGATTAACATACAAGATGGGACACTTCCATAGAGTGCAATGGTAATACGATTGCGATCGTAACGCCTTTAGTGACAATGGGGAAGAAACTCCTCATCCTTGTAATATTTTTATTATTGAGTATCTACCTTATTGTGATCTTTCTTTTTACTTTCTTCTATCTTTACAAGAAGAAAGTACCTATTGGATTCATGAAAATTTTCGACTTCCGGTTTTTGACGGATTTACACGTTTTAGGGGTCAGAGATTCCAAAAAACATGTTTTTACAAAATGTCTGTCTGTGAGTCTGTGAGTCTGTCTGCCTGTCTGTATGTGACACAAATTTTGTGGGCACTCTATCTCAAGAACTAATGCACGGAATTTAATAAAAATTTATATTCAGGTAGTCCCTGATATAGATTGGTGCTGATTAGTTTTTAGTGTAAATCGCCCAGTAGGTGGCGCTATTATGCTGCATTTTGCAAGATTTTCGCAATAGCTCTATCTCAAGAACTATAGCACAGACTTTTATAAAACTTCAGATTTAGTTACTCCTTGATATGAGTTAGTGCTGTTTATGTTTTGGTGTAAATCGCCCAACAGGTGGCGCTGCTATTCTGCATTTTGCAGGATTTACACTATTTTCGCTGTAGCTCTATCTCAAGAACTAACATGCATATTTTCATCAAACTTTGGAGATTTAGTTAGTCCTTGATATGAAATTATGCTAACCACGTGTTGGTGTAAATCGCACAATAGTTGGCACTGCTGTGCTGCATGTAGAACGATTTCCTCAATAGCTCTATCTCAAGAACTAATGCACGAATTTTCATCAAACTTCAGATTCAAGTATACCTTGATTAATATTGATGCTGATTATGTGTTGGTGCAAATTGCTCATTAGGTGGCGCTGCTATGCTGCATTTGTCGTGATTTGTCCCATAGCTCTATCTCAAGAATTAATGCACGAATTTTCCCCAAATTTCATATTCAGTTAGACGTTGACATAAGTTGATAATGATTAGGTTCTGGTGTAAATCACCCCATAAGTGGCGCTGCTATGCCTTATTTTGCTGGATTTACACGATTTCAGCGATAGTCCTATCTCAAGAACTAATGCACGGAATTTCATCTTTTTAGAATCCTTATGATGAGCATAGATATCCATTTAATTTTGGCAAAGTGATAACGAATTTTAAAGTATATTGACATGCATGAGATAGAAGAAAGTTTTGGGATTGGTACATCCGACTGGTTTTAACGTTGCATGTTTATATTTTCAATAGAATCTTACACCGATACATGAACATAGAATAGCTATTCTATTTTATATATTTAATATCCATTCCATGTTCATGCACAGATATATGCTTTTTTTGTGTGTGTGTGTGTGTGTACACGATGAGTGAAAGAGTTAAGGGCAACGAAAAACAAGGTAAAAATTCCGTCTTGAATGCTATAGAGGGTGCAATATGTTATTTATCGCCGAGCTTTAATTTCTCAAAAGTTGGTCGTAGGCATATCGTTCCAATTACAAAAACGTTTCAATTGAGGTAAATATTCATGTTGTGGCAACATCCTATCTCTCAGCTAGACAATTTTTTTTTCAGAATTTTTATATGATTAATGACCGTTAAACGTTACTGCATTTCTATAACATAAAGTAAAAAAGAAAGTTTATCTTAATTGATGAAAATTACTTAACAATTTGTTTTATTTCACAAAGTAGCAAGAATACGTAATTTGATGTTGAATTTTTTTTTATTTATAAAAAATATATTAATTATATTAATAGAAATTGTATTTATTTTTATTATACAGGGTGCAATATGTTATCTATTGCCGACCTTTAATTTCTCAACCGTTGGTCGTAGACATATAGTTCCAATTACAAAAACGTTTCAAATGAGGTAAATATTCATGCTGCGGCATTATTTAAAGTAAAAAATCAATTTCATAAAAATTACGAAATCTAACTTTTTATACGGTCCCCCAGTCCCTATAGTTATATTTAGTAAAAGTTTATGCATATCATAACAGATATAACACGAAAAGTTTCACATCTGTACTACAAAAATTGACACAGTTATTAAATAAGTTTGAGATTTTTGCACATGATTTTGTCTTTCATTAGGGATCAGTTAAAAGATGAATTAAAGTAATTCGAGATCAAAATCAGGGTGCAATATCCCTTATACGGCGAAACCACCTTTAGCCGGTATCACCAAAGAGCATTATTTCATTTACCTACTTTGACTTTTGAATGTTGTTTGACCATTAAAATTTAGCTCAAATTTTTAGATGAAATAACCCTCTTTGGTGATACGCCGATTTGGCGTTACCGGCTAAATTGTGGTTTCGCCGTATAAAGGACATTGCTCCATGATTTTGATCTCAAATTACTTTAATTCATCTTTTAACTGATCCCTCAATGAAACACAAAATCATGTGCAAAAATCTCAAACTTTGAAATTTAATGACTTTCTTAATTTTTGTAGTACAGATGTCAAACTTTTTGTGTTATATATGTTATGATATGTGTAAACTTTTACTAAATATAACTATAGGGGCTGGGGGACCATATAAAAAGTTAGATTTCGAATTTTTTATAAAATTGATTTTTTTACTTCAAATAATGCCACAACATGAATATTTACCAGATTTGAAACGTTCTTGTAATCGGAACTACAGGTCTACGACCAACAGTTGATAGATTAAAGGTCGACGAGATAAGGTATTGCACCCTGTATATCAAAAGCAATGTTATAATGTAAAAATATACGAAATATTGCACTCTACAAGTCTCAGAAAATTTCATAAATTTTCGTTACAATAATCTTTTAAAATTTATGCATTTTCCCTTTCTTACAGATAAAATAAAAATATTGTTTCTAATGTAAATAAGTACAATCAGTTCAATAATATTTATAATATTAACATATAAGAAATAATAATAAAAATTTTAGAATTTTTTTTAGACTTATATAAATCTGAAAGTTAAAAATAAATAGAAGTACTGACATTACCCTCAATAAAATCTTATTCGATATGAATAAATTAACACAATGCCTGAATTTAATTTTTTACCGTTTAATCTCATAAACTTACATATTTACATTCTTAACAGAATTTTCTGGGGTTTTTCTTTTATATTACTCTAATTATCATTTTGTAAATTAAAGGTGAACGATACAAGTACGATAAAAAGTAGCAGCTAAATAAATAAAGCATAAATACAATATCCTTTGCCTCTACTTCGTTTTAGGAAAGAATAAATATTCAAAACATAGAGCGTAAACGTCTTTCTTCAACACTGGTAAATTTCAGAGGCTTGTTAATTTCCCTCTTGTCGGTAGTGAGGCTAGTACTGTTGCCATTACAGATTTTGCCGTAAATGTCCTATCTTGTATGTTAATCTATGGGGTAGTCGGACATGGTCCACTGTCTGCTGCCCAATTTACTCCGGCGTAACCGACTTAGTTGCTGCTCTAGTAAAATAGCTATAACTGCGTAAATTTTCTCTCGAGGATAAATTCTTGAAGGTCTAAACTTTAAGAATATGAAAGCTAAAAAAATTAATTCTAGATTAGAATACCCCCTTAATTACAAATAAATGAAAAACGTACCAACAAATAATCTCTTAGATTGCAGTCCAAAAAGCGTCGCATAGGTCTACTGGTACTTCATTAAAAGTGAACTTCGGAAATATGGATAAACATTAATAATTTGTATTTATTTTCCATTGATGTTTAATTTAACTCAGTTAAAAAATATACCTATAGGTAAATATTAGGATTTCTCAACATAAAATAAAATTTATTGATGATCTTCAAAATAAACACCTGTATTTCTGCAGCTGGTCTCGCACGTTTCCTTTTTACATTTTTTCCCCATGGAAAAAAGCAGATGACTTTTCAAGACTTAAAAGAACAATATGCTAAATTTATTCAGAATATTTGTGCTTTACTTTATAATGATTTTAAAATTATATGTATTTTTTTTTTTATTTGTTTAATTATCTTTGTGCAGTATGCATGAACTCTAAGACACTTTTTAAATTAAAACATAGCATCTAAAATTTATGTTTTGTACTATAGTAACTGTTGCTTCGTAAATGGAGTAAAAAAATATATATATTATATCATCACATTTTCCTATGCTAATAAACGTTCTGTTAAAAAGCTGACATTTTAGGCCACATTTAGGAAAAATACTTTTTTGGAACATGTTTTGTATGGAAAGTGACGAGAATTTCCATTTTCTTTATAAAGCAATTACTTTACGCAAGTTTTAAATATATAAGCATCAGGGCTTAATTTGCGCCGGAGCCCACCAGAGCCCGGCTCTGGTACTTCTCTTTTTTTGGTAAATATTTAAATATTGTTCGGAATTCACCGGAGCTCATAAATACAGGGCTCCGGAGCCCAGTGCAATGGCGCTTCCGAAAAGTCGAAGCTTAAAATACCTTTTCCTTTCCTTTCCATCTCCAAGCTTTTGCATTCTTTTTACCAAAACACTTATACGTGACGTAACGTGTCACACAAGTAGGAGATGGAGATAAAACGGACTCAATTTTTATATCAGTTTTTAGGCTTAGACTGACTCGAGCTCAATCTGCATTATATTTAAAATTTTATTTATTCATGTATTGAAAAAAAAATCTTCTTTTAAAATTACGTATTATATTACATTTCAAGTCATTTTAATGCTATTTTGATCAGAATGAAGGATAAACAGAAATCGTGTTTTTCAATTTCAAATTTATATCGTCGACGTGTTGATAATGCGCCACTCAACAGACTGAAGAATAAATTTGCTTTCAGTTCGATTTTCTTTTGTGACAGTAGGATAATTTTTTATTGGCTGGGTTTTCTTTTTATTATTTCGATATCTAACCTGAAAAGAATATTTTCTGTTTTATCCAACAAGCATCAGCTTGAGGTTTTATATGTTCGAGGTTTTTTGTATTCTATTGCGTACAAGTATGAAAATCACGTTAGTGATTTTTTCTGTTTATTTTGTATCATGAACGGTACCCACGCTACGGCTCTGCTCTTCACCTAGACGAAGCCACTTTCCTTTGTAAGTAGATATAATTACCATGTATTGTTATTCTGATAGAAAGCAATCGAGCAGTGTTTTCCCTTTTTCTATAAAAGCATAGATTCTTTCCGATAACGTTGTCAAATTTTTAATTTTATGTGATTTTCAGGGACTCACCGCAAAAGATTGTTATGCGGAAGGAAATGATTATAATTTAAGATATGCACCTTTTACAGGAAATTGTAAAACATTGTTCCATTCTTCAGCAGATAAATATTCATTTCTGTAAATTTCATTCATTTTTTCTTAAAAATGCATAGCTGCGAACTATCCCTTTTTTTGTGTTAACACCATTTTTTAATCATAATCGTTACCCTATTTAATCGCAGAATTCTGCAATTAATTAACATCAAAAATAGGCACGGATTTTTACTATTCAGAAGAAGTGATAACTAAAAAGTGGAATAGTTGACAGCTAAGTATATGCTGATAGATATATTTACAATTTTTACTTTGCTAAAGAAAAATAAAATGCTTTAAATTTTGCAATTAATGTACGAAATATAAATATGCAGATTACAGGGGCAGGGAGGAGGGGGGAGGGGGAGGGTGGAACGGTACAGTTGTTGTACCAGTAGCGCAGGATATTAGGGCTCCGGAACTTTTTCTGGTAGAATTTAAGCCCTGTATAAGCTACAAATTTTACAACGTTCAAACACACAAATACTTACAACACCATGATATCAAAACCACATACAGACGTTTCAAGGTTTCCTGGATCCCCTTCTTCTGTGCGAGAAAAGAAAAAAAAAATAAAAGTTTAAAACGGGTTTAAAGAATATAAACCGAGGGGTTATTTGAACCCGTTTTAAACTTTTAATTTTCTTTTTTTTTCAGGCACTGAGTAAGGGTATCCAAGAATCCTTGAATCGGTCGTATGTGGTTTTGACGTCATGATGTTGTGCGTATTTGCATGTTTGAAGTTATAAAATTTGTATCTTATAAATTTCCATTTTCGGGCAACAAAGTAGCATGAGTTGTTTTCACAGTTATTTTGGATTAACTATGCGGAAACGAACTTAGAGGTTGAGATTCAAGCTTTTCATGTTCGAGATAAGCAAGCACATAGACTACAATGTTGCATATATTCCTGGTAAATATACAAAATGAAAAATATTCATACGTGTAAAAGTATTTTGATTTATAGTATCAAGTTTGTTTTATAGTATATAGTTTGAATAAATCACTTAAAAGATTATCTTTCTAATATAATTGAAGCGTTGTGTTTTTAGTACAATTAATTTATTCTACTCCAAAGCAACCTGTAGTGAAATTTACACAGATTTAATCATATTTCACATGACTCTGTGTTAAAAGCTAATATCGGAGTTCACATTCTTAATCAAGTACCCTAACATCGTTATGACCTTCTCCCCCTCCCCCCTTTTTTTTTCTTTCTTAAAAAAGATATTTAGATAACGGTAAATCCTTTCAGATTAAAAATAAAACAAAAAATATATCTAAATGCTACAGTAAAAAAAAAAAAAAAAAAAAAAAATACTGTTTTATTTATGCAACAGTGTAAGCTTAAAATTTTTTATCCCAATTACTCCAAACTGACTTACACCCTTATTTTCATACTATCATACAAATGTCTTATATATGTTACCGTGAAAGACCGAAATCTGGAGAATGTCAACTTTCACCCGCGAATGTCAATATTCACATAGCCGCTTGGTGTATGTCCGAAATATTTGTGAAATATCCTTATTTCTGACTTAAACCTGGCATGTCGACATTCACCATGCACTAATGGTGAATGTTGAATATGTTGGAAATTTGAGTTTACTTCTCCGTATTTCAGGCGCGATTATTAATTTTTAAAACATAAAAACGTTTTAATCGTCTGTAATCCAAAGATGTGTTGCACTTAGTTTTAGCAGAAATCACTTCCGAACCAGGCCCGTAGCGAGGATTTCCCTTCGGAGGGGCTCCACCTGGAATTTTTTCTGATCTGACAGCAGTAATTTGCATAATTTAAAGCGTAAATAAAAGAAAAAGTAAACAAGGCTTAACCTAAATTATATTCCTGTATAGGATACTTGATGACCAGTCAAAAATTGTTATTTCGTATTATTTTGATTTCTGTAACAATTTTTGGTTTTCAGGGGCACTTCTAATTTTCAAACTGGTTCGGAAACTGAGAGTGTTTATAGGAAAAAAATGCAAAATGATAAAAAAGCACAAACTAACAATGTTTCAGATGAGCCTCATTTATCCTATGAGAAAAAAACTTAAAAAAATATTGAAATCCAAATATGTAATTTGAACAGATTTAAAACACAATATTAATATTCTCGTGCGAGTGTTTCGCAATTCGAGCGCGGGGTCTTAAAATGATTAATCCCTAGATAAAATTAATTGCACGCATTATTTTTTTTTCAAAGAAATAATTAATCACTACAGACATATGTAATCATAAAAATTATATTTTTATTTCACATTATCTGATTACAATAATTATAATTGCAGTACTCTTGGTACAATAAATTTACCAGTGTTATAGAAGCGATCTTGTGACTTCTTCTCAGCCATGACGCATCATTGCAAGGCTACTAAATCTCTAATCGACCATAACGCTTCGAGGCAAAGATTCAATTTTTTTCATTGTCTAAAAATATCTTTCAGCACTGGCTGTTGTTACCGGGACTGCAGCGAAGACTGTCAGCAAGTGTTTGATCGTATTGTAAATTTGTAATACGTTGCATTACACAGCTCTAAAACTTTTAGGATCTCTGTGTTTTTGCAAACATAAGAAATTTTCTCGCATCATAATTCATATTCAGCTTTCCCTTGCGACATTGATACTTTATCGTCAAAATATTGAGAGAGATTCTGTAATTTGTTTCCTTTTGCCGGAGAAGCAAACCCTGGAAGAAGTACTTGAAAATCTGTTAGAATGTCTTCATTCGAAATGAATCTGTCATTCATATTTTGAATAAAACTTTCTACACAGGGAATAAAGACCGTGACTATGTAATAATACTCTTCAGCTTATGTAATTTGAAGATTTGCACGTGTTATCTGTCTAAATGTTAGTCTTGGGAACTTTATTTCAGTTTTGAAGACGTCTTAACCCAAGTTTAGATTCAGAATTCAATATCTCATGGTCTATTGCTTCTTCTCTATGTTTCTGTAAAATAATAAAGACATCTTTAGTATGAGTTACAGCCGATATCATGTTACGAGATTTTTCTTAAAGAAAAACTGACAATGGCTTTCTCAGAATGAGCTTGTCGCAGATAAACAGACTTATGAGAAAATCATTCTTCTCTATGACTGCCAAAAAAGCTCTAGCTGCTGAAAAAAATCTTTCATGTGTTTTCCGAAATATTTTTTAAGCTAATGCAAATGCATTTAAAAGGCCCAACATTAGTTAATATGCATTCATGCCAGTCGATAAATCTTGTGTCCTGAAGGCGGAGAAGTAGTTTTCTTCTGTTTTCTTGGGAATGAAATTGATCCCTTAAGGGCTAAATTTGCCTTGAATTAATATCTAAAAACATTTGTCACTTCATTAACAATTCCAAGCTGTTTCGGATGGCAGGAATCAGCAAGCTGTTGGACAATGCAATAGAACGGAACACAGCTGCACAAACCATCACCTCATAGTGTTGATAGCTGAAAATCTAAGATTAATTAAAGCTCAGTTAGCATATGGAAATGCAACTGATCTGCCAAGACATATCTTGGTGGAAATCACCTGCAGACTCAATTTTAGTGGTTGATTGGTAGGTTTACCATTGTGTCTTCCCGCACTCAGTTCTCCAGGTTTTCATATCTTTGGGTGCAGGAAAACACAATGGTAAACCTACCAATCAACCATTAAAATTGGGACTGCAAGTGGTTTCCACCAAGATATGACTTGGCAGACCATTTGTATTTTAATATGCTAATTGAGCTTTAACTAATCTTAGATTTTCAGCCATGAACTCGATGATGTGATGATTTGTGCAATTGCTCGCGGTTTACTAGGTTTAAGCGGTGGCTTGCACAATGGACGTATCTAATGTTTGGATACGTCTGATGAATTTTAGACAGGACACCATTAGCATGACAGGTCGTATTGGCCACTCTATAATACGCCTGTGCGACGCATTTAGACATGTCAAGACGTTGTTCAAAACAACTTTTTAATATTACTTTTGTTTAATTTTCGGTGGGTAAATCATTCACTGGGATCAAACCTAAACAATCTTCCCAAATTATTGGGGTTTGTGAAATTAAAAAAAAAAAATCCACATATCTAACAGACTATTCTATGCTTGATTTGTCCGCAGTTTCATCAGCAATCAAGCTAAAACAGATCGTGTTATTTATTTTAGTAATTAGTTCTTAGGCAACTATATCCGAGCAGATTTCAATTATTTCATTCTAAATGTCTGGCTGAAGTAAGTAGCATTTCTACGGATGTTTATAATATCTCGTTCCAATTAATCATCTCCAAATTTTGCTCTAAATCTTAAAAGAGCTCTTAGCTTACCACCTTTTATTATCGTTTTCTCTAATGTTAGAGGACCAGTATCATTGTCACTTCTAAGTGGCATTTCTTGCTCTGCACAAAATAAGATTATTTCAATTATTGGTCTAAGAGCTGCTCTGGTTTCTTCTTTTTTCTGAAGCTCTTCGGGAATCCAACAGTGAGATAATATCATTCTGTTTCCCTGATGAAATCTCAAGAAATTTTTTTGCTAATATAGCACGCTGCTTCTGAAAATCTAATTGTAAATGTTTTAAGAAAAAATATTTAACTTTTTTCCATTTTCTGAAACATGTAGAAACTAGTCTTCATGGTTTTTCATGACTTCCTTTACCTTATACGGAATTATACTTATCGAATTTTACTGTGCATAAAGGTAGTTAAAATTGCGTTTTAAGAATTTGTATTTTTAGTGGTAGATATGAATAAAGAACTACATATATATTCGAATGAGCGATATAACGAGAGAGTACAGTAACTTTAATTGAATAAATTTATATTTTTACAGTTACTTAGTTTTAATGTAATGGGAGATAAAGACAAGAAAAACATTGTCAAGTTTTATTATCATTAGAGATAATTTTGAAAAGTCTTTTTAAACTTTCGGAGGGGGCTTCAGCCCCCTTAGCTCCCTGGCTGAACGTGCTTTAGAGTATCGTTTTTGAAAAAAATAAAAACAATTGTTTTCTCGTTTACTCTCAATTAATGTACTTAAATTTTCGAAAAATAAAAAAGATCACGGCTCACTGCAGTAGTCATTTAATAATATAAATTAGGATATTGAATAAAAAAATAAAATTAAAGAAAACGTTGCGCGCACCATCAAACCTTACATTAAACTGACAAAGCTGCCTGACTCGCTGTAGAACAAAGAATTTACATGACAGACTGTAGCCTCTCTGTTGAACAGCGCTTCTCTTTTCGACCTCCACCGGAGCGTACCTGTGCTTGTCGACATCCACCAGTGATGATCCGAATGTACAAGAATATAATCAAATATTCGGTTTTTCACCGACGTATTTGGTACGTGTTGACATTCACCGGTGAAAGTCGACATTCTCCAATTTCGGTCTTTCACGGTACACTAATGGCCAACATCAAGGAAACCTTTTCATAAAAACGTTTTTTTGAAGTTTGGTGGCTTATAAAACTAAATATTTCTTAGTAATAACATAAAAGTAATATATTATTGGAATGATAATTTAATCAAAATATCATGCAATACAGTTTTCTCAATTATGATTATTTTATCAAAAGCTATAGCCAAATACAGTAGAACCTCGATTATCCGAAGTAATTGGGACCGACCATCTTTCGGAAAATCGAAATTTTCGGATAATCTAGAATGATTCAATTTTAAGATTAAGGAAAAATATATGCAATATTTCTTAATATGTTATAACAAGTGTTCAATAAAAATAAAGTAATAGCAAAATAGAAACAAGAACAAATTACTTGAATTTTAATTTTGAAATAAGTTCCTTTTACATGTATCACAAGGGTTTGGAAAAATGTTTTGTTTGTGCAGTTTCGATTGCCTTTGCTTTGATCTATCACGGAGTTCTTTAATATTATTAGTTCACCAGTATCACAATCTTTATGCTGCTCCAGCCATGCCAAATCTTTTGCAAAACATTCGAAAGCTTCAGAATTACGAATTTGTTTGTTTTCTTCGCTCCACTCCGCAGCTTACGGGAGCTCAAGCTAAATTCAAAGGATCTCTGAGAAAGGGGGATCGAAAATATTTATATGTACTCGTAGTTCGGAAAGAACCGCTTGCATGCAAGTAATATGATAGTTAAAAAATAAAAAAAAGCTTTCAAAATGGATTTTGCACACAAAGAATGTGATAGTAAAAAAAGAAAAAAAAAAACGCTTTCAAAATTGATTTCGGTTAACCGAGAATTTCGATTAAAAGAATTTCGGATAAAAGAGGTTTTACTCTAATCAGAAAAAGGCAATAAAACCTGGTCAGGTTTATGTGAATTATATTTATTTCTCTTCATTGTAGCCAATGTATATGAATATTTGAATTGAGACATGTTTCACTTTGTTTGGTAATGAATAAATCAAACCTATTAGAACGGTAGGCGGCTGCACAGTTAATCACCTCATCGAGTTTACGGCTCAAATTACAGGATTAGACAGAACCCGATCAGCATATTAAACTGCAACTGGTCTGCCAAATCATATCTTGGTGGATACCACCTGCAGACCCGATTTTAATTGTTGACCGGCAGGTTTATCATTGTGTTTTCCTGCACCCAAAGGTGTAAAAACATGGAGGACTAGGAACAGGTAAACGCAATGGTAAACCAGTTGGACCAGTTGCATTTTAATATGCAAATCGAGTTTTAACTAATTCTGGAATGTCAGCTCTCAGCTTGATGAGATGATGGTTTGTGCAGCTGCCTCTCAATCGGGTAGGATTTTTTTTTTTAATGATGCCATGTTTTAATTCTGATATGAGGACTTTTATCATTGTGTTTTATGATTGCTTTCAAATTGTTAAAGTTCTATGTGTCCTTTCAATATTTGAGCCGAAGCATAGCTTAATGAAGCATAATAAAATTACGAAAACGTAATAAAGATATGATTAGTTACCCAGTAATCAATATACAATAATGCTGTTAAATACAGCAGGCTACAATTATGAAGAAATTTAAAGCAAAATTGGAAGAAAATTAATCAAGGGATGGCTACGTATCACAAAACAGGATTGGTAAAGGCAGAAAAAGCACGGAAGAGTAATTGTGGTAGAAGAGTGAGGTTCTTGTGTATAGACGGCAGAAAAAAAATCGTCCCAGTGTATGTAGAATGAAATGGCGCCCTGCAATGTGGAGTTGATTCAAAGTATAGTTTTGTGTAGACTTTAGCATTTTTGTGTGACTCCTAAAATGTCATAAAAAATAAAAACATTTCAATCAATCAAAAGGTTAAAAAGATTAAACTGGACTAAAAAGTATGTTAACTAGGCAGTGAAAAAAATTATTCATGTTATATGGAGAGTTATAAAGTTCTTTTTTTCATGTTACTCCTTCAAGGGACAAAGTTAAAAAAAACTTATTTTTTAAATTGCACTTTAAGTACTACTCAATGGCACGCTATAGGATTTATGGCATGTATTTATCACACAAAAAATTAAAAAGAAAAAAAAAGTTTTGGAGAAGAATAAGGAATTTTCCTGAATATTTTAAGCGTTATGAAGAACTATTCAAAATGCCCCATGCGCAGTCCATATAAACTAAAATCCCCAATGTTTTTTTTTATGCCAGTTTGGTTTACATATACAAATAAAACTGTGCATCGAAATTTTATATACTAGAATATAAAAGTAAGAAAATATATTTTCTAAATTTTATGAAGTTCTCAATATTTTTGCATCATACTTCTGTACTTAACTACCTTTAAAATTTCCAATTATAGTATTTAGTTTAAAAAAAAACTATGTGCATTTTGAAAAGTTCTTCATAACGCTTAAAATATTCAGAAAACTTATTTATTTTTCTCCAAAAATTTTTTTTTTTAAATTTCTTGCTTGATAAATGTATTATTTCATAATTCATATGGTGTGCCCTTGAATAGTATATAAAATGCAATTTAAAAATAAAAATATGAGTTTCAAGGTCCCTTGTTCAACTGAATCTTATATATACATGTAACACTAAAACGACCTGAAATTTTTACTTAAGTTTTCTAAAAATATTTTACACCGGAATTTTTATTTAAATCTGTTTAATATGTTTATTTAACATTTTTCTTCTTTGTGTCTTTTAAACTTATTTTATAAAGAAATTTCTGGTTCAAACCGAAATATATTCATATGGTAGGGGTCAAAGTCAACACTGTCTTTTTAGTATTAAATTTAAGAAACTTACATGATAAGAGTATCATAAATTTTCATAACAATAAGTTAAAAATAAGAAAATATTCACTACTCCGCTGCTAATTACATTAAATAATTTCGACAGCACATTGCTCCTATAAAAAATCGTCCTTCCGAAACTTTTCGATAGAGTCCATGTTCTTTAGTTTTTTCCATGATGGGAACTTATGAAAGTACGAAAAAGGACACGGACCGAGGTTCGGAAAATCGCCGATGTCAGCCAGAATCGAATGATGGATAGAAAATTTAAACGGAAAAAGTAAAACTTTTTGGCAACGGTATGGGATTCTGGAAATCTTTTACAAGTAGTTTCCTGTCTCTTTCAAATAGCTGTACGACTTGGTAAGAGTGAAAAATGGAAAGCAGTCTTAAGAAAAGATTTCTCGAAGATGCAGTCTAGCTTTAAGAAAAGATTTCGGGTAAGATCATTACGTTGGTCTATGTCATACAAAAATGAAGAATTTGTTTTATATTGTGATTTATTGTTCAATTGTAAGAAAACAGTTTAAGAGTGGCTAAAGATCATGTTTGAAAATTTAGTTTCATTGAGCGTTTTCAAAAGCTTTTTTTTTTTTTTTTTTTTTTTTTTTTCTGTGATATATATATATATATATATAAAGAAATCAGTTTTAAAAATGTTTGTTAAAAGTTTCTTTTAGTTATCTTGTTCAAATATAACGTTAGTTGGAAAAATTCTTTTTTTTTTTTTTTTTTTTTTTTTTTTTTTTTTTTTTTCATTTTACAGGATTCTTACAGGTACGAAAAATACCAGCATTTTTTTATAGAAAAACTCGCCGTATATAATAACTTACATAACGCACTTACATAAGGCGACATTTTCCCTAGGAAAATGCTGGCATTTTCCTTGAAACTGTCGGAACCTTGTTCTAGTGCAGCATAAAAACGGATGAAACTTGGAAATTTTATTTCGAATTTTTAATTTTAAAAAAGTTCAAAGTTAGATTTTTTTATAGGTAAAACAATGATTTCATGATATTAATATTTGCATTTTTAGGTTAAATATTAATGCATATTTTTGTTGCTCAGAGCTATTTATGCTTCTGTATTAAAAAATTGTCATTCACCACCTTTTTTAACTAAAATTACTAGTGGAAAGAAAATATTGTCTATTTTAGCATTAATAGTTGGTAACCTATTTAATTTCTGTGAAAAGCTGAATTCAATATATTCAACGAATGGGTTGATTTTACAAAACTCAAATGTCTAAATCGTTTATTCCGGACTTCGGATAGTGCGGACAAAAAATGGTCTTTCTTGGAAGTCCGAACTAATGAGAGTTTACTGTAGATGAAACGGCACCGAAAAACTGATAATAAATCATAATTAAATTATAAAACTTTGTATGAATCACCAAAAAACCAAATAACTCACAGGATGCGTTTCTGTCTGGAAATTTTACCAGCCCGTAATTAGCAATTTACACATATCCGTAAGGGGACAAGATCACGAATGAACAGAAAGGGCAGAGAGGAGAGCTTACAAAGAATGCGACAAGTGACACTAGCTGAAATGTAAACAACACTCAAAGAGGAGCACATTATTTAAGAGTTCACTGTAGTTTTGATCCTTCGATATGATTTATTATATACATGTGGTAAATTTGAACTGATTTGTTAATTAAACCTGTTCAAAGCTCAATTTAGATGAAAATTACCTAATTTTGTTCTTATTTCCTGAACTCTGGCAGTTATATTTATTATGTTAACTGATATTACTGAAAAAGGAGCGTAAGTTACCATAAAAAGTATAATTTTCATTCTCATTTTTTAGGTAATGTTCATCCAAATTGAGCTTTGAATAGGTTTAATTAACAAATCATCTCAACTTTACATTTGAATAAATTTGGTGTTATATTACTATGCAAATAATTGTTCTAAATGTAACGTAAGTTACAATAGAATGACCTTACTGTCACTGATCTTACTTGTGAAAGCAGTTTACAAATACCCTGTATAAAAACTTGAGATCTTTATACTAATTTTAATTGATAAAAGGTTTAAATTAAAACTTTAAAGACAGTAAAAATAGATTTATTCGACTGTTTACATATTTCGACCCTACCTGAGTCATTTTCAAAACAAATAAATGAAATATTCTACAATTGCACGGTCTATGAAAAGCCATGATTCAATTTTTCACGTATACTCTTTTATATTATGCACGTTATTTTTTTTTTGTTATTTACTTGGATGTTTATTTTTATTTTCGTAAGCAATGATCAGTAAATTAGTAATATAACACCAAACTAGTATGTTGTGGCAATCACAAAACTTTCTTCTATATAAATCACGTCAATTAAATCATTTAAATAGTAAAAGAAATTACATCAATTTAGAACCAATTCATATCAAAGTATACCTGAATTTAAAGTTTGATGAAAATTCGTACATTAGTTATTGAGATAGAGCTGCAGGGGAAATTCTGAAAAAATGCAGCATAGCAGCGTCACCTGTTGAGCGATTTGCACCAAAACACAAACAGCACTAATTCATATTAATGTATACCGGAATCTGAAGTTCGATGAAAATCCGTGCATTAGTTCTGGAGCTAGAGCTACTGTGGAAATCACAAAAAATGCAGCACAGCAGCGCCACCTGTTGAGTGATTTACACCAAAAGGTACAAAACATCAATTCATGTCAAGGACTAACTGAATCTGAAGTTTGATGAAAATCCGTGCATTAGTTCTGGACATTGAGCTATTGTGGAAATCGTAGAAATCGCTGGATAGCAGCGTCACCTGTTGGGCGATTTACACCAAAACATTAACAGCACTAATTCATATACAGGTATACCTGAATCTGAAGTTTGTTGAAAACCCAAGTATTAGTTCTTGAGACAGATCTATTGCAGAAATCACAAAAAATGCAGCATAGCAGCGCCACCTATTGAGCGATTTACACCACAAGGTGTAAAACATCAATTCGTGTCAAGCATTAACTAAATCTGAAGTTTGATGAAAATCCGTGCATTATTTCGTGAGATAGAGCTATTACGAAAATCGTGTAAATGTTGCAAAATGCAGCATAGCAGAACCATCTGTTGGGCGCATCAAAACGTTACCAGCACCAATTCATATCAAGGATTAATTGAATCTGAAGTTTGATGAAAATCCGTGCATTAGTTCTTGAGATAGAGCTAGTGCAAAAATCGCAAAAAATGCAGCATAGCAGCGCCACCTGTCGGGTGATTTACACCAAAAACTAATCAGCACCAATTTATATTAGGGACTACTTGAATATAAATGTTTATTAAATTCCGTGCATTAGTTCTTGAGATAGAGCGCCCAAAAAATTTGTGTTACATACACAGAGACAGACTCACAGACTCACAAACAGACATTTTGTAAAAACATGTTTTTTGGAATCTCTGACCTCTAAAACGTGTAAATCCGTCGAAAACCGGAAGTCGAAAATTTTTACGAATCCAATACTTTCTTCTTGTAAAGATAGAAGAAAGTAAAAATATTCAAATGTAAAGTTGACATGATTTGTTATGGGGTCTCAGGACTCTTAAAGCTTCAAAACTTTCGAAATTTTAATTTGTTTCAGATGTTAAACTCCTATCTTTTCTGAACATTTTGATACAATTGTTCCTTTGAAATTTCCTCTAAAACTGAAGTTACAACTCTTAGAATTGTACCTTCTCAATAGGTGAAGTGGCATTTCCGAAACTTTAAAGTCATTTTTCTCCAAATGACGTTTTTGGTCATAACGTGCAGGATATCTCAAAAACTTGTAAATATTTTTTTATGAAATTTTCAAAACATATGTTTTTGTTAGTCTGTATAAACTGAACCTAAAATTTCATTTTTATTGTTCAGAAAAAATATTTTTTAAGTGATTATATTGTAGAAATTTTCAACATTTTGTATTAGCTCAATACAACTTTGTATTAAAAATATACAAATGCTTTAAATGCGAATTTATTTTGGGTTCAGGGAAATTATTACAATCTAAAGTATAATTACGCATAAAAAATTTCATTCTAGTTGCTAAATTTATGTTGTAACCCTGCGCGCAAGATGTTACACCAATTTTCTGCTCGAGAAACGTCTGATAGTTTGGGACCCCCTATAAATACAAATTTTGCATCTTGCGATTTTGTAAATACATGAAATGGAAGAGCATACTTATATCTTTCATTCCAATAAAAATTGTGTTTTAAAATCACATACATTTTAAGAAATTAAATGTTGAAAATAGTCATTTTTTCATTTTTTTTTTCAATTTTAAGAGTCCTACGACCCTTTTTACCCTATCCAAATCTCAATTTGAATGAAAATTACCTAAAAAAAGGAGAATTAAAATGATACTTTTTATGGCAACTTACGTTCCTTTTACAGTAATGTCAGTTGCCATAATAAATATAACTGCCCGAGTTCAAGAAATAAGAAATAAATTAGGTAATTTTCAACTAAATTGAAATTTGAGTGTAGGTTTAATTAACAAATCAGTGAGAGAGCTACTCAGTGATTACGAAAATAAAAGTAAACATCTAAGTAAAATAAAAAACAAGAAATAAAAATAATGCGTTAAGCATAGATTATGAAACACTTCCCAACACTTCCTGGATGCTTTAACAAAACTTCGTTATTTAGGGAAATAAGGTAAATAAGATAACTAATTAGGCGCATGAAATATTTTAAAAATTGATTTCAGCAATTACCGTCCATAGCCAATGTTACCTTTATTACACGCCACTATTTAGCTAAAATTTAATTTAAAATAAAACACTCTTAAAACTACTGAAATCACATTTCCAGTATTATCATCCATAGACGGTTAAGTATCCGATTCTTGGCGTGACCTTGTATATCATTTTATCTATATTCTAGAAAAATTTCTTAGTAAACTAATTGCAGTTTAGAGTAAAAATGCGTAACTCCTTTAAAAACCACCTTTAAGTAATTTACGCTCATACTCAGTAACCTTAAAAATTCTTCTGTGTAGCCCCGTATATGAAGTATAGCATTTATAGTATGCATAAATATAGTGAAATATAAAAGCGTATATCATAATTAAAAATGCATTTCCAACGATCATCGCTTATGTACAGTACTTCGGATACAATATAGAATCTGAAATATTTTGTGTGTTCCTGTAAATGTTATGCACTTCTTATTATGCATGAAATAGCTTATAGTAAACCTCAGCGACGTATATCAATTTCATTATATATGAAATAGTGTAACATAATTAAAATACACCGCAGACCCCACCCCCTCCCTCCCGCATATCATTATGTAACGGAATTCTTTTGTGTGGCCCTGTAAATGAATAATAAGTATTCTTTGCACAGCATGATCTTCAGAGTGCTTATTTTAGTGCACTTCATAAATGCATATCAATTATTTTATGCTTGAAAGCGTGTAACATTCTTAAAAATAATTTGAAACGGTTTTTTACGATTGGCCGTAATGTAACGGAATACTTTTGACTGTCCCTGTAAGTGAACTAAGCATGCTACAAACTTCATTTGAAATAGGGATCGTGCTATGGTGAACCTTAATAACATCCAAAATTTTCAGGGCAACCGATCAGGGCAACATTTACGAGATTTAGAGCGCGGACAGACGGACAAACTAACCGAAATCATAAACACTTTTCAACTTTGTTGGAAAGTGTTAAAAAATAACGTGCATAATATGAGCTACACAATGGTTACGAAAATGAAAATAAACATCCAAGTAAAATAATAAATAAAGTTTATAAAATAAAATATTAACCTAAAAGTGAGATTTTACACAAGCAGGAAGCAGGAATTCTGCTTTTTCAGAATTTAGTGTCTCCCCCGACGAGAAAATAAATATATATATACATAAATACAGATAGTACAAAACATATTTAAATTTTGAGACTTAAAATACACGCTTTTATTTGATATAAAATGACGTCATTTGCATTCGCTGAAGAATACCCCATTTACGATCCAGTCTTAAACAACATCTATAGAAAAGTTTGTATATGACGTCACTATCGCGGAATAATACACAAACCCAGCAAAACGCAATATCATAAACTCGACAAAAAAATACATAAATAAATAAATAAATAAATAAATAAATAAATAAATAAATAAAACATTGGTTATCTAACGATTCCTATGCCTTCATTTGTTTGTAATATTAATATGGATACTTAAAATTAAATATGGTTTATAATAATAGCTCCATGTTTTAGCAGAAATCATTCATTTATGTTTTTTCAAAATAGCACGTATTTTAATTAGTATTTTTTTCAGTTTTTGATAGAAAATGGGAACAAAAAGATACAGTAAACTATTATTTTCCAAACTGCTTTCTCTTTACTTTCTACAGAAATGCAATGCTTCAGTTGTCACCATTAAAGAAATGGCATTAAAAACTACAAAAAAAAAATTAATATCACAACAATAAATTGTGATGCAGTTTTCAAACGAATTGCAGCTAAAAGTACTTCTTTTCCCTTATACGGTGGTATAAAAACTGAGAATGTGCGATGCTTAGAAGTTTAAAAAAGTGCAGTTGATTTAACCTTGTATGGTTAAATACTGCAGAAAAGTGCAGTATTTAACCATACAATGATACATCTGCTTCTTTTTGCGGCTGGCTAATTTAACGGAACGTTATTTTTTAGGGACAACACTTTAATTGTTGCCCGAAAGAAGTGGCACATCGGAGGCTAAAAACAGCGTGCATAAAATGAAAGAGTATGCGTGAAGAATTGAATGATGGCGTTTCATAGCTAGTGAAATTGTGGAATATTTTTATTTATTTGTTTTGCAAATGACTCGAGTCGAGTCGAAACATGTAAACAGTCGAAATAAACCCATTTTTTCTATTTTTAAAGTTTTATTTTACGCCTTTTAGCAATTAAAATTAGTTAGTAGCATATAATTACAAGCTGTCAATTTGTTATTACAGTGTAACTTCTTTTTAACCAAGTCCCTATTTAACAAAGTTTTCTAAACGAAATTTTCTGCTGAACCTTGACTTTGAACACCATTAACGTGCAAATTAATCACCATATTACGAAAAATATATCCTATATAACGAAGTTTACTCCACTTTCCGTGTGTGAAAATGAAGTTTTTTATTTATTTACGCATTTCCATTCAAAAGAAGAAATGGTAAAAACCTTCAATACAATAAGAAGGTGATTCCAGTTTCACGAGAATGTTACAGATGCATTGTTCGGATACTTACAAAAATGTGAAAATTTTTATGAACAATGTATTTTTTATAAGGAACTTGTACAAAATAATATTACAGACTTTTTTCAAGTTAAGGAATTCAAATAATGAGAAAAAGAGAAAAGTTACGCTACGCTTTAGTTTTTGTTTACCTCTCTTTATTATGTTTTTTTTTTAAACATTATTCTAATTAAATTTTTCTCATATGCCTACATTGCATAAGAAAAAGTTACTGCCCGAATTAAAATACATTTTTCCAATATTTTCATTTTAGGTGTATTTTTCAATTTCATGAATTTGAGTCAATTTCTATTTAACGAATTCTCTAAATAACGAAGTGTTTAAGTGTAATGATGAGACTATAATATATTAAATAGAAGTTTCACTGTGTATCTAGGATTTTATTCAAATTGTCAAAAAGAAAAATATATAAATTTGAGAGTAGTAAAGCCTCTCATTCTATCTCCTTGTGATGGAAAACAATGAACAGTATACACATTCTATTTGATTGAAAATGGATCTACAACTCCACGCAACACATTAAAATATACGGTATTTCCTTTTATTGCGTTTAAATTCACTACGCCATTAAATTAAAAGGTAATGGAAAAACGATGCGAGTTTTAGTTAATTGAATTCCGATTCAAGTTTCATTTTAATGAACACCAATGTACACTTAAGTTTGGATTCTCACAGCGATAATTCTAATCTCAAAAGGAAAAGAAAGTTAATCTATGTCTTTTAAATTAATAAATTCTCATCGCAGGAAAAAAACATTAATGTCGTAACGAAATAATTTGCTCACGTTAATGTAATTTTGATTGAAAGACACTAAGCAATCACTGCCTTTAAAAATTGATGAATTTCAAATGTATTTTCGAGGTTTTAAAAGAGAAACCATGTAAAATGTTTTTAGAGTGTTTTATTTCTTATGAGCAATAAATAAAATAGGGATTTTTTTCTTTATTTTTATCCATTTTTCTTCCTTAAATAAGTAAATAAATAAATATAATATAAAAAAGAGTAAACACTGTTTATAAACTATACAGGAAAAAAAAAATCTGTTGCAGATAGAAAATTATATCACAGAAATTTTTTTCAATGAAGACAACAGAAAATATCTATTTATTTTTCGGTGAAACTGTAAATTCTCTCTTTATTTTATGTTCAAATCTTAAAGTAACTATACATATTTCTTTTGAAAATCTAAATTGATTACGAATTATTCTATTCTAAAATTGTCATCCAGAGAAACAAGAAAATGTTTATTTTACTGGAAAAATCTGTAAACCGTTTATTTTTGTTCAAATTCCGTTAAAATAACAGACATCGTAACTTATACAGATTTTTGAGGAAAGAAACACTTTAAACTGCATATTTTAAGAGCAAATTACAGTTAATAACAGAAATTTTGTAACAAATACAGATATATTTTAAAATGTAAAATAAATAGATATTTAGGCATATTGATAGACAGATATTTCAGTAAATTAACATATTTTATATTTGATAAACATTCAATTTCTTTTATTCTATGTGAAGGTGGGAGGGGATGTAGAAAATGTTTTCCAAATTAAATCGATCAGTCGCACTGTAAAAAAAATCTGTAATTCTACAGATGTAAAGTTACAGAAATCTGTATGCTTACTAAAATTTTATCTGTACACTGTACAAAAAAAATATGTAAATCTACAAAACTAGTTTTTATATAGCTACAGGTTTCTGTAGCTTTACAAAAGAATCTACTAAAATTGCAGTAATCTTACTAAAATTTTATCTGTAACCCGGATTGCAGTTACATAAAAAGTTCTAGACGTCCCAGTTTCCTAAAAAAATCTTGGTAACCTTATAGATTTTTTGATTTACAGTGCAAAAGTGTATCTGTTATGTGAATTTTTGTTGTTGCCGTTACATACAATGTTCTACTTCTTATTTATTCGCTGACAGTTTTTTTCCCCTTTAAAATCAACAGATTTTTTCTTCTTACAATGGATGCACGTTACAGTAATTTTGATTATCATGTGTTTAAAAAAAAAAAAAAAAAAACTTTGGTATTAAATATTGGCAATGCCAGCAATTTCATTTGGCAGTTGACAAATATTATCCATGAGGTACACGAACCTTGTGGTATGTGATCACCAAATTTTGAATTAAATTTTTATTACTACTATTTTTATTTGAATTTTTCGTATGATTACGCAATCAAGATACATATGAATAATTTTATAATTGAAAAATAGATTTTATTCAGGATTTTGCAGTTTCGGCGTCTAAAAATCTGTTTCTCTATGTTCAATTTGCTGAAAACTTCGGATAAACTTTATAAAACTTTTATTTCTCAAATAAATAAACAGGATCTCCCAAAGGTATACGTTTAAATTTTGTGGGAAATAAGGTAACTCAAACAAAAAAAAAAATTTCTATGGAAAACTAGGATCGCAATCTATACAGTCATATATACAGGATACGTTAAACCAGCAATTTTGTTAATAGCTTCTATATTATAAAGAAAAAAGGTGTCTGCGTTTAACGCTGACGTAATTTTGATGTTGGCAACAGCAGACAAATTTCGCTTTTACAGCTTTTTTTTTTTTTTTTTTTTTTTTACATCTAAACATAGCATATTTTCAACTTTTACATCCTTGAAGAGGGAAAAGAAATTACTTACAAATGCAATTAGTTTGAAAACTGTATCTAAATTTGTTTGAAAACTGTGTCGCAATTTTCTCATTTTTTATGGTTTTCAAAATAATTTTCAAACATTTACTTATTTTTTAATCCATCTCCATCGCTTGGAGATGACTGCGAAATATAAATCGATTTGCACTTAAAATAATATAAATAGTTCGGCATTTCTTTCCGGCTTACATTCCATAACGAAATTAAAACTTCAAGACATGTAATGGAACTACCTACCTAAACAACTAAAGTTATAAGAAATAAAATTGTTTCTGTAATTACCGATCTTTGTGTATTTCTGGGTCTATACCACTGCACGAGGACAATACGAATGTAACGTTTTTTATAAATTTCCAAACTTTATTTGGATACCTTATTTATATTTTTCATATAATTATTTTGAGTTGTTTGTGGGGGGGGGGGGGGAAAGTAAAAAGTCTATTAAAGTTTTCAGTAATGTGTTCTGTAACACGGGAAGGCCAGATCGGATACCCTTGTTAATAATAATGAAGATATTTTTAACAAAATGTTCAATAGACTTGCATTGCTTTGTTAAATGCAATATAGCCTTACGAAAAAACAGGAAGTACATAGTAATTAGATTAGTGACTCGGTTTCTGATGCTACAATATGACACTCGGAGCATCTACACTATATGGACAAAGGTGACCGGTCACTTGCGATTTTAGACGTTTTGTTAAATATCTAGAGAAATACATGAGGAATTAACCTGAAACTGCAAGAGTGTAAACAGTACTGTATAGGTCATATATTTCCGCGAAGATTTTTTTCCCGAAATCCCATAGGGGACCGTCAACAAATTGAAAAAGAACGAATATCTTTTGGGTAACCCTGTAAAAACTAATATAGCAAAAGCGTTCAAACTCGAGATTATTAATAAATAGCTTATTGTAATATACTGTGTTCATTTTTATGAGGATAACATGTATACTCGCAGGGAAATTAAGGTTTTTATAAAAACAGTCCCAAATTTCGCCAAGTTTTTTGCTTATAATTTGCAGAGTTCTTAATATAAAAAAAAATTCTTTTCAGAAAATATGACAAACAATATTGTACATAATACTCTGTAATCAAAATTAAAAAATAATAAAAATTGGATGAAAAATAAGCAGGTTTATTAAAAAATGTTTCACTGCGCATGCTCGAGTGCAATCAAAATACTATAATGTGCATAATGTGTTAGCTAAATGTATAGAGCAACTTTTGTAAAAGTCTCAAAAACATAGTTTGAAAAGTCTGATAATAATCGTTCATAGAATAAGCTAAAAATCCGTTGTTCCCAAAATGAAGCAAAAAGATGAGGGGTTGTTTCAATATATCTGTCGTAGGCTAATTGAGAAATCCATCTCCCTTTTTCCAATTAGCCTGATATTGTTCAGGCTTATTGCAAAGAGCCTAGAAAGCGTTAGGCTAATTGAAAAATGACCACTTATTATCCGATCAGGTGATATTTTTAGCTCACAGGTTATCAAAGCCTGAGATCTTATGTTCCCGCCGATTCTGTATGTACATGTGTACATACGTACGCATGTACGTAACGCGGTAACTCTTGATAGAAATATCCGATTTGCTTAAAATTTTTTTTCTAGGTTCATTCTGATGAGGTGCTTCCCTCATTAGTTTTCGGGGTTCATTGGTTAAGGATAAAGGGGGAAAAGGGGGGCCAGTCCCCCCCCCGTTAATTTATATAAATGGGTTTTTCATGCAGAAATATTCGATTTGCTCCAAATTTGGTATACTGGTTTATTGTGTTAAGGAGCTTCCCTGATTAGATTTGGAAGCTCATTATTTAAGTATAAAGGGGGGCTAGAGCCCCCTTAATTTAGATAAAAGGTTTTTTCATGCAGAGTTATTCGATCTGCTCCAAATTTCGTATACCGGTTTATTATGTTAAGGAGTTTCCCTGATTAGATTTGGAGGTTCATTAGTTAAGTATAAAGGGAGGAAAGGGGGGGCTAGACACCCCCCCTTAATTTAGATAAATGGGTTTTTCATGCAGAGTTATTCGATCTGCTCCAAATTTCGTATACCGATCTATTATGTTAAGGAGCTTCCCTGATTAGATTTGTAGGTTCATTAGTTAAGTATAAAGGGAGGAAAGGGGAGCTAGACCCCCCCCCCTTAATTTAGATAAATGGGTTTTTCATGCAGAGTTATTCGATTCGCTCAAAATTTCGTATACCGGTTTATTATGTTAAGGAGCTGCCTTGATTAGATTTGGAGATTTATTGGTTAAGTATAAAGGAGGGACAGGGGCTAGTGTCCCCTTAATTTAGATAAATGGGTTTTTCATACAGAATTATTCGATTTGCTTCATATTTGATATACCAGTTTATTACGATATGGCTTCCTTCATTTGATTTGGAGGTTCATTGGTTAAGTATAAAAGGGGGGAAAGGGGGGCAATTGCCCCACCCCTTAATTTAGACAAATGGGTTTTCATGCAGAATTATCTAATTTAGTTTAATTTTTTTTCAACCGGATCCGAACTTGAAGGTTCCATTTGAAGTCAACCCGAAAACCGACCACAACCAGGTTTCGGATTGAGTTCAATTAGAACTTTCAGGTTCGGATTGGGTTGCCGGTGGACGGAGATTATTTTGTCTGGCTTGCATCGGGTTATAGTTCTTTGGAATATTTTTGTCGGTTAAGATTTGGTTCGGGACGGGTTTCAGGTTGACTTCGAATGGAATTTTTAGGTTCTGGTAGCGTTGCGTGTCCACGGAAACTAATTTGTCTTGTTCGGATCCGGTTATGGATCTTTGGAATATTTTTGTTGGTTATCAGATTTGGTTCGGGATTTCGGGTTTTTTCAAATGGAACTCTCAGGTTCGGGTCGGGTTGCATGTAGACTGAAATTATTTTGTCTTGATCGGATTGGGGTACGGTCTGTTGTAATTTATTTTTCGGGTTTGGGTAGGGTTATGCGTTAATAAACCTAATAAAAAGAAAATTGCCCAGTTAAACTGATGGCATTGAGTTCTCAGGCTATTCACACTAATTGTATATTATACTCTTATTTCAAAGAATAATGCCCCTCGAAAAATAAATGAAGAGATTAGTCCCCGTTGCCCCCCTTTCTACTTAACCAAAGAACCTCCAAATCTAATCAGGGAAGCTACTTAACATAATAAACTGGTATACCAAATTTGAAGCAAATCAGATAATTCTGCATGAAAAAACCATTTCACTAAATTAAGGGGGGAGTATTAGCTCCCCCATTTCTCACTTTATGCTGAACCAATGCACTTTCAAATCTAATCAGAAAAGCTCCTTATTAGAATGAATCTAGAAAAAAAAATTAAACTAAATTAGATAATTCTGCATGAAAACACATTTATCTAAATTAAGGGGAGGTGCAATTGCCCCCCCCCTTTCCCCCCGTTTATACTTAACCAATGAACCTCCAAATCAAATGAAGGAAGCCATATCGTAATAAACTGGTATATCAAATTTGAAGCAAATCGAATAATTCTGTATGAAAAACCCATTTATCTAAATTAAGGGTACACTAGCCCCTGTCCCTCCTATATACTTAAAAAATAAATCTCCAAATCTAATAAAGGCAGCTTCTTAACATAATAAACCGGTATACCAAATTTGGAGCAAATCGAATAACTCTGCAAGAAAAACCATTTATCTAAATTAAAGGGGGGTCTAGCCCCCCTTTCCTCCCTTTATACTTAACTAACGAACCTCCAAATCTAATCAGGGAAGCTCCTTAACATAATAAACCGATATACGAAATTTGGAGCAAATCGAATATTTCTGAATGAAAAACCCATTTATATAAATTAAGGCGGGGGGACTACCCCCTTTTTCCCCCTTTATCCTTAACCAATGAACCCCCAAAACTAATCAGGGAAGCACCTTATCAGAATGAACCTAGAAAAAAAAAATTGAAGCAAATCGTATTTTTCTATCAAGTGTTATCGCGTTACGTACATACGTACGTACGTACACACGTACATACAGAATCGGCGGGAACATAAGCTCTCAGGCTTTGATAGCCTGTGAGCTAAAAATATTACCCTGATCGGTTAATAAGTGGTCATTTTTCAATTAGCCTAACGCTTTCTAGGCTCTCTGCAATAAGCCTGAAAAATATCAGGCTAATTGGAAAAAGGGAGATGGATTCTCCAATTAGCCCAGCTCTTTGCAAAGAGCCGGATTTCTAAATTAGCCTACGACATATCCATTGTTTAGTGCCAATATATTATACACAATATTGCACGTACTACCGTATTTGGATACAGTCCTTCATCTCTTTGCTTCCTTTTAGGAATAACGGATTTTGAGCTTATTCTATAAACGATTATTAACAGACTTTTCAAACTCTGTTTTTGAGACTTTCACAAAAGTTGCTCTATACATTTAGCTAACACATTATGCACGTTATATTTTGATTGCACTCGAGCATGCGCAGTGAAACATTATTTAGTAAACCTGCTCATTTTTCATACAATTTTTATTATTTTTTCATTCTAATTGCAAGGTATTGTGTAGAATGTTGTTTTTCATATTTTCTGAAAAGAACTTTTTTATATTAAGAACTCTGCAAATTATAAGCGAAAAACTGGCAAAATTTGGGACTGTTTTTATGAAAACCTTAATTTTTCTACGAGTATACATGCTATCCTCATATAAATGAACACAGTATATTACAATAAACAAGCCACTTATTAACAATCTCGAGTTTGAACGCTTTTGCTACATTAGTTGTTACAGGGTTATCCGAAAGATATTCGTTCTTTTTCAATAGGTTGATGGTCCCCTATGAGGTTTCGGGAAAAAATCTTCGCCGAAATATATGACCTATACTATACTGTTTTCACACCTGCAGTTTTAGGTTAATTCCTCATGTGTTTTTCTAGATATTTGACAAAACGTCTAAAATTCAAGTGGCCGGTCACCTTTGCCCATATAGTGTAGTTTAGCCTTGATTGAATGCTGATGGTGGTTCTTTTTGTGATATCATATCATTTTCAACAAAGATAAGTAACTCTGCTGAAAATTTAGTTAAAATATCTTCATTTTCTTCAATATTATAAACGAAAATCCCTGTTTGGATTGAAGTAAGAAATCACATGTTTTTTGCTGAATAAACGGATTGCGTCCCTTAGTTTCCTATTGAAAAATTGTTTGTTGTAGTGTACTCTATCTCCACTGAAAGTTTGTACCTATATTTTAAGACACTCTATACAGTGGGTGATTGGTTAACGAACTGTTTGGTTTACGAACAGATCGGCTAACGAACCCTTTCGCGAGTGATTTTTATATTCAGATAACGAACACGTATTCGGTTAACGAACACTTCACATAACAAAGCCAAGAAGAAGCAATGCTGTGTTTCAGATTTGCCAAGCTGTATTTAATTGCATCTATTGTCGACTTAGAGAAAATTTTAACAGTTATATACTTATGGCCTAAATTATTCATGGATTATCGGGGATTCGGACCCTACATTTTAGGACCCTTAAAGTAGAATGAACAGATTAGAAACATCAATTTTTAAATTTTGCGTCTTTAAAAAAAAAAAATATTTTTTATTGCAAATTAATTATTTTAATTGAAATTTAGTTCACAAATTATTTTATTAAACAGGTTGTATGCTCTACTTGAGCTTTATCGGGCCCTGCAGTAAATACGATCCTTCAGAGAAATAAGGAGTTTTTGAAAGATCAAAGTGACAAATTTATATGATTTCATGCCGTAGTCAATGAATGTAATCCTAAAAGATTTTACAAAGGGCGTGTCATTTATTTTTTTAAATACGCCACTAGACGGACAAAACCATTAAAATACGATATGTCGATATTAAATAAGAACGTATATTAACCCTATTAAAAAGAAATGATTTATATAATATTTTATGCATTATTTAGCTTTTCAGAACGAATTAATTGAATCCCATGCAGTTCAATACAAAATCTATGATCGGTTAACGAACACTATTTTGGAACGGATTAAGTTCGTTAACCGATCATCCACTGTATATGAAAGAGATGGAAGCATATCTAACAAAATAATTCATAACTTTAAAATTTAAAACGAGAAATCAATCAATTTCATGAGAAAGAATTAAATTGAATTTATTTTTTATGTTAGAAATATTTACTCACTATATTTTAATAATGTGATATATACTATAGTTTTCATGTTTCGCTTTTATTTCAACGTTAAAAGAAAAATATTTATAGATTTTAATGTATATATATAATTTTCCATGCGCTATAAAAGAAACCCACACGACTAGAATGTTTATTTCCAATATATCACATTACTAGGATGATAAATTACTGTAATCCGTCTCAGAATTACGTCAAACTAAATTCACGAGCATTTGGCGTTGTTTACTGTAATCCTTCACCACTTTTGTAAAGCTTGTTAAGGAAAATATTTATTAAAATTTTTTACAAGAGGGAAAGTTGAAGAGTATAGAGACACCGGGACACATGAAGACATTTTGATTGATATAGTCTTCTTTCTCTGAAAATAGTAGTTGTTAATATTTGAGCTTTGTTGTATATGTCATATAAGTTATTAAAATAAATAATATAAATTGCCTCAAAAATAAGCACTTTTCAGGCACACAAGTATAAAAATCTGTGAAACATAAGGCAAAAAACAAAAAAACAAAACAAAAAAAAAATTAATATAAGTAATAAGATTTGTGTTGCCCCCATTTATGGTAATAAACTTTATAAATGTTAAATGCACAGAAGAATGCAAGCAAATAAATATTAGTTCGTGGAACTTTCTTTTCATTAGATTATTTCAATAACATTTTATTTTAATCCCGAATATAATGAGAGAATATCTTGTAAATGCTTATATTGTTAGTTATGAAAATTCATCATCTCCTTATGCAAAAATATTGCAGGAAGCAGATAAAATATGAAAAAAATTTTTTTTTTTCATATTTTATCTTTTAAAAAAAATATTTTTTTTTCTTGCCTTTATACTAGTGTTTATTCTATGAAGAAAATGTAGCACGGCGGGGGAAAAAATGGCAAGGCGGGGAAAGAAAGAGAGCACGGAGGAGAAGAAAAGAAGCATCATAAGACATAAAAAAGGGCATTGGAGAAAAACAGCATAAATAATACTAAAAATAAGTTTGATAAACAAATTCATTTGAACAATATTGCAAAAACGTGCACCCCTCCCCCCCTTCCAAAAAAAAAGAAAAACCTCTGTAAAATCTTAGTTACACGACCCCTTGCAGGATTTTACTTTTATCTATTTTTATCCAATTCTAGGATAATTACAAATTAAAACTAAGATTTTCGCAAACGTGTTTATGAAAAAAAAGAAAAAAAGAAACCCGACCCATGCTTAAAATCAACGAGCAATCGGCTTATCAGACACGATGCGATTCCTTTCACGAGATTTACGATTTTTCTCCATGATCATTTGACGAAATTAGCTTTTTTTTCAGGTTCCTTTCACAAAATTCGCATTTTTATTTTATTTTTAAATTTTGTATACATTTGTAACTAATTTTAATTGTTAGCTTTTTTGGCATCGGTTCACGAAATTATTTTTTTCCGCGATTTTTTGACAAAATTTATGACAAAATTTATGACCGCAATTTAATTTAAGAAAGAATTAAGACCGAAATTTAAGTTCGTGACCGCAACCGATTGACAAAATTTGGGATTTTTTGCGTGATTATTTGACGAAATTAGTGATTTTTTTTTGCTAAAACGGTTATTCAAATTTGAGATTCTTTTCAGCAACTAATTGAAACTAATTGATTCAACTGATTGATTTTGCAAAATTCTGCAAAGGGAAAAAAAGTACGGGTTTCCTCGAAAATGAAAAAAATTCGCGGAAGAATTACATGCCTTTGAATGATTTAAGGGGTAAAAATGAACATAGCATTTTTTATTATGCTGGATTTTCCTATTTTATGCGCGGTTCGCTCACTTCTGCACGCAGTTACAAAATCTGTCTCCCGATGAACAACACTCCTCCCCCCCACCCCCCCACCCCCCAACAAAAAAATCTCCTCTTGAAATGGCGACGATGTATCCAAGAATGGGAATAGTACGTGTTACAAATATTCGCAGAAATACGATTGTCTCGTGGTTAATATCTATTACGCGGATTTTAAGGTTAATAAAATAGAGATTTTTTTTCTTTTAGTGAGGCGAATTTCAGGACTTATGATCGATATTTTAAATTATCGAAACTGAATACCTTAAATTTCAGTTTCGAAGCAGAATCACCACTCGCTCTTGGAAAATCAGCGTGGCGCCGTTCTCAGAAAATCGCCAACGAAAAAAAAAGATAGCATGGCGCAACTAAAAAATAGCACGGCGAGCTAAAAAAAAAAAAGAAAGCGCATTTTAAAAATGGCACAGCGCCGCACCCCTCTAAATATGCTTAGTTTAATCTCTGCTTTATATTATTTGTACATTTATAGAAAATATTTGTAGTCTTTAATAATTTTAAAATGTTTTTTTTTTTTTTTTTTTTTTTTTTTTTTTTTTTTTTTTCGCGCAAAACTCACTTGGCTAGAACGTTTAATTGAAATACACTACATTATTGAATTGATGAATTACTGTAATCTGTCTTAGAATTACGTCAAGCTAATTTCAAGAGCATTTCACGTTGTTTGTAGTAATCCTTCACCACTTTTGTAAAGCTCGTTAAGGGAAATATTTATTATTCTTATTTGGGATTTTTATAGCAGACTGTACTACACATGAAGACATTTTGATTGATATCGTCTACTTTCCTTTAAAATGTTAGCTGTTAACTTTTGAACTTTGCTCTACATATCATATGAGTCATAAAAACACTAATGACAATTGCTCCGTAAAATTCTACTCCCTTCGTCAGAAAAATTATATTTTCAAAAATCGCTATTTCAGTAAAATCAGCTAGTTTATGGAAATTTGTGCTTTCATTAACTATTAGGGACACATTAAACATGTGTTTAATAAGTGTTTAAGTGGTATAAGTCCCTCAATTTGAAAACTAGCGTTAAGTAGGTGTTCATTACCTGTATTCCGTTTAGCTGCTTTTCAGCAGTTAAACAGAACTATAGATAAGCAGCAAACAAACATTTGCTAAAATTAATTTTGTTTTGAAATTGAAAGGTTAGGCCGAGCATTATTGAAATTGTGGACATGGTGCTTGAAAAAATACATCGAATAAATAATAAAGAAAATGTTTTCCCAGAAATTCATCATCTATGTCTTACTCAAATATCCTAAAAAAATGTTAAAGGCTTTTTAAATTATACTCTTTAACGAGATGACAGAAGCTTGAAAAAATTCTTGAAAGCTAAAGAAAAGTTCTTTAAATATCGAAAAATAAGTGATCTTGAAGTTGACGTTTTTAAACTCTTTCTGTTTATCTTATCGGACATAAAGTTTTCGAGTAGGAGCATTTTCAGTGTTCCCAATTCTCTCAACGTAATTTATCGATGTATTGTGAAGGAAGTTAAACCGTGCATGTTTTGAAAGAGCAATTAATAATATTTGGAAAGGTACTATTTTTTCTTAAAAGAAAATAAAAAGAACACGGTGTAAGCAAAAATATATTTTTCTTTTCATTATTCAAACTTATAGCATATTATAACTTAATTTTTAAAAATACCGTTGAAATTAGTTATAGGAAGCTCGGATGTTACAATAAACTGGATTTAAAGATTAATAATAATAATAATAATAATAATAATAATAATAATAATAATAATAATAATAGTACTAATAATAAATATTATTATATAATTGGACTGGTGCGTTCATTTTTACTAGAATTTTTAAACTTTATTTTGTTCCAGAAAAGTATTCCAAATTCTGCAATTAGAGGAGATGATTAATAATTCTTCTATTTAATTATCAAATAAAAAATTTCCAAACTATATTATAAAGAACAAACGTGTATGCGTAACGCTGACGTCATTTTGACGGTGGCAACAACAGACGATTAAATTTCACTTTTACAAATTTCATTTTTAAAAATTTTAAACATCGCAGATTTTCAAATTTTATGCCGTCGAAGCGGGAAAAAAATATATTTACAAATACAGTTTCTTTGAAATCTCTATAGCAATTTGTTTGAAAACTGTATTGCCATTTGTTTGAAGACTATACCGTAATTTACTCATTTCATATGGTTTTAAAAATAATTTTAGAGCATGAATTATTTTATTAAATCTATCTCTGTCGCATGCAGACGATTATGAAAGATAAATCCGCTTGCACTTAAGTTAATATAAAAAGTTCAGCAGCATTTAACCCCTTAACGGTCGCATAAAATTGTTGTTTAAAAATTCAATTTGCTTATTGACACCAACCACTTTTTTGAAAAAGAAATATTCACCATATTTAATGACAGGTAAAATGATACCATAATAAAGCTAGTTACACTAGTTTATGAAACTGGTGGGAATCGAGCAAATCTGAATAAATCTAAAAAACGACACAGCCCGTGAATATGACGGGAGCGAGAATTAAGGGGTTAATTCCGAATGATATTTTACGATGAAGCTAAAACTCTATGAATAAAATAAAATAATATAAACAAAATGTAAATTTAACAGACATGCAATCGAACTACGCTCTTAAACCTCTCAAAAATGATCCGAATTAAAATGGACTTTTGAAAGTAACGAATTTTTTTACGATTTATTCGGCGATTAACTCATAGGAAAGTAACGGTTTTAATAAATTTCAGAACTTTATTTGAATACAAAATGGATATTTTTCAATAAAAATCTTTTTGGTGTTGTTAGTGCGTACTCTAAATATATATATATATATATATATATATATTAATGTATAAAAATGGTTTTCCCTTATATTCTGTAAACCGGAAGATCAGGGTGGGATCCCTTAGTATTAAATAGTGGTCCAGATTCCTTAGAAGTACCAAGGAGTGTGCATACACACCTTCGAATTTCCAAGGAGACTAAACAAGCACGCTTGGCAAACGTTCATTGAAGAAAACTTTGTTGTAACAACAAGAACTCGGATATAAAGAACAAACATTTGTGAACTCATAATAAAATCATTGATCTGCACTACTTTTATTGAACAAACTATGCTAGTTCCAGTGTGTTCTACACTTTTCAGAACAAATAGAAGAGGTCATAATCTGTGCACCCATTATTCTTGAATGACTTAGTTTAATTACGACGAAACAAACAAAATGGTAATATTTTCCCTTTTTAAGTTTGTTGAATTAATCAGAAAAATGTGCTAAATAGCGAATGTGGCAAAATAAAATAACACAAAACAGAACAAAATAAAATAATTAAGTAAAAAAATAAAATAGCTTTATAAGAAAATAAATTCTTTTAAAAACATATTTAAGGTGATAACTAAATCGTAAGCCTGACTTTTGCGCAGCTTTTACTAATTAATTTTGGAAGCTTTGTATTCATATTTTCAGAAATAAAAGCATATTAAAGTAAATGTCGTTAGCATTATTAATTAAACCTAATTTGATTTAGTCCTATTAATTTAGAAATGCACAACTGCCGTTATTTTCTATTATAAAAATATTTTAGAAATGGTTATTGCAAAAATACTGCTATAACGAGAAAATGTTGTGGATCTTTCTTACTCGTTGTAACCGGATTCGATTGTAATAAGAAAAACAGTTTAAAGCTAGAAAGATAATGCAATAAATTATTAATTATATTTTCCTTTTCAACTTAAACAGCGTACAAAAAAAACAAACAAAAAATGTTCAGAATGTATAAATACGTCAAAGCAAATTGCTGAATAAATTACAAAAGAAAATTTTAGTTATTCAGTTATTATACAATTATTTCACCACACCCACACACACATAAAGACATGCATATTGATACAGGCCGTATGTTACGGTATATAACATGCTCCGGTGTGTAACGCGCACCCAAACTTTCGAGACTTCATTTTTCAACTTTTAGATATATACAATTTTTAGGTACCCTTATTTTTGCAAAGAAATCTTCATGAGATACACAGCAAAAAATAAAATAAAGATTACTCTAAATATTAAGTATTAATCATGCAATCTTTTTATAAATAATTAATTTATAAATATAAGTTTTATAAATAATTAGCATGCTTATTAAATTGAAAATGTCTTACTTCTTACAATAATTTTTTTTATTTAAATTTTTCATTTTTATCACTGGCGTATAACGTTCACCTATAAATTTCGATCAATTAAAAAAAAACATACAGATAAAGTACATTCAATAATGTATATTAAAATGTCACTGATTTCATTTGAAGCATTAAGATGGTAAACAAGATAATAATACGAATACCAACATATTAGATGTTATGAAAATGTTCTTATTGTTATACATATCGCTTATATTTTAATTAACACAATGTATAATAAGCAACATTAAATCACAACTTTCGTTTCATTTACTTGATAATTTAGTAAACTGAAACTTATCTATTTTTTATTAATCGTATTTTTTTTTTCATATGATATATTTAAATTTTACTCAATGGATAAAATTTTTCATTTGTTTAATTTTAGTAAAATAAAATTCTAATATTTAATTTTTTTCGTTTGGATATACCATATATCATATTTCAATTTCGATTAATGAATATATATAAAAGCTAAATATGTAATGCTCAACATACAGTATCATAGTTGAAAAGAAAAAGAGGATACATGCTAGAGAGTATACGTCATAGATTTACTTGGGTACAGGTGGTATAAGTAGCTTCTTAAAGAATCCAGTTAGTAGACGGCATATACCTCCACTATAACTCTGACAACATACCTGAGAACCTCAGCCTTCTCACAATTTTAATAATTAAAAATTACATGTTTAGTCGCAAAATCCTTAAGATCCGATATGTGTCACATTTATATAATTATTATTGGAATACACATACACACACACACACACGCATATATATTTGTGTGTTTTTACATATATTTACATTACGCAACCTAAAATTGTTAATTTCAAATTATTTCTAGGATAATTTTCGTGAGCTAAAATACATATAATTAAGTTTCATTTTTGAAATTTGGTGTCATTTTGCGTATTTTAAATTTAAACTGCATTTGTTTAAAATTTATTGCTTACATGCACGTATTTTTATTCATGCGTACACACATAAGTAAATATAATATGTATGGATGACAGGTTTTTTGGCATTATTTTTTATATAGCAATATTTGCATTATTTAATAGCATATTCTTACAATAAAATTAGAGGAAGATCACTATTCAAAAAAAGTATTGACAAAAATCATAGCATTTGGTAACTATGAATGTGAGAAATCAAATTTTGCATTTTGCCATGATTATTCTCTAATTTTAGACGTTTTTAGTACATGTTTCTTATTTTTGTCTATTCCGGTTAGGTCATATTAAATTCACATAAAATACGATATTCTCGTACTGGACACGAAGTATGCTCGTAATACTTATGTAGCGTTCAGTGGCGTAGTCGTACAAAAAACAGAGGGCTTACGTTCTAAGCAGAGGGTATACCCTAGTGTATATATACTATAGCTTTCTTGAGAAACAGAGGGTATACGGTGTTCCTTAAAAAAATCCAGAGGGTATACGGCGTATACCACCGTATACCCTCCACTACATCCCTGTTAGCGTTTGATCGACTAATATTATGTACACATTCATATTATGTGCATATTTTATGCATATTTTATGCATACAAACTTAAAATATATATTTTCCATTTTAGCATGAGTTGTATTTATAACAAAATATTCTGTTTTTTAAGTTCGCAATATATATTCATTTTCAAATAATTTGTTATAGCATAATGCTGTATGAGTAGTTATATTATTGCTTATAAAAAAATTGCAGTTAGTAATTTAAACTACAAAAATAATTATATCATATAATTTTATGTTTTGCAGAGTTATTCATTTTAGTTTTTTGATTGAGAGATGTTTCGCTTTCTAATAAGCAGTATTCATTTTCTAAAAATGTATCTAACAGTATATGGATTGTTTTGCTTAGCTTATCGGAAACATTCCAACTTGCATAATAAAGCTAATTCGGCTAAATAACGTACAGTCTTGGAAAAAAAAGTAAACACCCCCTACTAACTCTTCAACAAATTATCGTAGAAGAAATTTACTGGTACCGAACGATTGGAAATAAAGTCTACTTTTAAATGATGTATATAAAATTTGCTATAAAATCTACATATTAAAACGAACCATAACTTTGTTTTTTTCAATAGAAGTACACAATTCTGACAGCATAAATGAACTCTACACCCTTCAATTAGCCCCCAAAATTTTTTTTATGCAATTCGTACCATAAGTTTCCGAGAAATTATTTATTTTAAAACGAGCGTATTTTAAGGGCTATATCCAAATTGAAGTTCGTACTTGATTGCTACCCGAGAGAGCCCCCTTCTTGATCAAGGCACCTGAAGCGCCACTCAAGGAATCAATGAAGCCTGTTAGATTACAGAATAGTGGAATAAATTTCAAAATATCTACTCACTTCTATCATAGACGGCCCTTTAAACCATCATTTTGCCATCAAAAAAATCGAAGGTTGCGATTCTTAATTTTTTCAAATATTAATTTCATAATTTATAATTCATATTATAAAATTATAAAAATTGCAAATTCAGCGTATTTATGTTTGGGTATATTAGTATTATTGCTTCAAAAAATTAGCACATTAGGACCATAATTCCAGGAGATATAAATAAAAATATGAAAATGCAATTTAACATTACAAGCACTAAATTTTGAATGTTTGTAATTCAAAAACTTATCATTCAAATGATCTGAAATTCGGTTTGTAGGCATAGTTTGAACCGAAGATTTGAAATATCGCGTTAAAATTGGGTATTGCCATTGAAAAAAAATGAAGTTTGGATTCGTTTTAATATGTAGATGGCCCCCTAAGAAATTTTTATATACATCATTTAAAAGTAGACTTTATTTCCAATCGTTCGGTACCGGTAACTTTCGTCTACGATAATTTGTTGAGGAGTTAGTAGGGGGTGTTTACTTTTTTTTTCCACGACTGCACATATCGCTCATCCGCAAGGAAAGTGACACAACTCGTAAAAATTCATTTTGCGTTTTATTTCACTAATAGGTTTTTCATGGCACCTCTTGCTACAGGAAGGGTTTCATAAGTGTAGTTATCCGGAAAATCGCTTTATTACGCGATATTTCTATTCGTGACCATAGAAGGGGGGGTAAAGTTGCTTAACCCTCCAACTCTGATCTACGTCTTCATTCTTAAAGGCTTTACACTTTTATGCACGTTTTTACTGCTCCATGCAGAACTAAGCGCTATAACTTTATGTTATATTAAAAACATAGGTACGAATCTTCTTTTGCTTCTCCTACAAAATTTACTTCCGTCGAGACGTGTCACTTTTCTTGCGGAAGAGCGATATTATAGCGATAGATTTATTGAGTAGATAGATTTATTGAGTTATTTACCTTATTTGTTTTACTGTAAAACTTTACGTTTTTCAATAAGTAGTATCTAATCATAATTTAAATGCAAAATTCGCATTCATATCATAAAATTATTTTTTATTGCTGTTATTTTTTATTGTAAGATATTCCGTTTTTTTTCTCAGTAAACAATATCTATCCATTAAAAAATGGTTTATCTATTACCACTATTTTTATACGTGAGTAAGTTTGTTTAGGAATAAAAAATATTCAAATTAGCATTTCGAAAATGCAACAATAACACATTTTTATGATCTGTAAAGTTATTGATATTAATTTTCCCAAGGTTGTTGCAATTCGTAGTTACCGGCGATTTGTGATAACATCCCCGATGAAGCTCGAAGCCATTTTCTCTCTTTAAAAAGGCCATTCGTCTTGGAAGTTCCGTCTATAAAACCCTTTCTTTTAAAAATAAACAATACACGATGCGCAATTACAGTAGAAAAAAAATAAAACAGGGAAAAAAAATATTATTTTCCCCACTTTTAAAATATCCATTTGTTTTAACCCTGTGAGCGTTTTAAGGTCTTTCCTGCATTTTCATAAAAATGCGCATAAAACTAATGATTTAAATTTTCTTTCTCTGTTTGTTTGACATACATCTTAAAATATAGTTCTGCTAAAAATATTTTCGTCTATTTCGTATATTTTCTTTAAGTTGTTTTAAAGAAACGGAAAAATACGAGCAAACCGCTTAGGCGGTTACAACTTTTTTGTAGGATATACGGTATTCAAAAATTTCTGAATTTTAATACGCAATTTTTAATCATTTTACAAAAACATTTTCCACAATTCTGTATGGATAATCTTGTTAATTTTATCGAAAACATTTCAACTATTAATTTCATATCCAAAAATATCATATATATACCATAATTTTGCGTGATTTGTTTTTTCTTTAAAGCCTTCAGACTGAAAGCATTCCCGCCTATAAAGCATACGGTTTAGGCACGTGGCACGGTGATGTCAGTTTTCACTGTTTCTTTTAGTTATTGATTTATTTAATTATTTTTTTTAAGGAAGATGTCTCATTTTCAGTAAATTTCTGCGATTCCTTAAAAAGTATCTTACCTATTAATACTATGTTGAACATTTTGTTTAGTTCTTTGGTATTCACTTCGCGACTTGCGGCACTCAAGTTCATTCTATGCGGCCCATCAATTTTAGAACACAATTTAAAAAATATATAAATATACATATACACATATATTTTTTAAAATGCATTTTTTAAAGGTCTCGTGATTGTTTTTTTTTACAACAAAGGTAAACATAAGGATTCTGTATATGTAAATTTTTATTGTATATATGTAAATTTTCCAATTAATAATCCTAGCACTGGAATAGAATATTGAAAAAGGAATACATAGAACCTCTTACAGCGTTTTATTTCGTTTTCAAGAACTTCCCTATTAGCTAACATAACTAATGCACCACGCATTAAATTTTAAATTATTAACTTTGGTTAAAATTTATATTTACGTGTCAATTATTGGTATACAATAAAAGTTCATTATTAATTATGTTATATATAGTACATATATATATGACCATAAAAATGTAAGTGCAGTCATTTCTCGTCTAGAATCTAGGTTCTTGCTAAAATTTTAATGAGAACCAATGTCTAGTTTGTGAGAAATATTTAAGAGTAAATAAGAAAAATAATAATATTCATGTGATAGTACTATATTTTATTGAGTTATTGACGGTTTATTATTATTATTATTATTATTATTATTATTATTATTATTATTATTATTATTATTATAAATCTTTCCGTTATTCAGAAAGGAGTATCTATTCTATAAAAAAATATCTTATCTGAATGCTCTGTGAAAATGTTTGTTTAGCTTATCAATATATGTATAATATATATATATAGTTTTCACAAGATTCTTGCAAATGGCAGATACTTCCAAGCTGTTATAATATCCCCCCATGAAGCTCAAGTCAAAAGCTCAGTCATTACCTCTCTTTAAAAAATACTTAGTCTTGGAAGTTCTGTTTGACAAATCCATTCATTTCTATACCAACAATCCACAATTAGCAATTTCAAGGGGCTAAAACAAAACAGAAGAAAAATAAAATATTTCTCTTGCCTTCAAATCATTAAAAACACCTGTTGAATATTTCGGATTTAGAATATTCTGAATTTTAATGCACAATGATAATTTATTTTTAAAAATACTTTTTGATAATCCCGTTAATGTTATCGATACTATCTCAGATATCAATTTGAAATGCAAAAACATAACAATACATACATCGCAATTTTATTGTTTGTTTAGACTCAGGTTAAAGGGATTTCAACCAACCTTATACGTTAGGTGCATGGGAAGATGTTCTCTGTTCTCTCTGTTTGTAATTACTATTATCTTCATTTGTTTCAGCAAGATGTTCCGTTTTCATTAAGCATTGGCTGTTGATTATAAACTTCTTATCTATTAATACCTGTTAAAAATTTTGTATAGTTTATCGTAATAGTTTTATTGATAGTTTAAAATCCAAAAATAATATACATAATTTAATCTTATGTCTAATATGCTTGTCATAGTATTATATTTAATTGAGTTATTGACGATTTTTTATTTATTTTATTTTATTTTTTGCTATCATCAAAAAAATATTTCATTATTTGAAAAAGCGGATTTATTCATTAAAAAAATCTTATCCATTAACAGTCTGGGAAAAATTTTGTTATTATTTAGCTTATAAAGAAAATATTCAGCTTATTAAAAAAAAGCATAAGCATCAGCTAACAGTTTAAAATGGAAAACAACATACCTTTCCTTACAAGAATTTTATGCTTTGTAGAGTTATTAGTGTAAGTTTTCACAAGGTTGTTGCAATTCGCAGCTACTGCCGAGTTGTCATTATATTCCTGTTGAAGCCCAGTCATTTTCTCTGTTTAAAAAAACACTTCGTCTTGGAAGTTCCGTTTGCAAAATCCGTTTTTTTTTTTTTTCTAAATCAACAATCCACAAGTCGCAAGTATGCATGCGAAAAGCAAAGCAGGAGAAAAAAAAATTATATTTCTCCCGCCTCCCAAACAGCCACTTGTTTTAAAAACACGTGTCGGATATTCCGGATTCAACACCGCATCTTTTCGGGATCAGGTCTTCCTCCTGCGCTTCTTTCTTCATGGTTACTGATTCTGTGTTTGTTCTCCTTGTCCTGGAGGTCTTCGGAGAGATGGGTTGCCAGCCGCGCTTGGCGGGGAAACCCATTTTCCGCCAATATTTGTAAATGAAGAATGTCTTCCTTGGGAATACTAATGATAAATGAATGAACGCAGGTAAAATATGCTTTCAAAATCCAATGACCGTTAAATGTGTATACACATTTGCCATATATATTTATTGAAATATTTTTTAAAGTTTACATTGTATTTTAAAATACTTTATATTTAACGTATATTTCAATGTAATAATTATTTAATGCATTAACTTAAAAACACTATTATTAAACGACCTGTTATTTTTTTTTAAAGTAAATATTGATTTAAGATTTTAAACAAGATTATTGCATCTATTACAGTAGATTTTCGTTACAATGAACACCACGGGACCGCTGAAATATTTCTTTGTAACTATTTGTTCGTTGTAACGGAATTACTCCTATTTATCTAATGAATTACATATACACGAAAGCTAATTATGTAAGATAAATTTACCTTTCGTTATAGAAAATTTTAATGGAATACTAGTTAAATTAACATATAAAAAGTTAGCAAAATAAAATTCAATTTTAAAAATACAAAATTACGGACTAACTTTTATTTAGTACATTATTGTAGAAAATCTGTGATTTAGTTTGTACAACGGAATGTGTAGTTTTTGATAACAAAAACGTGTGTAACGAATGAATGTGAGAAACTACTTCCTCTGGAACATTCTTTTGATGAGAAACAAAAGCACGAATTTCTCCAAGCATGAAAGAGCTCACGAAAAGGTAACTTTTGAATCGTCGGTAACATCAATATCGTCATCAATACATTGGTACTTTTAATGCACAAAATTAATCCCGGAAAATCGGTTTTTCGGATGCTATCAGAACTCAACAGCTGCATAACTGAAATTATGCATGCAATTGTAACAGAAAAATGTTAATTTTAATTTTACTGTTAATGTTAAGGCTGTTAATTCTATATGTTTTTCAGTTAAACATGTTTGCTGAACATGAAAATATTTACTTGAGACCTCATAGCATCCGGAAAATCAGTTTTCTGGGTAGAGAGAACTGATTAATGCTCTGTAAAAGCTACTCGGAATCGTTTTTGAAACCTACGGGCAGCTAATAAAAATTTATTTTTATTAATTCTTCTTTAAATTTCAAAGATTTCATTATATATGTACATGACTATAAAATGAAAACGTACATTATATATTTACATTACATATGTACATTATATATGTACATTTTATGCGTACATCAACATTATGTACGTAAAAAATTAAAACGTCTTCATCATCTTCATCAAACAACACATTAGGCCAATTCATAGAAGCTATCTTACACAAATCACGGATGTCAATTTGTTTTGTAGTAGTCTTCTCTCTTCTGTTATTTAGGTAGTCATTTCGCATGATGTAGAGTTTCGTAATTTCTGCATGGTTGAACGAACGGCTGCGTTCAGAAAAGTTGATAAATGTATTCAAGGCAGCAGCTACTTGATTCCAACTGATGTTGTTTGAATCGTCCACATCATTTACATCAGAATCAACGTCTGTGGGGGATCCAAAGGACTCTTGGGTTAATAAGATTTTGAATGATGGTCTCATCTGTCACAATTTCCTTTGTTGGATCACCAAAATCTGCTTTAACCCACTCTTATTTCTTTTCGATTCAATTGTGTTTCCGAAAGTCCTGCCGAATTACACAGCATGCCGGACCTTAGGATGCCGGATTAGGGGATGTTTACTGTACTTCAATCCATATTAAAGTAATGTGGATTTAAAAATATTCCAATGTTTTATCTAGAAAAACGAAAAGCTTTTGAGAAATGAAGTCATTGAAAATGGACATTTTTATTGAAGTTTTAATCTACATTATAAATATAATTTCTTACTTGAAATTTAATAATTAATCAAATTAATAAATAACAAAATTATTTATGTACACGTTTCTAAATTTATGATAAAATTAAATTTCTAAATTCTATTTCTAATTTTTCTTTCTCCCACCGCCTCAACAATAATAATAATAACAACAACAACAAAATCGAAAGTGTTCGTGCATATAAACACAATACATTTGGTTGTTACGCAGCTCGTTAAGATTAAATTATAAAAGTACCATCGAGGAATATTTTGCAATGAGACAGATACCTCGTGCATTTATTAAATAACAAACATTTAATGAAGTAAAAGTAGTTTAATATGCAATTTTAAATATGAAAACTAAATTAAAAATAACAGGTTTCGCATTATTGGAAAAAATACTATTTAAATATCTTGCTTGATGCTTTGATAATAAAAAATAACAGAGAAATATATATAGATATATATTTAAATTAGAAATATCATTATGAAAATGTAAAAATTAACTTTAAATGGTATTTAAATCCATTTAAAACATACTAAAATGGAATTAGAATAATAATAATAATTAAATTTTACAAATCCAAAAAATAAAATAAAATAAAAGTAACTCGCGATTTTCACAGTTTTTATTTTTTAAAGATGTGATGTAAAATAATTTTTTTATTAACATAAAGTTTGACCATTTTAAAAACATGTGTAGACAATTGTTTTTTTTTTTCTTAGCTAGGCATTTTTATTGAACATATGTATAATTTTTCTTTTACAATACAATGAATGTATAAAAAAAATTAGTAATTATTAAGGAAAAAATAAGTAGTGTTAAAAATATACAATTAGCTATATATTTTTACATCATTTTCCACTTACACAGCCATTTCGTTAAGAAACGAAAAATAAATATTTAACTGATATTTTTCTCATTTTTTTTTAAGTTCATCTTATTCCGATTTAAAAATTAAACTACTGAATTAAGCTTCTCACGCAACTCCTTTGTTATTTCTAAAAGGCAAAAGGCGAAAAACAGCCAAATATGGATAACTGATTTTCATTTCACTGATCTGCTTTTCTTTACACAAGTCAGTGTGCGGAAGGATGGCAAAGAGAGAGGATGCATCGTTTAAAAAATATTTATTTTAGGCAAGAAGAAGAAAACATGAACAAAAAAATCTTGCTTTTGTGGGCAGATTTTATTTACTCGGTAGAGTTATGATAAATAATGGAAAAAATCCCTTTTTTAAAAAAAAATAAATATTTTTGAAAATTCTTTTCTAGATGCATACGTTGAAAACACCAGCTGTGTACAATAGTTTTGTATTTAAGGCTTTTACTTCTTGTTTTGTAGTTGTGCACTGTTAAAAATTTCTGTAAAAACACAGGGGAAAAAAGATACTCTGTAAATTTACCCTAGTTCTCGGTTAAATGCATTTGATTGAGTTTCTCACTCATCATTTTACAGATATTTCCCCTTTTTTATATAAAATTCCCGGTAGAAATTTCCATCTCTATTTAAAGGTATCTTTGATTCTTGGGATTTTCATCGACAATCACTTTGCATTTGTTTCATTCATCATGTGCATGAAGCTTGGTAATATTAAAAGAAAACTGCGTAGTACTATTTTAATGCTATTATTATTATTATTTCAATGATAAATACGTTATAAAAATATATTAATCTTCTAATAACATATTACACAAAATGAAAAAAATAATAAAATCTTAAAAATTCAATTTAAAAAATAAACTACATTTTTTTTCGTTTATTTTTTTATCATTTCTTACTAAAAAACTCTTTTAAAAAATATTAGCGCATTAAAAAATAAACAGAATGTGACAATTTTGAAAAATTCTTCAAAACATTATTGTTGTAAAATATGAATTACATTAAATTTTTTATAAAAAAATAAATTTAAATATTTTATTTATTATTTAAACTAGTTTTTCAAAATTATAATTAAAACTGATTTAAATATTTTATTTATTATTTAAACTAGTTTTTCAAAAATATAATTAAACACACCAAAAATTAAAACTGATTTCAAACATTTTAGTCGATATTAAATTAGTATTATGCATCGGTCTAAAATAAATTAAAATAAACCATATACGAATTTCCTAACGAATATATTTGAATCGAAATTTTAAAACATAAATTCCGTTTAAATATTTATTACTTAAAATTATTTTCATTTATTTATAAAAATATATGATATGCATTATGTTCTTAAAACCATAATCTAAACATAGCCTAAAATCGTGAAATTCCCATAAACATTTTAATTTTTCCATGTATTCATGAAAAAGGTAATCTATTTTAACCCTGTATGTACTGAATTATGAATTCATAAAAATTTTATCTTGTAAAGCATTTTTCGTGATTTTTTAAAACTACATTAGACTATTTACGTAATCATTTAATACATTTTAAAAGGATTAATTAAATTTCAATTTATAGGTATTTTGTACCATATTTATAACCCCAGTCAAATCTGTTATTTTAAATATTTTTCTTAGTATTTTGTAGAATTAGGAAATGTACAAATATAATGTTCTTACAACAGAAATATAGAAATATTTCCAAATTGAAAATCTCCCCCCCCCCCCTGAAAGCTGAGAAGGTGCAAAGGCAAAAGAAATCATCCTTTAAAAAATATTTTTGTTTTGTGTAACCAATAATGCTTTTCCAACAAGATAAAGTAATGCATTTATAACTCATTCTAAACTTTGTTACTACTAATCCATGTATGAAATGAATTTTATAACAAAGTTATTTTAAGGGTACTAAAAGGTTCCGCCCATTGATAAAGGGTTAAGTTAAATGTAATTAATCTGTTAGATGGCAGCAGTAAATATCATTTAACCCTTAAATGCCTGATTTTTCAAAAATCATTGTAAAAATGTTTTTCGGCTTTCATTTTTTAAATAAATCATGGGAAAAATAATTAATAAAATCATATTTTGTTTTAAGTATGGTTTACGGCTAAAAAACTGTTTGTTACTAATCGGCAATACTGGTCTTTAATTGGAAAAATAATTTTCCTTGATGAAATGCTATAATATTAAACACACAAGAATTTTAGGAACTATAATAAGAAATAAATTTTACTTGCTCACTGCAGAACAAAATAGGGTATTTCGCAAGCTTCCAAACAAAACAAAAGGAACACGTAGCAACAATTGAAAAAATAAATCTATCTTCATTCTTAAACAGCACAAGTTTTGCCATCTATATGTTAAAAATCAATATAATAATATTTTCAGAATGTATTTTATTGGCAACATTAGGCGTTATAGCTTCAATATTATTCTAATAGTATTTTAGAAGCCTAAATTGGGTATGTTGCCGAAAAGCAACACTCGGCATTTAAGGGTTAAATTTATATAAAGCCTGTTGGGGGGGGGGGGGGGAAATCACCTCTTCCGAATTTCTATGAATAATCAAACTCCCCCAGTGAAATCATTGAAAAGCGATAACAAGAAGGGCAATAGTTTTTATATTCGCTGAGTCATAAAAGACATCCTTCCTTTGCATACAGTAGTAACAGCTCCTATAACACAGTCAGTAAGATGTTCATCGAGGACTCTTAATCAAATCACGGGCGGCTCGAAATAAATCTCGTAAAACTTAAATGGTTCAGCAGTTCAATTTCACTCGAAAAATTCTAATTCTTCGAAATTAAAAAATTCACTAATCTCTAAAAATAAATTAAATTATTACTATTTAAACTAAATAAATGTACAGAGTCTTGTGTATTTTTAGCGATGTGAATTTACAGAGTCTACTGTAAATTTACCGAATACTTTCTCTGTTCTCTCTGAGCAGTTTGCCCGTATTTTTCCGTTTCCCAAAAACAACTGAAATCTGCTGTAGAAAAAAGTATTTTAAACAGAATTTTTTTTTTAAATGCATGTCATATAAAGGGACATGAAGTGTATTTTAGAAACAAACAGGGAAAGAAAAATTAAATTAAGATTATTTTTATAAGCATTTTCATGAAAATGCAGAAAAGCCCTCAAGACGTCCGGAGGATTAACAGAATCTCTGTTTTTCTAATCTACGTCATTTTACAAGAGACTTAAGATAATGTATTACGAGTAGATTCTGTGTAATTTAACAGAATTTTTTTTAACACTGTACGCTGTTCTAGAGGAATTAAAAAAATAGATATATGGCGTCATGATTAATTAACTAATTGCATTGGGTGATTAATTACTGACGAAGCTTCATTTTTTACATTTAGAACAGAATTACGAGTTAGCGACACAGCGTATATGAATATGCTATGCACAGTTCAAGTAAAAAAAAAAAATATTTTGTTCAAAACTATTAAAAAAAAATCTTTATTTGAACATAAAGTTACGGTCAGCAGGGAACATGAGAGAAGCTCTGGAAACCGAAAATCTATCAATATTATAAAACAGGAACATCTCCGTGAAACACGATGATAATGTCATACTGACGGCGACAACGATGTAAGCAATTTTAATTACTCCTAAGCATCGCATAATTAAGATTTTTACACAGTCAAAAATGTACTTTCAAATGAAATAAATCTTAAAACTCTATCTCTAGTTACTTATTTTATATGGCGAATAGGTACATTTATTACTAAAAAATATATCCCTCTCTCTTATATGGATTTTTCTCATATCCGGAATTATTCTAGCCCACATTAGTTCGGTTATGGGAGCATTGAGAGACAGCAAAAATGTTTCAAAATACGAGAAAAAATATATTTTTTCTATTTTAAAGTAAAACACCATTTGATTTTTTTTTCTCTTTTTGGTACAGTGACAGGGTTCGTACGGTACCGTTATTTTCAAGGCAAAATATCAGTACTTTTTAATAGAAAAATAAATCCAGTTTAAAAGTGCGAAATTTCGCCTTATTTAAGGGGCACCAGTATTTTCTATACAAAAATACTGGCACAGAAGAATTTTTTAGTCGGAAAATTCAAGGACCTTGAGAGAAAAAAACTCAGACTATTGAAAATGTATTAATGTTTAATGCATAATAAAACACTAATTCCTTTGACGTGAAAATTATGTATACATATAATTAAAAAATACCCATTGTACAAATAAGATACTTAAGAATACAAGAAAAATGTAAATTTTCAAATCGATTTTAAAATTTTTTCAATAAGAGTCTTTCCTGTGTCAGAAATTAAATACATTTATTCCTTATTTCATTTATTCCTTATCCCTATGTGAGCCGCAGATTTAAAAAATAGGACAAGTCCATTTTATGTTATTTCTACATATTTGAAGTTTTTCATTTTTATGAATTTAAAAATATTTGTTAGCAGTGACTTATTTTATTTTATTTCAGTTTTTATTTCAAGTAAATTTAATATCCAGTAATGGTAATCCCTGTTAGCTGAAAAACACGAACGAAAAATCATCCGCCCAGCATGGATTATGAAACACTTTCCAACACATTCAGAATACTGTACAAAACTTAACAATCTATTAAAGTGAAACATGTCTGAATAAACAATTTAGAAAATGCATAACGCATTTGAAAACCTAATTTCTGCATTCACCGCGAATAGTACGAAAAATATCCGAATTTTTTTGTGCAGCCTTGCATATGGTCTATAGATTAATATGTATATTACACAGTATGCTAAAATTTACCGGGCTATGAGTTCATAGCACATTTGAATTTCCCATTCAGCAATTTCCGTCAATAAACGGAAATACACCCAAAATCTTTTGTGTAGCCCTGTATATGATCCATAAAATTTACACACACCAAGTAATGTGCAAAAAAATCCTTCATGGGCAGTAGTACTGTAGCCAAATACTTTTGTATGTCCCTGTAAATGAACGATAATTTATATGCACACCAGATACTACAGTAAGCCTTTTGTAGTACACCTCAGTTATATATACAAATTTTAATATATTTAAAATAGTGTAATATCATTAAAATACACCGCAAACGATTTTTCGGTCATAAGCAGTAATGTAACGGAATTTTTTGAGTGTCCTTGTAAAAGAACCGTAAATGCTACACATTTCACTTTCAATATGGAACATACCACAGTAAATACTAATAACATAGGGGAAACTTGGGATACTTGACCAAATTGTTAGTTTTTGATTGATAAATACTTTTTTACGTTACTGATGGATGTGTAAATGCAGTCTATATATACTTAATGAAATATTACACAATATTTATTATTATTATTCCGAAATATTAATTATAAAAGGTAGAAAAATATGAATATTCAAAACTTTCAACTTAGGTCAAGTATCCCAATGTATAGGGATACTTGACCCACCCATAAGGGATACTTGACCCAAGTCAGAGATTTGAGAGTATGATTAAAAATAATAAACAAAACACTTTTACATAAGAACAAAATTAATATTAAGGTTAATATTTTTTTATTTTTGTCAAATAAAATTAATACTTTTAATTTTTAGTACATGGGCCTAACATTAATGTACCCAATTTAAATTTTTATTGCAGAAAGTTCAAAATATTAGCAGTCTGAAAGTGCATTCTGTGCCTAAACAAGTTCCAGAATAAGAAAATAACAATTTATTTAACATACTCAAAATGTAAAGTCATATTTAAACACAAAACATGTAATTCTATCATTTATGTATAAAACTCAGGTGGATGAAGAAAAGTTTCTATTTGGTCCAGGCCAGCTTATGATACATCATTCATTTCAAGCCATTTAAATCGCGTACCATCCATTCTTCTTGCAAACTGAATAGCAAGCCTGTCAGAATTGATTTCAAGAACCTTTCCAACAAATATTCTTATAATCCGTTTCACGCAATATTTGATAAGAACCCCGTCATTTACTTATAATATTTATATTATTTACTTATAATACTTATATTTATAAGTTTATAAAATTTAATATTATAATATTTTTAATTCATAAATAAAACATGCTAAATGTATTTGAATAGTACGAATTTCAATCTTGTGTCAAGTATCCCTAGGTGACTTGGGTCAAGTATCCCTAGTTGCATATTTACTACATAACCCTAAAATGCAGCCATTTGCTAATGAGAAGATTAATGTTATTAGATATTTTACTGTAGCTAAAGACATGTACAAAACAAATGACCAATTAAAAAAGTCTTACCTTTAAACAGAAAAAAATATAACATCAGAGTTTACCGAACAAAAAATTTACTTTTGGAGCATGAAAATGCATTTTGTCTGATAGTTTAAAAACTTTCGGAATGATTAAGTTATTATTTTCAACATGTGGTCAGCTAACTGAAAGAAAGAAAGTGTTGCCACTTCCAGCTTACAAAACTTTCCCAATTCTGAGAAAAAGGCCATGGGTCAAGTATCCCTATGGGTCAAGTATCCGAAGTTCCCCCTATATTAATTTCATGACAATCTGAATATATTTACGCGAGTTAGAGCACGGACAGACAGACAAACTGAATTCACAAACACTTTTAACCCTTTAGTGCGCAGCTTTGGATATATGCAAACAAGTGTTTTTAATTTGATTTTTTTTATTTGTATATACCTCATTCACACCAGAAAATTAAAATAGCAATATTTGCTTTAATTAATAACAGACATTCCGTATTTAAATAAAGCGAAATTAACCATTGAAACAGATTCTCTGAACTACGTAATTTCTAGAACGTATTCTATCATTGGAATTAAAGGGTTAAAGGTTAAGTTTTATAAAATAAATAATTACATAAAATAAGATATTTGTAGACATACTTACTAAAATATTTACTAATTTGCAATATTTTAGCGTAAAACAGCCATAGGACGGTAGTTTTTACTTGTATTGCAGATGTGCAACAGAAAAAAACGATTGAAGTATTATATGAAAAATGTATCCCTGATTTTTTTTTCATTATTTTTCCTGTGTAATAAACCTTTCAGAGAATCATATATAATTTTTTCGAAACAAAATCGCGCATTTAAGTGTTAAACCATGTTGAAAAGTGTTAAAAATCATGGTTTTGGCATGTGCCAATGGACATGCCTTACTTTCAAAAGCAATGATTTGTTCTAAACGCTGATTTTCTTTGAATAGAATATAATTATGACAAAAATTTGTTTATTTTATTAATTTATTTGTATATTTATTGCGTTTCAATATTTTATTCATCTTTAGAAAAGTTTCTATAAAACAAACAAATTTATTTTATAAAAAAAATAAAAAAATATATTTAGTAATAAATTGTCTGCATATAATTATATTTCTTTTTTGATTGCTTAACCTCTCGGTGACGAACGACCGGTATGCGTGCCATTTCCTGATTCAATTAGGCAAAAATTTCTGTTTTGAAAAACCGGTGATAAACGATTCAAAATTCTGTAAAAGACCCTCGTCCCGAAGGAGTTAATATTTTGAATCCTTCATTTTAACTTTTGCGAAAGGTATCTTACCTTTGTTTCTACGACATCGAGAAGTAAATAATAATAATAATAATAATAATAATAATAATAATAATAATAATAATAATAATAATAATAATAATAATAAGTAATTCCGTTTGTTTACATTACACATAAACATTACATACATAAACTTTAGACTGAATTTTCTCGAAATGTTGTTTTTTAAATTTCGATGTACCTTTTTATAGAAACTACTACGCATTATTGTTTGTAATCTTGTCTGAATATTTTACACATATCCCTGATCAATCTGAAGCAAACTTTTTTTACAAACATATATACAAAATTTTTATTAAAAAAATTCTCTTTCAAAAAATGCAAGTTTTTTGGTATTTAACAGTGCTTTTTATTCCAGATTTAAAAAAACAAACAAAAAAAACCTAAAGAATATATGTTTATAAATAAATAACGTTTCATCTGTATAAAATAATAATATTTTTGTTCTGGATTTGTTTTTAAATGTTCCTTCGCGGAAAAAAAAAAAACTATTTCTTACAGGCAAAGTTCATATAATTGTCGTTGACTGTATAGATTTGATGATCCTGAAGTAACCAAGAACTAAAAAAAGCAAATATTTAAAATTTCGTCAAGGATAGATTTTTTTTTTTCAAAATTAAAAAGAATTGTGCGCATTAAATGCGAAAATAGTGGTATTTTTTATACACTTTATTATGTTTATTATATATTATTCTATGATCTATACAGTTTAAAAATTTATTATTAGTCCAATACTGAAGTATACGTTGGCCCCCACTAATTGCTTTGTCATGGCCAAGCCCGACGAGGTTGCGCCGGCCATGCTGTGTTGATGTAGGGTTACCTAGTGAGTTTTGTAAAGAGAGTGGCGTTTAACTTTATAAGGGGAATTAAATATCGAACTGAGTTGAATTCATTTTTGACTAAAGAAGGGCTGTATCAGTTGATTGACTAGGCAAGCATGCACTGTAAATTAAAGTGTCTGAAATTCAAAGATTTAAGTGTCTGAAACGGAGTGTTCAGTTTTCAGACATTTTAAAATGTCTGAATTTTTTCAGACACTTTTCGTGTCTGAATTTCAGACACTTCAAACGTCTTAATAGCATCCATTTTTTTTGTAAGCATCATACGTAGCCATGTTTGACCACGTTGAATCCTGGAAAAATATTTGGCAGGGGTCCTGCCCCCCCCCCCCCCTATAACCGGATTTTTTTGGTGCTCCCAATTTTGGTACGCAATTTTTGTTAAGCTGATAATTTAAATCTTTTACGACATTTTACTGATTATAATCAATATTTTGAACTTCAGGAGTAGAACAAGATTAAAACAAAAAATATTTATCTAAATATTAGATTTTTAAAATTTGTTTTATTTTTAATCTTATTTTACTTTAAAAGTTCAAAATATTGATTATAATCAATACAATTTCGAAACAGATTTAAAATATAAGCTTTACAAATATTGCACATCAAATTTTTGGGCACTAAAATCGTAGGGGGGCGGGGCACGACCCAGTATGCCCATTCTTTAATCAAGAAGTTCTTTTGCAAAAAATGCAACCCTGCATTATTGTTATCTCAATTGAGATGTCCGGTATTCGGGAGTATCCGTTGTGGAGGTTAATGGACATTCCCGAATAGCTATTCTGAAAGATCTATTTAGCGAATACTTTTTTAATCCGCATGGCATACATATTTGTATATTTTTACCTCACAAAAGCAGACATCTCCGATTATCGTACAAATTCAGCGGCAAGGGCTATTGAGGTCTTTTAAAGTACATGGATAAATATATATATTTCTTATAATCTTGTCCTACTCTACATCATATAATTTTAAAATAAATTTTTTTAAAAATTATATTGCCACATAGGCAATTTTACATATATATCAGATGATAATCACAACAGCAATTTAACTATGAATAAATAAATAAATATTCTACTTTACCCTTTGCACTCGAGGGCTCCGGAGCGGAGCCATTTAAAATTTGTCTTCAAACTCGAGGGCTCCGCTACGAAGACAATGCAAATAATTTTGTGATACCTGTCTAGAAAAGCCAAGATTACATTATATCACAAAATAATTTGCATTGTCTCTGTAGCGGAGACCTCGAGTTTGAAGACAAATTTTAAATGGCTCTGCTCCGGAGCCCTCGAGTGCAAAGGGTTAATATTGAGAAAAAAATTACTTCGGTATTTTGTTTATTTATATTTTGTGTTTTTTAATCTTGTCCTACTCTGTGTCTTGTCCTACTCTAAAAGTTCAAAACTTTCATTATAATCAGTGCAAGATTTAAGGTATCAACTTTACGAAAATTTCATACAAAATCCCCCCCCCCTCCTCCCCGAAAAAAAAATAAAAATCCTTATCATTTAAAAATTAGATTTTTTAAAAATTTATATTGCCACATGGGCTTATTGTTATCATTCCTATGAGCTACTAAACAAAACATCTTTAAAGCAAAAAAAAAAAAAAAAAAAAAAAAAAAAAAACGTTAGCACATCATATTACTATGATACAAACTTGCAATGCTTATCAGTAAAGTCTAATTGGAAAACGACCTTCGAATCCACACATGCAGCGAAATCTAAATAAACAAATGATTTCCTTTTTCCTGACTGGCTTACTTCTATGTTTCCAATTCAAAAGTTTTCACACATTAAAAGATTTAATAGCTTTAGAAACATATCTAAGAAATACTTGAGATAAACATTCATTTTCAATTATATATAAATTTCATGAAAAGCAATTGATTTTCTTTTCCAAAAGCGAAAGTTTATAAATATATTTTTTATTTTCAGCTGAATATTGTTCAATGGAAAAAAAAAAGGCAATCCCGAAAATCCCGGAATTTTCCAGTAAAAATTCCGGTATTTTCGGGGTTAAAATTAAAGCGGGATCCCGGGATCTCAATCCGGATCCATTGAAACTAAGAACTGCCATATTGAAAACAAAACAAAACAAGAGAATGAACTTAACTTTTAAATATGTCTGTTTTTTAGTCATGTTATTGCTTTAAATTTGAGAAAAAAGATGAGAATAAATAATACATAATTTGTAATAAAAGACAACGTCATAAATTTAAAAATATATACTTCTAGAATTAGTGTTTTTTTTCCAAAAAGATTCAAAACTAATTAAATTTCATGTAAGATTTTGTTTAGTACAATAAATAAAATCATAAAAGACACTAATTTTAGTACTATAAAGAAATTATAACACTTACTTCAATCGCTGTTTGCAAGAGGCAAGAAATATTCCTCGATTTGAAATTTTAAAAAATACCACAACCACAGTGAGGGAGAAAGATTTTCACCAGTTTAAAAGGTAATCCCATAATACATCCGACTAGCCATATTTAAAGAATGAGATGTTTCATCCTCAAAACAGGACCCGCCAGACAAAAGTTTCTTTATTTTTGCCAGCTTCAACAGAACGAAGATGAATAACACAATATTATTGATATAAATTAATACGAGTTAACACTAAGCCCATTGCACACGCTTTGTAGAATTTTCGGGTGTAATCTTCAACCGTCGTCTACTTCTGTTCTGTGTCTATCCCGCCCTTATATCGACGACAGCTTCTAAGAGACATTTGATGTCGAGCACACACGTCAGATGTATGTATTCAATAAATAAATAATCCAAGTTAATACGAATTAAAATCGCAGTACTTCACATTTCGCAAAAAACGAATTAAAATACACGCGTACATAAAAACAAACTTCGTTTGAATTACAACGTATACCACTTCGAACGAAGACATCTAAAACGCATGCGCAACTGGGAGTGCTAATTCCCCCTGGTGGTTATTGCGTCGGAAGAATCAAAACGTCTTAAATTAAGACACGTTTAAAGCAATGAAGTGTCTTAAAATAAGACGTTTGCGGATATTTTAGACATTATTCTCAGTTCGTTTACACCATGGTCATAGTAAGACACTTATGTATCTTAAATTAAGACATCTATAATGTCTGAATTTTCAGATTAAGACACTTAAGTGTCTAAATTTCTTTTTCAGTCACATATGTGTCTAAATTTAAGACGCTTCTATTTGCAGTAAAGGAAATATTTTGTTGTGTATTTGTTTTGAATTTGAATTGTTTGAATAATTTAATTTTGGTCTTAATATTTGGAGGGGGACGTTGCATTTATAAAAAACTATTTTTTAACTTTATACCTTCTGTGCCTGTCGCCCATGCCACGATAGCCATGGTTTGTTTTTCCGTTACTCATTTTTAGTTTGGTTAATTTAATTTATAGTTCATTTTGGTTTTATTTTATTGTTTAAGTGAATTATTGCTATTTGATTTCAGTCTATATTGTGCGGTGGGTGATGATATTTATAATTTTAATTATACATATATAAATATATATATATATATATATATATAATATTTATATATATATATATATATATATATATATATATATATATATATATATATAATATTTATATATATATATATATATATATATATATATATATATATATATATATATATATATATTTAAGAAATATATATATATAAGAATATATAAGAAATATATATAAGAAATATATATATATATATATATATATACAACCATTAAATAAACACTACCGACCACCAACTATATATATATGTTATACATTTATATATAAGTGTGCATGTACGTTATATTACATTCTAACATACATGCACACAAATATATCCATACATGCATACACATAAACATACATGCACACACACATATATATAATGGATATAAGTGTTATGTATACTTTGAATTTTTTATTTGACGAAGTGCACTTTACATTTAAAAGTCTAAGAAGTCAGTTGAGCGAATAAAATAATAGCATTATATTTTTCGAAAATTTTAAGCTACATATTATTCTACATGTAAGCATTAAAAATACTATTCGTGTTAAATAAAAACTCTTATTGAAATCCGAGTTTTTAGTTCATTACACAGACAGAAAAAAAAATTAAATGCATAATTTAAAAAATACATAATATTAATAAAAACAAGAAATAAAAAATCATGCTTCAAGCATATTATAAAACAGTTTCCAACACATTATGAATAATATAACAAAACTTCAGCGTTTTATAAGTTGAAATAGGATGTGTAATTGAACCATTTGGAAATGCATAACACATTAGAAAACCCAATTGCAGCAATTCCCATTTACTGTCGGAAAATTATCCGAATTCTTGATCCGAGCATCCTTGTATATGATATATGGATTTTTATCTATGCACTACATTTATGCAAAATTTTAGCTCAGTTAGGAAATACATACTACAGTTGAAAATTCCACTTGAGCAATTTTCGCTAGTCAGAAGAATGACATTTGAATTCTTTGCTGCAGCCCTGTGTACGAGGTATAGAATTTATACACAACAAGTAACATGCAAAAAGTAGTTAAATGTTAAAGCACATACCGAAATTGAAAATACTTTCAGCAATTATTGCTCACAGTACTGTAACCGATTTCTTTTGTGTCTTCCTGTAAATGAACGATAAATACTATATGAATGCTGTATTCTATAGTAATCATCTTATAGTGAAATTCAGTGATTTATACCAATATCAATACATTTCAAATAGCGTAATGTCATTAAAATACACTGCAAACGATTTTCCCCCATTGACCATAATGTAACGGAATTCTTTTGAGTGTCCTTGTAAATGAACTATTAATACTACACACTTCATATTTAATACCGAACATGCCATGGTAAACATCATTAACATATCAAATGCATTAAAATCCGAGTATATTTACGCGAGTTAGAGCAAGGACATACAGACGGCCAGGCAAACCCAATTCATAAACACTTTTCGCCCCACCAGTGGCTGAGAGGTTCTGCTCTCGAAGCTGGTAGACGGGAGGTGCTGGGTTCGATCCCAATCGCGCCCGTCGGCCTAATCGCTCAGAGTTTTCGTGGTTTTCTTCGAGCCATGGATTTCCATGCGTAAATACGAGTTAGGTTCCCTTAGAAAGACCCACATGGAGGGCACTCCCCCCTTAGGGCCTATATCCCTAGTGTAGATAATCGGCCGTCAAAAATCAACCAACCATCAACCAACCAACCATAAACACTTTTCGCTTATGTTGGTAAGTGTTAAAAAGGTATTAAATCTAGTGATGGGCGATAATGAGATGTTTTTCTCGATTTTCTCGATTGTATGGACATCTCGATATTTTTCGATTGTGTAAATTTTTTCTCGATGACTCCAGTTTACCAATTGCTTTTATACATCATATATTATATATTATATACGTCATACATTTATCAAGAATCGTCTGCGGGTGAACTGGAATGAGTCGGCGTTAATAAAGACTGGGTGACTTCGCCCGCTAGTGGGCTCCTCCTTTAATCGGGGCCCCTAAGTTATACGTAATCTTGTAATATGAAATCACGAACAGGATACCCACTATATACGACACCGTATAGCAGGCGTGGTGTGCACGCACTACAAAATATTGTAAAAAAATATAATCTCGAAACGAACGAATCTCGGATCAGATCTCTTGGGGTAGGGGTCAAAGTGAGCGGAGGGGCACAGTGGCTGCATAATAAGAATAATTCGTCACAGGTCTTTAGGCCTTTCGAACCATATGTCACATGAGTGGTCTGGATCTGAATTTAGAAAAATGCCCTTCCCGTGGGGTCAAAGAGGGGGAGGGGTGCGGGAGGTGGATAAAATGAGTAAGTGGTCATAGGCCTTTCCAACAATATGTCACATGAGGGGTCTCGGCTAAATTTAGAAAAGTGTCCACCGTGGGGAAAAAGTGGGGTGCGATCACCGGAAGTGCAGAACATCAATAAGTAGTCACAAACCTTTCCAACAATATCTCACATGTGGGGTCTTGGCTAAATTTGAAAAAGTGTCCCCCGGGGGGGGACAAAGTGGGGGGACTGTCACCGGAGGTGCATAACATCAATAAGTAGTCACAGATCTTCCCAACAATATCTCACATGAGAAGTCTTGGCTAAATTTTGAAAAGTGCCGCCCCGGGGGGGGGGGGAAGTGGGGGGGACGAACACCGTAGGTGCATAACATCAATAAGTAATTACAGACCTTTCCAACGATATCTCACATGAGGGGTCTTGGCTAAATTTGAAAAAGTGTCCCTCGGGGGGGCAAAGTGGGGGGGACTGTCACCGGAGGAGCATAACATCAATAAGTAGTCACAGACCTTTCCAACGATATATCACTTGTGGGGTCTTGGCTATATTTTTGGAAAAGTGTCTCCCGGGGGGGCAAAGTGGGGGGGGGGCGGACACCGGAGGAGCATAACATCAATAAGTAGTTACAGACCTTTCCAACGATATCTCACATGAGGGGACTTGGCTAAATTTGAAAAAGTGTCCCCGGGGGGGCAAAGTGGGGGGGACTGTCACCGGAGGAGCATAACATCAATAAGTAGTCACAGACCTTTCCAACGATATCTCACATGAGAGGTCTTGGCTAAATTTGAAAAAGTGTCCCCCGGGGGGGGGGGCAAAGTGGGGGGGACTGTCACCGGAGGTGCATAACATCAATAAGTAGTCACAGACCTTCCCAACAATATATCACATAAGAAGTCTTGGCTAAATTTGGAAAAGTGTCCTTCGGGGGGGTGGGCAAAGTGGGATGGCTGTAACCGGAGGTGCATAACATCAATAAGTAGTCACAGACCTTTCCAACGATATCTCACATGAGGGGTCTTGGCTAAATTTGGGAAAAGTGCCCTCGGGGTGCAAAGTGGAGGGGACGGACACCATAGGTGCATAACATCAATGAGTAGTCACAGACCTTTCCAACGATATATCACATGAAGGGTCTTTGCTAAATTTGGAAAAATGTCCCCCGGGGGGGCAAAGTGGGGGAGACTGTCACCGGAGGTGCATAACATCAATAAGTAGTCACTGACCTTTCCAATGATATCTCACATGAGGGCTCTTGGCTATATTTGGAAAAGTGTCCCCCGGAGGTCAAAGTGGGGGGACGGCCACCGGAAGTGCATAACATCAATAAGTAGTCACAAACCTTTCCAACGATATGTCACATGAGGAGTCTTGGCTAAATTTAGAAAAGTGTCCTGAAATTTCATATATTATAAATAATATTTATCGGAGGACTCCATAAAAAAATCCGATCTAAAATGATAAAAACGGAAAAAACTACCCCCCTCAGTGGGGTCCAAATTGGGGAGGGGAGGAAGAAAGTCTCATAATATGAAAGAGTCATACGAGAGCTTTCCGATAACATATCACATGACGGGTCCAAAAAAAGTTTGAAAATTGCTCCCCCTCCCTCCCCTCACCTTGGGCCCACTCTTTCGCCCTGGAATTTACGCAGCCCCCACTTTAAACTTTTTATGTTCAATAAATAATATTTACCGGAAGACTGCACAAAAAACCCACATCTAAAATGATATTTAAATTTATTATAGAAATCGGCTACGGTTTTAAAAATTTGTTCGCCCCCTCCCCACCCCCCGAATTTCACCTTCGGGGGGAAGAAAGGTTCATAATATGAAAGATTTGTCAAAGGGTTTTTCGATGATATGTCACAGGAAGAGTTCGGTAATTTTTTTTAAATTGTGCCCCGCCCACTCTCACGTCCCTCGGAATTCACCCGACCCACCTTCCTCTTTGAAATTTTTATATTTAATAAATAATATTTATCGGAGGACTCCGGGTATGTGACAGCTTTGTAGGGCTAAAAATAAGAAAAACATTGAAAATTAAAGCTTCATTTCACAGCTCATTGTCATGCCTATTTCTTTGTCCAGCTCGCCCCTCGATATCTCATCTCGGCCCTTCTTGGCCGAGCGCGAAATGACAATCATCGAGAGTAACATTTCGAGGAAGGACGAAAACTGATTTCTCATTCTAGACAATGTCATATGAAATGTTGAACAGAGACCGAGAGCGAGAAGCGAGAATGGCAATGGGAAGTGATGAGTTACAATCCATAAGATATCTCGAAGTAAGCGAAAGGTTTGCCCTCGAGCAGGGATGTCTCCTCGAGCAGTTTGCAGCAGCAGAAAATATATCTCGAAATGCGAGAGAGAGGGCGAGAGAAAGGAAGCTTTCAGAAGAGTCAAACTTACCGCGCTTCTGGTGTAAGTCATGATTTCCCAAAGGAGTGCATGTTCTTTTCCATTCACTTTTGTTATTAACCGATATGGGTTAGGAGGCATAGTGGTTTAAGTTATCAGTTCGGGTTTCAGTTGTTGATATAGAAGTTTTCTAGTGAATTTGGCGGCGCCAGTTTGTCTTTGATTTTCAATGTTTCTCTTATTTTAGCCCTCCTAAGCTGTCCCATATCTCTTAATATTAGAATGCTATTGTTAAAACAAAACTGCACTGCAAATTATGTGTTTTCAAGATTTTAAGTGTCGCCTCAGGAAAGAGGATTTTTCAAAATTATTTTACCCCACTCATGTAATATATTAAAATAAGGGTAATCTCATAACCTTTCTAAATCTACCTTTCTTTTGTCAATCCACCGTTAATTTTAGACCCCTGGGCTTAAAATGCTCTAAAGGAATATACTTAGCGGCGGTTTTTTTCGTACTCTGGTATGGTATCTTGCACTCATAGGAAAATTATAAGACTAACATCAAATTGTGTCTAAAATCGAATAAAAGATATGGACATATGTTTCTTAATTTTAACTCCCTTCTTCGCCTCAAGAGGGCGCTTTAGAGTTTTGTTTCTTCAAACCTTTAGTATACTGTTTGTCCAAAAATTATAAAATTCACAAAATGAAGTCTTTTCACTCTCCCCTATCTTCTCATATCAATTTTAATTTTACTACCACCAGGGGACGCCGCCCAGTGAAAAATTTTACTTTTAGCCTCAGGCTATTGGTATTTTTTATCTGTTTTTCATAATGTTTTGTCTCATTGTTTTTCTTCATTGTAGATACTATTCTCCAAGTTCTTGACCCATTCTGACTACTTGGCCACTCATTCTGGACCAGCTGTGGCCCATCGGGCCCCTCTTCATTTGTCTGGCTCTAATCACACGCTTCACTTGTTCTTTTACCATTTTTCTTTTTCTTCAATTTTTTTCTTATTCAATGGTTTAGTTTTTTTATCATTCTCAACTTCCCCTAGTCCTCTCGTACATGAAACTAACTTTTATCCTTGGTCTACCCTACTGTCAATTTGGGGCCTAATGCCCCTTTTTGGGGGGGGAGGGGCATTTCTTCTACCTTTTCCAGACCCATCATCTAATACCATGTTGGTAAGGATTGGAAAATTAAAATTATCCAAAATACCAAAAATGAAGTCCATTGAAGTTTTATTTTAGTTATAGAATTCCCTATTAGCAGATACATTTACTTTTCTGTTTACTGTTTACTGTTTACTTTTCTGTTTTTCGATAACACTCCTTTGTTTTCGATAAACGGAGAAATTCAACAGCATTAGACACACTTTAGACATTTAGGGAACTTTAACTTGTATCAAACCTTGTGCCTTTATCGAAAAGAAGAAAATGCTAATCGATTCTAGCTAATGCGCCTAAAATAAAAAGTGAGTTAGTAAATGTGTCAGAAACTAGCTATTTTGGATTTCGATACAGACTTGAAGAATCATGTTGGAATCGCTAGGCACTGGAAAACAATTTCCGTGTTAGGCAGGTTCCCTCTCAGTAGTTATATATGTCTGGTTATCCTTACGTTTTTCGATAAAGCTGTCTTGTTTTCGATAAACGGAGAAATTCCACAGCATTTGATACACTTTAGACATTTAGGGAACTTTAATTTGTATCAAACCTTTTTCCTTTATCGAAAAGAGGGAAATGCTAATCGATTCTAGCTAATGCGTCTAAAATAAAAAATGAGTTTTTAAATGTGTCATAAAGTAGCTACTTTGGATTTCGATACAGACTTAAAGAGTCATGCTGGAATCGCTAGGTACTGGAAAACAGTTTCCGTGTTAGGCAGGTTCCCTCTTGGCAGGTATCTTTATCTTACTATCCTTACGTTTTTCGAAAGAAACTTTTGTTTTCGATCAATGGTGAAATTCCACAGTATTTGACATTTAGGGGAACTTTAAACTGCATCACACTTTTTGGAGTTATCTAAAAAGTAGAAAGGTTATTTGATTCATCAAATGCGCCATAGTTACGCGATTTGGACATTGCAGTTTCATAAAGAAGAAAGGGGAATTTATTCCAATGCAAAGAAAATCATTTTAAAATACTGAAATTCAAATGAGATATCTTTATAAATTTCTTCCATAAGATTAGCATTAGAGAGCAGGTCTTTTCAATTGACTGAAGTAACCCCTTAAGCCTAAATCAGGAGAAAATAATTGCGATAGCAGAATTATCGAGCAAACCCTATCACTACTATGAAATTATGAAGTTTTCCAACAATTGTATTTAGCTTCTCTCGTTATAATCGATTGTAAAACATCTCGATTGTAGATTCTAGGAATTAATCAATGGCTGTATCGATTGTGATTTTTTACGATGACGATTTTTCTCGATTGTCGAATTTTCGAGAATCGCCCATCACTATAAATCCTTACTTTAAAAAAATCACCCATTAAAATATATATTCATAATAATAATAATAAAAAAATCAGACGTTAACAGCTTATACTCTGTATTATATATCTTCATGTAAATTCTCAACTTTTTTTTATTTTAAAGAAAAAATATAGCGTGAGTTTAGATAAATGGCTTTTTATCGGCACAGTAACTTTTATCGAGCACCAGATTTTGGCGGAAGTAGAGGTTTTGAAAGATATAGTTGGTGAAGAAATACCTCGTCTAGTTATGATAAAACATTTACAGTTTTGTAAAGGATGCGGTTACTTTTCAAATTGAGAATGGGTGGATTTCTGCTTTGAGTTTGTTATTTAATAGATAATTTGTTTTGGCTATTCTGAATTACAAATTCCTTAAGGTGGATAAAAAATTACATATTTTTATTTGTAACTATTTTTTACTCTTATATTTGGGAAGTGCATGCGCTATATTTGTAATCACCCGCTTTCCAAATTTCATGCTTCCAAAATCATATATTTCCCTTCATTATGAAAATAATGTTTAATTTTTATTAAATTTTAATTTTGATGAAAATTTTTAGAGTAATAAATTTAAAATTTTAATCATGTATAACATTTTATACATCTTTTTGCATACTTAGTACAGAAAAGAATATATTACATTAAAATATGACTGTGTGTTTGTACAGTAGAGTCCCGATTATCCGAGTCTCGATTAACCGAGTTTCCGCTTTAACCGAGTTATTTCCTTCTGATGGTCTGATAGCTTCCATTATTATGAAACAGCCATTATAAATAAAGTGTTAGGTGAAGATGAAAGAGCTGTCGTAAAATTTAGGACATCTGATTTTCTGGCAGAATGGGAAAAAAAAATTAAAAAAAAAAAAAAAAAAAAAAAAAAATATGGCCATTTGTTCTCCCATTCTGACCAGAAAATCAGAGTTCTAACTTTTGATGACTGCTCTTTCGTCTTCTTCGAACACTTCATTTATAATGGCTGTTTCACAATCTATTCATTCTCCTCCTAGAATATGGAATAAAGAAGATGAAATTAGCACCAGTTATCCGCATGTATCCTAGAATGTCATACAGGTTTCCAGAATTTTGAAATTTGAATTAGTTTTCAATATATTTATTATTATTATTATTTAATTTTGAAAAAGCTTCTGTAAAAATAGCAACTAAATTTCTCCATTTTTGAGAACAACTATTATTTATATATACATTTGTAGGATTTTATATCTATTACCTACTTAAACGATTCATTTGTCTTATAAGTACAAATGACTGGTCTATCTTTTTTCTCTCCATAGTATACTACATTTATTAATCACTTGCACAAATGATAGTTTCAATAGATCAGAGCAACACACTATCATTCGCAATGTAATACACAAAACATAAATGCGAGAATTCACCTAGACTTCTTATTTAAATCCTTTATTTGGCCATCGGCGTATCTTCAACCTTCATGTTGAGATAAAATATTAGAACTCCTAACACCTCCCTTCATATTTTTCTTTTCAAATCTTTTCCACACAGAAAACTAGCATCATTTCTTGCGTTTTTTTTTTTTTTCACGCTCCTTGTGTTATGCCTTTTATTTCCTATAATATCGCATCATTAATCAAACTCTTGAATTTGTCAAGTTGCATTGTTGAGGATATTTTTATCCCACATTCGGTCATCCTGACTATCCGGTGACCCAACGGAATGTGTTTTCAAATTTTGATCATGTCGTTAAATATTTAAACTTTGAATTTTACATTTACGACGGTTTCAATTTACACACATAATTCTGTACCAAATACACTGCAAATAATAATACATCATATAGCACATAACATTTAATTCATTAGCTACATGTTTAAATCATCTCTACTTCTTACTTCTTCTATAAAAAGAATTATTCTCACACCTGTCTTCTCTATGCAAGTCCTCATTGAAAATGAAGAACTATTACACTGTTTGTTTAGCTTCAGATTCTCTATGATAAAAAATATCAGAAAGCGATGCCTAATGTCTGTCCATGCTGCCTGTGATTGCTATTATCCCAGCAGTATAGATTTCTACGAGGACCATTAAAATGCTTGCCCTATCTTCTAATCTCATATGATCTCTTTTACACCATTCAATCTTTTTTCTTTCAAAAACTTCCCGTTTTCTTTCTATTTGTTGAACATCTGAAAGTTTCCTCGTATCCTCATGATATCCGTGAAGTTTTTCAACAAAATTGTTTCTCGGATAACATTTTCTTTCTTCATTTGAATGATGAAATTAGCACCAGTTATCCACGTGTATCCTAGAATGTCATCAATGACTACAATGACTACAATGTCCAGTAATTGTTATCATGGTCCTTAAAATTTCCTCGAAATGCTTTTCTATTTACATATCTTTCTCCCATATTACTTTCTTCTCTCGTGCTTTTTTGTTTATAATACTTTTCAACTTTCATAATTTAATTCTTATTTTCATTCTCGCATGCACATAATTCGCGTTCTTCTTTTAACTCGCTCATTCATACTTACACAACTCTGTCTTGCACAGAAATTTAGATACATTAATCTAAAAGTGACAAATCTTGGAAAAAAAGAATCGCCAAATTTTTGCGATTAAGTTTAAGAGTACTATTCGGAAATGGTTTTACTCAAAAGCAAACAAGAAACAAAAATAATGCGTCAAACGCAGATTAGGAAATACTATCCAACACATTCAGAATACTGTATCAAAAGTTCATCGTTTAATACAATGAAAGACGATGTCTTAGTAAAAAATTTAAAGAATGCATAACGCATTTGAAAATCCAATTTTAGCAGTTACCATTTATAGTTGAAATAAATTCAAATTCTTTTATGCAGCAGTTTATATGATCTATAGATTTGCTTATATATGACACAATAAGAAAAAATTTAATTCAGTTAGGAAACGCATAAAATACTTGAAAATTCCCCTTAGCAGTTTCCATCAATAAGCGGGAATGTTATAGAATTCTTTTGTACAGCCCTGTACATGATCTATAGAATTTATACACGCAAAGTAATGTGCAAAAAATTTTAAAAACGCATACAACAATTGAAAGTGCTTCTTCAGCATAATTGCTCGTATTGCTCATAGACAGTACTTTAACCGAATTCTTTTGTGTGTAATGTTTGTTGTAAATGTACGATAAATGCTACGCACACAAGGTTCTATAGTAAGCATTTTATGCCGTACTTCTGTGATGCATTAATTGTAATTCAGCTGGAAATTATATAACTGACTTACAAACATCGTTAATAAATTCTCGCTTGTATACAGTAATACGTATGATTATTTTTAGTTAAAAACGCATACAACAATTAAAAGCGCGCTTCCAGCAATTATTGCTCATAAGCAGTACTGGGACCGAATTCTTTTGTGTGTCCCTGTAAATGAGCAATTTCTATTACGCGCGTCATATTTTACAGGAAGTATCTTATAGTGCGATTCAATGATGTACATAAATTAAATTTTATTTCAAAATTTTCCACATCATTAAAATACACAGCAAACAATTTTCCTTTGTATACCGTTATGCAATCTAATCCTTTTGTAGTCGAATGCAGTTGAAATCTCTGTACATGAACGATAAGTGTTTTGCACGTCATATTCTACAGTAAGCCTTTTTTAGTACAACTCAATAATGTATAATAATTTCATTATGTTTGAAATAGTATAACATCATTGAAGTACCGAAAGGATTTTTCACCATAGCCCACAATGTAACCGAATTCTGTTATACCCATGTAAACGAGCTATAAATAATATACAGGCATCCCCTGACTTATGTAAGTAATGCGTTCTGCAAACTTTTACGTAACTTGAATTTTACGTAAATGAATTTCTAAATTGATTCGGTAAAATTTCGTAAGAAACTGTAGTATTTATTACATATATACAATCTATGAATATTAACGATAAGAATGACGATAATTTTTAACGACTTAGAATTTAGTACAGTACCTTATTTATGAATATAATATATATAAATATATATTATTTACACAGTATTATTTTATGGATAAAGTATTATGCAACAGTACTCACTCGGACATAAAGTATAAAAGTATGAAAAAATATAAAAACAAACTGAAAGAATACTTTTGAAATAAAAAACCTCTTATGGAATGCGGGATTTATAAATTTAACATTGAGGAATTGATTTAAACAATTTTCAATCTACATCAAAGGAACAGATGAAGCTAGAAGAAAAAAAGCACTCGTTCCTCTTCATCGAAACTTTAAATTTAGCTTTCGTTCTGACTTGAATTCCGCTAACATAACTGTTGCGGTTGAACACTAGATTTTTTTGTCTAATTCTAATTAGATTTGAGTTTGTTTTGTTAACCATTTGATTGTATATCCCAATAAAGATATAACTCTCACTAATATATAAATCAATATTATGGTTGTGGTTTTTATCTGCATATTTTATTTATAAAATAATTATCCAAAAGTATTCAAATGCATATCAAACGTGGTAGTGTGTTCATAAATGTAATTTTCGAGATTTATTACGTAACTGCGAATTTATGTAAGTCAAGGGATGCCTGTGCACTTCATTTTCAATATCAAACATGCCATGATAAAGCTCGATAACATATATTAATGACATAGCAATCCACTATTATTTACGCCATTTAGAGGAATTACTTTTTAAAATCGTTGAAATATGTGTTTAATTATTTTTTAAATAGATTTGTACTCCTGAATTTCTCACTCCTACCTAAAACGGCTGCTGCGATATGGCGAAATGATCTAAAACTTGTGACCACCGCATTAAGCTCCCTTAGGCGGGAATTTCTAAAATCGATAAAATACATGTTTAAACATGTTTTAGTAGATTAGTTATCCTGAAATTCATGCCTCTATCTAAAACTGCTGCTGAGATATGGCGGAATGACCTAAAAGTTTCGGCCCCCATATTAAAGCCCCTTAGGAGGGGGAATTTCTAAAATCGCTGAAATACGTATTTAATTATTTCTTAATAGGTTTATTATCTTAAATTTCACGCTCATACCTAAAACTGCTGCTGGGATATGGCCAAAGTGTCTAAAATTTTCCGCTCCCCCCCCCCTTCCCTTAACCCACTGAAGGGGAGAACTTCGAAAATTGTTGAAATACGTGTTTCAGTAATTTTTAGAAGGTTTATTTTCTATAATTTCACGTTTCTACCTAAAACATCTGCTGAAATATGACCAAATGTTCTAAAATTGTCGACCCACCCTTTAACCCCTTGGGGGGGGGGGGATTTCAAAAATTGCTGAAATACATGTTTCACTATTTTTTAGAAGTTTTATTTTCTGTAATTTCGCGCTCCTACATAACACAACTGCTGAGATATGGCCAAATGTTTTCAAATTTTCGACACCTCCCCGCACTTTAACCCCTTAGGGGCGAGTAGAATTTCTAAAATAACTGAAATACATATTTAATTATTTTTAGTAGATTTATTTTCTGGACTTTCACGCTCGTACCTAAAAAGGCTGCTGAGATATGCCAAATGTTCTAAAATTTTTGACTCCTTCCTTTAACTCCTTTAGGGAGGAATTTCAAAAATTGCTGTAATACGTGTTTAATTCTTTTTTAGGAGATTTATTTTCTGGAATTTTACGCGCCTACCTAAAACGGCTGCTGAGGCAAATGTTCTAAAATTTTCGACCTCCCACTTTAACCCCCTTAGGGGCGGGGGGGGGAGGAATTTCTAAAATCACTGCATTATGTGTTTAATTATTTTTTTAGTAGATTTTTTTTTGGAATTTCACGCTCCTACCTTAAACGGCTTCTGAGATATGACCAAGATGTTTTATAATTTTCTACCCTACCTTTAACCATCTTAGGAGGGAATTTCTTAAATCGCTGAAATGCGTGTAATTATTTTTTAGTAGATTTAATTTCTGGAATTTCGCTCTCCTACCTAAAACAGCTTCTGAGATATGGCCAGATATTCTATAATTTTCGACCTCATCTTTAACCCTTTTAGGAGGCAATTTTTAAAAATCTTTTCTTAGTGCAAGTTTATGTCCCAAGAAGTATCCCCCCCCCCCCTCAATTTTTATGCTTCTAGGTTCAGTAGTTTGGGCTGCGCGTTGGTTATGAGTCATCCAGGATCAGTCATCCTCTTTTATATATGTGTAGATATATTTTAAACACCTTAAGTAAAAGTTTTATAAAATGATATATGTGTTTTTTACATAATTTTAAGTTATCTGCTTTCATTATTTGACAACTGTTGTTATTATTATTTTTTTTGTCTCCACCAAAGTAAAATAATGACTCATTTTTCTTTTATATTCAATATTTAATTAATAATAATAATAATAATAATAAAACATTACAAAAATTGATTAATTTGAAAATTAAAAAACATTACCCGTAAAATAATATTAGAAAAGAAGTTGCAAATATTTCAGTTTTTATAACCGCTGACAATGATAAAACACTGCAATTTCTTTGTAAAGGAAAGAAATATAGACATTTCCTTCATTTCAATATATTTGAGGATTTACGATATTAAATCATCATTCAACAGTTTCTACCTTTCACTTCGCTTGATTTTTATGGAGTTATTAAATTATATTTACACACGAATCTTAGAGAAGACCATTGGCGAGAGTACTTCATGTTTCAAAGTATTTTCATCATTTGAACTAAAATACACATATTCGAGAAAATAAGCTGGTTGAACAGAGAAAAAATATTTTTATTGACCAGAATAATGTATCAAGATAACGGCTTCAATTTCTTTGAAATATGCCCGAGTTATCATACATGCTCGATATGAAGTGATTTTCTCCCTCCAAAATGCATTTATTTTCGTTTTGAAGAAAATATCTCAAAACTTGTTGTTACGAGGTCATTTCACAGTCTTATAAAAAGGAAAGGCAATTTTACGAAAAGAAGCTTCATTTGTCGTCAGGTGTTCAGTCTTATTGAAATGTTACCTGGTGAAAAATTCTTTGTCCGTAAGATGGGGAATTTTGTTGATTGCGTTTTTTATAACACGGTGTACACATTTGTGAAATACACTGGTTGTATTGAAGCAAAGATTTCATTGGTCATAATAATACACCAAGATGATGATTTCAATTTCATTGAAATAGGCTCAAATTATGACAAATAAAGTGATTATTTTTCCTCAAAAATATTCACATTTAGAAGGAAATGTCCAGATTTGATATCTAACGTTTATCTTATTTAAATATTACCTTGTGATGTAGTTATGAATGAGTTTATTTTCTTGAGTTAAAATAGATAAGATTAGTCAGCAGATAGGTCAATATCTTCTCTATCTCTTTTTTTTTCAAGAACTTTTAATTGTCTTAGTATCACTAAGGGAATCCAACCCGGGCTCCCCAAATTTCAGAATATAGTGAAAAAAGTTTTTAATTGAAAAACTAATAAAATTTTTACCTTTAATACTGTCGGCGTTAGCTTCAAAATGGACTGTAGAAATTGCTTAAAAATACTAAATGAAGTGTGTTGCGTATTGGACGGATTGTCCACATTTACAACACATAACAAAAACATTTATTATTTACAAAAAAATATTCCAAAGGGACTGGCAGTGGTTGGTACACTGCGCTTACGTCTTAAGAACACATCTTACTCAACTTCATCTACTCATCTGGCGGGGAATTTTCGCCCGCGCTCCTTTCCGTCCAGAGCGCAGAGTTGCAGCGCCCTCTCACTATCAATTATGATGCACGGAGGAAACACTCCCCCGGGGATTGAAATGCAAGTTTCAATATACATTAACATATAAATTTGCAAAAATTATCATACAAGAAAAAATTATAAGATATAACAACTTACATACACAATAATAATACAAGAATAAATTCACTATAACACTAGATTAAATACAGAAATAATATATTTTAGAATTTGCTTAAGGAAAGAAAGGAAATTTGTTACTCAACTGGTAATATACAAACATCTCTGACGTTTCTTTTTAAAATTCGCCCATCTGACAAGCTTAAATTCACCGTTCGAATTATATTATCCCTTCCCTTAAAAACTTCAACTATTCTACCAACCAACCATTTGGTGGAAGGTAAATTTTCCTGCTTTATTAGTACCAAAGTTCCTTTCTGTACATTATCTTTTTTAAACTTCCATTTTCCCCTCTGTTGGAGATTATTCAAATAGTCGCGTTTCCAAAGTTTCCAAATTTGTTGGCTAAATTTGGTGATTCTCTGTCATTTGGCTAATCGATTTTCATTAATCTCGTCTAGTTGAGGTTCGGGGATCGAAGTGATTGGTATACCAATTAAAAAATGTGATGGGGTTGTGGCAGCCGCAGAAAGGCAAGGGAGAAAATTCTTCGTTCGGAATGGCAGCTGGCCAGAGCCGTTGTCATAGCAGCGCAGACGAAAATGTTTACATTGCGTTTTGTGTGTGTTCGAATACGATAAGTGTCAGAATCGACGTTTATCAATGTTCTACGAATAAAGGTAGTAAAGTGTTTTTAAGTGAGTGATTATATTATACGAGCGACTCACCACAATGGTGACCATGGACTCTTCTTATATAGAGCATCAGCCTTCCTAGATGAGTTGGAATGTTATCCGATCATCTTATCTTCATCTTTCAAAGAATACATCGTTCTACAGCGGCTCGATGGAAAGCAGATAAGTTCTTCTGAGTCATTTTCCTGATATTTTTTCTGTTATTTTATTAGAAAAATTTAACTCGCGAATTTATTTTGGTTTGATTGTACTATTTTATATATTTATTACCATAAATCATGTCTAGTGTCGATGCTGTTCAAATTCCATTATATAACAGATCAGATCCTGCGCTATGGTTTGTGATGTGCGAAAGCACATTTGCTTTAGCTACCCCCAAAGCAATATCAGAATCTGTTACAAAATATAATTATATAGTTTCGCATCTTCCACCCGATGTTGCATCAATCATTCGTGATATTTTAATGCAACCAGATGCTACTGACCCTTATGGTGTCTTAAAAAAGGAATTAATTGCGCGCTCAGGTGAATCATCCCAGCAAGAGATACGACAGCTCTTGTCTGGAGAAGAACTAGGAAATCGGAAACCTTCAGATTTATTACGTAGTATGAAACGTCGCGCGGAATCCCTAAATGTTCCAGACAATTTAATGTTAGAATTGTTTTTGCAACGATTACCAAATTCTGTTCAGACAATTTTAGCGGCTGTTTCTGAATTAACCCTTGATAAAGCAGCGGAAATTTCAGATCGTATTTTAGAAGTTACCCCTTCCCCAGCTTCTGCAATTGCCGTGTCCTGCTCGAATGAACAGGCGATAGAGGGTAAATTATTGAAAGAAATCGAAAAATTAAATAAGCGCATCGATCAGCTTGCTGTTTCACGTGGTCGGTCCCCATACCGCAGAAACTGGAGTAAACCTCGAGGGCGAAGTAATAGTGATAATCGGGATTCAAGTATCTGTTGGTATCATAGACGATTTGGAAAAAAATGTAGGGAAGAAAAATGCATAAAGCCGTGTTCTTGGGCGGGAAACGAAACCAGCAAAGAGTAGAGGCGACTTATTCTTTGCCTCAACAGTCACGTCGCCTGTTCATTAGAGACCGGACTACAAATGTTTCTTTTCTGGTCGACACCGGTTCGGACGTGTCAATCCTTCCTGCCAACAATGTACAAAAACGGAATCCACCCGTACAAACGCTTTTGGCTGCTAATTCTTCCCCTATAAATGTTTATGGTCAACAAACCCTTTCTCTAGATTTTAAGTTAAGACGAAAATTTAATTGGACTTTTCTAGTGGCAAATGTTAGTACACCAATTTTGGGAGCAGATTTTATCCATAATTTCGAATTGGTTCCAGATCTCCACCACAAATGTCTAAGAGATTTAAAAACAAAATTTGAAACAACAGGTCACAAGAAATGTGCATTAATTCATTCAGTAAAAACAATCAATATTGATAATATATATAATGAACTTCTTAAACAATTCCCATCTATTACAAAATTACCAGATCCCAATCAGCCTGTCAAACACAACACAATGCATTTTATTTCAACAAAAGGACCTCCAGTTGTGGCAAAACCCCGCAGGTTGGCTCCGGATCGCCTGAAAATTGCTAAAACAGAATTTCAAAATATGATACAACTCGGACATTTAAGACCTTCACGTAGCAACTATGCATCACCTTTGCACATGGTTCCAAAAAAGGGAACTTTGGAATGGAGACCTGTAGGTGATTATCGTGCCTTGAATGCGCAAACCAAAAAAGACAGATACCCGATACCATGTATAGCTGATTTTACTGCTAATTTACGTGACACTAAAATTTTTAGTCGACTTGACCTCATCAAAGCATATCATCAAATACCAATCAATCCTGATGATATTCCCAAAACAGCGATATGCACACCTTTTGGATTGTTCGAAAGCACACGCATGCAATTTGGCTTATGCAATGCGTCTGCAACATTTCAGAGATTCATAGATGAGGTAATACGTGATTTACCAGGCGTCTATGCTTTCGTCGATGATATACTCATAGCCTCTAAAAATGCCGAGGAGCATTATCATCATTTAAAAGCACTATTTTCCAAATTAGCAGAATATGGTTTGTGCATAAATGTATCCAAGTGCACATTTGGTAAACCTACCATTGATTTCTTAGGATTTCGAATATCTGAACATGGTATTCAACCACTTCCAGATAAAGTTAAATGCATAATCGATTTTCCGCAGCCCACAACCTTATCTCAACTTCGAAGATTTTTGGGTATGTTTAATTTTTATAGGTCTTTCATATATCAAGCTGCACACATACTTGCGCCTTTAGTGAAATTGTTAGAAGGCCATACAAACAAAAAGAAATCTCGTTCCCGTGTTCCTAAAACAGAACCCCTTAATTGGAACGAAGATGCTGAAAAAGCTTTCGTAGCTGCCAAAAATGCAATATCTCAGGCTGCTCTTTTACGGCACCCTATTCCAGGCGCTGAGTTGAGTATATGGGTTGACGCCTCAGATGTCGCGATCGGCGGCACCCTTATGCAGTTTTATCAGGAACGTTATGAACCTTTAGCATTTTTTTCCATGAAATTAAACAATAGTCAGCGGAATTGGTCAACATATGACCGGGAATTATTTTCTATTTATTCGGCAATAAAAAAATTTCGGCACATGCTAGAGGGGAGAATTTTTCAAATTTATACTGATCAAAAACCGCTAATTTATGCATTTAAGCAAAGTCCCCATAAATGTTCGCCGCGGCAATCACGCCATTTAGATTACATTTCCCAATATTCCACTGACATTAGACATGTACCAGGTTCCGAAAACATTGTTGCAGATTGCCTCTCAAGAATTGAAATTGATTCTATTTCAAAATCTCCAATCTTAAATTTTGAGGAATTCGCAAAAGCTCAGGAAAATGATTCAGAGCTACAGAACCTGCATAATAGTACATTGCTCAAATTGGAATTGAAACCTTGCCTCATTTCTGATTGTAGCCTACTATGTGATACTTCAACAGGTACGCCTCGACCCTTAGTTCCTAGTTTCTTTCGTCGGCTGATATATGAACATTTGCACAACCTAGCCCATCCAGGCATAGCAGCTACCACAAAACTAATTTGTTCCAGATACGTATGGCCAAATATGAAACGAGACATCAAAAACTGGGTTCGTGGCTGTGAGAAGTGTCAAAGATCAAAAATACAGAGGCACACCAAAGCACCTCTTGGCACGTTCTCTCTTCCTGATGCACGTTTTTCCCAAATACATATAGATATCGTAGGTCCCTTGCCTCCATCTGACGGTTTCAGCTATCTTTTAACGATGATTGACCGATTTAGCAGATGGCCAGAAGCCGTACCTATATCTGATACACAAGCTAAAACAATTTGTAGTGCCATATTAAAGCATTGGATATCAAGATTTGGTTGCCCTTCGCTCATAACCACGGATCAAGGCCCACAAATGCGATCAGCAATATTTGATGAATTTACGAAAATGATGGGAACACAGAAGATCCGCACAACGGCATATCATCCGATATCGAATGGCATTATCGAAAGATTTCATCGACATTTAAAGTCATCCATCAAAGCTCACGAAACCAGTAGGTGGACTGAAATATTACCGATAGTTTTACTAGGCATTCGCACAGCAGTGAAGGAAGATATACAAGCTTCTTGCGCTGAGCTTGTCTACGGCACTACGTTGAGATTGCCCTGTGATATGCTGGATGAATACAAGATCCGACCTTTCAACGATAACTTTGTCACGCAACTACGAAACACCATGCGGCAGTTAAGTCCAGTTGCTACATCATCTCACTGCCAAGAGAAGTTCTATATACACCCTTCCTTGACATCTTGTTCACACATCTTTCTAAGAGTGGATCATGTACAACCTCCATTGTGTCAACCATATACTGGTCCTCACAAAGTCCTAAGTAGAACTGGGAAAACTATAACAATCGAGCTTAATGGTCGTAAGTCTACGGTATCAATAGATCGAGTGAAGCCAGCTCATTTGATTTCTACTTCAGACTTGTCCACGAAAACTGTTCCAGAGAACTCTAAATTAAAACTCTCTCTTAAAGCGGACAGTAACCCTGACCAAACAAAAACTGTCACACGTTCGGGCAGACATGTCCATTTTCCTAAAAAACTGGCATCTTATATTACTTACTGAAATTGTTGATAAATTGTTCATTTTGCATACTACACATTATGCCTATATTTTGTTATATATTGCAATTTTATTTCATGTAAATACCCTTGTAATTTTTCTCCACAAGCGTGGATTCTGACACAGATAGTCAAAAAAAAAAAAAAAAAAAAAAAAAATAGTATACACTTGTATATCGTTTCTTCGGTACCCTACGTCACTGGGGGGATACTCTGTGGCAGCCGCAGAAAGGCAAGGGAGAAAATTCTTCGTTCGGAATGGCAGCTGGCCAGAGCCGTTGTCATAGCAGCGCAGACGAAAATGTTTACATTGCGTTTTGTGTGTGTTCGAATACGATGAGTGTCAGAATCGACGTTTATCAATGTTCTACGAATAAAGGTAGTAAAGTGTTTTTAAGTGAGTGATTATATTATACGAGCGACTCACCACAGGGTCAAAGTTTCAAAATTTTCAAAATCTGGGGATAGTGGGGTAAGGGGGCGAGAGTTCAAAACTCCCTCAATTTCCGCTAGTATGGTTATAAATTCTTCTAGAGTTAACTTTTGATCACCTATTACCCTTTTCAAATGAAACTTGAACGATTTTACTGCTGCCTCCCAGATGCCATTAAAATTCGGAGATTTAGGGGGGATAAATTCCCATTTGATACCTTCCTGGGTTAAAAAGTTACACAATTCCTCATCTGGGACACTAACCAGTTTATGCAATTTTTTCAACTCGATGTCAGCTCCGATGAACGTTTTTGCATTATCCGATAGGATTTTTACACATTTCCCCCTTCTGCTAAAAAAACGTTTTAGACTAGCTATAAAAGCCTGAGTTGTGAGATCTGAAACAAAGTCCAGGTGTATTGCTTTGGTGCATAAACATATTTACACTACTACATAAACTTTATTCAATACGCCCTTCCTTTGATTTTTAAATTTATTAGAAAAGGGTCCACAGTAATCCAGACCTGTCACCAAAAATACAAAATTTGGTGTCACACGTTCCCTTGGCAGATCGGCCATCAACTGGGAGCTGACAATAGGCTTATTTTTGAAACATGTTACACATTTGTGGACAATTTTCCGGCAATTATTCCTGCCATTAAGTGGCCAAAACTTCTGTCTAACATGGAAAAGCAAGGCTTGTGGGTCTAAATGAAAATACTTCAAATGGAAATAATTTAGGATAATTTCCGTTAACTTATGATTGGCAGGCAACACAATTGGAAATTTAGAGTTAAGCGGTAGTCGGCATGCGATAAACGGCCGCCAACTCTAATTAACCCTTCATCTCCTAGGAATACATTTAAAGAAGATAATCTACTTTTGTGTGGAACAGGCTTACCTTTTTCGAGACATTTTATTTCTTCTCGAAACTCACCCTTTTGTGCTGACCGAATTAAAAATACTTCGGCTTGCCTCACCTCCTCAAGGCTTAAAGCTCCACTTCTTCTTCTCTGGGGATTACGACAGTTAAAAATAAATCTAAAAATAAAACTAATTATGCGTGTTAATTTCGTGAAATTATTAGTTAATGAAAAAAAATTTTCAATTATAGAAATGTGATTAATAATAGATAAAGTGGCAAAGTCATAATTATTGTTCACTATGTCTCTTTTTAGTTCAGTTAAATAGATCTCTTGATCTGGAACTACTAGTGATTGTTCATTATTACACATATCTAATGAGTCCTTCGGAAACTCTGGACCAGTCCACCATTTGTGATTCTGAATAAGACTTTCAGATTTTTCACCTCTTGTCAGCAGGTCTGCAGGATTCTCGGACCCTGCACAGTGAAACCACCTGGATGGGTCTGTCAGCGATTGTATCTCTTTTACACGGTTGGACACGAATGATTTCCACCTATTTGCAGACCCCTTGATCCAATAAAGAGCAATCTGCGAGTCTGTCCATAGAAACATAGAAGATGGTCCCTTGAGATCTAGCACCTTCTTCACCTCACACGTTAAACGCGCTGCTAGTAACGCACCTAAAAGTTCTAGCCGGGGTAATGACACCTTTTTTAAGGGTGCCACTCTGCTTTTTGATGTAAGCAAATTAATGGAAGATTGGGTCTTGGAATATGTTTGTAGATATATGACAGCACCGTATGCCCTGGGGCTGGCATCGGCAAAGGTGTGCAGTATTAATTTATATTCAGAGTCTTCAGGGAACTGTAACACATTTCTAGGAATCTTTAGTTGTGCTAATTGGGGTAACTCGGAACACCATTGTTCCCACAGCTTTGAAATATCGTGGGGTAATTCTTTATCCCATGTTAGATTTCTACTCCATAATTCTTGAAGCAACCGTTTAATTCTTATAGTAAATGGCGATATGAGACCCAAGGGGTAAAAAATTCTGCCTGCTACTTGCAGAACGAACCTCTTCGTATTTTTTGCCTTGCATAAAAATTCTAATAAATTATCGATTTCCATTATCAACATGTCCTGTTTAGGTTGCCACAACAGTCCTAATACCTTATGAGTTTTATTTTCCTCAAAGGCCTGAGGTAAAGTACTAAACCCGTTCTTCTCCCACGATTCCATTACTAATTCGCTGTTCGATATCCATTTTCGGAACGTCATATTAGCTTCCTTCATAATTCTGTGTGATTGTTGTGAAATGTTCAGTGCATCTTGTACAGTGTCAGTACCGGCTATCAGATCATCCACGTAAATACAACTGTTGAGGATTTCGGTTGCTACCGGATATTCCTTTTTAAATTTAACTAAGACGTTGTTTGATGGTGGCTGATAATGAAAACGGGCTTGAGTGCAAACCAAATGTTAGGCGTAAGAATCTGTACATAATAACTTTAAACTCATCACCGTTGACAGGATTGTCATCTATAAACAGGAATCTTAAAACGTCCCTGTCTTTTTTGTTGATCGAAATTTGTAAAAATGCCTTCTCTATGTCAGCCAAAACAGCAATTTTATTTAATCTAAAAAAAAATGAATAAATGGAAAATGTTCGGATTTAGGTTACTGCCTGCGTCTAAACAGTCATTTAGTGATAACTTTCCTGCTTCATGGGAACTCGCATCAAAAACAATGCGACTTTTCGTGTATACACTGTCTTCTTTTAATACCGTATGGTGGGGTAAATAAAAAATCGGGTTGTTAGAATTTTCTTCTGACTTAGGAACAGTTTCAATAATGTTCATTTCTAAGTATTCATCTAAAATTTTACGATAATTTTCATATAAACTTGTGTCGCGTTTCATTCTTTTTACGAGAGTAGCGAGCCGTGTTTCAGCTATCTTGTAATTATTGTCTAATTGTTCCCAATTCCATTTCCATGGGAGACAGATTTCATATCTGTTATTTGTAAACCGCACTTTTTCCCGAAACCCCTCTAGAATATCTTCATTTTTTACATTACCTGGATCATCCCTAATTCCTAATGTCTCTAAATCCCAAAAGGCCTTCAAATTTAATTCATCTTGATTTTCTAATAAATGGCAATTATATTTAGTTTCATTTTTATCATGTATAACTCCACCTGCAATCCATCCTAAGTGTGAGTTTTGTAAAATTATAGAAGTGTCAGGAATTTTTATTTGACCAGCTAATAACAGTTCATAATATACATCTGCCCCCAATAACACCTGAATTCGCTGAGGTTCAAAACATCTTGGGTTCGCATATATCAAATTCTGTGGTAGGTGCAGATTTGAAGTCTCTGTGGTACACATAGGGGTTAAATCTGTAATCTTAGGAACTGAAAACATGTTAGAGAATTTTTTAAATGTTCTATTTTTGTTTGAAATTTCGACATGTATTCTGTTTTTAATTTTACAGATTGCATCATTAAATCCGGAAATCACTGATTTTACTTTATGTTTCTCTAGTCCCAGCATGTCTGCTGCGGAAAAAGTAATTAGAAATGTGTTACTGGCTGTATCTAATATTGCAACAAAAGGAAAAAAAGAATTATTATTTCCTTTCAAATAAACTACAGCTGTCGAAAATAACGCTTTAAGCTGGCGCCAGAGTCAGAATTCTGATCATAATTATTTTGACAGCTCAAGGTCTTCGCACTTGAAATAATTTCCACTGAATTAGTATTTATTTTTTCTTCATTTTTGATCTGAGGTTGATTCATAATATAATTACTTTGTTTATTTTCATAAGATTTCGAAAAAGTAGCTCCATGAAGTGTGGTATGGTGATTAGAAAAATATGTTTTGCATCTATTATTTAATTTATTACAACGGTTAACGGTGTGATTAGATAAACAATTATAGCATAACTGTAATTTTCGTATTTGATTCAATCTTTCTTGAACCGATAAATCTAAATATTTTTGACATCGAAAAATGAAATGTCGTTGTTTACAAAATTCGCAGTTAAGTTTATCATTCTGTAAAACAAAACTTTTTTGCTTAGTGGTGATTTCAAACCTAGGTTTCGTAACGATGTTGGTTTTTTGTACATTTTTTAAAGCTTGAGCTCTTTTCAATAAAAAATCAATAAAAACATTCCATTCAGGCAATTCGTTACAATTAAGAGACATTTCAAAAGCTTTTCTTGACTCATCATCTATTCTTTGTAAAACAAAATACATGAGAATGGATTCCGATAAATTGCTATGTTCCAGTCCTAACTGTTTCAAGGCTCTTAAGTGGCTCAATAAATTATCTACCAGATTGCGTATTTCTTTCGCGTTTTCAATTTTTATTTTGTTATTACTCAATAACTCTGAAATGTGACTATTCACCAATAATCTTTTATTTTCAAATCGTTTTTTTAAAGCTTCCAATAAAGAAGTATAAGAATCATCAATATTTTGTAATTGTTCCACAGGGCCAGTTAAGGCTGATTGTAAATAATACAGCTTTTGCGCATCATTTAGCTCAACGTTATTATCAATTAATGTGGTGAATTGTAACTTAAAATTCATCCACTCTGTGTAACGACCCGAAAATTGGGGTAGATTAATTGACGGCAATTTGATTTTTGTCTCATTAGAACTGTTTCTATCATTACTAATATTATGACTTTCAACATTGGAAATACTAGACTTTATTAAATCAAGAAGACTTACTTCGATAGCTTCTAACTGCTCTTCGATTTCGGTCAAAGAATTTTCGAAATCCCCTAAATCCTCATCAGATATTATGGAGTAGGCTTCGTTCCTTAATTCATCAGTCTTCTTTTTTAACATTTGAAGAGAATTTAATTTCAGATCCAGTTCTTTAGGGCCGAGTTTCGCTTTCAATGCATTTGATATTCTCGTAAATTGACCGCGTATATTTCCTCGTTTTCGATTCAGGACCACGGTTCTCGAAATCGCTGGAGTAGCAACAGACATTATATCTATAAATTCTATAACAAGGAAATTCGAGTAATCCAAGGGCGTTGATTCTATAAACAGTGTTCTAAATGAGCACTCCGGCTCGACGGACCAAAAACTTTGTCGGCGATAGCTTCAAAATGGACTGTAGAAATTGCTTAAAAATACTAAATGAAGTGTGTTGCGTATTGGATGGATTGTCCACATTTACAAAACATAACAAAAACATTTATTATTTACAAAAAAATATTCCAAAGGGACTGGCAGTGGTTGGTACACTGCGCTTACGTCTTAAGAACACATCTTACTCAACTTCATCTACTCATCTGGCGGGGAATTTTCGCCCGCGCTCCTTTCAGTCCAGAGCACTTGCAGCGCCCTCTCACTATCAATAATGATGCACGGAGGAAACAAATATATTTTTTGAAGCCCAGTAGTGTAGTGGTCAGAGTATCTGACAGCCGCACCGCAGGTCGAGAGTTCGACTCCCGACTGGACAAGGTTCACTCAGCCTTTCATCCCTTTGGGGTCGATAAAATGAGTACCAAGCTTACTTGGGAACTAAACACCGAGGGTCTCGCGTTAGGTGACCACCTGACCGGGACGCTTGCTGCATAGCCCTCGGGCCCAGGGTTAAGAAAACAGAGATGGGCACTGTCGACCCTGATCTTTCTTGGATTATATAACCACAGAGTTAGTTATTTTTTAATATATTTTTATATGGCCTACCAACAGCACCAAAAAGCCTTTTTATATAAAAAATATCAATTATGTATTCAAATGAAATTTATTAAAAGCAATAGTTTCGCATTAGCTGCATACTAGATATAAGTAGCCGAATATATCGCCAGATTTCGTTCCTTAGAGCAGCCTTTATGATTATGATTGTTTCAGTGGTTTCAGCGCGTAGTTCGATTATGTTCGATCGTTCTATTAAATTTGTATTTTATTTTTATTATTTTATTATTTTGTTTAATTTCATTATGAAATGTTAGTTTGAAGCAAATTCTGAAATTTTTATATTGTTTTAAATGTAAACAGGATAATTTTCGTAATATGGCTGTACAAGACAAAGACAGATAAAAAAATCCTGCTTGAAAGCCATTATAAAACCATAAAAATTCATTAAATTGAGATACAGTTTCCTAACAAACTGCATTTGAAAGAACATTTTTTCCTATTCGACGTTATAAAAATTGAAATTGTGCGATGCTTACAAGGAAGGTCTCCTTACTGGGCATACTCAGAATATTTTGAAAAAAAAATACCAATTAAACTACTTGTGTATGTCATAAAGGAACAGTCAAATTTAGCGGCGAAATTAAAGTAGAAAATCTGTAAAAAAATAAAATACTTTCGAGTATTTGGCGCGAAAAGACGAAATCGTCACGCGATTTGGCGACCAGTACTTTTCCTCGCCAAAAGCAAACGATTTTATTGCACCTGAAAATTGTTTGTTAGTTGTTTTTTAGAATGCGTGTAAAAAGTATTTAATGAATTTAAGCATAAACAATGAGAGAGTTTAATAAATATTTTTTTTCGTATTACATATTTATGTTGCTTGTTATTTAATTTTATTACTTTAAAATCAAATTCGTATATAAAAAATAGTTTCATATATTTAAGCGTATTCTAAAATAAAGGCAAGATTCATTTACCAGTTATTCATTTCAATATAAAAGAATTCGTCGTTTCCATAGCAACAAAATTGAACCGACAGAGCTCAATTGAACTTAATTTTGAGATATTGAAACAATTTTAATTTATTTTAATTTTGTTTTAATTAATAAAATTTTATAATTAACTTTCATTATAAACATATATATATATATACATGACAAAACTATAGTTAAATCAAACTAAAACTGACAAAACTAAACTTATTTACATTAAATTTATTTAAACAAGTTGAATATGAAACATTTTTATCTTAAAGGGTATTCGACATAAAAAAGCATTTTTCAAAATTTCATTTCATCGCCAACCGATGATAAATCTCCAAATAAACGAAATTTTCATTATTTTTTTACGAACGTTCTATAGAGGTTCCGCCAAATTTTTTTTTATAAACAAATGACACCGTCAATATGACAGAAGCGATACTAACGTACATGTTTTTGCTTTATAATATATATCTACATTTACTGCTTGTACAATGGATTTTTGCTTGTTTAAATTTGTTATACAAGATTAGAAACATAGTTTTATTTAGAATAGTTGAATGCATTTCAATTACATCAATTGATTTTTTTTTTATCTATATGAATCTGTTATAAAACCGTCGTAGTTTTACAATATGAAAGAATGGGTAAAACATACATAAAAACTACGATGACGTTATGAGCGTTTCATATTGAAAATAATTTTCGAGCATGAATTTCTTTTAAATCTATCTTTATTATGTGCAGTCTGATTACGAAAGATAAAATCGTTTGCATTTAAAAGGATGTAAATAGTTCAGCATTTGTATCCGCTTAATATACCACAATTAAATTAAAAAATCATCAATAAATAAAATAATATAAATAAAACATAAATTTAAGAGAAATGTAATTTGAACAATGTGCTCAAATCACTGAAATTATTAGTATACAAAATGTCCGCTGTAAGTAGCAAAATCTTTGACAATTTTTGCGGTTATTAACTCCTGGAATGATGTGGGTTATAGAAAAGTATCACTTTTAGTAAATTTCATAACACTATTCGATTACATTATTAATTAAAAAATGCTTTTTGGTGTTGTTAGTGGCCTATCTAAAAAAATATATTAAATTAATTTTTTTTTTTGAGTTTGCAATAATATATATGGGGCAGTCTCACAATCTTTTGAGTTTTCGGAAAAAAAATCTGACAAAATTAAACTTGCTAAAATAACAATTTAATTTGATAGACGAATGCCTTAATGATTCAAAACAAAGAAAAAATGGTCAGCATCGAAAATTTTTTTTATTTAACTGAGGTTTAAGTTAAACTTACAAGTTTAATTTTCCTTACCATTTTACCCCTATAACTTTTTATTTTCTTCTAAATTTTTAATTATAATGAAATTGCATAGTACCCACAGATTCAAATAAGAAATAATAACAATGTAGTACTTTTAATACAGAATTTTTGTATAACATTGTCTTAAAGGGGTGTTAAAGGAGGGGCGGTAAGGTAAAAAAAGGGGATGGTATTGGAAAAAAGGGACGGTAAGGATGGAACGGTAAGGAAAATTACCACTTATTTTTAGAAAAATCATGTTAAGAATAAGTGATAGCCACAATGTTCATTGATTTTTAAAAACAGTTAGTACCATTGGATTAAATTATTATTATTATTTTAATTTACCTCGGAATGTGCAGGAATAAACCTTGGGGGCGGTGAGACTACCAATAAAGCTACGATGCTTGAAATTGATATTTAAATGCTGATTTAAATTCTACAGTAAATTTCCTGTTAAAGAATTTTAGACATTATTTCTCTAGCATACTTCTGCATGAGAAAAAACTTGAAAAAAATTCTGTGGCTGCATCTGACATGATTTTCTGTATAATTTTAGAAGAGGGATGGTAAGGAATCTAAAACTCAGGGACAGAGTTTAAAATAATAACAACCTTAAAAATGTGTGCAAGTTAATTTTTAGCTACATATTTGTCTAAAACAATAGTTCCAGTTTCAGAAAAAAATTACATCGAATTATTTTTATTGAAACAATTTTATCCAGACAGCTCCAAACTTAAAAATCAGCATCAGGGACACGGGACGGTATAGGAGTTTTCCAGGTGTTTGGACCCCCAACATCGTCCAAAACTTATTTATCTCGTTAATATTGTTGTGCACCCCCCAGTATGTTCCCCAGTATATGAAGTAAAAAAAAACACAAAAAGTGTATTAAAATAAAAATTATTATTCAGAATAATTGAAGAATAATTGGTATAATTAATATTGATCAGAATAATTGGTGAACTTATTGGTGGTATATATATATATATATATATATATTCACCAATAATTGTTAACCTCGGAAGCTCTTCTTGAATCCCCTAGTAACATTGAAACAGACAAAGTATTTTAGAAATAGCAAGAATATTTTTAGCTTAATCGCAGAGCCAAAAATCAATGCTTATCTACTCAACTCCTTTAGCAAAATATTCTTATGAAATTTTCTGTTCGAAACTTCTCTATATTTTAAAAAGGTAACTGTACTGTGATTCCTATTTGGATACAACAATCTTTGAGAAATACGCAATTGTATTAAGGCTAGAATCAGTTACTAAAAATATAAGGTTTGGTGTGTAGGAAGAGGGGAGCGAAGGGATTAAAAAGCTAGTATTTTTTGTAATTGAACTTAATTACCTTTGTTTGAATGTCGTTCACTGATAGTCATATTTAAGAAATTTACTAGAATTCATCTTAAAAAAAATAGTGTTAATAGGTGAAGTAATTCTCTCATATGATAATTTTACCATAAATAAATAAAGTTATAGAAATTCATGAAGTTTTGTTTGTTCTTTAATTTAAAATTTTCCATTTTCGAAATTAACTCTTCGACTACCGAAGAAAGATTATACTGAAATTATCTGCCGTGTCCATCGGAGGGACATGAAATATATAGGGGTAGTCTTACCAAAATTCTAAATAACTTCAGATTTACAATGACTATATTATTAAATAATACATCCTAATGCATACAAATTGGAAAGAATAATTTATATTGTAATGATTAGACTTGTTTTGTATTGCATTCAATTACTGAGTACATGACGTACACTTTAGCATTAATGATTTTTTCAGGTTCAATAAACCGGTCTTGATAGCTCAAAAGTTAATAAATATTTAATAAAGTTATGTTTATTTAGTTGACTTCCTCAAATCCGCACAGCTTGGGACCAGATGTTGTGCGGATTTTAGAATTTTGCAGATTTCTGGTCATTGATTTGTTTACATGTTTGAAACATTAATTTGATTGGTAGTTAAGCAAGGGAAATTGTAATGAATGCTTTCAATAAAGTGAAACATTAAAATAAGTAAAAAATTAAAATAATTTATTAGTTTTAAAGTAAGTATTTATTAAAATAATTATGTAAAATAAAAATTTAGAAAAATATTAAATTATTACCGATGAAATCGATTCAATTCGATTCCAAAAGTCCTATGCTGCCATCTAGTGGTAAAGCGATCGTAAGATCGATCCGTCATTATTCGTTCTTAGCATTACGTGAACGCTCTCTGTAACTTTTTTCCTTGTTATTTAGAGTCTTGAATACTTTTCTTATACTGCTTTGTATGTTTAGAAATAAATTTGTCTATAATTTAAAAAAAAAAGTTCCTCGAACAATAATTATAAAATAGCGTTCCGGTTCGTGGATTTTTCCATTTCGAAATCTGGAATTTTTGATATAGATATGCTAATTTATATTAAAATCAAAAGTAATGCACATTTATTTAGTAATAAATCAGCTGCAATAGCTAAAAGAGAATGATTACAAAAAAAAAAAAAAAAAAAAAAAAAAAAAAAAAAAAGTAAAAAAAAACAATGCGGTAGTCGCTGATTTCGGCGCCATCTTGAATTTTGTTCCTGCAACTTAACTGTAAATTTCATTGTTTACATCTGAAAAAATACGCGGATTTTAGGGTCGCGGATTTAAGGGAGTCTATTGTACTATAATTCGCTTTTTATGTCCATCTGTCTTCATAAATACCAACTCCAGAAATGTGTATGGCATATATTTTTAATTTTGCTCACCCGCAAGAAAAGTGACACACCTTGATCTCAGATAAAGTAAATTTCACAGGAGAGCAAAAGAAAATTTGCATGATTTTACTGTAACGTGAAATTATAGCACTTAGCTCTGCAAGCAGGAATAAAAACTTGCATAAAATCATAAAATTCCTAAGAATAAAGACGTAGGATGAGGTTCGAAGGGTTGGGAAAGTTTAACCTCCCCACATAGTCCACCCTTCTTCTATGGTCACAAATGGACGCATAGCGTAAAAAAGTGATTTTCGGTATAACTTCCCTTATGAGACTTTTTGTGAAGTAAGACGCACCTATAACAGACCTATTAATGGAATATGTTTGCCATAGGCATGCGTCTTGCTTCACAAAAAGTTCACACAAAAATTCCGTTTGAGTTTTATTAATGGAATGAAATACAAAAGAAATTTTTGAGCGATGTATCACTTTTCTTGCAGTTGAGCGATATTTACTAACATTTCACATTGTAATAAATGTTTATTTCTCTGTTTAGTTTCTGTTTTCTAACTTTCGTAAACATACCCAATTAAGCAAGAAATTTTAAATTGTTGTTGATGTAGACTACACTTTATTATTTTAACCTATAAATAAATTGTTGATAGTACAATGACATTGAAGTACGCTGAAACCATCTCTTTAAAAATGGTTCTTACTTATAGTATTAAAAATTCTTTTATGGAACTGATAAAAGTAATTAAAATGCTTTAACTTGCTTAATCAGTTTATGGTGCACTCCACGGTGAAGCTTCTCTGTTGTAAAGGATTTATAATTACACGTTTAACAAATACAACACATGAATTTCATTCAACAATTAAGGGAAAGAAGCAGTGGAGAACATAAAATAATTAGATAAACTGAAATGAGGGTAAAATATTTCCCAGTTTAAACGATATTTAATTCAGTCTAAAAAAATATCCTACTAACTTAAGCTTGTGCGGCACACTACACGATAGAAACAGTTTTTTAGTTAGAAAGTGCAATTCACTTAATGAAATCTTAAACTATAGCGATAATCCTTGCATCGTAATAACTTTCTTTATTGGAGCAAAAGGGGCTGGCTTCTTACCCAAAATACGGCAAATTCACTTCAACCTGACTCTTGAAGCTTTGTCGAGAGAATGCGCTTCGAATTCACGCGTCGAAACAACACAAGTTACTTGAAGACTTTCACTGTAACATCTTAATTGGATTCTCTACAAATCTACTTAGTCTCGCAAAATAGTTACTATTTATAGGTACCAAACAATTACAATCACCAAAGTAGTATAACTTTATAAAATACAAGTAACAACCCATTCTCGGCGACTTTTAATACTTATGAGAGACAAAATAGGTTTTAGATTTACGCACTTAGATAACACATGCAAAACTCAGTCGACCACTAGAGTACCTTCATCAAGAGTATGAAGGCCTATTATCAGGATTCTTTCTGAAGTGCATTTCTACTGAAGTCATATTTTTTCGATCTCAATAAAATGTGAGTACTATGTTTAAAAAAAAGGTGTATCAATTCAGTAGAAAAAGTTCTTTATCTTGAAAGTGCAATTTACTTAATGAAATGTTAAACTATATCGTTAATCCGTAAATCGTAATAACTTCATTGAAGCAAAAGGTGCTGGCATCTTACCCAAAATACTGCAAACTCACAGCAATCTGACTCTTGAAGCTCTGTCGAGAGAATGCGCGACAAATTCACGCGTCGAAACAACACGAGTTACTTGATGACTTGCACTTGAATAGCTGAATGAGATTCTCTACAAATCCACTTAGTCTTGCAAAATAGTTACTATTTATAGGTACCAAACAATTACAATCACAAACTATTACAACTTTATAAAATAGAAGTAACAGCCAATTCTAGGTGACCTTTAATACTTTGCGAAATTTTATGAGAGATAGAATAGGTTTTAGATTTACGCATTACTAGGGATCGACCCCTAGTGTCAGTTCTGGATTTTAATAAGAATGTGTAGTTCGAAAGCTCTTGCCTCGATAATCAAGAAATGTGCAGGAACTATACCCCCGAAACATTAAATTTAATTCATTCAGATTTATGCGGGCCGATGCGATCGCCAACATTCAGTGGGAAAAGATATTTCATAACCTTTACCGACGACTATAGCCGATTTACAATGATATATTTGTTTTCGGATAAGTCAGAAGCGATAACAAAACTTAAAGAATTTGTAGCCCTGACGAAGAACAAATTCGAAAAAACTATAAAAGCGATCAGATCCGATAACGCGAAGGAGTATCTGGGAGATAGTTTTGAAAGTTACCTGACAGAAAACGGCATAGAACATCAGTTAAGCATACCATATTGTAGCCAGCAGAACGGCGTTGCCGAACGACAATAGAACTATAGTCGAAATGGCGCGCACCATGTTATCTGACGCGAATTTACCAAACCACTTTTGGGGCGAGGCCGTACTTACAGCGACATACCTAATAAATCGGTTGCCCACCAAGGCAAACGAAAACAATAGAACGCCTTACGAGCTGTGGAATAACAGAAAACCTAATTTATCGAACATACGGACTTTCGGATGTAAGGCATATGCCTATGTCGAGGAATCGAAGAGATCCAAATTTGACAAAAAGGCCGTTCAAGGTATTCTATTAGGATACGATAACCGAAGCAAAGGGTACAGAATACACACTGGGGGAAACAACGTAATAATATCGCGAACGGTAAAATTCTTTGAGAACGGAGTAAATGAAGATGACGAAAACGAAAATCACGCGAAGACACTTACTAAAACAGTAGAGATTGAGCTAAATAATGACGAACAAAATCAGGACAATACTCCGCAGCAAAGCACCACTGAACCCCGGAGATCACTGAGAAATAACAGAGGTGTCCCCCTAACCGCTACGGGATAAGTGCGAATGTCTGTAAGGTGCAAGATCCGAAAAACTGGGAAGACGTAAACAACATCAGAGATGCTAAAATTAAAAATAAATGGATTGAGGCCGCAAATGAGGAAATAAGGTCACTAAAGAAAAATAATACTTGGGAACTGGTGAACCCCACACCAGGAAAACGCACCATAGGGTGCAAATGGACGTTTAAGACAAAATATAATGCCCGCGGAGAAGTAGAGAGGTACAAGGCGCGACTCGTCGCGAAGGGTTACTCTCAAAAGTACGGAAGCGACTACGATGAAACATATGCACCAGTGGTAGCGCACACCACAATCAGAAGCTTCCTAAATGCCGCCGTGTATAAAAATTTAAAAGTTACTCACCTGGATGTAAAGACAGCATTCTAACACGGAGATTTGGACGAGGAAGTCCTAATGACACAACTCGAGGGATATATAGTAGAGGGGGAGGAAGAAAAGGTATGCAAACTAAGAAAAGCAATATATGGCCTCAAACAAGCCGCGAGGGCTTGGTACATAAAAATCAATAAGTCGTTAAGAAATTTAAATTTTAGAGAGTGTGATTCAGATCAGTGCTTGTATAAGAGGAATGAAAATGGGGACATTTCCTATATAATCGTATATGTAGACGACATTTTAGTCGCCGCAAGCGAAGAAAACACACGCAATATATACGCAGAGTTATCTAAGGAATACGAAATAAAGAATCTTGGGGAGGAATCACAATTTCTTGGGATAAATATTAAAAGGCTAGACAACGGAAACCTTGAGCTAGACCAAGAAAATAAAATCGATGAAATAGCGGAAAAATTTAAATTGTCAAACTCTAAACCAACATACACACCCATGAGCACGGATTATTTCAATACAGACCCACACAGCGAACCGCTAAATGATAACAAAGAATATAGGCAGGCAGTGGGAGCACTCCTGTACGTAGCCACGTTGACCAGACCAGACATAGCTGCTACGGTTAACATTCTGGGAAGGAAAAACGAAACTCCCAGAAAGGCTGACTGGGACGCTGTGGAAAAAGTAATAAGATATCTGCGAACAACAAAGTACTTACGACTGGTAATAGACAAAGAAAAGCCACCCATACTAACAGTCTATTGTGACTCTGACTGGGCAGGAGATCGAGAAGACAGGAAGTCCACAACCGGGAACGTATTAAAATTAGGAAACAATCCCCTGTCCTGGACATCACGAAAACAAAACTGCGTGGCCTTGTCCACCGCAGAGGCAGAGTATATATCCGTTTCAAACGCGACTCAAGAAATCCAATGGATAATTAATCTGCTAAAAGATCTAGAACTACACCAGACTTTACCGATTACCATCTACGAGGACAATGCCGCCTGTATAAAGCTGAGCGATAATGAAAAACATCAATCTAGGGTGAAACATGTGTCTATCAAATACCATAATGTGAGACACTTGAAAGAAAACGGTGTCATTACACTAGTGTACTGTCCTTCAAAGAGAATGATCGCCGATGCCCTTACCAAACCAATCCCCAAACCTCACTTTGAATACTTAAGGAATAAACTCCAACTTCTCCCACCACAAGACTCAGTCGAAAAGGGGGAATGTGGGAAATAGTTCAAAATACATTTCGATCTTCGTTTGTGAAATATGCAGCAGGTGGTGACACCTTACGGACAAACATCAAACAATTCTTATAGACTGGACAATTACCCATAATAATCTAGTCTTCATTTGCGTCCGCTGCCTGTGACAATGCAACTACTTAATATTCCCACAGATGGCAGCACCACAAGAAAACTTTGAAAGACTGTAAAGTCAGAACTGTTTGACTGGACTTTGATAGACTCCATTCCAGCTGTGATCAGCAGTTTTCCATTGTGAAATGAGTGTTCGATCAAGAGCCCTTGCTTCTACTAAAGAAACCCTTTCATCTCAGTCTAGGGCGTATCTCTTGAGTGATAAGAACATATGTTTTTGTCTGTCACTTCATGCATCCGCTTTTCGGGAAGCTAATTTTCGCTCTCAAGAATGCAACACATATTTAATCAAGTTAAATTTAAATTGTATATATATTACTATTAACCAAGAAATGAGTAGTGCATTAATAATTGTATTTAATTAAATATAATAATCTCCTTTAAAGTTGAAAGCCTGGACCACTGTGATTAATTACACACACTCACTAACGCTTCAATAAAATACCTTTTTCAGAGTTCAAATAGGATAAAGAAGATGCAGAAAATTCTGCGATACTCCGAAGAACCAGCGCTCTCGCATATACAGGTAAGAAGATTAAATATCTCTTACTTATAACAATTAAAACAAAGTTATTTTAAAGCAGAATAATATGTAGAAGGCCTTTGATTATATAGAATACTCGCGACCTCCTAAACTAAAAGTTAGATAACACAGCAAGACAATAGGATCACTAGCAAAACTCAGTCGAACACTAGAGTACCCTCAACAAGAGTATCAAGGCCTACTATCAGGATACTTTTTGAAGTGCATTTTTACTTAAGTCATATTTCCTCAATCTTAATAAAATATGAGTACTATATTTAAGAAAGATGTATCAATTCAGTTAACCGCGCGACTGACTATTTGTGCATACGACCTGTAATTACGTCAAAATACTTTGATCTCTCAAAAATTAGAGTAATTTGAATGTATTTTAAATTGATGTTGAGTGCAACTTCTTTAACTAGGAATTAATGAAAGACGTGTTCGTTGCATACATTCGTAATCCATACTAAAATCTATATGTGCCGCTTCATTTTTATTTCATCTTTCTAAACAATATTTAATATCACTATTAAAAACTTCATACAAAATAATTGTCAAAACTCAGCTATCGTACATGACATTGTATATTGTTAAAATGCATTTAAAAGATAAATTTCAGAACACTGAATAACAGCAAAAGTGTTTAAAACATTTTAATACATTTGAACAACACTTTTATTCAATAGAAATTAGCATGAGACTTTAATAAAGTTATTCATAAAATACGTTAAAATCTATTCATGACGCATGATATTGCTTTCTTGATAGTTTTACAACAACTGTTTCGCATGAAATTTTATCTGGTTATACAAATTTAAACAATTAAATGCTGAAAATCCAATAATTACTTCAGGAAAATTAATTTTTAGTGCAATATATTCTGCGAGTGAACCAAAATGAATTTATTCTTTTCCTGTCTCATAGTAAAAATGAAAAAAGAAAAACAAAAACACACTTTTATCATTCACACAAAGTGACATATTTTTTAGCTTTACTACTTCCATGTTGCGCCGTGATTATGACAAATGACTTTCTATCTGTTTTATCATTTCATCGTTTGTCTCTCGGTTTGTAGAAAACGGTTCTGCTAATTATCCTTTTCCGTTTCTTGTCACCAAAACGTATAAAATGAAAAATGGCTTTAAATGAATTTTCAACGCTTTCTCTGCTTTAAAACTAGAAAACTTTTCCATTCTCAGCGTACGGCTTCTTATTGACACAGAGAGAACGTTGTGTTTATTTCTCCCGTCAGTATTTGCCGTGAAGCCCATCCAATATTTCCCAAACTTTTCAAAAGATGTAACCTGTAAGTCGCAGCATTTCAAAGAAGAAACGGAAGAATAAATTAAACTGTGACTTTTCAGTTTGAAATTCTTAGTGATACTTGAGGCAATTAGTTTTTGGGCTTTATTGGAATATCCATGAAAGCGGTTTCCTAAAATCTCGCAGCCAGAGGAAAAGTAAATGTTAATGAAAAATGTATAACGTTCATTTTTAATTTGAAATTTAGCGAATATTAATTTTAATTCAATCATCATATGAAAATGTTTCTGTTTGAAATTTTTACAAAGAGTGTTTTAACTGAAACATAAACCGTTTCATCAAAACGAGAGAGATGGTATATACGAAAATCTCTTAACACTTTGAGGTCTAACAAGGAGAGGGCCAACATTGTTCATCACAGATTTTGATTATTTTAATAAATGTTGTAGGGTAGAGACCCCTTGGTCTCAGGTTCAACGGATTTTATCCAACGCTCCTTAGTTCTTGAGAAACCGGGGGGTCTAATAGTAGTACACAACTTAAATAATTACTTTGTAACAAATCGGATAGGATGGTCGTAGCTCAGTTGGTACGGCGTTTGCTTGCTGATCTGCGGGCCCGGGTTCGGAACGCGCTACGTTTGTTTTTCACATTTTTTGTTTTATAAATATACTTGTAATTATAATTTAATAATTTTAATTAAAACTTTTAATATCATACATTAATTATAATGTTAATAAACTTAAATTTATCATTTTTTATTTTTACACTACCTTTTACTCATCCTTTAAAGAGGTTTAAAAAGAAATTGGGTCTATTATTGAATGATAAAAATTACAAAATCGTGACAAAACTTGTTGTGGAGCCATCTAGTTATGATAAAATAAAAGAATATTCAAATAAAATAAAAGTAAAAGCAGAAATAAGATAAAGGGGAAAGCAAAATAATTGAAAACGCAAGCATACTTATTATAAATTTAAAAATATTTAATATGCAAAAAATCGGTTGTAATTTAATTCTGATGCTAATTTTTAATATAATTATGCTTGTTATTTTAAAAACAGTATTATCGCATTGACTTCCTTTGTTAAAGCGATGCGTAAATGATGTTTCTTTAAAATCAGGAATTGACACAATTGCTCAATATCATTGCATCGATAAAGAATATATGAAATACATTTTAAAAGTGATTAAAAAAATTAACAGTTTTAAGATTTTTATACAACTATTTAATTAAAAGTAAAAAAATTAAATAGATTAAAATTATAATTGGTATACAATATTATAAATTTTAATTGACAATCAGATTATTAAGTTATACTTACAAGTACATTTATAAAACAAATGTGAGAAAACAAATGTAGCGCGTTCAGGTATCGAACCCGGACTCGCGGATCAGCCGGAAAAGGCCATACCAACTGAGCTACGACCAACCTGTCATTTTGGTTGCAAAGTAGGTATTTAGGTTGTGTACTACTATTAGACCTCCCGGTTTCTCAAGAACTAAGGAGCGTTGGATAAAATCCGTTGAACCTGAGACTAAGGAGTCTCTACCCTACAACATATATTAAAATAATCAAAATCTGTGATGAACAAGGTTGGCCCTCTCCTTGTAAGCCCGAGTGTTACCAGGGTTGCTATTTTCGGTGAAGCGAACTAAGCCCGAGCGTCTCTCGGGGTCAATTTTTAAATCTCTGAGCTGTAAAAATACCTACTATATACGTTCGCTGTCTTTTCAGATATTATCTACGACCCTTTTATTTTGAAAAAAGAAATAGGTGGCAGCAGTAAACAGAAGTAAGTATATGAAAATATCTAGAATCGGAGCTTAACTCGAACTTATTGTGAACCTTGTGGGGTTGCTCTTTGTGCGAATCTTTGCTTTGAAATGTACCACACAAAAGTAAATTTTACTAAATAATGTTTATATACAAATAAAATCTATTTCCAGATATTTGTACAAAATTTGGGTAACTTTTTATTCAAGTCCATGTAAAATTTTATATTAAAAAATTATGATTTCTTATGCGGAACTTTTAAAAAATATATAAAACAGGCTTTTTTCAATAATTTTTCGTTAAATATTAAGTTTTCGGACATTTAAATAGTTCCTTGATTATGAATAAGAACAGTTTAATGTTTATAATTGTAAAAAAAAATGTATTAAAATACATATCTTCCAAGTATTTAAAAAAAAAATCATGAAAAGTACCAAATACCCTCAGACCAGAGGGAGATATGCGCTTGAAATAGCTCAGATCTCAAAGTGTTTAAATCATAAAACTAAGTTAAAACCCGGCAATAGTCGCGTGTTGGTCTTTTTGCCGCCCACGTAAACTATCATCTCCTAATTTATATCCTAATTCATTGCAAATACATTGATGAGCTTTCATGTAGCTGACTTTACATGTTTCTCCACCACGATAGGGAAGTAACAAGACATCTCTGTTTTTCCTTCAAGTACATTTTTACTAATAAAGTCGAAATGGGTGGAAAAGTCTACGCAACGCTCACTAATGTCAGTTCCTTTTTACTTTTTCCTGTTATTTCAAATCTCATGAATAACATGTACTATAATTTATGTAAACTGCATGTTTATAACTTCACTGAAATGTAATATTCGAATATTATGCGAAAAATGTTTCTTATTTTACATTTTCTGTATGTGGGGAGCCGGCGACAAAAAGACCGAGCGCGACTAATAACGTTCTGGAAAATGGCGCGACTACTTTCGAGTTAATACTAGCTAAAAGTGATAAAAATGCACTTACAAGGCAAAAAAATACCTTTATTTCTTCAGATCAACATAATTCATCTCTCAGATGACGACATTCTCAAGATCCATAAGGATACAAATATTTTCGCAATTTTTTTTTTTAATTGAAAACTGGTAAACAAAAATATCGCGATCTTATATACACATTGAATCATATTAAAGTACTTTCAATCTACAAAATTCAAAGTTATCCATTTTTCAATATTTTCCTCTTTTCTTCGAAAGATTGAAATATAAATTCAATAAATACAATATCTCCCTTATTGCAAAACTTTCCGTAAAATTAAACTAGTTGGATGTGCCAATCGCAAAACTTTCTTCTATCTCATGTCAATATTTCATTTCAATTTGTTTTATTAGAATTTTTATTAAAATTATGCATAACTTCATACACTTTTCGATGGTACAATATTGAAAATTGCACAAAAATCGCTGTTACAGAGCCCCCTTTCGGCGGAATTTCTCCAAATTCAGGGAGGACCTTCTTGCCATGGCCAAAAACATACACAAAAAATTTGGTTCAATTCTATGCATAATTTCATACACTTTTCGATGGTATGATAATCAAAATGCACAAAAATCACTATTACAGCGCCCCCTACCGGCGGAATTTTTCCACATTCAGGGAGGACCTTCTTGCCATAGCCAAAAACATACACTAAAAAATTGGTTCAATTCTATGCATAACTTCATATACTTTTCGATGGTACAGCATTCAAAATGCACAAAAATCGTTATTACAGTGCCCCCTACCGGCGGATTTTTTCCAAATTAATGGAGGACCTGCTTGCCATAGCCAAAAACTTACAAAAAAAAAATTTGGTTCAATTCTATGGATAACTTCATACAATTTTTGATGGTGCAATGGTGACACACCAACAGACAGACATTTTGTATAAACATGTTTTTTGTGATCTCTGTCCCCTTAAACGTGTAAATCCGTCGAAAACCGGAAGTCGAAAAACATTTTGATTACAATACTTTCTTCTATTGAAGATAGAAGAAAGTAAAAAGCGTATGTACACAGTATGTCGTATTGAACCCTATCAAGGACCTCAAAGCATACTTAGATATTTTTGGAATAGATCCAATAGAAGCAAATCAATTGTTAGTGGTATTTGAAATACCTTTCACTAAAGAAGATGGAACAGTTGTATTTTATATAGGAATGACAAACAGAAAACTTAAAATGAGGATCAAAGAACATAGAGCAGACATCAAATATAAGAAAACTACAGTTCTGGCAAGGTTATGTAACAAACAACATTCACAGATTGATTTTTAAAACTGTAAAATAATTTATCCATCAAGATTTTATTTGCCATCCATTATCTGAGAATCAATACAGATCTTTTTACGCAGTGAGAATATATGCAATGATTCATCCTCCATGGAGTACCAAAATTTAGAAAGACATGCTCTACAGAGTAAGAAACAATAGTGTAAAATGATTCACGTTCTCAAATGTCGCTGGTTCGAGTCCGTATTAAGGTTTTCAGACTTTTCCTGCAAATATACGGGAAAATTTTCCTTTCAAATGTTCTTTCTAAATACGTCTGAAGTCAGGCAGTAAAGCCAAAAATGAATATTACCTAGTAATACAGCATACACACATGACCATACATATTCTAAAGTAATTTCACGATATAAATTTCTGAATTGTCTCAATATTAACTTCAAATGTTTAACAGATTCCTTCAAAATATTAATCTTTGAACAGGAAACTAAATGCTGATTTCTGAATTTACTAAGTTTTGTTGAGAATATTCGTCAAATAATTTATTTAGTTGCGTTCCATTTTCCCTCCAGGAAAAATCCCCCTTTCGCCGAAAGCTCGGAATCTATTACCATACTTTTCGATACGTAGTTTCAAATGAAATATCTCTTCATCGAGAATAAAGACTCTAATAAAATTCTAGGAATCAAACTGTATAGTATGAATCTCCAAAAAAGAAAGAATTGCATTCTTAAATCCCAAACTGCGAAATAGAGCTTCGTGAGAAATATCCTTTCAGAGGGATAAGTCAGGATAAATGGCTTTCAAATGTTAAATTCCGAAGAAGAGAACCTTTATGAACTTTTGAAAATGTTGCCATTAAAGTTAGACGTTACCTGTTGTATAACTTCAATATTATTCTTCAAAAATAATCTGTGAATTAATAACATGCTTAATGCATATTTGAGATATTTTCTTAATTATAAATTTTGGCAAGACTTCATACAATGAAATTCTACAAAAATATTTGTGTTAGGATGAATATATAAAGTTAAGAAAAGAAAATGTAGTTATAATGAGTTTAACGTACATTTGTTTAAAAACTTCATAAAATAACTCTTTTTTTTCAATGCAAAATTAAAATAAAAGATAAAATAAAAAAAAGAAAGAGAGAGAGAGAGGGGGGGGGGCAGCAAAAACATACGAGCTACTGCAGAAGACTGAGCCATTGTAAATGCTTATCTCTTGCTTCAATTTTTCCTTATTTATGTACTTTCAGTTTGATTACAGCGATGATTTTTTTTTAGTAAAGATTTCACTTTAATAAAATTTTTAAATAACTCTACTCTATATTTAATCTGGTTAACTTTTAACTGATGTTACCGGTCTCACAGATCGGTGCTTATTTCAATTTTCATAGTTTAAATTGCGAATTTCAGTTTAACTACAAACACTACTGAAATTCTGTCTCGTTTGGAACTTTAGTACTAACACCACAGACTTTTGAATAGGTGAATTTTAATTATAACACTCCTGTACAAAAAGTTTAGTACAAAAACAGCATCCTATGAGTTAATCGCGGTTTTTATTCATCTTTCGATGGAGCGGTCTCACAGATCGTTTCACACTAGTTATGTGACAATTTCTGTGACATCAGTTAAAGGTTAAAGTAGCTTTTTTTACGTTGTTATATATAATAGACGTTTTTAATCCTTCCTTTTTACCCGACTGAAAAGGAGCGTTGTGTGTTTCACGCGTATCTGTATATGTGGATTTCTTTATACCCTCGAAACATCCCAACGGCTGAATGGATTTTAATGAATGAGGTCTCTATCAATTCGTCTTAACGGCCCGATGGTTATAGGCTAGGTTTTGTTTTTATAAATTGAAAATTGCGGCAGTAAAATACAAAATGGCGGTAGACACGAAAAAAAAAATTACGCACCCTATTGAGTGGCATATCATTGGATAGGTCTTTCAAAATGAAGACGATGTTTTATTGACTATTTTACAGTCAGAAGCTCCGTTAAAATATTATACAACCTGGAAGTTGTGTACGTAGGATCTCTAGCTTTACTGAAACTATAACCATCATAGACATGTATCTACCTCATCAAAACAGTGCTTATAGATAGGAACTAACAATTAAACACAACTTAAAAGTCATCAATACAAGTAAATAAAAAAATAGGTAAGTAATATAACCAAGTAATATAAAAAAATATTTTAAGTCAATTCCTACTTAAGTCAATAAAGGAATTTTTTTCTCTCCCATTCTTCTTTCTTCTTGAGTGGCGCTTAAAATGCCTTGATCAAGAAGAGGGCTCTCTTGGTCTTAAAATTCCTTGATCAAGAAGAGGGCTCTCTCGATTATTGAAAATTAATTAATTTAATTTAATTAATGAATTAATATTTTAAAAAAACTGGATTAACATCAAGTGTCATCCACTACAAGTTAAAAAAAATTTATTTGAGCTTGATTGGATGAATAATAAGTATTTTATTAACGATTGAAAATTTGAACAAGATATATATAGCGAGAGTGTGAGATAATAGTAGGAATTGAAAAAAAAATAGTTTCACATTGATGAGAAATAATTAATTAGTTCGCTTTTTACGCAGTCGGGTTTTTTGATTTTTTAAATTTAATTGTTTATTTATATTTCAATACCTCTTTAATTTTTTTCCATTTAATCATCATTAGTTAGTCGAAAAATGTACAGATTAAAATAAAAAAAAATTAAATTATTATATCTAGAAATCGAAATACCTTAAATTTAAAAATCTGTTTGGTAACATACAATAGTATTTTTGAAGCTACTTTGCTACATTTAAGGAAAAATATTAACATTTCTAACTTCCTTAATAGTTTCAAATAATTTTGTTAAGATAAATGTCATATATTTTCCAATAACTCACTTCTTGGTAAAAAAAAAAAAGAAGTATATATTCTCAGTATCACTTTTTATTGTAATTACAGCAACAGTTGTTTGTCCATCAGTTCGAATTTTTGAGGTAAATTAATAATGACATTATTGTTTTAGATACTCGTTATCTTACCTAATTGAAATTTCTGTCTTCTAATCTTCTAATTTTCTTTCTATCTTCTGTGTGCTATTTAATTAACCCTTTCAAATGTATCGTCGTAATAATAGGCTGGTTTATTTTACATGTATTGTTACTTTTCTTTTACAATTATTTTTGTTATTATCTGTGTACACTGTTAAAAATTTGGAGCAAACTGTCCGGTTATTTGACCGTTTTTAGAGAAAACGGTTCAATAACCGTAATTTAAAGTTATTATGGTCATATTGCTACCCATATTATGGTCAGAATACAGTGTATGGACTAATAGAATATGTCTTCACATTTACAATTATAGTTCCTATATGTTTTAGCATTTATAGTCCAGTCAAATTGTCAAAAATAGATGCAAAAATTCTGCTAGAAGATTTTATGTTTTTAAACTGTTTATGGGGATGCTAATCACAGGAATTAATTGTTTCCCAACAAAATATCTCGAGGCTAAACTTTGTGGAGCCAAAAAACCACGAAATTTTCGGACTTTTTTCAGTTTTTTGCCTATAACTCGAAAATTATAAAATTTTTGTGTGCCATACTCAATTACAAAAAGAAAGAGCATTAAATTCTCTACAAATTTCATTATAAAAGTCTTTTTCTAAATCCATTATTAAGCGCGCTACAGCTTCCTGAAAATGATACTTTTTTTCTAACTTTGTGAAAAAATCGCAAATACCAACATTTGACACCATTTTTATTTCTTTTATCCTCTTTAATGTAACTTTTTATATTACAGGTATTTGCATGATAGTAATAATTATTAATTACAATGGTAAAACCGTAAAAAATTGACAACATTGTAATTTTTTTTGTATTTACAACTTAAGGTGAGAACAATAATAGTAGGTATTATGAATGTAGGTAGCATGAATGTAAGTAAAAAAATACTTACAGTAACATCTTTAATGGATTTAGTAACGTCTGGAGCGCTTGCGGGTTGATGAGTTTGGTTCGTCAACCTCAGCTTGAGAAGCAAAGGAGCAGGCTGCATGATCTTCAACAGCTTTGAACTGCTTTGAGCTTGTTGCGACATCATCATCTTGGCTGCGAAAGTCATCGACGTTGCTGGTTTGGTCGATGGTTTCCCAGGTATCAGCTTCATAATCCTCTTCTGCATAAATAATATCATCCACATTTTCACAATTGACCCCGTTACAGTTTTTGCAAATTGCTGAGCATTTGAGTCCTGATTTTTGGCAAGAGCATGCCTTGGTGCACCCTTTTTTAAGCTACATGAGACAACATGCAGCAAGGATTCGGGTGCTGGGTTTTGGTACATTTGAACTGGCTGAAAAAGACCGTCAGACCTGCGAACCCACCCCCATTCTTCAGGGGGCATGTTGTTTCCTAGCCAAGCTTGTACCTGATGATAACATCTTAGGAAATGATGCTGCGCAGCCTCTTGCGTCGGTGGCAGCCTTGCAAGATGAACTTTGCTTTTTGTGGCTGATTTAGCAAATAACTGGAACCTCAAACTGTTCAATGTCTGCGTGGTATCTACGCATCCACTGTATAGTGCAATAAGGAATTTTTCTCCAGCCTTGATGTTTTCTTGACGGGTAGACTCTGGTTTATTAAAAACACATGATACTTCCTCAAGCTGCTTATGTTTTTTTAAAGTGTTACAAAACTTTGACTTTCCTTGCCCAAAAAGAGCAGATGTTGTATCGCATCCACTGATTGCATGAGTGAAAAGAACATTGTTGTGATTGTATTTGTAAGAATTGGTTGAAAACCACTTTGTTTCGATGCTTCCTCTTCCTGTTTTTTGGAAAAACAGATTTTTGTGTTGATATCCCAAGCTTGTCATGATCGCGAGAATATCAATATCCTCTCCAACAATTACGATACTTTCAAAGGCTTTGGCTCTTGAAATGGCTAAGGTAACAATCATGACATCAGCGTCTTCTTCTGCCTGGTCAACTTGAATACTGTTATTTTGAAGCTCTGTTTTAAGCAGTGAAATGAAGCGGTTCTTGTTTCTGTCATTGGCTAGAAATTTGTCTTGAGGCACTGTGCTTAACATTTCTGCTGCAACTATGACTTCAGTAGAAGTGTGCATTCTAGATCGACGTGCTCTTTCTGCACTTTTCATTCCATTCTGTTCTCCCTCAGATGGATATCCATCGAACACAACTGCGACCTGTGATCCAAAATTTTTCTGAATGTAAGAAATATAACTTTTAACAATAAATTTGAAGGAAACATTTCGAGGCCAAGTTACTTTGTGAAGAAGGTACCCTCCGTCAACAACAAAAAACTTATCTTTTCCAATAAGATCCAGATTGTCTAATGGGATAAAAGCACTGTAAAACGAAGATTTTGTGCCCTTTCTCATCCCTTCGTCAGAGAATAAAGACATCGGATAGGGAGCAAGTTCATAAGTTAGTAGATTCTGCACGTCTTCATCACTCTGCTTCATTAAACAAACCCTTTGGAATAGAGTCAATGGATGGACAGAAGTAACTGTAACGTTTCCCAATCTTAAACTACTGACAACAGAAGCTAAAGGTACTACCTTATCCTTTTTCTTGAATTTCACACTCTTGAAATTTTCGCCAACAGTTCTTCTGACTCCTGCCTGTCCTACTTCTCCAGACAAATAGCAGTTAACGTCAGTCTTTCCAACAATTCCACTACTGATGGACATTATGTAATCCTTTTCGGGGAAAGGATGATGCACTAGCAACCAATCTCGCAGCTTTTTTGAATCATTACTGTCTCTATCAATGCGGGAACTTCTGGCATCCACATGCTGTTCAGAAACTTCAAAGCCTACTTCAGAGTATGCCTCTATATCATCGCATATGTTTTGCATATGAATCATTCCCAGCGTCCATCTTGCTAACACGCTGTCTGTCATTCCTCGCCCATGCGTTAATCCTCCAGTGCTCTTCATAGTTTTCATTAATGTTTGTTCAATCGCCATATCAGTCCAAGTCCCAGACCAATTCTTATCTGATCGCCGTATGGTGAAATAGCCTTCAGCTGTGAACTTTCGGTATTCTGAAGATTCCAGTGTTTCTTCCAGCTTCAGCATGTCTTGCAAGTACAGATGTCCACACTTGGCATATAAGAAATGTCCCGCAGCATGGAAGTAGGAAAGCATTTTTTGCACAGTTCTCAGGTGGAGGTTCCAGTTTCCTGTTCGTTCCGCTTCGATAAACTGTTTAATGACTGTGACCATCTTTAGATATAGAATCCATAACTTCGCTGTGGGGCCTTTATTTTCTAGTAAAGTTACAGCTTTTCCATATTTTTTTACAGCTTCTTGAACATAATAAATAGTGTCCTGGTGTGTCGATTGATCCCAGCATGTTATCATGTCTTCCATAGCAGCTCGTTCGTCTTCTGTCAGTTGAGTGTGATCCCACACTAGGCCAGACAAAACAAGATGAGATAACAGGTGTGCTCGTATAGCCCTAGCATATGCATGGCCAGACATTATTTTGTCTACACTATTCTCAGCATAAATTGTGCTGAACAAATCTTTCAGGCCGCTTCCAGCCATGATAAAACCAACTGATCCCATGAAAGACATGAGGAGATGAAAACCTCCAAGCCTCACTGTCACGTTATTTAATTCTGGCTGTTCATTCGCTATTATGTCTCTTGCTTTCAAATAGAGAGGTTGATCATATGTCACAAAGCATGTCTTCTGGTTGAATTGTCGACATTTTTCTGCAGCGACCAATAGCGAGGTAAAAACGGTATCATAATGTGAAGGAAGGGCGTTAATAAATGGGAGGTACTTTATTTTAGAGCGTTTATACTCTCTGTTGGATGTAACTTGCTCCATGAAACCGTTCCACCCGGGAACGTTTTCAATGTTTGACCATTTCCCATAGAGCCATACTATGTCTGTCGTTGAGGGGACGATTTCATTATTAATGGGAGAAAGTTCTTCCAAATCTTCAATTTTTATATTCTGTAAGCCCCTCATATCTGTTCTGTGAAATGTCTGTAGATCAATTTTTTCAGCTTGACTGACTATTTCAGCTGTAGGGTGATGTTTCACTTTTTGAATTCTTTTCTTGGGATGCAAGGCGTCGTGAGGAGTAACACACATTATACCTCCCATTGCATGGAATGTACCAGTCCCATCCAGAGTGTTGACATTAAAGTCCGCATTGTCAAAAATAAATTGGCAGAATGCATCATCTCGTTCTTTTGTTTTCTGAGGTTTCAGAATGGTAGACAATTCAAGAAGGGAAGCATCTTCATAGGACCCTGCAAAGCCAAAAGCGGACATAACTTGGAGCAAATGCTTAAAACCAAACTTTCTGTACAAATATGCGCTGATCCCTGTCATGATTGAAGAAAAGAATGACCTTGGTCGAACTGCACTTATTAGGGAATGTGAAAGAGCAACGCACTTTTTCTTCCATTTCTCAATTGAACCACGTTTGTGTTTCAAAAAGCAATTTTACTGATTCAGGAATAACAGTCTCAGCGTCAGACAGAAAGTTATCAGATGGGGGGGGGGGGGGGTTGCGTAACATCATACATTTGTGACCTTATATCTTCCACAATTATGTCACAGGCTGTTTTCACAATACGGAGTCGTTCCTGCTGAGGATCTAAATTCCTGTTTGAATACCAGTGATCAGTGAGTATCTTGTGTCCAACATTTTTCAAACAGAGTACTGTTTTCTTTTTTTTTGTTTTCAGAAATTAGCACAGCATCCCCATATTTATGAATTATACGGGCCTTGACAGTCCGAGAATCAGGAAGTTCCAATGACTGTGGTATTTGATTCATCAACTCATCTAAAGAGAACTGGCATTCCTCAAATTTTGCTTCAATATAAGTAAATATAGCTTCCATAGCTTCGTCAACGGATGTTGCAGGTCGACGCCCTCTTTTCTCTCCACCTGTTACAGATTGATATAGTTTTATGCGACAAAAACTATGATACCATGCATCTGCAGCTACCAAGTCACGTTCGTGTTGAATACGTTCAATTACTTTCTGGGACCATTCATCCCCACGTTTTTCTGCAGCTTTCAGAAATGTAATTTTCACTTCTAACTTCATTACTTTATGAATCAAATTTCTTTTTGCATAGGGCTTTTTTAATTGTTTTTCGTTGAAGTCATCGGGATTACCTTCTCCACATAAGAAGCAATTATCTCGAAACTTGAAAGAAGTGCTCGATCGAAGGTCCCGACGAACATATGCTGCTATCATTCTCTCATTCACATATTTTTTTTCGGCAATCCTCATGTACTCTAACTTCCTTGCCACTTTTCAGAAAACGTTGATGAGTATTATTCTGACGTTGAACGCTACATTCAAAGAGCTTGGCAAGTCCTTTCTGGGTCACAATGCGTGTATCACGATTTGAAGCCGTTTGGCAAACGAAACACAATTTTGGATCGGGCTCGCTCATTTTTCACTACTGCACGAGAAGCAGACGCGCAATAAACTGAATAGTAAGATACCAGACCAGTGTAGAGAGGGAAGGGTGAGTCTTTAAGAAAGAACACCTGCGTCGGAAAGTCACGTGACCGCTATCTTCCAACTGCATTCCCTATTATTATCCCCTGCCACCCCCCCTCCCTTCGTAACTGTCTTTCTGCTAGGGTTGCCGGATATCGTCCTTCTGCTAAGGTTGCCAGATTTATCTCAGAAAAAACGAAGATTTTGATTGACACTAGTTTGTTTTTATTTTATCGCACTATCGTTCTTTTTCGTACCATGCTAAACTATATTGAATGCGCCAGTAATGTTTTCTTTAACGAATTTCTTTAAAAAGTGGTTATTATTAATTAATCGATCTAATCATTATTCTCTAACTGCATTTGTATTGCATTATTCTGTTAACATTTTAAAACTAATTTTGCAGTCTTATCCAATTATGAATGAAAAAGTAATTGAATTGTAAGCATAAAAATAAATCAGACCATCCTGCAATTTAATAATTAGGAAAATTTTAGCAATGGACACCCTACAAAAATAAATATTTGTATTTAACCTTGTAATCATCGCGCCCGATACAATCACGGACAAATTGCCCGTGAATGTATCAGGCTCAACGTTTAATGGTTAAGCATAAAAGGTGATAATAAATCAAACAAAATATCTAAACTTATGATACAGTTAGACTAAATAAAAAATTTTATAATGTAGATATTTATCTATAATAAGGTAGAGTTCACTTGATCTATTTCAACAGCAAATGCGCACTTAATATTACACAACTCACCCAAGATTTTTGTATTACTGATCTAAAACAAGCCGTTTTTACATTTAATGCGCATATCCATAACTTATTGTTGGGAAAAAGTGAAATTTTATAGTAAACTGAAAAAGAACATTTTTTAAACTATCAAAAGTGGGATGGGGTAGAAAAATGGAAGAAAACGTTGTGCGGACACATTTAAACGTACACCTAATACCTAAAAAGCGCTATAGACCTAAAAAACACTAAAAACGTATAACGTACGAGAAAAACGTACTATCTGGCAACCCTACCTTCTGCCTAACCTTCTTGAAAATTTGCCTTCTTACTTATTCATCAATAGGTGCATTTCATTTCCACAGTTAGTGATGAAAAGAAATTTTTTTTAGGGATGGGAGGCGAAAAATAGGTCACTTTCTATGAAGTTGAAAAAAATGTGATATTTTCAAAAAGTTGTAGCGCGCTTAATAATGGGTTTAGAAAAACGTTTTTAGTATGAAATTTGTAGAGAATTTAATTTTCTTTCTATTTGTAATTAAGTATGGTACACAAAAATTTTATAATTTTCGAGTTATAGGCAAAAGACTGAAAAAAGTCCGAAATTTTCGTGGTTTTTTGGCTCCACAAAGTTTAGCCTCGAGATATTTTGTTGGGAAACAATTAATTCCTGTTATTAGCATCCCCATAAACACTTTAAAAACATAAAATCTTCTAGCAGAATTTTTGCATCTATCGGCCCAATTTTCTGACAATTTGACTGGACTATTAGTAATAAAACAAAAACAAAGTTTGCTTAAAGTTGTATACACCATTGCTGAGATTTTTATATCAAACATGTGTTTCACTCATTATAAAAAAAAAAACAATAATTTAAAAAAATAAGAAAGAAAGAAAGAAAGAAAAACCGAAAACGAAAAATCATGCATCAGACATAGATTATGAAATTCGATGGCACATAAACAGAATATTATTAATAAATTTCCTTTTATTTTTCATACATTGAAAAGATACATCTAAATAAGCAATATAAAAAACACAAAACTTCGTAAAAATCCGTTTTCAGCAATTGCTGTCTATGTTCGGTAATGCGTGCGAATTGTTTTGTGCAGCCCTGCATATGATATCGCTCATCCGCAACAAAAGTGACACATCTCGGCAAAGTAAATTTCACAGGAGTGGCAAAAGAAAATTTGCATGAATTTACTGTAACATGAAATTACAGCACTTAGCTCTGCATTCAGGAGTAAAATCGTGCATAAAAGTATAAACGCCTTAAGATTGACGACGTAGATGAAGTTTGGAGTCTTGACTAATTTTACCTTCCCCATATAATCTACCCCCCTTCTGTGGTCACCAGGTATTGGTGTTGTTTATGTTGTTTATCAACACAAGGGGTATGGGCCTAAAGGAGGAGTGCCCTAAATGGGGGACATTCTAAGGGAACCTAACCCGTATTTACTCAAGGAAATCCAAGGTCCAAAGAAAACCACGGAAAACTACGAAAGATTAAGCCGACAGGCGCGATTGGATTCGAACCCAGCACCTCCCATCTACCAGCTTTGAGAGCAGAACCTCTCGGTCACTGATGGGGGCCTGTGGTCAGGAATGGACATTACAGCGTAATAAATTGATTTCCCTTATACCTACACTCATGAAACTTTTTCTGTAGCATGACTCATCTATGACGGACCTTTTAGTGGAATAAAAAGCAAAATGAATTTTTGCAAGATGAGCACACTAAAAATTAGATGAGTTTAAAAACAGAAAATGTACGCACTTTTAACAATTAATCATAGTCAGCCCTTTAAACAAATTCTTTTGTGTGTCTCCGAAAATGAGCGATAAATGCCACACGCTCCATAATCTATAGCAAACATGCTTATTGCCCCTCAGTGAACCTTTTAAATTTCATTAAAGTAGAAGTATCATAACATCGTTAAAATGCGCCGCAAACGATTTTACCGCATAGACCATAATATTATGGAATTATTTTCTACGTCCTGAAAGCGAACTATCAATTCTATTTATTACATACTTCTGAATAAGCAAGTTGCAGTTTTCTTCAGTAATGCACATCACTCTTATCATGTTTGAACATTAACAAAATACACCGCAAATCATTTTTCCCCATAAACCATAATATAACGGATGTTTTGTGAGTCCCTGTAAACGAACTTGATATCAGATAACTGCTCTTTTTGCCTTTCTTTAATTTTTTTTAAAAACATGACACCTCGAAAATTTAAAGAAAGGCTAAAAGAGCACTTATCTGATATCAAGTTTAACAAACCAAGTACAGTTTTATCCAGGTTGCATCAAACAGAAAATATTAAGATACAATTTGAAAAAGCTAAAGTAATCATTCCAACATTTAACCAGTACTGTTCAATAATCCGTGAATCCATTCAGATTTAACTTAGAAATGATACTGTTTGTAACGATGTCTTTTCTTATAATATTCTCGCGATTTGGTTTAAAATTCTGGGTATTTCAAAGATCTCTTGAAAATATGATTTAATCTTTTCACACTCCCCTCTTTCTGGAGCGGTCGACTAGGCTTCGCTTGCACATGCGTAGTATTTTATCTTGTTTTACGTATGTTTTCTACTATCCCAGTCAATCATCTTTTCCCCTTGAAAGTAAACGCGTGTACATTCGAAAGTTCTGGGGGTATATTAAATAACATCTTTATGTATTTTTAGCACCTTTTAAGTAATTATATGCATGTTTTTAACTTTTATAGAATTTATACGCATAACCTAATACACACAAAATTACATCAGCTTACAAATGCATACAACAGGAGAAAATGCTCGATGAATCTATGAACGTATGACCGATAAATGTTATGCATTCTATAAACTATAGAAAATATGTTTGAACGTTTTGTTTGAATCCACAGAACATCATTAAAATGTACCACAAACTATTTTTCACCGTAGATCATGTAATGGAATGCTTTTGTGAGCCCTTATAAACGAACTTTAAGGCTAATGTCAGACGAACGTCTATTTTCAAGCTTTTTGTTTCAACATGAAAAAAAAACCACCTTCGCTAGAAGGGGTTTCTTTTTCATGTTGAAACAAAAAGCATGCAAATAGACGTTCGTCTACATTAGCCTTTAATGCTACTTTCTGAGAAAGCATGTTGTAGTGCGTCTCATTGATGTACAATGTATGGCCATTAATGATCGGACACTTTTAATTTTAGACATTTTGTCAAATATTTAAAGATATATTTGTCGGATTTTTCTGGAATTTCAGGATTATGAAGAATATGTTCAACTTCATATTTATCAACGGTAGTTTCATCAGAAAGACAATATGGGGCAAAGAAAAAGATCAAAGAAAAAGAATAATGTTTAGGATCACCCTGTAAAATAAAATGCACGAAATGATCTAGGCTATAGCTTAGGGTGGTGCGAAAAAAGTCAAGTTGATATTTCCAAGTCGCTATAGTGCGGAAAAGTTGCGATTGGTAAATACAAGAAAGACAAAAAAAAAAAAAAAATTCTTCAAATCGGACTTTATCTTCCGATCCCGCAAACCGCCTAAAAATTCCAAAAAATTGAAAATTTCCGATTTTTTCAGAATTTTTCTTTTTTTTTACGTTTATATATTTTTTATCGCTATAGGAAAAAATATTTGCAGTTTGTACTGTTTAATAATAATAATAATAATAATTGTGTTTAGAGAATATCTTCCGATCGCGCAAGCTCAATAAAAATCGGCAAAAATTCAATTTTGAGTGATTTTCATGCATTAAGAATATAATCAACTGAGGTCAGTTTGCAGTCTCAGGTTAAGATTTAAATGTTAATTGATACTATTGAGCATATTAAGTTATTTTTAAACAACCTAGAACTTACCACGAAGAGTTCGTTTCAGGTCTGAAAAGTTTAGTAACCCAACTGCCGTTAGCCACGTTGGAAAACAGCACTGAAGTCGGCGTATGCGCTCCCACCTAGTCTCACCTAACTCCATAAAATTTACAGAAAAGTCAACTGGATTCAGATGAACTACATGGGATATACTATTTTGACGGAAGAAAGGACGATACCCCAGTTAAAGAAAGTACTGCATCTAAACAGGTTCGTCGAACTATTAAAGAGGAACACTTTCCTGTCATAAAAGAACGTGACTCAGTTTATTTAGGCCACGTGCCTCCAAACTCCGGGCCTGCTAAGGACATTGTAGCTTTCATAGTATCATGTCTTACTGAACAAGGGGTTTCACTAGAATACTTAGATTTGGTAGGCTGTGATGGTACAAATACCAATACTGGATAGAAAGGTGGTGCTATCAGAAAGCTTGAAGTTTATCTCTGACGACCACTGCAGTGGGTTGTTTGTTTATTTCATTTTGTTGAATTACCTTCCCGCCATCTTTTTCAACATTTGAATGTTCAAACTACTGGCCCAAGATCATTTAGTACACCATTTGGACACAATATCATTGTTGTGTAAAGCTCTCGGTGATAAATTTTCAATTGACTGATTGTGAAATTCCAGAAGTGGACAGGCAACTGTTGAGCAAGGACCAAAGATATCTTCTTGGCGTAAGTCAAGCAATTAACAGTTACAACTTTCTAAATGACTTATTAAAGTGTGACTCCGGTCCAATTTCACATGCCAGATTGCTCACTTGTGCAAATAGAGCCCTTCGACTTTACGCGAGCGTGGAAAACCCATCGGATGCCTTAAAGCCATATTGACATTTATTTTAAAATCTTACTTGCCAGTTTGTTTTGAAATAAAATGTTGTAAGTACATTACAGACGGGCCTATTCATCTGTACAGAGCAATTGAAACATCTCGATACTTTCGTGACAACCTGAAGAAAGTGTAGTCTTTGAAACTGAACGAAACTCGTTCTTTGCTCACCCGGAAAACCTACTGATGGCAATGGTCTTTTATAAAAGGAGGCACATAAGAGAGCTAGGGCTGTTAAAAGCCAGGCAGAATGTTTCAAAGGGTAAAGGCATCTGAATCTTTATCACTCCTACAATCCAAAATTAATTGATTGTAATGTAGCAAAATTAACATTTCCACCGCTTTTTCGGAGATTAACCCATGAAGAAATACATTTCTTCGTTCAATCAGGTCATATCTCAGTCTAGGAGGATAAAAAGTTTTTGAACCACACGTAAGATGTCCAGCAGTGCATTAAATCGGTAACGGAAGCATCATTTAAGGTATGTGGGCCTTAATCAAGAGAGCATCAGGACCACACTGAAATCAATGTCCATAATACAAGACATTACCACCAAATCGCAGTACAAAGTTGCGTCTAAAAGTCAGACTTAAACAGATGACATAACAAATTGTATATCTTATACTGTCACGACACTAGTTTTTTAATACAGTGTTTTGATTCTATTATAACAAATTATGTATTTAAGTAATGTAAATAGCAAACACCCTCATTGGTTGGATGGAGGATAGGGTGTGGTTTGAACTCGAAGTGCAGCTACCTTCCCGTGGTGAGTTCTGGTTTGTTTAAACATTATCAAATATCTAAACAAGCAAAGAGTTGTACATTGTACAATTTATATGCAAATGTTAATATTGGAACGCAAACTGATCTCAGGTGATTATTTTCTTTATTCATCAAAATCACTGAAAATTGAATTTTTGCCGATTTTTATTGAGCTTGCGTGATCGGAAGCTATTCTTTAAACGCAACTGTTTATTTTTATTATTATTAAACATTACAATCTGCAAATATTTTTCACTATAGCAATAAAAAATATATATACGTAAAAAAAGAGAAAAATTCTGGAAAAATCGGAAATTTTCAATTTTTTTAAATTTTTAGGCGGTTTGCGGGATCGGAAGATAAAGTCCGATTTAAATAATTTTTTTGTTGTTTTTCTTGTACTTACCAATCGCAACTTTTCCGCACTATAGCAACTCGGAAATATCAACTTGACTTTTTTCGCACCACCCTACTATAGCTTACGAATATATGGATGTTGAACAATATATGTATTCATTTGTGAAAGAATAGGACGTATATTGATCGAGATAGATCGATTTTTTTTTAAAGTTCAAAAATCTTTTGCATGTTTTTACTTTCTTCTATCTTTACAAGAAGAAAGTATTGATTTCATGAAAATTTTCGAATTCCAGTTTTCGACGGATTTACACGTTTTATGGGTCAGAGATTCCAAAAAACATGTTTTTACAAAATGTCTGTCTGTGAGTCTGTTTCTCTGTCTGTATGTGACACAAATTTTGTGGGCACTCTATCTCAAGAACTAATGCACGGAATTGAATAAAAAATTATATTCAGGTAGTCCCTGATATAGACTGTTGCTGATTAGTTTTTGGTGTAAATCGCTCTGCAGGTGGCGCTGCTATGTAGCATGTTGCAGGATTTCCGCAAAAGCTCTATCTCAAGAACTAATGCACGGATTTTTATAAAACTTCAGATTCCGTTAGTCCTTGACATGAATGGATGCTATTTACGTTTTGGTGTAAATTGCCCAACAGGTGGCGAAGCTATGCTGCATTTTGCAGGATTTACACTGTATTCGCAGTAGCTCTATCTCAAGAACTAATGCACACATTTTCATCAAACTTCGGATTTAGTTAGTCCTTTATATGAAATGATGCTGACTACGTGTTGGTGTAAATCGCCCAATAGGTGGCGCTGCTGTGCTGCATTTTGAACTATTTCCTCAATAGCTCTATCTCAAAAACTAATGCACGAATTTTCATCAAACTTCAGATTTAAGTATAACTTGATTAATATTGCTGCTGATTATGTGTTGTTGCAAATCGCTCAACAGGCGGTGCTTCTATGCTGCATTTGTCATGATTTGCGCAATACCTCTATCTCAGGAACTAATGCACGAATTTTCCTCAAACTTCATATTCAGTTTGACGTTGACATAAGTTGGTGATAATTAGGTTCTGGTGTAAATAACCCAATAGGTGGCGCTGCTATGCTGCATTTTTGCTGAATTTACACGATTTCAGTGACAGTCATACCTCTAGAACTAATGCACGGAATTTCATACTTTTAGAATTCTCATGATGAACACAGATTGCCATTTAATTTGGCACCGAGATAGTGAATTTTTAAATATTGACATGTATGAGATAGAACAAAGTTTTGTAATGGCCACAACATGCTAGTTTGTTTATATCAGGCAGGGTTTTTCACCAAATTTAACGCCAGTTTCAGAATATTTGACAAGATGCAGTAGAAATAATATGGTGTAATTGGATTGTAAATATATTAAATATTTGATGAAATATGGGCAGTTGTATGAAATATTCTTCATCTGCGTTATTTATTATTGTATTAAAAAATATTTTTTTTTCCATAATTTGATAGTCAACATGCATGTCTATGGAGCAACACATAAAAAAAATATTTCATACAACTGCTCATATTTTATGACAATTTTAATATATTTACATTCCGATTACACCATATTATTTCTACTAAATTTTGTCAAATTTTCTAAAACTGGCGTTAAATTTGGTAAAAACCCTGCATGATATAAGGGTCAATCCATTTCAAGTGGTCCAGCACTGGTTGCTCGACCATTTTTAAAAAATCTGAAATTTTTTGTACAACAACCCTAACATGATGGAAGTTCAAAATGACTATTATTTTAATTTTATTATTTTTTGTTTGCGCATGGCGGCCATCTTTGTTTCATCGTCTGCAGAAATTTTCTCACATGAAGGGTTTACAAAATTGTAAATAATTCATCGTTTATTTCTCCAATTCAAGTGCGAATTGTTGCAATTTGTACAGAATACATCGGGCTAAAAATTTGGTAATAGAGTAGTTTCCGAAACTAACTGCTTATTGGTGAAATTTAAGCATAAAGTTTCAGTTTTTTTCAAAAATTTGTCTATTTATAAGACGAAATTTTTCTAGCAAGGAAAACTGTCAACATGACATATTTTTTTTTTTACAAATAGGCCAAAAGTACGTGTACTCACACGCCAAGTTCCAGATCTGGGACTTCGTTTCTCTTTGCTAAAAAAATTCCCAAATTTTTCAAAAATGTCAAAAATCGCACTTTTTAGGCTTTGATATCTCTGGGCACGAGATAAAAATCTGAAGTTCTAGTTTCTGAGAGTATTGTATGGTAGTGCTATGCACAAGAAATTTCAGGATGGAGATTTGACTACAAGCTGAGATATGGCAAGGGCAACATGCCAAAAGAATACTGCCAAACTATTGTTTTGCTGTGGTCACAGTTAAGTATATATCTCAGAGTGTCATTTAAATTTATTATTTTGATTATCTTTAAATAATAGTAACAGAAAAAAAAGCCTTTTGCAAAGCATAGCAATTAATTTAAAAAATAATTATGCCTAAGGCCTACATTTTGTATGGTTTCAGTAATTTCTTTTGTAATTTTAGTAACCAAAAGAAACCTCAGCACTTTTATATAAAGAAAAAAATATTTTTATACAAGACCTGAGACAAAAACAGAATAGGAAAAGAGAAAAGCTGTTAATGTTGGCATACTTGTTGAGACATGATCAAATGTGTCAAAACACATTCCTACTTGTTGGTTTAAAAACCACAATTTTAATGCTGCTTGCCAATCCCTGAAACTTGTTCCTACCATAAGTATATTCCTGTAAATGAAACATCATACGATGTTACCATGCATCAGCCTCAAGTAAATTTTAGAAAGTAAAGATATCCAAAGCCCTTTCAAAATTTATACTTCAGAAAATGACATTTTTGCACAAGTAGTAAGCTAGGAATTATTAATGGACTGAAACTTGCACATAGTGATTTCAAAGTTTATTTCTATGAGCCAGCAGGGCCAAGATCTTCAATCAAGTTATCAAGAAATGACAAGACTTGGTTCCTACAAATAAAATTTTGAGAAAGATCAAAATTGTGGTTTTTAAACCAACAAGTAAGAATGTGTTTTGACAAGTTTGATCATGTCTCAGCAAGTATGACAACATTAAAAGCTTTTCTCTTTCCCTGTTCTGTTTTTGTTTCAGGTCTTCTACAAAAATATTTTTTTTTCTTTATGTAAAAGTGCTGAGGTTTCTTTTAGTTACTAAAATTACTTACAACAAAAGTTACTGAAACCATACAAAATGTACGGACTTAGGCATAATTATTTTTTAAATTAATAGAAAAGCTTTGCAAAGGGCTTTATTTTCTGTTACTATTAATTAAATATAATCAATAACATAAATTTAAGTGACACTCTGAGATAAATACTTAGCTGTGACTACAACAAAACAATAGTTTGGCAATATTCTTTTGACATGTTGCCCTTGCCATATCTCAGCTTGTAGTCAAATCTCCATCTTGAAATTTTTTGTGCATAGAACTACCATGCAATACTCTTAGAAACCAGAACTTCAGATTTTTATCTCGTGCCCCACCAGAGATATCAAAGCCTAAAAAGTGCGATTTTTGACATTTTTGAAAAATTTGGGATTTTTTTTTAGCGAAGAGAAACTAAGTCCCAGGTCTGGAACTTGGCGAATGAGTACAAGTATTTTTGGCCTATTTGTAAAAACAAATTATGTCATGTTTACAGTTTTCCTTGCTAGAAAAATTTCCTTTTGTAAACGGACAAATTTTTGTAAAAAACTGAAATTTTTTTGCTTAAATTTCACCAATAAGGATTTATTACCGGAAACTACTCTATTTCCACATTTTTAGCCCAATGTATTCTGTACAAATTGCTTCAATCCGCACTTGAATTGGATAAATAAACGATGAATTATTTACAATTCCGTAAACCCTTCTTGTGAGAAAATTGCTGCAGACGATGAAACAAAGATGGCCGCCATGCACAAACAAAAATTAATAAAATTAAAATAATAGCCATTTTAAACTTCCATCATGTTAGGGTTGTTGTACAAAAAATTTCAGATTTTTTAAAAATGGTCGAGCAACGAATTAATGATTTTCTGGACCACTTGAAATGGATTGACCCATAAACAAAAAACATGCAAAAAAGTTTTGAACTTAAAAAAAAATCGTATATCTCTATGAATATGCCTTCTATTCTTCCACAAATGAATACATATGTTGTACAATATCCATATATTCGTAAGCTATAGCAAATGATCATTTCGCGCGTTCTATTTTACAGGGTGATCTCAAACTTTATTACTTTTCTTTGATTTTTTGTGGGCCCTCTAATTGTCCTACTGATGAAATCGCCGTTTATAAATATAAAGTCGAACACATTCTTCATAATCTTGACGTTCCAGAAAAATCCGACAAATATATCTTCAAATATTCCACAAAATGTCTAAAATTGAAGGTGCCCGATCATTAATGGCCATATAGTGCATATGTTTCAAATACGTAACACCTATAAAGTTCACCGCAAACTATTTTTCCCCATAGACGTTACGTAGCGGAAATATATTGTGTGTTCCTGTGAACGAACTATAAATGCTAAACACTTCATTTTCAATACCGAAATTCTATAATTTCAATTCTATAGTAAACCGCAATAACATATAAAAATTTCATGGCGATACGTGTATATTTACGAGAGTTAGAACATGCACAAACAGGCTGTAAACAAACAAATGTAATTCCTAAACACTTTTCCACTATGTTGGAAAGTATTTAAGGTAGGAAAGTTGTTATGTCTATTTAATCCTGTTGTGATACGACATAAAATTAAAAATTCAAAACGTCTTCAAAAATTTTTCCATAGTTCATTGTCTCATTAAATGTATTGAAAATAACTATATTCGTCAGATTTCAGCGAGATTTCAACGGCGCATATTCGTTAATTTTAAGTAAGCCTTAACTGTATAATTACATTCGATTTTTAAAATCTTACAGAAATTTTCTTTCCCAAATATTCGGACCTTAAAGGATGAAATTCTCTTTGCAACAGTTTTGTAGACCAATAAATTTATTTATACCCGATCCGCGAATTTTTCAAAAGTCTTTGAGAAATTAACCCCCTCAGAGGGAAATATCTTAGGAAAATATCGGTACTACACTATTACTCTGTACAACATCGCACAATCTACAAGAACTTACGGCTGTAAAAGATTTTAAAACATCTTCTAATATTCTGTATTACTTTACATTCAACAACATACTGAATCTTCTGAATTTAAATTCGTTTGAAATTAGAGATTCTGCCACTTTGATGTTACACTAACTTATTAACATCACTTTAAAACAGATTTTCACTGAATAATTCATTTTCTGTCTTTAGTGAAACTTTACACGATGTTCAAACAATACTGAAATATTGTGGTTCTGTAATGAATAGGCATTTTCGAGATGAAAGTAAAATATATAAGTAATATAAGCAGATAAAAGAACGTTTAAGCAGCAGAACTCTTTAACTAAATGCAGACTAGTTTCGGTAGCATTTAGCGTACGTCATCGGGGCAAACAATGATGGAATTGTGCTAATATTTATAGATATGAAGCTGCATAGTATGTGCGGTGCACTCCCGGCACTCACAAAACTTCACAAGATTTTAAGCAAAACAAAAAACAAAAAAATCTGATGAAAATTTCGCTACAATGTTTTCTTATCGGTAAAATTCGGTATTAAAATTTGTTTTGAGCTTTGAATTACACACCCTGTATTTTTAACATTTTTCAACCCAGTTGAAAAGTGTTTATGAATTCGTTTTGTTTCTTCGCCTGTCTGTCTTTCTAACCGTGCTTTAGCTCGCATCAATACACAAGGATTGCCACATAATTTATATAGTTTATTCAGTTTTAGAATGGAATGTTCGGTATATAAAATGAAGAGTGGATCGTTTCTAGTTCGTCTAGAGTGGCCTTTAAAAGTCGTTTGCAGCATATTTTAATTTGCTACACTATTTGAAGCATATTGAAACCGATACACATCACTGAGGTGCATTACAAAATTTTTACTATAGGATATGGTGGGAATAGCATTTATTCTTCACTTACAGAGACACACAAAACGATTCCGTTACAGTGTTGTTTATGAACAAAAATTGTCGGAAGTGCTTTTTCATTTGTGATATGCATTTTTAAACTAAACCGACCTTTTTTTTAAATATACTTCATATGTATAAAATCTATATAGATCATATACATAGCTGCACAAGCAAGGATGTATATTACCGCTTATTAAGTAAATTGTTGAAGGGGATTTTTTTCAACTGTGTAATCGATTTCCAACCCCATATTGCTATTCCAAAATAGCTTCTTTATGTGTACTTTGCTTTCCCTTACACTTTAACCCATGAATTCGGGGACATCCTGTATACATTTTTAGGCTAATGTCAGACGAACGTCTTTTTGCACGCTTTTTTCCCTACATATCGCTCACCCTCAAGAAAAGTGACACATCTCGACAAAAGTAAATTTCATAGGAGAGGCAAAAGGAAAATTTGCGTGATTTCACTGTAACATGAAATTATAGCACTTAACGCTGCATACAGGAATAAAGACGTGCATAAAAGTATAAAACCTTTAAAAATGAAGACGTTGGATGAGGTTTGGAGGGTTGCGTAATTTTACCTCCCTACACAATCCACCCCTCTTCTGTGATCACAAATGGGCATATTGCGCAAGAAACTGGTTTTCCGTATAACTACACTTATGAAACTTTTTTGTAGCATGACGCACCTATGACAGACCTATTCGTTGAATAAAATGCAAAATGAATTTTTGCGAGATGTGCCATTGTTCTTGCCGGTGAGCGAAATCATCCCCACACAATGCCTCTAGCATTGTGTAGGGATGATATGTAGGGAAAAAAGCGTGCAAAAGGGCGTTCATCTGACATTAGCCTTACACTTTTAAACGCCTTAAAGCATTTCTTTTAATATTAATATGTATTTGCATGCGATAAATATACTGTTTTATAGGGAGTTTATTCCTTCAGAAGGGAATAATGACTCCCGTAACCCTCCCCTTTTGTCCATTCTTAGTACTGTTTTCATCTTCATTATAGACAGGGTGGCAGCTTCAGAAGCCATCACTTCATCGAGTTCACGACTGAAATTGAAGAATTAGATAGAACTCGATTAGCCTATTAAAATGGAACTGTTCTACCATGTCATATCTTGGAGAAAAAAAACCTGAAGGCAAAATTTTAGTGGTTAACCAGTAGGTACCCCATTGAGTTTTCTAATGAAATTCCTGCATCAGATAGCATATTACAAAGGAAACTGGCCTGTCAGTGGGCAGGAAAATGATAAAATAATGTAGGAATTGCTGTACCAAAATTGATTCTTTATGTGTACTTCGCCTTTCTTTACAGTTTGGCCTATAAATTCGAGGACACCCTATATTACCTATTACGAGTTGACCACGATTCCAAAAAGCATTCTTCATCTTTACAACCTCCAGAAATTAATATATTTAAAGGATTTAAAGAAACATGTATAAAAACAAAGTTTCTTCTGCTGCCGTTGATTTTCGGGAACGCTTCCAAGTAGTTTTTATAGTGTATTAAAAGGTGTTTTATCAATCTGGAATATAGGTTTTTCAGATTCCATCAACTCTCAAATAAACATTTTCATGTTCAGTAAACAGGTTTTACAACAAGCATGATAAAATAACAGCATTAACATTAACTTAAAAATTAATATAATTTTGTTATTCTTGCATGTATAAATTTAGTTACACAGCTGAAAATGTTTAATTGAAAATGGATAACATCGTAAAAACTAATATTCCGGTTTAAAAAGCTGATTAAGGCACCGTAAAAAATACCCGAAAATGTTTCAGTCGAAAAAACAGTGGCAATCAAAGAAAATTTTATAAATGCCTCTTTAAATCACGAAAATATATTTGATTTCTAAAGATAAAGAACTGTTTTCGAAATCGTGATTAACTTGCAAAAAATTACCGTATTCCCCCGCATTAGCCGGCATGCCGCAAAATTCGAGGGGGACCAGATTTTTGAACATTAGTCTCTGGTCTTTCCCGGCATGCCGGAAAAAGCGAGGATTTTCGAAATTGGAACGGAATGAGGTTCATTATCTATATTCAATTGCAGCGACTGTGTTGGGCAGGAGGGGTGCTATATAGAGTTTGTTCCCACTTTTCTAATTATTTAGTTTACTTTTTTTACATATTCAACATAATGAAAACGTGTTTCACGTGTCTCATATACCATTTCACACAAAGCTCTCTGCCTAGCACCCATCCGATATTTACAATGTAGAAATAAATTATCTCATAAATTATTACATGAACAGAAATATTCTTAATGTATATAAAATAAGAAAAATAAAATAATTATGTTAAATATATAAAGAAAGAAATATGTGCTTACATATCAAAAATGTAATTTTATATGATAATTTTAAAAAACTGAAATTTAACTGAAATAGAGAGTTAAAAAATAGATTCATTAACACTATTCAATAAGAAAGATCAGCAGACTAAGAATGGAAAACGCTGAAAGTACCAAAAAATTTAAAATCTTTTTTTTAATGAAAAAAATGTCTTAAATGTCAAGCCTAACAAACACGAAAACGCTTGAAGTGCTAAACCTAGCAGTAATAGTTCAAACAAGTCGGAAATTGCACATCAAACGTGTGAAATGAGGTGTGTTCGCGTTATTTTTTCGCTCTCTTGAAAAATTGCCTATTTTGAACTTACAGCGTTTTCCATTCTTAGTCCTAAATTAGAAAAACAAAATTTGCTGTATGTCTAATCATTCATTAACACTATACTTGCTTTCTTCCTCTGTTAGACCAGAAGTCTCGTCTTTGGCATCAGAATCAGGAATAGCATTCTTTCGATATTTTGAATAAGTTCTTTCAAACGATTGTGTAAAAAGTCTATGTTTCTTTTTGTAGATAAATCACATTAATTTAATCACACCTGCTTAATTAAGTCTTCGAAAACTTTTCCCCATACTGACTTTATACAGAGAGCTATAGTAAGATACCAAGCAGATCGACGTTTACCAGACTTCGGGAATTCTTGTTCTCCATTTCTTAGCCAATCACTCCATAAACGCCTAATTTTTGCTTTGAAAGTCTTATTCCAATGCCCATCCGCGGGATGTAAGAATGGTGTCAAACCTCTAGGAATTATTACAAGCTCTGCTTTATAATGATGTTTAAAACTGTATTTAATAGTCGTTTTTAGGTGGGGTTTTGCACGGTTTAATACTTATATCGATTTTGGTTTAAAAAAACAATTAGGGCGATTACCCCAAATGTTTTGCTTATATATAAGATCACTATATCAAGTCACTATATCAAGTCACTATACATATCAAGTCACTATACATAGAATCTTTCATGGACACAGCGACTACAACATCCTTTGGGAAATCTGACTTTGGAGAATTTTTTAAGCTTTTAAAAATGAAAATTAGTTTCAATTTTGCTCCATCGGCCATTGCGCTCAATATAACTGTGTATCGTAGTTTTCCTTACCAGTCGTTTTGAATAATATGGATTCCACGCCTTTAAAGTCATAAGTTTTCTGCTGCGGCAGGTCAAACCATATATTATATATATAGTCGTCGTCATATATATAGATAGAGGCAGAGAGAAAAATAAGTATTGATGTTTTTTCCTTAAAATGAAAAATGTTGTTAGAAAAACCAAAATAAATCAGCCGCCCGTCCTCCACTACCGAAACCTCATATTTTCCGGTATGCCGGTAAATACGTGTTTTTCCGGCATGCTGGTGTACCTCGACTTTTTCCGGCATGCCGGCTAATGCGGGGGAATACGGTATATATTTTCGCACATGGTTATATTATATTTTCGTCTGTTAAGAAACATTTGTCTTTTTATACAGTGTAGTAAAATACATCAAATTGAAGTATCCATGAATTTAATAGATTCTCTCAATTTATTTGCTTTTATAGCTGGCTTGAAATAGGTAATAGAAAATCTAAAATAATATCAAAAATGCATTTTTGAAGCTTATTTTTTATTCTCAAAGACTAAGGTGCCAACATTTACGAATATTCCGTAATTGTTAGGAGATTTTTTTTGATAAAGTTAGAAGCTGGCTTTTTTTTTATCTTCAAAAAAAGCTATTCATCTTATATCTCTAACAAAATTACTGAAAAGTCTAAGAGTGATTGTTTAAAATCATGTATTTTATTAAATAAAAAATGCTACAAATATAAATAAAAAAATAAATAAAAATCAGGGGTTAACAGCGTTGCTAAAGATTACTTTTTTATTTCGACATTTTTTATATGTTATTTCTTCTCATTTCATCCTTTAAAAAAATAGGCAAAAAATGTTTTTTTATTGTAAAGTTTCACAGATTTATAGGGAATAAAAAAATACTACGATTCTACAGCACAATCAGTTATTTTCTCTGATTTTGATGTCGAATACACTTTTTAAATATCACAAAATGTTTAATGTTTTTATCGAAACAAAAAATAACAAAAAGTGATACATTTTTTCTCTTGCACTTTTTTGTTGATAATACTTTCTAAATTTTTCATTAAGCGTCCCCAGTTGATCATTTGCAAGCCTCCATTCTAACTTTTGCTAAATGATGTTGCCATTACAGAAAATAAATCTCTAGACTTGGAATTATGAACATGGGATTGCTTTTCCGATTGTCGACTGTTTTTATTTCGATGCAATATTTTTCCTTTAATTGTTTATTCTGAAATTATACTTGAATGAAAAAATGTATTAAAAAAAAGCGTAAAAAAATTGCACGATTGTATGTTTTGAAAAGATTACAAATGGCCATTTTTTTCATTTTAATGTAAGTAAAATATTATTGAAAGAATATGCCAATGAATAAATATTAGAACATCAAATCAGTTTGAAATATTTTGATGTTTTTTTCTACGTCTTTGTGCTATTCGACATTTCCTCCTCATCTAGTTAATTAAAAATACAAATTTGAACATACCGTAAAAAAAAATAGTTTTTAAGGAACTCAGAAAGACTAATCGTTTTGTTTAAAAGATTTTCATTTTTTTAAATTTTTACAGACAACTTTTTGCAACCAAAGTAAAACCTTTCTCTTATTTTAAATTACATTTACGGGCATGAAAAAAATAATTGTCTTCTACAAGGATTCTAAGTTCATATTACATTAAGTATTAGATAGTTTTGAATAGCATAAAGATTTTATAAAGCATTACGTTATGGTACATATCACTGGATCGCTTCTAATTAAGACACTTTTGAGTACTAGTGTTACTGTATGTGTGTCAAAACAAGCTACAAGTTTTATCCGTTACTATTCAATTATGTTCATAATTTATAATTTCAATGTTAGTTAAATCATATGTATTTAGAAGAGAAGTAATTTTTTCTCCATACAGCAACATACTTATCTGACTATATAGAAATCTAAGTAATTTCACAGCTCTAACTCCTTTTTAAAGCTTAAAATCATGTTACAAAAAAAAAGAAAAAAAAATAGCAAAATTTAATTTAAAATAATAATCAAACTTTATGGTTTTTGAAAAATAACTACCTAGTTTAAAAATAAAATAAGAAATAATACTCTTTATTATTAACTCAAACTAAATACTAATGCATGGATTTTTTAAAAAGTGCTTATTGATATTCGTTTCAAATTGTAGTCACATGTCTGCATCTTATTGCATTAACGGTACATTTATGTTACATTCTTATTTTCAAACATTTTAAAAAATCATACAGTAGATTAACTGTGAATGTTATTAAGAGCCATTATTTTGAAAATCAGACAAAGTGCGATAGTTGTATTTTTTGTTTTGCTTGATTTTTTGTTTTATGTTGAAGTAGATCATATTTAATGAACATTGTGCAATTTTGAAGCCCTGAAAAAATTTCCTGTTTCCTGTTGAAAATGTTGAAGTTCAAGATCAAAGTTCAAAGTCAATAATCTGGTTTTTCCCCTACAAGTAGAAAAAGAAAAGGGATGTTCCATTTCCTCATAGGGGAAAACATAGGAAAGGGAAAGAGAAAAGGGATAAATAATTTTCTGATAGGGAAAAAGCCTGATATTGATACTGCCTTTTTGTAAGTTTTGTCATTTTTTTTCTTCGGAAAATAGCATGAGACCCCACTTATTTTTCGTTTCCATGTTTTTGTATACATGTTCAACTACTACCTGATATATTTTGTTTTATTCAACTGTGATGCTATTTTGAGATAGGAGTAATTCAAAAGTTGTAGATTTTGAAGCTTTAGAATACAGTAGAGCGCCGATTATCCGAACAAGTCGGGACGGACAATAGTTCGAATAAGCAAAAGTTCGGATAAATGGACAGACAATTTAACGGATGTTCCTGACTATACTAAACTCCCCACACTTTATCCACATTTTATACTGACAGCACTAGTTAATGCTGGCATGCTTAAAAATTGATTTTTGTCTTTTTTATTTTTTTTGTTTACTTTTTATTTTCATTTTCTGAACTCCAGAGATTATAATTTAAGCAAAAGAGCTTTCGATTGTTGCTTGCTTCAAAGAAGACATTCTTTTCAATGCTGTTATATCTCGAATTCTTCTTAAATACGTTAGTTGAATAGGGACAGAATTCTTCTGCCGTTCGAGCTATTTCATAGCTGTTTCCAAACATTCAAAGGCTTCGTTATGTGGTGGACCTTGATCATTTTCAGAGCATTAGTTTTCAATTTTTTTATCGTCTTGAATATCATCCACAATCTCATCATCATTTGATATCTGAAATCCAAGTCTAATAGTGTGTTTGGATAATTGGAAGTTCGTTTAAAATGTTTCTTGAGAGAAATAGACTGTTCGGATAATTGGAAGTTCGATTAAAAAATATTTTTTGAGAGAAATTGGCTATTCGGATAACTGGAATTTCGGTTAATTGGAGTTCGGATAATTGGCGCTCTACTGTATTTAACAGATTATATCTGCTAACAGCATAGATATCCCGATAAAGTTTTATATTACTTAGCTTGTCCTAATAGTAAAGTTTCATATTCTATAAGAAAAAGTTTGGGGTACTATTGCTTAACTAAGATAATAAGGACTAAGATAATAACGGACAAAAACGTCATTTTGATTGCATTTTGTGGCAACATAACAATGAAAATTAACAATGCCCCATGAAACCAAGTAAATTTTACTAATCATGTAGTGTTATACTAACAGTTTATGACAAAAGAATTTTGGAATGCTGTTGCTTTCCAGAGACATAGCAATCCAAATATATTGGCATTTCAAGTTTCATGAAAAAAGGGATTCATGATCTTGAACTTTCACATTTTCTACAGGAAACAGGAAATTTTTTCAGGGCTTCAAAATTGCACAATATTCATTAAATATGATCTACTTCAACATAAAAAAATTAAGACAATTAAAAAATACAACTATCAAAATACCCTTTTTTGGCTGAATTTCAAAATAATGGCTCTTAAGGCTAAGTGATAAATGGACGTGGAATTATTTAGCAGTATCTTATTTTAGTTATGGAGCTTTGATAATTTAGTTTACAAATAGTGCTGTTGAATTTGATACATCATTTCCAACATGTAATTGTCGTCAGAGGCGCTAGTGAAATAAGCATTTCATTAATGTCGCCAATTATCATTACTAATGCATTGACGATCTGTGCAAAAACGTGCAAAATATTCAGCACCAAGCAGAATAAAAAACAAATCTGCTGTGCTGATTGCCGCTGTTGATGGATATGTAAGAATGGTTATTTATAATGTAAATATCAGGATGACAGATTACAGCATCATCTGTAGGTGAAATTTGCAACTAATTGTAAATATGTAACTTTAAATTGTATGCATTTCCACGTCAATAATAAGTTTAAAATAATATTTTTTAATATATAATAATAATTTTCTAATTAAATAATATATTCAATTCTTTAATTATAAGTCTGCGTATTGGTTTCATTTTTAAATAATTTTATCCCCGGCATTAGATATTAATCGCTTAGTAATTTTCGAAAAAGGTTAATTAAAAAACTGCTTTTTTTCTTTATAAGTATTATTTAAATTATATTTATTATGTTAAAAACTATATTTTGCTATGACTCAAAGGAAAATAAACCTCGATTTGTATGCACACAAGATTTGTTTATTCTCATAAAACAACTTATAAACTTTGAATTATATGATATGCATTCCATAATTTGATTTCCAATATTTTAACAAAGTTACTAAAACTACGTTATATATACTAGCATCTGGCAAGTATCATAAAGTTTTGGTTTGAGAAACGCAGAAACACGTGGTTTCAATCAATAAATATGTCGTAATTTCTAAAACTTCATCAAAACTTTATCCATTTATTGATTAATATATTATGTTTTGTAATTTTTTTTAATCCAATTCAAAAATGGTCGATTTCTGTTTACTTTAGGATATTTTCTTTTTGCTTGTGTTTGTGTGAAAAATAAATAGAACATAATTAAAAATCTAAACTAATGAAAAGAGTAAAAATGTATTTTTTTCATAACCAATAAATTCATTGCATCTACATAAAATAATAATGGCTCTCAAAACTCGGTTAATCAAATACACTGATATTTTTTAATTGAGAGATAGGTAGAATATTCTAATTTTAGTGTACAAAAATAATTGCTGGTGATTAAAAGAACTAAAATAAGTGCCAAGTGTAACAAACATGTATTACCCTAATAGCACAGCAACTGGATGTGATGTCACAAATGGTCCCTGGTGTTACACACATTACGATTAAATAAATATGTGATATCTTAGTGATATATTTTATTCGTCACACTAGGACTTACAGGTAAGGTAACCATCATTTGATTACTCCACTGAGTAGTCATCTTTAACATTGCTTTGTGGCCAGTCTCCAAGGTGACAATATACAACTGTATATTGTGGTATATAGGTGACAATATACATTTTAAAAAATCGAAATTATTAAAAAGTTACATTTTTTCGATGTTTATCTTTCCACTAAAAATGCCTTGCTTAGTTTGAAAACAACGAAACGCCGATACTTTGAACTGTTTAAGCATGAGAGCGAAACCCGAATAAAAAAAAGTTGTCTCGATTAAAAGGAATTTGAAGTTTTTGATACGTCCACTTTAAAACCGGCGCGTTCAACTGATTATTACGACGTAAACATTTGGTGGAAGAAAAAACAAATCGAAAGGATATTCTAGACACTTTAATGATTAAAAAAATGAAGAAAAAAAAACATTTGTTTTAAAAATTTGAAAGTTTTCTGGGAGAACCCACTCATCCCCCCCCCCCCCACTGAACTCCTTAATGATATAAATCGTAGGTAATAGGACTCTACTAAACTGTGGATACGGAATTACACTTGATTAATTAAAACTGGGTGAAAAAGTCCGGGCCTGGATTTGAACCTGGAACTTTTCGGCTGAAGCTTCCAATGCTCTGTTAATTTTTTCTAACCATTTCTATTACCTACAATTTATGGGTATAATTACGTATCAAACGTTTCTTGGAATTTCCGTTACCTGCGATTTATTCTGTGTAGGTGATTCAGATATCAGACCAGATTTCATATTTATTAGGGTTTCTGGGTGAATTGTGAGTCCATCCCATTTGTTCGGAATAGCTCACTTGGCAGAGCATTGGCAGTTTCAGCCAAAAGGTCCCTGGTTCGAATTCAGGCCTAGACACTTTTTCACCGACTTTTGGAAAAATTACAACTCAGAATTAATTATTAATTATTAAAGTATTAATCATTAATTATTAATCATTAATTATTAATCATTAATTATTAATCATTAATTAATAATCATAATTAAGTGATTTAATTAATCATTTTAATGATACTGATTATTTAAAACAAATACTTACCAATGCTGTTGAAAAGTGTTTAAACTTGTAAGGGGGCTTCCAAACTTATAAATATTTTGATGATGTTTATTGAACACATACGTCTGACATGTCTGCTTCAAACCAAATGCCCGCTTAGAAGCCGTCGTTAATATAAGGACGGGATAGACACAAGGAAATAGACAGCACTTGAAGATTACATCTGGGAACTCTACAAAAAGTGTGTAACGGAGTCACCGGTAGTCGAATCCGGGGTATCTCCTACTCTCACAAGCGATTAGCGGAGTGGTGTCTTAACCACTCGTCCACAGAGAGCGCTATTTTGATGATATTGTTGGTACTCGATAATTATTCTGCTCAGAAGATGTTTCCCACTGTTATTAGCTTAGATATTTGACTTCAAATGCCAATGTACACGATATCCTTCTATTTCATTTTTCGTTCCAGCTAGAGAATTTTAATTTCTAATGTTTTATTTAGTTGAAAAGTGTTTTAGTGTGATATAAAAGTGGATATGTGAACAAAATTGCAAGTATTTTACTGACATTACAGTATGTTACTTCGCTGCGTTTTATGTAAACATCAAGTCAAAGACGTTGAACGTAATGTATATATAGGCTGGTTGGTTGGTTAGTTGATTGCGAACGTTAGGGTCATTCAACTGCACGCAAGACCTAAACAGACCAGGACATCCATTTAAAGTGGAATCCGACCCCTACAAACATCCATGCCTGAGTGGGTATTCAAATTCTGAAGTTGAATATAATTTACAAGAGAGTCAAGCAATGATTGTAATAAACTGTGGTTGAGGTCCAAAATGCGATATATATATTAATCATTATTATTTTTACAGTTGTCATAATTTTCTTCTTCTTGTAATTATTACTCCTATAATTTTCTTTTCTTTAAAAAAAAAAAGCCTTTTACCAACAGATAAAAACGCGGAAAAACGCGGAAAATGTAGTTTGTAGAATAAAACCAAAGTTAATAAATACGTTATTTTATATTCACATGTGTATTTCAATGGCCTTACTTTATAGAAAAAAATTTAGTATTGAAGTAAAGGACTAAAAGTATTATATTTATGTTAATATTTTATTCATGTATTTTTTCTTAAAGGCGAAAGCATAACTGTTTTTTTTTTTTTTTTTTTTTTTTTTTTTTTTTTTTTTTACATTTTAATGCATTTTTGTTTATAAGCTTGATAAACTGTTCAATATACATTCTTCAATTGCTTCCAAAATTCACTTAAAGCAAAGATCAACAAACATATAGCAGAAAAGTTTTCTTTCTGAAAATATTTTGTTTGAATTCTTACCAATATTAACGCCTAAACTTTTGCACTTACAGCTGTAAACCATATGCAAGTGATGCTAAGGGATAGATTCGTCCGATGAAAATGTCTACCTTGGGAAATTTCTTTTGCGACGACACTGAAACTGAAACACTTTCGCTGTAAAAACTAGACCTAGAGGAAAGCTCTTCACATGTTTAGATAACAAAAGTGTTTTATTCCGACATAGAAAAGCCAAACAAACGAAACGTTTTCTTAAAAAAAATTAAATTGAAATCCAGCTTTTTGTTGTGAAAGTAATTTATTTTTGATGGAAAAGAATTAGACAAGTTGTTAAAAGATTGTTATAAATAAGGGATCTTGTTCATTGTCGCGGTGCATTTTTTTTTATTATCAGGAACAGTTTTTGTGTTTTAAATTCGAGAATATTTATTTTCAGAGGAAATTGATACTCATTCGAAAAGCTTTTAACTATTCATTGTTTATGTTTCACACAATTAATTTAACAACAGAGCCATACTAAGAAAAATATTGATAATACATTTTAAATAATAAACAAATGCATTCATCCGTCAATGGTATAATCGATGTAAATTTGTTTATAAATACGTTAAAGTACCATAATGTATTATATTTAATAACAGCTAATAGACAGTAATGCAGGTAATAGCTAATAAGCAAATATTAAGTCAATTGAACCTATTTTTTTAACATTACAAATAAAGTATACAATAGTAAAAGTTTCTACACTGTAAAATAAGTGTTTATTTCCGTTATTTCCCAGTAAAATTTTTTCCAGTGAAATTAATTTTATAAATGTGTTATAAAGTAGCTAGATTAGACAAAATAGCTAAATCAAAAGAAATTTGAGAATAACTTTGGCAAGAAACAGTGAAAAAAAATTGCCATTTTCACTAATTCTATCCTACACTATAGAATTTGTATATATTTAGTGTATATTTATATATATACAAATGTAAATATAATCTGTTAGAATGTGATGTAAGACATTGTGTTAAAATAATATAAATGTGTTAGAAAGTAGCTAGATTAGAGAAAGTAGCTAAATCAAAAGAAATTTGAGAATATCCTTGGCAAGTAACAGTGAAAAAAAAAACTAGTAAATTGTCATTTTCCTTAATTCTATTGGATACACTAGAGAATTTAGTATATTTTTTAATATACACTACAAAGAATAAAATACGAAAATTATGGTCGGATTTATGTATTTAAAAATTTTATTACTCAAATACTAATGCATATTTTGGTGTTATGCGATTGATATCAAAATTAAAATTTTCTTTTTACCATAATTTTCTTTTTAATCCTTTTGTCTTATTTACGATATATTTTTTGTTATTCATTTTTATTTATACGTATTTTATGATATTCAATTTATGCCTATGCATAAAAGAAATAAATAATTGTATTTATAAGCATCGACTAATCCAACATTCTTTTGAATATCATCCGCTTTTCCGTGGCGACTGAAAGATATTTCCGTCAAAATGAAAATCCCAAAATATCGGCCGCAAAGTGCATCGGTTAAGGAGATTACTTCCGCGGTCATTTATATCCTTCCTTGGTCATTCATCTTTTTCGGACTATAAGGTCGATAAAACTCACTTTTCTCGAGTAAATTAAGTCGCACACAAAAATTATGATACCGTGAAAAATTTCTGATGCAATGGGAAAATTTTAAACTCGATGAGAAAACTTAAATAAATAATTTTGATAACATTATTCAGTTTGACAAAAAATATCAGATTTATAGGTTAAACGCTCAAGAATATCTTTACTAATATTATAAAGAAGTCACGTTTGTGTGTTTTTTTTTTTATAAGGGGTAATCTCTGGAAGTACCGAACCAATTTAAAAAATAATTGTAGCAAAATGTTGGTGATCACATTTGCTCCAACATAGACTATATTTTATGTCTGTACAATAACCCCCAAACGACTGAGAAAAATATGTGACGAGGTAAAAACAGCGGAAAAACTTTCTAAAAACGTTCTAAATTATAATTTGTTTGGAACTGCTAGAGCTGGAAATTTAAAATTTGATATGGCAGAGTCTTTAGAGACGTAATGCTCTCCCAGAACAGTTCTTTAAAAATTCGAAATTTAAAAGGATACAGGCATAAGTAGCGTTCTAAAATTGTGCTTTATGTGATACAGTTAAATTAGAAGCATGGAATTTGGAATGGTGGTTACTTTTAAGATGTAAATGCTCACCAAGAACATTTTCTCTTAACTTCAACTGAAAAATTGAATGAGGCGAAAACCTTATAAAATACGTTTTATTTGAAAATAATTGTAGAGTTTCTGATTTAGTGATCATGTTCGTTTAATTCAATATAAGAATTGAGCTTACTCAATATGTGGCTTCATTAGTATTTTTTTAATTAGCAGTATAATGAGCAGCAGTATAATTTTTTTTAGGCACACAAATACAACTTGACATATTTCAATAATTACGTTTGCAAAACCGCTGGTTTTGCTTGTTTATGTTTAAATTTCTGTAATATCATACATGTGTTAAGACATGTATGATACTCCAATTTTGTATTTAACCCCTACAGGACGCGGATCACATATATGTTCCATATAGGTTTAATATGTTTTTTCTTTAGTATCACACTGAAAAAAATGTGACAAAATGGAAAATGTACTGATAGCAAAGTTGTCATCCATTCTCCGTCCCCTCCCCCCATAAAACTTCCTTTTTGTTATTTCTCGGTGTCCGAAAATCTATTCAAAACTGGTTCCGTTTATAGAAATAAATGCGATTAATAAAGCAATATTTAAAGAAAAGATGAATTATAATTATTTGATTCATACTTACATGGAACATGTATTTGTACTAACATTATCACACTGGTTTTTTATTGCCTTGCTCTTGCTCCTGATTCGAACGTTAACCCCTTGGGGACGAGCGTCTTTTACAGAATTTTTAATCTTTAATCACCGGTTTTTTAAAACAGAAATTTTTGCTCAATTGAATCGGGAAAATGCTCGGATTAAATAAGGCAAAATTTTCTATAAAAATTTATTGGTGAGAATAATCCTCGATTTTGAGCACCTCACGCAGCACGAATACCGGTCGCTGGTCCCCAAGGGGTTAATAGTCACCATTAAAGGATGAATGCTCTGTGCCCTATACCAACAGGCCCCATCCAATGACTTATATACACTGATGTCCAAAAGTACTGCATATTTCAATAAATCTTTGTTTTTCCAAAAAGTTTTTGTTCGGAAATGTTGAAAATTCTTTCATAATAAGAAAATGATATGCAAGCAAGAAGTAATAATGACTTTTTTAAACCAATCAAATCAGCTGTTTCAGAGGATTGGATGACAAAACCGTGAATTGCATAGAAGTTAAATTTTCAGAAAGGGTATCTCTTTTAATTTGTTGTTATTTCTAGCGGTGATTTCGATATTTTTTTTTTTATGATAAGTTAGTTACGTATGAAATGGATGAATTTACGCGTGATCGTGTTATCGGTATGATGGAGCCTGGCCGGTATCAGGTCAATACTACCGAAGCTGTCTGTGTCTACGGTTTCAAGACGCTACATTTCAATGCGAAATGTTAGTAGAAGTATTGAAGAAGGTCATCCGCGCATAACAACACCATTAGCTAATCGAATTGTAGTATTAAGGGGACACAGTACCTTTTAAACTACTTTTTCAATTTTGAATAATACTGTAATATACTTAAATATAATGTCACTACAGATATTAGGTACTGTAAAGCAAATATAATTTCATATAATTAAAAAAAAATCTTGTAGAACAGCCTATTTAACTAAAATTTAAATTTAAAAAAAATTAAAAAAATGTTTTTAAATCCCTACTACTTTTTTAAATATTCATATTTAAAATATGAATATTTTTGCTTCAAATTTTTTTTCCATAATCCTAAAAACATACTACATAAAATTGTGCATGGATTTAACATTCAAGGTTATAGTTATTTTTTTTTTAAGAATTTCAATTATGTTTCCTTGATTTTTTACTATACAAAACAGAAAAAGATTGATATTAAATGTAATATCCCATACATCTAAAAATCCATGCGCAGTTTTATGTAGTATAATCTAAGGAACATGGAAAAAAAATTTGAAGCAAAAATATTCATATTTAAAAAAATAGTAGGGATTTAAAAACGTTTTTTAAATTTTTTTAAAATTTAAATTTTAGTTAAATAGGCTGTTCTACAAGATTTTTTTTTAAATTATATGAAATTATATTTGCTTTATTGTACCTCATATCTGTAGTAACATTACATTTAAGTATATTACAGTATTATTCAAAATCGAAAAAGTAGTTTAAAAGGTACTGTGTGTGCCCTTAACACCCGGGCGTAACCCAACAATGACAGCAAGAGCGATAGCGGCAGAGTTAAATGCCACTGCCAATTAATGGTACACATATAATTTTCTACAGGAAACACGCTGTAACACATGTTAAAAATGCATGCAATGTGACCTCGAAAATCCCGCATTCAGAAATCCGGCCATGTCAAAAATTTGGCATCAAAGTAATCTCGCCTTCGATCTTTTTGTTACACTTCCAACACACGACAGAAAGAAAAATAGAAATTGCTTACATCTTAAAAACAATGGGCATTTAGCGGCCAGCAAGACCGTTGACGTTGTGCTACATGGAGCCACAGAGAACGCTAGTTGCTCCTCAGAGGATGAGGACCAGGAACCGACAGAATAAAATGTGTCGATGGAAAACTGCATAAATTTATCTAGACAGCTGATATCGTTCCTAAATAGATATCTTCCCTTGAGTAAATATAAGAAAAAACCTGTTAAAAAAAGGCAAATAAAACCTGCAGCAAATAAAATTGCCATCGATGTTCCGGAAATTACACGAGGAGAAATTACTTCATTCTTTCTTAGATTTTTTTGTAACAGAAAATATCAATTAAAGTGAGTTTTTTTTTTAATATTTAATTTTCTCTTTTTCTTACTTAATTATCAGTTGATTATGAATTAAATTATGAATTGATGCACTATTAAGAATATCGGAAACACTTTTGATAATCTTTCAGAAATCCGGAACTTTAAAAAATGCGGCTTCATCTTGCTCCCGACGATTTCGGATTTTCAAAGTTATACTGTATAGTAATATCATTAACATGCACAACAAATAATTATTGCCCATAGAGAGTAATCTATCCGTATTCGTCTGTACATACCTGTAAATAAATGAACTTTAAATCTTACACTTACAGTTTTGATAAAGGAAAGTACAGTAAAGTACAGGAAACTAAAGTGAACTTTAATGTCACATTTCAATTTTTGGCAATTCAACTACAATCGTATATAAAAAAAAAAAAAACCTTCTAATTCTGTAACAAATCATAGTAAAAGAAAGTCACTGCTACCAAACGATTGAATTTGTTTTGATAGGTAGATGGTCCCCTAAGCAAATTTTATAAGCATCATTTAAAAGCACACTTTATTTCCAATCGTTTGGTGGCCCCACCAGTGGCTGAGAGGTTCTGCTCTCGAAGCTGGTAGACGGGAAGTGCTGGGTTCGATCCATCGCGCCCGTCGGCCTAATCGTTCTGAGTTTTCGTGGTTTTCTTCGAACCTTGGATTTCCAAGCGTTAATACGGGTTAGGTTCCCTTAGAAAGACACCCACGAAGGGCACTCCCCCCCCTGGGCCTATATCCCTCGTGCAGATAATTGGTCGTCATAAATACAACCAACCAACCAATCGTTTGGTGCAAGTAACTGTTTTCTGGAATCATTTATTGCAGAGTTAGTAGGGGGTGTTTACTTTTTTCCTTCACAACTGTACATTTACGAAAGTTCGAGGGCGGGCAGGCCATTAGACAGGCACTCAAATAAAAAGAATGACTTAATTTACAAACATTTTTCAACTACGTTGTAAACTGTTAAAATGGAAAAGGGACGCAGTTATTTTTAAAATGACAAGTATTATTAATATATGTGCTTTTTTTAACAACCATATACGTAGAATTGATTCTACAAATGTTTATACATTAGTTCCATCCATTGCCTTACTGCACTAACTCGTCAAAACAACCCCCATTATAACAAATTATTTTAAATATATCTTATTGGTACAATATATAAAAGGATTCTAAGTCGCCAGTAAACAAATGCAAGGCTAAACCCTGAATAAGCATCCAGAAAAGTAGTAATGAATCCTTTGTTCAGTATAACTAATACATATTTTCACAAATCAACATCAAAATAACAATAAAAATACTATTTTTATAGCTGGCCATATTATAAATTTAATTTGTTTTATAATAGAAATTCTTTATATTAACATTCTCACAGAAAAAAATAAACAAAGCATCAAGGTAACTAATTATTTATTTACTTTAAATTAGGAAATTTAATGATGAAATTTTTAGCTAAGGCAAATTTAATGCTTCGTAGAGAAAAACTAATTTTCCTACTTTATCTGAACTTCTTGCAATTTCTGTAAAATGAAGCCATGTATGGTTCTTTTTCCTACCTGCCATCCTTGAGTTAAATTTTTCAATTTGCCCTGAACTATAACACGTATTGCTATCTACAGTTCAGTGTGCAAAAGTAACTTCAAGCAGAGTTTTTAGTAGTTGATCCAAGTTCTTTGCTTCAAGAGTGCTTGAAAACCATTTTTGTAACTAACACCTGTTGATCAGTGGTCCAAAAAAGAAAATTCTTCTTTGTTATGTATTTACTCTAGGAGACATCACACCATTCAAGGAATTCCTTTATCTAAAAAGTAAGTAGCTACAAGTTCGAAAATGAAAGAACATTTTTAGAGTGCATTGAGAACATACACCTGTATTTTTTGTCTGATTTAAATAACATGTACTTTTTTCAGATTTTTTTTTAAAATTTAAAATATAGTTAAACATTATTAAGGAAAAAATTAAAAATGTAATTGTGTGATTTTAATCAATGATTTAAAAAAAAATCGATTAAATTCATGATTTTAATCAAGATTAAAATAAAGCTGATTTAAATCAGCGTACCTTGCTCTGTTTAATATAATAATTAAGAAACTTTCAAATATAAAAAGAATTCAAGTTATTATTATTGTAATTTACATATTATTCTGCTCTTAATTAAATGACATGTGTGCAGCAAAATATTTGAAGCATTTATATGGTAGTTAAATAACATTAAAGTAGACAATAATTAGTAAAGTTTTATATTAAACATTTATTCATTTTCAAACGTCTCACATATAATTATTACTCCATTATTTTATTATTATTATATTTTGTCGCTTATTTTCTGCCTATTACTTTGCTATTGCTTACTACTCTGCCTATTCTGCCTATTACTGTAGTTTTTCGGTACTATTATTGTATACTGCTTGTGGTTATATCATAGCAGCAAACGAGACGAACAGATTGTAATTTTGCACCTATATATGCACGAGTATACTCAAAGAATGATTCGAGAACCTAGGAATGTAAAAAGTATAAATAATTTCATGTAAAGAATAATGTCACTTTGACACCCTGAAACTTAAGATTTTTTCCCTTCTTTATTTTAGGAATTCGAAATGCTTATAAAAATTTATTTGCACTAATGATAATAGATTAATAATGATATTTGTACTGGCTGATAACAACTGATATGCTAATTTGCATTAACTGATTTTTATTAGCTGATCTTAAATATAACTAAAATCATTGTTTAATTTAGACATTTTTCTCCGGGAGGGATTTCTATTGTATTTCTATATCATCAGGAAGCATAAAATCCGAGATCTTTCGAATGGGTAGGTGGTGGAATTTTAATGTTCTGACGGGAATATTTCCATCGATCTGCCCTGAATTTAACATTTCTTAAAATACCTTACCGTTTTCCTGGGTTACTTTAAATATATTTTGTTCTCACTATACTTGTCTCTTTTTAGAACAAACTCCATGTGCTGAGAATAAAACACGCTCCAAGCTTCTGACTATGATGTCACCTGCGTCATTATGATAAAGGCTTTGGGCACTAAAGAGTGTGGCTTAGCAAACTCACTCTGAAATTTCCTTCCCCGCTTTCCCCTTCACGTTTCAGAGAAAAAATGGATGTCCTTACATTATTTAATAACTAATTAATTAAAAAAATCTACTTAAGATTTTTTTTGTCTTCCGAAAGTCTGCTCCACACAGAAGTATAAAATGTAAGATTGGATGCATAAAGTATCAAACTGAAATTGGTTGATAAGAAACAAACTTCACATTTTCGGAAAAATGGAGAAAAAGGGGCAAAATTTAATATGACGGATAAAAAGATTGAATTTCGATTACTTTTATGAGCTGGTCAACCCCTGGTTACCCCTGGCAAGCTCGGAAAATCTGTAAAACACGCGGATTTTTCCATTTAAAACATAATACTAAATAATCTAATTTATAAAGTCCCTCCTTCCTGTGCTGGAAGTAAAAGGTAACTTCCATATTTCTTGTTTTTAAAAATTCAGCTAATTTTATTCAAACACACAAAGCTAAAATATATTGAATCCGATTATAGAAGATTCAATCCAGTTTTAACCAATACTGTATTTGAATCAGAATGTCGCCATATTAGTCAGCTATATCCAAGTTGGCTTCATTCATAGCAATTTAATTTTGAATTTAAAACTGATATATATCAGACATTTTTCTGGATACGGACGAAATAAAAAAAACACCAAAATCTTTGTATCAAGGTCGAATACTTAAAAGGGAAAAGCATTTGGTACAATATCTTTGTACATATTTTTGAATTTGAAATTTCAAAGCGGTCATTATTTTGAAACAAAAGGGCTGATGAAGCTGGCCAACGAACTCAGTTGAGACCTTTTTATATGCTCTGTGCACATCCTCAGTCACATTCAAATCGGTTGATAAATACAAATGCTACAGCATGATAATATATTTTTCTCTTTCAAAATGTCAGGGACCCTAGAATTTCAAACTCTATATCTCGGCCATTTTTTAAGATATAGGCGAAACGTAAAATCTTCCCTCTGGAATTCTTGTATTAATGTCAAACACTTAAAGGGAAAAACCTAATTTCTAATTATTTGGTAGATCATTTTGAAATTGAATTTTTTCTAGTTTCAGATCGCCATTTAGAAACAAGATGACGGATGAAGTTGATTAATGAACTCGGTCAATATCTTGATACACACACATATATATAATAATTTTTTTGTAATTATTAATCATTAAGACAAATGAAAAATCGACCATAAATAAATAAAACAATTATTATACTATGAAATTGTAAATCCGATATTCTGTATTTCAAAAGTGAAAGAATAAAATATGTAGGAGTAAAAATTCATAAACTGAATGTTGAATATTCGTACCCCTAAAACATAAATATAGATTTAATTGAAATTATCATTAAACTAATGATCCTAAAACAAAATGCTCGATCGAATAAAAACATCCTCATGATAATGTAAATCACTGATGCGTGAAAAGAAGAGGAAAAAATACATAAATGTAAAGTAATAGCGAAAATTATGAAATTTAAATTCTTGGATTCAATAATAAGCAATACAAAAAACTTGAATAAAATAGCAATTATACACTAAAAATAATTAAAGTAACAGATAGTTAAGAAATATGTAAATATGCCATTAAATGCATACATTCAGCAATAAAATTATGTATTTTAAATAAATATATATGTATATATATACATACAGACATAGATATATACCAAGTGTTTCAAATATTCGGTGCGAAAATAAAACGTGATAAAAAAAGATGTGTGGGTCGGAGAGACATGCGGTTTACAGTTAAATATTCAGCGTGGTACGAGATTTTGTGTTACACCAACAAAAAATTTATATAAAAAACTCGATAATAGAGGGCGCTACTGCAGTTAATTACATGGAGTAATTCGATATTGTTTAACAACGGAAGATTTAGAATTGGGCTTTTAAAGGCAATGTGTTACTTTTAGAAACCATTTGATTAAAAGTCATGTGCAATAATGTCTCTTTCGTTAGTAGAACGTGCGTTACTTGTCAAATTCTTTTGCCTCAACTAATGCAACGTGTCAGCCGCTTTTCGTGCTTTTAGAAAGCACAAAAAAATGCGTAAATGTAATGGAACTTTGTCAGTTAATGGTTTAAAAGAAATAGTTGCGAGTTTGAGAAAACAGGTTGTCTGAAGGTTCAGCCAGGAAGAGGACGAAAACCCATACCACAGGATGCAATCGAAGAAGTTGCAACAGCGATTGTCGATATAGCACAAGACAATATTGCTGCCACTTCCAGCGATCGTGGAGTAGCTCGGAATCTAGATGTAGTACGGTATGGAAAGTGTTACGAAAGATTTTCCGCTTCTATCCATAGAAGATCAGTCGTGTAGAAGAGTTACGTCACAACAACCATGATAAGCAATTGACTTTTACTTTCTTATCAGAATGGAGGTGGATGATGCTTGGCCGTAAAAAATCTGATGGGGAGACAAGTCCCACTTTTACATGAATGGAACTATAAATAACAAATCTACAAAATTTGGGATAACAAATCACAAATGTATTCAAAGAAATTCCCTTATATTCACCAACGGTAACTGTTTGGTGTGGTTTCACAGGTCCGTTCTTCTATGAGAAAATTACTCCCGACAGGATCGGTAACCTGTTCCGTTACAGGAGAGTAATATCGACAAATGTTAAACAACTTTGTCATTCTGGCAATTCAGCAAAGACAATACCTCGTTCTAGATATGGAGTTACCTACAGTCCAAGGTCTATCACGGAGTTGTACAGGACCTGGGTATGTTGAAGAATAAAATAACACGGAGCGTACGGCGATTGCGTCGTCTTGCAACAGTTTTACGCGACATTTTAGTTCCTGTTGCAGCACAAAGTTGATTTCGAATTGACCAGCTGTGCTGCGTCGGCTCCTTTTTGACGAAATAACAATATAGCGATCTTCTTGGGGCGTCGTACTAATAGGACGACCTCCTCCCCTGCGCCTAGTACATATTCCACTCTTTTGGAATGTCGCCCATAGCTTAGAAACAATACTATGAGGGATGTTAAATTCACGGGTAACATCTCTCACTTTGCGTCCTTCTTCTAACTTTCCGATTATTCTACCACGAGTAATATACCTAAATGATGCCTCGAAGACGTGTTCAAAATTTTAGTGTTCAAGCTTCACTCCAACTCCTTCAATTTTTACATCTAATGACAACTCACAGCACCCGCCGATTGCCTAAAATCTCCTATCTCTGCTGTCACGTGATCGACAAAAGCGGAAGTACAAAATTTGCATAAGTTTCACAAAATAGAGTACATCCCGCTTTCATGCAAATTTACACGGGCTACTGCGGATCTATTTCTAACTGTAATCGTTGAAAATAATAGTGGTCCTTAAGCTTTGTCCACCAGTGTACATATCAGCATTTCAAAGAAGGGTGGTTTTAGTATCTGCAGCTCACGATCGGTGAAAATATACCGAAATATTCCGGAAGTGCTTTCTTCCGGACGAATTCAATAGGTAGCTTTGGAAGCTACCTAAAAATATAAGATGTGATCCTTAAGATTATTTGGATCCATGTCTTCGTCTATTTGGAATCAAATTTGCAGATCCCTACGTAGCATAGATTTCTCTAACCCTCGCCAACAACCAAACAAACAAACAGACACACCGGCAAAAGTTATTCTTTTATTAATATAGATATATTAAAATAAAAAAAATTATTTTTTAGCTTATACGATAAAAAATGACGTCTTGATAGCTGATGGACGGCAGAGCTTCGAAAAAAGAGGGTCACGCTGGGGTCACGATAACTTAATGTAGAGTTGACTTAGAATAATGAAATAAAAATTAGTTTATTTTACTCCAAAACTATTGAAATACGTAGCTATTAAAAAAAGTATGCATTTTTAATGAAATGGCATTGATTCAAAGTAAAATGTACCTTTTCATTAAAAAATATCGTATACAGAAAAGCGAAATATCAATATTTCGAAAACAAAATCTACATATTTCCCTAAAAAAATCTGTGACAATTAATTTTCAAAAATTTTAGGCTTATTGATTGAAAATTGTTAGAGTGCCCACAGATTGTGAAAATGCCGTTCTGATAAAAAACACGCTTAAAGTTTTCTTTACCGTTTAGCGGGATCTGGTGCGCTTAACTTCCATAGCTCATAATTCCCTTTTCATTAAAGATATCGATTTCTAGTTATTTCAAATCGATTTATTGAGTATAAAGAATTCTTTAACCGATTTTTTTTTCTTGTATCTCTACAAGAAAAAATTATTGTATTCGTGAAAAATTTCGACTTCCGGTTTTCGATGGATTTGTACGTTTAGAAGGGCCTGAACACGATTTGATGGTTTTTGAAAATCTCTGTCTCTTTGTATGTGACAAAAATTTTGTCGGCACAAGAACATCTCCAGAACTAATGTACGGAATTTAATAAAAAAATTAGATTCAGTTAGATCTTGATATAAACTGGTGCTGATTAGTTTTAGCGCTGCTGTTCTGCATTTTGTACGATTTCCGCAATAGTTCTATCTCAAGAACTAATGCACGGATTTTTATTAAACTTCAGATTCAGTTGGACGTTGACGTAAGCTGTTACTGATTAGGTTTTGGTGTAAATCGCACAACAGGTGACGATGCTATGCTGAATTTTTCTCACTGATTTTCGCAAAAGCTATATCTCAAAAACTAATGCACGCAATTTAATCGAACTTAATATTCTGTTGCATTTTCACGTAAATAGATACTTATTAGACATGGGTATATATTGAACAACAGGTGTTGATTTTATACTCTTTGGGTTGGGAATTTTGGTTGTGGACATCTCAGAGGATGAATTTCTAAATTCAATTTTTGTTTGAAACAACGCGATACTTATATCTCCTTGTTAAATGCATCCAATTCGACGAACCTATATACCTTTACAATCTCATGATGGGCGTAGATTGTCATTTAATTTTGGCACTGTGATACCAAATTTTGAATTATTAACTGTATGAGATAGAAGAAAGTTTTGAGGTTCGCACTTCGAACTATTTTTAAACCGTTTTAAGCTGTGTTACCCCTTAAATACTAAACATAAATTTTAATCTGAATAAGAGAGTTAATTAATCTGAGTAAAAATTAGTTTACTAAGACTAAATACATTCTATAGCAAGTTTGTATAATGCATTGGCTTATTTGAAATATTAAAATAAGAAATCATCAAATACCTGCATATCATTCAGTGATAATTTACATAAATTTTGAATTTATTTCATGATTTAACGCCTCAAAGAAAATGATAAAGGACGCAGTAATTACTTGATTTGTTGACATAGTCTTTCTTAAACAAGATAATATTACAATATTTAGAACGGATATACTCAGTGGATATGAATATTTAAAAAGGGGAAAGGAGAACTGAATTAATTTTACTTTGAAGTAGATTTTTCTCTTTGTAGTACGACTTTTGAATAAATATTATAACATTTGAATAATAATGAAAAGTGATGCATCCCTTAACAAATGAACTAAAAAAAATATCCCGCTATTTATTATCTAATTAGACTTTAAGAATTTTGCATATGATTTTTACAACAATATAATAAAAACTTATTTTAATGTAAATGATAAAATGTTCGTTAATTAATAACAAATATGTTAGTTATAACTTAACTCGGTTTCGCATTACACGCATGTAGAAGAGCCTCGTAAATTATATATAAATTAACAAAAGAATTTTTTTAATGTATGTAAATGTTTAGAGCAAAGTAATTAATATATATTTCTCGCATTTAAATACATTGTTAGTCAATGCTATTAGTTCAATATTTTAGTTTTCTCATGATTTTGTGAAATGAAATGTCAGGCACTCTTTAACAAATTAACTAAAAAAAATATATCATGCTGTTTATTATCTAATTAGACTTTAAGAATTTTGCAGATGATTTTTACAACAGTATAATAAAAACTTATTTTAATGTGAATTATAAAATGTTCGTTAATTAATAACAAATATGCTGGTTATAACTTAATTCAGTTTCGCATTAAATGCATATAGAAGAGGCTCGTAAATTATAAATAAATTATTAAAAGAGTTTTTTTTTATGTATGTAAATGGTTAGGACAAAGTAATTAATATATATTCATTACATTTAAGTAAACTGTTAATACTAGTAACTGTTAGTTACTAGTTCGATATGTTTGGTTTTTTTCTTGATTTTGTGAAAATGCATTTTTTGTTTCATGTATTTAATATGAAAATAATGAAAATTTACGAAAGTTTAAGCACAAGTTGCAGTATTATTTGATTCTATATGTGAGCCATGCACTAGTAAAACTTTGAACAATAAGTTGATTAAATATTGAACTGTAAAGTAGATACGATTATCCTTTTAAGCAAAGACTGATCAGACAATTGAAAATTCAAATTCAAATACATTTTTACATTTAATATGTTTTTTAAAGTTTCAACAGCATCCAAAACAATTTTTATATTAAAAAAAAATCAATTATGTGTTAAAAAAAAAGTTTTTAAATTTATTGAAAACGATACTTTCCAATTGGCCGCATGCCATGGGCTAATATCCCAAGAAGTCGTTGAAATGTTTGCTATTTATAGCTGGTTTTTTTTCTAAATTCTGATTAATTAAATGTTTAAGCATATAGTCCGTTTATATATCTCTTAAACTTGTGGTTTATTTAGTTATTTAAAGATGAAGCTTTAATTTCGTTATGGAATAATAGCTGGAAACAAACTATATACAATATATAATAAAACACTCATACTATATATATTAAAACACACATACACACATAAATAACGCCTGCATTCAACAGTTAAAGGTATATATATAAATATTATACAGACATACAAACAATAAATACAATAAACCCAACTGGAGTGAAAAATTAACCAGAGCCAGGAATCGAACCCGGGACCACAGTATACAAGAAAAGCTGCTCTAACCGCTGAGCTACTCCGGCCGATGCCTGAGTCTGCAATTTCTCCCTAATAAACCATGTTGGGGAAGTCGCCAGCCATCTATACGACAGCCTTGGATGACCAGAATAGATTTTACTATTACATCGATCTACGATAATTATAATAAAACACTCATACTATATATATTAAAACACACATACACACATAAATAACGCCTGCATTCAACAGTTAAAGGTATATATATAAATATTATACAGACACACAAACAATAAATACAATAAAGTAGCTCAGTGGTTAGAGCAGCAGTCTTGTATACTGTGGTCCCGGGTTCGATTCCTGGCTCTGGTTAATTTTTTACTCCAGTTGGGTTTATTGTAATTATTGTTTGTATGTCTGTATAATATTTATATATATATACCTATATACAATATACATTGTTTTAAATGCAAACGAGTTAATCTTCCGTAGTCTGGCAGCACGCGGTAGCGATAGACTATTTTTAAAACCATGCTTAACAGTTATTTAAAGAAACATAAAGATGCAGTAATTGAGATGCAGCATATAAAAAATTGCATTTGAAAGCACATTTTTTTCTCTCTTCGTCGGAAACGAATGAAATATATGACATGGGCGTACGCTGAGAGTTGCAGGGGAGGGTTGCGCTTCCCCTAAATTTTCGAAAATAGTAAAATGAAATATCAAAAGAAATGGGCGCAGTCAGAAAGAAATCTAGAGAGGACAAGGTTTTGGACTAGATGTGCTCGTCGTCCACAGACTAATCTTTATTATTTTCATGCAGAATATAAATATGAAATAAACTGAACTAAGAATTTTATATCCGAGCTCCTTGTGTAAGACAATTTTTAAACATATAAAAAAAATACAAAAATTTAACAAATAAGAAATGCTAAATTTTCAAAATTGATTTATTGAAACGGCTCATTTTTTTTCTCGTAAGGGAAGCTGTGTCCTCCTGCACCCTCTGGCTTAAGATAAATTCAAAACCCACGAACGTAAAAAAACCATAAATAACTAGTCGGATGTGGCAATCCAATTTTTTTTCCTATCTCATACATGTTAATGCTTCAAAATTCATTATCATAGAGCCAAAATTAAATGGCAATGTACGCCCATGATGATGATTCTAAAAAATATGACATTCCGTGCATTAGTTCTTGAGATATGACTAAAATCGTTTAAATCCTGCAAAATGCAGCATATCAGCCCCACTTATTGGGCGATTAACACCAAAATCTACTCAATATTAACTTGTGTCAACGTCTAACGGATTCCAAAGTTAGATGAAAATTGGTGCATTTGTTCTTGAGATAGAGCTATTGCGGAAATCGTAAAAAATAGCACAAAGCAACGCCACTTGATGGATGATTTACACAAAACATAATCAGCACCAATATTTATCAAAGTATGCCTGGATCTGCAGTTTGATGAAAAGTTGTGCACCAGTTCTTGATATAGAGCTATTGCGGGAATTGTGAAAAATACAGCATAGTATCTGTTAGGCGATTTACACCAATACGTAAACACCACAAATTATATCAGGGACTAGCTTAATATAGTTTTTTACTAAATTACTTACATTAGTTCATGAGATAGAGCGCTACAAAATTTGTGTCACATACAGACAGACATTTTGTAAAAACATATATTTTGGGATCTTTGACCCCTAAAGCGTGAAAATAAAATTTTCGCGAATCCAAGACTTTCTTCTTGTATAGATAGAAGAAAGTAAAAATTATCTTTCACGCGAGGACAAAATATACTTAGTTTATATTTCTCTTAGTGTCTAAATATTTTAAAGTAACATAAGAGGAATAAATTTTATAATTTTTTAAACAATCATATCTAAAGAATACTTAGTTCCTTAAATTTCAAAATCATGGGAAACGATGGCAGTCAATGGCATCCTCTTGCCCGTCGTTGGATATGCTAAATGAATGTACCAGATAGGTAACATTGCAACCCCATTGGATTAATGATTGGATTGGATTTGGCATGCATTGGATTAATGAATATCCTTGCTTAGGCCTATATCATATGACATTCGAATATTGTGGAATTTATGAAGTAGTCACGTCTTATTGAAGAAACATGACACCTTATTGAAGGAATATAAGACAACGTAACAAAGTGCTTCGTAATTAAATTTAAACATTAAATTGGATTTCGAGTTAAAGTCTAATTTTAAATGTTGAATTAGACTGATGATGCAATAGATCAAGTTTGGGCACCTTATGTTCTCATATTCGATATCCCGGCGCTTTTAAATTCTATGCTACTTGTATTGTTTAACCAAATCTAATGATACTAAATTTGGAAGTCTGACTTTTACCAGCGGTAAGTTGAACAAACTAAATTTTTACATTCTGAAAAAACTATTTTGATTACCAGTTTTAAACTAATAAGAAAATATATAATTTATAATCTACACTGATTACATTATAAAGGCAATAGAATATCTCACCTATCAAATCTGAGTAGCTGTTTAGGTATCTGCAGTAAAAGAAACAAACATCATTACGTGCATACAGAAGCGCAAAACGACTTATACTTATCTATTTCACTTAGCTGTAATTATGCAAAAACATAATATATAGCAATTTTTACAGAACAAAGCCACTTCATTGGGAGCAATTCTGAAAACTTTCAATTATGAACTTGGTAACATTATTTTGTCCTTTTGAAACATGGAAAGTTGATTACACCACGATTATTCAACCTTACAAAAGTTAAAAATGTAACTTTCGTTACATAGTATCATAAAAAAAATATATTAAAAAGCCTGTTGAAAAGACTTTATTGAATTTTCTTTACAAACTTCTGCATCCGAACGAGAATTTTTTTACGTAAAAGAGTTCAACACTTTTATAAAGGAACGGCCGAGAGATTAAACGATGCAGTGCAAATAGCTAGATGGGAATTTCAACAGCATCTGGACCTCAGAATGGACTTCGGCAAATAAAAATAGGAGGCTAAAGAAGAGCGACGTAAGCGCTTCAATTTTATTCCCGAGAGTAAAAACTGTAAAAGAAGAAAAATAACATTGTTATAAAAGAGGATACATTTTTGAATATCCAATGATAGATTTTGAAGAAATAACATGAATATAAAGATGTATATCATTCGCGAAATAAAAAAAAGAAATATTTTAATAAAACACCGAGTAAGTTTTCTTCTGTAAATATTTAACGAATTTTAATAGAAATATTGTTGTAGAGAATATGACAATTGATGAGAAAATAGAATATACATATTCAATGACAAGCACATGTTTGCTCGCATAAAATATATTTAAAAGATATATTATTTGGATATAGCGACGCTTTTAAATTCTCTGCTACTTGCATTGTGTAACTAAATCTAACGATACTGCATTTTGAAAAGCAGTTTGAACCTTTAGCAGCTGTAGTTGAACAAACAAAATTTTAACTTCTACAAACATTATTTTGGCTATCATTTTTTTATTTAAAAAATATGTATATATATTAATCTGCACTGATTACAATTTAAAGACAATCCATTGGTTACTCATTTATCAAGTTATCAATTTTGAAGCATGGAAAGTAGATTACACCATGATTACTCAACATTATAAAAGTAAAAAAATCTAACTTTCGTTACATAGTATCATAAAAATATATATTAAAAAGCTTGCTGAAAACACTTTATTTAATTTTCTTTACAACCTTCTGCATCCGAACGAGAATTCTTTTTACGTAAAAGAGTTCAACACTTTTATAAAGGAACGTCCAAGGGATTAAACGACGCAGTGCAAATAGCTGGATGGGGAATTTCAACAGCATCTGGACCTCAGAATGGACATCGGCAAATAAAAATAGGAGAGTAAAGAAGAGCGACGTAAGCGCTTCAATTTTATTCCCGAGAGTAAAAACTGTAAAAGAAGAGAAATTATTGTTATCAAAGCGGATGCATTTTTGAATATCCAATGATAGATTTTGAGGAAATAACATGAATATAAAGAAGTATATAATTCACGAGAAAAAAAAAAGAAATATTTCAATAAAACGCAGAGTAATTTTTCATCCGTAAATATTTAACGAATTTTAATACAAATATTGCTGTAGAGAATATGACAATTGATGTTAAAATGGAATATATAGTTTGTTGCCGAATTCGAACGACAAATTCAGAGAGGCGTATAGTAGGCATCAAGAGGAGGAAACACATGATGTCGCAATCGCAAACCATCTATTTAATCAAAAATACAGGTGTTCTGACCTAACTCATCTCGGGTTGCCGATAATAACTTTCAGAAAATTTCAATATATTATAATGAAACTTTTAATAGAAATGCTGACTTTTGATGTAAATGTAATAATAATAATAATAATAAGTGGTAGAAGTTCCATTATACGCGCCAGGAGTATGCACTTGACGCTTCACATTTTGGACTGCGATTACCAGTTCGTACGGTATCACTGTTTGCGTGAGCACCCTTTGTTACAGAACTCTTCGTGATGTTATCACATTTCATTCAAATCGAGCTACATATCGTTACATTTTTCATTGCAGTATTTTATTTTTCTTAATATTATTACAGTCAACCCGAGTTCAGTTAAGATTAAATCCCTGTAATTGTGATTAAATAAGTGGTTTGCGAACACATGTTCTACGGTAATTTTTCATCTTCTTGATGTCTGCTATCACCTCTCTGAATTTGTCGGCCGAATTTCGCAACACCCTCTATATAAAATCATAGGCACATGTTTGCTCACATTAAATATGTTTCAAAGGTATTTTTATTCCGATAAAGAGTTGGAGACATTAGAGGTCGAATGTTAAATAATGGCTTGCTAAATAATATTAATTTCAGTTTTTAAGCTACAGAGCTGTTTATTGCTTTTTATCTCTGGAAAAAACGTCATTTACGATATAAACAATTATGGGAAGAATCATGGAAAGCAATAACTTTTGCAGCAACAGTTTTATTCTGGAGGAGAATGTTTTACTGATTCATTTTTGTAATTTTTTTTATCTCAAACAAAAAATAAGCACTTCCAACTTTCGAAACAACCTAATTCTATTATTAAATTTAAATTGAATCAGGATTATCGAGGATCCACATCAGTCATTATGACCATTATTTGTTGAAAAGAAAAACTGTGCGCCCGGATAGTTCATGAAACACTATCCAACACTTGCAGAAAACTTTAATGAAGCTTAGTTATTTAATCATGTGAAAGAAGATATTTAAATAAAGAATTTAGAAAAAACATAGCTCAACTGAACACCTCATTAAAGCAATTAACATCAATAACCGATATGATATTCGAATTCTATTGATGAGCCCTTCATACGATTTATAGATTTGTATACAGAGCACGTACGGTAAATTAGTTAGACTTAAAAATCCCAAAACTTTCTTCTATCTCATCTATCTTAATATTTTAAAAAGTAGTTACAAATGTTAATACTTCAATATTATTAATTCAATACTATAAAAATTTGGATTTTCAACTTAAATTTCTGCTTCAGCGAATTACCCGGAGTAAAAACGAGTTAATCTCGACCATGATATTCATTAAAATCAATATTTTTCGTTATTCTGTTGTACATCAGCTGTTTGCAATTTGCTGACTTAGCAGGATGCGAAGTTCCCGGTTCTGCTCGAGCCGCCAATATACAACACAGTTACAAAAAATCGAGAAAATTACACAAAAAATCGCTATTACAACCCCCTCCCCCTTCCAGCGGAATATTTCCAAATTCAAGGAGGACTTACTTGCTATAGCCAAAAACATATATCTGAAATTTGGTTGAATTCTATGCTCAACTCCATACACATTTCGATGGTACAATAGAAAAGTGGCACAAAAATCGTTATTACAGCGCCCCTTGTAGCGGAGTATTTCCAAATTTAAGGAAGGTCTTCTTGCCATACCCAGAAACATATATTTGAATTTTGGCTTAATTCTAATCTTTACTTCATACACTTTTCGATGGTACAATAGCGACCCACGGACAGACAGACATTTTGCATAAACATGTTTTCCGGGGTCTCTGAGCCCTAAAACATGTATATCCGTCGGAAATCGGAAGTCGAAAAAAATTCCGCTTAGAATACTTTCTTCTATTATATTAACAGAAGAAAGTAAAAAAGACAAATGTTTCTAAATCTAGAGAAATATATATTATAACCACTAACGAAAATATACAACAAACTTCCCCCAGTTACCTAAGATTACGAAAAGCATTTCTTTACCTTTAGAAACTCCAGAAACTAATATATTTTCGAGATTTAAAGAAACCTTTATTAAAACAAAGTTCTTTTTGCTACCACTGATTTTTTGAAACGTTTGCGAGTAGTTTTTATAGCGTATTTTGTGTTGATAGTTGCATATTATCAGTTTCTCAAACCGGAATACAGGTTTATCGGATGCTCTCAATTTTCAAGTACACAGCTTCATGTTCCACAAGCATGTTTTACAGACAAACATGATAGATAAAAAGCAGTAATATTAGTTCAACTGTTAACTGATAGCATCCTATAAAACCTATTTTCTGGTTAAATAAACTAATTTTCACGAAATAAAATTTACTCAGAAATTTTTCTGAAAGTAGTGTAGTTTCTGTTATACATAATGTCATAATGTTAGTTACCTGAGTTAACCTGAGTTACATAACAAAAATTGCTCAAAAATTGATAATTTTAAATTATCGGGTGTACTAAAAAGGACCGACTGATTTTAAAATTCAATAACTCGCAAACAGTAACAGATATTTAAAACATTCTTGCAGGAGAGTTATATATGATGTCAGGAGTTTTTTTTACCTTGATTCTCGAAATTAGTTCTAATTGCAAACAATAGATGGCGCTGAAAGCAATAGGCGCTAAATTCAAGCTGGATTTTTTGGCCTTTCTCTTATCCCATGCCTAGAAAGGAGATTAAAATGTATTGAGTGGTTTCCGAAGTACCAGAAATCGGGCCTGGAATTAGAGTATATTAGAGGAAAAGGTCCAAATACCGGCTACCACTTTTGTTTTCAATATAGATCATACAATTTTCAAAATTAATAAAATAAAAAGTAACAGCAGGGGACCATGACATGTTTTACTCATGTTTAGAGAAAAAAAAATCAGTTTAAAAGGCGTTTTCTGTTTATAAAAAGCAAAATTCCGAAAATCTTCAAATTTTGAGTTTTTAAAATGGGGTCTAAATACCGGCTACCTAAGTTTTTTTCCAAAAGATCACGCACATAGAGCTAATGACAATTATTAAGCAATAAGAATATTATTTTAATAAATTTTATTCATTAATAACATTTCTTATGCGCAGAAAAAATACGCATTTTTTAATAAACAAGTATTTTTGTCAAAATTATAAAATTCTTTACGACTATCTCTCACAGTCTTCTTCCCATTATGCTTATAGTTTTGTTTTTTTAACGTGTAAAACAAAAACAAAAGCTTGCTGATTGAAATGAGAATTATTTTATCCGAAAAAATCTCAAACATAATATCGCTCTCTGCGTCGGTGCAGTCTCTATCAGCCCACATATCGCATTCTTAACATTGAACCCAGAATCCCATCCCCCCCTTCTTGTCCACAGAGAAAGCATCCATGCAGAAGACACAAATTGCATCATCTTCCTCTGTTGGATATTTTCCCTTTTCACTTTTTAACCCTCTCGCTGCGTAATTGTCTTATCAAAATAGCTTCAAAAATTGCGTATTTAACCCCTTCGCGACGAGAGTCTTTTAAGAATTTTTATTCGTGTCACCTGTTTTTCAAAACAAAAATTTTTGTCTAATTTAATCGGGAAAATGCACCGATTAAATAAGACAAAAATTACAATAAAAAAAATAACTGGTGGGAATAATCAAGGAGGGTTAATTAGACGGAAAAAATTGCATCCCCGAGGAAATCTCGGGTTGTGCAAATTTTGCTGTTTTTACGTTGCTCGAGGATATCTCGAGTTGCGCAGCGAGAGGGTTAAAATCCAATTTCTGCCTCATTCGCCTGGTTACTCCGTCATTTTCTTTTCTTTCTCTTCACATTTATTACAGGCAATTTTGGAGTATCCAACAGACCTTTTTTGGGAAGTGATCCGGTAATCGGTGTCGGTCCTGAAGAATTATGACCACAATTGCTTTTTTCATATTGCGAAATGGGACTGGAACTATTTTTGAAACATTTAAATAATTTATTAATTATGGAACTATTTAAATTAATTTATTTTCCTCCCCTTCAAGCAGAGTAACCGAGAGAGGTCCAAATACCGGCTAGCCGGTATTTAGACCCCTCTAGGTAGCCGGTATTCGGAGCACTGCTATGTTTAAGTCAAAACCGGTATTACTCATTCATATAATAAATTACCAATAATGTGCGCGTGGCACTTGAGAGTTAAATATGTCTAGAAAATAACTTCATCAACAATTCAAGCCAATATACCATCAGTATATTTTTAAAAAAATGAGAAACACACATGTGAAAAACTTTTGACGTACCAGATTACGTCGATTCGACACTTTTGTATATACTATTTGTAAATGAGACAGACTTCAGTGACGGGCTTTTCGTAACTTTCTTCTCTTAATTAAAGCTACAAACTCTGCTTATCACGGCTAGGCTGCGCTGCACTCAGTTCTCAGAACACCTAGTAGCCGGTATTTGGACCATAGCCGGTATTTGGACCTTTTCCTCTACTCGCAGCGCCATTTATTGTTTGTAATACAAACTAAATTCGAGAATCACACCAAAAAACGCCTGAGATCATACATAACGCTCCTGGAAGAATTTTTTAAATATATGTCGCCGATTGCAAGTTATTGAATTTTAAAATCAGTCAGTCCTCTTTAGGACATCCGGTATATACTTACTTTAAAATGTTTTCACTGCACAATAGCAGCTATTCAACGATATAATAATTTTTATATTGCTTTTAATAGTTTGCAGAATTAATAATGATTACTAAAACGATTGAGGAAAAGCGCCAGTCGAGCACGTTACAAGCAGTATCTACAAAAAATATTATAACCTCCTTGTGATAACAAATCAGAATAAAAACAGACATTTCGACCTTAATAAAAGTTCAACAAAAGATCAATAGAAAGCGCCAAACGGCAAAAAAAGATCATGTAACTCATGAGTTACACTGTGCATTTAAGGGTTACTATAAGAAGAATTGTACTAATACAGAGTTAAACTTAATATCGACTTTATAAATGTTCTTGATTGTGTTTTATTAAATTAGCTCTCATGTTTTTGTTGAAGTACGTTCATATTAACTAAACAAAAATTTCATTTCAAAAGATTTAAATGAAGCTGCAGTATGTACATTCTAACACTGATAGATAGAAAATATTGTAGTACATTATAATAATGCTTATTCATGTATATAAAATTTCCAAAAAAGTTAAATATGGATCTATTATAGTCTTTTCCATGGAATGTATGTTTCGATTGGTGAGGTTTCGATTAATGCGGAAATATTGTGTGAGAAATTAACCTCAACAATCGATGGAAACCTGTAGCTTAAAACAAACTAAAATATTATCAAATATTCAGTATATTCAAAACTAAAACAATTTAAATTGGAAATACGAATAAAAGTAAATATAGTTTTTTAAAAAACAATTTTTTAAAAGCATTGGATGTTCATGTTGAACTAATGTTTTGACTGCAATTATATGACTGCTAGCCTGATGTTTTGACTGCAATTAATGTTTTTCCCTAAAAATTTCCGTTACAATACATTCATTTGGCGTGGGTACCCTACTCGATTATGAAAACTTCATTGCTTTTTTTACGTTTGGTGAAAAGCGCCAGTCAGTGAATTTATTAAAAATGTATAATGTTTGCTCTGCTTCTTTTTTAAGGTAGGGCAACGACAACAACAAAAATGAAACATTATTTAAACTCCCTATTTATGATTTTCTACATTGGCGGTCAAAAGTTTCCGTCCAGCATAAATTTTTGGTTAATTTATAAGTATACTCATATGAAGAGGAATCTCAAGGTGATACTTATACATTTTATTGACATAATAGTTAGGAACTTATTTATGGAATAACAAATAAATATCAATAAATTTAATTGATAAAATTAATTGCAATGTAAAACGCATGTTCTCAAAAGTTTACGGCCATCTTGGCAAGTGTGGAAAAATATGGTGTTATAATAGAAAATAACAGTAATCAATAAGATTTACAGTTTAGTATTTTGTCAGCATACCTTTAGAAATAAGTATTGCGACGAAGCGACGTGGCATCTATTCAATAAACGGTTGAAGATCGTCTATGGTTAAGTTTTTCCCACTCTTCTTGCAATTTTTGGGAAAATTCAGCTAAATTGGAATATTTATAATTCCGCACGCGTTTGTCAAGTTCGTTCCAAAGATTTTCTATTGGATTCAGATCGGGTGATTACGCTGGTCATTTCAAAAGCGGATTTTTTTTTGTGCGAAAGCCACTGCTTGACGAGTTTGCATGTATTCTTTGGGCTTTTATCATGCTGAAACAAATAGCTGCGACAAAAATTTTTCCTCCAATAAGGCATCAAATGATCTTGCAAGATATCCTTATACATTGCACCATTCATCTTGCGACGGAATTCAACCAACAGACCGACACCTTTTCCAGAAAATGCTCCCCACAGCATAGCGCTTCGTCCGCCATGCTGTATTGTAGGAATAAAAAAATCTCGAATCATATCTTTTGTTTTAGGCATCGGACGTAGTGTCTGTCATCACTCCCAAACAGGTTCAACTTCGATTCATAGGAAAATAGTACGTTTTTCCATATTTCACTTGACCAGTCTGTGTGTTCCTTGGCAAAAACCAGTCGGGCCTTCTGATTTTTTTTACTTATGAAAGATTTTTTAACACCGACTCTTCCGTAAAGTCCCACGTAAGCGTCTTGACACAGTAGACTGACTTATTTCAGCTTTATTTTCATTCCGTAAATTGCGGGAAATTGCAGCGGCATTTTTATGTGGGTCATCAACTGCTTTTCTCCTGATATTTCTGCCCACACGAATAGTCGTTTTCCGGGGTCTCCCGGACCGTGGCAAGTCCTAAAGGCCACAGCCATCTTTATATATTTTGTAAAGCATCGTTCACAGTAGATTTTCCGATTGATAACTTTGCATGAATCCCACGAAAGGAATGGCCCTTTAGCGACAAACAAATCACTTGTTTACGAACAATAATTGTTGAACTTTTCATTTTTGAATTTCAACTACATTATTCACGTGTATTAATTAACAAACACGGCAAAAAAAAAAAAAAAAAAAAAAAAAAAACACTTTACCGATATCAAAAACTAATGAACGACGAATGGTAGGAAAGTTTTGCACACGCGAATTTGAAATTTCTCCCATTTGCATCAAATGTCTTCAGTATTCAATCAAATTGATCACATGGTCAGAGGTCATTTGCATATTCCTAACTTTTGTAACAATTGCACTACTTCTTGGCTGAAACATTCTGGAAAAGAAATCAAAGAAACTAAATGGCCGGAAACTTTTGACCGCCACTGTAAGTTGATTATTTAACGTATAATCGTAAATTATTTAATATTAAAGTATTAATTTACATAAACGCTTTTTTGTAATATTACGCTCTTCATTTCTTATTTATAATTTATTTTCTACTTTTTATCCATCAAAATATTTCATTGTTGCAGTTTCACATCCATTTGGCATACGTTCGCGAACGTTTATTGGCGCATCATTAAATCCATTATTGTTTCGATTCGTATACAATGGTATGAGTTGGTATGAGAGACGGAACATATTTGGTAATTTATCACCTGTGGCGGATTGATGGAAAAATATCTCTGTTTAAATTAATTTATTAAAGATAAATCAGGGAGTTGCCAACCTTAAGCCCCCCCCCCTTTATTACTTATCCATCATACGTAGTATAGGGTAAGTCTTGTAATCGTTTTAAAAATAGAAAAAAAATTTGTTGACGGATTTACAAGCTTCAGACACTAAAGATTCCGAAAAACATATTTTTAGAAAAAAAAAATTGCCGTCCGTCTGAATGTATGTATGTGTGTCTGTAAACACTCTTATCTCCCGAACAAATTGAGATAGAGACTTGAAATTCGGTGTGTACTTAGGAAGTAACAATGGAAAGAAGCCTATTAAACATCAGTAACCTCGATTATCCGGAACTACTTTTTTCGGACTCTCGAAATATTCGTTCTGATAAAAGGTGTACAAAAATTTTCGAAATTGTTTATTTGAAGGAGTGAGTCTAAAAGACAATAAAAAAACATAAATTTTGCATCATGAATAAACTCGATTGGATACTTAGTTGCCGAGATAATTGTAATCCTATTTTCATACTCTTTGATTTTTCATGACCCTGTATTTCATTCAAATTTCAATTCAAAGATATATTTTAATTGGAAATGAGACGCTTATTCCAACGAAGTAAACTGTTAGTTTATATGATTATAATTTTTCGAGTTACAACGATGTTTCTTTTACGCAATTCGGTACTACTCGATTATCCCGCCGACCAAAAAGCTATCGCCAAACTATAAGATCAATTGACAATAATGGCTTATCGTAAAGGTTAAGCATTTAATGCATCTCCATACCTATAAGGGGGGTTCCCATAGGAGGGACCCTGTTCTGTCGCCAAATGCCGCCAAGTTTGGTGCAAACTTGGCGATATATCGCCAAATTTGGCGACCAAAATGAGTCGCCAAAAATGACGCCAAATTAGCGGTATCTCTAATATTTCGCCAAATTCCTATAGACTTCCATTGTAAACTAATAGTGTTTATTTGCTTACAGAAAATCAACAAATTGAGATATTTTAATGCAACAAAAAGTAATATTAGCTTAAGGGAATATATTAATTACATTTAAGGGAGTCCAAGTAAATTAAATTATGAATAAAAGTAACATGATGCAATGCTTAGCATGTATCACATGTTTTATTTTCATATTTTATATTATGTATATACATGATGGGTAAGTATTACGGTGGCCTCCAACGACTAGTTTTTCCTTTTAATAGCAATGATTTTCGCTGTGCACATTTAATACATCTATTCTAAATTTTATGTAGATGTTCACAGAAAGTATTACGAGTAACTGTAATAAAAATACCAGATAAAATGGGATTTCAATGAATTTGGTCATCTATCCCGGACCTCAAGGTTAGACCCCCACTTGATCGAAATAGATACTCCAGGCAGTAGCTCTGGAAGTAGGAAAAAAATACCGTTGCTGCCTATAAACTAACACGTTATTCAATACCTGTTTCAACAATACTCACTAAATATTTCATGAAAAATCTCTAATAAATACATTATATTTCATCTGCTCTATCTCTATCTTATAAAAACATACAACAAAAGTCAAACTTACTTTTTTTGATGAATGTAACTTTTATTAGAAGAAATAAATCGCTGTAACTTCGTCGTCTACGATTTTTTTTATAGCAACTGAAAGTAGAAGGACGTTACTAGCTCTGTCATATGTCCAATAAGGGTCATACCATACAAAATGAGCAAATCAGCTGTGGCAGACATGTCACAGATTTTATTGAAAATCAGTATACAAATAGATCATATCTATTTATGAGTAAATGTAAAATAATAGATTTCAGGATTGTTTATTTAAATATTAAAATTTACATTAAAAGTGGATGCAAAATCGAGGTTTTGTTTACATGCTCAAAATTTTAATTTTGATTATTAGCCTTAGGAATTGAAAGACAATATTAAAAATTAATTATAATTAGGAATGAATAATAAGTAACAGATTGGCGTAAGTTAGTAATTGCATTTTTATACTGTCATGAGAAAAAAATTATTTTTGAAAATTATTGAGGGAAAAATGCAATATTTCTGTTGCTCGTTTAAACATGAAGGACAGCTGTGAGAAGTTTAAAATTACTTGACATTATAGCTAAAAGTGTGTATTTTAAATATCGAAACTTTAATTTTTGCCTTTTTATTCCTTAATGACAAAAAAATGTTGAGGGTAAAATTCAATATTTCTATCACTTCTTTGAAAGTGAAGGAAATCTATTTAAAACTTTTAAATTATTTGATATGATAGATAAAATTGTATTTTTTAAATATTAAAACTTTTATTCTCGCTTTCAGTTTATTTTTACCTCTAGAATCTTTTTAATTAAAGTAGAAAAAAAATGATTCAGTTGAACAAAAGTTTCCATATTAATCTTAAATCCAGATACAAAAAATAGATAACAGCACTCATTTTTTTCCTCCTTAAAATCGTGCAATATTTTAAGAAACGAGCGCGAATTCAAAGAGGAATAGCTCATGGAATGTAACAGATATTACCTTTTTGAATCAATTTTTGCTATATTAGGAATCAAAAAGCAATCTTGAATTTTTTTGAGCATATCATAGACTTATTGGTCTTTATGTCTGTGCAATATTGTTAATGTCGGACCTTTCCGTTATTTATATTTTTGCTCATACATAAGAGAAAAAATTATTATGATTTTGTAATTTTTTTTTTTAAGTTTCTAAGTTTTTTTGAAGATGAAGGAAATAAATGGCAACTTTTAAACTTGGAGAATTTGATCTTCATATGTAATACTACATCAGGCATCAATTTCACAGATTTTTTTTCTTTTGATTTTTATAACGTTTCTAATTTACTGAAACTTCACAAATTTTCTATTTTTACAACCAATTAAAGATTGATCATGGTGTTACCAAATTATTATTACTCAATAAATAGGAAGATAATTTTTCAGAGGTTACAATATTACGAAAAAAATTCATTTCTGTTAATAGTTTCAAGATACAGAACTTCAAACTTTGGATGATTGCACACATACCATTCTTTAAAACAAGTTTTTTAAATGTTTAAAACTGCTAAAATAATTTATTTTTTGTGAAGATATTTTGCAGCGCTCTATTTTAATATGAATTGAACCTGCGTATCCAATTTAATTAAAATAGGTTACTATGTGGCCACGACTTTTTAAAAATTTTTGCCCATTTTACGAGGATTGACCCATAACTGAAATACAGTGACTGGGCCGACTAGCCTGATGGGTCATCTTACCCGGTCTTACCCAATTCATAATTTAGTTTTAAAAATATTAAAATGTTGTATTGTCATCAAAAAATATATATAAAGGTATTTTTTATCAGGAAGTGAACTAAAATCAATTACAAAATTTCATCTTTTGATGCAAAAACCAGGTTGAGTCAAATAAAAGAGTAAAAAAGAAGAAACATTTTTTTATGAAAATTTTTATAAGATCGTATTTAAAGCCTCGATAATTAAAAAAAGTATTATTATTTTAATTATTGCCAAGTGCATGAATGATATTGTCATCAATAGCTTTAAAAAATGTTGCTTCGAAAAAATAAGTGAAAAAAAAACATTTTATGTTGAGCGTAATTATACGAAGTTTGCAAAAGTATTAACTTTAATTAGTTTCTTTATTAGTTTTTAATTTTAATCTCATTATAAGGATCATGAAAAGATTAATTAAACTACTACAGCTTATTAAAAGGTATAAAAATAAACGATAAACGAAAAAAAGGGATAAAGAAGTAAGTATAGCAAATTAATTATGGTTAAAGCATTTTTATTTTTCTTTGTTTTGTTTTAAATTTATTATTTATTATCACATCTATGCGGAGAAAATTTATAAGGGATAAAAGTATTTAAAGAAAGAAATGTCAACCAATATTTTATTCTTCAAGATATCTTTTCTAACCTATTTAAGTTACGATAAAATAATAATCTATGTATGCATGTGTGAAAAGTAGTGATAGATTGAACTTCAACGATTGTAATAATAGTCATGCGCTAATGGGTTGATCATTATAAATTTTACATATTTTATTGACCGGCCTGTGTAATATTGTAATTGCGTATATATTAATCGCAAAACTATAATTATGTGTTTTTGCGTAGTTTGTGCCTATGATTAATTTATTTAAATATTATGCATAGAATATACGAGAAAATCGTCAAAATGGTTATCCTAAATAATATCAAATAATTAGCATTTAGGTATATAAAACGCTCGACTACGCAGCAAAACTTTTTTCATTTTTTACATTTCTTAAATTTATTACGATTGTTATTATTTATTATTAGGATGAGCGAAGCGAATCCTCTACTAGGCTACACAAATTACATTTTGTCGTACACTTTACAAAAAAAAAAAAAAAAAAAAAAAAAAAAAAAACTATTCAGCATTTTGACTTGAAATTAAACACAAAAATAAATTATGATCTGTAGATTTGCACAATATTATATTTTTTTGACAGAATAACCTTAAAAAATTTATTATTTTAATTCATTTATTTTACATGTTTTTCCATTATGGACGCATTTTTACAAATAAAAAATGAAACACGTATATTTTCATAAGAAAAAATAAGTCATGGAGTCAGTAATTATAGATAGAATGATGATTAATTAATAATTAAAATATATTTTCATTATTCCGCCAAAATATCTCGAAAACTGTTTTTTAAATTTAATTAAGGAAGAAATATTTTTAGACTTGATAGAAATGATATATGATCTGTAGATTCTGACAATATTATTTTGTTATCGAATGATTTAACAAAAAACATTTTTTATTATTTTGTTAAATATATTTTTCCTTAATACGAATTTATTTTTGTAAATGATAATGAAACCTGCGTATTTCTTGCAGTAAGTAAAAATAATTGAGTCAGTAAAAATAACTAAAGTCATGAATGATTAAGTACGTGAAATATTATCGTTCCATCAAAATTTCTCATAAAAAAAATCATTTAAATAAGGGAAGGAACTTATATATCTGCATTTTGCTAAGACGAAATATTTTAAATATTGAAAAAAACTGCAGATTTTATACAGTAAAGCCCCGATTATCCGCGAGCGGATTATCCGCGGTGCGGTTTATCCGCGAAGCGATTTTTCTTTTCTTTTTTCTTTTTTTTTAAATTAAAGCCAACAGCAAAGAAAATACAGTAAGCCCTACTAATAAATATAAAATGAAAAATTCATATATTCGAAAGTAATAGAAGAATATTTCTAGATTCCGTTGCCATGTTTAAAATATCATCTTTTCTTGATATTATTAACAAAACGTAAACACAGTAATTAAAATATTTAACAATTAAACAAGACTTATGATAAATTCCAGAGGAGCATATCAAGAGTAGCTTCATTTTTGAGATAGAAAAGGTGTTTCCAAAGCAAAAAGCAAAAAACAGTAACTGATTTTTTAAAAAGGTGTAACTCAACACTTTTTGTATAGTATGCATGCCATTGTTTCTTGTTTACTGTTCTTTATTTTAGTGATTTAGACGAAAAGCAAATGTTTTTGCTGTACTGTGCATATGTATATATTTTAAACGTTTTATTATGTTTTTTGTACACTAAAGCATAGTTTTTATGTTGAACTGTCTTTTTTTCGTGCTTGCACACCATTTTCAGTCTTTTTCGGATTATCCGCGGTGCCCTTGCCACCCAATTTCGCGGATAATCGGTGCTGTACTGTACTTCAAACCGTAAAAGAACATTAAACTTTCTTATATTAAAAATGTATGTTATTTGAGAGGAAAATATACATTTTGATAGAAACACTTTATTAAGATTGGTTAGAAATGGCGCATTTTGGTACTCATTTCTTTTAATCATATAATAGTTTCACGATTTCTTTTATGGAATTTTTAAAATACCCCTTTTTTTAATGAAAATTATAGCATATTTTTAATGAATTAAAATTTGTGAAAATTCAATTATTTGCATTCAATTATAAAAGCATTTTTCAGTGTTAAGTATTCAAATACACAATTTATTCTTATGTGAAATCATGTACGCAGACGATGTGTACGCATTTTAGAAGAATTATATTATGATTTTTTTTTGTAAAGTGGCAAGAAAGGAATTGTAAACAAATAAAATTAATTGCTAAATTCGTTATATAAAGTGTTATTCGAATTCGAAGTGAATAATAACAATAATATAATAAATTAATAATTCTTAGTATCAACGAGAACAAATATATTATTCTAAGAATATATTTGTATATATCTTCGAATATATTATTCTAAGATTGCTATCAAAGGTTATTTCATGTCAATTACAAAGATTGGAAACATACCTATTTCAAACCATTTGAGAAAACACCAGAGGCTATTGGAAAATGTAAAAACATCTTTAAAAGAACTTTTAGTTAAAAATTTAAAAATATTCTGTAAAATTTTGCTTCGAAAATATTTTTATTTATACCAGTCTTATATCATAAATAAAAAATACAAAAAAAAAAAAAAATTCTTAGTTATTTGGCTGAATTTACATTTCTAAAATTAAAATCCGCCAAAACATAAAATAAAGTTTTTGTTTAATAAAGATGCAAAAATAATATTAAAAAATATTGTTACTTTCAAATATTTATCTTATTAAATAATACTTCGTGAATCGAAACAAAGCAGGCTTTTGCTAGTTATTATTATTATTATTATTATTATTATTATTATTATTATTATTATTATTATTATTATTGCTATTAAAACTAAGTAATATATATATATATATATATATATATATATTAGACATTATTTTGTATTATTTTTCTGTTCGATCCACTAATTTATTTTGGGCTTTATTTAAAGTTGATTCCATCCTCCTTCAGATAAGCTGAACTTTAAGCTTTTCAATTAGGAGTTTGAAAGAAGATTAAATCGGAGCTACAAAGTACTTACTGACGAATCCGGTTTACAGTTGTTTTCTTTGACGCAGATGCAGATGACGACGTTGGGGATTATACGGATACAGTACGTTGGAATTAAAAAGAGAATTCAATTAAAATCTCTTCTTAAGTCGATTTTAATTAGTTGACCATGATACAAATATCTTGAATTATTACTTTTTAAATATATTTTATATAGCATTCAATATGATATATCCAGCGCTGTAGTTGGAAAAAAATATTTGTAGGAACTCACCTTTTCGTACAGTAGATGTTGGTGCTACCGGATTTTTGCTAAGCAAAAAACCAATTCAAAACACTTAGCCAAAAGCAGTTTTTTTTTATAATTAACAGTTATAATTATTATATTCTAATTTTTATAATAATGTATTTGTATAGCATTCCTCTAAAAGCAATATTTAATCAATCCCATAGTAACATTTTTCATCCTGAATTAAAATTTAATTGAGATAACAGAAATAAATTCCTATATTACTTACTGGCAAATATATCCTAGAAGTTTCCATAAAGAACAATAATGATATTCAGGAAATCCTACACGGCTTATGAATATAAGTGAACTGACTTTTTCTATAAGTAGTGAATTCATCGTATCGGTCATTATGTTATTCATACAGCTGAATACTTTTTCGCATTTAAGCGTTGAAATGGGTATAGTTTTCATAATCAGGAGAAGAGGATTTAGCTCTTTAGGCTCATCTCCAATATCAATAAACTTGATATTTATCGTTATAATAAATAACAATAATTATCGTTTCGCTTAAAAAAAGAAAAATTTGTACTCGTGCGCGATATGTTTTTTTACAGTAAAAAAAACCAAATGTTTCTGGGAACGTCGTTTCCACCCAACAACGGCACTGGATATATCTTATGACAAAATAAGACAAATGATTTTTAATTGCCTGAAACTAATTTTCTCTATAAAATGCTAACTTTAAAAGCCTCTTTTATCAATATAACAACATAGAATTAATTCACAATGTTGCAATTTCGTTTAGTTTTAAAAATTGTATAGTAAAACATTCTTTAACCCCTTGAGGGGCAAGCAATTGCGTTTGTGAAATGCTGAATAACTACCGGAATCTTTGAAAAATTCTATTTCAAAATAAGAAAAAGCAATTTTACAACTTTGTTCCACCAAAGTTAGAAAAGTTAAATTTAAGGAAATTTTTCTGGTGTAAAACTTCATTAATCGTAGGTGGTATATAATATATACCAGTGCCCCTCAATGGGTTTTAACAGACAACTTTCGAATAACAACTCAATTTAAGCGACAGTTTCCCAACTCGCTGTCACTTCAAATCGTGTGCATTTAACTTCAAAATAAGGAACCTTCCATTTAAAAGATAGTAAAAACATCGTTCAAAAATTTTTTCTTTTATTACAGTAAAATCTCATCATAACGAATCTCTGGAGACCACTTATTAAATTAGTAACACTGAAAAATACGTTAATGTTAATTCCAATAGGGCAGATTTAAAAACTGAAATTTGCATACCTATTGAAGAAAATCCTTACTATACTTACAAATGTATGTTAATGTACAAACCTGTCGTTAAAAAATAAATATTCAGAACATTATTGTGAACTTATCACTTAGAAATAAGATAACTATTAAGCTTATTAAATTTCAAGATTTTAATCATACTTATTAAAAAGGAGTTATAATTTATTTACATACCTGACAGTTGAAAAAATTCATTGACATCTAACCTTTAATGTAACTCTTACTTATTATTAATTTCTTTTAAGTTTGAATTTTTTTCTGCAATTCAGTGGGCAATGAATCATTCAAAACAAAGTTTGCAGTATTACACAGCAATGTATGTTGTTGTGTATGTAAAATGTTACCAGTGTATTATTTTTCTGGAATAAAAGCTTTAAGAGATGTTCGATAGAGCCTCTTTTGTTCGTACAACAGAATCAACACAAAAAAACCCTTAACGGGTTAAAAGTTTGTGACGAAGCACTTTATCTTATTGCTATAAGAATTTTAAATATGGAACTTAAAAATAATGATATCAAATTTTAAGTAACGCTATGCTATTAATTAATGTATATATACATACATTTATATTATTTATTTCATCATTTTATTTTTGTTTTACTTATAATTGCATGTGTAATAATTATGTTAAATTTAAAAGGATGTATAAACATTTATAAATTGATGCTTTATCAATCAAATCTTTCATAAATTCAAAATATGAGTTTTAAAAGATATGATATCAAAATTTAAGTGACGTCTTGATGTAGCTTTAAACAATTTGTTTTAAAATTCAATTTCAATTGTTTTCGGTTGGGCTAAATATATTTACACATGTAACCAAAACTTTTAATTTACCAATACACTGTTAAAAATATCACTCTCACTGAACCTACACAATGCATTGTAATGTATTTATATGAAAAATTTGATTTATCTTTTGTGACACGCTATCCAAAATCAAAAGTAAAATTTATGTAAATGATTTTTGTGCGTCATATTATACATTTGCATACATCTCGTTTAGTTTGGATACAATGACGCACAAAATCATTTACATAAATTTTACTTTTGATTTTAGATAGCGTCATGTTAGTTGTATATATGAGTTCTGCCATCTACGAATTCTAAAACACGATACGATACTATCTTAGGCTTAAGGCTGCGTCACTGGAATACTATCGTCTTCCATGATCTTCGGCACTTGATGGACAGTCATTATCTCCACTTTTATAGGTGTGCAAGGAGGAGCGATTTTACATTCTCTCTGGAAAAAAATCTCTGAAATATACTGAAATTTTGAAGATTATCAACAGTAAAAAGAATAATACTAGAGAACATAAATTCTGCTTCATCAGTCTATCAGAAGAAAATAACTCGGTTAAAGAGGCAACTCGGTTAAGCGGGATTCGGATAATCAGGACTCTACTGTAGTTCAGTTTTAAGACTTAAAAGACGCGATTTATTTTATATAAAATAACGCCATCCGCATCCGCTGAAGAATTCCTCATTTGCAATTCAGTAATAAACAACATCTGCAGTAAAGTACGCATATGACGTGACTACCGCTGAATAATACACAAATTCAAAAAAAAAAAAAAAAAGATAAAAGATATCATTCTAGAAACTCGACCAAAAAAAAAAAAAAAAAAAAAAAAAAAAAAAACGGCTATCTCATGGTTCATATGCCTTCATTTGTTTGTAATGTTAATATATATACTTAAAATTAAATTTTGTTTATAATAACTCCATTTTTTTATCAGAAATCATTCATTTATATTTTTTCAAAATAGCATGTATTTTAAGTACATTTTTTCAGTTTTTACGGGAAAATGGCAACAAAAATATATAATTGCTATTTTTCCTTCACTTTCTACAGAAATGGAGTACTGGAGTTGCCAAAATTAAACAAATGACGCTAAAAACTACAAAAAAATTAATATTTCGAAAATAAATGGAAATGCAGTTTTCAAATAAACTGCATTTAAAAGTGCTTTTCTTCCCCAATACGACGGTATGAAAATTGAAAATGTGCGATGATTAGAAATTTAAAAAATTGCAGTAGAGAATTTAACAGTACAATTATACACCTGCTTTGTTTTACTGCTGGCTTATACAACGGAACGTTATTTTTTGGAGACGACATTTTATTTGCTGGGAAAAAGAAATTGCATACCGGGGGCTTAAAAAACTCTCAGCTATAATTGTAATATTTTGATAGTCATTCTTTCCTCTTGACAATGAATCTTCGTAAAAGTGAAATTACTATTCTTAGTCTTCAATAAATTCGTTAATTTGAAAAATTCATAAAAGTGAATATTTTTATAATGACAAAGCACGGGATTTTTTAGCAATCCAAATAATATTCGTTAAACTGAAAAATTCGTTAAAGTGACATTCGTTGTAACGAGATTCTACTGTATTATATATATATATTTTTTTTTCAACAAAACGGCATTCATCAGCTGCAATGATAGCTATTAACTCTATTCCCCCAAATATGCATTGTGAAATGTTTCAAATTAGCAGGCTTCAATCTATTCTGTAAATGATGATAAAGAAAAGAATACAGAATTTGTTCAGCTAATAAAAGCACAGCAGTTGATATGGAAACATACTGTTAAAAAATGTGGGGTGTGGGGAACCAACTTTTGGTGCTTCAGAAGCTACAACCATAGGATGGCGTTTTAACGTCTGGAGCTAAAGTTGAGCCATAGCTCAAAATGTTGGAAAATGAACTCTCCATCTTATAGTTGCAGCTATTGTAACAATAAATGTTGGTTCAACCCCCCGCAAAATTTTTAACAGCGTAGATCATTACTTGCATACAGATGATGATGACACTATTAATGATAAGTATAATATTTGCATCATATACATATATATCATTCATTTTATTTAAAATAATTCCTTATAAATCAGTTTCTTTTTTTTCAAGAAAATGATGCAGAAAAAGATACTTAAAACAAAAGCGATACTTTAATATACTAGGGGGCTCGGCCGCCTACGAGCTACGCTCGTCAACCCCCCGTTCAGGCACCGCATTTTGTAAAAGCACGCTAATTTGATTGGTTTTAAAAAGATTTTTAAAGATTAAATTATAATTAAAAATGTCCTTCCGGCCAGTGCCGGGAGGAAGAGGTAGCTTTCAAATACATTATTTTAAAAAAGCCAACTTATATTATTCAAACACACGAAGCTCAATTTAGTGGAAACCGAATATAGGAGATTCAATACTAATTTTTATCAATACTAAATCATTATGAATGAGAATTTCACGAAATTAGTCAGCTTTATCCAAGCTGCTTTTATTTAAAGTAACTTATATTTGGCCGAGATGTTGATGTATACTATCCACATGCTTTCTCACATGGAAATAGGCGAATACGTGTGTTATCGCGTGACAAATACAAGATCGTTTCAAAATGTTAGCCATACTAGAAATTCAAAGTGCTATAATTCAACCATTTTTTAAGATATAAACAAAAGAACAAATTTTCAGAAACAAAATCTGCTCCGGAATCTTTGTATCAAGGCCAAACACATAAAACAATCTTTTTCATTTTCCAATTTTTTAATACCTCATTTTAAATTTCAAATTTAATTTTTTTAAATGGCAACCTTTTTGAAACAAGATGGCGAATGAAGCTGGCAACGAACTCGGTCGAGACATTGATATGTACTATGTACAGACCAAGTAACATCCAAATCGGTTCATAAATACGCTTGTTATCGCGTGACAAAAATCAGGTCGTTTTAAAATGTCAGCCACAATAGAAATTCAAAACGCTATAACTCAGCCATTTTTTTAGATATAGACGAAACAAAAACTGTTCCGGGATCTTTGTATTAAGGTCAAACACATACAAAAAAATCTTTTTCATTTTCCAATATTTTGGTATCTCATTTTAAATTTTAAATTTTTAAATTTTTTTTAAATGGCCGCCATTTTGAAACAAGATGGCGGATGAAGCTGGCCAACGAACTCGGTCGAGATATTTGTATGTACTATGTACACACCAAAGTACATCCAAATCGGTTCATAAATACGCCTGTTATCACGTGACAAATATCAGGACGTTTCAAAATGTCAGCCACGCTAGAAATTCAAAATGCTATAACTCAGCCATTTTTTGAGATATAGACGAAACAAAAACTGCTCCCGAATCTTTGTATCAAGGTCAAATACATAAGAAAAAAATATTTTTTCAATTTTCAATTTTTTGGTACTACATTTCAAATTTAAATTTTTCTTAAAAATTTAAATGGCTGCCATTTTAAAACAAAATGGCGTATGAAGCTGGCCAACGAACTCGGTCGAGACATTGGTATGTACTATGTACAAACGATGTTACATCCAAATCGGTTCATAAATACGCCTTTTATCGCGCGACAAAATTCAGGACGCTTCAAAATGTCAGCCACGCCAGAAATTCAAAATGCTATAACTCAGCCATTTTTTAAGATATAGACGAAACAAAAACTGCTCCGGAATCTTTGTATAAAGGTCAAATGCATAAGAAAAAAATATTTTTCCATTTTCAATTCTTTGGTACCACATTTCAAATTTAAAAATTTTAAGAAAATTTTAAATGGCCGCCATTTTGAAACAAAATGGCGGATGAAGCTGGCTAACGAACTCGGTCGAGACATTGGTATGTACTATGTACATACCGAATTACATCCAAATCGGTTCATAAATTCGAGAGTTACAGTATGACAAAGGTCAGATATATATATATATATATATGGATATATATATATATATATATATATATATATATATATATCAACTTTTGAACGGAGGGTGGTTTCGGGGTCTGGGGGTCATGATCGATGAAAATATACCAAAATTTTTTGAAATCGCTTTCCTCCGAACGGCTGCAATAGGTAGCTTTTTGTAATGAAAGCTACCTAAAAAACAGTGGCGATCTCCCTATAAACGGGTTTTTATTCATTTCTCTGTGATTGGGGAATTTTAAGGAAAAATCAGGTGCTGTTAAAAGATACAATGGCTGTTTTCGTCTTTGATTAAATAAAATCATTGAACATTTCAAAATAAGCTAATATAAAATGAATTAAGTAAACAGAGTCTTTGTCTCCCGATTTTTTTTAACAAATTAAAAGTAAGTTCTTTCTGACGTAATTTTCACAAAAGTTTTCTTACTCTTTTTAATATTCACGTGAAAATACTTTTGTTAGAAATGAAATATTATTTGCGCTGTCCCAGCAAAAATAGTGGAAAAGATCATCTCGAAATATCAAATAAATGTCTCGTGCAATTTTTAATTTTAAACTGTTTTACAATATTATTTTTCGTTCATTTTACATAATAAGTGTAATGTGACATAAATTCTCCTATTTAAGACTTCTAACGCATGTTAATGAATTTATTATTTTACAATATCCTTTCCCTGTTAAAATTCACGTGTAAATATAGTTCTTATGAAATAATTTTCAATAAGTTCCTGCTTTTTATACGCAATTATTTAATTCTAATTTGAAAGTATCTTTTCTGTTTATAATAGTCACGTGTAAATAAATTTTTAATTTGAAGCAAACATTATTGTTTGCGTTGTTTATATAGTTGGCAACAGGTTAAATTAGTACGATTTTCTAAAATAAAAAATAAAAAATATCTCTTGAAATGCTGAACATTTCAATTTAAAATAGAAATAAAACCTCAAAAAATAAGTAAAATTAAAAAAGATAAATGAATTCTGCACACCGGGAAATTATAACGTATAAAATGATCTAAAAATTATTAAATTCCGATGTATAGTTTTTGCTCCTATATAACTTTTTAATAGAACGATTATGTCAAACTTTAACATTAAATATCTCTTAAAATAATTCTTCGATTTGAAAACTGTCTGCATCAGCGTGTTTATAATACATTTCTCTATAATACCGCCAATTTTCATATTTTTGTATGCAATATTTTTCTTAATATTAACGAAGAAAGACCTCCGGTCACAAAAAATTCAAAACCGGCGGCGGCGGCGGTGACAGCGTAAGTTACTTTTTTTAAAAATAGAAAGATATCTGAGACCAGGTGTAGCGACCTATGGCACATAAGAAAGTTTCTACGATAATTTACCAGTTTATGGGGTAAGTGTTTGTTATATGTTCAGTTTTGTTTAATATGTATATATTACCAAGGAACAACATGTTGCTCTTAAATGAATTAACGCATTATAAATCATAGTGCAAGGACTCATTTTCTCTCCAAACCATTCAACATGTTAAATCACTTCGTTTCTTTATTAAACTATATTATTTTTGTTTTTTAAATAGAACTAGGGGGCTCTGCCCCGTACGAGCTACGCTCGTCAACCCCCGTTCAGACACCGCAGACTCTAAAAGTACGCTAATTTGATCGGCTTTAAAAAGATTTCGGAAGAATGAATTATAATTTAAAAAACAGTGGCGATCTCCCTATAAACGGATTTCTATTCATTTTTCTTTGAATGTGGAATTTTAAGGCCAAATCCGCTGCGGTACTACTTGATGAACCCGTCGACCAATTTCGCCAAATTATATAAATCCCCAAAGCACTCGCCAATTATATAAATTCACATAATTTTTATTTTAAATAACTAAAGAACAAATAAATTAGTGCAACATTAATAAAAATACAAATAAAACGTCGAAATAAAAATAACTTGATGACGTAGACACGTGTAACTTGCTTAAAGTCAAGTTAATGTGACATTTACGATCAACCATTAATGGCATTTAATCTTATAGTTTGGCGAATGATAGATTTTTGGTCGACGGGATAACTAAGTAGTACCAGAAATACATATGTCAATCGCTGTTTTCGTCTTTGACGTAGACACGTGTAACAACATTTCAAAATAAGCTAATATAAAAGGAATTAAGTAAACAGTCTTTGTCTCCCGGTATTTTTTAACAAAGCGAAAAGAAAGTTCTTTTAAATAAGACTTTTTAAATTAATCGTTTTTAATCTGACGTAATTTTGACCAAACTATTCTTTCTCTTTTTAATATTCACGTGAAAATGCTTGTGTTAGAAATGAAATATTATTTGCGCTTTACTAACAAAAATAGTTGAAAAGTATCCGCTCAAAATATCAAATAAATGTCTAGCGCAATTTCTGAATTTAAACCTTTTTGCAATATTATTTTGTATTCATTTTATGTAATAACTGTAATGTGACGTAAATATGACGTAATTTCTCCTATTTAAGACTTCTAACGCATGTTAATAAATTTATTATTTTACAAATTCCTTTCTCTCTTAAAATTCACGTGCAATTATAGTTTTTATGACGTAATTTTTAACAAGTTCCTGCTTTTTGTACATAATTATTTACTTCTAATTCCAAATGTTTTTTTCTGTTTATAATAGTCACGTGTAAATAAATTTTTAATTTATTTACAAGTATAAATATTTTTTTGAAGCAAACATTATTGTTTCCACTGTTTATACAGTTGGCAACAGTTTAAATTAATATCACTTTCTAAAATCTGTAAAAAATATCTCTAGAAATGCTGAAAATTTGAATTTAAAATAGAAATAAAACCTCAAAAAATTAGTCAAATTAAAAAAAGAAAAACAGTCTGCACACCGGGAACTTCAAACGTATAAAATGGTCTAAAAATGATTAAATTCCTATGAATAGTTTTTGCTCCTATAAAACTTTTTTAGTGGAACAATTTTGTCCAACTTTAGCATTAAATATCTCTTAAAATAACTAGGGGGCTCGGCCCCCTACGAGCTACGCTCGCCAACCCCCGTCCAGACACCGCAGGCTCTAAATGCACGCTAATTTGATCGGCTTTAAAAAGATTTCGAAAGATAGAATTATAATTTAAAAAACAGTGGCGATCTCCCTATAAACGAATTTCTATTCATTTCTCTTTGATTGGGGAATTTTAACGCCAAATCCGCTGCGGTACTACTTGATTATCCCGTCGACCAATTTCGCCAAATTATATAAATCGCCAAACCACTCGCCAAATTATACAAATTGACATAATTTTTATTTTAAATAACGAAAGAACAAATAAATTCGTACAACATTAATAAAAATATAAATAAAACGTCGAAATAAAAATAACTTGATGACGTAGACACGTGTAACAACATTTCAAAATAAGCTAATATAAAAGGAATTAAGTAAACAGAGTCTTTTTCTCCTGGTATTTTTTAACAAAGCGAAAAGAAAGTTCTTTTAAATGAGACATTTTAAATTAATCGTTTTTAATCTGACGTAATTTTTACCAAGCTATTCTTTTTCTTTTAAATAATCACGTGAAAGTACTTTTGTTAGCAATGAAATATTATTTGCGCTTTCCTAACAAAAATAGTTGAAAATATCCTCTCAAAATATTAAATATCTAGCGCAATTTCTAAATTTAAACTTTTTTGCAATATTATTTTGTGTTCATTTTGTGTAATAACTATAATGTGACGCAAATATGACGTAATTTCTCCTAAGACTTCTAACGCATGTTAATGAATTTATTATTTTACAATATCCTTTCTCTTTTAAAATTCACGTGTATACTTTTTATGACGTAATTTTTAATATGTTCCTGCTTTTTATACATAATTATTTAATTCTAATTTGAAAGTTTTTTCCTGTTTATAATAGTCACGTGTAACTAATTTTTTAATTTGAAGCAAACATTATTGCTTGCGCTTTTTATACAGTTGGCAACAGTTTAAATTAGTACAATTTTCTGAAATCTGTAAAAAATATCTCTAGAAATGCTGAAAATTTGAATTTAAAATAGAAATAAAACCTGAAAATATGAGTCAAAATAAAAAAAATAATGCAATCTGCACTCCGGCAAATTCTAACGCATAAAATGATCTAAAAATGATTAACGAAGAAAGACCTCCGGTCACAAAAAATTCAAAACCGGCGGCGGCGGCGGTGACAGCGGTAGTTACTTTTTTTTAGAATAGAGAGATTCTTCGATTTGAAAACTGTCTGCCTCAGCGTGTTTATCAATCATTTCTGTATCATACTACCCATTTTCATATTTTTGTATGCATTATTTTTCTTAATATTAACGAAGAAAGACCCCCTGTCACAAAAAATTCAAAACCGGAGGCGGTGGCAGCGGTAGTTACTTTTTTTTAGAATAGAGAGATTTTTAAAGATAGTTTAAATAATAATACACACAATTAACACGCTTCTACAACCATGTAATTAAAAATGACAAAATTTGAACCAGATTTAGCATCGGTCATACACAGTGCAGAACAATGTTATTTTTCAATTATTAATACGGATTTTGGTAATAAATGACTATGTTATGGAGTTACTACAGCATAATGAATACGTGAAGAGTGAAATTTTGGATAAAAAGAAAATATTTTATTAAAAACCTATAATGTTGATTTATCTTTTACGATTGTTTATAAGTTATAATATTTCTGGTATGTGAGAATATTAATAAGTAATAATTATGAAATTTGTGGTCCGAATATACAAGAAAGTTCAACATCCCTGGCCTGGGTGTAGGAAAATTGTTTTAAAAACAAGTAATATAAAAATTCTGTTTTTAAAGTCAATTCCTACTTAGGTCATCAAAGAAAAATTTAATATAATCCCTTAAGCTAATATTAGTTTTTGTTGCATTAAAATATCTCAATTTGTTGATTTTCTATAAGCAAGTAAACCCTATTGGTTCACAATGGAAGTCTATGGGAATATGGCGAAATAATAGAGATATCGCCAATTTGGCGTCACATTTGGCGACTCATTTTGGTCGCCAAATTTGGCGATATATCGCCAAGTTGGTGACAAACTTGGCGGTATTTGGTGACAGAACAGGGTTCCCCCTATGGTAACCCCCCTTATAGATATGAAGATGCATTAAATGCTGTTTAATAATCAATGGCCGCCATTATCTCCCATATAAAACTAAAATTAATTAATTAAAATTTAATTAATGAATTAATATTTGAAAAAACTGTATTAACATCAAGTGTTATCCAGTACAAGTTTTAAAAAATTTACTTCAACTTGATAGGATGAATAATAAGTGTTTTATTAACGATTGAAAATTTGAACAAGATATATAAATATAGGGAGAGTGTGAATTAATAGTAGGAATTGAAAAAAAATACTGTAGGACTAAAGTAATATGTAAGCTTAATATGCATGTTTAAAAAGGAATATTTCCTCAAAAAATTTACAAAACAAACTCTTTTAACTGAATACTTCTAATAAGTGGGTGTAAGTATTCACAATTTTATGTATTCGTTGAAATAATTTTATTACAAATTACCTATTGTATTAAATTAGTACACATTACTGCATTTAATTAATGCAGGAACCTTTTAAATTATAAGTATAATCCTTTTCTAGCTTCTTACAAATTTCTTGATCGAATGTAAATAATTATTTTTGTATATACTTTCTTATTTTCTCAACTGTACCTCCTAATAAAGGACAACTCTATTTGACAGGCAAAATATCTGGTGTCATGTTTGTCCCTTATGGGAAGTTTTACTCTAACTGCTAAAATCCACAAATTTATAAAACAAATTCAGCTAACTCAATAATTTAATTATTATTTAGCTTCGTAAGATTAAAATAGAGGTTATATACAAGTACTATATAGCAGTGTGATAAATGGGCTGATAAATGGATATGTCATTTAAAATAGAAAACAATAATATTCATTAAATATCAGATAGTGATAGTTTTCAATTCGTTTGATCAAAAACTCACACTAACGTAAAAACAAGAAAGAAAAATCATACATCCAGCATAAATTGAAGAGTTAAGTGGAAGAACATGTTAAGTAACAAAAATTACATTTGAAGAAATTTGATGTGAAAATTTTTGTTATCTATTATAATGATTTATTTTCTGTTTGATACCATGTGTTTAAAATATTAACAGGTGTGGTTCTAAACTCTATCAAAAAAAGTTATTTATATTTAATTTTTAAATATTAAAAAATATTAATATTATTTGGATTATTAAATATTAAAATACTAAATATTAATGAATAATGTCTTAAATCTTCAAAGATAAATAGAGCTTTGTTATTTTAGCTTTACCATGTGATAGAATACCTGATAACACCTTCGTCCAAAAGATAAAATAATTTTTAAGAAAATGTAGCATAACATGTTCTTCCACTCAGCTCTTCAATTATGAAACACTTTCTGGACATATTCGGAAAACTGTAATAAAACTTGAAAAAAGATTTCTATAAAGAGAATTTAGCAACCACATTACACATTTGAAAACACAATTTCAGCAGTTACCTCCATAATCGTAAAATTATTCAAATTCTTTTGTGAATTTCTGTATATTATCAATAGATTTATGTATATATATATATATATATATATATATATATATATATATATACTGCATTGTTTTATCAAATTTAGTTCACATAGGAAAAGCATAAAACAAATAAAAATTTCCATTTAGAAATTTCCAATTTCCCTCAAGAAACAGAAATGTACTCGAATTCTTTAGTGCATGTGATCTGTAGAATTTCTACACACCACATAGTATAAGAAATTTTAGTTAACAGTACATTCCACAACTAAAAACGCACTTTCAGGAATTATCGCCCATAAACCGTACTTTAATTGAATTCGTCTGCGTGTCCCTGTAACGAAAAAATGCTATTCACGCCCTATTGTACAGTAAGGTTCTTGTAGTGCACTTCACTGATGTATATCATTTTCAATATGTTCGAAATAGACAAACATCATTATAATAAATCGCAAACGATTTCACCCCACAGAGCATAATGTAACGGAATTCTTTTTAGTGTCTTTTTTAACGAAATTTAAATGATATATTTACGTTTTACTTTCAGTATCAAAGATGCCATAATAAACCTCAATAACATATCAATTACAGCACATTTAGTGTATATTTACGCGAGTTAGATCTCGGACAGACAGGCGGTCAGAAAGACAGAATTCATAAACATTTTGGAAAGTGTTAAAAAAATACTTATATATTTCTTATGAAATGTGCTCCAGCATTTCAGGGTATTTTGACCATTTACGAAAATAAAATTAAAAACAAGAAGAAAAAAGGAAAAATGGAAGGAAAAAAAAAAACAAGTAAGGGAGAGTAGCCATATTTGAACCGTCGCTTTAAATGGATTGCTGCAATTCTACCGCTAATTACAGAACGTGACGCCATCTACCGCTGAAATCCTATGCATCAGAATGACGTCATTTATAATTAGAAGAAGCACCCGCCTTCCACGTGCTGTTTCCAGACAATTAAAAAAAAAAAAAAAAAAAAAAAAAAAACTAAAAATAGCTGTTATGGTCTAATGTTTTTCGACTAAACTAAAGATAACTTTAAAACGAAGGTAAGTTTTCAGATTGCCAAATACGATTTTATGTTGTGCGGGCTGGAATAAAAAAAGAACAAAAGAAATTTTTAAGAAATTTTTCTTGTAAGCCTTGCATCACTTCTTACAAGATATTCAAGTAACTGGCAATTAGTTCCATAATTTCTATTCTTAATTTCTTATAACTTTGATTTATTTTCAATACATTTTGATTTAAAACAATTACTCTTACTTTCACACATTTTATTTCATTATAATGTCACTGCTGTTGTTTTGTTTGATTGTTTCATTAATAGCAAACTTTGTTTTTTATAAAATTAGTTATATTCTTTACTCATTAAAATCGCCTAATATCGTTTGGTCCAATTTAAGAGACTGGAGGTCCAACTTAGGCGATCAGTCGCTGAATTTGGACCACTTTTGACAAATTTTTCAGATTAAAATAAAACTTAAGATTTTCAAAAAGAAATTTTTTTAAAGATTTATTTAGTTAGTACATGAATAGATTGACCACGTGTAGTGATATTTTGCAGATATTTCAAAAATGAAGTGAGTTGAACCTGAAAATAACTGAAGTGGTCCAATTTCGGTTACTCTCCCCTATACATTCCGAATTGGCATTGAGTTTGCAGTTGATTTGGCACCGAATGTGTGTCTTCTTATATGCAAAGCGGTTTCTTCTAAAATTATCCCCTTAGAGTGCAAAATTATCCCCTTATGTATAGGAATTCTGGGAAAAAATTATTGAAGAATCCGTAAATACTGGATGAAGAAAAGGCGTCAAAAGTATATGGGCAAGAGTGATTAAGATTTTTATAAAGCTGATAAGAAAGTAAACTTCTTTTCTGAAATGTATGTAACTGTCCTTTTATCTTTATATAGTAAATTCTTAGACTTATAATTGAAATACTATTAGTTTAGTTCCTTAAAGTTGAAGTTGTAAAATAAAATATATTATTCCTTTTTTTTTTTTTTTTTTAAAGAAAGTTTTAAACTTGTTTTCCTGTTTACCCTAATGGCGGGGTCGTCTAATCGTATAATTAAAAGGATATTATGGTAGAAGTTTAAATGGAGAGTATGTACGCAAAGGGACATTAAACTACGATTCAAGAAGAGACTAATAATAAAGTATGTGGTCTTTCCACAACATGCATTTTTACTACTATTTATCACTTAATTTTTCACTTTTAACAGAAGAAAGAATTTTTAATGAAACTTTGAAATACCTGCCTACTGTATTTATACTAGATATCCCTGCTTTCTTTAACATTTGACGTTAGAAAGGTACCGATCATCATAGCAGAAACATATTTTCTTAAATCTTAGGTCTATCACCTATTAGTGTATCTACTGATTCTGCAACGACTAGTACAGTATTTATCATGGATTTGAAATTAACAATTAATAAAAATAAACTCATCATTAGCTACATTCTCTTTTATCATATTGAGCTCAAATTATTAAATAATAGCATTTTACATCATTTAAAACTCATAATAAAAAACAAAATTTGTATATTCTCATGCTAATAATTAATAGGTTGTTATAAACTTTGTCTTTTATTGCTATATAATTATAACAAATTTTAAGTATATCATTTCGTCATAAGAATGTTCTTCACATTTTTTCTTAGAAGAAACATACGACAGTATATTCTCTGATGTCATGTATTCACTTTAAAAATTTCCTTTGAATTTATTTATTAATCTTTAAAGCTGTTCCATGAGGTTGTACTGTCCGAGTCTGAATTCCCTTATCAGCTATTTGCAGGGCCCCAAATTTGTCCCATGGCTCCAGTGACAAAATATTGCCTGCCCAGTAATGGTGGACGCAGTCCCAACTTGATGTAATGTCAGCAGTGCGCTTATATCAATCGAGTCTGTTTAAGGGGAACACTGAGTTATGAATGGATCCTATGAGAAAAGGGTTGATTAGATCAAGATAAAAACAATGTTTTGTTGAAAGCAGTATGATATTGGAAAAATTATGTTATTCTAGTGAAATAAAATTGTTATATACAAACGAAGTTTCGATATATTTGAATTAAAAGTCATCTTAATATACATAAAAAATATACTAAAATGATAATTGGAAATTTATTTAAGTTTAATTACATATTTCATACTGTTTATTATAACATATGACACTGATTTTTATTTTACTTCATTTACTCTTTTTTTTTTGTGGTAATAATAGAAATATCATGTAAGTTTTTTTTTTCTTTTTAGATGTAGCAGTACCACTTTAATGCAGCTGAGAGAATTGAGAAAATATACAATAGCCTTCCTCTTAACCGGAACTCCGCTTTAACCGGCCAACTTTTTTCCCCAACATCAAGCAAAATTCAGAAATGAAAATTTCGGTTATCATTTCTTTATGGTTTATTAACTCAAATTTACATAATGTAGAATAATTGCAACTTCTTATAAAGGTGTGTTACAAGATTTTCAGTAATTTAATTTGCATTAAATATTGTTCATTATTTGTTATTAGTGATATTTTTTTTTTCAATTCAGTTAATTACAACTAATATTCATTTCACTAGATATAGAAAATATGTACTTTTTTAAAACTACACAAATTAAAAAACTAAATACATCCTACGTATTTAATTAATTAAATATGCAGTTATTTATTTAATTTTTCTTACTTCTCCGGTTTAATCGATTTTTGTCTTAACTAGCTAACCCTCGGTCTCGTTTATGCCGGTTAAGTGGGAGGCTACTGTACTTTAATTTTGAAACAGGGATAGATTTTTGATATAGTTTAAACATAATATTATTTTCGTCGTTTTTTTTTCTTTTAAGACTGAGTGTTAAAACCAGATAAAGGTTCAACTGATTCACATTTTTTTAATTCAATATATAAATTGTAATATTGATAGATGTTGATACGTATTAACGTAAACTTAAACAAAAAGAAAAATGTTTTGTTGAATGTAGGATAATCTTTGAAAATTTATGTAATACTCGGGAAATAAAATTGTAAAATTGTTATATAGAAACGAATTTTTAAAATATATCAATTGAAGGTTATATAGATATAAATTCAAAATATACTAAAATTAATGAAAATAAAAAGGAAATTTATTTAAATTTAATTAAATATTTCATACTCTTTATAAAATTTATAACACTGATTTTTATTTTACACTAGAATATAGCCCGTCAGAATGACGTGTTTTCATTTTCAAAAAAATTATATAGCATTGCATTATAAAAAGAATTGTGAAGTAATAAATTTTGTCTTGTCTGATTAATAGGGTCAGGTGGGGTAAAGTAAAAACAGCCCATTTTTCATTGAAATTTAATTGGCAAGAAAATTATTAATTGAATTGGTAAAATACTGATATAAAGTATGCAAATGAACTTCACTCACAAAATTTGAAGAAATATTTCACAAAAACATTCAAATTAGTACTAATAATGTTATTTTAAAACATATTGTCAATTAACTATTTTATCTGATGGTATGTGGTAAAATAAAAGACAATTCCAACAGAAAGTTTATTTGTTTTTATTAATTGCCAAAATAATAATTATATAACTTAAATTTTAAAAAGTTGAACAGAGAAAATCCTGATTTTTTTTAAACTATGCATAAAATAAACCTGTAATAAATTTTGATAATTAAAAATCATCTTTTATCACATAAGTAAATTGCAACTATTAATTACATTAACAATTTATTTTCCCAAATTCTGTTATTAAATTACAAATTTATTTTCCCTACAAAATACAAAATTTTATTTATTATAATAATGCATTGATATACTATATACATATATATATATGTAATACACGGCATTACATATTTATGATATTCTAATTTCATTTTATAAGAAATATTCATTCCCCCCCCCCCCCCCCCCCCAATGTCTTCAGAATTCAAAAAACATCTTAAAAAGAAAATTTCTTTTTTTTTAAACTACCGACAGATGGCGCGACAGAGCATATAAACGTTTGTTTTAATATTTTAAAAGTTCAAGACGAATGAATCAATTGTTTGTTTACTTTCATATAGGGACAGATAAAGCTACCAATCTAATTTAAACTAAAGTTATCGCAGTAGAATATTAGATAATTGAATGTAATCTCTTAAATATTAATTTATTTTGAATAATCTGTCTAAAAATGTAACTTTTGCGAATAGTGGAAAAGAAAGCACGTTTTACTCAGCGTTTTAAGATTGAAAATCAAATCAACAATCACTCGTGTGTCGTGATGCCACATGTACAACACAAATTCCAAATCCAGAAGCAATTGAATGACTCTTTGAACGAATCATTAAAAAATACGATCGACATCCGATTTTGCTCTTAAAATATTTGTAAAACCATAATAAAGCTTTTAAATAATTTGAAATACGTTTGTTTTTAGAAAGGAAACGTTAATCCGGTACAAAATAATTCACGGGAATGAATCACCGAATATAGCTATATTCACTGAACACCATAAAGTGTTCTCATTGGTCAGAAAATAGATAGCCTTGAAAAACTGAGGTAATTTTTTGCGATATTTTTAACCGTGTATACTGAATTCAAACTGTAAATAAATGTAAACAAAAGTGAAAAACGTATTTCAAAATATTAATATGCTTTTGCAAAATATTTCAAGAGCATTTAATGAATAGCTGAAAGAGTCATTCATTTGTTTTTGGATTTGTAATTTGTGCTTATGAATGGCAACGGTAATCGCTTGTATACATCGGAACCGTGTTGTTGGTATCTGGTTATTTTTAAATTAGATCTTAAAGCGTTATAATTGTATACTTTTTGAAGGTTTGAGAAAAATTGAAGAAGAATATGTTACATAACAAATAGATAGACAGATTAAATAAGGCAGTCGGCAAATACGGCATTGGAATGCTTAAGCCTAACGTGGCCGCGTTTGGATTATCAGGAAACGGATGAGTTCAACCCCGGAAGCGTTATACATTTTGTGTCATTCTATGTATAATTATTTACTCTTTTTTTTTTTTTTTTGGTAATAATCGAAATATTATTTAAGTATTTTTTCCTTTACATGTTATTATCACATTAATGTTGCTCAGTAATTGATAAAATATATTTTAATTTTGATAAATGGATCGATTTATTTTTACATATATAGTTTGATTAATATTACTTTCGTCCTTCTTTCTTATTTTATAACTGCGTGTTAAAAACAGATAACGGTACAACTGATTCACATTATCTTTATTCAATATATAAGTTCTAATGTTGATAGATGTTGTTACATATTAATGTATACTTATTAATATTTTATGATAAGCAGATCATAAGTCTTTATTGTAAAATAGTTCTTTAACTTAAAAGTTTTATTTAGATTTTAAATAACATTAATTTTTAACATTGTGTAAAATTGGCTTTCTCGGTCAACGTAGTACTGTAATCCATATTCATTTTAAATCTTATTGTTCCTAATGTCACAGTATTACGATAAAATATTAACATTTTTTAGGTGTCTCTGTAAACAACTATACACGATAGAACAAGTATTCTAAAAGCGTCAAATAGTACTGTGTATCTTCATTTCATACCATACACAAAAAATATTATGATGGTCTGTTTTTACAAAATTTAAAGCCTATAAAGAAAAATAAATAGATAAATAAATAAAGACAAGAAACGGACAGATATACTACTGTATCATTTTTTTTTATCCTGGTGGTATTAAAACGGAATCATTTCCAATAAAAGAAAACGTATAACAATCTGGATCATCAGTTCAAATTTATGCCTATCACTTTCATAACGTTTGAAGTAGAGTAATATTCACTTGCAAACTACTATTATCACCCATAGACAAGTGCGTAGCCAGAAAAATATTTTGTAGGGGGATTTGATCATTATCTCATTATCTCATTTTTTATTTTTTATTTTTAGCCGAGTTATTTTCTTCTGATGGGCTTCCATTATTATGAAACAACCATTATAAATGAAGTGTCAGGTAAAGATGAAAGAGCAGTCGTAAAAAGTCAGAACTTTGATTTTCTGGTCAGAATGGAAGGGGAGAAAATGACCCTTTTTTTCCAAATAATAATAATAACAATAATAATAATAAAATAGAAATAAAAATGGAAAATCAGAGTTCTAACTTTTTACGACTGCTCTTTCATCTTCACCTGACACTTCATTTATAATGGCTGTTTCATAATAATGGAAGCCATCAGTCTATCAGAAGAAAACTATCCATTGCAAAGGTATAAGTTCGATTGAAAAAACTATTTAATAATTTGAGCAGAAAGAAGAGGCTACACCTGCAATTTTCATGACACTAAAAGAATCTCATAGCTGCCAATTTGTACAGTTTTGTTCCCTCTAAAATTTAATAAAATTTTTTGCCCTATATAATCTATGACAATTGTTAGATTTCGGCGATTGAATTAGGTAAAATTTACTAGTAAGTTTTAGTGGTAAGGAAAATATTTGAAAATTGATAGTTATGCAGTAGCGTAATACTGCAGAAAAAAAAAAGCTGCAACAAAATTGGTATTCAACAGACAAAACACCATCAAGGGCTTTTCAAATAAACAGTTTCATTTCCCGTTTTTTCTAAAAGTAACGGAAATGTATCTCAAAGAAATATTGCTAGTACCAGAAAAATGAATGAACGAAATGAAAATTTATATTTCCTCTCCTTAGTGGGTGACGATTTGTGTAAATTCGGTTTATCCGAGTTTTTTGCTCATCCGAGTTGATCTTGGTCCATATTAACTCGGATAATTGGGACTCTACTGCAGTTGATTTTCGAATCTCTAATGTGTTGAGAGATAGTTAATGGCATATTTATAGTCATCGTAACAGAAATTTCGGAGGGGGGATCAAACCCTGGTGATCCCCTCATTGACTTCGGCCTTATAAAAGAATCCAACATCATTCAAGTAGTCTGCAAACAAAATAACAATAAATGCTACACACCGCACTTTTACTAGATAATATATTCCAGTAAACCTCCATAATGTATATCAATATGGAATACATGCATATTTACAAAACCTTATAGAGCACGACTAGACAGACGAACGGAAGTCATAGACACTTTTTAACAATGTTGGAAAGCATATTTTGGCAACAAGCGGTTTGTACATTTTGGCTATATTTTCTGTAAATGTATAATCATTTCAAAAATTCATTAAAAATGCATACATCTATCAGCTTTTCTTTTAAACATGCATAAATTTTCGCTTTAGTGCTGATATAAAATATCTAAAAGAAAGCACTAAAAAGGCAGTTTCTAATTAGTAGATCAATATATGAATCAAGAAACACAATTAAGATTGTGTTATTAATCGTAAAACTTACATTTTACAAATATAACATCCATAGAAAGAAAATGCTCTATTTAAAAAAATACCGGATTTTGGTAGCCATATTTACAAAATCAATTAAAATGAAATTAAAAGAAAATAGCTCTTCATTGGCGCAAGAGTTTTCAAGATATCAGTACAATAACATACAATAAGTTTCTACCTTTTTATGACATAATTGATAAAGCTATTTAATTTGTTACCAATGTTTCCACTAATTTTAATACAGTGACTTTTCATTTATGCGCGGTCGAAGAGATAAATTTAAAACAACGCCGCGCTGGTGCTTAATGGATAGCAACGTATGAAGCAGATGCGTTTTTATAAAACATGTAAATTACAAACAAGTCAGAAATGAAGTCTGTCAGAACATAACATTACGCATAATAAATCTTTTTAATGATAAGGCTGAAATAGCGTCTTTCTTTTAAAAAAATAGCTATTTAACTATTTTATTTATTTCGATTCTTCATAATAAAGACCTTAATTTCATTAAAATGATTCATCATGATTCAACTTAATACTACATCGACATTTATCGACTATTCATCGACTATTTGCAATGTCCAAAATTTGTCCTTTCGCTTCAGTGATAAAATATTGCCCACCCAATAATAACATTGTTAAAACTTTGCAGCAAGCTGTTCTGTTTTTAAAGATAACGGTTGCTTGACCATATTATAAAGCGTATCTGACCATATTATTGGCCATATTGTAGTCAGAATAAAGTTAAATTACGGTTACGTGAACGAAGTATGTATACATGTGTGTATACGAAGTTTTTAAAAACAGTCGAATAACTGAACAGTTTGCTTCAAATTTTCAGCAATGTACAGCGCTTAGATAGTTTTGAATACTTGATTGGAAACTTTTTAAATACAAAACATTTACGAAAAACGTCATGAGAAATTTCGTTTTCACAAAATTTGTCTTGAGATAAATTTCTGAAAAGTAATCCTTTGTTTCTTATCGAGAAAAACTATAAATTTTGCTGTGTCCAAATCTGTGTTCAAATTTAACGCACATTACACACTGTTCAGAAATGAAGCTGACGCTATTTTCCCTTTCTTCATGCCAAGATATTAAAAAAGCGCATTTGACTGCGAGTCGTGTATAATCAAGAACCGTCAGAGAAAATAATTTAAATGTGTAATAATACATTATAGAACTTTATAAAAATATTATTTTTCCTCTTGTAAATATCAGTGTAAAGCATAAAAAATATGTAAATCACTGAGCTTGTTACTCGGAAGAAATGAAATCGTATTTAATTAAGATTTTTTGTCAAACATAAATATAGCTGCATAAACCATGGTTGTAAAAAATGGTAACAGTAATCAAGTAAATTATAGAATAGAAAAAAAACGCTCTTTTTAACGAGAATTATGCTATGATTGCTTATTACTTTATCAGGATACAAAACTTTTTAAAAGTGATAAGATCATTGTGTCTAAATGCGATGCGATTTTGCATAATTTTTTTTTTTCATTTCCTGCAAATTTCGAGTTTTATTGGTTATAAAGTGACAAACATAAGGCAAAAAAGAGCTGATTATTATGCTTTTAAGTCAAAACAAATTTGTTTTGAAGAAGTTGAAATATTATCTGTAATCTGAGTAAAAATATGGCATTGTCATATTGAGTTTTTTTTTCCCTTTTACAGTAGTTAAATCCTGAGTGATATGTCTAAATGAGACACTGTATCTTATGCTTGTCTGTCAATCTTAGTTTTATTTTCTCATTCATCATTCCATGGCATTGAAAAATCTGCATAGGATTGAGACACGCATATTCCAGAAACTGCATTAGTGAAAAGTAACTGCAGTATTAAAATTTACATTAATATGGATTATTTCATAAAAATACTCTTTTCATAAAAATTAATATTAAACATAAAACATTTAATTTGCTCAGCTAAATATTCAAAAGAACTGAAGACACATTTAATTAAGTTTTTTTGCCAATCACAAATATAGCAATTTAAATATAGGGATTTTAATGGGATTCATTACAAACAATAATCAAGTAAATTACCAAATATAAAAAAGTTTTGGATTTTTTTTTATCTAAAATTATATTTTGAATATTTATCGCTTTATAAAGGGATATAAACATTATTATTTTCTCTTTTTCCAGAAAGAAATAAAAAAGTGTTATAAATAAAAGTAATTATAATAAATTCTGACAGATTGTTTGGCATCTAGATGCAAAGCAACTTCGACTTCCATCAATGTATATTAGTCATATAATCTTGTTTTATTTATTTTATTTTTAAAAACAAAGAGCAGTTATTGTATTACTAAGGGCATCATTATTATCAATATTAATCAATTAATGAATCAATGATAACATGAATGAAGAATACCAGAAAGCAACATGAGCTGTAGATGGGTTGTTCTAAAGGCAAGAAATTTCGAAATACGAATACAGTTTCAATATACACCTAAAGTTCGGATGTCCTTTCGCCGAAATTGGCCGAAAATTGAAATGAAGTCTAACTTTAGCCTGAAATTTAATTATTATTATTATTGTATGTTTATAAACACAAACGAAAACGTTTATATAAAATTGTCATAAAATTACATTTCTTATTTCTTCCATCAATCAATGCTTATAAATAAAAATATTTCTCAGTTTTAACACCCCCTACTCATCAACCTCATGTGTTCTCTTCAAGGCTATCTTACCCAACTGACAGAGCGCAGGATTGTCGTAACGCGGGGTGAATCCCGTCATCTACTATTAAGGAGACCAACACGGTCGCACCCGGAATGAATATGAGTCAGTACATTTTTAAAAAGCTTGATCAGAAATGATGGACATATCTGATGGAAACCACAAATGGAATACTGACAGGCCCCGCACAGTAATTTCCAGTTAGAAGCAGCAATACACACACAACCGAAATGAAGTCGCGTTTTATATTACGATGGCATGTCATTTTAAATTATGTTCGTGTTTGTATACAGGAGAGGGTTGAGTTTGTTTCAGCAGGAAGGAACGGTGATATGAACGGATACAAACTTTGTTAAGATTAAAATATTGTAATAGAAATGTCGAGTTACTAATGAGCTAGTACCTTTATTTTACGATAAGCTGTCATGGAATAAGTTCCAAATAAGAAATGGCTTTAGTTCTGAAATATTCTTGCAAAATAAATGAATACGCAGGGTGAAACGCTGATTTTTTTTTTACAATGTTGTAATATGAATATGAATAAATGGAATATAAAAAAATATATTTGAAGTGTTAACGTAATACCTATCTATCTACAAAGGCTGTTTACATATCTTGTAAACATATTTTTTTTATTGCAGTAAAAAAATCAACTGCTCGGGTTTTTTTACAGCAATTACTTTTTTAAAAGTTAAAGTTATCGTCTGATATCTGAAAGTTTTGTTTTACATGCAAAATAGCGTTTTAAAGAAGCGATAGATGGAACTAGTGTTGGCAGGTGTCCAGGTAAATCGGGACTCCAAATGCTCTGGATACCAGAATTTTAACCCTTTAAGCGTCCGGAAGAATTTTCATTTATGTTTAACGATTCGTAAAATAGTAGCTATGAAACGTATTGGTATGAGAATTTTTATTTGATAACCTTGCATATTTATCTTATTCAATTAAAAAAAATAGCTTTAATATCAATTTTGTGTTAAATCAGCCTTTGATTCCAAAAGTTACGTGATGGAAAAACACGGCTAGGATGCTTAAAGGGAAAGTAATTTTCTTCGCCTTATCTAATGGCAGAATTATCTACGATTAAAGATGGCGAAATAAACTGTAAGAAATTAGTGGTGTCTAAAGCATTTGGAGCCCTCATCTACGCAAGTCACCTGACAACACTAAATAGAAGATTATGTTTTTGCTCTTTCTGAAGACAATCATTCTTATCCAATTCTTAAAAAAACGCTGTGAAAGTCATAATCTTCTATAGCTAATTGCAGGATAGGTAATATTGTGAAAATTAAAAGTAAAAAAAGTTAGACTGCAAGTGGATAAATTGTTCCAAATATGTACCCAAGGTAAAAACGAAATTATACGACAATTACAGATGTGCGATGTTCCATGTTACAAGAAAGTCACTGAAGTCAAAGGAGAGTTAAAAAAAATTAAGATGCTCAATGCCAATGGGATCTGTAAATAAAATGTGCGAAACTGATTAATAAAATAAATAATGTTAATTAGTTTTCTTCATTACATACTGCTGAATGCAGAACACATTGAAGAATTCTATATGAGAAGAATTTATTCAGAGAAAAAGGGAAAAAAAATGTTATCACGATGCTTGGGTGTATGTGTGGACTGCAAATAAAATAGAACTTAATTTATTACCAATAATGAGGGGGAAAAGATCTTAAAACATAATTCAAGGAATCTAAAGAAACCTTTTCTAAGGGATTTATGATTGTAGCTAGTTTTGTACATAAGTTGAAGAAAAAGGGGGGTGGGGAAGGAGAAAAATGTTAAAATTCATTCCACACATTATAAAGAGCACATTTTATTACCAATCTTTAAATATGAAATACCATCTCTTTATGCATCATGCCATCAATAGGTAGAACTTCATCAAGTCAAAACAAGCAGTCGCAAATCACAATCCACCGTTAAATTTCTGAAGAAAATGGAGCGGGTATTAAGACCATAGTCTCATGTTAAATCAACCATGTATCTTTGCTTTTTGGGGCTTTCAAAATAAGCATTTTACAAACGTCGATCTACAACCCTTCATGGACTTTGGACTTGCCGTTCAAAATACCCTTCCGATTCCATAAAAGACATTATTTTCATGGAAATTGCGCTTTAGAAATGTAGTTAAGAAAAAATATATCAAATTGAACGTTTAAAATGCAAAAGTTTTATGTAAAATATTTCTGCAAAGATTAAGAAATTTGTCTAAAAATGTGTGAGCAGCCTCTGTATAGTTTGAAATAAGCTTTTAGTTCGAATGATATTTTTTAATTTGTGACATTGGAATTTGATCATTATTAAAAAAAAAATAAACCCAATACAATTGTAAGATTAGGGTACCTTAGAAAACACACTGAAGAGCCACATTCAAATTGGTACAGAACTATGTGTCAAAAATGTAAAGGCAGGTAGAAGGGTCCTAAATAAGTAGATTGCGTATAGGAATATAAGTGCGGAAATGCAGCGTTGTGGTAGTGGAGGGAGTTGTTGAGTTCGGAGGATGAAAGCGCTTCGCTGACTTGAATCGGCATTCCCCACAGGGATTTTGAGAAACATGTATCATTACACCAATACGGAGCTTGTTGAAATGCTTTTTATATATGGGACTGCACAAGGAAATGGCTCACACACACACTGCACGTCTAACAGCTCTCGATCCTGTTGAAGGACTATCCGCTACTGCGAGTAATACTGCTTCTTTCACAGCAAGAATTCTCCGATACCTTCCAGTGCCCGTATCACGCCTCCAAGCATAAAACGATCTACTCGTGCACAACTACCCATGAAAATTCTCAAATGTTCAGTGATTCAGCAGACTCCTACCCAGGAATCGTTCCATGTACATTCTTTGAGCAACCGCTGCATTTCCTTGCGCATCCACATATATAAAATGTTAAAATTAGATGTAATGTTAAAATTAGAAAAAAGTTAGAGTACAAGTAAGGGAGAGAAAGTTAATATGTTTCTTTTTCAGAAGTTGTTCTATATCAACGACATTAAGAGCTGTTAATTTAATTACTTTTTATTTTTCCTGAAAATAGACAAACATTCTGAATTAAAAATTAAAAAGAAGCACCAATACAATGGCACCAATCGATAGAAATATGCAATAACAACACTATATAATTTAATAGTACGCTTCGATTTGAAAAATATCGGTCCTTCTTCAGGTAAGTAAAAAACCACATATAGCAATAATTCAGAATATGCATGGAAGAAGGAAAAGAAATTTAGTGAGGTAAGATCCTATATTATGCCTCTATTGAGCTCCGTAGGCATTCTAATGCGCTGCAAATTAAATGAATTCAGCCTATGAAATCTTTCATGCTATATTCCCTTGAATTTATATTAATCTGGTATCTTTATTATTCAAAGCTAATACCAGTTTAACGTTTGTAAAATATTTAGTTGATTTTAAATTTTAATTTAGCTAAAGAAAATGTATAATCGAATATAAGATCTATTAATCTCTTCAACATGTATATTCTCATAAATGGGTTCCACAATAATACTACCTAAGTAGCACATATTATTGACACACCGTTGGCAGTTTGTGGAAACCGTTAGGTATGGAAGTATTGGACTATGGTTGGGAACAGGTAGGACAGAGACTTCTCCAATTTGGATTGTATCTGAGTAGAATTCAAAGCAGCATAGCAAATGGATCATTGGCCAATGGTACGGCAAAGCGCAAATTTCTTACTGTTGGCCAACGTAGGTTAACAACTAGTCAACAACTGACCAACGTTGGCCCAACCATGTTTTGTTACTTAGGTAGTCATCGTTTTTTTTTTTGGTATTTTGTGATATGCAACAGTGTAAAAATGATACCTCGTTTAAAGTTTTAATAAAATCTGTGAATGCATACTAATACAAAAAACTCCCAAGCAAATTTTCTTTTACATAAATAAGCTCCAAATTTTAGCCTAACGGTGACATTTCCCGTACCTGGAAACAAAATCCTAAAAAAAAAAATTACTGAAGAAAAGAGACATAAAACAAATAGTACCTATAAAAGAAGATAACAAAATTTTCTAGAAAATGTCGAATCTTAGATTTATTCTCAGATTGAATTTTATACCAAACTCCATAAAAACTTTGTTGTGAACGTCCGTCAATCAGAAAAGCTCTAAAATGAAAATGCAATCAGTTTGGTGTCTTTTTAGGAGGCATTCACGGCAAGGACTCTCAAACCTTAAACTTATGGTCATGAAAAGTGTAGGGTAAATCACACTCAACGTAAACTTTATAGTTTTCAATATGCGCTGTTTTCAGATTTGATTTATATTGTAACTGATTTCACCCATACTAGAATGTATATTATAAACTAAATTACTTGAAAAGTTGGAAAATCTTACCAGCCAAGGATTCATTTTACCAGGCAGCAAAATGCAACGCACAGTCGAAAATTGTTATAACAAAATTTAGACAACTGTAAGAATAGTTGTTTAATATTGTTGCAATACATTTTCATAATTTTTTTCTATAAATTTAAAAATATATACAAAAGAGGAAAGTTTAATATAGAATAAAACTTAGTACTATGTTTGCGTCGCAGTAATTTGGGAAGTTGCAAAATATAGCTAACCAGTAAAAAAAGATAAAGTTTTCGGAATATCTCTATAGTTTGTAGTTTTTGAAGATCACTTAAAAATTAACTTGCCCTGTCAGAAAATTCATTCTGCAGTGGCAAGTAAAATGGTGTATTGCCACACCCCTGCTCATGCATTTAGTAGATCATCATTTTTCAAAGATGAATATTATCACATTTATGTAAAATGTTAACGCATGTCTTCACGTGTTACGGTGAATAAATAGTGATCGTTGAACCTTCAAATGTATCCTATTTAGACACATTGTCTTCTTTCAATAAGATACGGGACCAATTTCTTGTGATTAATATACCGAAGCTTGATAAATTTTGATCTTAAAAGTATTTTACACTAATAACTTACACATTTTACCATGAGATAAAACTAAAATTTCCTCACTGTGCCTGATAAATAAAATAGCGAAATTTGAGATCTCGAAATTGCGAAATCCCGGGATTTAAAATATCCACCCCCGGGATAATTGGGATTTTTAAATGAGTAATTTTATGCAGAAATTTACAAAATATGTAATATAAGGTAACAGTATCAATAGCGGACATTTTAAGAAATTATTTTGAATACTTTTATGGTAATGTTCTTAGTTTTAGCGTCTGCGTTAATAGTGGGTGTTTAATATCTCGGTTACTCTTCTTGACCACAGCTGTGTTGCAATGTTAATGCTTTAAACATATTTTTTTCGAAGGGTTTAAAATGCATCATTAGTGAACGCGCAAAACTTAGTAGTGGACCCTTTTGAAGTCTTGCAGAAAACGTAAACAAAAGTCGAAACGTATGGAAATATACATTTTAAAACAAAAAAGTACGGTGTTACAGTAACGAGTCAATATAACGAGGAAAATAACAGTATTTTATGAAAAGATGAAAAGAAAAAAAGAATCTGAAAAGTTTAACAAACTAAACTTTGTTGCATGGTATACATTTCAACACTGGAATAAAAAAAAATGTTGATTTTAAGTTATATTACTGGCAGCTGGGGTGCTAGTTTATAACCGTAAAATAAGCAGTAATATTTCGTCTTATATATAAATTAAACCGCATGTTAAACCCTTAACGGTATTTTACTTGCTTATTTTACGGTTTATTATTGCTAATTTTACGGTTTTAAACAGGCACCCAGCTGCCAGTATTACACCTTAATGTCAGCAATTTTTTTACTGTGAGTGACAATACATGAATGGAATTTTAACCACAGCATTTTGTAGTAAACTTAAAAAAGCTTAGCTTTATCACAGCCCTTAAATACTATGCCTACGTACTTACTAAAAAAATCACGGCTGGAAATGGGATAAAATAGCTAATAATGCAATGGCAAATGTCTATTCTATCCCATTTAGAACGAAAAAGAAAAATAATTTAAGCTACATAGGTATGACCACTCGAAAATTTAAATTAAGATTAGGGGAGCACATGAGAGATATCAAGGTCAACCGACCATCTACAGCACTTTCCAGATTAAATCAACGCCAGAATATAAAAATAGATTTCGAAAATGCGAAAGTTATAATACCTACATCAGATTACTATACTTTAAAAATTAGAGAGCCATTGAAGATTTTAAGTAAAGGAAATAGTGTGTATAAATAATGATGTTTTACCCTTTGACATACCTGAGATTTGATACAAAATTTTGAAAATATCCCACACTTCAGCATCGGAACGTACAAATTTCATATTCATTTCCAACGAATAATAGACTGGTCTTTTTCCGAAAGGGGTATATAAATAGCACAGTGAAAGGCGACATTCTAGTAAAGCTATCCCCTTGAAAATGATCATGTTTGTGATTGAAAGATCTCGGGGTTAATGTAACACCCTTTTTTACACATGTTTTTAATATCAATTGTTTAAAGTTTTAAGACCTTTTTACATGTAATGAATTTAAAGCACCTTTTTAGTAAATTGATAATTATTTTAATTGAGTAAATTATTTTTTAAATGTTTATATAAAATAGACGAAAAGCTATTAAATGCTCAAGAACTCCAAATTTAACAAATAGATGCACAAATAACAGATATCAAACCAGCTGGTGAAAGGCAATAAATAAAAGATTTTACTAAAATTGATGTAATAAATTAGTTATTTCTTCTACGATTGTTAAAAGGAAAAAAAAAGGCTATTCAATAGCTTATTTTATTAAAAATAGTATGGAGTTTGTCAATGAACGCTGAGACCTTATTTTATTCTTACTATCACGAGAACCCGGAATATATGCATTTGCATAGTTTGGCTATATTTTCTATAAATGCAAACATATTTCAAAAATTCATCAAAAGCGCATATTTCAGTTTCTTTTCTCAAAACACATGCATAAATTTGAGCTTTATTACTGATGTAAAATAATCAATAAAAAATGGCTAAAGTAGCCAAATTCTGCTCAAGTAGACAAAGTAAAATGATCTGATTTTGTTCTTATTTTTTTTTTTACAGTGCCTAAAATAAAACTATGTGCAGTTTAGATATGAACTAAGAAAATCCCTTAAGAATTTGTCACTTTTTGCAAAACGTATACTTTTTCAATCATACCATCTATGGAAAGAATATGCTTTATTAAAAAAAGAAAAAAAAATCAGAGTTTGGTTAATAATATTGCAAAATAGGTTAAAAATGGTAATATATAGGCTCAATCGTTTTCAACATTCCAAACACTGAAAATTAAAGAAATGAATTACTCTGCAGTGAGCAAGTACTTTTTCATACCTGATCCCATGTGTGTGCAAGATACGTGGCCACTCAGGTGGACATATAAGGAGGTGTATTCCGGAATACTAGGTCGGTTATTTTCACGATAAACTGAAAAATATACGTAAATAAATGAAAGGTATGTGATTTTTTAAAAATTAAAATGTACACCGGAAAAATATAGCAGGAAATACTTCAAAATCATAAGCATGTAGCGTAGGTATCCTCAAAGCGTCCGCTTTGGGTATTCCTAAGCTTTGTAATAATATGAAAAGTTAACTTTTTCTTCTGATACGTTGAATACAGCGGTCCGCCCATGAATACAAAGCCAAACATTTTCCAAGGAAAATTTTTGGCAAAACAGAGATTTCCTCCCATACAGAAGTATGGGATAAATACACTATATTGCCATTAATGTTCGGCAACTTTCAATTTTAGACATTTGTCGAATATTTAGAAATATAATGAACAGATTCTTCTGGAATTTCAGGATTGAAAAGAACAGGTATGACCTCATATTTAGCAATGTCGATTTGATAACGGGGGCAATTTTGGGGGCCAACAAAAAATCAAAGAAAAAAATAATACTTGGGATCACCCTGTAAAATAAAATGCACGAAATGATCTATCGCTACCCAATATAAATAAACAGACATTCTGCAATATGTGTATTCTTTTTTTAAGAATAGCATGTATATTAATAGAAATATAGCGATTTATTAAAAAAAAAAAAAAAAAAAATTCTCGCATGTTTTTTGCTTATAACATGCAGGGTTTTCAACCAAAGTTAACTCCGGTTTCAGAAAAATTGACAAAATATAGTAGAAACAATATAGTGCAATTGGAATATAAATATATTAAATATTTTAGGAAATATAAGCAGTTGTATGAAATAATTTTTATCTGCGCATGCGCGAAAAATAACAAGGACCATTTTACATAATTTAATAGTCAACTCTATGGAGCAATTTATTTAAAAAATCTTGTCAAATATCGTAAAAATTCAGAAAGATATCGGCATTAGAGTGAGCAAATTTTTAGTTGTTCTCTAAAAGCAGTTGAAGGCTAAGGGATTTTCCACAAATTGTCATTTTTAATTTTTAATATTTTTTAATTTTCATTTTTTATTGATGCTTTAGTTCTTCTTGGATATCCATCAGAACGACCCTATACCATGATCAAAAGGAGTATCAAAATCGAAACATTTTTTCCAAATCTACTCGTTGATACTCACTAAATACTAACTTTTTTCTGAAAGTCAGTTAATAAAAAAGGACAAATTGTGTAAAATCCCTTATCATTCAGCTGCTTTTAGAGAACAACTAAAAATTTGCTCACTTTAACGCCGATATCTTTTTGAATTTTTACGATATTTGACTAGATTTTTTTTAATAAGTTGCTCCATAGAGTTGACTATTAAATTATGTAAAATGATCCTTGCTATCGTTCGCGCATGCGCAGATAAAAATGATTTCATACAACTGCTCATATTTCCTAAAATATTTAATATATTTATATTCCAATTGCGCTATATTGTTTCTACTATATTTTGTCAATTTTTCTGAAACCGGCTTTAAATTTGGTTGAAAACCCTGCATGTATAAGAAAAAAACATGCAAATTTTTTTTTAATTTTTTTAATTTTTTTAAATAAATCGCTATATTTCTGTTAATATACGTGCTATTCTTACAAAAAAAAAAATACACGTATTGCGCAATGTCTGTTTATTTATATTCGTGCATTTTATTTTACAGGGTGATCCCAAATATTATTTTTTCTTCTTTGATTTTTTGTTGGCCCCCTAATTGCCCCCCTTAATAAATCGACATTGCTAAATATGAGGTCATACCTGTTCTTTTTAATCCTGAAATTCCAGAAGAATCTGACATGTATATTTCTAAATATTCTACAAAATGTCTAAAATTGAAAGTTGCCGGTCATTAATGTTCATATAGTGTATTTTCAAAATGGATTTTCGTTTTAAAATATGACGAAATTGCTACAATTTTCAGTGATATGTATTTTTATGAAAATAAACCTATAGATTTTATTTAAATTCATCGCATGATATTAGTTCAAAAGGAAATTTTAGCTAAGCTTAACAAAGAAAATTAAAAATTTGCTAAGCAATGTTCATAAAAATATAAAAGGGTAGTTCTGAAATTACGTGGAAATTTGAGTACCAATCAATTTTTTTGTACTTTTATACAAATAATTGTTCAACTAAATATATAATCTATGAAGGCACATCTAAAACTTGTATTAAAAATACATTAGAATAAATTTGAAATTTAAAACTATTTTAATAAAATTAAAATCATACTAAATGTCACCTCCATGGTATGCCCCTACATGCATGTTTTTACTTTACAACATGAATGTATCCCATAAGATAAACAAAAAGAACCGTATAAAATATATTAAATTTTAAAAAAGGATATACTTTACTTACTTTTTAAAAGAAAATTTTGAAAATTTTTATTAAAAAAAATTACAGACCAAGACACTTCAGCCCCCAGAATTATAGCTACTTTCATGACATATCAGTTATAGTTATATAAAAATCTACTGCGTGGCAGCATAATCTAGAACTTGGAATACAAATTAACTACAGGCAGCTACTTATTGGATGGAATATTTCTGAAGCATAGTAAAATGTTACTTCATCTAGTTTTAATTAAAAACTTTTAATTACCATAGTGTACTTTAATTGGATGTCAACTCCATGGACTCATTAATTTTGTCAGTTATAAAAATGGCAGAATTCTGCTGATAAGTAGCTTTAAATTGCTTTATTTAATTTTGTATCCAAGTAGCATTATGTTAATGTTGTGCATAGTTTAGAAAATATTAGGGCTAATTTCAGATATGTCACCTTCATGGATGTCACCTTCATGCTATTGTTCTATCATGGAGGTAACATTGACCCATGGACGTGACATTTATTGATGTAAACAATATTTTAAGGGTGCTTAAAGTATATTTTTAATTATTGAACCTATATTTTTATTTTATGGATAATTTTATATTAATAAAAATATTTTTGTGAAACTGAAAATTTTTAATTCTAAAATATTTAATTTTGTATAAGTTTGATTTATTAATATGCCTTTGAGTATTTCTTTCAATACAAATTAAATTTTAGATTTAAATAAACTTTATTTTAAACCCTCTTATTGAATTTCTTGATCTCCTAAACTTGAAAAAAAATAACAAAAATAGAACTAAGTTTAAATTTTCAGTTTTTCTATGCTAGTTAATTTGACAAATTAAAAACCCCCACAAAATATTTGTTTAATATTTAATATATTTAAATAATATGGCCACACTAGAGTAATCTGCACTCGTATATTTAAAGTGCTGTATTTTCTATTTATCTATTAATCTACTTATTTTTATCTAATTGCACGGTAATATTTTTAAATATTGTTTAGTTACCATGGCTCGAGCAAAAAGCAAAAAGTTTCTGTAGAGAAGAAAAGAAATCTCAAACGAGAAGCAGAGCAGAAAAGACGGAATGAAATTAAGGAAAATCCAGAATTGTATGAAGAATGTAAGAAAAAAGAATGTAAAAGGTATTACAAGAAGAAAAAAGAAGGAAAAATAAAAGCTATTTCGCAATTGAGTGAACGACAGAAGCGTGCACAAAGAAAGAATTGGGTACAAAAGACGAGGAAAAATCGAGAGAAGAAAGCAAATAAAGAAAAATTACAGCAAGTTCTTTTAAATTCTACTACACCAGAAACAGATGATGATCCAGAAATTATAAACAATCCTATTGCGAATGCTAAAGATGTGATAGGAAGAGCCGGAACCAGCCGGGTAAAAAGTAGTCGAAAAGCTGTTAACAGAAATAAAACAAAGGCATACTAAAGAATAAAATTGCTTTAGAAAAAAGCTTAAAAATGTTATGAAAAGTTGAAATAAAAACAGAAAAAGATTATTATAAGAAAAGATATCAACGCATCATAAGAAAAAGAAAAAAATTAAACTATCCAAAAGAGAACGTACAGAAAATATTGAAAGGTGAAAATGTTTCTCCTAAAGTCAGAAAATGCCTGGAATTCAGTTCAGCATTGACCACTCAAATCGAGGAAAATTTTGAAAAAAATAAGAAGTCTCAAAAGTCAATGAAAGCCTTTGGACTTGCCCTTTCTGAAAAAATAGTAAAGAAGTACAGCAGTATGCACAAGATTTCAGTTAGGTCCAGTTAATCTGTATTTAGCAAATGTGACTTTAGTTGAAGATTACGTAGAAGTTAAATTTATGCAAAGATGTTCGGGTTCCAAGAACAAATTTGCTTTCAGTAAAGAGCAAGAAGCAATCATAAGATATGAAAAATAAATTTGTGTGGTTGAAACAACCGAAAAGTAAACAACCAGTTACAATATATTTTGATTTAATCTCTCAAAACTGCAATATTATTTAACAAAACTTAAATTTGCGCTTTGTTCATTTTAACATGTTACTCAAGAGTAGTGTTCTTTACCTGTATTGTAATCCAGTTTTTGTTTTGATGAGTTATTTGACTTTCTGTATTTCATTGAAATAACATATTATACCTCTTAAATAATAAAACAACCTAATATCGCAACCATAATTGTTTTCCAATCTAGTAAATGGACAATAAAACTTATATTCATCATTACTATTAAAGGTTGCACCTTCATGGAATGATGTATCCCCTCCATGTTTATATGAAAAATTAAATTTAATTTTAAATGAAAAAAAATTAACCTTGATCTCTAATCATTATTTATTTATCTCTAAAACCTTAAGAAATTGTTGGAAACACAACTTAAACGCGACAATTTGAACGTTTATTTTTCACGAATTACCAAAGTGAAATTTCACTTAATTCCAGAACTAGCCAAAAAAGGTATACAAATAACCAAAATTGATAAAAAGATACGGAAAAGTTTGAAAAAAAAATTGTTCTAATATTGAGAAAATGCAGGACTCATTACTTGCCGGCATTGAAAAAGTGGATCGGTGAGTTAGCTCTCCGTATTATTATATGGACTTAGTGGTAGGAACTGAACTAATGATCGCAAAACGAATCAAGCTTCCTACTTGTCTTTGAACTGGTTAGAGAGGATTTGCACTAGCGCTAGTGTTTGTATTACAAAAGAAAAAAATGATAGAAATAAATATTCCATTTAACAAACTGAATTACACGTGTTTCTAAAACTTAATAGTTGTGCCAACTAGATTACACCCAAAGAATTGTTTATCAAAAAATTACATTAATTGATTGCATAATGAAAACCTTGATCAGGCCAAGATAAAAATATTTATATTTTTAGGCAAAAATAAAGATAAAAGCACATACGGAACAACAGTGACATGCGGTTTCTATATAGTGCATCTTGTGTATGAGGAAATGAAACTCAGTTCTTCCTACCGACATGTCCCAGCTTAAAAAGCACTGGAAAAATTAGATGTTTATTATCTGCAAGACTCATTAATCTTTCTTTGCATAATATGTAGCTTTAAAATCATTACACTTTTAGAAAGTGTAATAAAATTAATTGTTAATCATGCTATTTCATAAACGTTTTAAACTGCAATGATTTTAAATGCATTATATCCCAATTTTATTTATGAAAATGTTTGGCTTATGATCTTTTTCACGCATCTAAAGAAATTTAAGGAACTTGAGAAGTAGTAAATAAAATTATTTCTTGAGTAAATGATTTTGTTTGCTACAAGGCGATTGAACTCTAACTAGGAAATTTTTCTGCACCCCCCCCACTGCTAGCCAGACAAGCATAAATGATATGAAATACTTGGACTAAATACAAGGTAATGTTGTACATAGTCCACACACTATAAAAACCGCAATAAAATCTGAAATGTAATTAACAACTGTAATTTCAGTCATTTCTGAAAAATTTATTGTTGCGGATATTTTATCAATGTACACAGTTACAAAATAGTTCTCAGTCGTGACGTCAACCTTGACGTTTTGGTTAGAAACTGACTCTAAACAAGCGGTTGCTATGTTTCATTTCTTATTAAATTTAAATCGTAGAAAATGTTACCACTGCATATAAAGTATTAAAACACCTAGCTTTGAGATATAGCTATAAGATATAGCTAAAATATACAAGATATATAAAAAAGACAACATAGGTTTGGAATCAGTTCGACGTCACACTGAAAGTGTCTATATTATCTGTGATTGAAGCCTTTTTCTTTTCGAGATTACTTGAGACATTCATAAACTGAAAATATAAGAATTTACTCCAAATGATGCAATGTCAGAAGATAAAATATTTTTACTGCCAGAGCGAAAAAAATCAAGAAAATCGTTAAGATCTGTGAAATACAAATTAAAAATATTTCAAACTGAAACAGATATTTTTTTATTAATGGGTGTTGAGTTGAGCTCCCAGGGAAAATAGTATAGTGAAATATAGAGAAATTCTATAAATATTCCATTGTTGCATTGGTACTAGGCCGGGAGGTGGTTGTGTAGACCATCACCTCATCGAGATGACTGCTGAAATTCCAGGATTAGACAGAACTCGATTGGCATATTAAAATGAAACTGTTCTGCCAAGTCATATCATGGTGGAAACCACCTGCAGACCGGATTTTAGTGGATGATCGGTAGGTTTATCATTGTGTTTTCTTGCACCCAAAGGTATGAAAATATGGAGGACTGGGAGCAGGGAAAGGCAATGGTAAACTTATCAGTCAAGCACTAAAATCGGGTTTGTGGGTGTTTTCCACCAAGATATGACTTGGCAGAGCAGTTAAATTTTGGTATGCGAATCAAGTTTTAACTAATCTTGGAATTTCAGCCATAAAATCAATGAGGTCATGGTTTGTACAGCCGCGTTCCAGTCTATATATGTATTAACACTATCTTTCTACATTAAAAAAAATACATATACAGTAATGATTGTCAGATAGATAGATTTATTATACATCATTTCGAGATATATAAGATAATCAAAATAGATGCATTGGTGAGTATCTTTTAAACCGCGGACGAAAGAGGCAATTTCCATTTACTAAAATTAGTATGTGAAATATGTATAGTTTTAAGATGTCATCAAGACATTTGGTTCAAAAAGACATTTAAACATACAATTAAGACATTTGGTTCACAAGGGGTTGTGTACATATTAAGATACGAAATTTGATTTTTTATGCAGCTTTATTTCCAGGGCTGTCATTGTTAAATATTAGGTATTATTTTGGTCACCACTATTTTAAAACGTTATTCTTCGTGATGATTTCTACTAATCTTGGTAATAGTTTATCTTCGTTTAAAAATAGAGGTATAAATAAATATAAATATAAATATAAATATAAATATAAATATAAATATAAATATATAAATAAATAAATGGACACCAGTGGCAATTCTGCATTTCCTAGAACTCATAATTGGAAATATGCGACTAAGAAACACAATAACATAATCAAATTCTTTTCCTACTTAAACTTGTCACGTTCTCGAAGGATACACAACTTAAAGAAGAAGCCATAACACTATATATAAGTTAAAACATACTTTTATTAAATGTATAATGACATAGGGCTTGCAGTGTAGAAGACGAAATTTAACTACGCTGATAAAATTTAGATTCAATTAACTCACAAATCAACTAAATGTTAATCTATTAATTCAAAATTCACTAGCGTGATAGGAATGGCTATTAAAGGTCGTACATATGACGACTTTGATGTCGAAGAAGCACTATTGCTGTAAACACTATAATCAAAAGAAACTGAAAATAATTTTAAATGTATCTACTAGTTGAAACCCCATGGGTTCCGCTTTCACTTTATTCAAATATATCGAACAGCTTCTTACCAAAAGGGAAACTTCTCGGATAACACAGCCCTACCAGTGGCCGAGAGGTCCTGCCCACGAAGCTGGTAGACGGGAGGTGCTGGGTTAGATCCCAGTCGCGCCCGTCGGCCTAATAGTTCGGAGTTTTCTTCAAACCTTGGATTTTTCAAGCGTAAATACGGGTTAGGTTCTCTTAGAAAGACCCCCACGGAGGGCAATCCCCCCCCCCTTTAGAGCCTATATCCCTAGTGTTGATAATTGGCCGTCATAAACACAACCAACCAACCATCTCGGATAACACAACACCTCAAAATCTCACAGCGCGTGGCAGCAAATGCGAATCTCAAGTCTCCAAGGCGAGAAACCAACAACTCGATGAGGCAGGATTCGACAGAAAATCCTCCCACTTAAACTGTTACTCCTATATTTATACTCGCCATCTGACCACCATGACCAAATTATTATTTAACCGCTTAAAATAACCATTAAACTCAGATCCATGGAGGTACAATCACACTTGCTAAAATTAAATGAACTATAGTATAGATGTGTCTTTCCGCACACGTGTTAATGTCAGACAGAACACTCACAGTCAAACTAGACTCAATTTATTACCAACTAGGTAGCTCTTACCATAAACTTGGTAACATTTGATATTTTTAATTTTATAAATTCTCAGAAAATTCCTATATGGGTTTCTCCGGCCTTTTTCCCACTCAAAATATCAGTGTGCGCTTCTCTAAGTTTTCTCATAACGTCACATGTTTGCATTTCTTTAAAATTGTATTGCATTTTGATAAATTGTAAAAAATGTAAATATTCGAAAGAACTTCATACAATATGTCTTAGTGTATAAGAAATACTTACAGCATCATGAAAAACGTTTTATTTTCTTCTCAATGACGGCTGCACGAAGGCTTGTTTTAGTAATGGTCCCATATTAATTGATCCATTGATGGTTTATGCCTCTACAGTACAAAACGAATATGATTTTACAGAAAAAAATGTCCTCCAGGATGCTAGTAATTTCTTTTTAAAATCTACGTTAAAATTGTTAAAATAACAGAAGGTTCATAATAAATACAGATGTTTTCGGAAAAAAATCTGTAAACTTTTTTTTTCTTTCACTGACAAAACCTATTAAAGCAACTGTAAGTTTGTAATAAATGTACAAATTTTTCCGTGTAAAAAAAAACTGTTCTTTACTACCATCACGAAATTTTTTTCTGTAAATTCACCAGATTTTCTAATGTGTGCTAGAATCCAATCATTTTATCTATTTTCTCTTGTCATGTAAAGAATAATTATAAATTATGCTAAAAATAAATTTAGCAGTCGTAATGTCACGAAATATTGTAAATAATCTAAATATATCTTAGAACATTTAAAATTCTATTGGGTTTTAAGTATTAACATTCTTTCAAAAAGGCGTGTTTTTTAAAAATATTTTTAGGGCTCCGTACTTAAAAAGTAAAAACGGAACCATTATAAGTTCACTCCTGTGCCTGTCTGTCACAGCCATTTTAATTGTAAAATATGGAACGTGGAAAGTTCAAATTGACTGAAATAATTAAGGCTATTGACCCATATATTTATAGATTTTTAAACACTTACAAATATATTATAGGGAAAATTTAAAGGGGCTAATTAAGTTACTCGAAAAAAATAATCATTTTTTTGTATATCGAGTGGAGTATCGTGTGAAAGCTTTAGTAACGCCGAACTCAAAAATACATTTCTTTAAATTTTAGGTATTATATTTTCAGAGATATCTTCGAAAATATAGTATTAATAAAAAATATGTCCCCCCCCCTCTATTTCCATATCTACTGAAACTAAAATTATGAAAAAAATGCCGGTAGTAGAAGTTAATGTAAAACTTGAAGGAAAACAATAGCGACCCTAGGTCACATAATTTTTGAGAAAATCGACTTTTTTCGTTACACACAAATTTCGATTTGCGGCCGTTCAGCAAAAGAATTGAGGAGCGCTGGAGGTACCTATCGTCGCAGAAGTATAAAAGGATTGTTGATAATGATTTACGAGAAAAATTGTCGATAATTAGCTGAGATATTAATCCTTAAATACAAGGACGATTTGGACATACATAAAGACACGGGCGGCGTTTCCTTTGCGCCATCGGCTTTTTAAGTCTAGGTAAGAATATTTAAGTGTATATTTGTGTAATGAAATGCCCGTTAAGAGTATAAAAGCAATAAACGTCAAACTATTAAAAATAGACTAATTTAGTTAGAATTAATCACATTACTACTATGGGAATCGCGACTTTTTTGCATTGAGTGACTCTCTTAATGCATCACCCGTGTCTTTAAATGTTAATTAAAAACCTATCTGGAAAAATGCTGCACGGAAAACAAGGTTGAGTCGCAATTTTGCGGCCCCCTTTCGAAACGCGCTTTGAAAAATGCAAAGCTTAAACTTTTAACAAGGGTTTTGTTTTAGGTACACTGTAAAAAGAAAAATATATTACTACGCTGAATTTGGATTTATGAAAAGCCAAATGAAGTTTAAATATGCACTACTTTCATTGTCAGAACTAAATTAAGTTTATCATAAACAGATTAGGATAACATTTCCCGTATCTGTATAACTCGTATTGTACGGAACCCTCTGCGGGTGAGTAATACTCTCACATGACTGTTTATTTTATTTTGTGCGTGTGCGTGTAAAATTAGCAGATTACCTTTAACTACAGAAAACTAATGTTCCAACAAGCGCATTTTTTTAATATATTTCTAAAGTGAAGTGTAGTATTTTTTCTTTCAAAAATAGTTATTATAAGTTAATCATGTTTTACATGAAAAATGTGAAAATTTTAAAACCTGTTCTCACAGAAAAACGTGTTTTTTCCCCTTCAGTCTTCTTACTTTTCGTTTTTTTAAAAAACAATTTTTAGCTGTTTTTAAAAGTTTAAAATTCCTCCTAAATTAAATATATATATATATATATATATTAAAAAAATTCTTTTTCAATCGTATATTGTTTCAATAACGTTTGCAAACTAGTTGGTACATATGGAAATATCTTCCTAATATGCTAGAGTAAACATCATATATTTAAACAAGACAGTTTGTTACAACGGTACAAGAAATCAATACCAATCCAAACTGCCAGCCATAATGCATGGCATACATAGAAAATAAAATTATAAACCCATTTCCCACAATTTATGTATCCCCTTTTACTTATTAAACGGGATCTATTCCATAAAGGAATTAATTGATCTAATCTTGACTGTTGCCACACACCCCGATTTAAAACAATCCTCGGCATCTGTGATTTAATTTTCATTTAAGAAGAGAGGCTTCGGCGTTTTCTCAAGAAGACCTATAACCGCGTGCTACATTTAATTGGAAGTTTCAAGCCGGTAAGCTCGCCATTTTGTCACGAGTATACTCGAACGTAATTGCGGCATTAATCACACATCCGAGCAGTTCGGAGACCCCAACAGTCAACAGAAGAGCCTTTTCAGGCAAGGCTCTCACTGGTCGGTTAATTAAATGCAACTTGAATCTCTAGTATAGAGAAAGTAAGGTACGGAATATGATAAGAGAGGAAGCTGAAATTTTTTTTAGTTCTTCTTTACCCTGAAGGTTTAATAATAATACTGTTTGGCGGATAAAGTAAACAGAATGGCATGTTTGAATAACAGAGAATAATGAAATTTAAATTATCATTAGTTGGATCATGAGATTTAGTCTCAGTTAGTTCATTAAAATGTTCTCTGTAAACAAGACGATATTAATATTTCTATAAGAAAACAACCGAAAGTTAATTTTCAAGCAGTTATTTTTTGACATTTTGGCGATGGGTTTATGGTAATAAAGTTCTATACACTATAACAGATCTGCATGATAAATCGGATAGGGGTAACGGAATGGCATGTTTGAACAACAGAAATTTTAAATTATCATTAGTTGGATCATGAAACTTATTCTACTTTAGTTCGTTAAAATGTTCTCTATAAAAAAAGACGATATTAATATTGCTATAAGAAAACAACCGAAAGTCAATTTTAAAGCAGATATTTTTGGACATTTTGGCGATAGGTTTTTGATAATAAAGTTCTATACACCGTAATGTTAAATTATCATTAGATTAATCATGAGATTTATTCTAAGTTAGTTCGTTAAAACGTTCTCTGTAAACAAGTCGATATTGATATTTCTGTAAGAAAAAAACCGACAGTTAATTTTCAAGCAGTTTTTTTTTTTTTTTACATTTTGGCGATGGGTTTATGGTAATAAAGTTCTATACACTATAACATATCTGCATGATAAATAGGATAAGGGTAACAGAATGGCATGTTTGAATAACAGAGAAAAATGAATTTTAAATTATCATTAGTTGGCTCATGAGATTTATTCTATGTTCGTTCGTTAAAACGTTCTCTCTAAATAAGACGATATTAATATTTCTATAAGAAAACAACCGAATGTTAATTTTCAAGCGGTTATTTTTTGACATTTTCGCGATGGATTTATGGTAATAAAGTTCTATACACTATACCAGATATGCATGATAAATCTGATAAAATAAACAAAATGGTATGTTTAAATAACAGAGAATAATGAATTTTAAATTATCATTTGTTGGATCATGAGATTTATTTTAAGTTAGTTCGTTAAAACGTTCTCTATAAACAAGACAATATTAATATTTCTATAAGGAAAAAACCGAAAGTTAGTTTTCAAGCAATTATTTTTTTACATTTTGGAGAACGGTTTATGTTAATAAAGCTCTATACACCATAGCAGATCTGCATGATAAATCGGATAAAGTAAACAGAATGGCATGTTAGAATAACAGAGAATAATGAATTTTAAATTATCTTTAGTTGGGTCATGAGATTTAGTCTAAGTTAGTTCATTAAAATATTCTCCATAAACAAGACGATATTAATATTTCTATAAGAAAACAACCGAAAGCTAATTATCAAGCAGTTAATTTAAGTTTTTTTCGCAATGGGTTTATATAATAAAGTTCTATACACCATAACATATTTACATGATAGGTAAATTTATTGTATCTTAGTCTTAGTCAATATATAACAAATTAGACTGCCTAGAGTTAATATACTTCATTAAATGGTAAAAGCTGTTAAATAAAAATGTAAAAATGTTTTACACACAAACTGGTAACACGTTTCACCTTCACCGAAACCATTTTCAATACAAATGAGAACATTCTACAGATGCACAATCTATAATGCAATGATTTAAAACTCCATCAATCACGTTTTATATATTCTTTCATGTTATGTTATTTATATTTACTTTGATGTTTATTTTTTACACTCAAAAACATAGAATAATTCAAACAATGAATGTTAAATGATGCTGCATCGTTACATATTGAATTTTCACGTGTTACAATTCCAGCGGTTTCTCTTCTCTTATGATGGATGGATAGCATGTAGACTGGAGAGAAAAATAATTTTGATTTCATTGAAATTTATTTAGATGGCTTCTTCTTGGCATAATTTTGCATGTGCTATGTTTTTTCTATTGCACTGTATATTCGCTTTACGTTCTTTTTTTTCTGTAACTAAATTTTCTGCTAGTCTACTAAATCTGAAACTAAATCTTCTGCTAATATATATATATATATAAATATATATTTGATGCATCGGTTTTAATAAATGGAATCATATACTCCTGAGTAATTTGCAAAATGAGTTGGGTCAATTTTATTGCAAATGATAGCTTTTTATTTCGGAGAAGATAATGGAATGTATAATGCTACATTTTAATTTTTTTTAAATGGAAAACAATGAAAAGTATAAAGATTTTTTTTCTTGCGAATTAAGTTTACTATCAGAGTTCTTATTATTGAAAATATCCAGAATTAATTTATTAATATGTTATATCTTAAACCCGCTATTAAGAGCAATTATATGAACATAGTATAAATTATAAATCTAAAATTAAACTAAACTCTAATCTAAAACTAAAAAGGTTCGTCTTACGAAAAATCTATAGGCTAACATTTTATACGTAAATGAAGAATAAGCATTATATGGTATAGTAGATTTCTGAAAATAGATCTCTGGTTAGATTGGTTTGTTCTGATTAACAGTACATCAAAGAATGGAACGTGTTTATTATGTTCAATTTCAACAGTGAGTTAAATGTTATTACATTGTAATCCATTGAACTCGAATGATTTATAAAATTGTTAAGTTTTTCAAGACTATACAGTCAAGTTATAAAAATATCATCAACTTATCTGAGCCAAATAGTTAAGTTAAATGTACTAATAACTTTAGTTTCTAATGGGTTAAGGGAATATTCAGATAATCGGCTAATTAAATTCAGCCAATCAAAAAATAGTGTTTGCAGACAAAATAAACATCACAGTATGTTTGAATAACAGTGTATTACAAAATTTTTAAATTATCATTAGTTGCAGTATGAGATTTAAAAAAAAAAATTCTAAATTAATTCTTTAATATTGTCCCTTTATACAAGAAGATATTAATACTATTACGAGAAACCACATCACAGTTTATTTGTAAGCAATTAATTTTCCCCCTTTTTCTCGTAAATTAACGATAAAGGTCATTTTGGCACGCCGTATATATATATAGATGAAAAGGAAATTTATTACAGGTATTCTATGTCTTAAGAGCTTCCGCTACAATCATGAAAACATTCGCAAGCTAATATTAAACCGTTGAAAGAGTTCTTTTCAAGTTTCTCGTTCGCATTTTGATATTTTCAAAAGATTTCTTTGCACAGGATATCTGAAGTCAGTGTCTTACCGAGTATTTATTTACTTTTATGGATTTTGGTTGCAGTTTTCTTTATTTTTATGTTTAAGGGGCCACTACACTGAAACTCCCCGATCGCGAAATTCCATGTTAACCTATGGGGAATTTTGAAGCGAGATGACTCATTACCTAATATAGTTATTAAATTACTGTTTTCACCATTAGAAAGTAGATGTCAGATGCCGATGGTGTTTAAAAAATTGTCCATATAAATTTTAAGTGTTTTTAAGAACATGATAAAATTCAATCAAATGGAAATTTCAAAGTTTATAGGGATTTTTTATATGTGCTTAAAATTTACGGAGATACTTTTTATAAACGCACATCATCGGCATCTGACATCTACTTTCTGAATGTGAAAACGGTGTTTTAATAATTATATTAGGTAATGAGTCATGGCGCTTCAAAATTTTCCCATGGGCTAACATGGGATTCCGCGATCGGTAAGTTTCAGTGCAGCAGAGCCTTAACTTATTTGAAGAGAGTTTCACTTTTCCAGTTTTGGAATTGAAAGAGTCCTCAGAAAACAAACTGCAAGAAAAATCGGGAAAATAAAAAAGTATCCTTCAAGACATCGACCGAAGATACTCTACGGAAGAAAAAAAATCCTTTAAAGATATTCAAATACGAACGAAAAATTTGAAAAGAACATGAGTTTAACATTAGCTTCCAAGTGTCTTCACGTTACTAGCATTGGTTGTTAATAGTTTAATATAAGTTAATAGGTCTATTTTTTCTTTTGTTTAACTGATTTAAAAGAGAATAGAAAACTCTTTATGTATTTAAAATGGAATTTAGTTGTTATACTACAGTGCTCAAAATGCACCGGAGCAAACCAGAACTATGTTCCGGTTCGTAAATGTATGACAAATATTGTTCCAGTTCCTGAAATGATAATAAATATCGTTTCGGTTCGTGCAATTATTAAAAAAATATTGTTACAGCTCCTGAAAAATACTAATATTTACGTTCCGATTCGGGTTCATAAAATAAATGGATAGAAAGTGCAGTGATGCATTCAACATCCCTGTGATTAGCTACCACCCTCACCCCGCTTTTGAAGTGATCGCAATAGTTTTGACTCCAAGTGGAGGTTCAGTGTCTAAGTATCATCACGAGGCAGATGACTATTATTTAGTGACTAAATAAATATTACAGGTACGCTTCCAAGCTTTATATTTTAATCTTTTGATATAACGAAGATGAAAGCACGCTCAATTATGCATTGTAAAAAATTATATAACGTTATTCCATAAAATTGGTGGCAATATGCTGCCTCTAATTTTATGGAGTAATTTAACTTATATTGGCGTAATTAAAACTTATATAACTGGTGTAATGTTACCCATTAGTGTAACGTAACACCAGTTATATCGGTTAAATTAATCAATAAAATGGAACAACAAGGCTGCCACCAATTTTATGGAGTAAAGTTATATAATTTTTTTTTTCTGTGCGCCTTACCGGAGACACTATATAGCTAACTGTAAGCTTTGTAACATTTTTTCAATTAGTATTTAGAATCTTGAATGCATTTTTAAAAATATTTTTGAATGGTTAGAAATAAATTTGTCAATACTTTCAACAAAATTGTTTTAGTCAACAATAATTTTGGAAATAACGTTCCGGTTCGTGGATATTTCCACTTCGAGCCCTGGCTTTACAAACACGCTTAAACTAGTTAAAACACCCAAAGTCAGAATTTTGAAACTAAAACAACTGAACATTTAAGCAAAAGCTTTCATATGTTGTTTAATTAAATGAAACTTTAATCTCTAGTATAAAGAAAGTGGTGTCAGATGGGGGCAGGGTGGGATGAGCTCCCCCCTAGCTTCCTCTAGAGCCACCTCTAATCATTTCACTAGTTTTTATTTCTTTAACAAAATATATCTTTTAACTAATCTGAAAAAAAAAATATATTTTAGATGTTTCAACTGCCTTGAATGCAAAGGAATATTCCACAAAAAATTTCTATCAAGAAGCATATTAGTTATGTTATATTATCATGTGGTAGAATTCTCTAAATGCAAGATAAATAGGAAAATTTTCTTCTCCTAATTAGATCCAGATGCATAAACCGGTCACCACGTATTTTGGTACACCTTTAAATCATGTTAGGGACAGTTTAAAAGGGATGTTCCCCGCAGGGTGAAAGGGAAATGGGCATATGTTGTCCAAATTGATCGGCAATTGGTGAAGCAATTGGCATACCGTCTTCAAACAATTCATTAAAAGACGATGTTTTTCTAAATTTTAATGGTTTGCTTGTTCAGAAAGTAGATTTAGTTAATGGTGAAATATCGCATGAAAACACGACATTTTTCCGTCAAAAGGAAATTACCAAGGAAAAAAAAAAGACTATCAATTAATACAGATGGAATAAGAAAACACCATTGTTTGAATTCATTTATTGTTTCTAGCTATGGGTGACGGCACGAGAATATTAGCAAAGCGGGGTAGGGGCATGTTCCTTTTCCGCTTTCGAACCCTTTTATCAATACTTTTTTCTTTACATGTGTTTTTTTTAAATTTATTTATCTTATAATAAGCAAAAAATTAAGCGAAAAAGTATTAATGTTAAGTTTAAGTCACATTTATTATAAGGTTTATGGAAAATTCTTTGGATGTTGCATTGAGTGTTGAATTTAGGGGGTGGTATTATCACCCCCCAAGAACAATGAGATTTCCCCCCGGAAGATTTGAGATTTTGTGTTTTCATTGGTCAAAAAGTGCAATCCTCCCCACTCCCCCGGAACTCTATAATGTCCCCCCCCCCCCCCGACATCCCGGTGCTATAGAAATCCCTCACGGAGAAAAGTGTCTGAATTCAACTCTGATTGTGTTTAAATCCGCTAATTTCTGACACATTTGCGAAATAATTTTTCTCTATAAAGGTATAAAATCTGCAGGTATGGTTATTTAAGCTCAAAGCATGTTACTGCGTTTTACGTTTTACAAGACTGTCTTCAAATCTGAACAAGCTACTTCATGAAAAAGATTTATTGATAAATTTGCAGGCAATCAGGCTTTAAGGAATGGAATAGCGTTTTACGTTTTTCTATAACAGTAAACAATCTATCAGAACATGATGGCAAATTTGAAGTTGTAGACTGATATTTTTATCTCATAAGCACTGAGAAATGATAGTCATTGTGTAACAATTGGTTATAACTCAAGATATATTAAATTTATTGGAAAACGGAGAACGTTTTTCGATTCTTAGGCACATAAATGTGAGAAACTGAAATTTTCAGACAAATAGGAAAGAAAATTAGTTCTTGAATGTGTTAGGAATATTCATATTGTTGAGGCAAAGAAGAATATTTTTTTGAGCTCGAACAAATGAAGGAAATGCATGATAATGAATAGTCACCTACATTTATTGAAAACTGTTAATTTGTCACGAAAATGTGTGGTGTTTACATTATCGAAAATTAGCCACTGTGCTCATTTTCTGAAATGAGATCGGGCATCGAATTTCAGGAAACGCATATAAAACGTACGCTACAGCCTTCTCACCCACCCACCCCTCCCTAATAAAAATATTTAAGAATATGAAGGTTAGAATTATAATATTTTTTTCCCCAAAAAATTTAATAAATCAAGGTATGTCTTGAAAATATGAAATTTATATATTTATAATAATTCATATTTCAAAGAATATAATCATATGCAGAATTTAAAGTTGAATTCTTGCGAAATCTTACTTTCTATTGCGAATGGTCAGCGGGAAATAAAATATTAATAAAATTAAATGAATTAAAAATACAAAGGATGTTTACACATTTTTGTAACGATTTTCACTTTCTCTATGATGAAAAATTAAAAAAAATAATAATAATAAAAATAAAACCGATATGGTATCAATTCGGAATAGGATTTAATTATAGTCTGCATCATTAAAAACATTTACTTTAAAATGTCTCGGGAAAATAAACAATGGATCGAAGGCTATGTGCAGAGGGTGTTCACTCATTTTCGTAAAGATTGTGGGAAAAGAAATATGTAAACAAAGATGAGATTTTTTTTTTCTAATGTGTTCAGTCTGATAGCCCTTTTATTAAATTATCACATTGCATATTGATTTCTAAGATAAAAGAGCTTTTCTTAATATACCAAGGTTGATTTTGTTCCACTCCTCATTATATTCCAGAGTTCATCTAACGTTTTGGAGTGCCGCTTATAAAGAGCTTATTTTAAAATTCCAAATGCACAGTCATCCATAAAATATATGTCGGGGACTTGGGTGGGATGTATTTAAATGGAATAGCCGCCATTCCGATTTCATTTCTCATTTTTTGTTTCTAAAAATATAGCAATAGATTTAGAGGCATGGATGATAGTTTTACCCTGATGGAACTAAACACAATAAAGAGTGTATGGGTAAGGTGATGAAATGTCTTCTTTGAATACAAGTGTTAAAACGTAATACTGGTAGCAACCCAGTACATTTTGACTTTTTTCTGCTTTCCTTATTTTAAGTTTTTGTTATAAGAAAATTCAGTAATAACTATAAAACCTTTATCAAAACTTTCCTTGTTTTCTCTGAACCAAACTTTTAGGAGTTTTCTCCTTTTTTTCGGTAGTAAATCGATCTTTTTCCATTGCAATCAGATAAATAAATCTAAACCTCAACAATTGTAACTACATATTTCCATGTTTCAAATGCCAAATTATTTTCATAGAACAATCTGTACATAGACTTACACTGAGAAACATGTTTTCACATTAGGCGGTGAACATCATGATTTTTTGTTTTGGTTAACTGTAAATCAGATTTCATAATTTTATTTACAGTTCGCATACAGATGCTTAAAGGTAGTTCTTTGGGGGGCTAGATTTTCTTTTAAAACATGAGATGTGACTTTAAATATAAAAAGCATTGAAAGTACCTTTGGTGGGTATAGAATTTTAAATTTCTTCGCAGTCAATATATAAACTTTGACGTTTCTTTTCTTTATTAATTATGTCCCTTATTTTACGTGTAGCAATCTCAAAACTCTGCTTTTCACAGCTTTTTTTAATAATCAAATAAGAGTATTTCACTTCATAGTCTACTATCTATTGTTTTTTTTTGTTTTTTTTTTCCAGAAGCATTTTAAAACAAAGAATGCGTTTAATGATGCAGGCAGACTATAATTAAATCCTATTCTGAATTGATGCCATATAGATTTTATTTATTTTTTCATTTAAATTTAAATCATAGAGAAAGTCAAAATCGTTACAAAAATGTGTGAACACTCTCTGCATTTTAATCATATTTTAAACATGATTTAGAAAGTTACTATTTATACTTTACGGAGATATTATATAATCAGAATTATGTTTGCTTGCTACTTTTATAATATTTCTGAATAGACGACTGAATTGAGATCAGACACTCTAATATAATAATTGTAAAGTACAACCTAAATCAGTGTTCAATGCATTAATTTTCTTCATTTTAGTATTCATTTAGTCATTATAACTAATAATATTTTTAAAATTTGTCTTAACACCAATTAATAATTTTTACTTATTATACCAATTTTGAATTTAATCGGAAATATTTTTAATCGCTACATTTTCCAAAATAGGCTCAATAAAGTAAACACAATTGTAGGCTCTGAGAATTTGAAAATACCAGGCTAATTGAATGTGCAGCGCTTGAGTTTTCTTTATTAAAATTTGAATGAAGTTACTGTTTTATGAGATATTGGATACAATCTATGTTTTACATTAAATACAGTAAAACCTACTTAGACAAAATCCCACAGGATGGGAGAAAATTTTATTTTAGATAAGTTGTGCCCTTAACAGGTACACCGCCCCTAATTGTTTTATATTCTTTTCCCCGGTTCATACAGATTTCTTTATAGCGAGGTTACGCTATAGGCGGGTTTCTTTATAGACAGGCCTGTTTTCACAGGTTTTACTGTATTTAATTTGCATAAGGGATATAAATTGTTAAAAGATGTTAGCCCTACCAAACTTTTTCAGATCCCTCCCCCCCTTGACATGACTCGCTGGTTACGGCCCTGAGTGGGGTATGGAATAAGGTAAGAGAAGGGAATTTTTTTCATCCTGAAGTTTGAATAATAACACTCTTTGTGGTACAAAGTATAAATATTTCTGTATGTTTGGATAATAATGAATAATGAAATTTAAACTGTTATTTGTTGAAAAATGAGATTTTTGAAAAAGATATTCTACATTAGTTCTTTAAATTCTTCTTCTAAATAAGAAAATACTAATATTGCTATTAGAAAATAAAGTAAATTTTCAAGACATTTATTTATTTATTTTTTTTTATTTGCCTGTTAATGATAGAATATAACAAATCAAATATGCAGATTTACTAGATAAGTGTATTTAACATTTTTTGCGTCTCAATCCCAGTTAATATATTAATTAAACTTAATGTTTATTTTTTTTTTTCAATTGACATAAGAAAGTCAACAAATTCAAAAGAAGAAAAAAAAACGGAAGATTCTTTTCAGTTAAAAAAAAATCTCAGTGGCCGATTAATGAAATGTAACTTAAAACTCTAGTTTATACCATGTGAGGTACGGCGTAATTAAGAGAAGGTTAATTTTATTTTTAGTTATTCCCCCTCCCTCAAGTTTTAATGATATTCTTTAGCGAGCTCATTAAACATGATTTTATCATTGGATGTTGATGAATAATGAAGTGTAAATTATTATTAGTCAGAGTAAGAGATTTTGGAAAATAAATTTATAGATGTCAATGTAAAACAAGATATACGTGGGTGGTTCAATAATTATTGTTCCTGGTGTATATAAAATACTTGTACTACGATGGTTGCTGTGGAATATCGAAGCCTAATGTCTTAGATGCCTATTTGCTCAATTTCAGAACCGTAGTTGCTATATTCAAATAGTTTTAGAGGGAGGAGAGAAAAGGGGTGGGTGGGGGTTAAAGGCTATCTTTAGCTTATTGGGCTAGATTTGTGACAGTGGATGAGACGTAACTATTGTCGTTTGGACTCGGGATCATAGCGATGTACCCACATCCCATCCACTGTCACAAATGTAGCTCCATAAGCTCCAAACCAGCATTTCAGCTTCACTCCCCCCCCCCCTCCTTAAAAACTCCCTAAAAAATAGGTCTTTAAAACTTCACCCCTCTCTCCAAAACTATATTAATATAGCAGCTACGGTTCTGAAATTGAGCATATAGGCATTTAAGACATTAGGCTTCGATATTCCACATCAACCTTTGCAGTAAAAATAATTTATATACACTAGGACAATAATTATTGAACCACCCTCGTAAATATTATTATCAGAGCGTAACCGAAAGTTAATTTTCAGGCAATTAATATTTCTTTTTTCTCGGTAAATTAGTGATAAAGTTCACGTTGATATACCAGATCTACATGCGCGCATTTTCTAAATTTTAGGATTCAGTTATTTAATATTAGTTAATGTTTTTTTTCGGTTCAAATGACATAACGGAAGACAGATACAAAGCATTTTGATATAGTTTAATGAAGTATGTTTTTTGGATCGAAAAGACGAGGAAAAAATAAAACTAAGCAGATTATTTTTCAATCAAAATCTCAATGATAAGTTAATTAAATGTGATTTAACATTTTATCTAGTATTAAAAAAATCGCAATAAAATACAAAAACTACTTTTAACAAATATTTCACAAAATGAAATGCGGCCAAATTCAAAGTAAATAGCCAAATATGGAGTTCCCGAAGATTTGGAAGTATGCGGTTACTTCTCCGGATCCCTTTTACAAAATAGCAACTTCAGATGCTGACATGATCCATGCGAAAATAATTACCTGTTGTTGCAACATCGGCCCCACATCAGCTTTGACACTGATTGCATTCACACCTTGCGCGGCTTAATAAACGCAGTGATACGATGAAGGCCACTATCGATTAGCAGTGCCTTAAAAAAATATTGATACAAAGAGAAGGAAGTCGCGGGTAATTGACAAGCAATATAGGACGAACATGTGTGGGTGGGATGTAACCGTAAAATTTCTGACAGAGAAAAAATACGTTTTTATTTTTTATTTTTAAAGAAATATTGGGGGTAGGGGGGGGGAATTTCAAAAGATTTTTTGGATTTCATTTCCTGTTTTTAAATCGAAAAAACGGTTTAAAATGCTTTCAATCAAAATCAAATTAAGATTTTTTGTCTTCTTTATACTCGTATAAAAATTTTTGATGCTCTAATTTAAATAAGTACTAATTATAAATAATTAAATTAGAATTTGGGTTAGATATAATTTGCTAGGTATTCTAACTTTGACTTGCGTTTTTCATTCAACCATAAGAAGAAACAAATTTTCGTAAAACATTGATAAAATTCAAAATTTTTAACCTTAAGAACGATAAAAATTTAGACATAAATATTCAGACTTATTTACGAAATATATTTACGATTATTAGGATAATTAAAGAGTAATTCTGCTTGTTTTCCCAAAGCCTTAAAGAATGGATATTATTATGATATTAAAGTTTATCTGTGAACACTGGAAAAGCTGACAATGCAGAACAACTCATAAGACGGTCCACGTATTTGTAAGTTTTGGTATTTAAAAATCCCGATTTCTCAAGATATATTCTTATATTTTTATTTAACTTTTCAAATGCTATGAAAAAAATTGCTTCGAAATTTAAAAACTAACCAAGTTAAGTCCGGTTACAAACTGGTAACCGCCATTGGCAATGACTCTAAACGCGCTTTTCTGGAACCGTATTTTCTACAACATTGTTGAAATTATTACGCGTAAAAATGGAACGATAAACATTAAATTCGGTACAGATATTCTTACAGTTATTTAGCTTTTGACATACATTTTTTAATCCGATTATAATAGCGGTATAACTGGAGCCGTTATTGAAAAGAAAAATAATATTTTATTTTCAATGAATTAATACACTTTCCACTAAAGTTGAAAAGTGTTTAAAAATTCAGTTTGTCTGGTCGTCTGTCTGTCCACGCTCTAACTCTGGTGAATATACTCGGATTTGCATGCAACTGATATATGTTAATGATAATTACCATGGCATGTTCGGTATTGCATATGAAGTAAGTAGCATTAATAGTTCATTTACAGGCTCACTCAAAAGAATTCTGTTACATTATGGTTAATGGGGAAAAATCGTTTGCAGAGTATTTTAATGACATTACACAGATTCATATTAAATGTATGTTTTATTTTATGAAAATCAGATTTTTAAAATTTAGATCATTTCAAATACATTCAAATGGATATAAAATAAAGAATTTCACTGCAAGATGATTACTGTAGAATAGTATTTGTCGCATTCATTGCATTCATAGCATTTGTCGTTCATTTACAGGGAGACACAAAACAAATCTGTTACAGTACTGTCTTTGAGTACTAATTGCTGGAAGTGCGCTTTCAATGTCGGTATGCGCTTTTAAATTTAGCATTTTTTTGCATGTTACTCGTTGTGTATAAATTCTATACCTTGTATACAGGGCTGCGCAAAAGCATTCACGTACCATTCTCCTTATTAGGGGAAATTGCTGAAGTGGAAGTTTCAACTAAGATATGTATTTTCAAACTGAACTAAATTTTTTGGCATGCATGTAGTTAATAGATACACACACACACACACACACATATATATATATATATATATATATATCATATACAGGGCTGTTCAAAGAATTCGGAAAATTTGTCTGTCTGTAGATGGGAATTGCTGAAATTGGGATTTAAAATGTATAATGCGTTTCCAAATAGTTCAATTAAACATCATATTTCAAACTTTTAAACGATGGAGTTTTGTTACATTATTTTGAATGTGTTGGAAAGTGTTTCATAATCTATGCTTGACGCATGATTTTTCTTTCTTGTTTTATATGAAGTGATGATCTGAATTTAAAAGATCTGATTTTCATGAAATTCAACATACATTTAATTGAAGTTGTTCAGATTAAACTTGAAACATGGCATTTTATATATAATTATTGTATTGTTTTATATATTAAAACTCTAATTAATAATTTCAGTTCATTGCAAAATTGGCATATTTGCGTATGTTTGAAATTAAATATAGCACCTGTTCAATTTTAGAGAAAAGTAAGACATGATCTGGATAGCCCAGTGGTCTGAGAGTCCGTTTAAGCTGTGAATTTTTGAAGAGACCGAGGGCTCGGTGCCAACGCTCGGCAGACAGATTTCTGTAACATTTTTTGGCGATAATTCATTTCAATAATGTCATATTTTATTTCAGGAGGAGAAGTTATATGTTTTGTATTTCTTTTCGTTATTATTATTCGAATGCTTTATAAGTAAATAAAATTTAACACGCAACAATATTTTTAAAAAAAATACTAATTTCATACTAAAATTATTTAAGCTAAAATGTTTTGCATGTAATTATCCATTAAGTATGTTAAAGGGATGTATATATTTTGTTCTATCGTTTCTGACCATTATCAAGAATATATGGGTCATTCTCCCAAAAGTGTACATTTTCAATAAAAAATTTTCCCGTAAAAAAATTTTGCTTTTCAAGACAAATGTTATCATTTTTAGAAACTTATCACTTACTGCAAGTAAAAATCAGCAATGGCCTTGATACATTATATATTTTTTTTTCAGCAACACAATTTTTTTACTAACATCATTCACGGCAGCGACCTTTATGCTACAGTTATGTTTGTGTAGCAAGACAAAGCATAAAAACTATTTATTCTATTAGATATATAACTTAGGAGCAATTCTATGTAAGAATGCATAATTAATTTATTTGGAATGGATATAAAAAAACACAAAAAATTCATCTCCCATCTGGAGCTTCTTTTCATCACCCATCTTTTGTATGTTATTCAACTCTTCTATTTTAAAATTGTGAAACATTTTTTTTTTTTTTTTTTTTTTTTTTTTTTTTTTTATTTACAGTCATTGTAAATTCTTGTTAAGCATTTTTCTCTGAAATATACATTTTCAAAATTAAGAGATTCACGGTGATTATAATCACGGAAGTGAAAAATGTGTTCTAAATATTAACATACATATTTATTTTTTTGAGAATTTATTTTTTTAGTTCTTTAAATCAACATCTGTTGATATAATTACATAAGCAATCTTTAAACAAATATCTTAGAGTTGATTTAGTCACCTTGAATTTTCAGTTTGCGGATGTGAGAATCTCCAATAACCATGGTTGCTTTTTTATAACAAAATCTGATACTTGACTATAAAACAAATTTCTGACTTATAATTTAACAACGGCAAACGTACTGGCTAACTTTAGCATCATGGGAAACAAAATATGATGATAATTTTGCCATTTTTTTTAACATGAAAATGCAGCTTAATGATTGATTCATGGAGGTGAGAATTTATTGTGTGACACTCCTTTCTGTACACAGAAAATAAACAAAAATACAAAGAAAGTAATGAACTATGCTAATTTACTTGCTCTTTAGGTAATAGTAGCTAGAATAATAATTATTTAAGTAAAATGGTTTCAATTAAACAAGTAATCAAACTTTTTCCTTGGTAACATTGGTGTGTGACATGACACGGAGGTGAGATCTCACATACTGTGTTCTAAGAAATAAAAAATATAAAGTAATTATAAAATAATGCATGCACACGACGCATTTAGTTTTCTTTCACTTTCAATAGAAAACATAAATTAATTCAAAAATGTTCATGTCAAATACTGAAAAAGGCTTTTCTACTGGAACGGTACACTTTTTGGCGATTGGCCCATATATATATGTGTGTACAAAGAAAAGTTAGTCATTCTTTTCCGTAAAAAGAAAAGAAAAAAAAAAAGAAAACAGAAAAATATTCATATAAGAATTATAAAATTCAAGTAATTAAAAATATATATTATAAATGAAGCAGATAACCTCAAGTTTTAAGTTTAAGGTTTTAGAATGAGACTGATAAAAATAAAGTTAATGAAAACTTTTAATGGTCGTGTAGTAAAAAAAAAAAGAATTAAAAAACACTAAATATTGTTATTTTTTTAAATAAAAATACGAGACTGTAGTAAGTAAAAATAAATGCTCCACCGAATATTTTCAGTTAAACTTCTTATAAAAAGCAAGCATAATTGGTTATAAATTACAAACTTTACATTCTTTCACTTCATTGAGTAGGTTTAGAGAATCTACAACTTAGCAAGTTGTAGGTTCTCTGTATAGGGTAGACTGATAGCTCAATCTCTTGCCTTAAATCTATAGAAATCACCTATACAATATACCAGTTCATCAAAATTTATACACTTAATTAATTTAAAAGCAACTAATTAAAAATTCGAGCAATTTTTTAATGAACCGCTCAAGTTGTTTACCGTGAAGTCTCAACGGGTACTATCTAGTTATTATATGTAATAAGACGACATCTATGTAAGAAGCTCTTTGTATTCGTCATATATAACAAGATCAGTTCTCCTAGGCTCAAATTCCGTTAATTTAAAAGGAAGTAATTGATTATCCCCATTTTTTTTTTATCTTGAAAAAAAGTATATGTTTTGCGATAATGAACTTTAGAACTTCTAACAAGAACTGCCCCTGGCTACTTAAACCTTTCCTCATCATTACATTGAAGGATTTCATCAACTTCATCAAACATTCATTCCAGATTCTTTGACGGTAAATCGCATTATCCGGGACAATAGAAACCCAAGCACCTTTCCAACCCGTTTGCAAATGAATACTATTTGAAGCAGTAGATTTCGTGCCCTTTTTTCTGTCTTTGTGTTTCCTCAACTCGTGTGAGTCAGCTACGCCAGTGACTGAAGGGTTCCATTGCACAGTCGGCAAATGTGTGTGTACGCAAAGGGGACCCGCTCAAACGGAATTACTTTGGGTTATAATTCAGATGGAAATTTTCTACAATGGAGGAGTTAAATGAAGGAAATGTGCAAATATTTGCAAATACTAAAGAGTAAAGTACAAACGCGATGGATGATTTATGTACATTTTGCAAGAGTATTCCTTGAAAAATGCTCTTTTATCCATATAGTATATATGTATATCTCCAAAGAGAAACTTTTTATAACTTAAGAGACACAGTTTCATACAAAATTAAAGGCTACATAAGATTTCTCTAACAGTAAATGTGAGGCGCTGATTTTAGATGTTAGCTAAAAAATCCATGAGGTTATGTTGCTATGATTTTTTTTTTCCCATTTGTATAAGTTCAAATATCAAACAGTATATAAAAATTAATTTTGTAGCCGTTTAACAACCACTTTATCATTCACATGTTCATAATAAATAGCATAATAGTATTTCCATTGCTGCCAATCTATAAAGAATATATTCATAACAAATCAATTAAAGAAATTCAATTTTCTTAAGGAACAAATTTCGGCGATGATCTTTAAGAAATTGCAGTTTAGTTTTTGTTTTAAGGACCAAAATTATGCACTGTGAAATGAAAAACAATTGGCAATATTTTATCATTATTTTCATGGAAAATGTTTCATGTACAATCTAAATTAAATATATATGTATAGATATATACATAATACATATGTATCCATATTTTTGAACCAGTTTAGGATGAGAATAAGAATAAAATATTTCCTTTGCAAACTTTTTCTAGGTTCAAGTACATTTGAAAAAGACAGTATATATATTTGACTAGTTATCTATAACAGTACTAGTTTAAAAAATTTTTGTATGTACATTTATACATTTAGTTAAGTACATATGAAGAATCCATCGAAAGTTTAAAAGCCATATTGACCTAAATTCGATATTGAAAGCTTTATATAGCAATAAACTGAAAGACAGAAAATTTTGCTTTTAAAAAAAAAAAAAAAAAACGAGAATTTACATATATTTTTTTAGAATAATTTAATTAAATTTGTTCTGCGTGTTCTCATTTTTAGTATAAGCTATTTATCAAAGAGAAAAAATTTTGTAAGCTTTCTGCTTCTGAAATAAGGGAAAATGTACAAATTTCGTATGAATATTAGATAGCATAAACAAGGTTGTCGAAATAAAATTTCTGTACTCAATATGCTGCATAGGGTATTGTATGAGCCATAATGACTTGAAATTTGGTCAACAACACACTTCGGATCATGCGCTCTAGCTTTATTTATTTATTTTTATTTTTTAAATAGTGCAAATAAAGATGTGAGAAAGTTTTTCCGCAAGTGAGATGCTCTTATATCAACACTGGAAATCTCGCTATTCTCTGGGAGAAACGCCTCAATAATAAGAGTTACTAAGGCTTTCAAGGTCTTTCAAGGTTGGTATTATCATCCGCCTTTGAAAGTTGGTATTATTATCGGTCTTTCAAGGTTGGCATTATTATTGCGTACACTATTATTGCGTATTTTATTTGTTAATCAAGGTGAACATGAAGTTCAATGATTACAGTTTAGGCTATATTTATAATATTATAATTTATAATTTTATAATCGTGCTTCTGTATGAGAATAGTGAGATGCTCAGATTGTGCTCAGATAGACGTTTTTGCGCGAACTATGGCAAACTTTCATTTCAGAACTTGACGATACTCGCGTAGACGAGTCAGTAAATAAAGCATTAGATTGTTGACAATGACATGCTCGGCAAAATCTTTGGCAATTCTTTTCGTCCAAAATAGTCAACCAATCAAATTTTATATTCCATATGTGCGGCTCTCATATAGTATTGGGTCTTATGCATCGACGATCTTCAAACACTTTCTGTGGAGCTCCTGTCATTTATTCTTATCAGAATTATTGTTTGCCGGAGCTCCATTTCTGCAAATCACGTTTCACACTCGTGAAATCGCTTTTTTCGTCTTACAGGCTGTCTGTGTCTATTGTCTTGGTGTCATTTCGTAATTTTTTTTAATGGTACTTAAGTGTATGATCTGAAATATTGATTTCTGAATTATATGCCATTGAAAATGAAGACTATACGTGGCGTAGTACAATAAAAAAGGGTAAAACCACCTTTTAAGTGCACGAACTTTTTTACATTGCATACCAGTTTTGGTAGTACACAGCGTACCGTCACCAGTGCAAAGAAAGGTAGACTTTTGCCCATATATATATGGAGGAGAAGCGGGTTTAACGGGAACAGAATTATCCTTCCTTTAAACCTATTATATGAATCTGCTTCTCTCCCATATATATGGAAAAAATTCATCCCTGATGACGGTACGCTGAATGCTACCGAAAGTAGTCTTCAATAATCAGAAAAGTTCTGGTGCTTAAAACTTTATTTTATGGAGCTATATAATAACGTTTACAAACTTTAAGAGGTGGTAGAGCACACTATAATAAAACAAATTTTGTACTGGAAGCCAGGAACGCAATCTGCTAGCGCAGTCAAAATTACAGATTGCTTCACTTCAATTTGAGCCCAGATATTTGGTCAAAATTTTAACAATAATGAAGATATTTTAACGATATTTTCAACAGAACTAAGTCGCTGTATGCAAAATGTAATTAAATGAAGAAAAGTGTTAGAAGTACATAGTAATTCGACAGGCCAAGCATCCAATGTCAATTGTAATCCGAAAAGGAGTCGTCTAATTTAGAACTCATTGGAGGCGGTTGACTGCCACTTTTACATCTTTGAAGAAGACATTATCACGCGATCTGGTAAAAAGGGCCGCCATCCGTTTCAATCAGAGCTAAATTAGACTGGCCACTTTTCGAAATGTTGTTGACATTTCATACGGTGCCCCGAACGAATTAATGTAACATTTTTAGGACTTTTCGGGATTTCATCGCATTTTGGACAGAGAAAGTTAATTCCGTTGTAAATAACGTTAAAATATCTTCACTATTGTTAGAGTTATGGTCAAAAATCTCGGATAAATTAAAGTGAAGCACCTTGTAGTTTTAAATGAATAAGTAGATTGCAACCCTGGTTTTCTATATAAAAACTGCTTGTTGTAACGTACTCTACACCTCTTAAAATTTTGAATGTTATACTGAAATACTCTGTATATCGTTATGAACAAAAATATATCTACCCTATATATATAAAATCCTAATGAAACGAATTTATGAAACGGAAGTATGAAACGGAAGTATGAATCGACTGATTAAACAACTGATTATGTTTCACGGCGATTTCTCCTAAAATAGGGAATACTTTGCGATTAAATTAACACCAAAAATCAATATTGATCCGCAGATTTCAAAACTGGTATTAGAATTTTTAAATTTGAATTAGTTTTCGAAATATTACTTTTTTTTCTAATTTTATATACATTTTTTTAATGATGGCAACTAAAATTTTAACCAAACAGATATATATATTTTTTATTTAAGAAAAGGTTGACATGGTAACCCGGCTATTGTTGTTTATTTGATAATAAATGTTCATTTACTTTTATTTCTTTTTACAAATTATATAAATTATTTTGTTCTATGATTATTAATTATTTTTTTTAATAGTTCCTTTAGAAAATAACAGAAAATAATTAAGAAATACAGTACTACTGAGTTATTCTGTCGACCAATTTCGCCAAATTATAAAAATCGCCAAAACACTCGCCAAATTATACAAATTGACTTAATTTTTATTTTAAATAATGAAAGAACAAATAAATTAGTATAACATCAATAAATATACGAGTAAAACGTCGAAATAAAAATCACTTGATGACGTAAACACGTGTAACTTGCTTAAAGTCAAGTGAATGTGACATTTACGATCAACCATTATTGGCATTTAATCTTACAGTTTGGCGATAGATTTTTGGTCTTCGGGATATCTAAGGAATACCAAAAATGCATATGTAACTGGTATTTGAAAACGAGGTTTTCGCCAAATTTTCGTAAAAAAATAAAAATCACGCCAAACCTGCGGTGTGTATCTGGCCAAATATTACCACTCGAAAAAAAAATGCTAACTGGCGAGTTGAAAAAATGCTATTGGCGAGATTTGCATCCTGCTAGCGTAACAGTACCTAGAATTGTTTGCGACCATGGCAACTTTTATGTAGTTTTATTCGAAAAAAAAATTGATTTTTTAATCAAAATGGAAAACTTACGGTCCCATATTGGCGCGATTTTTTTTTCTGACGCCAGTGTCATATACGGAACGGGCACATAACTGGCGCCAAAGTATCGTTATTTTGCTTGATATGGTAAGCCGGATGTTGCTGTTTATGCTGTTGATGCGTTCCCCAAATTGGCGTCGTTAAAAAATCACGCCAATATGGGACGTATATGAAATCTTTGCCAAACTTTCATATGAACGGCGAAGGGATCAGACCGTATTTGTTTATGGCAGTTGACGACTTGAACTATTATAATATAGATGAAATGATGGCCATAGAATAATATTTGACGACTTATCACCTGTGCCTGGCTAACATTAAAGTACCAAAATGGCACATAGAGTATAAAAAGCGAAGTGGTCCGCCTGGAACTGTTGATGATAGTAACATGACTTCGGCTATTGTTATAGAGATTGTTTTAAAATACCGGAAGACAATGACTCTTATACTTAATTTATTTTATTTTAGCTTCTTTCCAAATGTTTAACTGATCCTCTTTAATCGAAAACAAAAACAACCATTGGATGTCTTAACAGCAACTGATTCGCCCTTAAATTTTTGCAATCAAAGGGAAGTGAATGGAAATCCGTTTACAGGGAAATCTGCACAGCTTTTTTCAGTATAATTCAATCTTCTCTAATATTTTAAAACCCCATCAGATTAGCGTGTTTATAGATTCTGCGGTGTCTGAACGGGAGTTGACCAGCGTAGCTTGCATGGGGCAGAGCCCCCTAGTTTAACGTATATATATTTAATTACAACCGTATTTCATGCATAAAAATAAGAAAACGCGCGATAAAAATTTAATCGTGCCTATTTTCTCGTTTTCTAAATGAACAAGAATGAATAATTGCTTTAAAAAAATTTATTTAGCCAATAATAAATGAAATTGGTAATAATTCTTGCATAAGTTAAGAATAGTAACCGTTTCTTTTTCTCCCCTCTTCCTTGCGTGAAAGTTCAGTTTTTTTTGTTATTGTTTTAGATAAATTATTTTATCGGCGATTTCATGGAAAGTTCAAAAGGTAAAGTTACCCCATACAGATTTTTAAATCTTTGGGAATTTTTTATCCTGTGTTAAAAAAAATAAAAATAAATAAACAACCATGTGAAATCACTCCCATCATAAATTCCAAAGCCCCACCAGTGGCCGAGAGGTTCTGCTCTCGAAGCTGGTAGACGGGAGGTGCTGGGTTCGATCCCAATCGCGCCCGTCGGCCTAATCGTTCGGAGTTTTCGTGGTTTTCTTCGGACCATGGATTTCCATGCGTAGATACGAGTTAGGTTGCCTTAGAAAGACCGCCACGGAGGGAACTCCCCTCTTAGGGCCTATATCCCTAGTGTTAATAATTGGCCGTCATAAACACAACCAACCACAACCAACCATAAATTCAAAAAAATATAGATTACCTCTATGAAATCAAAATTGGATTTGTTACTTTCACGCCTGTCCTTGTTTTTCCACTCCTTATAACACTAAATTCACTGCTCCAAAATAATTCGAGGCGTATTTTCACGCCTTGAAAAACATCCTAGCAATTTCTCTGCAGTGTTGAATTCAGATACACCCGGGAGGGCTTTTCCGGAGGGGACATTATAGAGTTCCGGGGTTGGGGGAGAATTACACTTTTTGACCATTGAAAACACAAAATCTCAAATCTTCTGGAAGTCATCTCATTGCTCCGGAGAGGAACCTACCCCCTCGGGCCACCCCCTCAATTCAACACTATGTATCCCTGGTTATGACTCAGACATCGCCCTTACAGAACCCGTTGAATTGGGGAAGTCTAATTTCGATAACTTTGTGTTTTAAAAAATTCATTGAAAAAGTCTTTTAGTTGCGTAAGAGTCCTAATCATATTCTGCATATATTATAATTTTCTACATGTGAATGTTATTTCTCAAGAAAGACGCGGCCCAGCAGAAATGATTTGTTATTGATTATTCTATACAAATATTTAATCATTTTTTACTATGCACTATTTGAGACATTTTAACATCTGTTTAACTTTCAGATAGAAGACTTAATTTTGGTTGAGAAATCTGTTTTGAAACAAAAGCTTGTAATACATTGACCGCCAAGCACACAAGTATGTTTTTCGATATGAAACACTCATAGTACCACCATCTTGGTTTATACATAAGTTATTATGCCACAAAATAAAGCAAAAACATTGTATGTAACATACATTTGTACATATTTCTTTCAAAAGTCAAACGTCATTACTGTTAATTAAAGCGTTCAAAGAGGATGTTATTTTAACAACCCAGCTTTCAGAATATAGTGCGGACGCCAATTATGAACTTATGAACTTAAAATGTACATAAAGAAGTCAATTAACCTCTTAAAACTCAAATAATTTATTTACCGGTAAAGCTTTTTACCTTCTTCCATAAAAATATTCAAAACATACAATTTATAATTCACGTTACATGATATATAAAAGTTATCACTAGAATAAAAGATGAGAGGATAATAAAAAATAAATAAACATGGATAATAGATTTAACATCCTCCCACCTTTTGATTATATTATAATCAAAACTTCACATTAAATAAATAGAACATTTAGATAAACATCATAAATCAAGTCTTTCTGGAATCTCTATCATTCTACCAGATCTCGTCTTTTTAATTTGTGACTCGTTTTTTGGAAGCTCAACCTGATTTTCATTTAAAGTTGGTTTAGGGAAAATGCTTTTGGTAAAATCCACTGATGACACTTCCAGAGAGTAAATTCTTTGAATAGGCCGAATCATCTGCAAATGAGACGTTTGTAATTTCAAAAGATGAACTTTTCCATCTTTGCCCCGAATGAGCTCTGTAACTCGTCCTAATGGCCAATTGATCCTTTTCTTGTTATCTGCTCGCACAAAGACTATATCTCCTAAAGCAATTGAACGTTGCAATCGTCTTCCATTTGGTCGTTGGATAAGGAAACCCAAATATTCTGATCTAAATCGATTTCTGAGCTCTTTTTGCAGTTCTTGCCTATAATTCAGTCCTCTAGTGAGAGAACATTCCTCAACCGCATCAACGTCTGGTAAACCACATTCATGAATATCTTTCAAAAAGATGTCCGGTGATATGGGTTTGATGGACTCTTTCTCAGACATGTAAGTTAGTGGTCGCGAATTTATAATGCTTTCGCTAATACAAGTATCATCTCTTCATAGTTCCAACAGGCTTGTCCTAAGACTCTTTTTAATAGATCTTTCATCAATATGATGAACCTCTCCCAACATCCGCCCCACAAAGCAGAAGTCGGAGGGTTGAATTTCCATTTGATAGATTTTATTGCTCTATACTTCTGTATGCGATTCCAGTTCAATCTTTTAAAACAATTGAATGCACCAACAAAATTGGAACCGTTGTCGCAATATATAACAGAGCATCTTCCTCTGCGAGATACAAATCTTCCCAAAGTCATTAAAAATGTTTCTGTAGAAGCTGAAGTCACAAGCTCCAAATGCACAGCTCTGTAGATAGCACATGTAAATAAGATAACCCAACTCTTCTGTTTATTTTTAAGAAACAGAAGGACAGCCAGATCTATGCCGATAATCTGAAATACTGCTGCATTTTTCACTCGATTTTCTGGAAGAGAAACTGGAGAAGATTCTAAATTCTTCGAATTAAATCTTTTACAAATGGTACATTTTGATAGAACAGAGCTCACAGTTCTTCTTCCTTTCAAAATCCAGTATTTTTCTCTAAGCAAATTTAGAAGAATCTGAGGACCTGCATGACAATTTTTGCGGTGGTATTTTTAAAATTAATCGTTTGACAACTTCATGGTTTGAGTGTGAGGAAATCCATATTGTCTTGTCTATACGTAATCTTAGTCTTTACACGTATTATGTTTTGTTCAACCTTAAACGTCTCCAGAGTTTTGAATCTCCCCTCACTTTCATAGGAAGAACATTCCTTTTGTATCATCCAAAATATTTTCGTTTCTACTCTCTTAAATTCAAGATTTGTCAATTTTCCTTTGATCTGTTCCTTTGGATTAGAAGAATTATATCTGAAACGAAGTATCCAACCAACAAGACGTACGATTTTCTCATAACTGGAAAAATACTGGTAGTACCAGTTTTTCTCTGGACTTTCATCAACATTTACTAGTAATTTTGTAGACTTCATTTTTTTTTCAATTTCTTCTCCATTTATGACTTGGCACTTGAAATCCATAAACTTATAATATTCTTTAGGATCTTTAAGCCAAGATGGACCCTAACACCATTTGAGAGATACCAGCTGGTTTGCTTTACACCCTCTAGATGGCAGATCTGCTTGATTCATCTCACCAGGTATATGTTTCAATAACACAGGATCAGTCAAATTTTTTATTTCTTGAACTCTGTTTCTAACAAAAACAGACCAGTTTTCTTTCCTGGATATCCACGCAAGCACTGTCGTAGAATCGCTCCAAAAATATCTTTCCATATCTTCCCAGCCCATAGCGTCAGTTACTGATTTAGCCAATCTAGCACCAATCAAAGCAGCTAATAGTTCCATTCTAGGTATAGTTACACATTTTGGAGGACCTATGCGGGATTTCGCAGGAAGAAGGAATAACTCTACACGATCTTTAGTTGCTATCCTGTAAAATATAAAAGCAGCATACGCATACTGACTTGCATCACAAAATGTGTGAAGAGTACAACCTTCTAAATTATCTGGGGTGAACTGAATGTATCTAGGAATCTGAATTTCTTGTAAAATATATAATTCATGAAACCATTCAATAAATTCATTTTTTATATCACTAGTAACTTCTTCATCCCAGGTAATTCCTTCTTTCCAGGTTTTTTGTAACATCATCTTGGGACATATCATAACTGGAGCAGTAAAACCAATTGGATCAAACAAATTCTGTGCAACCGATAACATGATTTGTTTTGTTAATTTTTCTACATTTATATCTTTCGTCCAGCTTACGCTAACTTTTAAAACGTCTAGAAATCTGTTCCATTCTAATAACAGTACAGCAGTATCTTCGCTATTTTCGATATTGTTTCTTTCTTCTGTCTGTTCCCATCCTCTCAAATCAAATCCAACTTTAGCCATAAGAGATTTAGAATCAGTTATAAGCCTTTTCAATGCTTCCTGTGTGTGGACACTAGCAACGACATTGTCAACATAAAGGCTTCTCAGCAATTGCTGCTTAAGATTGGGGTCATATTCTTCATCGTTTTTTATGTGATATTCTATGACGGAACCGAGAAGAAACGGAGAACTTTTGACTCCAAACATAACTCTAGTATGTCGAAACATTCTAATATTTATTTCTTCTGGATTATTCCACCACAAGAAACGCAAATAGTCTCGATCTTCTTTACGAACAGCTATTTGTAAAAATGCTTTCTTGATATCAGCTACAACAACAAATTTATTTTTTCTAAATCGCAAGAGAATGTCAGGAATTAATTCAATAAGATTTGGTCCACAATGCAAACATTGATTCAAAGATGGATGGTTCTACATTCTAGTTGATGCGTCAAACACTGGACGAATGGGAGTTGTACTGCTTTCTTTTATCACTGGTCGATGAAGTAAATAATTTCCATAAAAATTCATTTCAGATTGTGGAATTTCCTCTATAATTTTATCATCAAGCCACAATAAAAGCACATTTTCATACTTTTGATAAATGTTATCGGAAAGTAACTTGTTTGTAACATTAGTGAATCTTTTCTTGGCTAAACTGAAATTATCAGGTAAAGGTGATGTATCTTCTGACCATGACAAAGAAACTTCTTAACTATCATCTTCATTAATTTTTACTGTCTGTAAAAAATGCTCTTTAACCTGACGATCAATCTCCATTTTAGATTGTTTTAGAGTCGGATCATTAATTCCAAGCAAATCCAATTTCCATAAATCAGCAATCTCTGCTTCCTTTACAAACATAGACGTAACTGATAGAGCTAAATTTTCTTTAGACGCATTATCTTGAGGCACTTTTCCCATTAAGGTTCAACCTAAAAATGTTTCCAGTGCTACTAATCCCGACGAAAGTATTTATCTACGACCTATCAGTAATTTTCCTATTACATCAGCTCCAATCAAAATTTGAATAGATTCCACATTTTCACTAACATCCGTCACAGTGATGCCTTTTTCCGATAATTCTTTAAACCAGGATCCTTTTCCTACAGGCATAACATTTTCACATATAATGTTTTTATCCAAAACTTCAAAATTACATTTAAAATTTTCTTTCAAATCGCTTAATCTTACCTTGTAGTAATGATGATTACAATCCTTTGTTATTACTCCGCCGAAAAGGGAATGAGAAACTTTTTCTTCTCGAAGAGGTAAATACTTCATTTCTTCAGCTAAATGTTCTAAAATATACGATCTCTGAGAACCTCAGTCCAAAATTAGTCTAACATCTTTCTTTTTGTTTTCGGAAATTATTTTTGCCTTGAGCGTCTGAAGAAACACATTAGGATTTCTACTGAAATTGGCCATATTTATTTCTTTTCCAGGCGACTTTTCTGAGTCTTCCTCTTCCTTTTCATCCAGCTTCTTCTTATCGAGCGTTTGACACATCACAGAGGAATGTCTTTTATCACAAAAGAAATACTTCAAGATAGCTCTACATTTCTTTGTTGTGTGACCTGTTGCCAAACATGAAAAACAACATCTTTTGTCCTTCAATATATTCTGTTTTTCATTAAAACTCATCTTCCGTGACGAAAAGCATTCTGAACTCAGATGTCTTCCTTTTCAAAAAAAGCAATTTTTCCTTAAATCTGGCTTTGAAGAATTTGTTAATAGAGTAGTAGCAGTTGGTAAATGTTTAGTAACATCGTTGTAACTTTTGTTTTTTCTAAAGCTCGCATCCTCTTTTCTCGCCAAACAAAAACCTGCCGCTGCCAAATTAATTCTTTCATCTCCTTCAACTTAAGATTTTAAAAACGTTATTAAACTATCCAGGCACTCTTTGGATCAGAACTAACAGAATTCGTATGGGTTCGATTCCACGCTTTCAAAAATTCAGCAGCAAAACAAGATTCTGCTATTGGATATAATATTGAAGCAAATTTATCCGTTGTGGCACCTAACGTCTCAAAAGCTCGTAAATACAACTCAAGTTTATCATACAATGATGTAATAGAAAATTTTCCTTTTGATTGCACAGATATAATTAATTTTAATAATTCTCGCACAAATACTTCAACCAAAAGATTTTCCCTACCAAAACGAGCTTTAAGACTCTGTATAGCTGTGGCATAGTTAGCGCCAGTTGGCAGAAAACTATCAACAACTTCTCGCGCTCTAGATCCAGTGATAGTTACATGAATCAAATACTGGAATTTATTTTCTGGCGCAATATCTTGATCATTGTGAATCTGTTCAAACTGATTCCAAAATGGCAACCATTCCTTTAAATCACCATCAAATTGGCGAAATTCCAACTTGGGCAATGTAATTTTTCTTTTATAATTATTAGTTTTATAATCATTTGAAATGTAGTCACCTTGCATTTGTCCCTGTGGCTTGATTTTTGCTAAATCTAATTGATGATTTAATTCAACATTTTTATCTCTACTTCTTGATCCAACTTTTCCTTTAATTCTAGCTTTTCTAACTCCTGATCCGACTTCTCCTTTAATTCTAACTTTTTTAATTCTTGATCCGACTTCTCCTTTTCTAACTTCTTAGCCTCATTTTCTTTTCTCTCAGCAACAGCGTTGGACAAAATTACTTGTACAAAAGCGGTAATCTTGTTTATATTCTTTACTATTCAAAACAATTTTCTCTAGTGTCCCGATCGTATAATCTTGCGGAATTGTTTCCCCAAGATCTTCTACCACGAACTTTAAATCGAACTTTAAAAAAATTTTTACGGCTTGAAACATTTTGCTTCTATAAATTTGGTAAACTGTCCTGTCTCGGACGCCACAATGTTAATTAAAGCGTTCAAAAAGGATGTTATTTTAACAACCCAGCTTTCAGAATATAGTGCGGACGCCAATTATGAACTTAAAATGTACACAAAGAAGTCAATTAACCACTTAAAACCCAAATAATTTACTTGTAAAGCTTTTTACCTTCTTCCATAAAAATATTCAAAACATACAATTTCTAATTCACGTTTCATGATATATAAAAGTTATCACGCGAATAAAAGATGTGAGGACAATAAAAAATAAATAAAAATGGACAATACATTTAACAATTACCATTCATCAGTGGTCGTCAAAATTCTGAAAACTATCAAGAGACACTTGCCAACCATATGCTTCTTGTTGGAGAAATTTTAAGAGGAGAAGATTACATTTCTCAAAATAACAAAGATTCACTGTTTTGACTGTTCTAGTATAATTTAAGATCTAGATTTACTGCTCTTCTTCTTCTTTTTTTTTTTTTTTTTTTTTTTTTTTTTGTAGTTTGATTAACTGTGTTATACAAAATTTAAAACAAGCATTTATTTAAAAAATTTTAATATACTTCAGTTACATAAATTTGATTATAATTGTTCGATCTTTTTTATGAAACGCCCTTAACATGATCGTAGTTTTTATATAGACCTTAACTTCCCAACGGGGGCGGTACTGCCCCCCAGTGGGCGCTAGAGCCTTCCAGGGGGCGGCAGAGGGTTAAGAGGCAAATGGAGGGAGGCATTAAGACAGTCAATGGGGCGGCCGTGACGTACCTATCGAATTTATGACATTAATGTAGGAGTAATAAACTAGCTGACCCTCCCCCCTCCCTCCGAGCATTGCCTGAGCCCTTGATACCTTAAATATATCTTTAAATAAAAATCTATACCGACGAACTTAGGGCTGAGGGCTTCAAATCCAATTTCTTTTACGAATGTAAAAAAAAAAAAAAAAAAAAAAAAAAAAAAAAAAATCGCCGAACGCTAAAAACCACGGAGGACAAAATTTTAGTATATATTCTTTCACGAATGTCAAAAAATCGCTACAGAACTCGAAAAATTGCTATAAATTGCATTAAAAATCGCTAAATTTTCAAAAATCGCAGAGTGCAAAATTTGCTTACTAAGCACTAAGTAAGACCTAAAAATAAAATTTAGAAATAGATATCAAGAGTTCTGACTTCAAAAAGTAATAGACTGCACATTACTAAACTAGACAATTCGCAACTGAGGTTAACAACGAAATTGGAACTGAAGATTAACAAACGGTTAAAACTCCACCAATCTAAAACATCTCATTCGTTTCTTTTTTAAATTTAATATTGATTTTGTGTTTATTTTTAAATTTTCAATAAACATTTTTATACTAAAATTGATGGTCGTTTTAATTAATTTCCACCTTGTAATTCTTAAGAGACATAGGGATAAAATAAGTAGAGATAATATGTAACAATATTTTAATGTTTGGTATAATTAGTTAAGAAGGAGCGTTGACATTTTTTTTCTTGTAAAGGGGGCGGTAGTCCAGAAAAAGTTGAAAACCTACGATATAGACACATAGCTTTATTTAAAAAAAATTTGTATTTAATTTATACAGTGCCTGTCAAAAGTCTAAGCACAACAGCAATTTTGAAAATCAATTATAATTATTCACTCTAATTTAAACCAAAGCTCATATGTGCTATAAATTGCAGATTTAAAATTAGTTTTAATATAATTTTGCTTTAAATTTTATCTCAAGCCGTAGAATTTAACAAAAAATAAAAATTAGAATGACAGATGTTTAAGCACGATAATTCTTTGTTTTTTGTAAATTAATAAGAATCAGAAAGTAATACTTGATTATTTCATTCAATAGATAAAATACAAGGTGTTCTATCGATACAAACAGCTTATGTATTGCTTCCGACTTAATTTCAAACCAAACATTCGTAAGAGACGATTTGAATTCGAAGTCTTTAACAGAAGAATACTTCTTAACATTTTGGTAAACCGCGTGTGTGTAAATACCCCATATGTTTTTTAGTCCTCTAAAGTCAGGACTAAAAGATAGCCATTTCAAAACTGATACCATGTCCGACATAAACTATTTTTACGTTGATCTGGAGGTATATGTTATAGCGTTGTCATGTCGAAATGATCAATCTTCTCTATTTAAAATTTCTCCAACAGGAAGCAAATTATTGTCAACTGTGTTTTGATAGTTTTCGGTTTCTTGACGAACATTGATGAATGGTAGGGACATCTGATTATTAAAAGAAATGTATACGAATATACATATAAGTAAAATAGTCTTAATTACGTCCACTATTAACTATACCACAATAATATGTATTCTAGAAAAATGTCAAACCATATATTAAAATACATTTATTTGCTTAAAAGACGTCATTTCAATAAAAACTCATTAAAAATATTAAAAATTTACATGGTTCGACCCTTTAATCAGGTCATCATCAAAATATACAAAAACTACAAACACAACTACAAACCTTGTATTTGTAGTTTCTTGTATATTTTGATTTTGACTCAATGAAAGAGTCGAACCATGTAAATTTTTAATATTTTTAATGAGTTTTTATTGAAATGACGTCTTTTAAGCAAATATAAAAAAATCCACAAGTTCACAAAACTTCATTATTAAACTGCATTAGGTGAAAATGAGAATTAAATTAATAGGAAGAACTTAAACTAATTCTAAATAAATGATAATGTAGAGTGCATTTTGATACTTTTACGCTCATTTCAGTTTTCCTTTGAGGTTATGAATTTTTTTAGAAAACATTCTTAGCACTCATTTACATCTTAAAAGTAACCATCATGTCATATTCCAAGCTTCTAGTCTAACGGTCTACCATTCCTATGATAACAATGTCACCATCATAAAATGTAACATATGATAGAACAGGGACTGTCACATGAATTTGCCAACATAAATTTTGAAATCGGTTTAGCATTTTCTGAGATTCTAGAGAAATCGTAATTTAAAAAGTTTTTTAAAAACTTTTCGCTGATTTTATACCCTTTAAATTTTGTATCCTTTAAATTTTGTATTCTTTAAAAACTATTCTTAGAGAGCATTCACGTCTTATATGTATCTATCATTCCAAATTTTAAGTTTCTATCTTTAACAATTCAATGGAAATCGTAATTCAGAATACTTTTAGAAAGATTTCGCTTATTTCATAATTTTAAATTTCGATATTTTAACCGTTCTTACAGAGTATTTACATGATATAAGTATATACCATATGAGATTTCAAGTTTCTATTTTTAACAATTCCAACAATATCGAAATTTTACAAAGATTTTAGAACACCTTTCGCCCACTTCACCTTTTTAAATTTGGAATTTTTTACAAAAAGTTCGTAGAGAGTATTTACATCTCATAAGCGACTACCATGCTAAATTTAATGTTTCTATAACTTTCAATAGTACAAAAATTGCAATTTTCGAATGCTTTTCCGTCTTTTGGTAATGGCACCGACAAAAAATATAGCTATGTTGGAGCAGAGACTGTCATAATCAATCTGCCACCATTACTTCTGAAATCGGTTTGGCACTTCCTGAGATAACATAGAAGTTGTAATTTAGGACATTTTTAGAAGGTTTTTGGTGCCTTTTCATAACTTTTAAATTTCGATTTCTTTCGGACTGTTCTTTTAGAGAGCAATTATATCTCATCAGTAACTACCATGCCAAAATTCAAGTTTCTAGTCCCTCAGTACCTCAAAAATCGCAATTTAGATTTTTTTTTGCTCCTGCTACCCCTTGCTGGTAGTGGCTTCGACATAAAATGTAGCCTATGTTAGATCAAGGACTATCACCAGCAATTTGCAACCATTACTTTTGAAATCGTGATGATATTTTTTGAGACCTCATAAAAATCGCAATTTAGGACTTTTTAAAACGATTTTGGCGCATTTTCATCCTTTTAAATTTGGAACTTTTCAGAAACTGTTTTTATTGAGCATTTATATCTAAGTACCTACCACGCAAAATTTCATCTTTCTGTCTTTGAGAATTTTATAAAAATCGTAATTTAGAATGTTTTTACGACGCTTTTCGCGCAGTTTCGTCTCTTTTAAATTTCGAATTTTTTTAAACTATTCTTACAGAACATTTACATATTATATAAGTCACTACCTTGCCAAATTTCAAGTTTCTAGCTCAAGATTTTAATTCGAAATTTAAAAGGGGTGCAAACTGTTCTTAGAAAGCATTTATATCTTATAAGAAATTACTACTCCACATTTCAAGTTTCTAGCTCCTTGATCAGTATCACAAAAATCGAAATTTAGAACGTTTTTTGCTCTTGCAACTCTTAGGTGGTAATGGCACCAACATAAAATATAGCCTATGTTGGAGCAAGGCCTGCTACCATCAATTTGCAACTATTACTTTTGATATCGGTTTGGTATTTCCTGAGATTGCATAGAAATCGTAATTTATGATGTTTTTAGAACGCTTTTTGCGCATTTTCACCTCTTTTAAATTTCGATTTTTTTTAGGAAATACTTTTAGAGTGCATTAATATCCTGTTAGTAACTACCATGCAAAAATTCAAGTTTTTAGGCCCTTCAGTAATACAAAAATAGCATTTTTAGAACGTTTTTTGCTCCTGTACCCCCTAAGAGTGGTGGCATCTACATACAATATAGCCTATGTTGATCCAGGGACTGTCACCATCAGTTTTCTATCATTATTTTGGAATCGTTTCGGTAGTTCCAGAGATTATCCCCTACAAATAAAGAAACACACACACAAACTTTACCTCTTTATAATATTAGTGTAGAAGATTAAAACACGCTTCAAAGAAAAATCATTGAAAGAGTCAATAGTATAGATCCTAAATTACTTTAGATTAATCAAAACAACTAAGAAAAGAGAAAAAAAACATTATTTTAACTACGAGGGGGGTGGAATGGAATCTGTGCCTATCTGCCATTACAAAAATGAGAAGCCCTGGTTTTTGAAGAAAGTCTGGAAAAACAGTTACTGATTTTTAAAAGAAAATTAGAAGCTCATAAATTAATATTATCCACGTTCAAACATTCTGGACCTAAGCATGCTCAAAATTCTAATATGACATCCTACTTTTCTTCTATTTGAAGATGCATATCCATGATTAATCTGTAATGCTTTAAATGATTTTTTAATAGATTTTTCTTTATAAGCAGAAACATTTCATCATAAACAATTTCTTTTTGTTTAATTAGTTGTTTAATTTTCTTCTTTTGATGATATAGGAAATCATGAATAATTTAATAACATTTTCTTCAATTCCAAATAATATTTTCTTCCATTTTTGAATAATTAATAATGTGCCGAAAGATTAATGCTATTTTTTTCTAAACACAAATATTGTAAAATCAGCGATTTCTACTATCGCCTTCCTTCTGTCCTTTTTTTAGTCAATAGGGAGTAATACTTTTGCTCCCTTTAATTCAGAGAGTAAATTATAACTAGATATTTTTTTTTCTCTCCGAAATTTCAGAACTAGTTGCAATGAATATTTAATGTTTAATCAGTAATTGGCTCAAAGAATTTATTTTAACTTAATGAGATTTTGACTTATAAGGGTTTTGAATTTTGCTCATTTTCTGAGAATAAAGGATCCTAAAATTACCATTATCTTATTATGATTAAATTTCTAATACTGAATGTGTTTTGGATTATAATGAATATTAAAATAGGTAGCAAAATATTCAGTCAAGATTGCTTTTTTGTATATATTACAATAAAACCTGTGAAAACAGAATCACTAAGACAGGAATCTGAACAAAATCCAATTTAGGAAGGTTCCTGTCTTAGCAGGTATGGAAAATATAACCATAAAAAGAAATTTATAGAATATCAAATATTTCAGCGTATTGTTATTAACTTCAATTGAAGTAATTGAAATAGACAAATAAATAACTCTAGTACGAGATAATAACATTTTAATTGCATTATTTCTGATGCATAAACTCTCGTTTTAGAAGAGCAATATTGTCAGAAGCTTTATAAATTAAGCTTTTCATAAATTAAGCCTCTTATATTATTCGCAGGTAATTTACCGTCCGCATACAATAGTTTTCATATTGTTAAGTCATAAATTATCAAGAGAAAGAATTAGATAACTGAATGTGATTTGTAAGATATGTCGTATGTAACAATACATTATACCGCTTAAATTTTAAACAACAATTTTTTAACACTACTTTTTTAATCTTTCAATATTAAAACATACAAGTTTATTTAAAAAACGTGACATTTTTAATAGGAGTTATACTTATTCAAACACATTTCGACTAGCAAATATCTTCTATAGCCATTAGAGTTTTTACATCAGTCCTTTTCAATTGGTTATTTTTGAAGGAATTTGGTTCTATAACAAAATTGTAAAGCCAACAAATGTCTGTTTTAAAGATTGTCATTCTAAGGAGTAATTTGCAAATTTAAAATTAATGATACAAAAATAATAATTTTCCCTTTTTTTGGTTAAATTATTAGGGATGTTCAGGAAGCATTTTCGTCCGCGTGTGACGCTTTATCTTTCTAGCCCTTACAGCCACCAAAAAATACTCATGACAATGCGCTTACTAACTGATTGATGTCCCTTTCGGACGTCAAGGCAGACCCCAGAAATACATTTCAAGCCCTTCATACTGGCCCAAGCAATGACCAAATCTATGTAAAAATACACCTTGTCGTATTTCTCGTATGAGTGACCTAATATGCATTTTGCCAATGTGTACTATACATGATTAGATAATAATGAAGAAATATTACAATGAAAATAAGTTTTTAAATTATTATTTAATTGCAATATTGAAAATAATTGAAATGATTTAAAAGAGAAAATAAGACAGCATTGCTTATATAAAATATTCTAATGCACATAGAAAAATTCTAAAAAATCTAATAATGGGAAAAAGCAAAATTCATATGCTGATTAAACCGTTCGTTTCAAATCGATAATTCTTCTTTATTATTTTGGCAACACTAACAGCCGCAGGGGCACAGTTAGGTAGCTTAATTTCGCTTAATAATAGAAACTGATAGCATACCATCGATGATTACAAAGCATTTAAAAAAACAGTTTCTGTTACTTTTTCCGGTACTTACTTTTAATATATTTTCCCGTTGCAATTAAAAAAAACTGAAGAATCTTTCTATTCTAAAAAAAAGTAACTAACGCTGTCACCGCCGCCGGTTTTGAATTTTTTGTGACCGGAGTTCGTTAATATTAAGAAAACTATTGCATAAAAAAATATGAAAATCGGTGGTATTATAGAGGAATGTTTGATAAATACGCTGATGCAGACAGTTTTCAAATCGAAGAATTATTTTAAGGAATATTTACTGCTAAATTTGGACAAAATCGTTCCATTAAAAAATTTTTATAGGAGTAAAAACTGTACATGGGAGTTTAATCCTTTTTAAATTATTTTATTCGTTAGAAGTTCCCGGTGTGCGGACTACATTTATTTTTTTTAATTTGACTCATTTTTTGAGGTTTCTGAGGTTTTGAGGTTCTATTTTAAATTCAAATTTTCAGCATTTTGAATGGGCTAGGTGTCTGCCTGCGTGTCGGGGAGACCCCCGTGAGCAGCGTAAATAAGCCTAAGCTGGATCTCTGATCAGGCGATCTTGCTATACTCAGCACGTCAAACATCGATGTAAAAAAGATTTTAATTTCCAAACCAACCACATTTTATTATACAAGAAATGAATTGATAAACTGTCAGGAGGATGGGAGAGGGTCATATATAATAGTGGCGAATACATAATAAATTAATATAATTTTGTGATTTAATGAAAGCAAAATAAATAAATGTCTGATTAAAAAAAAAAGGAAGTTATGACTCGACCTACATTAAGTAAAATTTACGCATCGTTCCTTCTTATTTTAGCAAGCGCAGAATCTGTAATGGTTTTATGGTTTCTTAACATACTGAATACTTATGCTGTAACATTAAGGATTACTTTTTTCGTTGTAAGATGTTTTGAATTTGAATTTTCAATTAGGTTCACTTAGTTTACATAGCTTTTCCAAAAAATTAGTAATTATTCATAAACTTAATGTTTTATTTTTAAGTTCAATTTTGTGCAATAGCTGTTTTACCTGTATGCTTTTAAATACATAAAATGAAAGATATAATATTTATCTTGCTTTCTTTTTTAGCAAGCGATATAATCTGGAATGATTTCATAGATTTTTTTTAGCGCAAGATACTTATTGTGTAATATTACTGCGTATTATCAATCGTTATTTTTTCTTTTCAAAACTGTTTGACGTTAACTTAACAATTACAAACTGTTATCAGCATCATACCTTATCATTTTTACTTCAATTATTTTAAAACGTAAGAAAAGATAAACAAATAATGTAATTTTTAGACCAATAAATGCTCACTCAAAACTCCAGAATAAATAGAATTTTTCTGAATGATATGTTTTCAGCTTTTCCATTTCGTTTATTTTTGTAGAATGATTTTATACATAATAAAATATTAAAATCGTAAGTGATACAGATGGCATATAATGGAAAAGGAGTGTACACATACTCTGTATTCCTTTTCTTATATCAAACACACTTCTTTACGGTACCCATGGGAAAAGATCTGGCGTATCTTAGAAAGACAAACCTAGATCATAAATGTTTTAGTGTACCTCAAAATCTATGGTACAGATACCCTTACCCCCAAATTAAATAACAATGAACATGGAACAAAGCGAAAATATTACGATCGTTCAGGAGTATGGAGAGAAAAACAGTGTGTTTTATAACACTCACAAATTATTTTATCATATTACAAACACTCGGATGTTTTTTAGAAATGTATAGGTTGATTGATACTTTTATAAAATCATTTGTTATTCTTCCCTTTGAACATGAAATATACATAATTTAAGGGCTGCAATGAATGTGTGTGCTTTAAAACCCTTTGAGCCCTGGTGGTTGAATTTCTTCCCACTTAATTTTAATTCCGAAACGTCACAATGGCACCGGAATACTCGACCAAATTTATTTGAAAAAAGATTAATGCATTTTTTCGTGACTATCGTAAACCGAATTTTTTCTCCACTAGATAGTAGTGCCAATGTGACATTTGGTAATTTTGAAGAAATTCATCCTCCAAAACTTAAAGGGTTAAAGCATAAGACTTTGTAAATTACTCTTTCGAGTTATGAAAGTTCCTTGCAAAATACGCAAATAATAATGGGATACGGTAGCCACGATATTTACAAGAAGCGCGAAAATTTGCATGTTTTTACGAAATCATATTTATCTACTCTACTGCCTAGCTATTTATAATTAAGAAAGGACAAACGTGTCTGTGCGTAACGCTGACTCATTTTGACGGTGGCAACAGCAGACGATTAAATTCGACTTTTATTACAATTTTTATAATCTTCTAAATATCACACATTTTCATTTTTACACCGTCCAATGAGGAAAAAATTGTACTTTCAAATGCAATCTGCTTTAAAATTGTATCGCAATTTTCTTATTTTTTATTGTGCTTAAAATAATTTTAAAGAATGATTTTTATTTTAATTTATCGCTGTCGCGTGTAGACAATTGCGATTTACAAAAAAGATAAATCCGTTTGCACTTAAATTAATATAAGTAGCTCAGCATTTGCTTCCATCTTATATGCCATAACAAAATTAAAACATTCCTCAAGCAATAAATAAAACAATAAAAAACATATTTAAGACATGTAATCGAACTACACGTATAAACCGCTGAAATTCGCAGAATCAAAAAGTAAATGTAGATTGATTGTACGATTGTAAATAGTGATCTTTGGCACTTTCTTCGGCATTTAAATCCTGCCGCGAGGCCAATACGAAAATAAGGTTTTTGAAATTTTCAAATCTTTATTTAACGCATTACTGTTATTTTTTATATAAATATGATTTTTAGTGCAGTTAGTGAGCGCGAAAAAAATATATTTAATATAGAAAATCTATTAAAGTTATCAATAAAAAAAAAAACAATAGACCCATGCGAGGCTTTGTCGCCGCAATCTGAGATTATTTGCTGATACGTTTTTCCATTAATTTTTGATTAATTGCATTTTATTTTAATGAAACGACATGTTTTAATGATACGCAAGCATACTATGTCGAAAACCGCTTATGGAACCTTTCGAAAAATACCTCATTCATCTTTGTGCCTTTGATATGTGCAAAGTTAAAAAGGATGCTGACATCACAAAATATATAAGATGGTTTTCACTTATATTCTGTTACCCGGGAAGTCAGGGTTTACACTAGATTAATTTTAACACAATTATTCTAATTGGTAAACAAATCATATTAGATGTAAAACATCTAATAAGTCAGGGTTTATCCCCTTATATAGAATCCAAATTGTAATCTCATTCCGGCCGCTTATAACTAGAGTTCTGTCGCATAGATTTTTATTTGACTTGCACTTTTAGTTAGATAAATTTACAGGGAAGGTGTTAGTAAATAATATGTCATTCTTATTCTTCATTGCATAGTTAGAGAATTATGGGTGAAAGTTCTATAATCAGAAGAAACCAATTAGGAAAAACTAGCCCTTTTTTAGATCTGCTCAATAGATTTTGATGGGGCTCTGTTTGTTAGATAATTTTTCGAGGATAGTTTTAGTATATTACATATCGTTTTACGTTGCCCATTTATAGAAGTATGGTGGGAAGTTCTATAATCAGGTGAAGTCGATTTTGAAAGAATAGCCATTTTAAAAGTTCTATTGGCGGATTTCAACGAGACTTACATTGCTAGTTTGATGATTATTCAAGGATGGTTTTAGTATATTCTATATCGTTATATTGTTCTTTACCGAATTCTAATGTAATTGATGAACTTAAAGAGTCTGTCCTTAACAGATGAAATTTTGTCTGAAAAATTAGAAAATATAATAACGCAATATCATTAGTATCTTTTTGAGCAATTCGGAAGGACATTTCAACAAAACGTTCCATATTGTTTTAAAAGAGGAAATATTGTAATATTGTATTTATTTATTTTAATATTTTATTACATTATTATCAGTGATTCAGCGAAATAATTTTTTTGACATTCCAGATAACAATGATATTACTAATAGTAATATTTTAAAAACCTCTCTTCATTTCATATTGCCTTTGTTCGTAAAAAAAAAAATATGCAAAGCATATTCAACTTTAAATTGCATTCAAAAATATTATTTAGCATATATTTAATAGTACTGGTTATTATGCAGGCACATTTCTTCTTTATTGCTTCATTTTATACATTTTGCTAAGTGAAAAACGGCTAAGAAACACTTTTTTTTTAATAGGGTTACGATGATTTTTAAAACAAATATTCATCCAACTTTGGCTTTACATCCGTATAAAAAATTATTTAATTTACTGTAATTTAAATCTATTCAAACAATACAAATTCCTGCAAAATTCATAAAAGTGAATTTTATACGGGTACATTGTGCATCAGTATCGATTCATTTTATGCAACTGCATAACTCCAAAGAATCGCCCGTTTTGCTCGCGATTTGTGCTGCTCAGTGACTGTGAGAAATAAATGAAACAACGGAAAACAAAGAAGAAACAAACGAAAAACATAAAAGGAATTGAGTTTAATCGTGTGCAAACACCGTGTAACAAAATGCTTGGCTGCTCCTTTCATACTGAAAAATACACAATAATAAATTGCGTTGTCGAACATTGATTTAAGAACGTATTTCAGAGGAATATGGTTTTTCCAAAAGACTGCCTTTTTATGATTATGTGGATTATTTTATCAGCTTGATACTCTTTATCTGCTGTGTTATTCAATATTTCACTTGAGTTCGTTATTTTACTTTTTCATCTGATTGTTTAGGGAACCTCATTTATCGAGAGCATCTAAATTACTCCCAAACTGCCAGTAACATAATTATTTTAGGGAAAACGTTTTAGCAAATACAATCGCTTAAAAGTACATGTAGCAATTTTTTTTAAAGTCTAATGGGTCATTCTCCAAAACTAGGACAATTTCATCATAAGAAAAAAGGTTCTTCAAAAATGAAAAAAACCTGGACAATGGCTATAAATATGTTAAATATAAAAATTATATCCGCAGGGATCATCATGCTGTTTTTTTTTTTTTTTCAAATAAATAAATTAATGTCCATAAGGTCGATAATACTTACTTCAAATGCCCTCCTAACCTCATCATTTACAATTAAAAAAATTATTGCATTGAAAATAATTCATTTTATCCTTCGTCAAATAAAAAATTATAACAAATCTACAAATTTGAATCGCCTCAAAAATAAAGGATCATTTTTAATTAGCTGCCTTCTTTTCCTTTCTGTTCCTCTTCACGTAGACGCCTTTTTTTTTCAATTTGTGTTTTGATTTTCATACTGTCCTTGTGCTTAAAGTGAAATAAAGAAAATTATAAAAATAATATACTATTACTTCCTAATCTCAATAAGTAATTAGTATTTTATTTATAACATGGAGCTATTCCATTCATCTTATGACATATGGAGTTGAAAATATCGACTTTATACCAGCATAATCCCCATAATTTTGCATGAATGAGCACATGGTATAAAAAATATTTATGGGTATATCTAACAAATATATTAAAATATATACTTTATTTTTAATTATATTCTTTAAATTGTTGGAGTGGTCATGGGGTTGATGTTGTAAAAACGTAACCTGAGCTTTTTTAATGAGTAAAAGGTGCTTTGTGAAAATACAACAGAAGCTATCTATCCATTTGTTGAAACAATAGCAATATAAAACCTTCTTCTTCAACTAAATAGAAAACAAAAGCAACCTATAGGTTTTTATGTTGATTAAAAAATAGACATGCAGTTCATACAACACCTTGGTTACAGATGATCAGACATAGATTTGACATTTAAAAAACTGACATAAAAATATTTCGCTCTTCATAAGAAGCTCAGTGTCTCTTCTATGCAAAATAAAAATAAAAATATATATAAATTAAGGCTAAATGCTGAAAACAATGTGTTTTATTTATGAACCTGGGTATGGTTACTGTCCATGAAGTTGATATTTACCTATTTCAAAACTGAATTAAAAAATAATGAGTAATTAAAATCAGGATTTTGTGTATTGAATGAATACCTCTAATAATACTTCTGTTATTGCATGCAAAAATACTGCAAAAATTTATATTTTTGCATGCAATGAATCCTGGTTACAACAATTGCCCTAGTTTGGCAGAATGACCTTTATACATTTCTTATTGTTTGACAGCGTATAACTTTAGAACAAATCACCGATCTTTTTTCATGTATAGTTATTACATCAGGCATCACATCTAGACACACGGCAGTGTGTCAGCCAAGTTCGTCTGACATACTAGTGTATGTCAGCCAAGTTCGTCTGACATACTAGTGTATAGTATACGAAACATTTCGAGCTTTTTTCGCCAAATTTCGACACTCTACTACTACATCTATGAGACCTACGTACTTGTTATACAAAATACGTAGTAAGGTCACCCTAATTACCTAGAATCAAAACTTTTATAAATAACGCATAATTAGTTTCCGAGATAATGCCATTTGAAAATGTCTGATAATCGATAATTTTAACACTGACTGACTGACTCATTCACTCCCGCATCAAAGGGATCTCAAATATCTACTGCACCTGCAGACTTCAAATTTGGCGCGAAGTTCGTTTACACTACAAAACTAAGTTAATTTGACAATAAAGCGCCAAATGTTAAATCCGGGCTAAACATGCGGCAAGCATATTTTTTTTTCGAACCATGATTTGACATCTCGTAATCTGATTTGTCAAAGCTTTCTGCGTCAAAGTGACTTTCCTAGGCAGGAAGGAATTGTGTTTGACGAAAACCATGAAAGTAGAAAATGTAGATAGGATAGGCGGGGAAAAGGGACGAATCTTCTGTATTGCAATAGATATATTTCTGCATTTCAAGTATTTATGACTTCGGTTTGTCTTGCCGTCTGTCCGCGCTCTAACTCTCGTAAATGTACTCGGATTGCTCTGAAATTTGTGGATGTTATTGACGTATACCATATCAGATCCCTACTTCAAATAAAGTTTGTTGCATGCTTAGTTCATTTACAGGGACAGTCAAAAGTATTCCGTTACATTACGCCCAATAGGAAAAAAAGTTCCAAATGCTTTTTAATGATGTTACACGATTTCAAACATAATAAAATGGATATACATTTAAGAAGTGCACTAATTTATTTATTCTGTAGAATTTGCGGTGCAAAGAATAGTTATTATTCATTTACAGGGCCACACAAAAGAATTCCGTCACATACTGATATAGGAGGGGGGGGGGCGATTGTTTGCGGCGTATTTTAATTATGTTGAACTATTTCGTATGAAATTGATATAGGTCGTTGAAGTTTACTATAAGTTATTTCATATATAATACAAAGTGCATAGCATTTACAGGGACATACAAAAGATTTCAGATACGGTATTGTACCCGAAGTACTGTATATTAGTCATGATTGCTGGAATTATGATATGCGCTTTCACGTTTCACTATATTTCTGCATACTATATGATGTGTATAAATGCTATAATTCATATGCAGGAAAAAAACGAATTGTTAAGGGTTAATAGGTATGAACGGAAATTGCTTAAAGCTGGGTTTTAAATGAGTTATGAATTTTCATGCTGAACTGCATTTAGTTTACTAAGAAATGTTTGTAGAATATAAATAAAATGATATACAGGGTCACGGAAAGAATTGGATTCACGGCCGTCTAGGGATGATAATTTCTGTAAATGTGATTTCAATAGTTTTAAGAATGTTTTAGTTTGAATTAAATTTTAGCTATATAGTGGCGCGTAATAAAAGTACTAGGTAAACTACAGGGATGTACAAAAGTTTTCAAGTATTAGTTTCCATCTATTAGTATAAATTGCTGAAAGAGAAATTTCAACATGTTATGCGTTTTCTTGCTAAACTATATTTTCCCATTATATAGTACTAACTACTATAAACTATATATCCCATTAAATCCCATATAGTATAAACTATATATCCCATATCAACCTACAGATCAAATATAGGATTGATCAAAAGAATTGGAATACATATTTGGATATGGACGGTAACGGCTGAAATCAGTTTTTTGAATGTTTGATGCGTTTTCTAAAATTTTTATACTTAGTTATCTTATTTACCTTATTTCCCTAAATAACGAAGTTTTGTTAAAGCATTGAAGTGTTGGAAAGTGTTTCATAATTTCTTAACGCATAATGTTTCTTTCTTGTTTAAAAAATCAAATTATTTACTATAAATTAGCGACTTCATTAAAAAGAAAAGGAAGAAAAATTCCAAATAATTTTAATAAATTTGTTGCTTTTTAAATTTAACCTGTTTTTTTAATTTTACAATCTTTTTTTAAATTTTAAATTTTCTATTAATGTATAATTTTATTTAATTACCAATATGATTATTGTTGTTTCAGATACAATAAAATTTTCGAATCAATACATTTCGTTTCAAAACCTGCATTCAATACAGCAGTATTAAAATATAGATTTCTGACGCAAATTGACGCCAATTACTTTGTTGTAGGAAATTTGTGTTTAATTGTTTAAAAATAAAAATGATTGATAGCATATTAATAATAAATCTAGAACTTGGCAAGTTTTTGATAAATGTTATGCCTATCATTTTCATGTTTTAATAAAATGATTATGATAATATTAATAACAATGTCATTATAACAATTTGCAATATTGTTACTATAATAAACAAATGAGTCATATTAAAGATTTGATAAACAAATACGGACACAGATATACTTCCGCTCATCTTTGGTTATCACAATAGCGACCCCCCTCCCTCCCCAGGAACTATCATTACAAATAGACTAATGCCTGACAAAGACAGCGCTTGTCCATGGTAATCACTCTAGAAACTCAATCCCTTTCAGGAGCCTAAACACACTCAAATAAAGGCTTCCAAACATGAAATATCAAGTTGTTATATAATAATGCCATTAATAAAAATAAATGGCTCGTAGGTAAAAACTTGCCAAGTTCTAGATTTATTATTAATATGCTATCAATAACTTTTATTTTTAAGCAATTAAAACAATGCTATAATACTTCAATTGATAAGTTTGAATTAATTTTATTTTAACTTGGCACTCACTTACATATAGCTCCTTTTCTGGCAGTTTTTTTTTTTTTTTTTTTTTTTTTTTTTACGGAACTTGTCTCTTTTTTTTTTTCACAGTTGTGTTTTTGTTAGATACATTTTACAAGAATGCTATCGTGATATGTCTATTTAGCTAACTTTCCACATTAGTTATAAAAATGTTGGTAGTGCAATATCTGTTCCAGAAAACGTATATTTCGATGTATATCGAACTTTTAAAAAAATCAGATTGCAACGAAGTTGAGCACGTGGATTAATAGAGTAAGATTATTCACATTTAGATTAAAAAAAATAGTGTTATTCTACATATATTTTATTAAAATCTTGGTAAGAGATGTGATTGTGGTCTCCAGAATGAAGCTGGTGATTTTTTTTTTACAAAAGGCGCCAAAATGCCATTTTTGAATATGACCGCCAATATGAAACTCTGAAATAAATCAATATCAGAACTAACGCGATTTTATCGGCTCTTTAAAAAAGTTGATGTTTTAAAGTTTGGAAAGTGATCGCCATATATCAAAACAAAATTTCCTCGTAGCTTTGTAATTACCATCAATTTCAATAACATCATTTTCGCCTCATTAACACGCAAAAACAATTGAAAATTAAAGAAATATTAAATATTACAAAAGTAAGCTCCGATTTTAAAAAAAATTAGCATCTAATATAGAACATCACATCATAAAATTCAGTTAATCTATACTAATATTATAAAGAAGTAAAGTTTGTTTGTTTATTTCTAGGAGGTAATCTCTGAAACTACTGAACCGATTTCAAAAGTAATGGTATGAAAAGGATTGTGTTAGTCCATGTTCGAACATAGGCTATATCTTAAGTCCATGTCACTACCATAAAAGGTGAAGGAGTAAAAAACATTCTAAAAATGCGATTTTTGTGCCACTGAAGGGTCTAGAGACATGAAATTTGGAATAGTAGCTACTTATAAGATATAAAAGATCTCTAAAAACATTTCTTTAAAAATTCGAAATTTAAAAGGGGTAAAAATGCGCAACAAACGTTCTAAATGGCGATTTCCACACAATCTCGGGAAATACCTAACATATTTCAAAAATAATAGTGTCAAAATGATGGTGGCAGCCCTTCCTCCAACAGAGGCTATATTTTATGTCTATGCCAGTACCCCAAAAGGGGTGCAGGAGAAAAAAAACGTTCTAAAAATGCGACCCAGAAACATGAAATTTGGCATGGTAGTTACTTATAAGATATAAATCATCTCTAAGAACATTTCTGAAAGTAATCGAAATTTCAAAGGTGTGAAAATGCGCGAAAAGCGTTCTAAAAAACGTTCTAAATGATGATTTCTACTCAATTTCAGGAAGTATCAAACCGATTTCAAAAGTAATGATTGGAAAGTGATGGTGAAGGCCCTTGCTCTGACATAGGCTCTATATCATGCCAGTGTCACTACCACCTGGGAATTGCAGCAGCAAAAAACGTTCTAAATTGAGATTTTTGTGGTACTTTAGGGGCTAGCAACTTGAAATTAGGTATGGTAGTTACTTATAACATATAAATGATCTCTAAGAACATTTGCTAAAAAATTCGAAATTTAAGAGGGATGAAATTGCGCGAAAAGCGTTCTAGAAACGTTCTAATTTGCAATTTCTACGCAATCTCAGGAAATATCAAACAGATTTTAAAAGTAATGGTTGCAAATTGATGGTGACAGTCCCTGATCCAACATAGGCTATATTTTATGTTGTTGTCACTCCCACCTAGGGGTTGCAGGAGCAAAAAATGTTCTAAATCACGTTTTTTGTAATACTAAGGGGTCTAAGATTTTGAAATTTGGCATGGTAATTACTCAAAAGATGCAAATGCTTTGTAAAAAGCGTTGAAAGAACATTCAAAAGTTTAAAAGGATGAAGTGAGCTAAAAGCAATCTAAAAACGTTCCAAATTATGATTTTTATGTAATCTAATGAAATACCAAACCGATTGAAAAAAATGGCTGCAAATTGGCGATGATAGAACCTGCTCAAACATAAGATATATTTTACGTCAGTGCCATGACCACCAGAGGGTTGCATGAGCAAAGAAACGTTCTAAATTGCGATTTCTGTATTTACCTAAAATGTGAATTCTAAATGTGAAGACGATAGACTTTTTAAATATGGCTTGGTAGTTACTTATAAATTTTAAATACCCTCTAATAATTCTCAAAAATAAATTTGAAATTTAAAAGGGGTGAAGCGAAGGGAAGGAACGAAAAGCATTATATAAAAGTCGTAAATTGCTATTTGTATGCAATCTCAGAAAATAATAAACCAATTACGAAATTAATGGCTGCGAATCAATGGTGACAGTCTGTGATCCTACACAGGCTATATTTTATGTCGGTGATACAACCACCTGGGGTTTTCAGGAACAACAAACGTTCTAATCAAGCCTTTAAAAACTTTCTAAATTACGTTTTCTATGAAATATTAGGAAATATCAAACTGATTTCGAAATTAATGTTGGCAAATTAATGATGATAGTCTCTGTTTCAACTTAGGTATTTTATGTTAGCGCCACTACCACCAGAGTGGTGGTAGATCGTTAGACAAGAATCTTGTAATTTGACATGATAGTTACACTGCAAATTCGTGAAACACTTTTGCAACACTAACTGAAGATAACAATTAACACTTCTAACCTAAATAATTTTCGATTGTGTTGTGAATGTGTTGCGAATGTGTTGCGACAACTAAAAAGATTGTGCAAAAAGTGTTGTTAAAAATTACGAGAGGAGAAAATGTGTTTTCAAAACATTCAATTTTAAAATTGTGTAATTTTAAAGGCACCATGCTAGAAAGTGTTTTGAAAGTGTTTTACATGCGTTGTTTTACAGCGTTCTAAATTGTGTGGTGTTTACAGTGTGTTGTTAATTTGGTGACAAAATGTTGTGCAGCACAACCCTATTAATAACATTGTATATATAACAATATTGTAAGAAATATTTTCATCAACACTATTTACAACACGATTTAAACAATATTAACAACACTATTTTTAAAACACATTTTTAGATAGAAACACGTTTGGAACATATTAAGAACACATTTCTAAATAACAACACTTTTGCAACATATTAACAATCACAACGCAAAAAATATTTTGTATATGAAATTTTCTAATTCACAATACATTAATATGTTGTTAATTTGGTGACAAAAAGTGATGTAAAATATGTTTATTTTTGTGTTGGAGAATTTTCAGCGTAATTTTAAGATGTAAATGCGTACTAAGAACGGTTTCTAAAAAATTCAAAACTGAAATGAGTGTGTGAAATAAGCACAAAAGCTTCAAAATACTTTCTAAATTATCATTTATTTAGAATTAGATTTAGTTCTTATTAATTTAAGAGTCATTTTTGTCTAATGCAGCGTAATAATGAAATTTAGTCAAACTGTGGCTTAATTAGTAATTTTTGAGCTATCCCTAAAAGTATAATTTCTTCTAATAAAAGTTAGACATATAAATATTACTTGGCACATTTCAAACGCTACGCGAGAAAAACCGCGCGTTTTGCTAGTAAGAAATAACACAAAATTATTACTTACTAGCAATTTACTTTTTTTATTTGTCTGCATTACATTATGAAGACAAATTTTTAAAGTGAGTTATGTGCACCAGATTTTAAAAAAATCGGAATAATTCTGATTTTAAATAATCAAATGTAAAGATATCTATATACAAGGTTTGAAAATAAAAAAGATCAAGTACCAAACTAGATTGAAAAATTTTATATTCCTACCAAAACAATACAGTTGCAATGGTTGCCATAAATCTGGGTTGCCAAAATTTTGGCTTTTTTTCGCAGATTAATTTTTACCTTTTTTTCAGCGAACCACAAACACATCAGTACCAAATCTCTTATAAAAACGTGCTGGCATATTTTCTAAAGATTTACATGGAAAATATTATCAATAAATTGTTTTTGTCATTAAGTCGACACGTCATGGTTATCCTAATGTGAACAAAATAGTTGCCTGTAACAGGACAGATTTAAACAAAGAATAATTAAAAGTACAAGGGGATATACCCGAGATTCCAGAGTTACAGAATATAGATGAAAACCATTTATTCAATTGATAACTATATTGGATTTTTTACGCTTAATAAATTTATTTTGAATACGCACCAACAATACCAAAAATCATATTTATATAAAAAATAGTGAATAGTTTAAATAAAGTTTTGAATTTCATTAAAAGCAATAGTTTTTTATGGCCTCGTGCCAAGAGTTAACAGCAGAAGAAATCGACAAAGATCACTATTTAAAATCCGCCTTTTTCATTTTGATCATTTTAGTGGTTTAAGTGAATAGTTTGATCACTTGTATTTTATTTATATTTTATTATTTTATTTATTGATTGATGAATCTTTTAATTTTATTATGTCATATAAGATGGAAACAAATGCTGAGCTATTTATATTTATTTATATATAAGTATATATATGAGCTATTTATATATAAGTACAAACGTATTTATCTTACGTAATCGTCTGCACGCGATAGACATAGATTTAAAAGAAAATCATGCCTGGACATTGTTTTAAAAACCATAAAAATTTAGTAAATAGCGATACATTATTCAAACAAATAACGATACAGTTTTCAAGCAAATTTCCTTAGTAAAAGTTAAATTTAATCGTTTGGTATTGCCACTAGAGATGAGATGGGCTCAACCCGAGCCGGTGCCTGGGGCCCGACACGGGCTCGTGCTCTATTTTTATTCTAGTCTTCGAGCTCGGGCTCATTTTTTTCTGAAAAAGGAAATTTTATTTATTCATGTGTAGAAAAGATTGAAATAACTTTTTTCCACTTAAAATTACTTATTCTCTTTCAAGTCATTTTAATACTATTTTGATCAAAATGACGGGGGAACTGAAATCGTGTTTGTTATTTTAGTATTTCATTCCTGTTTCAAACGAAAATTTGAGATAATTGCTGATTTATGTCTACGGCATTTTCGGTGACGATCTATTGATATGGCGCCAATCAAAGGAAACACAATAATGAATCTGCTTTTATTTGACTTCTCGTTTGTGACAGAAGATATTTTTTAATCGGATCCTTTATTTATTTATTTTTTAGTTATCTAACGCGAAGAGAACATTTTCTTCTGTTTTTAATAGACGAGAATTAGCTGGAGGTTTCTAAATTATTCAATCTTCTATTGTGCATAAGTCATAGTTTTTCCCCATGAAAATAACTTTAGTGATTATTATATCTATTTGTCATCATGAACTCTGCTCATGTTGAGGACACAGTACATTTTCGAAGTAACTTTCCTCCGTAAGTAAATATAATTACCATGCTATTCTGATAGAAAGCAATCGATCAGTGTTTCCTCTTTCCTATAAAAGCACCGGACCTTTAAGATAACAATGTCATTTTTTTTAATTAACGCTGATTTTCAGGTACCCATCAATCACGGAAGATTATTATGAGAAAGGAATCGATTATAGTTACAGATGTACACTTTTTACAGAAAACTGAAAAATGTTGTTCGATTCTCTAGCTTACAAATAGTAATTTCTGAAAATTTCATACATTTATTCATTAAACACAAACGTGTACATCAAATTTGCTTGTTAAAGGAGACAAAAATATGAAAATCCTTTTAAGTATGAAGTATATTTTTATTTGATCCAGATTTTGATAAGATTCAATTTAAATTTTCATTTAATTATTTCGATGTAAGAAGTTTTTAAAAATGAGATATCACTTTTAAAATCTTTTTAATTTTTAAATATCATGAAATTCTGTTTTGTATTTTTTTTGTATCGGGCTCGGGCTCTTATGGCAAAAAATTTTTCGAGCTCGGGCGAACTCGGATTCAAAATCTTCGACCTCGGGCGGCCCCGGGCTCCGACACACAGTCCCGAACTCATCTCTATTGCCACCATCAAAATGACGTCTGCGTTACGCACGAACACGTTTGTCTTTTATAATATAGATAGATACTAAGTTCAAATAATTCCACTGCTCTTCACTACTCTTGATAATCGTATAAATGCCCTGGAAGGTTTACTCAAATAAAAATGATACTCTAAATAAATTTGCATCAAAACAAATGTACAAAATACGTGTCAAATCAAAATACAATGAAAATAATTTCGTTACTGTAACATAAAATATTTGTACTATTTTTTTTATACAGCATTTATCATAAAAATAAAGATGCAAAAGTCTGTGACATTTGTTTTTGGTGAATAGGGTGACCTAAAAGTTCTGAAATAACAGGTGAATTTAATATAAAAAGAGAATATTTTAAAAGAAATAGTTTAAAAAGCACATTCTAAATGAAACTGAACGTCCATGGGCATTTTGAGAAGAAACTCTAGATTTTCTAATAAGGCTTTACATCATCCCATAAGCTTAAGGATATTCAAAATCTCAGAAAAAGAAATTCGTGAAAACAAATTCACAAGTTTTACTCAGTTAAAACACGTTTAATTTGAAATAATTATTTGTAGAAAAAGACAATAACTTGTCAGAGACACCATTTTTAACTGCTAAGTTAAAAGAAAAAAAAAAAAACAGTATTATTTTTTCACTTAGCAATAAAATCTTGTTTTTTTTTCCTACTTTCAAAAGGAATAGAAAAAGATTTTATTTTTTAAGACAAGCGTTAAAAACTTTTTGCTTTAAAAACTAAATCTCTGTTTTGAAATGATTTTTTATTTCTTTGAATGTCTAACTGTAAGGTTCTGCAAAAAGTATTTTTTAGCACTAATGAAAAGAATCCCTCAAAGGAATATACATTTTGAAGATGTAAAATAAATGAGCAATTATTTAAAATTATTTTTAAGACGTTTATTTTTGCTTCAAATTCATAGCTGAAGTGAAATATGGCAAATAAAAATACGCATGAAGAATACTTTCTTTTAATAATTTACGTCACCCACACCCCTCTTTTTTTTTAAATGGTAAATAATTTGAATAAGGAAAAGGAATACAGATTAGGTCCAAAGTATTCACAAAAAATAACTTTTTTAGTTGTCTGAAAATAATTGTTATCAATGAAAACAGCAGACTTTATTTCTAAATAAATCCATTTAATGCTATGAAAATAAACTTCTTTGGATGACTTTCTACGTTCAAAAAGGCAATTTTCCTCTTACCTGGGTTCATTTTTCCATAAAACAATACTATTAATAATTTATTTTCCTGTTTTTGAAATCGCTTACCTTTCATTTTTTATGTTAATTAAAAAAATAGATTCAAAAAAAAAATAAATAAAAAATACTGTTTGATATGAAATAGGTAAATATTGGTATGAAATATGACTTAAAATAGGAATGATAAATATAAAGTATTATATATTTTAATGAAAAAATGTCTTATTAAACGTAAAACGTATACAAAAGTTTCACATACAAAGATAATGATTTGATACCCGATATCTTTGAATAAACATACACACAGAATAAATATATTTTTTCAATAATTAACGTTGCTATTGAAAATTGAAAATTTTGAAATTTTAATTAGTGCAAATTTATATTATTTGTATTATATGCTTATTTGTAATTAAAGTAATATGTAACCATTGTTAAATTTTAATAGTTCTTTTAAGAGTTAAAAATTTAAACATAAAAAAAAGTTAAGCAATACATTTTATACACGCGAAAGCAATTAATATATATATAATAAATATATATATATAAATTAAAATTTTAACAAGTTGAAAATTGCTCATCAAACGTGGCAAATGAGGTGCGTTCGTACTATAACTAGTTTTATAAATATCTTTCGCACCGCATATTGTACTGAATGTATATTTTAGTGCACTTCATAAATGCATATCCATTTCATTCTGTTCGAAAGGCTGTAACATCATTAAAGGCACTTGACATATTTTTTTCCCATTGGCCTTAATGTAACAGAAAACTTTTGACTGTCCCTGTAATTAAACTATACATCCGATTTTCACAAAATTTGAAATGAGACAAAATTTTGCGAAAATTATGTATTTAAAATTTCAGACCATTCGGAAGACTGTAACATAATTAAAATGCACTTGCAATAATTTTTACCATTGGCCATAGTGTAACGGAAAACTTTTGACTGTCCCTGTATTTAAACTATACATCCGATTTTCATAACATTTGAAATGACTCAACAAAATTTTGCAACAATTATATATTTAAAATTTTAGAGTATTCGGAAGGCTGCAACATGATTAAAATGCACTTGCAATAATTTTTCTCATTGGTCGTAATGTAACGGAAAACTTTTGACTGTCCCTGTAATTAAACTATCCATCTGATTTTTATAAAATTTGAGATAACTAGACAAAATTTTGCAACAATTATATATTTAAAATTTCAGACCATTCGGTTGGGTAGTTTTTGCTTTGTTATAGGCGGACAGACGGACTGAAGACGACTATAGATGCTATGTATTTATATAATTACGAACGGACCTAAAAAGAGTAAAAATAGGTTTGTTCAACTGTGTACATGTTTCGATTCTACCCGAGTCATTTTCAAAACAAATAAATAAAAATATTCTTAAATTTCAAGCTCTATGAAACGACGTCATTCAAATTTTCACGTACTCTTTCCTATTATTATTAATGTTAATTTTTTTACTTAGATGTCTTTTTTATTTCCCTAACCATTGAGTAACTCGCGCCGTAGTTCTGGTAAGTTAAATGATGCTGCATCGTTACATATTGAAATTTTGCGTGTCACAATTTCTGTGGTTTCTCTTATAACTGTTGGATCGTATGGACTGGAGGGAAAAATGAACTTTTCTTCCTTCTCGTAGTGTATGTCGAAGAAGTAAGTTCTTTTTCTGACAAAAAAAAGCAGGTTTTAACCTATCAATATTTATGAGATTTTCTTGACCATGAATGAGAAGTATCCAGTCTCTTTACAACCTGGAACGATCCCTCATAAGCAGGTTGTAGAGCCCTCTTGAAAGGACCTCTCCTTGAAAGGACCTTGAAAGAAAGAAAAAACGTGACTGCAGTTATTTAGTTCTTTTGGAACGAAGATCTTTTGCTGTCCATGACTGAAAGGTTGAACGGGTCTCAAAGAACACATTATTTTCTGTATCTTGGCTATGTAATTTGGCGGGTCTAATAAGTATGAATCTTCATACAACTGTCCCGGAAGCCGTAAGGTGGTTCCATATGTTAACTCAGCTGTAGCAGCACCAAGATCTCCACGTACTTTAGTTCGGAGACCTAGCAAAACTATAGGAATAGCTTCGAGCCAATCGACTTTATGGCACATTAAGGCCTGTTTTAAAGGTCGATGAAGTCGCTCCACCAAACCATTACACTGTGGTGTATATGAAGCAGTCATAGCCAGACTACTGCCGAGTAACCTTGTCAGAGTCCTGAAAAGTATGGTCTTGAACTGTCTACTCCTATCGCATGTTATCCTCTGAGGTGTACCAAAACGAGAAATCCATGTCTGCACAAAAGCCTGAGCAACAGTTTCAGCTGTCTGGCCATCTAGTAAACTTATCAATCATCGTTAGACAATATCTGAATCCACGTACTAAAGGCAAAGGACCAATTTCATTCAGGTGTATTTGCGCAAATCTCTCATCTGGGACCAGAAATCGCATCAAAAGAGATTTAGTATGCAAGTGTACCTTTGTCTTTTGAAAGGGTATGTATGCTCTACACCACACAGCAACATCCTTATTTAGTACTGGCCAAATGTACTTTGAACATATTAGCTGCCTAGTTGCTTGTATTCCTGGACGCGTCAACCCATGCAGACTCAAATACATTTTTCCTTAGAACCTGAGGGACATAAAACCTATTTACCTCACCAGAAGTTTCACAATACAATAATGTCTTAGCTTCCGGCATTTGCACTTTATCTAATTTCCCGCTAAACTCAACCTTTCCATCCAAAATAGCCTTTAGCTCCTCATCTTCCTTTTGCAACTTTACCCACAATTCTGAATCAGCAAGTGTCGAAAACAGAATATCAAAAATTCTCGATAAACTATCAGCAAAAAAACTTCCTTTACCTGGCAAATAACGTATATCTGTGGTAAACTGAAATATAAAATCTAATTGCCGAAACCTTCTAGAGGAACATTTTTCTTGTTTCTGGTGGAATGCAAAAATTAAGGGTTCATGATCCACGTACCACGCAAATACACGACCCTCCAACATATGCCTAAAATACTGGATCACTGAATATGACGCTAGCAATTCCCGGTCATATGTTGAATAATTGCACTGCGCAGGTGATAACTCACGAGAGAAAAATCCAAGTGGTTTTGGACCATCGGGGGAAACTTCTTGTAACACACCACCCATAGCAAAATTACTGCAATCAGTTATAAGTGCAAGCTCCGCATCTTGAGAAGGGTGATAAAGTAAAGTCGCGTTAACCATAGCTTCTTTAACTTGCTCAAAAGTACTCTCTGCATCCACATCCCATTGTATTTCTCTTTTATCTCTTTTTCCTGCTCCATTTAAGAACTTATTCAGCGGTCCCAAAATTGCAGCTATATGGGGTACAAAACGATGATAATAATTTACCATACCCCAAAATCTCCTCAGATCGCTAACAGTCTTTGGTTTTCGAAAATCAACAATCGCTTTTACTTTATTTTTGTGTGGAACACAGTCCTGACTATTTATAGTGTGGCCCAGAAAATCTATAGTTTCTTTACCAAACTCACATTTTGATTCGTTAATTATAACACCGTAATCTCGAAATCACTTAAAAACTTCCTCCAAATGCTGCATCTGCTCTGCGTGAGTTTCACTCGCAATTAAGATGTCATCGAGGTAAGGAAAGCAAAAATCTAAACCCTGTAGGGCCACCTTTATGAAGCGTTGAAACGTCTCCGCAGAGGATAAGCCAAAGTTTAAAAATGGAAATTCAAATAAACCAAAAGGAGCTATAATAACAGTTTTCGGGATATCGGGAGGATGTACCGGCATTTGATGGTATGCCCGGATTAGATCCACTTTCGAAAATATATTTTTACCTTTTAACAAATAAGTAAAATCCTGAATGTGAGGATTGGGGTACCTGTTTTGCACTGTAATTCGATTAAGCGCCCTATAATCCCCTGTTGGTCTCCAATCTGACGCACCCTTAGGGACTATATGCAATGGACTGGCCCAATTACTTTAGGGTTTACAAATACCTATATCTACCATATAATCAAATTCCTGTTTAGCTATTCGGAGTTGCGATGAATGTAACCGACGAGCTCTAGCCGTAACAGAGGGCCCAACAGTAGGAATAAAATGCACTGTATCATGTTTTACAGTTCGATTGCCCGTATTGTTCAGTTGAGTAATCTCCTTATGCTTTTTTAGTAGTTCTATATATTCAGAATCACCAAGATAGTCTTATAACTGAGATATCGCACACACTTGCGCGACCCTGAGCAGTAATATTAGTCACCGGGTCTAATACACAACGCTTTTTTAAATCAACTGATAAACCAAAATGTTGCAAAAAATCGGCACCAATAATCGGTACCTCGACTATGATGAACGGCCATTGCAATTTGCGTTTCAGTCCCAGATCCAAAGTCAACAGCTTGTACCGTAAGTGCAGATCTTAGTTCCATTAGCAGCGTACAATGTGAAATCGCTCTTACTAGTATCTTTAACCGAAAACGACTTAGGAAAACATGACACATCACTACCAGTGTCTATCAAAAAACTGGATTGCGTAATTTTATCAGTAACATAAAGTCTGCGACTCAAGCCCATACGTGCAGTAACCGCCGCTATCTCGCCGAGCGATGATCGTTTTTTGGTTGGTAAACACACGGAGAGACACATTTTCGAGCCTCTTACCAAAATCGAAAATGATACCAACATAGACATCCGTCTTTGCGTGCTCTGTCCTTTGAATTAAATGAGTTCCGTCGGTATGGTTTCCTCAGTGAAGGGGGACAAGAACCTGAACTGACCAACTTTGAAAGTTCCGCAACCTGCTATTTTAGCTGATTAATCTGCGCCTGCTCAGACCCACGCGAATCCAGAGAATTAACACTAACCTACGTGCATTCTCAGTCTTATCTGCCAATTTATTTAAACCTTCAGAACTGACCGACAAAATTGTTTGCACCGACACCGGTAGCCTGCAAAGCCATATATTTTTCATAAAATCATCGTCAACATGACTCTCACTTAATTCTCTCATTTTACGCAACAAAATTGAGGGGGACCTATCACCCAATTCTAAATCTTCAAGCAATGTCTTTACTTTTCCGATTCTGCGAAACTTCAAATTCCGATGATAACCGTGTTTTAACCGTGTTTTACACTATACGGATCCTCCGGCGGCGTAGAAATATTATCCGTTGCAAACGATAATGTTTCCGCATCTAATGAAGCTACCAAATGATCAAATTTAGGTTGTTCAATGGATATTCCTGCTAATGGTGATGGAACAGCATGGACCTCATTTTGGAGCAGCAAAAAGCCATTTTGGAACAGCAAAAACGCTCATTTTGGAGCAGAAAATAACTAATTTGGAGCAGCAAAAAGCCACTTTGGAGCAGAAAATAACTATTTTGGAGCAGCAAAAATGCTCATTTTGGAGCAGAATTTTGGAGGAATTTTGTTCGCTTTTTTACGAAGTTGGCGCTCCTTTGACAAAATTCACGTTTTTTCGCGATCTTTTGACGAAATTTGAGACCTTTTGATGAAATTTGCGTTTTTGTTCTCTATCTTTTAAATAAATTAGCGTTTTTTCACTATCTTTTGACCGTGTTTTGTTCGTTTTTTGACGAAATTAGCGATCTTTTAACAAATTCCACGTTTTTCTCGCGATCCTTTGATGAAATTTGCTTGTTTTTCACGATCCTTTGACGAAATTCGCATGTTTTTCACGATCTTTTGACAAAATTTGCCTGTTTTTTGCGTTCTTCTGACGAAATTTCCATTTTATTCGCGATCTTCTGACGAAATTTGCGTTTTATTCGAGATTTTTTTAACGAAATCACGTTTTTTCGTGATGTTTTGACCGCGTTTTGTTTGTTTTTTTGACGAAATTAGTGATCCTTTGTTAAAATTCACGTATTTTTTGTGATTATTTGACAAACATCGCGTGTTTTTCGCGATCTTTTGACCAACATCGCGTGTTTTTCGCGATCTTTTGACCAAATTCCCATGCTTTTCGCAATGTTTTGGCGAAATTCGGGTAGTAAATGATCGATTTGGCTCAAGAGTTATTATCGAATTGGCCGAGTTCGGCGTAATTTTGTTGAAAAATGATCGTTTTGTCGCAGAAATGCGCAGCATTATTGATTTAGCGCAACTGGAGCAATTGGCGCAGCTGTTCCATCACTGTGCTAATCTAAAACTAGTTTCTAACTGCACAAAAAATAACTTAGCATTAATAGGCCAGAAATTAGGAAGTTTTACCTACACTCTACCGCATTCTGTATTTACATTTCCACTCTCATTAGACACAGTTGGAATATCGTCAGGCATTCTTTACAGTAACAAAATATAAATAAAATATAACAGAACTATCAAAATTCAGAACAAAACCAAATATTCATTGAAAATATGAGCAATTTAATATGAAACAATTTAAAATAATGAACAACCACCACCTCAGAGGATAAATGCAAACGGGAGATAAACATTCGAAAATCTCATACATGTTTATGAAAACGAAAACTTTACAGCTTTGCAGAGAAATAGCTTCACTCTAAATCGAAATGTCTTAAATTCAGACACTTAAGTGTCTGAAACGGAGTGTTCAATTTTCAGACATTTTAAAATGTCTGAATTTTTTCAGACACTTTTTGCGTCTGAATTTTAGACACTTCAAACGTCTGAATCGCAGCCATTTTTTTAAAGCATTATACGTAGCCATGTTTGACCACGTTGATCCTGGAAAAATATATGGCCATTATTCTGCCCTACTCTCCCCCCCCCCCCCCCACACACAGCCTGATTTTAGGGGCTCCAAAATATGGTATGCAATTTTCATAAAGCTGATAATTGAAATCTTTTTCGACTTTGTACTGATTATAATCAATATTTTGAATTTATAGAGTAGAATAAGATTAAAAATTAAAATATTTGTCACAATACAGTGAAACCTCTCAATAGTAGGCACCTTAGAACCGTGGAATTTGTTCGCCATTCGGAAGTGTCTGTTTTTCTGAGGTAAAAAAAATATAAAATATGTGCATGTTGTTAATAAAAAATGTGCTTCTTAAATAGTTGTGTCCTCTATGTAGGAGTGTCCGTTATGGAGATTTTACAACAAAACTTTCATAGGACAATTTTCTTCAGCGAACACTGACCTTTTTCAAGATAAATACATTTTTTTTACCTCATAAAAGCGAACACAATCGAATAGCAGGCAAATTCAACGTTCCAAAACGCGTTCAATTCGCGAGGTGGCCGCGATTGAGAGTTTTTACTGTATTTATTTTTTTATTTAGTTTTTAATCTAATTCTACTTTTAAAGTTCAAAATGCTGATTATAATCAATACAATGTTGAAACACATTTAAAATATAAGCTTTAAAAAAAAATCCATATCGAATTTGGAGCACGTAAAATCGTAGGTGGGGGGGGGGGAGGCTGCCCATGCTTTAATCAGGCCCTCCTTCTGGAAAAAGTCCAACCCTGTATTATGATTCGATAAATGTACGCGTCAGTTTTAAGTGCAAAATCTAGCTATATGCAAATAAATATTTGATAAAAATCTACCTCTTTACTTTGTATTCATTTTTAATTTCAAATTACTTTTTAACTAAAAGTAATCAAAAAATCAATATTATATAATTATTTCAACTGAAATATATCTGTATATTTTTACCGCATTCTTACAATTACGTTAACGGTACATGATTATATGAATTTAAGAATCTAAAAATAATCATTAAAATTTAACATAGTGACTAAAGATAACGCGAGATCCTTTTTTCTAAATCTTTGTTGACATCAACAAATTTTTTTCTTCTTCAACGTCTACATTAGTGACGTCAATTTCCGTTCAAACAAAAGCTGTGGTTTTGACTTTTGAATCATAAAAAGATTATATGTTGAGACTATTTTCAGTATGGCAAATGGGATATTTCTAAAATACTCGGAAACACTAAAATTATAGCAAAGGGAAATCTTTTAATTAGAATGACCGGATTTAATGAGTTTTATCAGTCAAAACATTTTAAAATAAATAAATGAACACAAGTAATTCGCTGTATTAAATATATGGGGGAATCAATGAATGGAAGGATGTTCGAACTATATTCTTTTTTAAATTTATGATGTACACACTATGAGGCAGAAGAAAACTTCATTAGACAAGAAAAGCATAAATAATAAATAAAAGCAGCTATTAACAGGAATGTTTACTATAAATGCTTTTGAATTCCAGTACATAACACATAATAAATCTATCAGAAATGTAAAAATCGATGTAAACATTGCAAATGCTGCCGCATTAAATGCTTATAAAAATATTGTATACGTAAATAAATAATTAAAAAGGGTACTTCAGAGTAATAATTACACCAAAAAAATACTATTAAGGTAGTCTTGATGGTAATTAAGAAGTATGAGCCAATCAACAGGCGATGTCACTGCGATTTTTAAAGTAATGGCTACATAAGAAAAGGCTTAGGAAGGTGTAAAATTAATAAATTCAGTAACCGCTAATATACACCATGCAGAGACACCAAAATTTATTTTAAAGATAACATTGGATAGAAAATAATACAGAAATATGATTGCAGATGATTTGAAGAGTAGAAATTTAAATATTAGCAAAATAAAATTTTAACATGGAAATACCATAGGCAAAATGCTTTGAACATATTTTGGCATAACTCAGGAACTAATAAAGCTATAGACTCGTGTGAGGTCTTCATTTAAAGAGAAAACAATCACAGAGAGTTTTAAATACATAGTTAAGACCCCACTTACCTGGGAAAAGGTCTGATTATTCCAAAAGCACATACGCCCAGAGGACGTCCGGATTGGAGGCTACGTTAGTATCCGTTAGTTAGGACTTGGATATTTAAAAAATAAAATCCCCTTGCTCTTGCACATGCGACTAGCTCTGTTAAAAGAATGGAAAATTTCCATCCTGAAAACATAGCCCGCCAGATAACAGTTCTCTTTACAAATTTGACGAGATGAAGAACACTGTATTAGTTTTATAGATAAATTTTAATACGGAGTACCACTATGTCGATAGAAATTAAATCCCGGAACTTCACATTCTGCAAAAAACAATCAAGTCAAAATAAATTATTAGTTAAAATGTACGCGTACATAAAAACAAACATTCAGTTTGAATTACAAACGAACATCGAGTTCGAAAGGAAGACGCATGCGCAACTGAGAGTGCCCCCTGGTGAATGCGGAGCGGAGTTACAAAGTGTCTTAAAATTAGACACTTGCAGATTTTTTAGACACTTTTATCAGTTCGTGTACACTATGATCATAGTAAGACACTTAGGTGTTTTAAATTAAGACATCTATTGTGACTGAATTTTCAGATTCAGACACTTAAGTGTCTGAAATTCTTTTTCAGTCACATATGTATCTTAATTTAAGACGCCTTTATTTGCAGTGTTATGAAGGTATTATTCCAAATCCAGCATTCAAACGTGTAAAACGGATCACCAGTTTTTGTGGCGTAGCGTAGCAGAAGAAGGTATGAGCTGGACATTATGATGCAAAAATATATTTTAATTAAAACTTTAAATTATTTACAAAGTAGCAAACACATCTTGGCGCCAACAACGTTCGAGTGCACACAAATTTTTTGTCGTTCTCAAAACATCGGAGAAGAGTTGTTTCAGTTCGTCCCTATTATCGTCTGCCGATGAAAACGATCGAATAAATAAATTTATTGTCATTTGCTTTGCCACAGTTGGATAGTATAGACTGGAGAGAAAATTACCTTACTTTCATTGAAATTTTTTTGGATGGTTTCTTCTTGATAATATCTTGCTAGAGCTGTGGTTTTTCTGTTATATTTCATATCCTCTATATGCTTCTTTTCTATACTTAAATTTTCTGCTAGTCATACAAATACAGTAATTCTTTCATCCCTCTGCTCTAATAAATGGTATTTCATATACACCTGCGCAATTCTCGAAGTTAATTGGGTCAATTTTAAAACAGATGATATTCTTTAATTTCGGAGTTGGTTTGGCTACTAATCAAATATTGAAGCGCTTAAGACCGTATTTTAATTTGTCAAAAAAGCTTGGAAAGTATTAAATAGTCAAAGTTTGTATTATTTTTAATAAAATTTCTGTGCAGGCTTCTTATTATTGGCACGTTTTAATTTACACCTTTTAGTAATTAAAATTAGCTGTTAAAATATTATAATCATTTGAGAATACTTTAAAATCAAGCATACACTCAGCAGATGAGAAAAACTCCAAGTGTATCTCACCCCCAGACATATAAAAAAAATATAAAATGCAGCAAATGAGAAGCAAAAGAAACTGCTATTCTTGAAAATGTAAATTAACAAATAATAAAAAGAAGCGAGTTTTTGTTTGAAATGCAAGAACATTTTTGTGATAACATTTTGCGTAGCTGAGAAAATTCGAGCTTTTTACTCCATACTTTCCAAAATACTTTTCTTTTCAAACAAGTTCCATTTTATGACGACATCAAAAAGAGTTTATGGCATCCTTTAACAATGCTCTATTTCAACTGGTGCCATAGACATTATAATTTTTAAAACAGAAACACGTGCATACACAGAGGAAACTTTTGTGTTATTTTGAAACGATTGTGTTTCAATTATTTAGTTTGTTTTTATTTGTATGTGGTTTTGCAATTTCAAAATCCACTTTAAGGCTTATTTTTACAAAGTATTTCGAAAAAAAAAAATTAAAAATTCTGTTTTGTAAATACATATAGGATAGATTAAAGTTACTAAATCATAATTTTAGTATGCATCATCCGATATTTATTGTAGTATTGAATGTTAGCAAATACGTTGTTAAAATCATGAGGAAAAAATAAAACATTTTGTATTTGATAAGGATTTTGCCAGCAAAATTCTGAATCTAGAAGTTTCATTTTATTCTATTAATTATTATGAATGCCTCATCTTGAAAAAATGGAAATAAAAGAAATTTATTTTTGAAAGAAAGAGATAAACTTATGCAATTTTTCAAGCATTTTTAAAAGCAAATAAGTCTCCGAGAAACTTTTTAATTTTCTTAATATTTTACATGTTTTTTGAACCTATGATATATATATACATATATATTGCAACTTAAACTTTACAAAGTACGCATTTTTTGAAGAAAATCTAACGCCCATTAGTGTTCTTTTTATACCTCGTTATTAATATCTGAGAAAAAACAACAACAAAAATATATTTTAAAACATATTAAACGATCTATTGCCTTATAAAGAGAAAAAAAGTATTTTAATGGATTCCAGAATAATAGCTGTTTTCAATTTTAATAAGAACGCATTTAAAAAATGGGGCGAAACAGTTAATTGTAGATTAGTGTGACTTCTGAAATATTTTAAACTAGACCTTTACCATACATTCTGTTTCACTTCACTCAGGAAAGCAATGTTAGCATCGCAAAAATTTTTTAAGTAATACCGTTTTAAATAGAGCGATTATAAATTTAAAATAAAGTTAATAATCGTAAGGATATAATTAAAATATTTTGATTACCACATATATCTATAGCAAAATCTCCGTAACTTACATTTCCGAATAGCGGACACATTTTTCGGCTACAAACATCTATATATTTGTGCATATTTATCTGTGAGTTGCGACAAATTGCCCTCTTCCGAAATGTCTGTTATTCACAGATTTATTGCATATATAAATAAGGCTTTTCTAATATACGATAATAATAGGGCGGTTCTCAAAAGGTGGGCATGGACACACGTCATAACTTTAAGCGTTTCAAAAATAACTTTAATTATCATTGACTTTATTTTTATTTATTTTTATTTTTATTTTTTTTTTTACACTGAGTTCTTAATTTTATTCAGAGACAGAAAATGACATAATTTATTGTAAAAGCTTCGTATAAATATCTTAAAATTTTATTATTTTATGCTAAAGAGGCCAATTTTGAACATTCATAACGTTAACTGCTCCAATGTACCACCAAGAAAAAGTGCTTTAACTTGCTTCCAGGTGGTTCTAATGGTAAATGATGAATGCATAAAGGAAACGGATGATTTTTTGATAATTTCGTTAAGAGATGGCAGGCTGGTTTATTGCTTTTTTTGAAGATAGAAGGACTTTTCTATAAAGAATTTTTCTGTATTTTGTTATGTCCAAAAGTATCAAACGCCACAAAGCTATCATTTCCACGAAAAACACACCAAGTAAGTACTTTAAACTCTTTTATCTAACTTTAAAATCATTTAAATTTTTTTAAAAGTATTTATATTTGTTTGCAATAAATACACTTTTCTCAAATAAGACAGTGTAATGTCCAAATCGCGTAACGATGGAAACGCCAATTTTATTTTCGGTAAATTTATTTTTAAAGATGATTTGGCGTCCTGAAACGTATAAAAAGATATATATTATAATGTTTTATCGTAAATAATTACCGTGTTTTGTGTAAATAAAGTGTATTTAGTACGTGTAATAATATAACTTGACTTGAAGCATGCTCAACTAATGTGTGTAACGATCGACACAAAATGAAGACCGCTGCGATCACTACGAAATTTCGGACATGCTTATTTAAAAGTATGATTTAAAATTAATTGTATAACTTCTTTTTTTATTTCAAAAGTGAATCTTATGTGTTTTTAAGTATTTTGCAAAGTTTTCTTTGTAGCAAATGTACCCCAAAAGATTATTTAATAACAATGTCCAAATCGTGGAACGATCTAAACATTAATAATTTTAAATTTCTAAATACTTAAATAAATATATTATAACAGAGTCCATTGTTCTAACATACATCTTAAAAAATAAAATAAATATTTTTTTGTTAAATTATTGTACTTGAGTTCTTTTTTTTTTTAAACTCAAGGTTTAAGAATCCCCACTCCTTAAAATTCCCTTCTTCCTCTTTGCTTCCCCACCAAAATGCAAGGCAAATAAAAAGTTTAAGTCACTACGTTCTGTAACTTTGGTAAAAAAAACAAAAACACAGAAATTGACAGTACTCAATGTATAGAAGACAGCCAGCGAAAATTGTTAAAGGTACTCAAAAGATTCACTCCGTACAAGCGACAAACAAATTTGGTACTATTCAAATAAAAAGTAGATCTGATTTTTGCAATCTCTGTAAAAAAAAATCAAGAATGCATTACCAGTGAAGCTGGTGAAAAAAATATTGTTTCAATTGACTTCTCACGCAGTTGAAAATAGATTGACATCGGTGACTGGTGCTTTGTATTAATTCATGATGAAAATTTATGACCAGGTATTATTGAAAAGATCAGCATTGATAATGGTGAACAAATATTTTCTATAAATTTTTTGACTCCTCAGGCAGACATTGATTTTAACAGGTTTCGTTATCCATCTAAAAAGACATCACAAATTTAAAATATGAAGATATTTTGTTGAAATCACCATATCCACCTCACCCGGTGACAGCAAGAGGACACTTTTCTTTTGATAAAGAAATTATAGATATGTGCATTGAAAAATCGCAGTATAACTTTTTTTTTTTTTTTTTGAGAAAATAAAAAGAATAAATTATATGTTGGATACTTCTAATATTGTGTAAAGGTATGTTTTTTGCATAATGTGTAATTCCTATAAAATTAAGATATTACTTCTAAAAAAGGAGTAAATATTTTAATATCAAAATTTAACATTTGATTTTATTATTATTATTACTAGATAACAAAAATTTAATTATATATATATATATAATATATATAATAATTATATATACAATTATAGAGTAAATTTATTACATTCTTAGTTTTAAGAATTTTTTAAATACTAAGTACAACTTACTTATAGAAATGTCAAAACTGTGTAACCTACATCTCAGCAATGTCCAAAATCTGTAACCTACATGCCAGAAATGTCCAAAATTTGTAACGTACAGATCTACTAATTAAATACTTTAATAATTAATTTTCCAAAATAGTGGTTGTCTTTTAACATTTGTGTATAATTTTGTAGACTTATATACTATACTATTTAAAAAAATTGGCCTTAAATTTGAAAATTTGAAAAATTACATATAGTTAACGTTTAATGATCCCACCTTTTGAGAATCTCCCAATAGCGACTTTATCGCTAAAAACATCGATATCTTTTGACATAGAAAATTTACATATAAAAGCTTTTCAATTTCTTTCCTTTATTAAACACATACATTTTGAAACAAGAATTTTTCGTTTGAGTAGTTCAATTTCGATTTTTCCAAAACCTTTCAAAAAATACTTTTCTGACGGAATTTCCCCCCAGACGTGTAAAAAGTATTTAAACGAAGCAGAGAAGAAGCAAAATAAATTGTCATTCTCGAAACTGAAGATTAAGAAACAATAAAAAGAAATCACATTTTGTTTGAAATCCAAGGGTATCTTTATATTTATTGGAGATAACCTTTGCTTATCTAAGAAAACTCGAGTTTTTCCTCCCATATTTGCCAAAATATTTCTTTTTTGAAAGAAGTTCCATTTTATGACAACATCAAAAGGAGTTTATGGCATCTTTTAACAATGCTACATTTCAACAATGCCAAAGGCATACGATTTCTAAAACAGACACAAATACACTGAAGAAACTCGTGTGTTCTTTTGAAAAGATTGTCTTTCGCTACTTTTTTAGTTTGCTTTGATTTTTATGTAGTGTTGTAATATCAAAATCTATTTTTTGTTCAATTTTTAGAGGGTATTTAGAAAAACAGTAAGTTCAATGTTTTGGAAAAGTATATCGTATGTGTTAAAGATAAAGATAATCGGGGCAAATGTGAGACACCCACCCTCCTTCCCCAGAAAAAAAAAATGAGATTAATGTGAGACATACAGAAAAAAAAAATTACCAAATTTTATAGTTAAAAATACGCATTTTGATTATTTTATGAGAAATGCGGTCATTGTATCCATTACCAAAATACTCAAAATTTAACCCTTTTGCTACAGACGTTCTTCTTCAAGGACACACCTTTTAAGAATTTAAGATGTTAATTTAATTTAAAAGAATTTTACATATTTTGTGTATATTTTTAATCATTTCCCTACCAAAAGCACAAGTATTTAAAAACGAAACCAACAGATGACAGAAACTTTTTGAAACGAAATTTCACCGAGAAATTTTTGAATCAAGATGCATGATCTCGTTGAAGAAAGCATTATTAAAATTCTCTAATTTTGATATAAGTTAATATCTGAAGCAGCTAAATATATTTTTAATTTTCTTAAATGAACTAGAAACCTTAATCAAATTGTGATAATTATATGTAAGGTCTGTCTGCCTAAATGTGATAACCCCTAAATGCGACAATGTTCTTTTACATAAAATCTTAATGCAAGAATCGTAAATAGATGTTATATAATGAAGCATACGAACTTCAGAAACAAAACCCGAAACATTTTTTTGCATGTAAAACGGTTTCTTTAAAAGAAATTTCAAATCAAATACACATCGTTCATTTTACATCGCCCCCATGTTTCGGAAATGCGACAAAAATTCCCGAAAGTGGCTCACGGTTTTTATTTTTTAACTTTGAAGATCAAATAATCTTATAAACGTCAAGAGCTACGTTGTTCGTTTCAGTTACCTGACCAGTTAAACTAAAGAAAAGGCGACCAGTTTCCGGTTTAGAATTTGAAGTGGACAACGCATTTAGGAGTGCTTGTTTTCAGCCTGTGCCTAATAGCGACATACATATTGTTGTAAATGTGGCGAAACATTTAGAAGATTAACGAAGACGTTTATATGGGACTTTTTATGAATAAAAGATGAATAAAAGCAGCGATTAACTCATAGGATGTTGTTTTTATACTAAACTTTTTGTACAGGAGTATTATAATTAAAATTCACGTATCCAAAAGTCTCTGGTGTTAGTACTAAAGTTCGAGACGAAAAAAAAATTCAATAGTGTTTGTAGATAAACAGAAATTTGCAAGTTAAACTATGAAAATTGAAAAAAGCACCGGTCTGTGAGAGCGGTAACATCAGTTAAAGGTTAATCAAGTGATCTCGGAGACCGCTCGCAGTAGTATGCAACAATTCCTGTCACATCAATTAAGGGTTAATTAATTCAAAAAATAATTACAGTTAACCATTAACTGCTGTTAGAGATATTTTATTTTACATTTTCACAGTTTAACTATCGATCCAGCGAAATTTTGCTTCATTTGGAGCCTAGTACTATTGTTTGAAATGTTTGAAAAATCGAAATTTTATTAGAAACAGTACTGTACAAACAGTTAAGTGCAAAAACAGTATTTTATTAGTTAATCGCACATTTTATTCGTCTTTCAATCGAATGGTTTTGCAGACCGCTCACAGTTGTAATTTGGCAATTTTCTGTGACAGCAATTAATCGTTAAATGAACTTTTTCAGATCAATCGTCATGTATAAAATGCATTATCATATTTAGGATTATGAACGTCTCATTTAGATTTTAACTGCAATAAATGCGACAAAAATGACCTAAATGCGACAATCTATATTGTGGTTTTATACTACAGATAATTAGTAAATTTCTACAAAACAATTTAGTTTTGAAATAAAGGTACAGTATTCAGTAATTTGTTGCTTAATAAAATATACATTTATATAATAAATTCCAAATATACACTAAATGCGACAAAACTACGGGGAATCGTGTCTCATTTAGGCACACTGACCTTAATTGTAACTTTCTTAAAACGCGTTTTTACGATATTTTACCATTCTATAACAACAAACACAAAAATCGCCAGGAATTTTTTATCAGATGGTTTTTTTTTTATTATTATTGGGAGCATTATTAAAAATGTGTGAAAACTTTATAATTTTCATTTCAGTTTTTTAAATGCTGGTAGCGATAGGGTTAAGAGAAAATTTTCCCTCCCACACAAAAAAAAAAGTATATATATATACATTACACAACCTTACTTTTTTTATGAGAAAAACTTTTCTGTCAGATTTCAAAATTTTTCTTGTAATATAACACTTATTTAAAACCTGATGTAAATTGTTCTACTTGGCATTTATTCAATAAGGAATGGGGATGGGGAGTCTTTATAACGTTTAAACTTTGGAATATGCTTAACTTAGTCTGATATGGAAGGTCTCCATACGGGCATACTGCGAAAAATCTGAAAAAAAAATATAAAATATTCTACTCATGAGGATAGATATGTTTATAGAAAATTTTTTCGCGGAAACTCAATAGAGCGTCCATAAAAAAATAATGAAAATTTCGATATTTGGCGATTTATCATATGTTGGCGATGGAATAAAATTTCAAAAAATACTTTTTTTATGTCAGATACACTTTAAGATAAAAATATTTTATATTGAACTTATTTAAATAAATTTAAGGTAAATAAGCCGTAGTTTTGGCAGTTTTAGTTTGATTTTACTAAATTTTTGTCATATATATATATATATATATATATATATTTATAATGAAAGTTAACTATCAAATTTTATGAATTAAAACAAAATGTTAATTAATTAAAATTGTTTCAATCTCAAGATTAAGTCCAATTGCGCACTGTCTATTCAATTTTGTTACTAAGGAAACAGGGACGTCTTTGATATTCAAATGAATAACTGCAGCATTCTTCATCTTGCCTTTATTTTGGAATACGCATAAATATATGAAAATATTTTTTATATATAAAATTGTTTTTAAAGTAATAAAATTAAATAAAACGCAACGTAAATATGTAACACAAAAAATGTATTTATTAAACTCTCTCATTGCTTAAGTTTAAATTCATTAAATACTATTCACACGCTTTCTAAAAATCAATTAACAAGCAATTATCAGGTGCATTAAAATCGTTTGCTTTATGCAAGGAAAAATACTGCTCGCCAAATCATGTAACGCTTTTGTCTTTTCGCGCAAAATTATCGAAAGTATTTTATTTTTTTACAGACTTTCTATTGTGAATCGTTTTTGTCAAGTAAAATTAACCTCATTTTTCCCCCCATTCTGACCAAAAATTCAGAGTTCTAACTTTTTACGTCTGCCCATTCATCTTCACCTAACACTTAATTTATAATAGCTGTGTCAGAATAATGGAAGCCATCAATTAGTCCAGTAAAATTAGACCAAAAAAGGCGTCTGCCTGGAAGGTTTTGGAGAAGTTTTTTTCTCTTTCTTCGTTTATGTTTTTTGGGGTGCTGAACACGATTTTAAACTTTGTCACCTCGTATCTGGTCTGCTTAAAAAGTTATAAGTGAAAAAACATGAAAAAATTGGTTTTTTTCGGTTTTTCCAGTGTGGTCGCTAAAGGGTTAAACTTTTTTGAAAAAACTGCTGCACCAAATTAAACTAGAGAAAATTTCCTACATTTTCCGATACTATGTTTTTTCTAAGATAAATACTTTTGACAATACGAGCAAAAAGAATTTTAGCGATATATTCATCGGAGGACGAAAACGCAATACAATCACAATGCATCCATTTTAATCAAGAATTTGAAGCTTTTTAGTTAATTGCAGTTGCATTTCGAATATGTTAACATTTGCTTACCAAGTTTTAAGCCTTTTATATATTTATTAACAAAAGAAATTGAAATCAGGTAATTAAGAAAAATATAAAACACAAATACTCCGAACTGAGGAGAGCACCAATTTTTATTTTCCTACCAATCTGATTATAACTAATACATAATTATAACTGTACAATTATATATATTATAAGTTTAATATAATGACATAAGTGTAAGATTGTAAACAGGAAAAAAAGAGAAATGCAGAGTTGTTCTCCTATTAATGTCGTTTTGGTAGCCTCTAAAGGCTTGGTTGATGTTCTTCGAAAGGAGGCTCATCTTTATCTTGATTGCTCAGGTTGGGACTTTACTTGGCTTAACACTAGAATGCCCGGAAGGAGTCGATCCGACTACGACCATATGATTAACCCCTTGGTGACGAGCGACCGGTATTCGTGCCGCATCAAGATCTCAGAATCCATGATTATTCTCACCAGAAAATTTTAATTGTAAATTTTGCCTTATTTAATCCGAGCATTTTTCCGATCCAATTAGGCAAAAATTTCTGTTTTTAAAAACCGGTGATAAAATATTAAAAATTCTGTAAATGACGCTCGTCCCGGAGGGGTTAAATGTCAATGGAACCAGAAATTCTTTCATAAAATAACTTAAATTTAAACACAGATTTACGTTATATAAATCAGTCAAATAATTTTAAATAAAAATTCTGGTGTCAAATATTTTTGTGAAACTTGCGAAAAATTTCCTGGCGTTTTAGTGTTAAAATAGCCCAGAGAATTGAATTGTCAACCTCTATTTCCAAGTCATTTTCGGCAATGAAGGAGCTGAGTTTATCACAATGCCCATCGCAGTTCAAACGAAGGAGCGAACAAAACAAACCTGCATTCCTACAGCCACACTTTCCACTGCAGTTTGTTTTGCATTTGCAGGATTGTTTTCGCAGAACAGCTACTGGTCAGTGAGTTTGACAGTTGTTATTGGTGTAGTGCTCCTCTTGGTTTTATTCCAGACACATTCCTTAGCTTTTTTATAGTTACCTAGCCATAGCTGTACTGGTGGTAAACTCTTAGACATGTATATCGAGTTTGTTGTTTGTTTGTTGCACAATATTGCTTTCTAAGATGAATAGTTTTTGCAATACGAGTAAAAAGGATTTTAGCGATATATTCAAATTCCATAATCGGATGTCGAAAATGCTTAATGTAATATTTTTGTGCATGCAAAACGAGTGGGTGGGTGTCCGTGAAACACTTCCATGGAGCCACGCACATGATATTACAAGAAGCCCCTCACCTTTCTCCTCCTTCCCCTCCCCATCAGGGCTTTTTTGGCTCGTGTTAAAATTGAAAGAAATTAAAATTGTTTCTAGACTTCTCGATGGTAGGTTATGCATTTGCTTTAATGCATCTGCAGTGTGCATTTAATTAAAAATTATGTGTTTTAAAACGATTCTGAGAGACATCAAGTGATATTCATGATGGTCAGAAGCGTTTGGTGTGGAGTTCTTCAGATTAGAAAGTAAAAAATCAAAAGATGGGAAACGGAATTATTTATTGAACAAGGAGCCTCTAAGGTTCCATAAAAAAGGCCGTAAACTGTACACAACGAAAAACACATTGCTGCAACTTGAAGAGGATTTCTGAAGACGTAGAAAACGTATGCCATAGGGTTTTGAGTGATATTTGATATCAACAACGATGGTCATTTCCCCAGGAAAAATGACGGCTTATTGTTCAGATCACGGCGAGGATAGTGGCTGAAGATATTCGGTCTAAGGTTTAAAAATCTACTCAATATCCTCCTCCACACGAGTTTTGAAACAGAATGAGTCTCGCATTACAGAAACCATAAAGATTTTCATAGAAACACTATTTTTAAGAAAAAGAAAAGAGACCTTAAAAAATGCTAGAACAGGAGTACGGCACTAGCTTACAGCATTATTACTGCAGTAAGAGTAAGAATTCTTTTAAGACCGCTGCAAATATAGCGTCGCTTCCTACAACAGAAGATGCAACTTCATACACATGTTTAAGAGTTTACCACCAGTACAGCTATGGATAGGCAACTGTAAAAAAGCTAAGGAATGGGGCTGGAATAAGACCAAGAGAAGCACAAGAGAACACAAATAACAGCTGTCAAACTCACGCACCAGAAGCCGTTCTGCGAAAAAAATCCTGCAAATTCAAAACAAACTGCAGTGGAAAAAATGGCTATAGGAATCCAGGTTTGTTTTGTTCGCTGTTTCGTTTGAACTGCGATGGTCATTGTGGCAACCTCAGCTACTTCACCGCCAAAAATGGGTTGGAAATATAGGTTGACAAGCCAATTCTATTCAAATGCTATTCAAAGTTAGGATATTTTAAGCCAAGTGGAGACCCAAACTGAGTAATCAAGATAATGATCAGCCTCATTTCGAAGAACATCAAACAGGCCTTTTAAAGCTACCAAAATGACATTAATGGGAGAACAACTCTGCATTTCTCTTTTTTATTCCTGTTTACAATCTTCCACTTATGTTATTATATTAAACTTATTATAGTTATAATTGTACAATTAAGGCCATGTAATAGTCACAATCAGATTGGTAGGAAAATAAAAATTGATGCTCTCATCTGTTCGGAGTGTTTGTGATTTATATTTTTCTTAATTTCCTTATTTCAATTTATTTTGTTAATAAATATGTAAAAGGCTTAAAACTTGGTTAGCAAATGTTAACATATTCTAAATGTAACTACAATTTACTAAAAAGCTTCAAATTGGCGATTGAAATGGATGCATTATGATTATATTGCTTTTTCGTCCTCCGATGATGGAATTTGAATATATCGCTAAAATTCTTTTTACTCGTATTGCAAAAAGTATTCATCTTAGAAAAAAACATAGTATCGGAAAAATGTAGGAAATTTTTTCTAGTTTAATTTGGTGCAGGAGTTTTTTCAGAAAAGTTTAAACCTTTAGCGACCACAATGGAAAAACCGAAAAAAATCAATTTTTCATGTTTTTTCGCTTATAACTGTTTAAGCAGATCAGATACGAGGTGACAAAGTTTAAAATCGTGTTCAGCACCCCAAAAAACATAAAGGAAGAAGGATAAAAAAAAACTTCTCCAAAACTTTCCAGGCAGAATCCCAGATTGACTGGACTAAATCCATCAGAAGAAAATGAACCATTTCAAAGGTATAAGTTCGATTAAAAAAAAACTAATTAATACTTTGAGCAGAAAGAAGAGGCTACACCTGCAATTTCCATTGCACTAATATAATCACATAGCTGCCAATTTGTACGGTTTTATTACCTCTAAAATTTAATACAAATTTTTGCCCTATTTAATCGTTGACAATTGTTAGATTTTGGCGATTGAATTAGGCAAAATCTAATGGTAAGTTTTAGTGGTAAGGAAAAAATCTTAGAAATTGACAAAAAAAAAAGTATCAAGTGCTTTTTCAAATAAACAATTTCATTCCGCATTTTTCTTAAAAGTAAAGGAAATGTACATCAAAGAAATATTGCTAGTACCATAAAAATGAATTAATTAAGTGAAAATTTATATTTCATCTCCTTAGTTGGTGAGGATTTGTGTCAATCCGGTTTATCCGAGTTTTCTTCTTATCCGAAGTGAGCTTGGTCCATATTAACTCGTGTAATCGGGATTAAGTCAATCAAGTCAACTCTAGTTGGCTTTCGAATCTTGACTTTGTTGAGCGATTGTTAATGGCATATTTATAGTCATCTTGACAGAAATTTCGGAGGTGGACATGTTGATTCCCTCATTGGCTACGGCCTTAGTGAGCGCATAATCTCGCTTAATGCACTTGTGTATTGACCTCCACGGTCATATGATCTCACACCAATGGATTATTTTCTATGGGAATATGTGAAGCCGCTGGTCTACAACAATAAACCAAAGACAATGGACCACTTGGGAATCAACACTCACAGCTTTATTGCCGATATACGGCTCCAGATGCTCGATAAACTGGTCGAAAATTGGACTTCCAGAATGCGCTTCATTCGAGTCAGTTGCAGCACCCATATGCCCGAGTTGGCGCAGCATGTCCCTATAGGCACTTTGCGCCGTAAAACCCCATACAACCAACCCATATGCCCGAAATCATTGTTAAGCACTAATGGCATAAAATTATTGATTTAATAAAACAAATATCTTGCCCCCTAACATTATTTTTATTTTTATTTCGTTTTAAATTTATATAATTCTAAGAAAACACCCTTTGTTTATTGTGAGTTTTTCGTCTTTACAAAACATGCGATACATTGATATTTATATTGTAAATGAATTAATAAACTTATTAAAATTTCCCAAGAAACCTTTAAGACGGCTAACTACAAGAGATGTTTTTTATTAATAATTTCCATATTCTAAAACTTATTAAGGGTCTCAGGACTCTTAAAATAAAAAAAAAAGTTAAAAAAATGACCATTTTCAACATTTAATATCTTAAAATGTATACGATTTTAAAACTCAATTTTATTGTGATAAAAAATATAAGTATGTTCTTTTATTTTGTGTATTTAAAAAATTGCAAGATGCCGAATTAACATTTACAGGGGACTCCAAACTGTCAGATATTTGAACAGCTTATGCGCACGATTACAAAATAAATATTCCAACTAGAATGTTAATTTTGTGTCTACTTATACTTCAGATTATAACAATTGTGCTGAACCTAAAAAAATTTGTATTTACAGCATTTTTATATTCTTAATACAAAGTTTTATTTAGCTAATGCAAAATTTTGAAAATTTCAACGGTATAACCACATAAAAATATATTTTTGTGAACAATAAAAAGGCAATTTTTGGTTCAGTTTATACAAACTAACATGAAACATATATTTTGAAAATTTCACGAAAAAATATTCAGAAGTTTTTGAGATATCGTGCGCGTTATGCCCAAAAACAACATTTGGAGTAAAATGACTTCAAAGTTATGGAAACGCTGCTTCAGCTATTCGGCGGGTATAATTCTAAAAGCCATAATTTATATTCTAATGGAAATTTCAAGAAAACAATTATATCAAAATATTCAGAAAAGATTGGAGTTTAATATAAAAAAAAATTAGAATTTCGAAAATTTTGAAGGTTTAAGAGTCCTGAAACCCCTTAAGATATATTGTTATTTAAACTTTACATGCATTGATTTTTTAAAGTAAATCTATTGAATTCTTTTTTAGATCTTTATATTAATATTAGAAATAAAAAACTAGAAAAATACATTTTAAAACCTATTAAACGATTTATTACAGTATAACGAGATTTTTTTTTATTTATATTGTATTTTAAAGCATCCAGAATAATTTAGCTTTTCTCTATTGCATAAAATGATAAGAAGAATATAGTTTAAAAAATTGAGAAATACATAATCATAGACTGATAGACTTTTGGAAGTGTTTTTAACCTAAAACTTTAAAATACAATCGCTCTTTTTTTGTCTAAAGAAAAAAAATTGGCATAAATAAAAAACTGCTTTAACAATTAGTCTTATAAATTTAAAGATAAAGATCACAAACAGAAAAGTTTAAAGAAGTTTTTGGACTGATATTTTTTATTTTTAAAAAGGAGCTTTTCTAAAAAAAAAAAAAAAAAAAAAAAAATCCCTGCCGGCCCGGCCTACAGGCAGAGGTAGATTTCGAAGTTAAGTATACTAATTCTACCAACAAAAACAAAATCATTATTAGATATAAATCCACTTTAACATCTGTCTGCTTTTGACGAGTTTTTATTTCCTTTTTATAAAATAGCTGGTTTTATCAGAATCATGTTAAGGCGATATTAAAAAAAATATTTTTCCATACTCAACAACTCGAAATTTTCTGGCACATTTTCAGATTCATTTTTAGTTAAAAAAAAAAAAAATATGAAACATGCTGACGTGATTTTTGAAAAGATTTATAAGCGACCTGTGTTTTTATTTTTCTTTCAATTAATTAAAACTTGTTTAATAAACAATTATTTTCTCAGTAGGGCAATATTTTTCGTTTCTAACAATCGCTTCGGGAAATTCTGTTCAAAATGCCCACTTTGACATCCTTTTTTGAAATATATTCTGCCTCTATCAAAAAATCGATCATTACTGTACATTATATAGTTTCTGAATGAGAGAATCTAGCAATTGGATGCGTTTGAGAGCAAAAATGAATTTAAAAATGAGTAAGAAAATAGGCAGTTTGGATTTGAATGCACCCTTAATAAGATGATTTTTTTCTTCAATCGCTATGTATTTTTAATTTGTTTTTGCTGTAAGAATTGGCCCTATCAAAAACTTCTCTATATAAATATTGAAGATAATATTAAGAAGATATATGATAAATTGATGGAGATTTTATATCTTGTGAATTGACGGAGTTATTAAAATTTTTCTTCTTCAACCCCCCTTTTATGTTTTCGTTTTTAATTTTTTTTTTTTCGGTACGAATTGGTCCTATTAAAAACTTGTGAATATAAAAGTTGTAGATAATATTAAGGAGATGTATAATAAAATTATTGGATTTGATATCTTGAGAATTGACGAAGTAAGGAATTTTTTTTCTCCCAAAAACCCTATTTTTTGCGCCCCTTGAGCCTATTTTAAATTTTATCAAAAATCTGTGATGCATGAATTTTTGGCGCTATTTTTAGAAGTAATAAAAACTTTAAACTGATTTGATATGTACAAAAATTAAGAGGTTATGGGGTTTTTTCGGTTTTCACAAAACCCCTCCCTATTTCCATCCCCTTTGTCCGCTTTTGCCCATTAACGAACTTGAGCGAGATTTTATGTCCCTTGATTTTATGTATCAGTTTGAAAGAGATTTGTGCAGAATTGGGGAAGTTATCGTGTCCAGAAGAAAGTGATAACACAATTGCTTCGGGAAATTCCGTTCAAAATGCCCACTTTGACATAATTTTTTGAAATATATTCTGCCTCTATCAAAAAATCGATCATTGAGGTACATTATATAGTTTCTGAATAACCGAATCTACCAATTAAATGCATTTGAGAGCAAAAATGAATTTAAAAATGAGTCAGAAAAAATGCAGTTTGGATTTGAGTGCATCCTTAATGCAATGATTTTTTCAACACAATCCGCTTCGGGAAATTCGGTTCAAAATGCCCACTTTAACAGCACTTTTTAAAATATATTCTGCCTCTATCAAAAAATCGACCATATCGGTACATTATATTGTTTCTGAGTAAGAAAACGTAACAATTGGAAGCCTTTGGGGGCAAAAATGAATTGTAAAATGAGTCAGAAAATAAGCAGTTTGGATTTGAATACACCCTTACTTAAATGATTTTTTTCTTCAACCGCTATGTATTTTTTGTAATTTTTTTTTTTTTTTTTTTTTTTTTTTGCTGTAAGAATTGATCCTATCCAAAACTTGTCTATACAGATGTTGTAGACAATATTAAGAAGATATATGATAAATTCATGGGGATTTTATATCTTTTGAATTGACGGAGTTATGGATTTTTTACTTCTTCAAACCCCCTTTTTGTTTTCGTTTTTAATTTTTTTTTGCGGTACGAATTCGTCCTATCAAAAACTTGTGAATATAAAAGTTGTAGATAATATTAAGGAGATTTATAATAAAGTTAATTGGAATTGATATCTTAAGAATTGACGAAGATATGAATTTTTTTCTCCAAAAACCCTATTTTTTGCGCCCCTTGAGCCCATTTTTAACTTTATCAAAAATCTGTGATACATAAAATTTTGGCCCTATTTTTAGAAGTAATAAAAACTTTAAACTGATTTGATATATATAAAAATTAAGAAGTTATGGGGGGGTTTCGGTTTTCGCAAAACCCCTCCCTATTTCCATCCCCTTGGTCCGATTTTGCCCATTAACGAACTTGACCGAGATTTTATGCCCATTAATTTTATGTATTAGTTTGGAAGAGATTGGTGCAGAATTACGAAAGTTATCGTGTCCAGAAGAAAGTGATATATATAGATAGATAGATACGTAGATATATATATATATATATATATATATATATATATATATATATATATATATATATATATATATATATATATATATATATATATATATATATATATATATATATATAAGTTTTTTACTGAGGGTGGTTTTGGGTTCTAGGGGGTCATGATCGGTGTAGATCTGCAAAAATGTTTCAGAAATTCCAACATGGGAACGATCCCAATAGGTAGTATTTCATACGAAATCTACCTAAAAAGTAATATGTAATAAGTATTCAAGCGCTAAAAATATAGAATTCTTTTGGTAAAAATGCACATAAAATGAAAATTCGAAAATTTATATTTCTTTTAAAGTTTTTTTTTATTGAATTCATATACTTTGATACGAGAATATTTTGGTTGAGCAGTTCGGTTTGGATATATCTAAAATCTTTCAATAAATATCTTTCCCAAAGAATTTTGTCCCATCAATTTAAAAATTTTAAATGTAACACATGAGAATCAAAAAGAAACTGCTATTATTAAATCCGTAAATTAACAAGAAATCACTTTTTGTTTGTAATCCAACAACAATTTTGTATTTTTTGGAGACAACATTTTGCATATCTAAGAAATCTCGAATTTTTACTCCCATATTTGTCAAAACACTTTTCTTTTGAAGAAAATTCCGCTATATGGCAACATCAAAAGGAGTGTCTGGCATCTTTTAAAAATGCTCCATTTCAACAATGTCAAAAGCATACTATTTCGAAAACAAACACACACACATTGATGAACTCGCGTGTCCTTTTGCAAAGATTGTGTTTGGATATTTTTTTAGTTTGCTTTGATCTTTATGTAGTGTTCGAATATCAAAATCTACTTTAAGCTCTTTCTTTACAAGGAAAAAAAAAAGAGTTGTGTTTTGAAATAAATATAGTGTTTGCTTTAAATGTAATAATCATAATTTTAAACTGCTCTATTCGATATGGATCATATTGTTGGATTTTCACAAATATCTGTAGGATTTGAATTTAGGTAGCATCATTTATTCCACTTATGACGTACCGGATCAAATCACCGAAACCTCTAATGTTTATGATTTGAACGCATGAAATATAAAAACGAAATTCACAGTTCACGAGCACAAGTACTTATTGGGTTTACAAATTAGTTCGGTCCGTTTTCAAAAGATGGTGCTTGCTGTTTTGAATGTTTTATACACTGTTAAAAATCTGCAGCATATGCTGCATAGTCACTCCACCGCTTTTATAGAAAACTTTTACTTGACTATACTATGGAGAATTCTCATTGGTCAGAATAGAGATATTCTATAGAAATGGTGGAGTGACTATGCAGCTATAGCTTCAGATTTTTAACAGTGTAGTGACAGCTGATTTCGGTGGTTTCAGATAGGTTAGACATCTGTAAATAATATTTAGTTTATATCGTTTTAAGTTTCATACAAAAACCTTATTTTTTACTGTTTTGAATATCTCAAATTTTGTGTTAACTGAGCAGCTTTTGCGGTAGGTTTTAGTTTTCTGCTTTAATTAGAATAACAGTTGCAGCTGAAGCCAATCGAATGCTTGTGGAAGTTTATAGTGACACTGCTCCGAGTGGTAAATCTTGTTGGAAATGGTTTCGACGTTTTAAGAATGGTCATTTCAGCGTTGAAGATAAACCTCGCTCTGGACAGCCAAAAAATTTGAAGACAAAGATATAGAGGCATTAAGGCTGTTCTCAAATCCAAAAGGGCATGTTTATGACATAAGTTTTAATTTATTTTTGTTCGGAAATGCATGAAACTAGGAGTTGTTCTTGTTCAGAAACTATGTAATCGACCTTTTTTTTTTTTGTTGTTGTTGTTGTTTTTTTGCAAACGCAATAGGTCTTTCAGAAAATAGCGTCAATGTGGGCGTTTTGAACCGAATTTCCACATGAAAGAAGAATATCCACTCAAGAAAGGGCGAAAAACGGGATTGTCACGCAATCAAAATCGTTCATAACGCAATAGGTAATTTATTTATCAAAAATGGAAAACACAGTTCAATTCCAAATCGCTTCTATGATCAGGCTTTCCAATTTTATATCTTTCTGTTAAAAAAATGAGTTTGTAAATGTGTAAACACTTTCTGCGTTTGTTGAGCAGGCAGTTGAGAACAGCCTTACAGGTTGAAGATCCGAGTAAAACGCAAGTAGCTCGTGCAGAATCATTCGGAGTGTGTCAAGAATCGTTTCCGTGCGATTGATTCGGAAGAGACGTTGATAGACTGTTTTGGTCAGTTAAAATTAACATTTTGCGTACTTGAAAAATACATAAAAAAATAAAATTTATAAAATAAAAATTAAAAATACAAATACAAATTAAAACAAACAAACAAATAAATAAATAAATACATTTTTATAGACTAAATTAAATATTTTAGTGGCTGGTGAGTAGATGTTAGAGTATAGAGGAGGGCGGTGTTGCCTGGAAAATTTATGAGCAATTTTGATTTATTATTATTATATATAAGATCTGGAAAGGTACATTGTAATAATTATTTAGTTACTTTGTTTATATTATGTATGCTGATTCAGCACTCCTTAATAATACATAAAATAGTTTTAGATTATACAGGGGCTGCGCTAACCATTCGCCTACTCGCCAAATGCGAATACATCGTGAAATTGGCGTGAAAAAAATTATTATGGCTAAAAAGCTGGCGAATAATTTTTTTTGGTTCTTGTTGTTGTAATCATGCTTTCGAACGTAAATGAATTTCCGTTTTTAGCATGAGTTCGCGTAAGACCGTATTTCCGATCTATTATTACTCCTCTTCTTCTCGGCCAGACAATTAGGGGTTATTCTGTTCCGAATTTTCCGAAAATTTAAAAAAATAGGTCATCAATCCGAAAATTTGGACATAAAAAATATCGCGAATTTCGACAAATGGTCGCCGAAAAAAATAAATTTTGTCAATCGTTAGCAGAAAAATCGCGAATTTCGACAAAAGATCGCGAAATCCCCCTCAAATTTCGTCAAAAGAACGCGAAAAACACGCAAATTGCATCAAAAATTTGCGAAAAAACTCACAAATTTTGTCAAAAGATCGCGAAAAAAACTACAAAAGCTACTTATACATAATATATTTAATAAAACTACTTCAGGGTTGAAAAGGTTAATAATAATAATATTATATACATGATATATATCTATGTGTAATATATAGATACAATCAGGGGCCTCGCTAAGGGGGGGGTGGGGGGGGGACCCTCCCCCCAAAAAACATTTGCGAATGTTATTACACTTGGCAAATTTACAAACTTAGTTGGCAAATTTGTTTAAAACTTTAACAAAAACTGTAATATATTTTCTATTTCTGATAGTCTTGGCAAAAATTACAAAACTAATTGGAAATATTATTAAACTTTTAACAAATAAGAGCTATATTACATTTTCTAACTGTGGTAAGTTGGCAAAATTATAAAACGAGTTGGCAAATACTGAAATTTGACTTGGCAATTTAAGGTTCTCTCCCCCACCAATGAAAAGTCTTAGCGATGGCGCTGGATACAATACACTATATGGCCAAAGATGACCGGTCACTTGCGATTTTGGACGTTTTGTTAAATATCTAGAAAAATACATGAGGAATTAACCTGAAACTGCAGGTAGATAAAAAATATAGTATAGGTCATATATTTCCGCTAAGATTTTTTCCCGAAACCCCATAGGGGATCGTCAACAAATTGAAAAAAATTAATTTCTTTTGGATAACACTGTAAAAACTAATGTTTCAAAAGCGTTGAAACTCGAGATGATTAATAAGTGGCTTATTGTAATATACTGTGTTCCTTTTCATGAGGATAGCATGTATACTCGTAGAGAAATTAAGGTTTTTATAAAAACAGTCCCAAAGGGTCTAGCCGGATAAGCATGGCAAAATGGCCCCCACTGCCGATGTTTGAAATAACATGTGTGTTAATAAGGCTCACCATGAGAATGCAATATAGAGTGTTTTTAGCCTCTGACCTTGGACTGTCCTTGAGATAATCGGGGAAGTATGCGCCGGCACTACTATTTTTCAAATACGTTTTTCACAAAAAGTACAGAAGTTAAAAAAATGAAACCAACGCCAATTATTGAAGAATATATTTGTTCACATTATATATTTTTTTTCACATTTTTACAAAAATTTTAACACAGAAAAATAAACAAAAATATACTTTTTAAAAATTATTAATGTAATAATTTTATATTTACACCAACCAAAAAATTACAGAATGAGCCTCAAATATGTACTTTTAAGAAAAAAAAATTTCGTTAAAATCGAAGATGCGCTTTTTGAATTATAAAAAAAAAAAATGTTACCAACTTGTTAAAATATTCGTAAGTTTCCGTGTTTGCATTTGCAGAAGTACGCTACTATCAATGCATTGGTCGATTCGTGACATTTCCACTCGGGCAGGATGCGCAGAGCGCCAAAATAAGAGAATGTTTCCATACATACCACTTCCCTATAGGTTTGTTTCGTGTTTGTAAACATTCTTTTATTTTGGCGTACTGCGCATCCTTCTCGCATAATAATATCAAGAATTGACAAACAAAATGGTAACATTTGCCTACGATGATTTTCACATAGAAGAAAGTTATGGGGCTGAACAGTGTTGTACATATATAACGTATCACTTTAGGGGGGAGCGTGTGTGTGGGGGGGGGGGTTATCATTTGATATCGTTATCATTTTTGATCAAAGCAAAATTTACTTTTTTGGTATCTTTTTCTTTACATCCGTATTCTTAATTTTTTTAAGTCTGTTTTCTTCTTCTTATGAAAATACAAAGTTATAATTAAAACCATTGAATGATTATAAAACATTTCATTCCAAAATAGGGAAGAACCCAACGTTCGCCATTAATATTGTTCTGCCATATGCGTATATAATTCGTTGTTAGAGAAACCAGATTCGAAATTATACTTGTTATTTTTGCTAGTAAAAGATGTGGAAGAATGATGTCCGCCTGTTTTGTTTACAAGAAGTTCTGTTTAGCCCCGTGCAAGGGCGAAGTTCAAGAAGACAATATTACTGTTCAATGCATTATGGAACAAAGAGTTATTATTAAAAACTTTAAAATAATATTTCTTTAAAATGTTATTTGGTTTAACGTTATTTCTTATATAACAGTGATATCTTCTTCTCTTTATTTAAATAAGTAAGATATGCAAATAAAAAATGTACAACCATATAACTGTATATCATTGCAAACGTATAAAAAGAAAAAAAAAACGAAAACAATTGTAAAAATAAACAGAATTTTTAAACACTGATAACAATATTATTAGGGGAGGGGGGGGGGGGGTAGTTCAAGGAACGATAACGTATGATATCGGAAGTTTGGGAGGGGGTTCGGAATTACCAAAAAGTTGATAGCCTTATATATTTACAACCCCTATAGCTTCACCTGCACAATGGACTACACCATCGACTTAATATTATTATGAGAGAAAGATGCGCAGTGCTCCAAAATAACAGAATGTTTACAAACACGAAACAAACCTATAGGGAAGTGGTATGTATGGAAACATTCTCTGATTTTGGCGCATTGCGCATCCTGCCCGAGTGGAAATGTCACGAATCGACCAATGCATTGATAGTAGCGTATTTCTGCAAATGCAAACAGGGAAAGTTACGAATATTTTAGCAAGTTGCTAACATAATTTTTTTATAACTCAAAAAGCGCATCTTCGATTTCAACGAATTTTTTTTTTCTTAAAAGTAGATACTTTGAGGCTTATTCTGTAATGGTTGGTGTAAATATAAAATTACTACATTAATATATTTTTTTTTTAAATAGTTTTGTTTATTTTTCTATGTTAAAATTTTTGTAAAAATGTGAAAAAAATATATGTGAATTAATATGTACTTCAATAATTGGCGTTGGTTTTATTTTTTTAACTTTTGTACTTTTTGAGAAACTAGGGGGCTCGGTCCCCTACGAGCTACGCTCGCCAACCCCCGTCCAGACACCGCAAACTCTAAATGCACGCTAATTTGATCGGCTTTAAAAAGATTTCGAAAGATTGAATTATAATTTAAAAAACAGTGGCGATCTCCCTATAAACGAATTTCTATTCATTTCTCTTTGATTGGAGAATTTTAACGCCAAATCCGCTGCGGTACTACTTGATTATCCTGTCGACCAATTTCGCCAAATTATATAAATCGCCAAACCACTCGCCAAATTATACAAATTGATATAATTTTTATTAACGAAAGAACAAATAAATTCGTACAACATTAATAAAAACACAAATAAAACGTCGAAATAAAAATAACTTGATGGCGTATACACGTGTAACAACATTTCAAAATAAGCTAATATAAAAGGAATTAAGTAAAGAGAGTCTTTGTCTCCTGGTATTTTTTAACAAATCGAAAAGAAAGTTCTTTTAAATGAGACATTTTAAATTAATTCTCAAAATATCAAATAAATGTCTAGCGCAATTTCTAAATTTAAACTTTTTCGCAATATTATTTTGTGTTCATTTTATGTAATAACTATAATGTGACGTAAATATGACGTAATTTCTCCTAAGACTTCTAACGCATGTTAATGAATTTATTATTTTACAATATCCTTTCTCTTTTAAAATTCACGTGTATGCTTTTTATGACGTAATTTTTAATAAGTTCCTGCTTTTTATACGTAATTATTTAATTCTAATTTGAAAGTTTTTTCCTGTTTATAATAGTCACGTGTAAATAAATTTTTAATTTGAAGCAAACATTATTGCTTGCTCTTTTTATACAGTTGGCAACAGTTTAAATTAGTACAATTTTCTGAAATCTGTAAAAAATATCTCTAGAAATGCTGGAAATTTGAATTTAAAATAGAAATAAAACCTGAAAAAATGAGTCAAAATAAAAAAATTAATGCAATCTGCACTCCGGCAAATTCTAACGCATAAAATGATCTAAAAATGATTACACTGCCATGTATAGTTTTTGCTGCTATAAAACTTTTTTAGTGGAGCGATTTTGTCCAACTTTAGCATTAAATAACTCTTAAAATAATTCTTCTATTTGAAAACTGTCTGCATCAGCGTGTTTATCAAACATTTCTGTATAAAACCACCGATTTTCATATTTGTGTATGCATTATTTTTGTTAATATTAACGAAGAAAGGCCTCCGGTCACAAAAAAATCAAAACCGGCGGCGGCGGCGGCGGCGGCGGCGGCGGCGGTGACAGCGGTAGTTACTTTTTTTTAGAATAGAGAGAAACGTATTTGAAAAATAGTAGCGCCGGGGAATACTTCCCCGATTAACTCAAGGACAGTTCAAGGTCAGAGGCTAAAATCACTGTATATTGTATTCTCATGGTGAGCCTTATTACCACACATGTTATTTCAAACATCGGCCGTGGGGGCCATTTTTCTATGCTTATCCGGCTAGACCCTTTCGCCAAGTTTTTTGCTTGTAATTTGCAGATTTCTAAACATAAAAAAAAGTTCTTTTCAGAAAATATAACTAACAACATTGTACACTATTGTATTATTCATTATATTGTTATTATTCATTCAACATATATTCTTTACATTTCCCATCCCTTTATAAAATTTAATTTTGGTGAGGGAGAAGATAGAACTAAATATAACATTTCTACATATTTATATATACAGATACCACATAAAATATTACAGTCCACTATTTATAAAATAAAATAAATAGAAGTAAATTAATATATAATCAGGGACCGCGGTAAGAAATTTCGACTATTAGCCAACACATTAGCCAAATCTGAAAATCATTAGCCAAATTTATCTATTATTAGCCAAAAGTATATTATGCATATATTATATTATGTATACATCTTTCAATGGTATTATTGTACAGGAAGTTTAACATATATATACGATACACTATATGGCCAAAGGTGACAGGTCACTTGCAATTTTAGACTTTTTGCAAAATACCTAGAAAAATGCATGAGGAATTAACCTGAAACTGCAGGTGTGTAAACAGTATAGTATAAGTCATATATTTCCGGGAAGATTTTTTCTCGAAACCCCATAGGGGACCGTCAACAAATTGAAAAAGAGCGAATACCTATTGGATAACCCTGTAAAAACTAATGTAGAAAAAGCGATCAAACTCGAGATTATTAATAAGCGGCTTATTGTAATATGCTGTGTTCATTTTTATGAGGATAGCATGTATACTTGTAGAGAATTTAAGGTTTTTATAACAACAGTCCCAAATTTCGTGAAGTTTTTTTGCTTATAATTTGCAGTATTCTTAATATAAAAAAAAGTTTTTTTCAGAAAATATGACAAACAATATTGTACATAATACCCTGCAATCAGAATTAAAAAATAATAAAAATTGGATGAAAAATGAGCAGGTTTACTAAAAAATGTTTCACTGCGCATGCGCGAATGCAATCAAAATATAATGTGCATAATGTGTTAGCTAAATGTATAGAGCAACTTTTGTAAAAGTCTCAAAAATATAGTTTGAAGAGTTTGATAATAACCGTTTATAGAATAAGCTCAAAATCTGTTGTTCCCAAAATGAAGCAAAAAGATGAGGGGTTGTATCCATATATCCATTGATTAGTGCCAATATAGCATACACAATATTGCACGTATTGCTGTATTTGGATACAGCCCATCATCTTTTTGCTTCCTTTTAGGAATAACGGATTTTGAGCTTATTCTATAAACGATTATTATCAGACTTTTCAAACTATGTTTTTGAGACTTTCACAAAGTTACTGTATACATTTAGCTAACACATTATGCAAATTATACTTTGATTACGTTCGAGCATGCGCAGTGAATCATTATTCAGTAAACCTGCTCATTTTTCATACAATTTTCATTATTTTTTCATTTTGATTGCAGGGTATTGTGTACAATGTTTGTCATATTTTCCGAAAAGAACTTTTTTTTATGTTTAGAACTCTGCAAATTATAAGCAAGAAACTTGGCGAAATTTGGGACTGTTTTTATAAAAACCTTAATTTCTCTACGAGTATACATGTTATCCTCATAAAAATGAGCACAGTATATTACAATAAGCCACTTATTAATAATCTCGAGTTTGAATGCTTTTCTACATTAATTTTTACAGGGTTATCCAAACGATATTCGTTCTTTTTCAATATGTTGATGGTCCCCTATGGGGTTTCGGGAAAAAATCTTCGTCGAAATATATGACTTATACTATACTGTTTACACACCTGCAGTTTCAGGTTAATTCCTCATGCATTTTTCTAGATATTTTACAAAAAGTCTAAAGTTGCAAGTGACCGGTCACCTTTCGCCATATAGTGTATATTATATCATATACATATGTTAAACTTCCTGTACAATAATACCATTGAAAGATGTATACATAATATAATATATGCTGTAGGGACTTAGATGTCACTGGACAAGAGTCTATGGTAGCGTAAGTTACTAAAATCTAAGTCCTTTATTTACATTCATCTCTAGATTAAATAAGAGTATATACAACTTAAATAATATTAGTCTTGGGTTCTCGTCATTTTAACAGGATAAAAAGTTCCATCAACGGGCTGCTCCCACAGATATAGTGCTTCAATCGGCGAAAAGACTGATCGGACGACCATCTATCTCATCTCCCCGCTTCGCTCATTTACCACTAGGTCCAGCAAGACCTCCTCGCCAGCGTCTTCGCTCTCTCACTTCTCAACTCCTTCTCCCTTCCTCCCGCGTTGCTACCTCGCCTCTCTCCCAGGCTGAAACTCCCGGTACTAGGGAAAACTAGTCTTTTTCCCTCTTAGTCGATGCCACCGCCTATTTCTCGAAGGCTGAAGCTCGCCGCTCTAGGAGAAATCGTCTTTTCTCCCCCTCAGCCGTTGCCACTGCTCACTTACTGGACGGCTGAAACACCTGCTCTCTGTGAAATTCAATGGAATGTTAAGTTAGCGCCGGAACGAAATTGTACTGCCAGTTCCATTCATATTTGCAGACTCGACGGCACCATAGCTTTGTTCAGAGATGAACTATGAGTTTATGAGATTTCTCTTAACGTGGGAAAGTCCAGGAGACCCTAGGGGAATCTCCTCCCGAATTAATAGTTCGCGAATAAATAGTCTTTAGGGGTAATTAGTAAAGTTCTTACAGCAATCCCCCCTCCAAGAGAGATTTTTCACGTAGCTGGAAAATCTATAGTGAAGTCAGTGTCACACTCAAAATTCGTTCACCACAGAGGTTCATTATTCATTTTTTTCTTTTGTACTAATCACATATAAATTTACACTCTTTTTCAGGAACATTATTATGACAATTACAACAATATATACAAAATGAAAATTATTTATACCTTATGATGCAAGCAATTTTTTTTGGAGAATTATATACAATTTTCCTACAATTATTCAGCCCTACTTCTACTTAAGCAATAGTGCACTCTTTCTTTTCCCGGGCGGTGACTGATTGTATAATGATAAGGTTGCCGCATCAATGACCAGTGGATCAATCTTGGACTATTCACGGCGTTGTTTCGGATCAACCTTACCCAATATTTATTGGTACTCTGCGCTGATTTTCTCCTATATAGTTTCACTTTCATTTTTACTCCTCTGATGCGGTTCAATACAATTCCTCTCTGTCCCATATGATTACTCCAATAATCGGAAACCCTTTTCGCGTTGTTTAAATACAACAAACCAAATATCTTAGGAGAATCATAATTCGAATTGTCTTGCCTTCTAGCGCCTAAATCTAAGTCGTGCGTACTCGAATAGTTTTCTCCCGGATCAATCTGGAAGACACCCCTCTTCTTAACCTCACGAGTTTTCGTACCCGTTTCCACTAATAATTCCCGAAATTGCCTGATACGTCTAATTAAATCCAATTTAGGTATGAATTTTAACCCTTTCGAACGTTCATCTCTTTTCCATCTCTCGTATAACTTTTTAATTTCGTTTACGGTTTTTGGCCAACAATAACGATTCAAGAATTTATAACCTGACTTCTTCTTCGTACTTAGAAGTCTGCCTGCACTCTCCTTACCTAAGGATAACATATCTCCTTTGACTTTCAACGGGATTACCATTTGTTCTCGGTCAGATTCCCTGGGATCTTTTATTTTCCTAATTCCCAACCCCTCGTTCATTTCAAAATGCGATTTCACCTCGTCCGCTCTCTGCTTAACACAATCGAACTTGACATTCTCTTGCGCATCACTCACATTTTCTTTGTTTCCTAGGGTCAAGTTTTCATCCCGCGGTACGGTCTCGCTTAGACGTAGAAAAGTCTCTTGCTTTTTCTCCGTTGCTAAACTGGCTCCTATTTCCCCCACTGCGTCCGGGGGGTTGAATTTTAAAATCTCGACTCTCCCCACCCTTCCAGCTAAATCGCCTCTCTCAGCCAAGTTCAAAACCTGTTCATTAACGGGATTCAAATTCGGTACGGACTGTGCGCTCTCAGCTACAGGTAGAAAAATTCCCCTTTTCTCTTCGACAAAGATTCCCTCTTCTGGGTTACCCCTTGACCTCGGGGGGTCGCACTTAAAAATTCCTCTTTCTACCTCGGCGCGGAGAATTGGCTGGTCCATCGTTTTAGGTGAACCGGCTGGTTTTTCATTTTCGCTTTCCGTTACGGTAGGGGGATTGGACGAGCTCTGAGATTTAGTTTCGCTTTTCGTATCCGCGTTTCCGGGGTGCGCTCGACGCAAAGTGTGAACTGCGATGATTGAACGCGGGTATCGTCTCCGCCTGTCAATTAATGGCTGTTTTTTGTTCCCTAAAAAATAATGAACCATGTCCGTTTCTTTATCTACTGCGGCCGCCTTTGTCCTTATAGTATCACCGGTACCCAGATTAATTTCTATTTCTACAATAGGTAAACACAGAAGTTTATTATCCATTGCCTGCTTAACCCATACACTTTCACCCGTAAAATGGTCCTCATGTACATCGTGAGCCGATATTAAGTCCAAATTACTTCCGCTATCGCGTAGAATAGTCATTTCTTTCCCATTAATTAACCCGCGACTGACGTAGGGTTCAAAGGCACTTTCTAAGTCTTGTAGGCCCGCGATATGGTAAACTGCTTCGGCCTTTTCCACCTTTTTTGACTCGTTACAGGAGTAACTATAATGCCCTGTTTTTTTGCACGTAAAACACGTAATTTCCTTTCTTTTATCGAAAATTGCATCCCGATTTTTCGAGTTGTCTTTATCCCTCCAATTAGTTCTACTGTCTTCCGATCTACTTTCCGTTTTTGATTGCCCCGCGAATTTATTTCGCCCTGGAGGCTAGGAAAGGTTTTGAAGTTTCGAGGGCCCTAGCCGTTTCATAGTTTTCCTAGCCGAATCACACGCATCTAATTTCTTTGCCAACTCAAATGGAGTGATTATCGTTCCCCAAACATCAATGAAATGGTGCTTCGTTTCCGGATTAACCTTTCTTTTTAACTGATCTGTGATTATTAGCTCTCTCAGTTGGTCAAAATTTCCCACTCCTAAACCACTTAACCATTGATCAAAGTAATTGGAAGCCTCATATACGTAATCTTTCCACGTTTTGTTTTCGGGCTTTTGTGTCGTAACAAATTTTAGTCGAAAGTCTTCTGCCGAAAGCTGGAACCTTTCTAGTAACATCTTTTTTACATGATCAAAATCGTCGGAACATGCGGGTGGTTCTCTCAAGATAAGCTCCCCCAGTTCCGTCGGCAACAATCCTAGTAAATGCGTAACCCATCGACTTTTCTCGATTTGGGCTTTCTGCGCTTGTCTTTCGAATAAACTGAGATAGATGGATATTTCGGACTTATCGGAGTCGAATTTGGGCAGGACTGATTTTAAAGATATTTTCGGCTCTCTCTCATTTTGTCTAGAAGCTAAACTAAACTCATCTGGTTCCCGTTCTAACCTAATTCTCGCCAATTCATGCTCCCGCTCCAAAGTCTTAGCCTTTTCTTCCCTCTTAAAGGCCTTATTCCGCTCTCGTTCTAACCTTTCTTCATTTTCTCTCTCAACCCTATCTTTCTCTAAGATTTTTAGCTGGGCTAGTGCTAAAGTTTCGTCATAGTCCTCTGCTTCTTCGAGTTTTTTAATAATTTTGGCTATATTATCCGACTCTTCTATGCTCGCGCCGAATTCAATAGCTAACTCTTTTAAATCGCACTTTTTCTTACCCGCAAACACTGACATGTTTCCTACTAATTAACAGTTATAAAAAATGCTATGCCAATCATGCAATTATCCACTTCGAAGTCTCTAAATATTTCCCTAGTTTTGGATAATCACAAACTCTCGCGACATAAAAATATCACAACAATTTCAATAATATTAATATGATAAACAGCCTTATCATTAACCAACCAAGTTTTCATATATAACTTTATGTATTCTTTGGTATCATTTCTTTTAAGTAAATTGCTCAAAAAGTCTCTTAAATTTTGAAAACATACATTCTGAATAAAATTCACATACAAAACAGAATTTAAATTATTTTCATTCAGTGCATCCAACGATGCGCCACCTCTCATAAGCAATTTAAATTATCCTCACTGAATTATTAACCTTTAGTACAAGTAATACTTATTTAAAACAGTTTTAAGGAACTTTAGAAAATTAATATTTACTTAAATTTCTTAGAATCCAGTTGGAAAAATTTCACAAAATGTTATTATCAAATTCCTTACTTCCTAAACTCTATTAAATATACAGTGATTAAAAAACATGTTTGTTATTAACTATACTATTTCGATTAAACCTCTGTAATGAATCAAATAGAGTGCTAACCTGAGATATTGTTGACTGCTCTTTTGACTTCCATCTTAGACTGGTACAGCTCCGGTCATCCGTAGGCTAAACTATCCGGCGGGCTCGACTTCCCTGCATTCGGGTGTCTCTCGTCTCTTGCACGGCGACGGATTGCCTTGGGTCTGGAATCCTTGCTGGATTCGCCGAAGACTCTGCTCTGGGGATCAGGGTCTCCTTTCTACCCTCCGTCTGTCGATTTCGGATCTCCGGAACGTCTTACGTCTCTTGCACGGCGTCGGAATGCCTTGGCTCTGGAATCCCTGCTGGATTTGCCGAAGACTCTGGTCTGGGGATCAAGGTCTCCTTTCTAATCTCCGTCTGTCGATTTCAGCTCTCCGGAACCTCTTGCACGGCGTCGGATTGCCTTGGCTCTGGAATCCCTGCTGGATTTGCCGAAGACTCTGGTCTGGGGATCAAGGTCTCCTTTCTAACTTGCGGCCTGGTTGCGCCCTTCCTGTTTTTTGACGAATTGTGATAGATTATATTCACCAGCTCTTAATCCCACCGCTGCCACCACTGTAGGGACTTAGATATCACTGGACAAGAGTCTATGGTAGCGTAAGTTACTAAAATCTAAGTCCTTTATTTACATTGATCTCTAGATTAAATAAGAGTATATACAACTTAAATAATATTAGTCTTGGGTTCTCGTCATTTTAACAGGATAAAAAGTTCCATCAACAGGCTGCTTCCACAGATATAGTGCTTCAATCGGAGAAAAGACTGATCGGACGACCATCTATCTCATCTCCTCGCTTCGCTCATTTACCACTAGGTCCAGCAAGACCTCCTCGCCAGCGTCCTCGCTCTCTCACTTCTCAACTCCTTCTCCCTTCCTCCCGCGTTGCCACCTCGCCTCTCTCCCAGGCTGAAACTCCCGGTCCTAGGGAAAACTAGTCCTTTTCCCTCTTAGCCGATGCCACCGCCTATTTCTCGAAGGCTGAAGCTCGCCGCCCTAGGAGAAATCGTCTTTTCTCCCCCTCAGCCGTTGCCACCGCTCACTTACTGGACGGCTGAAACACCTGCTCTCTGTGCAATTCAATGGAATGTTAAGTTAGCGCCGGAACGAAATTGTACTGCCAGTTCCATTCATATTTGCAGACTCGACGGCACCATAGCTTTGTTCAGAGATGAACTATGAGTTTATGAGATTTCTCTTAGCGTGGGAAAGGCCAGAAGACCCTAGGGGAATCTCCTCCCGAATTAATAGTTCGTGAATAAATAGTCTTTAGGGGTAATTAGTAAAGTTCTTACAATGCATAATATACTTTTGGCTAATAATAGATAAATTTGGCTAATGATTTTCAGATTTGGCCAATGTGTTGACTAATAGTCGAAATTTCTTACCGCGGTCCCTGATTATATATTAATTTACTTCTATTTATTTTATTTTATAAATAGTGGACTGTAATATTTTATGTGGTATCTGTATATATAAACATGTAGAAATGTTATATTTATTTCTATCTTCTCCCTCACCAAAATTAAATTTTATAAAGGGATGGCAAATGTAAAGAATATATGTATATATATAATAAATTTGAAATCACAAATATATGAAGAAATTGATAAAGTTCTAAAGATGATTTAGAAATGATATATATATATATATATACAGTGTGTCCACGTATAACCTGACCGACCTTTATTTTCGCAACCGTTGGTCCTAGATGCATACTTCCAATTAAAAAAATGGTTCAAATAAGGTAAAGAATTATTTTTAAAGCGATTTGGGTCAAGAAAAACATTTATTAAAAAATTACGAAATTTAAATTTTTATACGGTCCCCCCGGTCCTATAAGTGATATTTACTAAAAATTTACTGCGACACTAACAAGTAAGACAAAAAAAGTCCCATTCATCTAACATTAAAATTGACAGAGTTATGAAACTTTGAAATGCATGACTTATACCACTTTTTTGCGTATCAAAAAAGATGATTTCGACCATGCTTTCAGAGGTCGTGTATTGTTTTAAAACACTGTTACACTTAAACTTGTTTCAAGGTATCTGCGCTTAGAAAGAAATCATACAAATATTACGATTAACTTTTATTCATTAAGTTTCAGATTAGTTAAAATAATTGTATTTTAACATTTATTTTGTAAGGATTTGAGGCTATGATTTCTTTTAGCTAAAATCATGTTATTTTCATAAGGTTTTATTTAACTTTCAATGATCGTCTTCCCAATTTAAAATTTGTACTGGAACTTTAACTTACTTTCAAATGTTCGATCGAAGTTAAATGTTACATATTGACTTAAATCTGATGACAATGCAATATTATTATGATTTTCGACTCTTACCATCTTATACATACTTATATTAGAGGATAACACAAAAAAATTCTGATGGATTACCGTCAAGAAGATTAAGAAAGAGTTTTAGATAACATAAACCTGCGATGGTTTTATTTTTTAACTTTTATAATTACACTTTATGTATTTTTTAACGCCGAATCAAAAAATTACCTTCACTTTTAACCATCAAGTCAAGATTTTTCGCAAATCGTAAATTTCAAGGTTAAAAAAAGCGAAAAATCTGACATAATAAAATAGATGCAAGACATTTTATTCAGTTTAATTTTATTTAATTCAATAATTTATTAGATTTTTTGGCTTATACTGGGTATCGTACAGCTAAACAGCTCGGGGGTACGATGAGGTTCGGAGGGGAGGTGGGATCAATTTTAACTTTTAGCTTTTTAACTTTGAAATTTGCGATTTGAGAAAATTCCTGACATGATGATTTAAAATGAAGGTCATTTTCGGATTCAGTGCTAAAAAATACATAAGAATCAATTTTCAAAAGCTAAAAAACATGCCACAATCCAAAATTTGAAAGACAGTGTAAACTAACAGCATTTTAAATATGTATCATTTTGTAAAGAATTGAGGCTGTTGTTTTTCATCCTTTTAATTAAGAAATCATCTGTTATTTTTATCCTCTTATAATGTTCAGTACAAATTGTACATTTTGCACTAATATGTCAGAATGATTTAAGATTTCAAATTTATATTGCAATGCTAATTTTACTCTCAACCGTTTCTTTAATATATCTGACGAAATTATATTTCTACTAAATTTGTGAATGACCCCTAATATGCAGCAAAAAATATACTCCAACTTTAAACAGCTATTACTCGGTCAATTTTAATCGTAGAATAACGGGATTTTTTTTGCCTTACTTGCCAGTGTAACAGGGAAATTTTACTAAATATAACTTATAGGACCAGGGCGCCGTATAAAAATTTAGATTCTGTAATTCTTCACTAAATTGTTTTTTCGCTTCAAACTTTTTTATCTTAACCGTGCATCTAATTTTGACCATTTTTGTATTTGGAAGTATGCATCTAGGACCAACGGTTACGAAAATAAAGGTCGGTTAGGTTATACGTGGACACACTGTATATATATATAGCCATAATGTTAGTACAAATCATCATCTATTTCCAATTAAAATAATTAATTTAGCAGCAAATTATAACTGTAACATTATACAAAATACAGATGGAACCCTATACAAGTAATACTAATTAAGCAAAATCCACCAATTGACTAGCACATTGCATACGATTAATCCATATTAACATATGAAAAAACACCAAATTTTGAAGGAAAAAAATATATATATATTAATGAAAATTTAAAGCAAGATATCAATTTAGATGTTGGTTATTTGTAATCAATATTCTAATTTATTTGATTTAGAATCAAACAAAAAATGTTGTGCTGTTTTTTTTTTTTTTTTTTTTTTTTTTTTTTTTTTTTTTTTTAAATGAAGAAAACCTGATTGTTGCTTTGCAAATACTTATAAATTTTAATCATGATTTAAATATCATTTTCCGTACTTAATTTAAATTATCAACAATAGATGACAGCACTATAATTATTTTACGTCCTCCCTGCCAATTTAAAATAGTACTTAACTTAAAAATCATCACAAATTGGTAGAACTATGATTTGTTCACATTCATTCGTCTTTTTCATTTAAAAAATATCTAGGGTTGCCAGATTCTACAAATTTCGTCAATTACTTCGTCTCCATTTAATACCCGTATTTCTCCAACCCTATTTTTTAATAAATTTCCTTTAGGTTCCTTTAACTAGCATATAAAATAATTTATTATGCCATAATGAAGGGAACGAATATTTTTTCCAACTGGATTAAATCATATTCTAGGCTGGAGTAGCACAGTTGAAGTTTATTCCAACAGAGCGAAAAATGTCCAGACCAGGAATCGAACCTGGATACTTGGCGTGCCGTGCCATTACCTGTTAGGCTATCCGGATGATACCGGGCTGACATAATTCACTCTTATTTGTTGGACTTAGCTGCGAACTGCAGCGCTAGTTTCATTCATCCGAGCTATAAGTAAAGCATTTACATGATGAAGTGTGTTTTAACACGGAAACTCCTGTATATCATGTAATTAGGTCATAATGAAGGGAACAAATATTTTTTCCAACTGGATTAAATCATATTCGAGGCTGGAGTAGCACAGTTGAAGCTTATTCCAACAGAGCGAAAAATGTCATATTTGAGGCTGGAGTAGCACAGTTGAATTATGTCAGCCCGTAATCGTACGGATGGCCTAACAGGTAAGGCATTCGCACGGCACGCCAAGTATCCAGGTTCGATTCCTGGTCTGGACATTTTTCGCTGTGTTGGAATAAACTTCAACTGTGCTACTCCAGCCTCGATTATGATTTAATCCAGTTGGAAAAAATATTCGTTCCCTTCATTATGACCTAATTACATGGTATACAGGAGTTTCCGTGTTAAAACAGGCTTCATCATGTAAATGCTATAGTTATAGCTCGGATGAATGAAACTAGCGCTGCAGTTCGCAGCCAAGTCCAACAAATAAGTGTGAATTATGTCAGCCCGGTATCGTCCGGATAGCCTAGCAGAAGGCATTGGCACGGCACGCCAAGTATCCAGGTTCGATTCCTGTCTGGGCATTTTTCGCTCTGTTGGAATAAACTTCAACTGTGCTACTCCAGCCTCGAATATAATTTATTATGTTTTATTTTATTACGATAGTAAACTTAATAATTATTATATTTATATTATTAATATAATTATTCCCCATTTGCAGATTTTAAACAGTCAGAATTCGCTGTTAACTGTTAACCTCATTTTATAACACGTGAAAGGGTTTTTGATTTGTCGGTTAGGACGGATGCTTTTTTAGCTATTCCGAAATTTAAGCTATTTAATCTATTTATGTTAATAGAGTAAGTTTTTAACTCACATGTTTCATTTTTTAATTTTTGTTATGTATGGCTTGGTTATGTCCAAATTTTTTTGGGTTACGGTTAATCGGGCTATGGTAGAAATTTGCATTCAAGCAATTGCTTCTTATTTCTATTTCAGAAATTAACCGTATTTTAACGTATGATGTCGAAATATTACCCTTGAAAACGAGTTTCAATGCATAAGATCCATTTTTGAACATGATTGTTCTCCTTTTTGAATTCCTTTTGTGGTTCTTCTTATCGAATTTATGTATTTTCCAATATGATATACTGTATTTCGGGTGTTGGATTTAATGGCGCTGACAATGATTTCATTTTTTCAGGTCTTTTTTCATATGTTAAAATGTTTTGGTTACAAATGGTTTAACAAAATATGCCAAATATTTCTGATTTCCAATACATATTTTTTTTTTCTTTTTTCTTTTTAGCAGTAGGCTTCCTATTAATATTGATCTTTTGCCAAATTTAAATGTTATAATGTATGAATCTTATTTAATCCTTCATTTATGAGTGTTTGGATCTAGTCTTAAAAAATCCATTAGCCATTAGTTAACTTAAAAATTGTTGTTCCAAATTTAATATGTATAATGTTTGTATCATGTCTCGATACTCCATTTATATATATATATATATATTACAAAATTTAAATTTTTGCGCCAAGTTTAAAGTATTTTATGTAAATTTTCCTTTTTCAGTAATATTCCGTATACTCTACCGGCTTATTAAATTAAAAACCCTAGTCTATTAATCTCTATAAGATCTTAATTCAGATAATAATAGTTATTCCAAATTGCGTAAATCAAAAAATGGCTCAATCTATACCGCCTAAAAGTTAGCCCCCCCCATGACGGAAAATAAGAAAGTGACATATGCATTTCATTTGATCATCGTTTGATCAGATTTGATCAACAATTTTCATCGTTTGATCAATTTTATTTCATGAGTTATGATTAAAAAGGACCAGGGGGGGGGGGGGGCTAACTTTTAGGATATTTCAAAATGGGCAAAACTAAAAAAAAATTAGCGATCCTTATCAGAAATCGTCTGTAGAGATTTGATCAACCATTTTTAGCGTTTGATCAAACCCGGAAATGCCTCCAAAATCGATATTTTTAGGTGCACGCCCCTAAAAGATAGCCTCCCTTGACGGAATTTCGGGACAAAAATGGTGCCATCTAACCTGAGATCGTTTGTAGAGATTTGATCAACCATTTTTAGCGTTTGATCAAACCCGGAAATGCGCCCAAAATCGATATATTTAGCAGCAGACCCCTAAAATTTAGCCCTTCCTTGGCGGAATTTCGGGACAAAAATGTTCTCATCTAACGTGAAATTGTTTGTAGAGATTTGATCAACCATTTTAAACGTTTTATCAAACCCGGAAATGCGCTCAAAACCGATATTTTTTAGCTTCACACCCCTAAATGTTAGCCCCCGCTCTACGGAATTTCGGGACAAAAATGGTGCCATCTAACGTGAAAGCGTTTGTAAAGATTTGTTCAACCATTTTTAGCGTTTGATCAAACCTGGAAATGCGCCGAAAATCGATAGTTTTAGCAGCGGACCCCTAAAAGTTAGCCCCCGCTCTACGGAATTTCGGGACAAATATGGTGCCATCTAACGTGAAATCGTTTGTAGAGATTTGATCAACCATTTTTAGCGTTTGATCAAACCCGGAAATGCGCCCAAAATCAATATTTTTAGCTTCACACCCCTAAAAGTTAGCCCCCCCTTGACGGAATTTCCGGACAAAAATGATGCCATCTAACGTGAAATCGTTTGTAAAGATTTGATCAATCATTTTTAGCGTTTGATCAAACCCGGAAATGCGCCTAAAATCGATATTTTTAACAGCGGACGCCTAAATGTTAGGACGCCCTCCCTTGACGGAATTTCGGGACAAAAATGGTGCCATCTAACGTGAAATCGTATGTAGAGATTCGATCAACCATTTTTAGCGAGAGATCAAACCCGGAAATTCGCCTAAAATCGATATTTTTAACAGCGGACCCCTAAAAGTTAGCCCCCCCCTTGACGGAATTTCGGGACAAAAATGGTGCCATCTAACGTGAAATCGTATGTAGAGATTTGATCAACCATTTTTAGTGTTTGATCAAACCCGGAAATGCGCCCAAAATTGATATTTTTAGCAGCGGACCCCTAAAATTTAGCCCTTCCTTGGCGGAATTTCGGGACAAAAATGTTCTCATCGAACGTGAAATTGTTTGTAGAGATTTGATCAACCATTTTAAACGTTTTATCAAACCCGGAAATGCGCCCAAAACCGATATTTTTTAGCTTCACACCCCTAAAAGTTAGCCCCCGCTCTACGGAATTTCGGGACAAAAATGGTGCCATCTAACGTGTAAAGATTTGTTCAACCATTTTTAGCGTTTGATCAAACCTGGAAATGCGCCGAAAATCGATATTTTTAGCAGCGGACCCCTAAAAGTTAGCTCCCGCCCCCCCCTTGACGGAATTTCGGGAAAAATGGTGCCATCTAACGAGAAATCGTTTGTAGAGATTTGATCAACCATCTTTAACGAGAGATCAAACCCGGAAATGCGCCCAATATCGATATTTTTAGCAGCGGATACCTAAAAGTTAGCCCTTCCTTGGCGGAATTTCGGGACAAAAATGCTGTCATCTAACATGAAATTGTTTGTAATTATTTGATCAACCTTTTTTAGCGTTTGATCAAACCCGGAAATTAAAACAAAATGGATATATTTAGCAGCGGACCCCTAAAGGTTAGGCCACCCTTGACCGAATTTCGGGACAAAAAATGGTGCCATATAACGTGAAATTGTTTGTAGAGATTTGATCAACCACTTTTAGCGTTTGATCAAACCCGGAAATGCGCCCAAAATCAATATTTTTAGCAGCGGACCCCTAAAACTTAGCCCCCTTGACGGAATTTCCTTACAAAAATGATGCCATCTAACGTGAAATCGTTTGTAGAGATTTGATCAACCATTTTTAGCGTTTGATCAAACCCGGAAATGCGCCCAAAATCAATATTTTTAGCTTCACACCCCTAAAAGTTAGCCCCCCTTGACGGAATTTCCGGACAAAAATGATGCCATCTAACGTGAAATCGTTTGTAGAGATTTGATCAACCTTTTTTAGCGTTTGATCAAACCCGGAAATGCGCCTAAAATCGATATTTTTAACAGCGGACCCCTAAAAGATAGCCTCCCTTGACAGAATTTCGGGACAAAAATGGTGCCATCTAACGTGAGATCGTTTGTAGAGATTTGATCAACCATTTTTAGCGTTTGATCAAACCGGGAAATGCGCCCAAAATCGATATTTTTAGCTTCACACCCCTAAAAGGTACCCCCCAACCTTTGACGGAATTTCGGGACACAATGGTGCCATCTAACGTGAGATCGTTTGTAAAGATTTGATCAACCATTTTTAGCGTTTGATCAAACCGGGAAATGCGCCCAAAATCGATATTTTTAGCTTCACACCCCTAAAAGGTACCCCCCAACCTTTGACGGAATTTCGGGACACAATGGTGCCATCTAACGTGAGATCGTTTGTAGAGATTTGATCAACCATTTTTAGCGTTTGATCAAACCGGGAAATGCGCCCTAAATCGATATTTTTAGCTTCACACCCCTAAAAGGTACCCCCCAACCTTTGACGGAATTTCGGGACACAATGGTGCCGTCTAACGTGAAATCGTTTGTAAATATTTGATCAACCATTTTAAGCGTTTTATCAAACCCGGAAATGCGCCCAAAATCGATATTTTTAGGTTCACACCCCTAAAAGTTTGCCCCCTTGACGCAATTTCGGGACAAAAATGGTCCCATCTATCGTGAAATCGTTTGTAGAGATTTAATCAACCAATTTTAGTATTTGATCAAACCCGGAAGTGCCAAAAAATCCATATTTTTGTTTGCGAACCCCTAAAAGTTAACCCCCTCTTGACGGATTTTTGGGACAAAAATGGTTTGAAAATAGTTTTTCCCGAACTTTTTTAACCTTCAATATTTTCTATTAATAATGGATGCAAAATTATTTTTTTCCACACTGGGTGAGTAAGTACTTGTAGTTACTTTACCAGCTGCAGAAAACATGACTTTGAAATCTTTGATTTGTCGTAAGATGACTTTGTGGCATTTTAAATTTCATGAGAAAATTTCGTCGCAGTTATATTAGTTTGTGAGTTAATTTAATTTATAGATGTGATGTTTTGAAGGACATCGAAAATTACGTTGTTAATCCAAACAGATTCACTGAGCACAAACTAAACGAATCATTCGATTTTTTGTTCTATCACGATCGTAATCTACCGACATTAACACAACTTACTGGTTCAGATATCCCTAACAGAAAGGAGGATGATCATAAAAATAGAAGTTGAAAAATAGAACATAATAATAGTATTAATTATGCAGGAGGGGTAATCCGATTATTAAAATCAGAAATGACGCGTGCGTACCAAACTGAAACACAATTTAATAGTAGACGCATATTAAGCACAGAAGGACATAGCTAAATTGTAAAATTAGGTTCTTAATCCAAGTAGATTCACTGGGCATTTACGAAACGGATCGTATGATTATGACATTCTACTATAAACCACTTACATTATCATAGTGTACTAGAGGACTGCAGGGGCCGATAAACAAAATTAACTGGCTGGCACGGGCCGGTCCTCTAAAAAAAGTTAGCGGTCTTTCCGGCTCAGTATTAAAATTTAAATGAAGCCGATAAAATATGAGCTATTTTCAATGAATATGACTTTCGCGAGAATAAGTATACATGTGTGTCATGAGCCAATGCTAGTTTAACATGTCCAGCGTAGAGATTGGCATCGGACAGTTACATGGTGTCTGACCGGGGCTTATTTTTTTTTTCAGCTCACTCGGGCGGGGTCGAGATCAGGCTTGCATTTTTTTTTACACAATTGAGCCGCGCCGGAACTGGACTTAATTGTTCACAGCATATGTAGGGCAGGCAAAATGTTTTGTAAAAATATTAATAGCGATAATGTACTTCTGTTAACGTAATCTTTGGAACTATACTTTAAGGTGCTTCTCAAATTCACTGTTCAACAATGCGAAACTTTGACACATTTTCTGACTAATTTTTAACTGTAAAGGCATAAAATTGACAAGCCTGACAATTGAAGGGATTTGCAATCGAATAGCTTTTCCATTTTTGATAAATAAATGACTTGTCGAGATACAAGAGATTCTTGTCACGTGACTGCAGGTTTTTCTCCATTCCTGTGCTGTCGCTTCCGGAAATTCGATTCAAAACTCTAACTTTGACAGTATTTTCTCAAAGATATATCACCTTTATCAAAAAATATTTAACGCCATTCGATTACATAGTTTCTGAATAAGAACACGTGCCAATCATATGCGTTTTCCGAAGCCTTAATAAATGACAGATAAATATTTTCCCAAATTTACTTTTAATTATACAGCTTCAAAAGTTATGTTTTTAACACTCCTTTTTGTTTATTATAATCTACGTTAATTTTTAAATGAATCCTTGTGTGAATGCTGAAACGTCGAAATAACTAAGCAATCCTTAATGTTGCTGTTGTGTATTTTCTGTCTTGCGAACACATTGTAATTTTAAAATATACTGTATAAAACTATCCCATAAATATGTATGCAGTATTCTTTAAAGGCATCCTAATTACAGCGGTAGAATTGATAAAAAAAAAAAGTCACTGGTCCCAAGGACCAGTAAACATCAGAGTTTACTGGTCCGCAGACATCGTCACTGGCCCGCTACAAAAAATTCTATGAAGTACCTTTAACCCTTTGAGTGACACCCCTCCCCTCCTCCTCCTAGAACATAAACCAAACTTCCTTTCAGTTACCCAAAATTTTCGGCATAATAAAATTTAAAAATATAATTTTCTAAAAATTAAATAAACAGTTCATAAACAAAAACTATAAAATTATTAATTATGTATTTTATTTCCGATTATTTATTTCAACTGTCTGTAAGTTTTAATGTGATTTTTTATTTATTTATTATTATTATTATTTTAAATAAAATAAAATTGTGTGGTTTGTGTTTGGTTGCGGTTTTCTCAGGGACAGGAATATTTACGTTTATCTGTCAGAGAGCGAAAAAAATTACTGGTCCTGCGGACCACTCAATTTTTTAAATTAGTGGTCCGATTGAATTTTTAGTGATCTCGGACCAGCGGACCACCAAGGATTTCGAACGCTGAATTATATGTTAAGAAAAATTGAAATTTTTTTAGACATTGTGTCGGGTCGGGCCGGGCCTGTTTTCACTTACTTCTGTACGGGCCGGTCCCGGAGCTGGTAATTCCGACCCTTGAAGACCCCTATAGTATACTGATTCGGATATCCAAAACAGAAATAAGGATCACTGTAAATATTGCTTATTTTTTAGAGATAAGAGTTGAAAAATAAGGCATAATAATAATAATAATAATAATAATAATAATAATAATCCATGAACGGATTCTCGATTAATAGAAACAAACTGACAGGTGGGTACCAAACTAAACCGCAAAAGAGTAGAATCATCTTAATTTCCGGCCGGAGTCAAGGGTCTCAAAAGTGTATAATGTTTAGTTTGAAAAGAGCTGACGCCCACAAAATTCAGAGTTACTAGTTTCCGATAAGAAAATTGACTGAAAAAGATATTTTGTTAATGAATGAGAATCTGATGAACATGCAAGGGCGGTGATTTTATTTTTTCATTTGGAATTCCTTCAGATTTCGTAATGCCAACTATGAATTTGAAGTTTTGAAGTTATGCTAATAAACGTTTGTGGAGCTCCCAGCTATATTTCTCTGTGTTGTAAATTTCCTTGTGTGTGCTATCTCGCTCATGTATATATTGACGATGACTTGTAAGAGAACGCTTGACGCCAAGCACACAGGTCAGATGTATGTCAATAAATGTGTTAATAAAAGACAAAGATTCATATTATTTTTTCTTACACTAAAAAATAACAACAATAGCATAGCAGGATTTAATTTGAGAATGGGGGGGGGGGAGCGTATGGAAATGTTCAAGACAAGTCCGTGATTAGATTAAAAAAAAAATAATAACTTATTTTAGTGGACGGATAGTCTTTAGGTAAATTACCCAATGCTTAGGGGCTGTACATATATAATGTTATCAAATTTTTAACAATTTTAGACCCCCCCCCCCCTTCCCTAATGATATCGTTATCAATGTCTAAAAATTCTTTTGATTTTTTAAATTGATTCTTTTGTTTGCAGTGATATACAGATGGTCATATATTTATTATTCACATAATTTATTCATTCAAAGAAGAAAATATCACTATTATAGATAAAATAACTTTATATAAAATAACATTTAAAAGAAATAGCTGCTAATTAAAAGTATTTAATAATTAGCCTTTTGTTTCATAATGCATTCAACAATAATGTATCTTCTTGCGCTTGCCTCCGGACGGTGTGTGTGGGGGGCAGTGCGCAGTAAGAACTTCTTATCAACAAAAGAGGTGGACAACGTTATTTCACTTTTCTTTAGCACTAAACACAACAGGTATCATTTCAAACATACTTCGGAAATACTTTCCCCAACAGCATATTACATTCCCAAAATTCCGTCAAGGGGGGAGGCTAACTTATAGAGGGCTGCACCTAAAACTACGATTTTGGGGTCACTTCCGGCTTTGATCACACGCTAAAAATATTTGATCAAATCTCTACAAACGATTTCACAATTTATATGGCACTACCGAAATTCCTTCAAGGATAGGGTTAACTTTTAGGGGTGTGAACCTAAAAATATCGAATTTGGGTCACTTCCGGGTTTGATCAAACGCTAAAAATGGTTGATCAAATCTCTATAAAAGATTTCACGTTAGATAGCATCATTTTTGTCCCGAAATTCCGTCAAGGGGGGGAGGGATAACTTTTAGGGGTCCGCTGATAAAAAATATCGATTTTGGCCGCATTTCCGGGTTTGATCAAACGCTAAAAATGGTTGATCAAATCTCTACAAATGATTTCACGTTAGATGTTACAATTTTTGTCCCAAAACTCAGTCAAGGGGAGACTAACTTTTAGGGGTCCGCTGCTAAAAATATTGATTTTGGGCACATTTCCGTGTTTGATAAACGCTAAAAGTGGTTGATCAAAACTCTACAAACAATTTCACGTTATATGGCACAATTTTTGTCCTGAAATTCAGTCAAGTGGAGACTAACTTTTAGGGGTCCGCTGCTAAAAATATCGATTTTGGGCGCATTTCCGGGTTTGATCAAACGCTAAAAATGGTTGATCAAATAATTACAAACAATTTCATGTTAGATGACAGCATTTTTGTCCCGAAATTTCGCCAAGGGGGGCTAACTTTAAGGGGTCCGCTGTTAAAAATATCGATTTTAGGCGCATTTCCGGATTTGATCAAACGCTAAAAATGTTTGATCAAATCTCTACATACGATTTCACGTTAGATGGCACCATTTTAGTCCCGAAATTCCGTCAAGGGAGGGGCTAACTTTTAGGCGTCCGCTGATAAATATATCGATTTTAGGCGCATTTCCGGGTTCGATCAAATGCTAAAAATGGTTGATCAAATCTCTACAAACGATCTCACATTAGATGGCACCATTTTTGTCCCGACATTCCGTCAAGGGGGGCTAACTTTTAAGGGTCGGCTGTGAAAAATATCGATTTTAGGCGCATTTCCGGGTTTGATCAAACGCTAAAAATGGTTGATCAAATCTTTACATACGATTTCACGTTAGATGGAACCATTTTTGTCCCGAAATTCCGTCAAGGGAGGGGCTAACTTTTAGGCGTCCGCTGCTAAATATATCGATTTTGGGCGCATTTCCGGGTTCGATCAAATGCTAAAAATGGTTGATCAAATCTCTACAAACGATCTCACGTTAGATGGCACCATTTTTGTCCCGAAATTCCGTCAAGGGGGGGCTAACTTTTAGGGGTCGGCTATTAAAAATATCGATTTTAGGCGCATTTCCGGGTTTGATCAAACGCTAAAAATGGTTGATCAAATCTTTATAAACGATTTCACGTTAGATAGCATCATTTTTGTCCCGAAATTCCGTCAAGGGGGGAGGGCTAACTTTTAGGGGTCCGCTGATAAAAATATCGATTTTGCCCGCATTTCCGGGTTTGATCAAACGCTAAAAATGGTTGAACAAATCTCTACAAACGATTTCACGTTAGATGTTTCAATTTATGTCCCAAAATTCAGTCAAGGGGAGACTAACTTTTAGGGGTCCGCTGCTAAAAATATTGATTTTGGGCGCATTTCCGTGTTTGATAAACGCTAAAAGTGGTTGATCAAAACTCTACAAACAATTTCACGTTATATGGCACCATTTTTGTCCTGAAATTCAGTCAAGTGGAGACTAACTTTCAGGGGTCCGCTGCTAAAAATATCGATTTTGGGCGCATTTCCGGGTTTGATCAAACGCTAAAAATGGTTGATCAAATCTCTACATACGATTTCACGTTAGATGGCACCATTTTAGTCCCGAAATTCCGTCAAGGGAGGGGCTAACTTTTAGGCGTCCGCTGCTAAATATATCGATTTTGGGCGCATTTCCGGGTTCGATCAAATGCTAAAAATGGTTGATCAAATCTCTACAAACGATCTCACGTTAGATGGCACCATTTTTGTCCCGACATTCCGTCAAGGGGGGCTAACTTTTAGGGGTCGGCTGTGAAAAATATCGATTTTAGGCGCATTTCCGGGTTTGATCAAACGCTAAAAATGGTTGATCAAATCTCTACATACGATTTCACGTTAGATGGAACCATTTTTGTCCCGAAATTCCGTCAAGGGATGGGCTAACTTTTTGGCGTCCTCTGCTAAATATATCGATTTTGGGCGCATTTCCGGGTTCGATCAAATGCTAAAAATGGTTGATCAAATCTCTACAAACGATCTCACGTTAGATGGCACCATTTTTGTCCCGAAATTCCGTCAAGGGGGGGGGGCTAACTTTTAGGGGTCGGCTGTTAAAAATATCGATTTTAGGCGCATTTCCGGGTTTGATCAAACGCTAAAAATGGTTGATCAAATCTCTACATACGATTTCACGTTAGATGGCACCATTTTTGTCCCGAAATTCCGTCAAGTGGGGGGAGGATAACTTTTAGGGTTCCGCTGCTAAAAATATTGATTTTGGGCACATTTCCCGGTTTGATCAAACGCTAAAAGTGGTTGATGTAATTTCTACAAACCATGTCACATTAGATGACGCCATTTTTGTCCCGAAATTCCTCCAAGGGGAAGGGGATAACTTTTAGGGGTTCGCTGCCAAAAATATCGATTTTGGCAGCATTTCCGGGTTTGATCAAATGCTAAAAATGGTTGATCGAATCTCTACAAACGATTTCACGTTATATGGCACCATTTTTGTCCTGAAATTCCGGCAAGGGGGGACTAACTTTTAGGGGTCCGCTACTTAAACTATCGATTTTGGGCGCATTTCCGGGTTTGATCAAACGCTAAAAATGGCTGATCAAATCTCTACATACAATTTCACGTTAGATGGTACCATTTTTGTCCCGAAATTCCGTCAAGGTGGGGCTAACTTTTAGGGGTCCGCTGTTAAAAATATCGATTTTAGGCGCATTTCCGGGTTTGATCAAACGCTAAAAATGGTTGATCAAATCTCTACAAAGGATTTCACGTTAGATGGCATCATTTTTGTCCGGAAATTCTGTCAAGGGGGGCTAACTTTTAGGTGTGTGAAGCTAAAAATATTGATTTTGGGCGCATTTCCTGGTTTGATCAAACGCTAAAAAAGGTTGATCAAATCTCTACAAACGATTTCACGTTAGATGGCACCATTTTTGTCCGGAAATTCCGTCAAGGGGGGCTAACTTTTAGGGGTCCGCTGCTAAAACTATCGATATTGAGCGCATTTCCGGGTTTGATCTCTCCCTAAAAACGGTTGATCAAATCTCTACATACGATTTCACGTTAGATGGCTCCATTTTTGTCCCGAAATTCCGTCAAGGGAGGGGCTAACTTTTAGGCGTCCGCTGCTAAATATATCGATTTTGGGCGCATTTCCGGGTTCGATCAAATGCTAAAAATGGTTAATCAAATCTCTACAAACGATTTCACGTTAGATGGCATCATTTTTGTCCGGAAACTCCGTCAAGGGGGCTAACTTTTAGGGGTCCGCTGCTAAAAGTATCGATTTTGGGCGCATTTCCGGGTTTGATCAAACGCTAAAAATGGTTGATCAAATCTCTACATACGATTTCATGTTAGATGACATCTTTTTTGTCTGGAAATTCCGTCAAGGGGGGGCTAACTTTTAGGGGTCCGCTGCTAAAAATATCGATTTTGGGCGCATTTCCGGGTTTGATCAAACGCTAAAAATAGTTTTGATCAAATCTCTACAAACGATTTCACGTTAGATGGCATCATTTTTGTCCGGAAACTCCGTCAAGGGGGCTAACTTTTAGGGGTCCGCTGCAAAAAGTATCGATTTTGGGCGCATTTCCGGGTTTGATCAAACGCTAAAAATGGTTGATCAAATCTCTACATACGATTTCACGTTAGATGGCACCATTTTTGTCCAGAAATTCCGTCAAGGGGGGGCTCTAACTTTTAGGGGCCCGCTGCTAAAACTATCGATATTGAGCGCATTTCCGGGTTTGATCTCTCCCTAAAAACGGTTGATGAAATCTCTACATACGATTTCACGTTAAATGGCTCCATTTTTGTCCCGAAATTCCGTCAAGGGAGGGGCTAACTTTTAGGCGTCCGCTGCTAAATATATCGATTTTGGGCGCATTTCCGGGTTCGATCAAATGCTAAAAATGGTTGATCAAATCTCTACAAACAATTTCACGTTAGATGGCATCATTTTTGTCCGGAAACTCCGTCAAGGGGGCTAACTTTTAGGGGTCCGCTGCTAAAAGTATCGATTTTGGGCGCATTTCCGGGTTTGATCAAACGCTGAAAATGGTTGATCAAATCTCTACATACGATTTCACGTTAGATGACATCTTTTTTGTCTGGAAATTCCGTCAAGGGGGGGGCTAACTTTTAGGGGTCCGCTGCTAAAAATATCGATTTTGGGCGCATTTCCGGGTTTGATCAAACGCTAAAAATGGTTGATCAAATCTCTACAAACGATTTCACGTTAGATGGCATCATTTTTGTCCGGAAACTCCGTCAAGGGGGCTAACTTTTAGGGGTCCGCTGCTAAAAGTATCGATTTTGGGCGCATTTCCGTGTTTGATCAAACGCTAAAAATGGTTGATCAAATCTCTACATACGATTTCACGTTAGATGGCACCATTTTTGTCCAGAAATTCCGTCAAGGGGGCTCTAACTTTTAGGGGCCCGCTGCTAAAACTATCGATATTGAGCGCATTTCCGGGTTTGATCTCTCCCTAAAAACGGTTGATCAAATCTCTACATACGATTTCACGTTAGATTGCTCCATTTTTGTCCCGAAATTCCGTCAAGGGAGGGGCTAACTTTTAGGCGTCCGCTGCTAAATATATCGATTTTGGGCGCATTTCCGGGTTCGATCAAATGCTAAAAATGGTTGATCAAATCTCTACAAACGATTTCACGTTAGATGGCATCATTTTTGTCCGGAAACTCCGTCAAGGGGGCTAACTTTTAGGGGTCCGCTGCTAAAAGTATCGATTTTGGGCGCATTTCCGGGTTTGATCAAACGCTAAAAATGGTTGATCAAATCTCTACATACGATTTCATGTTAGATGACATCTTTTTTGTCTGGAAATTCCGTCAAGGGGGGGGCTAACTTTTAGGGGTCCGCTGCTAAAAATTTCGATTTTGGGCGCATTTCCGGGTTTGATCAAACGCTAAAAATAGTTGATCAAATCTCTACAAACGATTTCACGTTAGATGGCATCATTTTTGTCCGGAAACTCCGTCAAGGGGGCTAACTTTTAGGGGTCCGCTGCTAAAAGTATCGATTTTGGGCGCATTTCCGGGTTTGATCAAACGCTAAAAATGGTTGATCAAATCTTTACATACGATTTCACGTTAGATGGCACCATTTTTGTCCAGAAATTCCGTCAAGGGGGGCTCTAACTTTTAGGGGCCCGCTGCTAAAACTATCGATATTGAGCGCATTTCCGAGTTTGATCTCTCCCTAAAAACGGTTGATGAAATCTCTACATACGATTTCACGTTAGATGGCTCCATTTTTGTCCCGAAATTCCGTCAAGGGAGGGGCTAACTTTTAGGCGTCCGCTGCTAAATATATCGATTTTGGGCGCATTTCCGGGTTCGATCAAATGCTAAAAATGGTTGATCAAATCTCTACAAACGATCTCACGTTAGATGGCACCATTTTTGTTCCGAAATTCCGTCAAGGAGGGGCTAACTTTTAGGGGTCGGTTGTTAAAAATATCGATGTTAGGCGCATTTCCGGGTTTGATCAAACGCTAAAAATGGTTGATCAAATCTCTACATACGATTTCACGTTAGATGGCACCATTTTTGTGCTGAAATTCCGTCAAGTGGGGGGAGGAAATTTTTTAGGGGTCCGCTGCTAAAAATATCGATTTTGGGCGCATTTCCCGGTTTGATCAAACGCTAAAAGTGGTTGATCAAATCTCTACATACGATTTCACGTTAGATGGCACCATTTTTGTCCAGAAATTCGGTCAAGGGGGGGCTCTAACTTTTAGGGGCCCGCTGCTAAAACTATCGATATTGAGCGCATTTCCGGGTTTGATCTCTCCCTAAAAACGGTTGATGAAATCTCTACATACGATTTCACGTTAAATGGCTCCATTTTTGTCCCGAAATTCCGTCAAGGGAGGGGCTAACTTTTAGGCGTCCGCTGCTAAATATATCGATTTTGGGCGCATTTCCGGGTTCGATCAAATGCTAAAAATGGTTGATCAAATCTCTACAAACGATTTCACGTTAGATGGCATCATTTTTGTCCGGAAACTCCGTCAAGGGGGCTAACTTTTAGGGGTCCGCTGCTAAAAGTATCGATTTTGGGCGCATTTCCGGGTTTGATCAAACGCTGAAAATGGTTGATCAAATCTCTACATACGATTTCACGTTAGATGACATCTTTTTTGTCTGGAAATTCCGTCAAGGGGGGGGCTAACTTTTAGGGGTCCGCTGCTAAAAATATCGATTTTGGGCGCATTTCCGGGTTTGATCAAACGCTAAAAATGGTTGATCAAATCTCTACAAACGATTTCACGTTAGATGGCATCAATTTTGTCCGGAAACTCCGTCAAGGGGGCTAACTTTTAGGGGTCCGCTGCTAAAAGTATCGATTTTGGGCGCATTTCCGTGTTTGATCAAACGCTAAAAATGGTTGATCAAATCTCTACATACGATTTCACGTTAGATGGCACCATTTTTGTCCAGAAATTCCGTCAAGGGGGCTCTAACTTTTAGGGGCCCGCTGCTAAAACTATCGATATTGAGCGCATTTCCGGGTTTGATCTCTCCCTAAAAACGGTTGATCAAATCTCTACATACGATTTCACGTTAGATTGCTCCATTTTTGTCCCGAAATTCCGTCAAGGGAGGGGCTAACTTTTAGGCGTCCGCTGCTAAATATATCGATTTTGGGCGCATTTCCGGGTTCGATCAAATGCTAAAAATGGTTGATCAAATCTCTACAAACGATTTCACGTTAGATGGCATCATTTTTGTCCGGAAACTCCGTCAAGGGGGCTAACTTTTAGGGGTCCGCTGCTAAAAGTATCGATTTTGGGCGCATTTCCGGGTTTGATCAAACGCTAAAAATGGTTGATCAAATCTCTACATACGATTTCATGTTAGATGACATCTTTTTTGTCTGGAAATTCCGTCAAGGGGGGGGCTAACTTTTAGGGGTCCGCTGCTAAAAATTTCGATTTTGGGCGCATTTCCGGGTTTGATCAAACGCTAAAAATAGTTGATCAAATCTCTACAAACGATTTCACGTTAGATGGCATCATTTTTGTCCGGAAACTCCGTCAAGGGGGCTAACTTTTAGGGGTCCGCTGCTAAAAGTATCGATTTTGGGCGCATTTCCGGGTTTGATCAAACGCTAAAAATGGTTGATCAAATCTTTACATACGATTTCACGTTAGATGGCACCATTTTTGTCCAGAAATTCCGTCAAGGGGGGCTCTAACTTTTAGGGGCCCGCTGCTAAAACTATCGATATTGAGCGCATTTCCGAGTTTGATCTCTCCCTAAAAACGGTTGATGAAATCTCTACATACGATTTCACGTTAGATGGCTCCATTTTTGTCCCGAAATTCCGTCAAGGGAGGGGCTAACTTTTAGGCGTCCGCTGCTAAATATATCGATTTTGGGCGCATTTCCGGGTTCGATCAAATGCTAAAAATGGTTGATCAAATCTCTACAAACGATCTCACGTTAGATGGCACCATTTTTGTTCCGAAATTCCGTCAAGGAGGGGCTAACTTTTAGGGGTCGGTTGTTAAAAATATCGATGTTAGGCGCATTTCCGGGTTTGATCAAACGCTAAAAATGGTTGATCAAATCTCTACATACGATTTCACGTTAGATGGCACCATTTTTGTGCTGAAATTCCGTCAAGTGGGGGGAGGAAATTTTTTAGGGGTCCGCTGCTAAAAATATCGATTTTGGGCGCATTTCCCGGTTTGATCAAACGCTAAAAGTGGTTGATGTAATTTCTACAAACCATGTCACATTAGATGACGCCATTTTTGTCCCGAAATTCCGTCAAGGGGGGGGTAATTTTTAGGGGTTCTCTGCTAAAAATATCGATTTTGGCCGCATTTCCGGGTTTGATCAAATGCTAAAAATGGTTGATCAAATCTCTACAAACGATTTCACGTTAGATGGCATCATTTTTGTCCGGAAATTCCGTCAAGGGGGGGCTAACTTTTAGGTGTGTGAAGCTAAAAATATTGATTTTGGGCGCATTTCCGGGTTTGATCAAACGCTAAAAATGGTTGATCAAATCTCTACAAACGATTTCACGTTAGATGGCATCCTTTTTGTCCGGAAATTCCGTCAAGAGGGGGCTAACTTTTAGGGGTCCTCTGCTAAAAATATCGAGTTTGGGCGCATTTCCGGGTTTGATCAAACGCTAAAAATGGTTGATGAAATCTCTACAAACGATTTCACGTTAGATGGCATCATTTTTGTCCGGAAATTCCGTCAAGGGGGGGCTAACTTTTAGGGGTCCTCTGCTAAAAATATCGAGTTTGGGCGCATTTCCGGGTTTGATCAAACGCTAAAAATGGTTGATGAAATCTCTACAAACGATTTCACGTTAGATGGCACCATTTTTGTCCCGAAATTCCGTCAAGGGGGGGCTAACTTTTAGGTGCGTGAAGCTAAAAATATTGATTTTGGGCGCATTTCCGGGTTTGATCAAACGCTAAAAATGGTTGATCAAATCTCTACAGACGATTTCTGATAAGGATCGCTAATTTTTTTTAGTTTTGCCCATTTTGAAATATCCTAAAAGTTAGCCCCCCCTGGTCCTTTTTAATCATAACTCATGAAATAAAGTTGATCAAACGATGAAAATTGTTGATCAAATCTGATCAAACGATGATCAAACGAAATGCATATGTCACTTTCTTATTTTCCGTCATTGGGGGGCTAACTTTTAAGCGGTTCCATCTATTCATATTTCTTTAATAAAACTTTCATTATTTAAATTCCTATTAAATTAAGCTTTTAAATCCCGGTATATCATATTCCCCTTAAATCTTTATTTAACTGCTAAAATATTATTCCGTCTTAAAGAAAAAAAACCTACTTATTTCAATTTATTCTTTTATTTAAAATATCCAGGTGTAATTAAAATATTTCAAAGATTAAAACTTTCGCAGACATAAATTCATTTCTTTTATAGTCTGAAGAGGGAAAAAAGGGTTATTTTTGCATAATCTCGACTACAGATTTTAACATTTGTTTATGCTTTAGACATCTGGGGCAAGGATATAAGATTATTCTAGAACAATCTTTTGAGGGGAGTATAAATACGGATGGCGGGAACCAGAGAAGAGCTTTTTGAAGCTTTTGGCTTTTTAGTTCTTTAGCATGTAGAGGTGAACGCGATGTCATGTCATGTAGATCTGTAAAGAGAGAGAGAAGGGTACCCGATTGCAGTCGTGGCAGACTTGATATTCAATGTGACTGCTCGATGGAGGTAGTAATATGGTAGATGAATACTGTTTTATATGTGTGTAGAATGAGAAAGAAACGGTATCGTAATGGGTACGGAGATGTTAGTTGATTACGAATTTATGTATAGAACGCAGTCAAGAGATGGAATGCTTTTTAAAACTAATTGTGTGATGAGAATAGACTTTATTCTTTTTACCATTGAAGGAATGAGCATCTTCCCTAGATTCAATCGTGAGTGTGGAAATAAAGTGAATAGTGTTTCAAGCGACTGCCTTGAGTGAATTCTTCATTTTTCTTTATTATCTTAAACCAATCGGCTGCCGCATGTGCTGTTTAGGAATGGAAACCCTCATTATTTTCGACAATACCAACTACTTGCCGTCAAAACGTCACATATATATATATATTTAAACTGGAGATGATTTGTAATATTCTATAATGGTTATACACCATATGGCCAGGTGACCGGTCACTTGCAATTTTAGACCTTTTGTTAAATGTCTAGAAAAATACATAAGGAATTAACCTGAAACTGCAGGTGTGTAAACAGTATAGTATAAGTCATATATTTCGACGAAGATTTTTTTTCCCGAAACTCCAGAGGGGACCGTCAACAAATTGAAATTGAACGAATATCTTTTGGATAACCCTATAAAAACTAATGTAACAAAAGCGTTCAAACTCGAGATTATTAATAAGTGGCTTATTTTAATATATTGTGTTCATTTTTATGAGGATAGCATGTATACTTGTAGAGAAATTAAAGTTATTATAAAAACAGTCCCAAATTTCGCCATGTTTTTTCCTTATAATTTGCAGAGTGCTTAATATATAAAAAAGTTATTTTCAGAAAATATGACAAACAACATTGTACATAATACCCTGCAATCAGAATTAAAAAATAATAAAAATTGGATGATAAATGAGCAGGTATACTAAAAAAGTTTTCACTGCGCATTGGCGAATGCAATCAAAATACAATGTACATGATGTATTAGCTAAGTGTATAGAGAAATGTTTGTGAAAGTTTCAAAATCATAGCTTGAAAATTCTAAAAATTATCGTCGATAGAATAAGTTCGAAATCCTTTGTTCCCAAAAATAAGCAAAAAGATGAGGGGTTGTATCCAAATATAGTAAGTAGTACGCGCAATATTGTGTTCGCTATCTTGGCACTAATCAACAGATATTTGATACAACCCCTCATCTTTTTGCTTCTTTTTGGGAACAACGGATTTCGAGCTTATTCTATCGACGATAATTTTCAGAATTTTCAAGCCATGATTTTGAGACTTTCACAAAAGTTGCTCTATATACTTAGCTAATACATTATGCATATATTATGATTGCATTCGCGCATGCGACACATTTTTTAGTAAACCTGATCATTTTTCATCCAATTTTTATTATTTTTTAATTCTGATTGCAGGATATTATGTACATTGCTGTTTGTCATTATTTTCTGAAAAGAACTTTGTTTTATATTAAGAACTCTGCAAATTATAAGCAAAAACCTCGGCGAAATTTGGGACTGTTTTTATTAAAAAAAAAACCTTAATTTTTCAATGAGTCTACATGCTATCCTCATAAAAATCAACACAGTATATTACAATAAGCCACTTATTAATAATCTCGAGTTTGAACGCTTTTGTTACATTAGTTTTTACAGGGTTATCCAAAAGATATTCGTTTTTTTTTAATTTGTTGACGGCCCCCTATGGGGTTTCGGAAAAAAATCTTCGCGGAAATGTATGACCTATACCAGGGTCGGCGAACCTATGGCACGCGTGCCAGAAGTGGTACGTAAAAGAATGTTTTTGGCACGCCGTTGATTGAGGTTTTTAATCAAGATACAGTGACATTCATTACTCAAAATATACCGATATAGATGTGTTGAGCTTGTTTACATTCGATATTGAAGAATTTAAATTCCAATCTAGTTGAAAATGGACTGAAAATTTTATCAAACAAAGGCAACATATGGAAAATATCGAAAAGATTATTAACACATATAAATAAAAAATGCTGATGATAAAATTACAGCAACTTGGAATTTAATTCCAGTTTTTTTCCCCTTTAAGAAACTGGTGTATTTGAAAAACTTTTCCGCCTATCTACGATTGCATATAATTATTTTCACAAGTGATAATATTAAAACTAAAATATAAACCAATTGTCAGATAAAAACCAGTTCACCCTGAATTCTGTTAAATGAACTTAAGTATGAACCTCATATTTTCCCCCTCCAAGATGTAACAATAGAAATCGCACTTAATCGCATAAAATTTTATTATTATTATTTTTAAAATATATTTATTTCTATAAATATTACAATGTAACACTACGTGTATGTTGCACATATTTTTAAAATCTCAATAAATAATTTTCGAGTAATTTTAATTATTGATTTTTTTATCCATTAAATTCATTTTATAGATGGCACGTAATGGCTACGAATTATATTTTTTGGGAAAAGTTGGCACGCGGGTGAAAAAAGGTTCGCCAACCCTGACCTATACTATACTGTTTACACACCTGCAGTTTCAGATTAATTCCTCATGTATTTTTCTAAATATTTAACAAAACGTCTAAAATCGCAAGTGACCGGTCACCTTTGGCCATATAGTGTATATACAGGGTGCAATATATTATCTATCGCCGACCTTTAATTTCTCAACCGTTGATCGTAGACATATAGTTCCAATTACAAAAACATTTCAAATGAGGTAAATATTCATGTTGTGGCATTATTTAAAGTCAAAAATAAATTTGATAAAAATTGCGAAAACTAAATTTTTATACGGTCCCCCAGTCCCTATAGTTATATTTAGTAAAATTTTATTCATATCATAACAGTCATCAACACAAAAAGTTTGACGCCTGTACTACAAAAATTGACTCAGTTATTAAATTTCAAAGTTTAAGATCTTTGCACATGATTTTCTCTTTCATTGAGGGATCAGCTAAAAGATGAATTTAATTCGAGATCATAATCAGGGTGTAATGTCTTTTTTACGGCGAAGCCACTTTTAGACGGTATCGTCGGTACTTTTGAATGTTGTTCACCCATAAAAGTTAACTCAAATTTTTAGATGAAATAACCCTATTTGGTGATTCTTTGATTTGATGATACCGGCTAAAGGTGGTTTCGCCGTAAAAAGGACATTGCACTCTGATTTTGATCTCGAATTACTTTAATTCATCTTTAAACTGATCCCTTAATGAAAGTCAAAATCACGTGCAAAAATCTCAAACTTTTAAATTTAATAACTGGATCAATTTTTGTAGTACAGATGTCAAACTTTTTGTGTTATATCTGTTATGATATGAGTAAACTTTTCCTAAATATAACTATAGGGACTGGGGGACCGTATAAAAGTTATTTTTCGTAATTTTTATAAAATTGAATTTTTACTTTACATAATGCCACAACATGAATATTTAGCTCATTTGAAACGTTTTTGCAATTGGAACTATATGTCTACGACCAATGGTTGAGAAATTAAAGGTCGGCGATAGATAACATATTGCACCCTGTATATACAGAGTGCAAAGGAAAGTCCCTTTAACCTGAAAATACTTACGAACGGAGAGAGCTACAGCTATACAATTGAGGTAACGGTATAGTAAAGCGGCTACGCCCGATTTAATGCAAACGACAGCAGCGCCCCCTAGTGGCGAAATTTCGATAAATACGTACTTATCTCAATACATCTTAATAAAATCACACATAAAAACGAAAAAGACAAACTGTTGCACAGTGATAAAAAGTTAACATTCAATATGTTCGAAAAGTTCGCCATTGCTTACTATACACGTTGTATTCGTGAGAGTAAATATGCATGCACATTTCTCAGCATGGAACGTTATTGCAAGCCTATTCAAAACGACGACATAGATATAACCCTTTCAAGGGCCGTGGCTAGACGGTCTCGCCACCTAATTATAATTCCAAAACTGATAAATGGCACCAAGAATATTTAAATAAAATTTTGCTTTTGTAATGAAAGTGCAACTAAGTGGGTTTTTATTTTCTATGAAATTCGTTTGAATATTCTGGTGTCAGTCAATTATTTCATCAGTTTACGAACAGAATTTTTTTGCCCCTGAAAGGATTAATCTAAAATTTTAAATGCATTGGAAATTAAATTTTTACAGACATTACAGCACAGTACAACAGCACAATCTGCAATTGTGCACTGCTACATTTCCGGAATATGAACATGCGAAGTAGAATCGTCGTTCATCGATTTCGGACATTTTTGGGTACTTAGGCGACGATTCATCTGCTCTAAATCTTTCTATTTGGAAATTTTGCTCTATTTCTTTTCGTTTTCGATTTGCAATGGCTATCTTCCAAATTTCGCCACTAGGGGCGTTGCTTTCGTTTGCATTAGTTCGGGCGTAGTCGCTTTACTATACCATTATCTGACTTGCATAGCTGTAGCTCTCTCCTTTCGCAAGTATTTTCAGGCTAAACGGACTTACCTTTGCCCCTGTATACATCTTCATTTACAATTTTGGTTAACATCGTTATATGAACTTGTAAGATAAATTTTGATTCAAAGGTACGATATATATATATATATGTATATATAAAGCATTACAGTGAAAAAAAAAGTTTCAGAATAATTTTGCCAGGAAATGCCTGAAGCTCAAAATTTCGCCTTATTCTATTATTTATTATACATTCTTCATCTTCATAAAAATTCAAAAACTGAAATTGATGTTTCAACTGACTAAACATTCATTTTAAATTTACCGACTATCCTCAAAAGCAAAAAAGTTTTTAAGAGCTTTTTATTATTTTATACATTTTTTATATTGCATATTTTGGGAAAAATAAATTTAAAACTTTATGTTTTTAAACCTAATAAAATTGTATTGTAATTTAAAGTTTACATGTATTAATTTTTTTAAGAGAATTTAACGTGTTTGAGTTTTTTGAATCTGATAATAATAATATTCGAGGAAAAAATCAACAAATAAGTGTATTAAATGTATTAAGCAATTTATTACCTTATAACAAGAATAATTTTTGTTTCTTTGTTTAAATTACCGTTTAATAAATTACAGAATAACCTAGCTTTTCTTTATTGTAATAAGATTATGAGTATAACATTTTTTTTAAAAATTGGAAAAGCAACTAATCAAAGATTGGTATGACTTTTATAAGTATTTTAAAAATTAAAACTTGATAAGTTATTGTTTTCAGTCTAGAAAATGGGTGCCTACATTGTCAAGAGCCTGTTTTGGTGATTATGCTTATAAATTAAAAAATAAAGCTCTTAAAAGATGGTCCGGGGCTCAAAATTCTATTTTTTTTATTTATAGAGATTTTGTTATGAAATATTTTTTCTGAAATATGTTTTAATATAATAACAATATTACATGTAAAAAAATCTGAAAATTGTGAAATATTTTTTTGAAAAAATTTAAATTTAAAAATTTTAAACATATTTATTTTTTGAATTAACTCTGGATGTACTTACTCGATTTACAAATTTTTTAGACTTTTGTGTACAGAAAATATGTCATTTTAATTTGTCTTCAAGATTTCTCAAAATATTGATTATGAATTTTATAAAAAAATTTCAAGTAAAAAAATGGAGTTTTTTTTATGAGTGAGTTTTGCATTAATTGGCATATTTTCACATTTATCACTCAAAATTATAAATCCTGAAAAAAATTTGTTGGAAATATAGCACAAAATATCTGTTGAAAAGTTCGTACATATATCTTGCAAAGAAATTTAGATATTCTTTTAAAGTTGACAAATCGTGAAAATATTCATTCTGAGATAAATGAAATTAAAGTTCTCGTCACAGGGTTGCTGATGCATCGCTTCTCAAAACAAAAGGTGTTATATCTCTGGATCTAACGAAGATAAAAGAATGCGGTTTGAGGTATTTAAAGCTAAAAACTCAGTGGTTTTTTTTAAGCCAATAAAAAAAAAATTGCATTTTTTTGAGAATTTTTAGCCCCGGAACCTCATAAACAGAAAAATGAAATTAAAAAATTTTGAATTCATGCACCCATTACATACCATGCATCTATATACATTAACACATATATAGACATGAAGTTAGGGTATTATGGAATACCATTTTATTTTTCTTTGTAATTCAATAAAAAAAAAAAAAAAATGAGATGGATTAAAAGTTTGTAAAGAACGAACTTTAACTAATTCTTAACACATTTTTAATGCGTTCGAAGTGGAAGAAAAAAATACATGTCAATATTTAGCCTTTCTTTTAAAAAACTGCCATTTTTCTTTTAATGGCAACCAGTCATTTAATATAGAATAATTTCATGAGAAGTATAAAAATTGCAAAAAAATCTACCACTTAAAAGAATAACCAAAATTATTTACTAAATGAATTTTAGTACATCATCTTTAAATCATTAGATTCTTTGAAAAATTGCTTTAATTTTTAGACTCGCCTTGAAAAAGTTGAGTAGCTGATGTTCCATATTACTCTACATCATCTTGAAAAACATAATCTCTCTCCACTTGTTCAACAAGTTAACATAGAGAAACACTAACTGACACAGTAATAAATATAACTGTTCAACTTTATAATAAACTTTATTAGCAGTTTTGACAATGAGATTTTACAATTAATGCGAATTTTATAAAATTTGTCTGCAAAAAACTGTAAAAATTGGGAATAAGAGTTTATTTCACCGTGTTGTTCCAACAGCATGTATCCAAGCAGAACTGAGCACAGTGCCTCATGGGAGTAGTAGAAAGTCGCATGGCTGATTTAAGATTAGTTGCAACACCTTATGCGCCAAATTTTGAAGTATTCCCTATTATCCGACCATTCCATAATACACGAACTTCCTCTATATAAGGCATTCTCATATAATTTTCACTTTTAAGTCCCTGAATAATAATTTTTATTTTAGTATATATCCTTGTTTTTTGTTTTTTTATACTGGAAAACATCCCATTACATGAATGTATAACAATATTAACGAGATAAATAAGTTTTGGACGATGTTGGTGGTCAAAATATACCACGAAAATCCTTACCGTCCCGTGTATAATGCCCCCCCCCCCCCCGATGCTGATTTATAAGTTTAGAGCTATCTGTATAAAATTGCTTCAATAAAAGTAATTCGAAGTAATTTTTTTTCCGAAACTGGAACTATTTTTTTTATATAAATATTAAAAAGAAATTATCATGCACACATTTTTACGTTTGTTATTATTATTTTTACTCTGTCCCTGGATTTTAGATTTCCCACCGTCTCTCTTGCTAAAATTATACAGAAAATCACTCCAGATGCAGCCCCAGAGATGCAGCCCTTTTTTTCTCATGTTCAAGTATACTAGAGAAAAAATGGCTAAAATTCTTTGACAGGAAATTTACTACAGAATTTAAATCAGTATTTAAAAATCAATTCCAAGCAATGTGACTTTATTGGTAGTCTTACCGTCCCCAAGGTTTATTACTGCACTTTTCGAGGTAGATTATTAATATTTTTTTATTTAATCCAATGTAAATAACTGTTGCCAAAAATCAATTACTTAGTCTTAACATGGTTTGCCTGAAAATAGGTGGTGATTTTCCTTACCGTCCCTTATTTTCTTTACCGCCCCTCATTTAGGTAGATTTCGTATGAAATACTACCTATTGGGATCGTTCCTATGTTGGAATTTTTGAAAAATTTTTGCAGATCTACACCGATCATGACCCCTAGAACCCAAAACCACCCTCAGTAAAAAACTTTATCTATCTATCTATCTATCTATCTATCTATGTATCTATCTATCTATATATATCACTTTCTTCTGGACACGATAACTTTCGTAATTCTGCACCAATCTCTTCCAAACTGATACATAAAATCAATGGGCATAAAATCTCGGTCAATTTCGTTAATGGGCAAAATCGGACCAAGGGGGTGGAAATAGGGAGGTGTTTTATGAAAACCGAAAACCCCTCATAACTTCTTAATTTTTATACATATCAAATCAGTTTAAAGTTTTTATTACTTCTAAAAATAGGGCCAAAATTTTATGTATCACAGATTTTTGATAAAGTTAAAAATGGGCTCAAGGGGCGCAAAAAATAGGGCTTTTGGGAGAAAAAAATTCATAACTTCGTCAACTCTCAAGATATCAATTTCAATTAATTTTATTATAAATCTCCTTAATATTATCTACAACTTTTATATTCACAAATTTTTGATAGGACCAATTCGTACGGCAAAAAAAATTTAAAAACGAAAACAGAAAGGGGGTTTGAAGAAGTAAAAAATCCATAACTCCGTCAATTCAAAAGATATAAAATCCCCATGAATTTATCATATATCTTCTTAATATTGTCTACAACATCTATATAGACAAGTTTTGGATAGGACCAATTCTTACAGCAAAAACAAATTAAAAATACATAGCGGTTGAAGAAAAAAATCATCTTATTAAGGGTGTATTCAAATCCAAACTGCTTATTTTCTGGCTCATTTTATAATTCATTTTTGCTCTCAAAGGCTTCCAATTGGTAAGTTTTCTTACTCAGAAACTATATAATGTACCGTAATGGTCGATTTTTTGATAGAGGCAGAATATATTTTTAAAAATGCAGTTAAAGTGGGCATTTTGAACCGAATTTCCCGAAGCGGATTGTGTTGGAAAAATCATTGCATTAAGGATGCTCTCAAATCCAAACTGCTTATTTTCTGACTCATTTTTAAATTCATTTTTGCTCTGAAACGCATTTAATTGGTAGATTCGCTTATTCAGAAACTATATAATGTACCGTAATGATCTATTTTTTGATAGAGGCAGAATATATTTCAAAAAATGATGTCAAAGTGGGCATTTTGAACAGAATTTCCCGAAGCAATTGCGTTATCACGTTTTTCTGGACACGATAACTTCCGCAATTCTGCATAAATCTCTTCCAAACTGATACATAAAATCAAGGGACATAAAATCTCGGTCAAGTTCGTTAATGGACAAAATCGGACCAAGGGGATGGAAATAGGGAGGGGGTTTGTGAAAACAGAAAAAAAACCCATAACTTCTTAATTTTTGTACATATCAAATCAGTTTAAAGTTTTTATTACTTCAAAAAATAGCGCCAAAAATTCATGCATCACAGATTTTTGATAAAATTAAAAATAGGCTCAAGGAGCCCAAAAAATAGGGTTTTGGGGAAAAAAAATTCTTTACTTCGTCAATTCTCAAGATATTAAATCCAATTAATTTTATTATATATCTCTTTAATATTATCTACAACTTTTATACTCACAAGTTTTTGATAGGACCAATTCGTACCGCAAAAACAAAAGAAAAATTAAAAACGAAAACAAAAAAGGGGTTTGAAGAAGAAAAATTTTCATAACTCCGTCAATTCACAAGATATAAAATCTCCATGAATTTATCATATATCTTCTTAATATTGTCTTCAACATTTATATAGACAAGTTTTTGATAGGGCCAATTCTTACAGCAAAAACAAATTAAAAATACATAGCGGTTGAAGAAAAAAATCATCTTATTAAGGGTGCATTCAAATCCAAACTGCTTATATACTTACTCATTTTATAATTCATTTTTGCTCTCAAAGGCTTTCAATTGGTAGATTCTCTTATTCAGAAACTATATAATGTACAGTAATGATCGATTTTTTTGATAGAGGCAGAATATATTTCAAAAAATTATGTCAAAGTGGGAATTTTGAACAGAATTTCCCGAAGCGATTGTGTTAGAAACAAAAAATATTGCCCTACTGAGAAAATAATTGTTTATTAATCAAGTTTTAATTAATTGAAGGAAAAATAAAAACACAGGTCGCTTATAAATCTTTTCAAAAATCACGTCAGCATGTTTCATATATATTTTTTTTAATGAATCTGAAAATGTGCCAGAAAATTTGGAGTTGTTGAGCATGAAAAATATTTTTTTTAATATCGCCTTAACATGATTCTGATAAAACCAGCTATTTTATAAAAAGGAAATAAAAACTCGTCAAAAGCAGATAGATAAAACTGTTAAAGTGGATTTATATCTAATAATAATTTAGTTTTTGTTGGTGAAATTAGTATACGAGTTGATGTCAATTCAACCAGACCTTGTAACCCGACCCCCAGAGATTTGAATGAAACTCGGTGTATATACTAATTCTATCATGATATGAATACATCAGAAATTTTGCCTTCCTAGACCTCATAGTTTGTGAGATATGGGGGGTCCAATTTTTGGATTTTTCTCAAATCGCACATTTCTGAGTCTGTATTTTTAGACTGCAGTTCCATTTTCAAAATATTGTTTCTCTGGATCTAAAATGCGAATCATCTTAAAAATACCACCGTAAGTACATAAAAAGATGCAGATTTTAATAAAAAAATATTTAAAAAATTAATTTTAAATATTTAGGGTCAAAAACTTAAACCAAAGTTGAAAGTTATGTTTATTTTTCCAAATTTTTGTGACTTTACGAAAAAGGCTCTACACAAAAAGGCAAATAAAATTTTCAATTTCTTTTTGTTTTAAATAAAAGTTAACCCTTTGGGCTTTCTATTTATGAAATAAAAATGATGTCTTTCGCATGGTTTATGCAAAAATTTTGACTTATTTTGGGATGCTGTACCTATCTTTGCTTACGGTACCTAAATAATTGTTGCACATTTGAAATTTAAATTTATTAATCAATTTGATTTATTTTCTAAAATGAAACCTTAAAATCAGACTGATTTATTTATTTTTATAACAGTAGAAAATTTGTATAGTATTGGTACTTATCACACATTATCTGAAATTGTGTTGTTCTCAATCTTATCGCATATGTTTGTCACATAAATGTACATCTATCATTGGATTCAGTGGTATAGTATTTCTATATATACTTTCACAATGGTAGTATCTAAAGAATATGCACAATATTTAATGAAGTGTGTGTGTGTGGGGGGGGGGGGGTGGATATTGAAATCATTGATTTTTTTCTCATTTTACTCAGAAAAAGCAAAAGCAAAAACTTTACTTTGTAAATAAAATAAAAGAAGCACTTATATTAAATAAATTCATCAAGTCATAAGAACCACAGTAATTATTTAGGTACCACAGTTTAAATTAGACATATTAGAGATTTTTTTTTTTCTTGAATGGTGCAATTTCCTAAAACAGGGCAAAATTTTACATAAGCTAGGAGAAAGACTTCATTTTTATTAAAATTGAAATAATCATTAATTAAATCTAATACATTAATTAAAATTGCTTATAAATATTTTAAAAATTTAGATCGTTGTAATTTTTTTATGTAACAAATAAAGTATTTGTTAAATTGTATGCAAATTTTTAAAACTAAAAAATCAGATTAAATATTATATTTAAAAGATCGAAATTCAAAAATATAATTGAGCTAAATATAAATATAGAAATAAATGACGTACTTTGCAGTATCACTTAGACTTATTTTTCAACATTCTTTCTTTGTGCAATTTAAAATTTATATTTATTATGCATAAGCAAGTTTGAGAATCTTCTAATATATATTTCAATTTTCCTATCTTACTGCAACTCCAAACTTAATAACCTAACAAGATATCGGTATATTAGGAAGATCTTTGTGATTTAGAATCTAAAATGTCTTTGTATTTCAAAATCGGTGGCTATCTCCCCTCCTTCCTCCTCCTCCAGAAAAAAATGTTAAATATCTTAAGGTGAAATTCTCTTCATTTTGGTAAAGGTTTATGAAAATTTGTAATTTTTATATTGCCAGAGGACCCATCACTAAAGTCAAAGGCTTTCTTTACATCAGGGAATATCTATTTTACAATTGCTATCACTTCCTTCTGTGTTAAACATACAAGAGTGACATCATGTTGCATATCATAAGATAAAATGTGTATATTGCTTGCTGATAATCTAATATTGAGAGATTGAGTGTACATAACAGTTGGATCAAGAGTGCGGCTTCTTTGGTCCAATGGTAACTTTAAACCTTACCTTGAATAAAAAAAAAGTAAAATTTTTGCTGAAATCCAACAAAACTATAGCTTTTTGAGGGCCAAAGTTTTGTTTAGTATCTTTTAAGATATTAAATTTCGTTATAAAAGAGTTGAATAACATTTTCCAAATATTTTACTTAGCTTGTCACAAATTTATTTAAAGGAACAGTGCTGCTAATACTGGATTGAATACCTAGAATTATAATCCTCAAATTTTTTGGAAATTCCTGTTTAAAAAGAGAATACAACTCATGTAGATATACATAATATCAATCGCTTTTGTGCATAATACATTCTTAGCAATGCTAACTACATTTTCTTAACAGCCATGATTCTTCAATATTCATTACAATTATAAAACTTTTCAATTAGTTCAATTGTTTCTCAGAAGTTCTCATGACGGTCTTGCAGCATAATTAGTTACTTCAAATTCATCTATTATTTTCTTTTGCAGCACAAGGAAAAATAGATCACCCTTCTATTATGAGAAACAGCAGAGTAATAATAATTTGATTAAGAGATTCGAAAACACCTGCCTTTACTAAAAAAATTTATCCTGCCTTTGTCAGAATTTGTTTATACAAGGCAGATGTAGAAATATGTTTCATCCTGTAGAAATGAACTAGGCTTTGTTAAATATAAGGTATTTAAACTATAAAAAACATATTTAAAATGATTAAAATTATCCAAGATAATAAGATAGAAAGTTTAAAAAAAAGTTAAATACAAATAAAGTATTTTAATTCAAACACACATACACACGCAGAAAAAAAGTATTGAAAATATCATTGGTAAAAAGTCATTATTGCATTTTCTTATTTTATACCACAAAAGATTTTTTGTTTACAGTTATATAGTAAAAAGAAAATTAAGGATTGTTTAAATTAAAAAAAAAATACTTGTAATAAAAGAAAATATATGAATGAATAATAATTAAAACATTAGGATTATGCACAAAATTTAATGGAGGGAGGATAGACTGCAGTCACAGACTTTTCCCCCCTTTTTACTCAGAAGAAAAAAAAGCAAAGCAAAAACTTTACTTTGCAAAATAAAGGAAGAAAGAAACATTGAATAATATATTTAACAAGTCATGGGAATCACAGTAGTTATTTAGGAACCACAGCTAAAATTAGGCAGATTTTCTTTTCTTTATTGGTGCAGTTTCTCAGAACAGGGCAAAATTTGCATAAGTCATGAGAAAGTCATCATTTTTATTTCATAACTAGAAAGCCCAAAGTGTAAATTGTTATTTAAAACGAAAAGAAATTGGAAATTTACGACAATCTATATTTTTAAAATATTTATAAGCAATTTTAATTAATGTATTAGATTTAATTAATGATTATTTCAATTTTATTAAAAATGAAGTCTTTCTCCTAGCTTATGTAAAATTTTGCCCTGTTTTAGGAAACTGCACCATTCAAGAAAAAAAAAAAATCTCCAATATGTCTAATTTAAACTGTAGTACCTAAATAATTTCTGTGGTTCTTATGACTTGTTGAATTTATTTAATATAAGTGCTTCTTTTATTTTATTTACAAAGTAAAGTTTTTGCTTTTGTTTTTTCTGAGTAAAATGAGAAAAAAATCAATGATTTCAATATCCACCCCCCCCACCCCCCTTCATTAAATATTGTACATATTCTTTACATACTACCATTGTGAAAGTATATATAGAAATACTATATCACTGAATCCAATGATAGATGTACATTTATGTGACAGATATATGCGATACGTTTCAGAACAACACAATTTCAGATAACGTGTGATAAGTACCAATACTATACAAATTTTCTACTGTTATAAAAATAAATAAATCAGTCTGATTTTAAGGTTTCATTTTAGAAAATAAATCAAATTGATTAATAAATTTAAATTTAAAATGTGCAGCAATTATTTAGGTATCGTAAGCAAAATTAAAGTTTTCTGTCTCTTGATAGATACAGCATCCCAAAATAAGTCAAAATTTTTGCATAAGCCATGCGAAAGACATCATTTTTATTTCATAAATAGAAAGCCCAAAGAGTTAATTTTTATTTAAAACAAAGAGAAATTGGAAATTTTATTTGCCTTTTTGTGTAGAGCCTTTTTCGTAAAGTCACAAAAATTTGGAAAAATAAACATAACTTTCAACTTTGGTTTAAGTTTTTGACCCTAAATATTTAAAATTAATTTTTTAAATATTTTTTTAATAAAATCTGCATCTTTTTATGTACTTACGGTGGTATTTTTAAGATGATTCGCATTTTAGATCCAGAGAAACAGTTTTTTTAAAAATGGAACTGCAGTCTAAAAATACAGACTCAGAAATGTGCGATTTGAGAAAAATCCAAAAATTGGACCCCCCATATCTCACAAACTATGAGGTCTAGGAAGGAAAAATTTCTGATGTATTCATATCATGATAGAATTAGTATATACACCGAGTTTCATCCAAATCCCCGGGGGTCGGGTTACAAACCTTAAAAAATTTGGTTGAATTGACATGGAATGATGACCCATACTTAACTTCGAAATCTACCTCTGCCTGTAGGCCGGGCCGGCAGGGATTTTTTTCCTTACCGTCCCTTTCTAAACAGCCCTTTAAGACAATGTTATACCAAAATTTTGTGCTAAAAATACTACATTGTTATTATTTCTTATTTGAATGTTCTGTGGGTACTATGCGAATTCATTTTAAGTAAAAATTTAGAAGGAAATAAAAAGTTGGAGAGTTAAAATGTCAAGAAGGCAGTAAGGAAAATTAAACTCCCAAGTTTAACTTAAACCTCAGTTAAATAAAAAACTCGTCTCTGTTGACCATTTTTTCTTTATTTTGAATCATTAAGGCATTCGTCTATAAGTTTAAAATGTTATTTTGTTAAGATTAATTTCGCTAGATTTTTATTCCTGAAAGTTAAAATTTTGTGAGAAGGCCTCATGTACTAAAGCTTTTCTATTAAACGAAAATAATAGATTCATTATCGCTTAAAACATCAATTCGTTTGTCATGAAAAACTTTAGAACAGCTTTTCATTCTCTTCCTTTTATTAAATTACCGTATTTACTCGTGCACAATGCACACCCCGTACTTTACAAGAAAAGGGGTGATTTTTTTTTTATCTCGTATATAACGCGCACAATAAATTTGACATGCAAGTAAATGCCAAATTTATTTCCAACGCTAATAAAGTTAGCGTTTAAATAATGTTACTAGCGCTGTTGTATAAAAATGTGCAAGGAGTGAAATAAAGATGCAGCAATACTTCTATTATGTAAGACTTTTCCAGTTATAATTTCTTCTTTGAATATATTTCTTGATTCATAGGTATATCGTGTGATTACATCCAGCAGTAAAAAAATATTCCGTGTAAAACGCGCACGTACGGTTTTTGCCCTATTTTTTTATTTTAAAGTGCGCGTTATACACGAGCAAATATGGTAATTTATTTTGATACAATAATTTTTCGGTTGAGCAGTTTAGATTTATCCAAAATTTTCCAAAAAACATTTTTCACAGTGCATCTCACCTCGAACGTACAGAAAATATAAAATGCAGCAAATCAGAAGCAAAAGAAAATGCCATTCTTGACTCTGTAAATTAACAAATAATAAAAAGAAACGTCTTTTTGTTTGAAATCTAAAAAAAACTTCGTACCTTTTTAGAGATAACGTTTTGCGTATCTAAGAAAACTCGAGCTTTTTGCTCCATATTTTCCAAAATACTTTTATCCTCAAAGAAGTTCCACTTTATGACAACATGAAAGAGTTTATGGCATCTTTTAACAATGCTCCATTTCAACAATGCCAAAAGGCATACAATTTCTAAAATAAATGCACATACATAGAAAAAACTTGGGTGTCTTTTTGCAAGGATTTTGTTTAGATTTTTTTAGTTTGTTTTTATTTTTATGCAACGTTGTAATATCAAAGTCTACTTTAGATTCTTTTTCTTAAATTTATTTCGATTCAAATTTGTGAAAATGTCATTTTATTCTATTATTTATCGTGTTTTTTTTTTTTTTTTTTTTTTTTTTTTTGTCTTCAGAAAATATGTGATAAACTGAAGTTTTTTGAAATGATTTGATGAACTTATAAATTTTTCCAAGTACTCTCAAATGTATATATATATATATATATATATATATATATTATATACGGTTTGCAAAAATTTTATACCAATTAAAATATTTTGTAATGTAAATATTTTAGATTTTAATTTTTTGAAGAAAATATAATATGTAACTCTGCCTGTTATCAATTTTCGGAAAAAAGACTAATAGAAATTGATTTTTAAACTTATTCAAATATTTTCTCGCAATAAATGAATTTATTAAAAATTCATTTATTGCGAGAAAATATTTTTCTTCGGTTTGATTTATCTCTTAAAAGATTCGAATAACTTTAAACCTCATGTCTAATATAATAAGATTAAGATTAGAAAAAAAAAAGAGAATATATATATAAAAAAAAAAACTATAAAAAATTGGTACTTTGTTGTTAGCCGTGTTAAATAGCGAAATATTGCTCTCGTCGCCATCATATGTATTGCATTCACTTTTTAAAAAATATAAACTATTGATTGATTTCATTTAAAATATATACATTTAAATTAAAATACATATATTATACAAATAATACATAGAATAAATGTAACTTATTTCATCTAAATAATAACAATAATAATAATAATAATAGTATCACAAACCAATAAATTTACGTCAACATTGTTTCTAATTTACAGACGAAAAATAAAAACTATATTGGCAAGAAAAAATATGCTATTAGCAGGATTTGCGTCCGGCTAACATAAAGGTACGCAATTTTTATAAAATGATGTCACTTTTATAAATATTTTCAAATTAAAACTTTCAAATACATTTGACATCTCAGAAAAATTAATGACAATAATACTGAAAATCTACTTTAATATTACGAGTATAAATCTTATTATAAAGTTTACCATTTAAAATCCAGAATTTTTTTTAAGTTAATAAATTTAAGGTTTTAAAAAATGTGACTTTTTTTCGCATCTTAAAAAATAAGATTTCGTACTTTTGAAGCTTTTTATAGTACAGAGTTTGCAAGAATTTCCCACTTTAGAGGGCTCTAAAATGCGTTCTGTTGGTCCAAATAAGATAAAATTTAAACTAAAGATAATTCAAATGATGCGCTTACCATTTATTAAATAAAAAAGAAGTACAAAAATCTGCCAATAGGTTGCGCTGTAATAAACATAAAAACATTTAATATGCTTTATAAATGTTAGGTAATGTAAAAAAAGTAGCATTAAAACTGCTCAATATGTCCGTCTTCATTTTCAACACTGTGCACTAAACGCAGAACTATTCTTTCCCACAGCTGACAGGAGTGAGTCGGCCGGAATTTCAAGAACATTTCGGCGAATGCTGTCCTTCAATGTTGGTACAGATGCTGGCCTCTTACGGCAGATATTGTCCTTTCGAAAACTCCACAACCAAAAGTCGAAGGGGCTGATATCCGGCGAACGAGGACGCCATGCTGTTGGAAAATGGCGGCTGATCACCCGTGCATCTGTAAAATGCTGTCTTAGCAATTGCTTTACACGACGATCAATATGAGGAGAGGCGTCATCCTGCATGTAAATGATGTCCTGAAGGCATCCACGATGTTGAAGTTGTGGATTACAAAATTTCTCAGCACATCACAGCACCGCTGTCCTGAGACGGAACAGGTGTGGAATCCATTTGCAGTTATCTCTTAAGAAAAATACCGTCCAGTGATAAAAGTAGCCGTTAAATCACACCATACTGTCACTTTTTCAGGATGCAAGGAATGTTCCTGGATAGCATGAGGGTACATAGTGTGCACACATTTGCTTGTATTAACTCGTCCATTTAGCAAATATTGGCTTCATTAGTCCACAAAATGTCCCATGGTCAAGTCTACCGCCAGTTGAGCAAGGAACTGAAATGCAAAATTTTTACGAATCTCTGAGTCTCCGCCCTGCAATAGGTGCACAGGCTTTTTTTTTGTAGAGATACAAATGCAAAATCCACAGTAAGATTCTTCGTACAGCGGAATACGGCATACACGAGAAACAACTGGCACTCTCACACTACCGTGCGCTGACTGACTGCTGGCTTCAACGACTGCGGTAGCCACATTTTCGGTGCTAGAAGATTAGATTTGCTTTCAACTTCTACCTGGAAGATTTCCAAGTAGTCTAGTTGCGTCAAATTCCTTTATCATCTTGCATAGGGCGATTGGAGACATTGGACCTCTTCGTATCTGCTTCATAAGACGGAATTCTTTTACAGCTACAACGAAGTTTTGCTGGTTCTGGTAGAACAGTTTTTTCAGTAGCGCTTTTTCTTGCATCATAGGCCTGATGTACAGAGAAGTAACTTAATGCTCTTCCAGAATCCGTCTTCTTTTTATCCTAAGAATAATGCTAATAGGTAACGCAAACTATGTTTCACATATTCAGTATATACAAATAAATGGCATTTGTGTTACAGCGGCATCTATTCGTGAATTTTCATAATATTTTTTTTTATTTAATAAATGTCAAGCGTAAAATTTCAATTATCTGTAGTTCAAATTTTATCTCAATTGGACCAATAGAATGGAATCCAGATACCTTTGAAATGGGAAACTTATTTCTTGCTAACCCTGTATATTCGAAAACCACGCTTTCTGCTTAAATATAAACTAAACTTATTAATGAAACTTGGAGCTGAAGCAGTTTATTGGATATAGACTTTTATTCTTTTACTAGTGAAATGGTGTATGCCGTGATAAATTATTGGTTTTCTTTACTTACGTAACGAAGCATCTAGTACAGAAAGACGAATCATTAGTCAAAGTGGCAAATTATTCTATCTGATTGTTGTATTTCGTAACACTATTCGTGATTTATTAGCCAACCAAATAAGGCGAATTACTACGAAAGGCAAATCATTTGTCGTAAAGTCACTCGCATCAGATAACCATATTTGTTGCGGAAATCCTGCTAAAATATCCTTAGTTTTATTTATTTTTGAAAATCTTTAAAAAAATATAATAATTTTTTTTATATAAAATTATAAATCCTGCTAATATATCTTTAGCTTTATTTATTTTTAAAAATCTTTCAAAAAAAAAAAAAAAAAAAAAAGTTTTTTTTTTTTTTTTTTTTTTTTTTTTTTTTTTTTTGTAAAGAGCGCGTAATTTATTTTCACTTCTATCAGTTTTTACTTCCTTTTTTAAAATATTGTTATTTGCATTGTCTCTTGATTAAGAGATATTTTAAAATTAATTACCAAGTATTTTCAATTTAAATTCCCGTTTATTGTAACAAAATAATTTTATTGATGTTAGGTCTGTATGTTTTTAAATTAGCCTAAAAAAAACATAAATTAAAAAAAAATAATAAAAAAGAAAGAAAGAATGAAAGAGAGTGAGAGAACGTATGTTTTCAAATTCAGAAATTATACAAGCAAAGTTACATAAAAACGAAGCATATACAAAAAAAGAGAGAGAGAGAAAGAGGGAGAGGGAACGTATGTTTTGAAAATTCGGACTCAAATATTTGGAACTTACTTAAATGTTCGGATAAAATTATTCTTATTTTTAACTATTATTAGTACATTTACCTTATTGTTAAATATCCACTTTCAATAGTTTAATAGGGTGTTCTTCAGATATCCAGGCTTTACTGACTACGTAACATTAAAAAAAAAATCTTGTATCATATCATATAAATAAATAATTTGTAGTAGTGATCTGGATCGTAGTAGTGATCTAATTTGTGGTAGTGATCGCCTGGATAGTGATCTAATACCATCATATGGAAATAACAATGATTCAGTAACACTATATGCTTCATAAAAATCAGCTTTGATATAATACCATCATATGGAAATAGCAATGAATAAAAATAGTAATTAAACATTTGGAAAGAAAATTATTTGCAGTTCTTCATTAAACTTACACTATATGGCCAAAGGTGACCGGTCACTTGCGATTTTAGACGTTTAGTTAAATATCTAGAAAAATACATGAGGAATTTACCTGAAACTGCACGTGTGTAAACAGTATAGTATAAGTCATATATTTCCTTGAAGATTTTTTCCCGAAACCCATAGGGACCGTCAAAAAATTGAAAAAGAACGAATATCTTTTGGATAACCCTGTAAAAACTAATGTAGCAAAAGCATTCAAACACAAGGTTATTAATAAGTGGCTTATTGTAATATATTGTGCTCATTTTTATGTGGATAGCATGTATACTCGAACAGAAATTAAGGTTTTTATAAATACAGTCCCAAATTTCGCCAAGTTTTTAGCTTATAATTTGCAGAGTTCTAAACATAAAAAAAAGTTCTTTTCAGAAAATATGACTAACAACATTGTACACAATACTCTGCAATCAGAATTAAAAAATAATAAAAATTGGATGAAAAATGAGCAGATTTATTTAAAAATGTTTCACTGCGCATGCGCGAATGAAATCAAAATATAATGTGCATAATGTATTAGCTAAGTATATAGAGCAACTTTTGTGAAAGTCTCAAAATTATAGCTTAAAAATTCTGAAAATTATCGTTGATAGAATAAGCTCAAAATCCGTTGTTCCCAAAAAGAAGAAAAAGGTGAGGGGTTGTATCAAATATCTGTTGATTAGTGCCAAGATATTTACACAATATTGCACGTACTGCAATATTTGGATACAACCCCTCATCTTTTTGCTTCCTTTTGGGAACAGGGAGATTCTCAAAAGGTGGGATCATTAAACGTTAACTATATGTAATTTTTAAAATTTTCAAATTAAAGGCCAATATTTTTAATAGTATAGTATTTTGTCTATAAATATAATATACAAATATTTTTAATAGTATGTCTACAAAATTATACACAAACATTAAAAGACAGCAACTATTCTGGAAAATTAATTATTAAAGCATTTAATTAGCAGTTGTGTACGTTACAAATTTTGGACATTTTTTCGCACGTACGTTACAGATTTTGGACGTTGCTCTTAGTATTTAAAAAATTCTTAAGACTAAGAATGTAATAAATGTGTCCTATAATTGTATGTGTATACATATATATATGTATAATTAAATTTTTGTTATCCAGTAATAATAATAATAAAATCAAATGCTTTGTTACGTACGTTACTTTCGGACATAACAAAATACAGAAAAATTCTTTATAGAAAAGTCCTTCTATCTTCAAAAAAGCAATAAATCATCTTTTCATCTCTTAACGAAATTATCAAAAAATCATCCATTTCCTTTATTCATTCGTTGTTTACCATTAGAACCACCTGGAAAAAAGTTAAAACTCTTTTTCTTGGTGGTACATTGGAGCAGTTAACGTTATGAATGTCCGAAATTGGCCTCTTTCGCATAAAATAATAAAATTTTAAGATATTTATACAAAGCTTTTACAATAAATTATGTCACTTTCTGTCTCTGAATAGAATTAAAAACTCGGTGTAAAAAAAAAATAAAGTCAATGATAATTAAAGTTATGTTTGAAAGGCTTAAAGTTATAACATGTGTCCAGTGCCCACCTTTTGAGAATCGCCCAACAACGGATTTCGAGCTTATTCTATCAACGATAATTTTCAGAATTTTCAAGCTATGATTTTGAGAATTTCACACAAGTTTCTCTATATACTTAGCTAATATATCATGCACATTGTAATTTGATTGAATTCGCACATGCGCAGTATAACATTTTTTAGTAAACCTGCTCATTTTTCAACCAATTTTTATTATTTTTTTAATTCTGATTGCAGAGTGTTGTGTACAATGTTGTTTGTCATATTTTCTGAAAAGAACTTTTTTTTATGTTAAGAACTGTGCTAATTATAAGCAAAAAACTTGGCGAAATTTGGGACCGTTTTTATAAAAACCTTAATTTCTCTACGAGTATACATGCTATCTTCATAAAAATGAACAGAGTATATTACAATAAGCCACTTATTAATAATCTCGTGTTTGAACTCTTTTGCTACATTAGTTTTTACAGGGTTATCCAAACTATAATCGTTCTTTTTCAATTTGTTAATAGTCCCCTATCGGGTTCAAGGAAAAAATCTTCGCGGAAATATATGACCTATACTATATTGTTTACACACCTGCAGTTTCACGTTAATTCATCATGTATTTTTCTAGATATTTCACAAAACATCTAAAATCGCAAGTGACCGGTCACCTTTGGCCACATAGTGCGTATGATGATCATCGCTTTCCAAAGCAACTAGTTCTATTTATGCTATGCGATTTTTTTCATTATTTAAAAAGATGGCTTTCCCCTACATTTTTCTAGAGCTGACGAACTTTGGCTTCTACAGGCAATGTTCAGTTTTCAAACTTTTCTATCTTACCTCAAAGCAACAAAAATTACCATGCTTTGATAAAATTATATTCATTGAAGCTGATGGTTCTAAGGTAACGGAAAGAAACATCACTAAACGCTCGAAGTATATTTCTTGTTACAAAGTATGTTAGTCAGTTTTATTCTATATATCAATGTAAAATATTCTGGAATAAATAGAATATTTCTATAAGAATGGAAAATTCTAAATGAGTTTTTAAATTAATTAACAATTTTTTAAATGGCCGCTTCAGGAAACACAACTATGTTTAGAATATTTCAAACATGTTTTTCAATTGATCAGATCGTGATCTTTGTTTCAAATGTTTGCAACTGTGCGTCTTCTCCTAATTAACTATTTTCAATATTCGTTCTATAAATGGCAACATTATTTAACTGCAACCGTTAATCGAAAGTCATGGAGGGAAAAGTAAACTTCCCATACTAGCTCTGCAATAAATTATTGTAGAAGAAAGTTACTAGTACCAAACGATTGGAAATAAAATCCACTTTTAAACGATGTATATAAAATTTACTTAGGGGCCATCTACATATCAAACGAACCCAAACTTTATTTTTTTCAATAGCAATACCCAAATTTGACGCCATAAATAAATTGTACACCTTTCAATTAGCCCAAATACAAAGTTTCATGAAATTCGTGCGATTAGTTTCAGAGAAATTAATTATTTTAAAATGCGGATATTTTAGGAGCTGTATCCAAATTGAAGTTCGATACTCGATTGTTGAAATGCTATGAAGAATGACTGTGTCACTTCTATTCATGTATTGTTTCTTGCCGATATGACCATTTCACTCACTTAATATGTTTCATTTATTGCCAACTCAAATGTTTCAATAAAATAAGTAAAATACATATATATTTTTTTTTTATTATGCTGTTCTGCACATTATAAACGGCCTTTAAACCAACATTTTGACGTTTTTTAAACAATTTGAAAACTACTTGGGAGAAAAAAAATTAAATTTCGAATTCGCATAAAGCAGGACATAATAAATATAAATCTATCAGAAAAATTGTAGGTTGAAATTCATATATTTTTCGAATATTGATTTCATAATTTGTATTATAAAATTTTTAAAATTACAAATTCAATGTATTTATGGGTTTTTTTTTTAGTATTATAACCACATAAAAAATTATCACATTGGGATTATAATTTCAGGAAATATTAATAAAAATATGAAAATGTAATTTAACATTAGAAGCACTGTATTTTGAATGTTTATAATTCAAAAACTTATCATCGAAATGACTTGAAATTTCGTTTCAAAGCATAGTGTGAACCGCAGGTTTTAAATATTTTGTCAAAATTGGGTATTGACACGAAAACAAAGTTTTGTCTTTTTTTTTTTTTTTTTTTTTTTTTTTTGCAGACGGCTTCCAAAGCAAATTTTATATACATCATTTAAAAGTAGGCTATATTTCCAGTAGTTTGGTACCAGTAAGTTTCTTCTTTTATAATTAGATGCAGAGTTAGTAGGGGGTGTTTACTGTTTTTCCACGACCATACTTTGTGCTTGTTTGCACAATGAATGCATAATTAATTTATCGCAAAATTGACGTTTTCCCTCGGGCGCACTTTTTTCTTTGCGGGGCTCTGTTATAAAGCCTTAATTTTATGAAATTACTCAGTAAAGGCATTGAAGCTGTAGTTATAATTGAATATAGTCGATTAGAAGCTATATTTTCATAATTGTGCTTGTACTAAATCTTAAAAGTTGTTTTTCTCAGTAAATTTTATCGGTATTCATTATTCTAAAATGCTCCATGCGCGTAATTTTCCCTCTGAAGGCTTTGAAATTTTCTAGCGCTGTTTGTACATGTTAATATATATCATCAAACTGTGCATGGTTTTTTGTGACTAAATATAATTGCAGAATTAAAGGTAGCTAATTGCAGCAATATGATGCGAAAATGCTGAAAATTTCATAAAATTGAGATTTTTTTCTACCCTGTATATTCAAATAGATAAAATTCGATGCATAATGTCATTTGTGCATATAAACCAAACTTGCATTAAGAATACTGATTATTTTAATTGATATGGAATGCGCATGGAACATTTCAAAAAGTTCACCGTACTGCTGCGATTTTTTTGATTTGAACAAACGATTTCTTATGTTCTTTATGTTTCTCCAAACACAAATTTAAAATCCATAAACCATTAATTTGATGAACATGTTCAATAAACTTATAGAAGCTATGGTTATATTTGAATTTATTTGATTAGAAGGTATATTTTAATGTTTGCTTGCACTAAATCTTAAAAACCTTTTTTTTTCCAATTTCAAAATTTTGGCGGTGTCCGTTACTTTAAAATGCTCCATGCGCATAATTTTCCCTCTAAATACTTCGAAGTTTTTTTTATAGCTGTTTGCTATTATATGTGTTATAAATTGTGCATGAATTTTTTAAACTAAATATAACTGCAAAAATTTAAGTCAATTCCAGCAATATGATGCAAAAATGCTGAAAATTTCATAAAACGTAGAAAATATGTTTTTTCTTACCTTTATATTAAAATATATAAAATTCGATGCACAGCTTTGTTTGCATATTTAAATCAAACTTGCAAAAAAAAAATATTGGAGATTTTAATTTATATGGAATGCACACGATCATTTTTAAAAGTTCTTCATAAGGTTTAAAACATTCCGGAAAATTCCCTTTTTTCTCCAATTTTTTTTTTTTTTAATTTCTTGTGTGATAAATATATACCATAATGCATATCGTGTGCCCTTGAATAGCATTTAAAATGGAATTTAAAAATATATAAAAATGTGTTTGAAGGGCCCTTGCCCCCTTAAGAGGTAAAACCAAATGATATTGTATAAAGTTTCGAACTCAGCTAAATTAGGTACACAAACAGCCCTCTCTTCTTTTTATCTAAAAGTCCATTCCTATAATGTGTGATTTTTAGAAGTATATAGTTCTTTTTTCAAAAATATTTCCAATATTATTCTTCATCATGTCAGAAGCCATTTACGTCGAAATAGTTATTTTTAAAATATAAGAAATTTAATTTTTTATACGGTCCCTGGATACGTTGTGTTATATTATATTATATATTATACATTATATGTTATATTTAGAAAAACTTCCTCAATGAGTTAAGCGAAAGAGTGAAAGTTTCAGTCTTCTACGATCAAAATTTACTAAATTATGATACTTTGAATTTTATCATTCTTCAACGTTTTCTAGACCTGAAAATATGTTTTTTTTCATTTCTAGTGCAAGAATTTTCTGAATTTTTTTAAAAGTATGGTAATTCAGTATGTTTTGGCCGTAGAAGACTGGAATTTTCACTATTTTATTGGTTAGAGCATGCAGAAAGGTTTTCTAAATACAACTTATAGGAACCATGGACCTTATAAAATATAAAATTCGTAAATTAAAAAAAATATCTCTACTTTGATATAATGGTGACCTTTGACATCATGAAGAATCATACTTGAAATACTTTTGCGATTGGAACCATATCTCTAAAACTGACGATTTTGGAATTAGCTATTGGATAACGTTGAGACAGGATGTGCTGTATGATGTAAATATAAATATAGAAGGTGTGCTCAAATAAATAGGAGACTATAGTTATCTGAAGTAATTCATACAAAATATATGAATTATGGTTAATGCGTAACATAACACTGATCACACACACATACTGATTTTGCCTTTTTCATCCATCGCTACTGCATCGTTACTGCTTATTGTAATTTCTGGAGAACATAGCTTCAGTAAAAGTAAAATTACATTAAAAAATATTTCTGTTTTTGAAAAAAAAAATCAATTTTGATATTTTATCTATTTAAAAACATTTAGTTAATTAAATAGGCATTTAAAAAATCATCAATTTTATTTTTTTGAAAAAAAAAAATCACGAAAAGTTTAGCTGTGACTATAATTATGTATATGAGAGACTTACGGTTTTATGTGTTTACTTAATTAATTTTTAAAGATAATAAAAAGAAATAATAATTTTAATAAATTGCATTTATTTCCAATCGAAATTGAAGACAATTTGCGGTATTTTGCTTATTGATGCTCAGTATTATTATCAAGTTCCCGGATTTATGCCGCACATTTTTTTGAATTTGTGTATAAAGTCCCATGGTGGGCATAAAAAAAAAATCATGCTGTACTATTTAATATTAAGTATACAACGCATGTACTGCGACAAAAAATTAAAAAACAAATAATTAATATTTTTTAACAATTTTTTTCTAAAACATTACACTGCGTCGCGTCACCCGTACATTCAGGCTGAGACGCCGCACTTGTGCAGTAGTTATGCTGCGCTTGTAATAATAACAGAATGAAATTATAAATAAAAATAGTCAAAAAAATATTCCCATCTGGACTATAATTAACGATGTAATAACAAATGAAACTAAATGAGTACAATGAAACATATTAGTAGATTCAAATTAATAATTGTTGAATACTTTCACTATTAAAACTATCGACTTATTTTTTTTTACATTAAATTTTAATTGTTATTTCAGCAACAATGTAACATCAATGTATTAGAAAGAAAAAAGAAAAAAAGTAAAATTGTGTTTACATAATTTATTTGTTAACCGTTTCGGGACTTTTCCACAAATTTTATTCAGTTGGTATCACTTTTTTAAAAAAAAGTTACCTTTACTTAAATGATCATTAAAATGCTCAAATTAACAAAGCAAACATTACTTTTCTATTTTACTGGTGCCAGAAACAAATTTTGTAAACTCTTTATGAAGGTGCTTATATGCACCTATGGTCCCGAATGGGTTAAGTGACCCGTTTTTCGACTACAATCTACAGAAAGAGTGTCGGAAAAGCACAGTCTTTATGTAACTACATTTAAACACATGATGCAACGAAGCCAAGTACACTTCCTCTTTTTTGGAGTAGTTTGCAAAGAACATCTGCGTTACGCGTAATCCAATTTTTCATTATTATCATCTTGACTTGCATCTTTCTTGCCCTTCTTACTTTTTATTTTCCCCTTTTTCTCCTTTAATTTTAGTAAACTTGATAACATGCCTAACATGGTTAGTATGTGCAAAAAGAAAAGGAAAAGATAATAACACTTAATCATCCCGTAGAAAAGAAACTGCGGCATGTATACCGGAATAGCAGTGCGGCATGTATCTCATTTTGCATGGCGCAGACGTCGACCGTCGCACTTACCAGCCATCGGTAAGGGAAGTAGCGTAACCATACATATAGTACTCTATAAAAACGCTACATTTAGTTTTGACTTCTAAACCATGCATGTATTTTGTAATTAGTGTATGAAAAATATTTAAACATAACGTGTTTAAAAGTTTGGACAGTGAAATCATGCTCTTACGTCAATTTAAGGATTGTACTTCAAGTAAACATCGAAATGGTATTCACGCTATACACTGTTTAAAATAATCTCATTGCGCACCTATACTGTGCGTTTGACGACCATCTATCGATAATTACAAGAAATACAAGGGGTGCGGCATATATCCCGTATGCGGCGACTCTCCCGGAGTTACCCTAATTAATTATAGTGTATTTATTCTTTATTCATTTTCTATTTTTTTATATATTTTTTAATCGTTTGTTAAACGTTGGTTTATCATATGATATTTTTATATTATATTTACATACCCATGCTTGTTATCTCATATAATGTTTTGAGAAAATTGTAACAGTAAAAGTGTTATTCTGACTCACACTCACGATTTTTATTTATGCGGTGGGGGAAGGGGGCAAAATATCTTTCTGCCCTTATTGAAAATATGTTTGGTTAAGGCTCGTGTGTACGAGTTTCTTGTATTATGTATGCATGTCTGTATCCATGTTTACGTGTAAAATTATTCTTGTAATCATAATTATTAAGTTTTATGTTGTATAATAAGTTTGGAAAAATTTTACCAAGTACTGGTCTATAGAATTTAAGTTCACAATATATCAAATATTCTAACTGGATTTAGCTATGATTTTTTATGCAAAAGTATTGGAAAAACGTTAAAAAATCGAAAACCAATACATTCAGACAGTAAAAGAATAATATCCGTATCTGTTTTTTCTTTATGGAAGTAGAGACATTAAAGGAAGACGTTTTTATTTGGAGTTTATAGCATTTGGCGATAGTAAAATGCCGAATTCTATTTTTATGACAGCAACAAAAGGATTTGTGGTGTAAAATCAAATGTATCCTGTCAAAAATAGTTAGGTTGTGTTGTTGCTGCAGGTACATAAATAAAAATTGAAGATAGTAATAAAACAGCGAAGCTTACAAAAAATAAAAGAGAAGAAATCAGTTTAGTTTTAAAAAGTTTAACTTTTTCGGGGTGTTTGCTACGGAATCATTTTCCAGGATTGTCTTATCTATTAAAATTTTTTTATGAAGATATATTTTTGGTATGCATATGACATTTTCTTACTAATATATATATATATATATATTATCGATAAAATTTAATGTCTTTCGAAACAAAATAAACTTAATAAGAACTAGAATATACATAAATATACATTTATTATACAACCTTAAACTATATTTATTTAATAGCTACTTCAATATTCTATAAATGTTGAAGAAAATTGAATTTTGGAGAATGAATTACGATATTTATAGAAAGAAAGGATAAAGAAGATTTATTAAAATATTTAGTAATTGCAAAGTATCTAATTTCGTAGAAATTCTTTTTAGATTAAGATTACAACAGTTATAAATACTAAGTAATTTTTCTGACCTTATACTGTGAATTACTTGTTAGCTTATTTTTTTATTTCAAATTGTAAGTTTAAATTTTATGTGATTCTGCACTGTGCTCGATATTTTATCCGTTTTATTAACCCCTTTGCTACCAGTGTAGCAAAAATGAAGTGTTCTATTGAGTCCAATGCTATAAGTGCGGTGGAACATTATGGTACAGTGTTTTGAGATATACAGCTTAATGCGTCACAAATATTCCCTTTGATTTTGTCGTATGATATATATCTTTTATTACATTTTTTAAATGCCAAAAGATAAATAGTACTATAAATATGTACATATAACCGAAAAATATGTACAGCAAAATAAAGACATTTTAAAAAGAAAATACTACAATTTATTCCGTTTTCCGTTTCTCTGCACACTTTAGCAACGTATGTAACGTAACGATACTCTCGGTTCGTTGATAAGAAGCATCGGTGGACACAGGAGGTAAATCGCTAGCGTTGCGCATAGGAAACGCTGGCAACTAAGGACTTAAAAATACATTTTTTTTATTGTTTTATGTCGCAGTATTTAAAAAAGAATTGAATATTTGTTTTTTCACTGAAACTGTTTACAAAAATTTTATTACAATAAATTTATTATTTTAAACGTTATTATTTTTACACTATATCTTGTAAAGATTCTCTTTCATTTTGAAAAACACAATTTCATGATTCTGTTACCAGAAAAACCTGTGTATAATTACACTTAATTTGGTAAAGATACTTATAACGGTAATTACAAATTGATTATTGTTTTTGCTTGAGTGCACTCTGCTTGTAAGTTTCTGTATAAGGTATGTAAGTATACGTATTCGAAAGACATCTTTGTGTGTGTATAATATGATACACTTCCTAACTCCTCTAAAATTTCTGAGATTTTTCTGAAAGTCAAATACAATTTTTATGTACACACAACACGTTTCTTCTGAAAATGATTGTGCTGATCAATTTGCATCTTTTAAATGGCTACATTAAAATTTTAATTGTGTGCAAACATTACCTCTTAATTAACAATTTATTTCTTTTTTTCATTTGCCAACCTATTATTTTTTTCTTAAATGTTAGAATGAAAGCATTTTTTAAAAATCTAACGGTAAATACAATTTTACATAAATACAATTTATTACTTTAATTAATAACTAATATTTGATAAGTAATAATTAATAACTAAAAACTAATAATTAATAACTAATAATTAAATAACAATTACTTTATAATTATTATTAAATAATAATTAATTTACTAAATAGAACTTCGCTGAAAATGCAATTTTAAAAGTTCAAGTAAAATGGCAAGACATTTGAAAAAAAACACAAGGCTGACCATACATCTAATAAATAGTATTAAGTAATATTACTAGTAATTCTGCAGATCAGGAGCCTCAACGTCAGCTCTGCAAGTCATTGTTTTTAGACTCACTTTGGTAATATTCAGTTTCCTGCAAACCGCAATTTAAAGTTTTCAAATTATGTAATTATTTATAACAATAAAAAATACGAAGTTTTCAGACATTAGAAGCATTAAATTAAAAACGTTATGGAAGGATATTTCAAAATTTTCATGAGCTGTTAATTCTGGTATATTTTTTAAATAATAAAGTAGATTTCTTCAGGGGGGCGGAGCCCCCCTGAACCCCCGTGGTCTTATTAATTTACATACGTAACTTTTTATTGATTGCGCTAATGGTTAGCGCAAATCTTAGATTTATTTTTACACTTCCGAACCTTATTTTTCAATACTGGTAACACAGAAGATGATTTACATTGACGCAATTATATTAAACGTTTAGCTTTTATGAATAAAAATGTAATTTCCTTTAAAAATAAAATAATTTTCATTCATATTTCTGAAATGAGGCGGCATTAAGAAGTAACACCCGTCAAAAAACATTTTTTCAAGCAATCTGGTTAATGCTTGGTTTTTAAGAATGAAAATATTTATTTCCCGATACAATGACGTCATTTTCGACAACGATAATTTTTCGCTGCATAATTTTGATATTTACTATATATTTGCTTTTCAAAAGTTGTTTTTTTCTCATTGGAATTTTCGATTAAGAATTAACATTTCTGTTAGCTGTGTGCCAAACGATAAACCATGAGATATTAGTAACATTTTTTTTTTTTTAATAATAAGAATTAATATCATAACACAAGCCCCTTTTATTTCAACCTCAAAGCGTATTCGTTTTATTTTTGATATATGAGATCAAATTCACCTTCTTTTCGTATTTTCACTTTATTTCTAATATGAAGGCGTATTCATGTCTATTTTTTATTTCATTTTCCTCTCGCATATAAAAATCTTTCAAATCAAAAATAACTGTTTAGGATAAATTTTTATTCCGGGATTGAATTTTCGTGGCAACGGCAAAAAGAAAAAAAATGATTGTTAAATTTTATAGTAAATGTCGATTTATTCCTTATGAAAATAATGAACTTTTTAATTTAAAAGAAAAATATTTGAACAAAATAAATAGAACATAGTCTTTCTTTATTTCTGTGGTAAATTCCATCTATATGTAAAGACACAAATGTATTAATTCGTCCCTTTTGACTTTGATTTAACTTCAAACAATTACAAATACTTTCACATTTACGATATTTTTAGGTGTAGTTCGCTGCTAGGTAACAGTTAAAAGATAATAAAAACAATTAAATATGTGCTTAAAAAGAAAATTTATATATTTTATGTTATTGAAACACATATATAAAATCCCTCCATAAAAGTTATACACCGAATTTAAAAACTCTGACAAATGTATACACAAAATTTCAAACTAATATGAATAATGTATGGTTCTAATTAGGAAATTTCATCATCCTTAATTTAGCATTTAAATCCTTCAATCATATGAGCCATTTCTTTTCAACAAATAAAAATGGAAAAATCGTCTGAATTGCTATAGGAAAGCATTAAGTCGCAAAATAAAAAGTTCTATATATTCCGAACGAATGAACCAAATTTAACCAAAAACTATACAGCTAAATCCGGGGATTTCACCAACATGCATCCTTAATTTTAAGATAATCGGATGCTTTTTACGGCAGTTATCGCGGAACAGACAGACAGACTAACAGACAGACAGACTAACGGAAACCAAAACTTTTCGTGTCTCCACAGTAAGCCTTCACTGACGTTTCGGCAATTACTAAAAAGAGCAGCATACTCCAAGCAAAAAATAGCATGACTCTCACGAAACGAGGCATTGTACTGCCAAACATCTTGATAAACACGTCTACAATAATTTTTTTTTTAATACGTTACAAACTTAATAGGTTTTTGGCCTCTACTACCATGCTAGTGTAGAACGATGGACCTATATTAACATATAATAACTAAGTTTGTCCTCTGTACTGATTACATGCTCATTGTAAATTAGAAGTGACTGGTTGCTAATGTACATGTTTTAAATTTCACACTTCAGTGTAATTAATAAAATTCAGTGTAATTAATTAAGTCTATATATATAGGCTTAATTTGTGAAGTGAAATTTTGTTCTATTAGACCCTGGCACCGCGATTTAAAGGAACATTAGGCCCCTTATTTCGGTCTAATCTAATGTAACATATTAATTAAACAAAAATGTTTCTTAAATAGGCGAATCCAAGAGTTATATCAGCACTGTTATAAATTGAAGGAACAAAATATTACTTATAAAATAAAATTTTCTTTCAGATTTTTTTAAAATTTACTACAGAAAAATTGGTTGAGGTCTTTATTATCTTATCATGCTTTAAATGAACTTTAAATTGGTAAAATTGTATTAATTTAAAAAATATAAAAGAATAACGCACATTAAGTTTTTTAATAAAATGTATTATTTACCATAAATTTTAAATGCAATGTTTATAAATAATCACTTTGTCGGAACCCCAGTGTGATATGTTTTATTAATTCCTATAACATTTTAAACTGCATTTAGGCAAATTGTTAATCTAACTGTTTTTCACTAACACAAAACGAACATTTCAAATGAATAGCAATGCTTAAAAACTTCTTAATCATATTTAATATTGTTTAAAAAATTTTAATACTTTTTCTAAACAAGTATTTATTTGAAAAGAAAAGTTCCGCGGAGTTAGACATAGGGATATTTTTCTTCTTATTTTGCAAGAAGCTAATGAAAAAAAATGTGTTCAATATATGTGCTTCTGTAATGTCCCTGTAACTATTAACAAAAGACTGAACATTTAATTGATTTATTTTAGAGAAGATCCAATTTTCCCATTAGGTCCCGAGCTTCATTATTTCCCAATTCCCCCTTTTTTAAATTTGTCCGGTTTTAATTTTCAATTTTTATTTTTTTTACTGTCCCGGTCTAGTGTCAGAGAGTGGTTAGTGATGAAAAGAAAGTAAAAGGACTAGGGCCGCACTCCGCGAATTCTGTCTTTACATTTTTTGGCAGCACATCTGAAGTCTCTTCACGTCACATAAAATGTGAAAACCTCATATGAAGTTGTACTGATAAATAAATTTAAGCGACCTTTGCACATTTTTTTTTTTACTTCTATATCGTATCTAAACGTCATATTTCAATTATGATTGTGAAATACATCCGTAGATAGTAGAGACATTTTCTTTTCGAATACAGTAGAACCTCAGTTATCCACAGTAATTGGGGCTGACTATCTTTCTTAAAATCGATATTTTCGGATAATCGAGAATGCTTCAAATTTAAAATTAAGGACAAATATATGTGGTATTTCTTATTATGGTAACAAGTGCTTAATAAAAAGAAAGCAATAGCAAAATAGAAACAAGAATAAATTACCTGAATTTTAATTTTGAAATTAAGTACCTTTTACATATTTCACAAGGGTTTAAAACAAAGTTTTGTTTATTACAGTTTCGATTATCTTTGCTTCGCAGCAGTTATTACAAAGGTTTTTTTTTTAACGCTATCAGTTCACCAGTATCACAGTCTTCCTGCTGCTTCAGTCATGCCAAACCTTTTACAAAACATTCATAAGCTTCAGAATTGCTAGTATGTTCGTTTTCTTCGCCTGCTAGACCACATTCACACATTCCGGTTCTCACTCCTCTTACTTTGTTCTAGTTTATACCGCAGCTTACGGGAGCTCGAGTTAAATTAAAAGGAATTCTAAGAAAGGGGATCTAAAATATTTATTTGTACTTGTGGTTCGGAAAGGACCGCTTGCAAACAAGGAATGTGATAGAAAAAAAACTTTAAAAATAGATTTCGGTTAACCGAGAGTTTCGGTTAAAAGAATTTCGGATAATAGAGGCTCTACTGTATTTAGTTAGAAAATTCGCCTTTGACAAATTTTCTTAAGTACCTTGTCTCGTTAACGAGACAAGGTTTTTTCAAAGAATTTCTGCTCTCGAATATAAACAGAAACATGACGATTTCTTCAATGGTAAGTTATCAAAATTTATCATAAAAAGCTATTTAACGACTCATAATTTTTTTTAATGCTGATAAATATTATATCACGGTCGTTATCTAATTTGGTAGGAAATGTGAAATTTTAAAATTGAGCATTATTTGTTCCTATCCACTTAAAAATATTTTATGCGAGAGAGGGCTAATTAATCCTATCCTCAAATATTAATAACTGATTTCAGCTTTATTTTGTAACAACTTCGAATTTCACAATATAGATCATCAAAAAAAGTTTATGCTTTTTCAATATTTCACATTATTTTGAAAACAAAACAAACATTCAAACACTTTACGCTTATCGAATTTTATCAGCAATACTTACAAAAATATTCTACTCAGATACAATCTCACGTTCGTAAACTATATTTTCAAGATGTAAGTCCCTATTTTTATATCAAACATTTCTAGAGCACAGAAAAAAATAGGAATTTAAAAAAGATCGAAATGCAGTCTTCCAGGAGTAGTTTGTTTTTTGTTATCCCGAAATGTATTTTGCTGGCAGACTGAAATATGTAGTGTCAACATTACTAAGGTATGCTTCGACATCACGCATATAAATATGAAAATGACATTCTCTCTCTCTTTTTTATTTTTTATTTTTATTTTAGGAAAAGCTGTGACGTGATAAGAAACTGCTTTTTAGAAGTTATTTACTTATGCTGTAGAAAGAAATCATTTCTGAAAGATTCAGTGATATTTTAGTATGAAAGCAAAATAATTTAAAAATTATCTTTGGCAGCATAAACAAAATTAAGCTCAATGTTGAAAGATTAAATGTTGAAATACATATAACCCCCCCCCCCTTCCCCAGAAAAAGAGAATACTCCATATATTTAAATCTTCAAATTGTCTTAGAAAAATCGAAAATATCCATTCCACTGGAAATAGCCTTCTTTCAATTTATATTTTAAAAATAATCTTACAATCCGGGGGCAGGTGACATCGAAAGTTCCGTCATCGCGGAATTGAAAATGTAAATCGATAGTAAAAAGTCACACGAACAAAATGAGCTGTATATGACTAGGTCTGAGAAGCCAAAATTAAGTTTAATTAAATTAATTTTTATTAAAGAGCTGTAATGATTTACCATTTTCCCGAAAAACCGACACTTGGCCAGCGTCTAGACAAGAAATAAAGCAGCCAGGAAAAAAAAAATGTAATATTTATTTTGTAATTTAAAATGTATGGCTCCTGAAAAGGGCTTTTGTTTGGTTTCAAGATCTTGGGACCCGGTGGCTTCCTTTGCTAGTCCGCCATATAAACTGTTTCGAAAACTTTCTTTTTTGCTTTCATTATTTTTAGTCCAAATTTAACTTCTAGACCTCTCTTTCATTAAAACTTAAATTATCGTCTGTCCTTCATTCATTCTTACTTCTTTAGATCTTGAGAGGGCGGTCTTCAAGTTCTCGTCTAATCAAATTTCGGGAATAACTAAGTAGTACCGTATTTTTTAAATATTTTCTATTATTTTTAAAGGAAAATAACCAAAAAAATAATTAACTATAGAATAAAACAATTTATGTAATTTAAAAAAAGAAAATAAAGTAAATAAACATTTATTATTAAATAAGCAAAGCGACAATAGCCGGGTTACAATGTCAACCAAAATAATGCCATTTTGGCGCCAATTAGGCACCCAGGTGCGTATATGACATCTGTGCCTAATATTTTTCTATTCGTTTCGTTTAAAAAAAAATAAAGACGTGAAAGCCATTTATTTTAAATGTTTCAGTTTGTATGAAATAAAATGATAATGAAATACAAATTGAATTAGGAATAAAAGTAACATGATACATTTCTTAGCATACATTTAAGGGAGGCCAAACTTCTCGACAAATTAGTTTAAAATTGTAACCTTTTCTAAAATCTGAAAAAAAAATATATGTATTATGATTAAAATTTGAGTTGCCATCATTAGAGAAAAGTATATAAAATTAGAAAAAAATTAATATTTCGAAAACTAACTTGAATTTAAAAATTCTAATACCAGTTTTGAGATTTGCAGATCAATACGGATATTTGGTATTAATTTCATCGCAAAATATTCCGTATTTTAGGAGAAATCGCCGTGAAACATAATCAGTTGTTTAATCGGTTGTTTCATAGAATCGTTACATAAATTCGTTTCATAATATCCGTTTCATTAGGATTTTATATATACGAGGTGGAACCCGCCGAATTTCGACGAAAGAAAATGTTTACAAAGGAACTGTTGCATGAAATTTATAATACATCAACAACAATAATTAGAATAAAAAATCCATCTTACATTTGTTAATTTAACTCTCCAAAGACATATTTTAACCTAAGATTAACAAAATACTTTTTTCATAAACTTCAACTGTTAAAATTATTGAAAAATTAAACTTATTTCCTATACGTCATCAGTAATATATAATCAACATAAGTAATTTTGATTAAGTTAGTAATTGACGCTTGGTATTACGGAATGAAAAATCCGCAAAAATGACCTTGACATAATCATGGAATTTTTCTACCTTTACATCTAAACCAAATCAAGTCATTTTCCACGTTTCACATCCATATTAACCATTTAAAAACATTTTGTAGAGAATTTGAAGAAAGAAATCCTTGAAATTTTCTTAATTTTATTTCACAACACAAAAACAAATCTTGACATTCACGAAAACTTAACACACAATGAAACATACAGTTCTGGTTTCAGAATCAAATTTCTCTAGTTAAAATTAACACTCTAATTAGTATGCTTTCATCACATGAAAGCCTTAAATTACATTATAAAAATATATCCCCTGCCTAAACTGGGTGCAGATAATTAAATAGAATAAAGAAAGACAATAATGCAGCAGGAGCAACATTCTCCATGCCACACTCTCAGTAAACCAAACATCAACTCACTGATGATGTCATAATTAAGATTTCACAACAGCACAGAATGCATAGTGCTGCCATCTGTCAACAAACAGAATAACTAAACCTTAAATTTGATTTCTAATCAGTTTAGCACTGAACATACTCCCACCCATCAAGAAGCTATTCTTGATGCAAAGGAAGTAAACAAAGTTTTACAATAGGTCTGTAAAAAATACCCCTAGCGGTTTTAACAGTTACTACACGGACTATACCATCCTTACCTGGATGAATTTCAATAATTTTGCCTAATGGCCAAACAGAAGGAGGAACATTATCCTCTTTCAAAATTACTACATCATTTACTTTAAAATTTTCAGTATTTACTCTCCATTTTTTCTATTTTGCAGAGTACTCAAATAATCAATACTCCACCTTTTCCAAAAACATAATTTCAATTTTTGTACAATATCCCAACGAGATCGTAAAGACAAATTTTCCTCATTTAAAGGTTCAGCTGGGGAAGTTATGACATCACCAGTTAAAAAATGAGATGGAGTCAATATATTTATACCTTCTGAATTGTTATCACTATCAATTGCCACTAATGGTCTAGAATTCAAGATGGCTTCAATTTGAGTTAAAAATGTATAAAGTTCCTCAAAAGTTAAATTAGTATTTCCAATTACACGTTTGATATGAAATTTTACAGAACGAACAGCGGCTTCCCACAGTCCACCAAAATGCGGACTCACTGGAGGAATCATATGCCACTCAATGTTTCTTTGAGACAAAAAATAACAAATTTTTTCATTTCTTTCAATTGAACAAATAAATTTATATAAATCTGAGAGTTGCCTTTTAGCACCTACAAATGTTGTGGCATTATCACTATACACATGTTGAGGAGCTCCTCTTCGAGAGCAAAATCTGTTTAATGAAGCAATAAATGCCTCGGAGGTTAAATCACTCACCAACTCTAAATGTAGAGCTTTAGTTGCAAAACAAACAAATAGAACAATATAGCATTTAGTAGTTTTCGCTCCTCTACCTCGATATTTCAAAATATTAATAGGCCCTGCATAATCGATTCCACATGCAGAAAATGGCCTGTTAGGAGTGACTCTGTTAAGAGGAAGATCTCCCATTAACTGTTTGGAAGAAGCTGCTCTATATCTACAGCAGGTAACACATTTATGAATACAATTTTTAATTATCTTCTTGGCACGTACAATCCAATAACTCTGTCTAATGATACCCATTAATAAATTTAACCCAGCATGAAAATGCATAACATGAAAATATTTAACAATTAACACACTTAATTTATGTTGAGTTGGCAAAATGACAGGATGTTTTGCATTGTACTGGAGGGGTGAATTTCTCAGCCTACCTCCCACCCTAAGTAAACCATCACTATCAATAAAAGGACAAAGTGAAAAAAGAGAACTTTTTTTAGAAACTGGTCTGTTTGATCTAATACAACTAATTTCATCTGCGAAATATAGCTGCTGAATATAAGAAATAATCAAATTACCTGAATGTCTTCTTTCGTTTGTCGATAAAGGAAGAAATTTACCTTTACTCAAAGGACTGGTGTTCATTTTGCCAACTTTCTGTTTTCAATTTCTCACAAACCTAATACAAAAAGCTAAAACAACAACAATTTTAGTAAAAGAAGAATATTTTTCAAAAAGTAAATCAATCAAAGAATTATTCACAGTTACTGGAAAACAAAATTTAGAGTTCTTTTTCTCTTTATTTACAGTGTCTAAATTAGTTTTTATTTGAGGTTGTTCAGGCCAATGTTCTTGACTTAAAGAAAGCCACTTTGGGCCCTCCCACCAAAGGGAACAATCGGGAAGATCCTTAGGAGATAAACCTCTAGAAGCAATGTCAGCTGGATTTTCCTTGCCTGGAACATACCTCCAACAGTCAGATGGAACAGAGTCTAGAATTTCTGAGGTTCTATTGGCCACATAAGGTTTCCAACACCTAGGATGAGATGACAGCCATGATAGAACTACTTGCGAGTCGGTCCAAGCATAAAACTTAATAATGAAGGTATTCAAAATAGTCACTAATGCAGAATATAGTCTGGAAAGTAGTAAAGCACCATTGAGCTCTAGCCTTGGAATGGAAACTGATTTAAGGGGTGCTACCTTGCTTTTAGCAACTAAAATGGTCACCTTTGACTTCACTTCACCAGGTTGAACCACATATATGATGGCGGCATATGCTGATTCTGAAGCATCGCTAAATCCATGTAAAATGAGCTCTTTACTGGAAACTTGGATCCATCGGGGAATTCTAATAGAGCAAACTTGTTCAAATTCCTCTTGGAATTTCTTCCAATTTGCTTGGAAATTTTCAGGAAGAGCAGTATCCCAGTCTAACTTCATCAACCACAATTGCTGGTAAAACATTTTTATAGAGACAGTACATGGAGCCAAAAATCCTAATGGATCAAATAATTTGGCAGATTGTGAAAGAAATTTTCTTTTAGTTATGTTATCATCAAATTGTAAATTAACTTTAAAGACAAAAACATCATTTGAAGAATCCCAAATAAGCCCTAAGGCTTTGGAACAGTCATCAGGATGAATTTCTAAATTTGTTGACTCAAGAGAATTTGAAGATAAATGATTCACTACATCAACTACATCGGAAGAATTAGATCTCCACTTCCGTAAATGAAAACCTCTATTTTCTAAAGCCAGTGAAAGTTTCTCAACCATTTTAATAGCTTCTTCGCTTGAGATTGCACCGGACATACAATCATCAACATAGAAACTATCTTTAATTATTGAAGCTGTTACAGGATCATTCTTTTCAATATCCTTTCCAATTTGAAATAGGCAACGAGTAGCTAAAAATGGAGCTGATGATGTACCATATGTAATAGTTCGTAGCCTGTATTCCTTTATAGCTGAGTATGCTGAGTCACGCCAAACAATACGCTGTAAATCTTGATCTTCTGGAGCAATCAAAACTTGTCTATACATCTGCTGAATATCAGCGGTAAAAGCAATAGGATTTGCTCTAAATCTTATCAAAATGGTAAAAAGATTTGGTTGTGGAATTTGTCCAACAGCTAAAACAGAATTTAACGAATTAGCATTAGGACGTTTGCATGAACCATCAAACACCACACGTAACTTTGTAGAAATAGAGTCGCTTTTTATAACAGAATGATGCGGAAGATAATATACTTTGTTGCTTGCAGGATTTGAGTTTTTGTCGATAAGTGTCATATGACCAAGGTCTTCATATTGCTTCATAAAATTTCTATACTCATTTTCAAAATTTTTATCAAATTGAAATTTTCTCTCCATAGAAAACAAACGTGACACTGCCATGGATTTAGAATCGCCTAATGACATCACATCTTTATAAACTGGCAATTTAACTTCAAATCTGCCTTCTGGTGTTACCTTGTAAGTGAACAAAAATGTTGTTCACAAAATTCTTCTTCCTCAGACAAATGGGGTTTATTAACATCTATTTCTTCTGCTTGCCAAAATTTTTGTAATAATAGATCAACATTGGATTCGTTTTCAACACAAAGAAAATGAGATTGAATACTAGAAGAATATTTACATTTAGGTTCCAATTTTCCGGCTACCACCCAACCAAACATAGTGTTTTGGGCAATTGGCTCATTCTCGGTACTAACAATTCTACCATATCTTAAAATAGTAAAGAAACAGTCAGATCCCAAAATAATATCACATTCTTGTGGTTTCATGAAATCTTCATCTGCTAACGTAATATTTTTAAGATACGCTATATTTTTCGTATCAAGTAATTCCACAGGTAATTGAGATGTCACTTTAGGCAGGATGTATGCCTGAACCTTTAAGGACTCATTAGAAAGCTTTGAACCAACTGTAAGAGTTACTGAACCACGAGTTTGTCCAGCCAATACTCCAGCAATTCCATTTAATCGAATTCTGTCATTCTTTCTTTTTAACCCTAAAGTTCTTATGACATTTTCACTAACAAAAGAACATTCCGAACCAGAATCGAGTAGAGCTCTAAAAGAGTGAGGTTTATTTTCATTATTATATAAGAGAACTTTAGCAGTAGGTAGGAAAGAAACACATTTAGAATTATTGAAAGAAGCACTAGAATTAATTTGTAATTCGTGAGATGTTGACTCCTGTACAAATTCTTTATTTGACTGGTGGTTTTTATTCTCAGATGAATTTGGAAAAACTTTATTTTCAAACTTAGCAGTGCAAGCATTATTACTTTTATTCTCTTCATGTAAGAGTGTATTATGTTTACTTTCACATTTAAAGCATTTCAAATGAGAATTTGGACATTCCTTAACTTTATGAGAGTTTAAACATAAAAAGCAACAGTTATTACGCTTAATAAAGTTCTTTCGAGCAACAACATCCATGGATTTAAATTTAATACATTTATAGAGCGGATGTATTCCTTGACACTTTAAGCACACCTTTGATTGCTTATCATTAGAACTGTACTTGGAACCAACAAAATTTGAACTTTTGGAATGTTTCACATCACTTTCATTGTTAAAGATGAGCTCTAAAGAAGAACATCTTACACTTAAGAAATCAAAAAATTCTTTCAAAGTGGGAAATTCATTTTCTGTACTTTCAATGGACCAAAGTCTTCGACTTTCCGGATCAAGTTTTTGAAATAACAAATATATTAACCATGGATCTCTATTTGTAGCTTCATCACCAACAGCTTTCAAACCCCTAATAACTTCATCACTAGTATTCAGCAAATTTCTTATATTTATGCTATTAGGATGCAGAACTGATTTTTGTTCTAAAAATAATTTAATCAAAGAATTAACAATTTGTTTCTTTTTATCATATCGATTTAACAACTTTTCCCAAGCTTCTTGATAAGATTCATTAGAAAGGGGAATATGCTTAATTAATGTAGCTGGTTCTTCAGAAAGTAACCCTTTAAGATACTGGAATTTCTGAATGTTACTTAAACCTACTTGTGAATGGACAGTGGAAACAAACATATCCTTCAAATTTGTCCATTCTGAAAACTTTCCAGAAAATACTGGAATATTCAATTTTGGTAGTCTAATATTACATTGATTAGGAATAGTAACAGAAGAACCTTGCACAGAATTGTGTGTTGCAACATTAACAACTTCTGAAGGATTCAAAGAATCTAGTTTGTTTTGATATTTAGTTTTTAACTGAAAATACCTGTCTTCAAATTCTGCTAATTCAGAATCATCATCATTTAAACAAGAATCTAATCTCAAGAACTCTTTAAGTAAATCATCTAATCTTTGTAATCTAATCAAAATTTCATTTTTAGTATTCACATTATCAAAACTATTCTCTAATCTAGTTACAGAGCCTTTCACTCTACCTCTCTCAATTTTAATTTGAGCAGATTTTTTTTCATAATCCTCCATTTTACACAATAACTTATAAGCAGAATAATTTCCAAAATAAAATTAATCAGATAACTTGAAAACAAAACTAATCAAAATTACTTCAAAATCAAAAGTAATCAGAATTGCTTCAAAACAAAACTAATCAAATTAAGTTAAAAAAACAGAAGTAAATGAATTAAATTTAAAAACAGAACAAATCAGATTCAAAAACAGAACTACTATAAAATGTTCATAATTATTCTTTCATACAAACAATAGAATTTTCTGTTCTCAAATGTGCATAAAATTAAAAATCTTCAAAATTCTTCAATGTAAAATAATAATTCACCATAATAATTAAATATTCAAATATTTCAAGCAAATAAATCATAATGTTCTTGAGAACAAGAAATAAATAAATCATAATAATCTTGAGAACAATTTTCTTTTTCAAGAACTATCAAAACATAATATTGTAGAATACTATTTTTTCTTATTTTATCAATTCAATAAAGAAGATACTAAATTGTTCTCATATTCTAAAATAATATCTTGCTAAATGCAACTTCAGTAGAAAAAATTAAGCTTTAGCATCAAAGAACAATTTCAAAACAAAGCAAGTACTCACATATCACGCCTAAGTGCCTCCAATTTTCTTTATGTAGAGAATTTGAAGAAAGAAATCCTTGAAATTTTCTTAATTTTATTTCACAACACAAAAACAAATCTTGACATTCACGAAAACTTAACACACAATGAAACATACAGTTCTGGTTTCAGAATCAAATTTCTCTAGTTAAAATTAACACTCTAATTAGTATGCTTTCATCACATGAAAGCCTTAAATTACATTATAAAAATATATCCCCTGCCTAAACTGGGTGCAGATAATTAAATAGAATAAAGAAAGACAATAATGCAGCAGGAGCAACATTCTCCATGCCACACTCTCAGTAAACCAAACATCAACTCACTGATGATGTCATAATTAAAATTTCACAACAGCACAGAATGCATAGTGCTGCCATCTGTCAACAAACAGAATAACTAAACCTTAAATTTGATTTCTAATCAGTTTAGCACTGAACACATTTTAATGCGCAATAGGTTATTAATAAATATATTTTCAAGCTTGAAGTCACGTTTGTCAACTATTACAACTTTTCATGTTAAAATTCCCACTCGTGATTTGAGGTCTTAGTATAATCTCTGCACCTGCGCGTAAAAATTCCAGAAATTTATAACTTTTAGACGTATTCAAGGGGAAATATCTCGTTTTATCAAATAAAATTATTGTTTACTTTTAAATATGACGTCATTTTCAGTCGCTGAAATATTTTGCCTATTGACTCAAACTCAATATCAGCGAAATGAAAAAATAGTGAAATATAACAGCATCATCAGAGAAATTGTGTCTTTTTTAAGCGAAACGTCATTTTCTGTTCAAATTTTTAAAAATATATTTTTAATTGTAATGAGAAAATGGCATCAGTAAGAATATAATCAATAAATAAACTAATCCACTTTTAATAGAAATGAAGTACTTCAGTTGCCACGATTAGAAAATTGGTATTAAAAACTATAAAAAAATTAATGTCTCAAAAATAAATTGAGATACAGCTTTCAAATAAATTGCATTTAAAAGTGCATTTTTTTCTGCATACGACGGTGTAAACATTTAAAATGTGGGATGTTTAGAAGTTTAAAAATTTGCAGTAGCGAAAATTGCAAAAGCGAAATTTCATTTCAAATTTCAAAGTGTTGCCATTCGCAGAATGACGTATGCGTTACGCACAGATATGTTTGTCCTTTATAATATAGATAGGGTAGATAAGGAAAAGCAATTTTAAGACTTTTTTTGCGCCAAAGCTAGAAAAGTAAAATTTAATAAAAATTTTTCTGGTGCGAAGCTTCATTAATCGTAGGTGGGATATAATATATCCCACCGTCCCTCAAGAGGTTAAATAACTCAAAAGCGACTTCACTGAACGAGTGGTAATTTTGGATTAGCATATTTGAAGCTTTTAGAAATGAATTTCTACTGAAAAATGCTTAGATTACAATTCATATTTTTAATGAAAATTTAGTTCGAAAATATATCAATTGTAATCTAGAATTATTTAAAGTAAATTATTTCGAACAGCTTCAATTATGCAAATTCAAAATTACAGCTCATTCCGCCAAGTAGTTTTTGAGTTAGGCCTTTAAAAATTTCTTCGATACAACGTGTTTGGAATTTATTCAAAAGAAATAACATTTGAAATTGCAAACAGAAATATTTCATAATTCTTAAATTGTTTGACTTGATGACTTCCTGTTTGGTATACTAAGGTAAAAATTTACATAAAAAGCTAAATATTATGTGAAAATTAGGTGTTCGTATTGTCAATTTCAGCATGAACACGACCCCATAAGCATTTTTTAAAACATAAATTGAAAGAAAATGTAATTAGCGGTCAAATGGGGATTTCCGTTTTTTCCTGTAACATTTAGGAGATTAAAACATATGAAGTGTTCTTCTTCACTCTCTCTCCTTTTTTTTACACGCATTTCGAAGAAAATAGAAAATAAGGATACGCTATCAATGACGTATTTATGTCTAACACATTATAGCAATAGAGTGCGTTATTTGAGTTAAAGAAGTAAAACTGTGATAAATAATTGCAACTTTAAATTGAGAGTAATAATTATAAACTTATAAAAGTTAATGTTTTATATATTTCATATTACTTTGAATACGAAATTAATAACTTCTCTACGGGTTATCGCGACGTGAAGTATAGGGTGATGAGAATCCTTGCTTTTCACAACGAGTAATTTCGAATAGCAATGTACGCCTAATTAAATCGCATAATTTTGGTAATTAAAATAAGCAAGTATTTTTCAGTGGAAAAACTGGTAAAAAAAAAAGTAAAAATATTGTATAAGACGTTCGTCGCCAAGTGGTTAAATCTTCTACACAGTTTGAAATATATAATGTTAACATCACTAAAGCCTGCTTTACCATCAAGCATCTAAATAGTGATACTCATATCTTCCTTTTATTTTAGACAGAGCTCTGACGTGATACGAAAGTGTTTTTCGGAAGTTATTTATTTATTCTAAAAAGAAAAAACTGTTTCTTCAGGCGTAATATGAATGTAACTGGTATGTGTGAAGGACAGAATTAGAAAGTCTGATCACACATTAAACATTATGACCAATCACAAGTTGCATGTTAAATTATCCTGAAATCTAAAAGCATTAAAGACCTTTAAAAATTTAAAGTTTTGATATTTTCATTTTAAATTTTGATAGCAATGCAAATATTCAAATATACTTTAAAATTATTTTATCTGCGCTACTTTGGAAAATATTTTTCGTAGATGCTATTTTTTTCTGTAAATTTTATCACCTTATTTTTATATGATGTATTTCTAAAATGATAAACATGAGAATTAAAAAAAATTTGAAACACAATCTTTGAGTCCTTTTCTTATCTCTGAAATATATTTTTTAAATATATTTTGTAAGCAGAATGAAGTAGGTGGTGTCAACATTGTCAAAGTCGTGTTTCATTTTAAAGCTTATAAATGTAATAATGACATTCAGGCATATAAAAATTATATATATATTTCAAAAAGCTGTGTAACGTGATTTTAAACATTTTTGGACGAAACAATAATGTAAAAAATACTAGAAAACAGGAATTCTGCTTTTACAGAATTTAGTGTCGCCCCCTATGAAAAAAAATGTATGTATATATAAATAGTACAAAACCTATTTCAATTTTAATACTTAAAGCACACACTTTTATTTTATGTAAAATGACATCATTCGCATCCACTTAAGAATTCCACATTTACGATCCACTCTTAAACATCTAGAGTAAAGCATGCATAAGGATGTCACTATCGCAAAATAACACACAAATGCAGGAAAAAGATGCCGTCATTAAAGAAACTCGAGAAAAAAACGGCTATCTAATGATTCATAGGCATTCATTTGTTTGTAAAATTAATATAGACGATTTCAGTCATGACGTTTTGGTTGGAAACTGACTTCAAACAAACGGTTGCTATGTTGTATTTTCTATTTTGTTTGTGTGTTGCAGCTACATCTTATATCTATATCTCACATGTAAGCGTTTTAATACTTGATATGTACTGGTAACATTTTCCAGAATTTATATTTAAAAAGAAATGACGCATAGCAACGGTTTGTTTGGAGTCAGTTTCCAACCAAAACGTCATGACTGACGTCACACTGAAAGCGTCTACAGATACTTAAAATTAAATGTTTATAATAGCTCCATGCTTTAACAGAAATTATTCGTTTATATTTTTTCAAAATAGCACGTATTTTAATTACATTTTCTTTCGGTTGTTATGAGAAAATAGCAACAAAAAGATATAATTGCTATTTTTCAACTATTTTCCCTTTACTTTCTGTATAAATGGAGTACTTGAGTTGCCAAAATTAAACAAATGGTGCTAAAAACTACAAAAAAAATTAATATTTCAAAAATAAATGGACATACAGTTTTCAAACAATTTAAAAGTACTTTTTTTTCAGTACGACGGTTTAAAAATTGAAATTGTGCGATGCTTAGAAATTAAAAAAATTGCTATAGAGCATTTAATCGCACAATGATACATGTGCTTTGTTTATTCCTGCCTTCTGTAAGGTAACGTTATTTTTTGGAGACAAAATAAGCTGGGAGAAAGAAATAGCATACCGTCCCGGGGGCTAAAATATATTTCTCAGGGGTAAGAGGGATTTAACTGATATTTTTTGAGCGCAATAAAAATCTAGGCTTCCTTAATACTTTTCAGCATCGGTTCCCAATCTATGGGTCGCGGCGGGTGTTTTGGAGAGTCGCGGAAAAATCGAGGTTTGCAACAAAAATATACCTTTTATTTCATCTGTTTAAAAAATATAACAATTTCAACAGCAAATATATTTCAAAGGGAAATACTTAATTTCCTTCTAGATGAATTTACGAGCAGAATATCCAAAAATATCTAAATCAGCTTTGAGGTCCTTGATGGGGTTTAACACAATATACTGTTCAAATATGCTTTTTCTGCTTTGCTGTTTTTAAAAAAACTGCGTGTAGAAAGGGACTTAAGATAAAAATTAACCAGTTTTAATTCTGATATAGATGCCGTCATCAGTAAACACCAGTGCCAGAAATCTCAATGATTAAAATGTTATGTTTTGATGATATTTAAACGTATATTTAATTATCTTTTCAGTTTGTGTGTTGTTTTAATCCTCCTTCTACTTACACACATTGGGAATACTAATTATTGTTCTTGTTGATAGTGTATCATCCTCATGAAAATTTGCCTTTTTAGTAGGATAGGATAGATGATAGCTTATAGAAGTCATGCAACCATTACCATACCGATATACGCTCTTATGGGTGGTGGGTCGCTAAACATATTTTTACTTAAAGGCCGGTCGCGTACCAGTAAATGTTGGGAGCTGCTGCTTTATAGGATATTTCATCCAAACTATTGCAAAATTGTAGATAGTTTTTCAGGTTATTATATCTTACATTCAGAGTAAGTGATTAAAAAACAATTTGAGCACAATTTTGAAAGAACTTAAGCACGTAAAACTAAAGTTTTTATTCATTTAAAAAACAAAATGTAAACATTTCTAAATTTATCCTATAAACAATAAAGAAAAAAATCATGCGTCACGCATAGATTATGAAACACTTTCCAATACATGCAGAATAAAACTGCACCTTTTAAAAAATTAAATATTACGTCTAATTCAACCCTATGGAAACGCATAACACATTTCAAAACCCAATTTCAGCTGTTCCCGTCCACAATTGGAAAAGTATCCAAATTTTTTCAGCAGCCTTGTATGGGATATATACATTTGAATCTATTAACTACATGCCTGTCAAAATTTAGTTCACTTAAGAGATACATGTACTTCAGTTGAAAATTTACCTTCAGCATTTTCCTCTAATAAGGAGAACGGTACGTGAATACTTTTGTGCAGCCTTGTATTTGAGGTATAGAATTTATATATAAAGACTCAGATGCAAAAAATTCAATAAATTTAAAAGCGCATCCCGAATTTTAAACCGTACACTCCAGCAATTATTTCTCAAAGACAGTACTGTACTGTAACCCATTTCTTTTGTGTGTCCCTGTAAATGAATAAAAAATGCTATGAATGCCCTGTTCTAACGTGATCGTAGTGGAATTCAGTGATTTATATCAGTTTCAATACATTTGAAATAGCGTAATGACATTAAAATACTCTGCAAACGATTTTTCTCCATATACCATAATGTAATGGGATACTTTTGAGTGCCCCTGTAATTGAACTATTAATTCTACATACTTCATATACAATACCAAACATGTTTGGTCGACCCTAAATAACCTTTATCAATTTCATGAAAATCCGAGTATAATTACGGGAGTTAGAGCGTGGACAGACGGCCATACGGACAGACGGACAGACAAACCGAAGTCATAAACACTTTTCAACTATGTTGCAAAGTGTTAAAAAAGGTGTTCACAGCCATAGTAGAAAGCCATAGTAGTTTGAAAAGCTTAGACTTAAATTTTGAGTTCAAAATCTGAATCGTTGGGAGTGGTTAAGTAGCGCAAATTGAACTGTGTTCATGTGTTGAAATTTGAACCCCCCTCCTGAACACAGTTCAGTTTGCGCTACTTAACTACTCCCAACGATTCAGATTTTGAGCTCAAAATTTAAGTCTAAACTTTCGAAAGCATGTAATGAGATACAAAAATAACGGTAAAAAATAGTTGTTCGTTACTTCAAAGTCTAAAGCGCCCTTTATCGGTATTTTTTAAACTTTATCTTTAAAATTTATTTTCAAGGCAATACTGACATAAAGAATAGTTTTAGTGAAATCCGCAAACGAATTGACCAATTTTTCCGTTTTTTATAATCATTTGAAATTTTAACTCCTGAACACAGTTCAGTTTGTGCTACTTAACCCACTCCCAACGATTCAGATTTTGAGCTCAAAATTTAAATTTAAATCTAAGCTTTTGAAAGCATGTAATGAGATACAAAAAAAAAAAAAAAACGGTAAAAAATAGTTGTTGGTTACTCCAAAGTCTAAAGCGCCCTCTATCGGCATTTTTTGAACTGTATCTTTAAAATTTATTTTCAAGAAAATACTGACATAAAGAATAGTTTTAGTGAAAACCGCAAACGAATCGACCAATATTTCCGTTTTTTATAATCATTTGAAAATTTGGACCCTAAACTTTAAAGGCGCCTATCTCCTTCGGAAGACGTTTGGGACCCTTAGTTTCCTATTTAATATTATGTGTCTTGATGTGTACTATCATCCCTTAAAGTTTTGCCCAAGAGTTTAGATATACCCTGTATAGGAGGATATACAGAGGGGTGGAAACGTAGGTATACTTTGAGTAGTTGTACGTTATGTATTGATGATAATGAAGGTAAATTACACATATCGTTTCAGACTGGATGATTTAAATATTCGCCAGAAGATTTCCCTTCCTAAAAGATTACAAAGATCTTAAAATACAGTAGAATCCCGCTAATCCGAACTAATTGGGACCGGTGCCAGTTCGGATTACAAAAAATTCGTATTACCCGAAATTCTGATAAAAATAGAAAAGAAAAATATGCGTGCTATAGAAAATGTAAGTTATAAGCATTCAGTAGTATAGTAAACATCCTGTAATGGACTTTCGGAAAAAATAGTATTCCTGTTTAATCACTCCCGATGTTTATAATAATCCAATGGAACTTCAGAATGAGGATTTGCATAACAACCGGTTCAAGATCGCGAATCTATAAATAGCTCAATCACCACGTAGACGAGGGGTGTAGAAAAAAACATTTCTGTAGATAATTTGCGAAATCAAACCGTTGAAGGGAAAAATAAATTTTTATCATCTGAATTAAATACTTTTTGAATTTTAGAAAATAATTTTATAGTGACTGGCAAAGAAACAGATATTCGAGATTTTTTTAAGATGGCTTCTACGAGTAGACCTACAGTGCACGTTTTCATTTTATATTCGTGTACATAGGATCTACTTTTAAAATATTGAGTATTTTTTTATTCTGTTTTTTTTTTTTAATCTGTTCAAATATAATTTTCGAAAATAAAATAAGTTCGGATTAATCGGAATTAAGGATCACCGGTGTTTGGATTAGCGGGGTTCTACTGTATACCAAACGCTGCTTTTCAGCATAGTCATTGTTAATCTGCGTTTCGGGAGGTATATTTAACAACAACTATTGCGAAATTAAGCGCTCCGTGGATGCTACAGTATATTAGTGTCTTTTAAAGAGAATAGCTCCTAGTTGATATTTAAAACACCCGTCCTCAAAAGATTAAATGGTTTGACATAATGATTTTTAACACTTTTTGTGACTCAACGACTCCGATTTGAAAAATATTTACTCAGACGTTAGAATACATCATTTTAACTATGTAAAAAATAAAAAAAAAAATTTAGAACATAAAACTGAAAAAAATATTGATTAAAAGGCACTTTTTTCTTACCTACAAAAAACAGAAAATTACACACTTCTCATAAATAGTGTCCATTTTATAATACAGAATTTTAAAGTATACAAAATTACCTTTAAAAAAATCTATTTTTCGCCTTCTTCAGCTTTTATAATTTGACAAAATTTACGAAGTTAATTTTAGCAATACCAAAGTGAAATTGCTTAAACCTTTAGGAGAGCGGTGTCCACAAAAAAAAAAAAAAAAAAAAAAAACACCTAATTCCAAAACTGACAAACGGCACCAAGAATATCTAATTAAAATTTCCCGTTGATAAAGTACGGGAAAACAAGCATGCTTTTATTAGGTAGCTTTCTTTACAAAAAAGCTACCTATTGCAGCCGTTCGGAGGAAAGCGATTTCAAAAAATTTTGGTATATTTTCATCGATCATGACCCCCAGACCCCGAAACCACCCTCCGTTCAAAATTGATATATATATATATAACCATTAATTAAACATAACCTTCCACCGTCAATTATTATGAATTAAAGCTATAAGTATTTAAAAAAAAAAAAAATTAATACATGAAAATTCAGATAAAATCATAACTAGAAAGTTAAAAAACATTAAATAAATCGTTGCAATGATAGGAATGAAAAAATTAATGGAATCCTAAAATAGGCATCAGATAACTGCATGGTAGAAATCATATTGATAATACACATAGATAGTGCGCTAATTGCAGCAATGATCTAAGCGTATAATATTTAAAAGATTGCTAAATAATTTAGCGACCTGGGAATATATATAAATATATATAAGATACCATAAGGAAAAAATACATCAAAATGAATTGTTGACATTCAAAATGAAAAGATATTTAAAAATATCGTAAAAAGCATACATTCATAAATACTTGCGCAAATGCATCATAGTAATTTGAATGCTAATATATAACCATTAATTAAACATAACCTTCCACCGTCAATTATTATGAATTAAAGCTATAAGTATTAGAAAAAAAAAAATTAATACATGAAAATTCAGATAAAATCATAACTAGAAAGTTAAAAAAGTCCTTCCGGCCAGTGCCGGGAGGAAGAGGTAGCTTTCATAATCCTTATTTAAAAAAAGCCAACTTATATCATGCAAACACACGAAGCTCAATTTAGTGGAAACCGAATATAGGAGATTCAATACTAATTTTTATCAATATAATGAATGAGAATTTCGCGAAATTAGTCAGCTTTATTCAAGCTGCTTTTCTTTAAAGTAACTTATATTTGGCTGCCAAATTCGGCAATTTCTAAAAGTGCCTGTCATTTTAAGACAACATGCTGGATGAGGCTAAGCAGTGAACTTGGTCGAGACCTTAGTAATTGCTGTGCACATGCTCACTCACATCGGAATCGGTTAATATATAGGAGTGCTGTCGCATGCAAACAATCAGATTTTTCAAAATGTCACCCACAATAGAAATTGAAACTGCTATATCTGAGCCATTTTTTAAGGTAAAGACAAACAAAAAATGCTCCTGAATCCTTATATCAAGATAAAATACTTAAGAAAGAAACCTTTTTCAATTTCTAATTTTTTTGCACCTCACTTTAAATATATATATATTTTTTAATTTAATGGCCGCCATTTTGAAACAAGATGGCTGATGAATCTGGCCAGCGAACTTGGTCGAGGTGTTGATGTATACTATCCACATGAATTCTTACATCGAAATAGGCGAATAAGTGTGTTATCGCGTGACAAATATAAGATCGTTTCAAAATGTTAGCCATGCTAGAAATTCAAAGTGCTGTAAATCAACCATTTTTTAAGATATCAACAAAAGAACAAATTTTCAGAAACAAAAACTGCTCCGGAATCTTTGTATCAAGGCCAAACACATAAAAAAAATCTTTTTCATTTTACAATTTTTTAATACCTCATTTTGAATTTTAAATTTATTTTTTTTAAATGGCAACCCTTTTGAAACAAGATGGCGAATGAAGCTGGCCAGCGAACTCGGTCGAGACATTGGTATGTACTATGTACAGACCAAGTTACATCCAAATAGGTTCATAAATACGCCTGTTATCGCGTGACAAATATCAGGTCGTTTTAATATGTCAGCCACAAGAGAAATTCAAAATGCTATTACTCAGCTATTTTTTTTTTTAGATATAGACGAAAGAAAAACTGTTCCGGAATCTTTGTTTTAAGGTCAAACACATACAAAAAAAAATCTTTTTCATTTTCCAATTTTTTGGTATCTCATTTAAATTTTTTTATTTTTTTATTTTTTTAAATGGCCGCCATTTTGAAACAAGATGGCGGATGAAGCTGGCCAACGAACTCGGTCGAGATATTTGTATGTACTATGTACACACCGAATTACATCCAAATCGGTTTATAAATACGCCTTTTATCGCGTGACAAATTTCAGGACGTTTCAAAATGTCAGCCACGCTAGAAATTCAAAATGCTATAACTCAGCCATTTTTTAAGATATAGACGAAACAAAAACTGCTCCGAAATCTTTGTATAAAGATCAAATACATAAGAAAAAAATATTTTTCCATTTTCAATTTTTTGGTACCACATTTCAAATTTTAAATTTAAAAAAAAAATTTAAATGGCCGCCATTTTGAAACAAAATGGCGGATGAAGCTGGCCAACGAACTCGGTCGAGAGATTGGTATGTACTATATACACACCGAATTACATCCAAATCGGTTCATAAATACGCCTTTTATCGCGTGACAAAATTCAGGACGTTTCAAAATGTCAGCCACGCTAGAAATTCAAAATGCTATAACTCAGCCATTTTTTAAGATATAGACGAAACAAAAACTGCTCCGGAATCTTTGTATAAAGGTCAAATACATAAGAAAAAAATATTTTTCCATTTTTAATTTTTTGGTACCACATTTCGAGTTTTAAATTTTTTTAAAAATTTTAAATGGCCGCCATTTTGAAACAAAACGGCGGATGAAGCTGGCCAACGAACTCGGTCGAGACATTGGTATGTACTATATACACACCGAATTACATCGAAATCGGTTCATAATTACGGGAGTTACAGTGTGACATAGGTCAGATATATATATATATATATATATATATATATCAATTTTGAACGGAGGGTGGTTTCGGGGTCTGGGGGTCACGATCGGTGAAAATATACCAAAATTTTTTGAAATCGCTTTCCTCCGAACGGCTGCAATAGGTAGCTTTTTTGTAAAGAAAGCTACCTAAAACATTAAATAAATCGTTGCAATGATAGGAATGAAAAAATTAATGGAATCCTAAAATAGGTATCAGATAACTACATGGTAGAAATCATATTCATAATACACATAGATAGTGCGCTAATTGCAGCAATGATCTAAGCGTATAATATTTAAAAGATTGCTAAATAATTTAGCGACCTGGGAATATATATAAATATATATAAGATACCATAAGGAAAAAATACATCAAAATGAATTGTTGACATTCAAAATGAAAAGATATTTAAAAATATCGTAAAAAGCATACATTCATAATTACTTGCGCAAATGCATCATAGTAATTTGAATGCTAATATATAACCATTAATTAAACATAACGTTCCACCGTCAATTATTATGAATTAAAGCTATAAGTATTAAAAAAAAAAAAATTAATACATGAAAATTCAGATAAAATCATAACTAGAAAGTTAAAAAACATTAAATAAATCGTTGCAATGATAGGAATGAAAAAATTAATGGAATCCTAAAATAGGTATCAGATAACTACATGGTAGAAATCATATTGATAATATATATATATATATATATGACCTATGTCACACTGTAACTCCCGTAATTATGAACCGATTTCGATGTAATTCGGTGTGTACATAGTACATACCAATGTCTCAACCGAGTTCGTTGGCCAGCTTCATCTGCCGTTTTGTTTCAAAATGGCGGCCATTTAAAATTTTTAAAAAGATTTAAAACTTGAAATGTGGTACCAAAAAATTAAAAATGGAAAAATATTTTTTTCTTATGTAATTGACCTTTATACAAAGATTCCGGAGCAGTTTTTGTTTCGTCTATATCTTAAAAAATGGCTGAGTTATAGCATTTTGAATTTCTAGCGTGGCTGACATTTTGAAACGTCCTGAAATTTGTCACGCGATAAAAGGCGTATTTATAAACCGATTTGGATGTAATTCGGTGTGTACATAGTACATATCAATCTCTCGACCGAGTTCGTTGGCCAGCTTCATCCGCCATTTTGTTTCAAAATGGCGGCCATTTAAAATTTTTTTAAAAATTTAAAATTTGAAATGTGGTACCAAAAAATTGAAAATGGAAAAATATTTTTTTCTTATGTACTTGACCTTTATACAAAGATTTCGGAGCAGTTTTTATTTCGTCTATATCTTAAAAAATGGCTGAGTTATAGCATTTTGAATTTCTAGCGTGGCTGACATTTTGAAACGTCCTGAATTTTGTCACGCGATAAAAGGCGTATTTATGAACCGATTTGGATGTAACTTCGTTTATACATAGTACATACCAATGTATCGACCGGGTTCGTTGGCAAGCTTCACCCGCCATCTTGTTTAAAAATGGTGGCCATTTAAATTTTTAAGAAAAATTTAAATTTGAAATGTGGTACTAAAAATTGAAAATTGAAAAAATATTTTCTTCTTATGTGTTTGACCTTGATAAAAAGATTCGGGAGCAGTTTTTGTTTCGTCTATATCTTAAGAAATGGCTGAGTTATAGCATTTTGAATTTCTAGCGTGGCTGACATTTTGAATCGTCCTGATTTTTCTCACGTAATAACAGGCGTATTTATGAACCGACTTGGATGTACCTTGATGTGTACATAGTACATACAAATATCTCGACCGAGTTCGTTGGCCAGCTTCATCCGCCATCTTGTTTCAAAATGGCGTCCATTTAAAAAAATTAAAAAATAAAAAAATTTAAATGAGATACCAAAAAATTGGAAAATGAAAAAGATTTTTTTTGTATGTGTTTGACCTTAATACAAAGATTCCGGAACAGTTTTTCTTTCGTCTATATCTAAAAAAAAATGGCTGAGTAATAGCATTTTGAATTTCTCTTGTGGCTGACATTTTAAAACGAACTGATTTTTGTCACGCGATAACAGGCGTATTTATGAACCTATTTGGATGTAACTTGGTCTGTACATAGTACATACCAATGTCTCGACCGAGTTCTATGGCCAGCTTCATTCGCCATCTTGTTTCAAAAGGGTTGCCATTAAAAAAAAAATTAAATTTAAAATTCAAAATGAGGTATTAAAAAATTGGAAAATGAAAAAGATTTTTTTTATGTGTTTGGCCTTGATACAAAGATTCCGGAGCAGTTTTTGTTTCTGAAAATTTGTTCTTTTGTTGATATCTTAAAAAATGGTTGTTTTATAGCACTTTGAATTTCTAGCATGGCTAACATTTTGAAACGATCTTGTATTTGTCACGCGATAACACACGTATTCGCCTATTTCGATGTAAGAAGGCATGTGGATAGTATACATCAACAACTCGACCAAGTTCGCTGGCCAGATTCATCAGCCATCTTGTTTCAAAATGGCGGCCATTAAATTAAAAAATATATATATATATTTAAAGTGAGGTGCAAAAAAATTAGAAATTGAAAAAGGTTTCTTTCTTAAGTATTTGATCTTGATATAAGGATTCAGAAGCATTTTTTGTTTGTCTTTACCTTAAAAAATGGCTCAGATATTCAATTTCTATTGTGGGTGACATTTTGAAAAATCTGATTTTTTGCATGCGACAGCACTCCTATATATTAACCGATTCCGATGTGAGTGAGCATGTGCACAGCAATTACTAAGGTCTCGACCAAGTTCACTGCTTAGCCTCATCCACCGTGTTGTCTTAAAATGACAGGCACTTTAAGAAATTGCCGAATTTGGCAGCCAAATATAAGTTACTTTAAAGAAAAGCAGCTTGGATAAAGCTGACTAATTTCGCGAAATTCTCATTCATTATATTGATAAAAATTAGTATTGAATCTCCTATATTCGGTTTCCACTAAATTGAGCTTCGTGTGTTTGCATGATATAAGTTGGCTTTTTTTAAATAAGGATTATGAAAGCTACCTCTTCCTCCCGGCACTGGCCGGAAGGACTTTTTTCTAATAAACTCGTTTGTGAATTCTGGTGTCAGTGCATCATTTCATCATTTTACACTTACTCCGCGTTTAGGTTAAGGGTTAAATGATTAAAAAAACTTTGACATGAAAAATTAACTCAGTATCCCGTCTGTTGAGAGTTCTATGATCGATTTATATTAAATGCTGTTCTGTGAGATAGGAGTGATAAATAAAATCGTGTTTTAAAGTTTACTGTGCAAGTAACATTGACTTTTGTGTATGTTGCAGATCTGCAACAAAGGGTTAATGCTGTTTAGCCGTTTAGCTTTTTAAACGCCACCCATCAACATACCTTTTACTTTGTTTTATATGCAATTGCTCGTATTTTATTAGGTGGTACGAGTTTTATGATATTTAGTTTTATAAATGTTCATTAAACATGGTGATTTCATTTAATGGTCTTAATACTATTTATCGTCACCATATATTTTTTGTGTTTCGTTTTTACTGTTTTAATTCTCATTTCTATGCCAAGATTTTAAAAAACTTTATTTTTAAATTTGAATAATGTTCTCTTCTAACTCTTTTTTGACGCAGCATTCGTTAATAGCCGCATCCTTGTTCAGCAAAACCCCGATCTATCAACACATCATCTGTCAAATGAAAAAAGTGTCCAACCTCTCCGAAAGTTTTTGACTCGCAGTTTGACGGAAATCGTAGCATGAATTAATGTTCATAAATGCTTCTGTTATGAAATTTTCATTTCGTATGCTTGCATCAAACTTGTCCCTTATGCAATAAATTACACAAGCTTGTCATGATTGTGCTTTTTAACATTTGATAATTGATATTTATGCATTTTTTTTTTTTTACGATGAATCCAAAAATGACCTTCATTTTTAGCTATCATATCAGGATTTTTCCCAAATCGTAAATTTCAAAGTCAAAAAGCAAAAAAAAAAAAAAAAAAAAAAAAAAAAAAAAAATACCGAAAGATATCCAAAGAAACTTCCACACATGGCATAAAATTGTAAGGATTTTAAATGCACAATATATTACATGTTTACTGTAAAAATGCATAGAATAAGCCAAAAAATGAATAAATTATTATGAAAAAAAGTATTACGTCTATTTTATAGTATCAAATTTTCGCAATATTTAGACTTTTTAAAAATTTAAAAAATTGTGATTTCCGAAAATTCTGACGTGACGGCAAAAAATAAACCTCATTTTCGGATTCAGCGCTAAAAAATACATAAAAATCAATTATCAAAAGTTATAAAACATAACCATCACATCTATAGTATCAGATTTTATAGTATTAGATTTTTGGTATTTTTTGACATTTTAACTTTTGAGTTTTACAATTTGCGAAAAATCCTTGACGTGATGGTTAAAAATGGAGGTTATTTTCGGATTCAGTAATGAAAAAAAAAAAAAAAAGAAAGAAAACAATTATCAAAAGTTAAAAAACGTATCCATCACATCTATTTTATAGTATCAGATTTTCGCTATTTTTTTTTTTTTTTTTTTTTTACTTTTTAACTTTGAAATTTACGGTTTGCGAAAAATCCTGACATGATAGTCAAAAATGAAGGTATAACTTTCGGATTAAGTGCTACAAAATACATAATAATCAATTATCAAAAGCAAAAAAAAAATGACCCAATCAAAATTTTGCAGGCTTGTGTTATCAGTCGTGCATGTAAGAGGGGGTGGGGGGGGGGGGCTATTAAATGCTTTTAGTCAATGCTGTTGTCAATGCTGTTCCTACGGTTCGGGATCTTTGTTCGGCATGTTACCTTTTCAACAAGTTTTCAAAATCTTCTTTATCTCATCTGCATGTAAATTCACCGCAATCTATTACACTACCTTATAGATAGATAAAATAACGATTTACGCACAAGAACATTCCTAGGTATTGCAGACTAGCTTCGGTAAAATTAAGCGTACTGTCACCAGTGCCCAAATAATTTAATTTACAATATACCTGTAAAGAAAGGATTAAATTAACAAAGGAAAGTGTTCTAAATAATTACTGTATAGAGGAGACCGGCGGAATGGCGCCACCCGCTTAGTTTAAAAACTAACGAGAGTTTGAGATTGTGAATGCGCTTGCACTATATCGGCCAACAATAGAAACAGTGTCTAGAGTAAGGACGATTTTGTTGTACGTCGTTCGTTTGTTATAGTGAGAAATTTAGATTTCATCTACACTGCAAATAAAAGCGTCTTAAATTAAGATACATATGTGACTGAAAAAGAATTTCAGACACTTAAGTGTCTGAATCTGAAAATTCAGTCACAATAGATGTCTTAATTTAAAACACCTAAGTGTCTTACTATGATCATAGTGTACACGAACTGATAAAAGTGTCTAAAAAATCTGCAAGTGTCTAATTTTAAGACACTTTGTAACTCCGCTCCGCATTCACCAGGGGGCACTCTCAGTTGCGCATGCGTCTTCCTTTCGAACTCGATGTTCGTTTGTAATTCAAACTGAATGCTTGTTTTTATGTACGCGTACAATTTAACTAATAATTTATTTTGACTTGATTGTTTTTTGCGGAATGTGAAGTTCCGGGATTTAATTTCTATCGACATAGTGGTACTCCGTATTAATATTTATCTATAAAACTAATACAGTGTTCTTCATCTCGTCAAATTTGTAAAGAGAACTGTTTTCTGGCGGGCTATGTTTTCAGGATGGAAATTTTCCATTCTTTTAACAGAGCTAGTCGGATGTGCAAGAGGATTTTATTTTTTAAATATCCAAGTCTGCCTAACTAACGGATACTAACGTAGCCTCCAATCCGGACGTCCTCTGGGCGAATGTGCTTTTGGAATAATCAGACCTTTCCCCAGGTAAGTGTGGTCTTAACTATGTATTTAAAACTCTCTGTGATTGTTTTCTCTTTAAATGAAGACCTCACACGAGTCTATAGCTTTATTAGTTCCTGAGTTATGCCAAAATATGTTCAAAGCATTTTGCCTATGGTATTTCCATGTTAAAATTTTATTTTGCTAATATTTAAATTTCTACTCTTCAAATCATCTGCAATCATATTTCTGTATTATTTTCTATCCAATGTTATCTTTAAAATAAATTTTGGTGTCTCTGCATGGTGTATATTAGCGGTTAATGAATTTATTAATTTTACACCTTCCTAAGCCTTTTCTTATGTAGCCATTACTTTAAAAATCGCAGTGACATCGCCTGTTGATTGGCTCATACTTCTTAATTACCATCAAGACTACCTTAATAGTATTTTTTGGTGTAATTATTACTCTGAAGCACCCTTTTTAATTATTTATTTACGTATACAATATTTTTATAAGCATTTAATGCGGCAGCATTTGTAATGTTTACATCGATTTTTACATTTCTTCTGATAGATTTATTATGTGTTATGTACTGGAATTCAAAAGCATTTATAGTAAACATTCCTGTTAATAGCTGCTTTTATTTATTATTTATGCTTTTCTTGTCTAATGAAGTTTTCTTCTGCCTCATAGTGTGTACATCATAAATTTTAAAAAAGAATATAGTTCGAACATCCTTCCATTCATTGATTCCCCCATATATTTAATACAGCGAATTACTTGTGTTCATTTATTTATTTTAAAATGTTTTGACTGATAAAACTCATTAAATCCGGTCATTCTAATTAAAAGAATTCCCTTTGCTATAATTTTAGTGTTTCCGCGTATTTTAGAAATATCCCATTTGCCATACTGAAAATAGTCAACATATAATCTTTTTATGATTCATAAGTCAAAACCACAGCTTCATGATTTGACTGTTTGAACGGAAATTGACGTCACTAATGTAGACGTTGAATCAGAAAAAAATTTGTTGATGTCAACAAAGATTTAGAAAAAGGATCTCGCGTTATCTGTAGTCACTTTGTTAAATTTTAATGATTATTTTTAGATTCTTAAATTCATGTAATCATGTACCGTTAACGTAATTGTAAGAATGCGGTAAAAATATACAGATATATTTCATTTGAAATAATTATATAATATTGATTTTTTGATTACTTTTAGTTAAAGAGTAATTTGAAATTAAAAATTAATACAGAGTAAAGAGGTAGATTTTTATAAAATATTTATTTGCATATAGCTAGATTTTGCACTTAAAACTGACACGTACATTTATCGAATCATAATACAGGGTTGGACTTTTTCCAGAAGGAGGGCCTGATTAAAGCATGGGCAGACCCTCCCTCCCCCCCCCCCCCAAGATTTTACGTGCTCCAAATTCGATATGGATTTTTTTTAAAGCTTATATTTTAAATGTGTTTCAACATTCTATTGATTATAATCAGCATTTTGAACTTTAAAAGTAGAATTAGATTAAAAACTAAATAAAAAAATAAATACAGTAAAAACTCTCAATCGCGGCCACCTCGCGAATTGAACGCGTTTTGGAACGTAGAATTTGCCTGCTATTCGATTGTGTTCGCTTTTATGAGGTAAAAAAAAATGTATTTATCTTGAAAAAGGTCAGTGTTCGCTGAAGAAAATTGTCCTATGAAAGTTTTGTTGTAAAATCTCCATAACGGACACTCCTACATAGAGGACACAACTATTTAAGAAGAACATTTTTTATTAACAACATGCACATATTTTATATTTTTTTACCTCAGAAAAACAGACACTTCCGAATGGCGAACAAATTCCACGGTTCTAAGGTGCCTACTATTGAGAGGTTTTACTGTATTGTGATAAATATTTTAATTTTTAATCTTATTCTACTCTATAAATTCAAAATATTGATTATAATCAGTACAAAGTCGAAAAAGATTTCAATTATCAGCTTTATGAAAATTGCATACCATATTTTGGAGCCCCTAAAATTAGGCTGTGTGTGTGTGGGGGGGGGGAGAGTAGGGCAGAATAATGGCCATATACTTTTCCAGGATCAACGTGGTCAAACATGGCTACGTATAATGCTTTAAAAAAATGGCTGCGATTCAGACGTTTGAAGTGTCTAAAATTCAGACGCAAAAAGTGTCTGAAAAAATTCAGACATTTTAAAATGTCTGAAAATTGAACACTCCGTTTCAGACACTTAAGTGTCTGAATTTAAGACATTTCGATTTAGAGTGTAGTTGCTTCTTATTTTGGAGCTTCAAATAAGTAGAGGTAAATACTTTTTATTGTAACATTAGGTACTTAAGATAATATTACACGTAATCTACATGCATTCGCCGACATTTTGATGCAATTTGTTGAGCAAGTTCGGTTCTTCTTTCGGCTTTGCTGGGGGATTTCCGCTATATTGTCCTCTCGGGATAATGCAGCCAGCATGACAAAGTGTGAATTTTGCAATTTGAGTTAAATTGTAAGCTTATCACATTAATAAATCTAGCTTATGGAACATCGTAATTATTCATTATTCTGCTAATTACATTGCTTTCTAAATATTTTCAGTAGGTTATGTGTTTCCTAGTATCCATTTTATGTATTTACAAAGAAAAAATTATATATTTTCAAGAGAAAGAATATGAACAATTGTACTTGCTAAGATGGATATCTGTTTAAAGCGGAATCTATTTCGATTCCTTTCGGTTCGGTTTTCAAGGTTTTAATGAATCAATATTTGACAAAGTTGATTACGTAGTTCAGTATTACGTATTTAATGCGTCCATACTTAAAATTTTCAAAATCCGGCTATTAGAGATTTATTAAAATTCTCTAGGTAATTTTTTTAAAAGGGGGGGGGGCAAAATCCATGTTTGCCACGGGTGCAAAAAAGGCTAGTTTTAGTCCTGAAACACATAATTTACTGCTACAAATATATAGAGGTTGGCATACACGATTAAATCCGTGGGAAACATTTGAATAATCGGGGTAGAACTACGTTTTTCAGGGTTGTTAAGAAAATTGAAAAAATGTCCTATTTTTAAAATGGCGTACTGCGCTTGCTATTGAGTGTATAAAAAAATTGTAAGCATGAAAGTTGTATAGAATTTAATCCTCTTTAATATTGACAAATAATATGCAACAGCATGAGATATTTCAAAAAACTCAAGTTTTGAGATATTTCAAAAAACTCAAAAAAAGTCCCAAAATTTTGCTGTCTTTTGGCCACAGAAAATTTAGCCTTAAGAAATTTTGTTGGAAAACTTGGTTTTTCCATGTTGGCATCATTATAAACAATTAAAAAAATAGAATCCTCTACCCGACTCTTTTGCAAGGTAACACCCTTTTTTTTTTGGTATATCTCCCCTGGACTATAGAGATAATCGGGGTATTTTTAGGCAAAAAGTAAAACTTCTTTAAAAGTTTTATTGCGTATAGATCAATTTTATTTTATTTATATTATTAATGCTACATAAATTATGTTCACTCCATTCAAACTGAATGCATATTTATTAAATGTTTTTTGTAAATACAGAAAAAATAAAATAAAAACATATCTAAAAGTCAACCTGGCAATTGCAGTAATTCTTAGCAATAGAAGAGGTATTATCAGACACTGAATTTCTATGTTATACTGATATAATGCATTTTTTATGTACACTTGTAATGTATAATAAAATAAGTTAATTATATATATATATATATACTATATGGCCATTAATGACCGGCAACTTTCAATTTTAGACATTTTGTCGAATATTTAAAAATATACTTGTCAGATTCTTCTGGAATTTTAGGATTAAAAAGAACAGGTTTGACTTCATATTTATCAATGTCGATTTCATAAGGCGGACAATTAGGGGGGGGGGGCAACAAAAACGAAAAATAAGTGGGGTCTCACGTTATTTTCAGAAGAAAATAATGACAAAAGTTACAAAAAGGGAGGGCAATAATCAGGCTTTTCCCCTAGAAGGAGAAAGTGATAAGGGATGTTCCATTTCCTGATAGGGGAAAAACATATGAAAGCGAAAGAGAAACGGGATAAATCATTTTCTGATAGGGAAAAAGCCTGATATTGACACTGCCTTTTTGTAACTTTTGTCGTTTTTTTTCTGAAAATACCACGAGGCCCCACTTATTTTTCTTTTCCATTTTTTGTATATATGTTCAACTACTACCTGATATATTTTGTTTTATTCAACTGTGATGCTGTTTTGAGATAGGACTAAATAAAAGTTGTAGATTTTGAAACTTTTGAATAGTTAACAGATTATATCTGCTAACAGCATCGATATCCCGGTAAAGTTCTCTATTACGTAGCTTGTCCTAATAGTGAACTTTCATATTCTATAAGAAAAATTTTGAGGTACTATTGCTTAACTAAGAAAAATAGTGCAGAAAACGGACAAAAACGTCATTTTGATTGCATTTTGTGGCAACATAACAATGAAAATTAACAATGTCCCACGGAACCAAGTATATTTTACTAAGCATGTAGTGTTTGTTATACTAACAGTTTATGAAAAAAGAATTTTGGGATGTTGTTGCTTTCCAGAGATATAGCAATCCAAACATACTGGCATTTCAAGTTTCATCAAAAAAGGGGTTCATGATCTTGAACTTTGACATTTTCTTCAGGAAACAGGAATTATTTTCAGGTCTTCAAAATTGCACAATATTCATTAAATATGATCTACTTCAACATAAAAAAATATCAAGCCATTAAAATATACAACTATCAAAATATCACTTTTTTGTCTGAATTTCAAAATAATGGCTCTTAAAAATGAAGACTGTCTGTAAAACTAGTATATCTATTAATGAAATTCAAAGGTATATTATTTTTATAATACAAAATGCTGGTTAAATTAAAAAGTTCTTTAAAAAATAAATTTTTATTCGAACAGAATTTATAGTAGCGAAAAATCTGACCTATTATAATATTGACATAAACGCGCTTATGGATATTTGAACTCCAATTAACTAATTGGTTAACTTCAAAATTAAAGTTATCCCGTTTATTGTACATTGAAATGTGTATACCATTTGAAATGTTTATTTTCAAATAAAGATAATCAGCAGCACTATTATTTTCATTTTTTTTTCAAGACTAGCATATGAGGATAAATGTTACATGATATCCCCAAAAAATCGCGATCACAGTTCAAAATTAAAAGGTAAATTTATTTTTTGGTAAAATTTTAGTTTGCAAACACTTTGTAAAGAAAAGGTGGTTTGTATCCACACCAGTTTACTTTATATGCAAAATTATACCAAAAAATATTCTGAAAAATATGAAGGAAATTTTGAAGAACGCACAAAGAGTAATAAAGTTTTCGTATTTGAACTACGATTATAAACTAATAACACATTATTTGTACCATATTTATAATGTGTTATTACAGCAACCAAAAAGCCCCTGCTTTCAATATTTCAAGAGAAAAATCTTTCTGCGATTTGATTTAAACTTTTGTTTATTAAACAAACAAAACTTTCATCTTAATGTAAGACGAAATAGTGAGGAAATATTTATATTCTTTTAGTTACTTTGTACATCTGTCTATAATTGTCAGGAGAAATATTGCAGCAGTAGCCGTAAGATATTTGTAATTGTAGTACATACATGTTACTCTAGCGGATATTAGAAATAGATTTTATATGTAGAAGGTTTACTAAGATACTAGAGAAGAATAGACTCTTTATTAAGATATAACTATTAGCAATCGCCATATAAGCTATAATAAATCGCATCAAAGATTGTGTTATTACTTGGAGTACAAGAACATGCCGAGTTTGCGTAAACTTATTTGTATCAGATATTGAGCACTTAGTCTCTAATTTGAGCTTAATGATAAAGGAGGCTAAAGAAATCTTATAAACGCACATAGATCCGATAGGGAAAAAAATAGCAAAATGAATAACGAAATTAACTAACGAGAAGCATATAGAAATAATCGTTATACGTTTTTAACTTGAAGTGTAAGAATAGCGCAGACTCTTGAAAATTATTTGAATGATACAAGATGTATGAACAATACCAACAATTTATCAGTTCGTTTTATTAATACACATTTCTGGTTATTTAAATGTACGATCGCCCAAATATTGTACATTTTTAGCTTTTATAGCTGATGCTAGGATGAAATTAGACATGTTTTTAGGAATCTATAGTAATTTTGACCTCATGACTCTATCATAGATTCAGAAACATATGTATAATATTTTTTTATTTTATGACTGTGTTTTGAATGTTATTTATTAAAAGTATAAGTTTCATCTTCCATCTTTCCTTTTCTATTTTTACTTTTCCTCATTTATACATGGTATTTTATGTTGTCTATATTATGGCTTTATATAAATATATATATATACCTTCTTCTTTACCTCTACGGAGCTAACTTACGCACAACACAGTCACTGCCACAAACATCAAACTGAAAACATTTCTGTAAAAGATCATTAAACATCGAAAACAATATTGAATCGGATATGGCACCATCTATTGGTAGGCTATAATATTATAGTGTGTCTCATAAGTATATGGACAAGCGATTTTTTGAAATAGCAGCTCAAAATATGAAGCCATAATCACGAAAAAAATAATAAGCATATAGAATCATAATATATGTTTGTTACAACAACGAAATTCAGTATAGGTTTTACAGAATTTTTGTAAAAAAATTAAATTCAAAATAAGCTGTCCCAAAAATATATGGACAATGAAGAGAATTGCTTTTATTTCCACCGTATCAAAAAAAATCTGCATTTTCGGCGTTCTGTACATGTGAAGTACCCACTGCAAAATATAAAATCACTGCTCATACTTCAATTATCGAATAGTGGGAAAATGTCTCGCAACGTTCAATTCTCTGCTGCTGATATAGCTAAAATTTGGCGTTTAAAGACTCAAATGTTAAAATTTCTGATATTGCTAAACAAATAAAGAGTAACAGATCCGGAATTTATGAAATTTTATCAAAAAGTGACAATGCGATTGCAAAACAACGTTCAGGTCGACCAAAAAAAGCAACTCTATACGACAAGACAGATAGTTTTTTTCGAGCAGTTTCAACCCAAAAAAAGTTTGTTCGTGAAATTTCGAAGACTTTAGCTTTTCGTATTACGAGATCTACTGTTTACCGTTGCATACGGGCAAGAAAAATTCATAAATATCGCAGAATGTGCGCGGAATCTATTTTGAAAATGCACCATAGAAATGCACGCGTTCTTTGAACTAAAAAACACAAGCCTTGGGAAGATGAATTGTTAAGCATTTCTTCAGTGACGAAAACAAAACCAATTTGGATGGCCCTGATAGCTGGGCATACCATCGGCATGACCTGCGACTAGAATCTCGGGAGTTCATTAGTCGACAACAAGGAGGGTATTCTCTCAAGGTGTGGGGCGCGATTTGTTTCAATGGAACAACAGATATTACTTCTCTTAATGGTCAACAGTTCTCAGAGGATTATTAAAATGTCCTTAAAAGCAATCTACTTCCATTTGGAAACATTTTTGGAAGGGATAACTGAAAATTCCAAGAGGACAATGCGTCGATTCACATCTGTCATTCAACAACAGCTTCGTTTACGCAGAATCAAGTAACTGTTATAGACTGGCCAGCTATCAGCCCAGACCTAAATCCAATTAAAAACCTTTGGGGAGTACTTGCACGAGATGTATATGCTCATGGTCGTCAATTTTCTACTATTCAGGAATTAAAGCAAAGCGTAGAGCAGAATTGGTTCTCTTTACTGCCACACATTCCCCAAACACTAGTTTGAAGCTTACTTGATACGGTTTTCAAGATAATTCAAAGGAACGGATCCAAAATTTGAATTTAAATGCAAAAAACTCGAAAAGTCCATATATTTTTGAGACAGCCTATTTTGATTTTTATTTTTTTACAAAAATTCTGTATAACCTATACTGCATTTCTTTGTTGTCATAAACTTGTATTATAATTCCATATGCTTATTATTTTTTTCGTGATTATGGCTTCATTTTTTGAACTGTTATTTCAAAAAATCGCCTGTCCATATACTTTTGAGACGCACTATATTATCAAAGCTAGGAAAAACTGAATTTGACTTTACTTTCAAAACATTTAACCAAACATTAGAAACTTGAAATGAGATATTGTCAATGCAAACTTCGCCTTTCTTCAGACTAATTTCTATAGATTCTCTTTATATATGTTCATACTTTATTCATCTTTTTTGTTCATATCATTTAGTATTTTGTTGGTTCTAATTTAAAATTCATAATGTTTGAATCTTGTCTTAAAACTTTATTTATAATTTTTTATATTTAACAAAGATAATAATTTTAAATATTTTATAATGGTTATATAATTATATATATATACAGTAGACGCTCGATTTTACGAACTCGAGTGGACTCATATAACGTGTTCGTAAAATCGAAAGTTCGTAAATGAGAATAACATTAGTTCAATGGGATGCTGGCCGGGAGCAGTACATCAGTTCGTAAAAACGAAGAATTCGTAAAAAAAAGTTTCGTAAAATCGAGTGTCTACTGTATATGTAACGAATCATTAGTTCCTATTTTATTCATAATTGTTCTCCCTTTTTGAATTCGTTTTGTAGTTTTTCTTATTGAATTAATGAATTTCCAATTTTGAGATCATATAACACACATTACACATATATTTCGTGTAATGGATTTGTTGATGCTGACAATGATTCATTATTTCTGGTCTTTTTTCATTGGTTAAGTTTTAGTTACAAATAGCTTTACACAATTTTTCAAATATTTATGATTTCCTACATATATATCTTTATTTATTTGTTATTTTTATTCATTCGCCTTCCTGTTGATTTTTTCCTTTCTCCAATTTTGAATGTTATAATTTTTTAATACTTCATATACAAGTGATTGGGATCTAGGTTTTAAAAATTTCATTAGTGATCAGTTAATTTAATAATAGTTGATCCAGATTTAATATGTATAATGTCTGTATCATGTATTGATACTCAATTTATTAATCTTTATTAAAAAAGATGATGAATTGTAATATTCTATAATGGTTATACATACAGTAGAACCTCTTTTATCCGAAACTCTTTTAACCAAAATCAATTTTTTAAGAGTTTTTTTTATTTTATTTTTTATTTTATTTTTTATTTTTTTAACTAACACATTTCTCCTGTGCGAGCGGTCCTTTCCCCGTCACTAGTACAGATAAATATTTTGGATTCTTTTTCATAGAATTTCTTTGAATTTAACGTTGAGCTCCCGTACGAGATTTCTGCTTGAGTTAAAATTTTCATTTTTATCATGCGTAAAGAAAAAAGAAGAAAAACCCGCATTACTTTAAGTATCGAAGAAAAAGTTCAAATCATAAATTATGTAAAATTGGGTGAGAATATGACAAAATTAGCTCAAGAATACGGCATTATGCTGCGGTTAGTGTTATGAAGAGAGATGCTGCAAAAATGAAATCGTTTTATGCAGAAAACAGCTGCATGACTGTGATACTAGAGAACCAACAGTATTAAAAAAGTTTCATGATAGAGCCGCAAAGCAAAGGTAATCGAAACTTCAACAAACAAATCTTTGTATCAAATCCTTGTGAAATATGTAATAAGTACTTAATTTCAAATTAAATTCAAGTAGTTTATTCTTGTTTCTATTTTGCTATTGATTTATTTTTATTAAGCACTTCTTACAATAATAAGAAATAGCGCACATATTTGCCCTTAATCTTAAAATTGAAGTACTCTCCATTATCCGAAAATTTCGATTTTCCGAAAGGTGATCGGTCCCAATTATTTCAGATAATTGAGGTTCTACTGTATATATATATATATATATATATATATATATATATATATATATATATATATATATATATATATATATATATATATATATATATATATATATATCACTGTGTGAACTTAAACATTCCCAGAATCAAAAGCTATAAACTAATTAAACAACGAAAATATTGAACAATAACATAATATAAAATAAATAAAATATATTACAAACACAGAGAAAACTAATTAATATCATAACCCATAGATCAGCTTTTACTCCCCAGTGGGTGGAAAGGCAGGGTAAACGTAACCCCCTACCCCGACACACACTTTTTTCTCAAAGGCAACAAAACTTTCAACAGGTTTCCTAATGCAAGCCATTCTTACATTCAACACAAAATAACAAGCATTGATCAATTACTAACTATTTATAAAAGCAAAAACTATTTCAACCAAATGAAATAACTAAATTGAAACTTTTAAATATACGCAATAATTTATAATTAAACATATCATTTCCTTTTAAAATATAAAATGCAAGGCAGCTCGTCTCTACCCAGACCTACAATGAAAGCAATATGAAAAACAACAAAAATGTTTCTTTTAATAATTGAGCTTCGGCATCAGTCCATAAACTCATAACTTGAAAAACTTTTCTTAATTGTTATTTCATGTATTCCAAAGCTAACCAAAATTGTCAATTTCACTGAAATTGACATAAGGTATTGGGTCACACCTTCAGTCCGAAACATTGCGAATTCTTCAAAAGTAATTTCATGTAATTTTTTTTAATTGCATGAATAATTATTATTAATAAAACAAATTTCCCAAAAATTTGAAAATTGTTTTTAAAAATTAAAATCATGATTTCAAATTTTACTGAATCTTATTATTTGATTTATTAACGCATTTGTATTTTTTTAATTAAAATTAGAAAACCAATATTTTAAGATTCTTCTAAAAAAAATTAAAACTATTTATTTTGTCATATAGATCTAAATTTAGATGGTTGTTTGAAATACGAAAAGAAATATCTGAAAAATCTGCATTTTGATCAATAATATTAGCGTTATTCAATCTTAAAAAATTTGGATAAATTTAATTGAATTCATTATAAAAAAATCAAAAATCAAAATACCATCAATATGTCTATAAATTTACAATTTCCTATTGTATTTAACGGTATAATTGTGTTAAAAATTTTCAATGTTATATTATGGTAGTTTAATTTAGACTATTTAGAAAAAATCATTCATCAAATTGAAGATAAACGTTTTGCTTGAAGAAACTTGAAGAAATTACGTTTTGCGTATGGAATTTTCACAGAAAAGTGCATTTTCCATAAAATACATTTATTTAATTGAAACATATACTTAACTATTTTAAACTTTATTTAACATTTACTTAACAGTTATGTGAATTTACTGTACTTATCGATCAAGCTCTTTTTCTTAATGTGCCGGTACATATGCGATAAAATTTACTGTAGAATGTTTTGCGTATTGGGCTAAATTTCAATATGTGCACCTTTCGTTATAACGGCACACATCCAGCCTAAAGTCCACACTTCGGTTAACAAATCCGGAGTAATGGAAGCAATGGCCTCTTCAATTTCGTGTCTCAACTCTGACAAATCATTAGGCAACGGCGGAACGTAGACACGGCCTTTTATAAGTCCCCAAAGCAAAAAATCGCATGGTAATCGCATGAAGATTTAAAAGCCGTTAAGCTTTTTAATCTTGAGCCCAGCAATAACGCTTTCGATCAGGGATCGCCATTTTGAGTATGTGGCACTACAAGCCAATAACTAACAAAGCAGTTCTCGGGCATGCGCTAACTAAAACAGTTTGAGTTACTCTTTATTTGTGACCTTGAACCAAACCAACACTCCACAACGTTTACAGTTGATATTATTAAAATTTATAACTGGGACATTCTTTTATGGACAGTATGTATAACATATCTTTGAAATAAAAAAAATAGTTTATATACATATGTATGTATGGATGTATTAGTAATGCCAACGTCAAAACTTAAGACGCTCATTTTCTATTTTTAATAAGCAGTAGCTTCATGAATGTATTATTGAGTAAGTTAGTAGCCTTTCTTATTGGTAGACTTTGTCCCAGACACCCTCCAAATGTTGATGTATTTTCAAAATTAAGATATTTCTAATATATTTATAGTAGTATTCAATGAAAATTAAATTCCTTCTTTAATCAAAAGAAATTTTAATATTCCATATATATATATATATTTTTTTTTTCATTCAGAAATGTTTCACATTGGAAATATCTACAGCTTTTTACTAATCTAAGAAAAATACTGTGTTTCTTCACTTCTTACATTTCTAGAAACACATTCCTGTCGCATACAAATACTGCATCGCGTAAACAGTCAATCATCATATAAACTTGAAATATTTTCAGCAAGAGGAAAGTTATGATACTGTCATATGAGTTGACAGTGACATCCTTCACAATTTCATATCTGTAGTTTTTTCTTTAAAAAAGATGATTTTCAGACATACATAGCTTGAATACAAATTACTGATGAAAAAAAAAATATTAGTCGTTCGATATTTTCAAAATTTTAAAATTCCCATTGCGTTAGGAAAAGGGTCGTTGGAAAATGAGCTGTTGATTTTGATAGTTGTAAAAATCCATTTTGTAGAAGAAAAAAAAGTTAAAGCTAAATCTTAGAAAAATATGTATGAAAATCTCTTAAAGTCATCCAAATTAAGCTAAAAATTGCTACAAGTAGTCAAAAATACAATTAAAAGGCCTATAAATAGTTTTTTTCTACATATGTAAAATGTATAATAATATACAGTACACCGCGTCCCAAAAGTTTAGACAATCAATAAAATTTGAATTAACATAAAAAATAATAATGTACAATTAAAATTCGTGAGATACGTAATAAATAAAAGCAGTTTTGCTGATATACACATATAAATTATGATGAAAGGTTTGAAATTATAAAATATACATTACATTATATAAAAATGTGCTGTCCCAAAAGTATAGACACTTTTATTTTTTTTTGGTATTACATTTATAAAAGTAACTAAAAATTTACTTTTAATATTTAATTGTATTGCCACGACACTTTATAACATCAAATACACATTGTTCCATAGAATTAACTCAGCATCGCATTACAGAAGGAGGTATTTCATACCACGCTTTGTCAATTGCAATTTTTAAGTCATTTACACATGTATATTGCTTTCCATTTTCATATGTTTTACGAAATAAGATTCCCCATATGTTCTCCATGGGATTGAAATCTGGACTAAGTGGTGGCCAGTCTAATAATGTGATATTGTTTTGCCTAAATCATGTTTTCGATGATGTGGAGGTATGGATGGATGCCCCATCTTGTTGGAAAACGCAGTCCGGTCCTGCTGACAAATCTATAATTGGCAGTAAATTGCTACGTAAAATATCCTGATAATCCTCTTATTTTATTTTTCTGTCCATAAATTCTAGAAATGTTTGGCCGTTGAAAGAAAACCTCTCCAGGTGATTACGGATCCGCCGCTTTGTTGCTTGCTGAAGCAGTTCTTAGGTTTTTTTTCTTAGGTCATGCCAGTAAAATTTATGACCATCAGGGCCATCTAAATTCCATTTCTTTTCATCACTGAAGATGACAGAAATCCTTTTTTCACCGCATGACATATGCTTTCTAGCCCACTTTAGACGTGCATCTTTACGTCTCTGCTTTAAGCAAGGTTTTGCTTTCATTCTCCTGTAAATAATATTTGTTGAAGCTTTAACTCTTCTGTGTACAGTACCTTTTGAAATTCTGGAAATTGATGCAATTTCACGCACAGATAAATTATCAACTGAAACCATTTTTAATAAATTCTATCATCACGTAATTTCGATTTGCTAGCAGGACCGGACTGTGCTTTGCAACAAGATGGGGCATCCATCCATACCTCCACATCATCGAAAACATGGTTTAGGCAAAACAATATAACACTATTGAACTGGCCAGCACTTAGTCCAGATTTCAATCCCATGGAGAACACATGGGGATTTTATGTCGTAAAATATGTGAAAATGGAAAGTAATATGCATGTGTAAATGACTTAAAGATTGCAATTAACAAAGCGTGGTATGAAATATCTCTTTCTGTAATACAATGCTTAGTTAATTATATGGAACAACGTGTATTTGATGTTATAAAGTGTCGTAGCAATACAATTAAATGTTAAAACTAAGTTTTTAGTTACTTTTATAAATGTAAAACCAAATAAAAAATGCATGTGTCTATACTTTTGGGACAGCACATTTTTATATAATTTAATGTATATTTTATAATTTCAAACCTTTGATCATAATTTATGTGTCTATCAGTAAGACTGCTTTTATTTATTACCTATCTCAAGAATTTTAATTGTACCTTATAAATTTTTATGTTGAAGCAAATTTTATTGATTGTCTAAACTTTTGGGACGCGGTGTATGTTTCATAATAGATGAGAAAAACTTTAAGAGGGGACAATACACATCCAAACAAACAACTTTCAACAAACAATGCATGGTCGGAAATAAAACGCAAAGGTTCTGGCGCCTTTGTAAGCTTGGTCCTTGCAAACGTTAAAGCCCCATTCCTGTTGCGAGTTATCGGGAGAAAAACGACACTAATAGAATACTAATGTGATATGGGGAAGAAGTTCGCATATGTAAAATTTCGCCTCGATTAATACATAAAAGACGCTGATCCGAATGTGCAACTGTCAATCGCGGTAGGAGCGTATGCAAAGATGTTGGCTGATAAGGAAAAGGCTGATATGCATTTTATCTGAGGAACTGTAAATAGAAATGACTCAGAGGCTAAGCGATTGTACGGAGAGCGATTTCCCAACAGGCGCTTATCATTTGTTACTTCTTTTTGCGTTTTTGAGTTTTTGGTTCGTATAACAACTTTATCTTCGGCACCGTCTAGCACATTTGCATTTTATTTCCGACCATGCATTCTTTGTTCAAAGTTGTTTGATTGGATGTGTACTATCACCTCTTAAAGTTTTGCACATCTTTTGCGAAACACCCTGTATATGTATATAAAATATGATGTTATTAACATATGTCGATCTGAATAAAGGTATTTATATGCTTTTTAAGTGTATTGTTTTTATCACTTTTAGCAATTTTTAGCCTAGTTTGGCTAAATCTTATTGCAAATTAACGCAAAATTTACATTTTTAATCGCAATAAATATCGTTTAATATCAGTATAAATTTGTTACTAGTAATTTATTTGATTAACGCTATTTCAAATGCCTTGATTTTGAAAATGACACAATTCCACTTTGAAAATAATTATTCTTTATGATTCATAATATAAACAAACACAATCAAAATTTTTGAATACTTTTAAAATCTTCAGAATCTATATGCATACAATATGTTACTGATTTTTTTTTTCAATTTTTACAATAATTTTTTTTTAACTGTTCTAAAGCAGAATGAAATATTAAAATAAAATAAATAAGGAAATAGAATAAAATAAAATACAGTCGGATCTCTATTCAACGAACACCTATTTTACGAACTTTTATTTGGAACCAAGAACAATTTGAGAATTTCTTCGCAAAATAATTTCCAAATAGCGAAGTGCATTCTCTATTTAACGAACTTTTTCGTGTAATCTAAATTTTTTTTTCTCCCTATTTCTCAAAATATTTCTTGACATTTCAAACTTATTCTTTTTTAAAACACATTTTATGCCGATCAATGACCATGAACTGTTTCTACTATTTAATTTTTTTTCTTCTTAAAACTGAAAATATAGTGTATTTCCGAAAAATGTTTTGTTTTATTCTTTTCCTTGCAGATATTTTTTTGATGGGCAAAATAAATAAAACAAATAGATATAATTTATAAAAAAAGAGTGTGATTAATCACTTTTTTTTAATAATACTAGGGGGCTCCCCCCCCTGCTCGCTACTCTCACCAACCCCCCGCGTAATCGAATCGCGAAGTAATCCCTATTTTCTAGCCAACCCCAGACGTAATTTTTTCGCGTGTCCATTCTGGATCGCTTCGCAATCCTTTATTTTCTATGCATTTAATTTTTAGATTCCAGTTGATAAAAACGCGCTCTTCCCCAACTCTTGGAAATTTTATTTCCTTATCTCTAAGCACATAATCATTAGAGTTTCATAATTATAAGAATTATTACTTATAAAATTATATATATAGTGTTACGAATATTGTAAATAGTTAGTGTTTGTGCTTAAAAATAATGTAAATAGTTCAATTAAGGTCTATTCATAAGCTAATATTAGTTTTTGTTGCTTTGAAATATCTGAATTTGTTGATTTTCTGCAAGCAAGTAAATCCTATTGGATTTCAATGGGAGTCTATGGAAATTTGGCGAAATACTAGAAATAGCGCCAAGTTGGCGACGAACTTGGCTACGTTTGGCGACAGAGCCGGGTCCCGCGCCCCTTTGGTAACCCCCTTATAGCGTCAGAAATCTCTGAACAATGAGATGCGTCTCGCGGTATCTACGCAGATTTTCATTAGTCCATTTCCGAAGCGTTACTTTTTTTTTATATATAGAAGGATTTAGTGTTTATAAATTTAGAATCTGTTTTATGTAGATTAAAGTCGTTTTAAAGACGAATCTCTATTTAAGGAATTTTCCATATAACAAACGTTTTTGGGGATTTAGCGACTTCGTTAAATAGAGGTCCGACTGTATTCAAAATTTTTTTAGTTATATTTCTATTTCATTCTAAAGAATTCAACGTTTTCAGAAAATCATTGCTTTTGAAAATGGGGCAAATCCATTGGCGCATACCAAAAACATGATTTTTTTCATCTAACATGGATAACCATTACTGCATATTAAATTGACACGAAATAATCAAATAACTAAATCATAAAAAATATACATTACTTCTTTGGAATATTTTTAAATCTATTTAAAGGCAAAATATTTATGCCTATCAATAACATAAAATGGTCTTAGCCCATTTTCAAAATCAACGGCTCAAATAGTCTCGTTAAAGAAACTTAAAAGCCTGAGCTTATAAAAGTTGTAAATTGTAAACATATAAACCTGAGCTTATAAAGGTGGTTAATTATATTAAATTGTGAATAAAGATTTAAAGTTTACAATTAACACAAATTTATTTTTCGGTGTATTTCAAACATAATGATATTTGAAACATAATGAGACTGATATGCATCATTGATATGAATTACAAGATGCTTTCTCAGGAGTATAGAGTAAGTAGAATTTATAATTCATTTACAGGGAAGCACAAAAGAGCCCATTACAATATGATCAATTGGGGAATAATCCTTTGCTATGCATTTTAATGATGTTATCATGCTTCAAATAGGATAAAATTTAAAAGGATCAGTACCATCCGTTATAAGATTTTTTAAATAGATTATGGAGTGCATAGAATTTATCGTCCATTTAAGAGACACACGAAAGTATTCGATTACAAAACTAACTATGCTCGATAATTTCTGGAAGAGCGTTTTCCCTTTGGTATGAATTTATAAAATTACCTATTTTGGAGTGTATTACGGGGTGTGTATACAATCTATAAATCGCATACAGAGCTACACGAAGGAATTCGCATGCATTGCGGATATGAGCAACAATTGCTTGAGAATTGATTTTCACTAAATTATGTATTTTTTTAATTGTTTATTTTGATATATAATTGCATTATACGAAAACAAAATGCCATTTGCTGATAATATTCTGTAGGTGTTGGGAAGTGTTTAATAATCTATGCTTGATGCACGGTTTTTGTTCTTGTTTCAAATGAAGTAGTTGAGCACAGATTATGCGAGCCAATCGGATTACACCTAAGATCTAATAACTGGAGAAACGAAAGGAGCTGATTGTAATGTCAGTGAAAAAATTGTTGTGTCATTGCTGTGAAATATTCAAGTTGCAGCAGGAGTTTCAAGTGTTCGCAAAGTGAATATTCCATAAGTTATAACCACTTCATAAGATAAGAAAAGATTTGCGTTTCTATGAAAAAAAGTCTGCCTTCTATTAAAAGTTATTTAAAAGGTATTTCAAAAGTATTTTCACTGTTCTCTTTCGGAAAAGCTTTGTCTACTGGATAAAGTTCTTGCTCATTAGAGGGATAAGAATGCAAACAGAATTATTTTCTTATTATAGCAGTTTGTAAATTTACATTTCTGTTTTCAATGGAATTCCTCAAAATTTAGTTTGGATTTAACGGTTTAGTGCATTGAATGCGACGTAACACGAGAATCTCTATTTCTCATAAAATTCCACGTGTGATTTATTTAAGATTTATTATTTTTATTTAAGATTTATTATTATTAATTATTTTATTTGTTAATTATTATTATTATTATTACTATTATTATTAATATCACTATCATCATAATCATAATCATCATCACCATCATTAGTATTTTTGTTATTACTTTTAGAATTTCTGCTTTTTTGCTTCTACATTTTTCTTTATGGATATCGATCAGTGAGATTTCCAGTTCTCCTCGCTAATATTAAACCCAAGAGCATGAAATGGATTCGTGTTTTTAAAATACCTCTTCGGGAAATACATATTTTTAACTTGTGGTTTCTGTGTATTCCTTTAAAAGGGCATCTCATTCTTTTTAATTAGCAGAATACTTTTAAAATATGGCTTAATTTAATATTTTATATATTAAAATAATAGCTAGCTTGACGAGCTATGGGTAGCATTTTAACACTTAAAATAAAACTGAGTATATATTTTAGAAATATTTTGACAACTTAACCATTAAAACATCCTTTAGGGGAACAGTGGGCTTTTAAAATCATGAAATATGACAAAAAATCGATTTTCTTTTTATTTGGAGAATTATGACGCTAGATACTCAAATTTATCTGATGCAAAAAGATTTTTTCATTTTTGACACGTCTTCGCAGCTTTTATATTTATAAAAATTCTATATATTTATCAGGTTTTTGTACTTAAAATGCAGATTTCTCAAAATTAAAAATTTCGTACATTTCTAACTTATGAAACATTCCATGCGCATTCCTAATTATCATATATTTTTAAAATTCATACTGTATATCCTATATGTAATCTACTATCTATATTATAAAGGACAAACATATCTGTGCATGACGCATACGTCCTTTTGCGAATGGCAACACTTTGAAATTTGAAATAAAATTTTAGTTTCGTAATTTTCTCTACTGCAAATTTTTATACTTCTAAACATCGCACATTTTAAATTTTTACACCGCCGTATAAGGAAAAAAATTCTCTTTTAAATGCAATTTGTTTGAAATCAGTATCTCAATTTAATTTTAAGATATTAATTTTTTTGTAGTTTTTATTACTTTTTTTGTAATTGTGGCAGCTGAAGTACTCCATTTCTGTTGAAAGTCATGTTGAAACTGTTGAAACTAAAGGGGGGGGGGTGAAAATAGTAGATTGCTGTATCTTTTTGTTGCCATTTTCTCATAAAAACCTAAAAAAATTGAAATTAAAATACGTGCTATGTCAAGAATATCGTCTGTTATAAAACAAAGTGAGTTTTGGCTTTATTTTGCTTTTATTTTTCAATTAAACGATTTTGCCGTGCCAGCTCCATTGCGAAATATTAATAAACAATTTGCACATAAAAAAAGTTCAGAATTTCTCTCCCGCTAATTTTTTACAATGAAATTAAAGCTTCATCTATAAATAAATAAAAGAATAATGTATAAAAAAAGCACGTATTTAACATATATGTAATCGAACAATTTAAATTTTTAGAGCCGAATTGGGAAAAATATGTGCTTTTAAATATAATTTATATGAAATAGAGTTGCTAGGCAACTGTTAAAGTAAAAGAGAAAAAATAATCTATACATTGAAAACATAAGATAGCTTTTTTAGACATCTTCCCTGAACTTTCTAGCCCCACCAGTGGCCGAGAGGTTCTGCTCTCAAAGCTGGTAGACGGGAGGTGCTGGGTTCGATCCCAATCGCGCCCGTCGGCCTAATCGTTCGGAGTTTTCGTGGTTTTCTTCGAGCCGTGGATCTTCCATGCGTTAATACGGATTAGGTTCCCTTAGAAAGACCCCACGGAGGGCACTCCCCCGGTCCTATATCCCTCGTGCAGATAATTGTCCGTCAAAAATCAACCCAACCCAACCCTGAATTTTCTACTGTACCAATTTTGCTAATAATTCTTTTTTTTAAATGAAAGCTGTTCATTTGTAGATGTCCTCGCATTAGCTATTTTTCTAAATATTTCCATTTATATTTTTAATTTAATTTGAAAAGTTTTTTTTTTTGAAATTTCATCAAAATGGTAGCAATTGTATTATTTCCACTGTTGCAGAAAAAAAGAAATATTGGGGTTTATTTATCCTTAATGATACCATTTACTCATTACAATTAAAAATAACTTTATTTTAAGTCTGAACAGAAAATGACGTCACTATTTAAAAAACATTTTCGCTCATAAACCTAATGTCACAATATATTTTCATTCGGCTGATACCGAATTTGAGACACTTGACGTAATGCTTCAGTAAGTGCCATATTTAAAAGAAACAATCCTTTTCTTTGATAAAACTATATATTTTTACACGAATACATCTAAAAGACACCAGTTTCTGGAATTGGTACTTCGCGGTATTGAAATTAGAACCTCAAGCCAAAAGAATACATTTTCACATGCAAAGTTTTAGCTGACAAACGGAATAATTCACATTTGAAAATCTATCTATATTATAAAGGGAAAATGTGTCTGTGCGTAAGGCTGACGTCATTTTGAGAATGGCAACGCTTGACGATTAAATGTCGGTTTTGCAATCTTTACTACTGCAATTTTTTGAATTTCTAAACATCGCGCATCTTCAATTTCTACACCCGTTATATAGGGAAAAAAATCTACTTTCAAATGCAATTTGCTTGAAAAGTTTATCTTAATTTATTTATTTATTATGTCTTTTTAAATAATTTTCAAGTATAATGTGTTTTAATCTATATCCATTGCGTACAGGCTCCATTACGAAATAAGCCATTTGCAGTTAAAATAATATAAATAATTCAGCATTTGTCCTTGACTAATTTTTATAGCGAAATTAAAACTTCATCAATCTATTATATTAAAAAGTGACTATCCGTTTGTATTTCACAGCTGTTCCTCCTAGAATATAGACTTTTGGGTGATCAAATTAAGGCCAGGTATCCACATGTATCCAAGGATGTGAAAAGTGGTCGTAGAATTTTAAATTTTGATTAGTTTTCGAGATAAAAATTTTTACGTTATTTTTAATGACATTTCTGTAATGATGGAAAATAAAATTGCTCCATTTTTATGGATAAAAGAAAGAAAAGGGAAAATGACAAGGATTATTAGGTATCATTGTTTGAAATCATTTTTAAATTGAAATTAACGTTTATTTGACTAAATAGTGAAAACATTATTGTAGTTTTCAAGAAAATTTCACGAAATACAAAGTGACACATATTCAAGCTTCGGGAATCCGTTTATTTTAGAAACACAAATTCGAATCTCGACTGGAATATTGAGATAAATTCTGTTGACGTCAAAAGAAAAGAAAACATCGTACGTTATTTTCATTTAATTTAAAGTCGAAAAGTAGATTTTAAACTATTCCCTTAAGATGGCTAATAAAACATTTCAGAAGCGGGCATTAAGAATGAAATGTTTTAACGAGAAAAAAACTAATTCTCTAAATATTTATATCTTCTGAATAAATTCGTCCAAACAAATTCATTTTTGTATAAGATGACCCAAATGACATCATTTCTACCAACTCCTAAATTCGAAGCAAAATCTTGGAAGAGCGAAAAACTGTAGGCAAATAAAGTTATAATATATGTGCATTTTTATTCGGAAAGCTTTTGACTTAAATTGTAAATATAACTTATTATCTGAAATATTGTGTTTAATAAAATTAATATTGTAATGGCTTTCTAAATTTACAATAAAGTTAAGATTTCATTTTTCGCAAAAATATCGATTGTCTCGTGCAATTCAAAAGCAACACAACGGGTTGTTACGCAACTAGTATATATAAAATCCAAACGTAAATTTCATTCCGAACATCTATATTTCGAGTTTTACTGCATGGATTTTGACGGAACTTATACTGTTAGATAGTTATCGTTTCAGGGAAGGTTTTAAGCTATAACACATCGTTCTACGTAGATTAGTTACAGAATTATGACGGAAAGTTATGTTATTTTGGGCGAAAGGGTTACCATTATTTTATTGGCGATGAATTTTTTGGTAAATGAATTAAAATGGCTGTACATCTCGAAAAAAAACCTGTTGCTAATTTTATTTAAAAGAAAAGAAAAGAAAAAAAAGAGAGAAAATGAAAAACAGTTTTGAGGAGTGGTAATATTGGAAAACGAAAATATCAAATTTAAATATGAAAGGGAATGTTCGTAATGCTTAAAAATTTATTCAATATGAAAGATTGCCGTTTTAAACTATATTTGGCAATTTATCTCTTGTGTCCGGTTAAGAAAAATGCATCAGAAAATTTGATAAAATAATATCTGAGTGACAATTTTATTTATGATTTCTTTTTTTTATTTAACTCGATCATCATGTGAATTACAGAAGAAACTAGCAGATGTAATTATAAAAATGACGGTACTTGTGAGATACATATTCTATGTTTGTTTACGATTTCATATTATCGCCAAACGATTTAATTTTAAGCCAAAAATGCATGAGCATCGGTTTGAGCGACTTTCACAATATTGGTTATTTCTGAAGTGGACGACAGCATTTTTGGAAAAATCCATATATATATATATATATATATATAATTCAAATGGAAATTTCATTCTGGCTGCTTAGAATTCGAGTTCTGCTGAACTTACACTGTTAGATAGCTAATTTTTCGGGGAAGGTTTTAGTACATAACACGTCGTTCTACGTTGCTTGGTATTGAATTATGGTTTAAAGTTCTTTAATGAGATGAACCTGATAATGAAAAATTAGCCCTTTTAAAAGATTCTGCCGAATGTATTTCGCTAAAACTTGACTGTTAATTAGATAATTTTCCAGGGAAGGTTTCAGTATACAACATGCCGTTTTACATTGCTCAGCCATACCGTTTTGGGGAAAATTCTGTAGTCTGGTGTAGGCAGTTATCACAATAGCCTTTTTTAAAATTAAAATAAACGGTTTTTGATAGAATTTGCATTGTTAGTTTGGCAATTTTTCAGAGATAGTTTTAGTATATAATATATTTTTCGACACTGTTTAGTCATAGAGCAATGGAGTAAATTCTGTAATTTTCCAATATAGTTGCGAGGTGAAAAAAATGGGATTGGCGAGAGAAGGAAAGTTTTCATGCATATTTTCTGTTCAATAATTATCTAATTTATTTACTATAAAGAAGACATTTATCTCTTTTTATATAAAAAAGTAAATTGTATATAAATAATAAAAATATTAATATTCATAAATAAAAATTTATATATAGGAATACATATTTTAAAAAGCTTAAAGTTCATTTTATTTGTTTTCATAGCTGTTCATATCATTTGGCCACAAATCTTACTTTCTGAAGCCCGAATTGCACCAAGCTTTTTAACATCTAACAGTACCCATTGATCTTAAAATCAAGAAAATTGGAAAGTAGATGTAGTTTGAAAAGTATGCATTAATTAAGTATATAAATTACGTAATCGAGTCCACAGACAATTGGCATATTTGGTACCAATAAGTTACATAATTGAGTGTACTGACAATTGGCGCATGTCACCTGGCGTGGTTTGGCGCACAATTAACTTAGGAAAAGGTTTAAACTGATTCTGTGTTTTTAAAGCGGACCTATTTTATAACCGAATTAACACAGAATTAGCGTGATTTGAAAGAAAATATTTTGGCGAACTTTTCCTATTTTTACGTTATACCAACACCATACCAAAATGTATGCTATTGCGCCATTTATTTCAATCCTAAACGTGCAAAATATTTTGGTACTTTTCCAGTATAGGGATCTAGGCTTAACAGAGAAAATAGCCTTGGCGGAGAAAGAAATTTGGAAACATATTTTCTGGCAACCTATTCACTGTTTCATTTCATATACACAAGAATTTGTTTTCTATGTTTATACAATTTAACATAAAGATTCTATTTATCTCATTTTAATTAGGCACAGAAGTAATTTGTATATAAAAAAACATTTGTAATATACATATATAAACAAACAAAACATTTCATCAAGTTTGTTTTCTTAACTGTTTATATCAATTGGCAACAAATCTTACTTTCTGATGCCCGAATAGCACCAAGGTTTTAAAAAAACGCCAAGCTGCCTATAGTGGAAAAGTACCAAATTTAATTGCAAACCATGCCAAACATTGTGGCTTGGTATTTATTGAACGCGAATTTTTTTTGGCTTTAATTATTATTTAATCATAACCATCCAAAGAATTTAATTTACTATTTTTTACTATTATTTATTAATTTACTATGGGGAAAGTTCTCTAAACATATGAACCCCAATATGAAAGATTAGGCTTTAAGAAAAGTTTTACTGGATGGATTTTGTCAGTTTGTTTGTTTGCGTTACTTCAATAATTTTTCAGGGGTTGCTTTATTATATACCATATTGTACTATCATTCTTTACCAAATGTCTGCACATCAGAAAATGTAATCGCACAATGGCGTCCATCACTTTTTCAGCAGTGCGAAAGGACATTCCATAATTCTTTAAATCACAATGTCAAATTCACTGAAACATTTTATTTGATTCAAGGTTCGTTTGGATAAACAGACCAGCGTAGCGGGCATAGCCTGCTAGTATTAAATAAAACTTATCATAAAAAATTGCATTTCAGGTGTATTTTAGTATTGAAATTTGTATGCATACAAAAATATATGCCATTACTTTTTAAGAAAAAGCAAAACACAAATATAAAAATATATTTTTTCTGCTTATACGTTCAGCAATCTTTTACAATTCATTTGAACTTCCATTGTAATATATAATATGCATATCATAAATAAATATTGACATATTTTATGTAAAAGAAATGCGCATAAGGCATTGTAAAATATGAATTCGTTACTTTAAAAATCTAAATATTGAATAATTTAAAAACTTATTATTTTAACACGAAATATTGAATATATCTATTTCAGCTTGTCATTAACAAGTGTTTCTATTTTTAAATGAAACCATTAAAAATTTAGGGATTTGATTTTAAATGTCCGTTGTCCTCTTAAGGGTTCTCAGGACTCAGGAATTTAAATTTTGTTAGTTAAACTCTTCTTTTTTCTGAACATTTTGATATAATTATTTCCTTGAAAGTCCCATTAGAACAGAAGTTACGGCTTTTAGAATTATACCCGCGCAATAGGTGAAGCAGCATTTCCAAAACTTTGAAGTCCTTTTCCTCCAAACGACGTTTTTGGGCATAACGCGCAGGACATCTCAAAACCTTCTGAATACTTTTTCATGACATTTTCAAAACATATGTTTTATGTTAGTCTGTATAAACTGAACGTAAAATTTCATTTTTATTGTTCAACAAAACATTTTTTTTTTTGTGATTATACTGTTGAAATTTTCAACCTTTTGTATTAGCTAAATACAACTTTGCATTAAAAATATAAAAATGCTTTAAATACAAATTTCTTTAGGTTCAGGGTAATTATTACAATCTGAAGTATAATCAGGCATAAAAATTTCATTCTAGTTGCAAAATTTATTTTGTAATCTTGCGAGTAAGCTGTCGTACCAATTTTCTGCTCGACAAATGTCTGACGTTTGAATCCCCCTATCTAGACACACGACAGTGTGTCAGCCAAGTTCGCCTGACATATCCGTGTGTTATTTACACGAACCATTTCGAGCTGTTTTCGTCAAATTTCGATGCTCTACTACTGAAAATCTATGAGACCTACGTACTTGTTATACGAAATGTGTAGTAAGGCCACCCTAATTACCTAAAATCCAAAATTTTATAAATAACGCATAATTAGTTTCCGAGATAATGACATTTGAAAATGTCTGATAATCGATAATTTTATCACTGACTGACTGACTCACTCACTCACTCATCAAAAAGATCTCGTATATCTACTGCAGCTACAGACTTCAAATTTTGTGCGATGTTAGTTCACACTATAAAACTAAGGAAAAAAATAAAAAAATTGTGAAAATCGAGGAATTACCCACCTGGGGGTGCCCATTTTTACTTAAACATTACGTCTAAGAGGCGAAATTTTAATTTGCCGTAGGAGGGGACGCTGTTCTGTCGCCAAATACCGCCAAGTTTCTCGCCAACATGCGATATATCGCCAAATTTGGCGACCAAAATTAGTCGCCAAAAGTGACGCCACCCTGGCGATATCTCTAATATTTCGCCAAATTCCCATAGACTTCCATTGTAAACCTATCTACTTACTGGGGATTTATCTGGGTTTACTTGCTTACAGAAAATCAACAAATTGAGATATTTTAATAATTTTCTAATATTAGCTTAAGGGATTACATTGTTTTTTCAGAAACAATGAAATTTCGAATCAATACATTTCGTTTCAAAACATGCATTCAATAGAACAGTATTAAAATATAGATTTCTGCAGCAAATTGACAGCTAAATACTTTGTTGGAGGAAATTTAAATTAAAATTGAATGTTGCTTGGTGAATCTATACACACGGCAGTGTGTCAGCCAAGTTCCTCTGACATGCTCGTGTGTTATATTACACGAACCATTTCGAGCTGTTTTCGCCAAATTTCGACACTCTACTACCCAAAATCTATTTGACCTACGTACTTGTAATACGAAATACGTAGTAAGGCCACTCTAATTACCTAGAATCCAAAATTTTATAAATAACACATAATTAGTTTTTCGAGATAATGACATTTGAAAATATCTGATAGTCGATAATTTTATCATTGACTGACTGACTCACTCACTCATAAAAAAAATCTCATATATCTACTGCACCTACAAATTTCAAATTTGGCGCGAAGTTCGTTTACTCTATAAAACTAAGGAATAAAAAAAAAATGTGGAAGTAGATTAATTCCTATCTGGTGGTGTCCATTTTTACATTAACATTACGTCTATTAGGCGAAATTTTAATTTGCCAAAAGAAGCGCCAAGTGCTGAATCTGAGCAAAACATGCAGCAACTGATTGTTTCCTTTACTGATTGTTCACAAAAATCATGTTTCCAGACAGCGCATTTAAAGTTTTTATTTCGTAAAATTTATTAGAAATATTCAACCTCCTCAAAAATCTTTCGATGTATACGTTGCACCTTCTTAATTTCAATATTGAAAGACATTATTTTTCTTTAGGCTACCTAAACTTACATATCCGTTTTTAGCGTTCTGTTCATCTAACGAAATCCTATTCGTCTCGCTCCTCTGTCTGTCTGTCTGTCCATCTGTCCGTCTATCACAGAGCCCGTTCCTCAGAAACTATACATGTTGGAAACTTGAAATTTTTCATACTTATGGATGAATACCATACATAATACGACTAATCATAAAATTTGAAAAAGTTGTACATTTAACCCTTTGGGCTCCCACATGTGTATTTTAAACAATTCTTTCTAAGTGAGCCCCTAATTAAGTTGGAGGCGTGAAATTTTACATACTTATAGCTGAACACCTCACATCAAACTACAAATCTTAAAATTTTGAAAAAGTGGTACATTTAACCCTTTAGGCTCCCACATGTGTATTTTAAGCAATTCTTTCTAATTGAGCCCTTATTAAATTGGAGATTTGAAATTTTACATACTGATAGCTGAATACCACACATAATACCACAGATCATAAAATTTGAAAAAGTCGTACATTTAACCCTTTGGGCTCCCTCATGTGTATTTTAAACAATTCTTTCTAAGTGAGTCCCTAATTAGGTTGGATGCGTGAAATTTGACATACTTATAGCTGAACACCTCACATCAAGCGACAAATCATAAAATTTTGAAAAAGGTCGTACATTTAACCCTTTGGGCTCCCACAGGTGTATTTTAAACAATTCTTTCTAAGTGAGCCCCTATTTAGGTTGGAGGCGTGAAACTTTGCATACTTATAGCTGAACACCTCACATCAAACGGCAAATCATAAAATTTTGAAAAAGCCGTACATTTAACCCTTTGGGCTCCCACATGTGTATTTTAAACAATTCTTTCTAACTGAGCCCCTTATTAAATTGGAGATTGGAAATTTTGCATACTTATAGCAGAACACCTGATGCCAGGCGACAAATCATACAATCTTGAAAAACTCTTACGTTTAACCATTTGAGCTACCCCATATGTATTTTAAGCAATTCCTTCTAAGAGAGCCCCTAATTAAGTTGGAGACATGAATTTTTGCATACTGATTTTTGCATGCAGCTGAATACCTCAGACCACACAGCAAATCATAAAATTTTCAAAAAGTCTTATATTATTTACCCCTCCGGGCTCTAACTTGTGTATCTTATGAAATTTTTCTAACCTCCGCCCATTTCACCGGAGAGCACTTTTCCAACTTTTGTCAACACCACTTTTGACCATTCTTTCATATTATGCACCATAGCCTTACCTATTTTAGTTCTTACTTTTTACCACCAGGGGTGCCTACTTATCTCGGGTGCTATAGGCCCAATCCCCTCGACTAATATATCTACGGATAGTGCATAAAACGGAGTTTCGTTCGGATAGAGGTTTGTTTAGAATAGAGTGCGCCCCTGGTTTCGAAATGTGGAACTAACAGATTTTTCAAAAGGATAAAATGTTTTGAAAGGAATATTAAACGAAACCCTCTGTGCGATCTGTGATCACACTTACCCACTTGTTTAAATAAAAACTTCTTGTTTGAGAACTGAAATTTAAAAAAATTTGTCATAACTGCATTTCCAATGATCGTACAAAGAAAACAAAAACAACTTTAAATAGTTAAATGCAAAGTCTTTCATATGGAACAATAAAAATAATATGTTACATTTGCCGAGAATTGGTTATTTAAACGTACTGGGATATTTTAAGTAGGCACGGCACGTTGAAAATAAGCAAATTTGCTCGAAATAATGAAAAATAACTTTAAAAATCATTTTATCTTGAAATATTCCTTTAATGAATAAGCCCTGACTCATTTGAAACTAGTCGTATCTGAAGCCGATTAACATTGAGTAAATAATTTCTTCCTTTAATATTCACCTATTATGAAATACCAAAAACACTTAATGTCAAGTTTTTTTCTCCGAACCTTATCAAATTTTCAATGAACACTTGCGATCTTATTTTTCAAAAACCCGAGTGTCCATTTCGAAAATAGGAAATTTTATAGGAAAATTAGAACTCTGAAATGCAATAGTACGGTACAAACTTGAAAAAACCCTGTTTGCAAACAAAATATCCAGTTGATTGTAGTAAAACATTTCGGCTATAAGAAACATTTTTATTAATTTTTTCTCAGTGTTTTAATTATTTTAAATCACTTGAGAAGAATAAAGTTCATTTTTATTTTCAAAATCATCAGACAAAGAGAATATCTAGTCAATTAAATTTGAAAATCCAGGAGGAGCAATGTCCTTCCTCTTTGACGGCGCCCATGGATGAATGAACATAGTGTGGTATAAGCACATAACTTTATTTTTTCACTTTCAGTACAAAAAATCAGGCCCAGCTATAGGAAATTTAATTGAAATATTTAATAGGAAATTTGATAGGAATTGTTATTTCAGAAACAATAAAAATTTCGAATCAATACATTTCATTTCAAAACATGCATTCAATATAGCAGTATTAAAATATAGATTTCTGCCGCAAATTGACAGCCAAATACTTTGTTGTAGGAAATTTAAATTAAAATTGAATGTTGCTTGGTGAATAAAATAGTCACATGTAAACACATTAAAAAGCATTAAGTAAATTGTCTAAATACATTGTAACTTTACAAAAAGTAATGATATCTAACAAAAACATAACTGTGAAAAAAGGGAGCCAGGTTCTGTAAAGACAATGGCAAGAAAAGAAGTGATAGTATCTAAGTGGGTGCCAAGTTCAAATAAAATTCACTCAAACTTACCTACTGAAGTATTATAGCATTTTTTAAATTGTTTAGAAATAAAAATTATTGATAGCATATAAATAATAAATCTAGAACTTGGCAAGTTTTTGAGAAATGTTATGCCTATCAATTTCATGTCTTAATAAAACGACGATGTTAATATTAACAACAATGTCATTATAAAAAAATTAATATAGTTATTATTATAAACAAATGACTCATGTTAAAGATTTGATAAACCAATAAATACATAAATACACTCCCGCTCGTCTTTGGTTATCACTCTAGCACCCACCCTTCGGAAACCTCAATGCAAACAGACTAAAAGGCTTGAGAAAGAGACAGATACCCTTACGCTTGTTCTTGGTCTTCCCTCTAGAGGCTGCACCCCTTTAACCCTTCAGGGGCAAAGAGCTTTTATTCGTGACATGCTAAAATGATTGAATCACGCAGAATTTAAAAACAAATTTATTTCAAAATGGGTAAAAGCTTCTTTTCACGTATTTAATAAAATTAAACTTCTTTGTCCTGAATTCTAGTGTCAATATGGCATTTTTCAGTTAAAATTAGGTGGGATATATTTTATCTCACCACCCTTCAAGGGGAAGGAGCTCACTCAAATGAAGGCTTCCAAACATGAAATAACAAGTTTAGATAAAATAATGTCATTAATAAAAATAAATGACTCATATGTAAAAATTTGCCAAGTTCTAGATTTGTTATTAATATGCTATCAATAATTTTTATTTCGAAACAATTTAAAAAATGCTATAATACTTCAGTAGGTAAGTTTGAGTGAATTTTATTTGAACTTAGCACCCACTTAGATACTATCACTTCTTTTCTTGCCATTCTCTTTACAGAACTTGGCTCCCTTTTTTCACAGTTATGTTTTTGTTAGATAAATATTACTTCTGCATCTTGCAATTTTTCAAATACGTGAAATGGAAGAACAACCTTATATCTTTCATCTCTCTAAAAATTGTGTTTTAAAATAATATTCATTCAAGATATTAAATGTTGAAAATGGTCCTTTTTTCATTTTTTTCAATGTTCAGAGTCCAGAGACCCCTTAAGAAAATTGCACAGAAAAATGATGTTTTTGCAAGGAGATATTTTAAAAATACGAATGGATTCTACCCCGATTGGTTTATCATTAGCACGAGGAATTTGAGATTTCACTGACCAATACCTTTAATGAAGCAAAATAATTTATGTTTAAGTCGTAAGACTAAACAAAATAGTTTGAAAAGGGTTCTTATAATAAGTCGTTTGGTTAATTGGCGTTCAGAAAATCGGCAATCAACTTTATATTAAACAAAAAGAGAAGAACATAAATCGCGGTACAAAAATAAATGGCGAATCTTGTTTGAAGGAGAAAAAAAATCGTCTATTTATACAGACAAGTTCTCCTAGGTCTTATGGAAATTTTCTTTGCGAAAGAGCAGTAAAACTTTTTATTTCTGGGTAGATAACAGAACCTCACTCTCAGAAATGGCTTGGATCTACGAAAATGCTTGGATCTAAGAATGAAATACGGAAGAAAGGTCGTTCCGAAGACTAGAAGGCATGGCAAGTGATTAATCTTTCAGACTAAAAGAAATACTATGCGCATTATTACTTCGTTTAACCACGGATACTGGTAGAACGGATCTCTTAAAATAAAATATATATTTTACAAAGGCGTAGAAATTACATTTTAAACTGAATTTTAAACAAAAATGGTTTTACTTCCCTGTAGCTGTCTACTTAACACTTGCAATATGAGAACTGGGGATAAAAAGGAGTTGAACAGTTTGTTATGGAAATATTAAAGAAAGAAACCAATTAAATACTTGTAACATAAGTTAAACTTTTGTAGCAAATTATTCATTAAAATATCATTTGTACATTAATCTCATGGTTTTTTTAAGGAATAGTTTGTTATGTGTCAATGATGGATAAACCTCGCGACAAATGCACATGTCATTGCAGGATGTGGAATGTCGACCAGAACTTACCTACTTATATTCGTACCAGAATCATTTGTGTTCCTTAACTGCTATATATAGAGTGTAACAGATGACATTTAGTTTGAAATTTATCGCTAGACGTCGAATTAATACAGCTAGACATTGAAAACACCAATTGCGGTAAAATATCATACTTCGACTTATAGGCAAATTTTATAAATCAAATTCTTCATACCAACATTCTTCTTCCCATGTTTTTGGTTGATATCATGTCGTACCTTTATGTTTGTTATATCAAGTTATAGGACTATAGACAGCTGTGAGTGGTGTCACTTTATTTATAATAACTGGCGATTTTGCGTTTGCATAACATTCTCAATCATCACAACAAAAACTTCCTTCTTACCGCCTACTTTTTACTATTATTCAACTCCCTTTTAACTATTCCGAGAAGTTAAGAAAAAATTTAACTTCTGCAGTTGTCTAATATATTTAATGCGAAAGCCCTTCTGATTAAAGTTTTTAACTTATTGAGATTTACTTTTATGTCTTTTCGGTGAGATTTTCCATGATCTTGGCAGGTTTCCCAACAGTCCCATCTTATACCGTCGATTCCACCTGTTCTGGTATTAGCCGCAAACAATGGGACATTTGGAGAATCTGGGCGGCCAAAATTATCTCTTTGTGTTAAGCTAGTTCAAATGAATTAGTTACTCAATAAATACATTTTTAGCAAAAAATGTCGTTTAAAAAAAAAAAAAAAAAAAAAAAAAAAAGTAATTCGTTCATTACAGTTTCATGCTTATATTTTTAAAATAAAAATAAATAACAATGTAAAATTGAAAATAATGCTTGTTGGAATTTATTAAGGACACATTTGCACCTAAGAATTAAAGCTTACTTTTCTTCTTAGCTTGAATTTTTTAAGGATTCAACCAGATAAATTATTCCTTTGTACTCTTGTTACTCTACTGTAGGGAGATCCAACATATGACTTTTAAATTACCAGGGCTACAAAGAGTTAATAACCGTGTTAATATAAGGTGAAAAAAATATTGGATTTTATTTTCCGCGCAAGTTTCTGTATAATACTTTGTCTGCGTACACTGTTAAAAATCTGTAGCGTTTGCTGCATAGTCACTGCACTGCTTTTATAGAAAACCATTACTTGACTATATTATGGAGTATTCTCATTGGTCAGAATAGATATATTATAAAAAGCAGTGCAGTGACTATGCAGCTAAAGCTGCAGATTTTTAACAGTGTAGAAGTTCCATTTTTTGTTAGATGTACAATTTTATTGAAGGACAATCTTCTACAAATTTCTTGGCACATTTTCATACTAATTTCTGGACAGGTTAGCTTCGATAAGTAAATATATTGTTTTCAGCGGTGATATTTGATTTCTCGATTTGAATTATTGAAATTGTCTTTTCTTATCGTTTTTGCTTATTATGGCAAACACGATATATTTTTTAAAAGTTTAACAGCACCTGTCTTTTCAGAGTTTTCTAACTTAAGCGGGTACTTCAACATTTGTTGAACGTCTTAGGTTTTTCACTTTTCCTTTATTGGATCTTTCACCCAATTCAATTCTTTCTTTCACCCAATCTTTCACCTAATTTACTTTATTGGATCTCTCACTCAATTTGTTTTCGTGCGCGAAAACCTTTACAGTCGATTAAGATTTCTTGAAATATGAACAGTTCCTTCATTATTATTCTTTATGTCTCTTTTTTGGATTGGAAACATTGTGCTCCTCAATTAAGATTTAAATAAGAGATATTAAGGATACTTTCACTTCTGCAACCGGTTTTGAAAGTGAAAGTATTCTCACAAAGAAAAAACCCTGCAACGAAATCGAGAAAGTAAAAAACGGCCTTTGTAAAGATTGACCTCAGTTATCCGATGTAAAATAAAATAATAATAATAAAAAAAAAATTCTAATAGGATTACCATTAGCGAGAGGGAGTTTTTGTGTTAATGAAGTAGTCACTTCAGTACGGAACTCAAAAAATGTCTTATTTTAAATAATTTTTACATTTACTAAAACTGGTTGAGCATAAATACTATATTTACTTTCAAAAGACAAAATGTCATTTTGTAAAGTCAATAAAATCTATGCATTGAACACAAAGTTTTAGTTTCGACTAACAGAAAAAAAAACATGCTTTTTTTATGAGAGTACAAAATTGTATCACATCTATCCTCAATGATTCATCTTTATCATGTATTCCCTTTTGCGTTCATACGTTGCAATTTATGAAATCGACATTTGGCAGCCAGATCCGAGAAAATATGCCACTGTGCGGTGGTCGAAATAATTTTTGCAGACATGAAATGAAATTGAACAATGTCTGCCAACATTGATAAATTATTTTTAATATAATACACTTACATACAAACACGTACGCAGACAGAGATAGATAGAGAGAAACAAATAAACAGACAAACATCATCTTCCCTTTCAATTTTAAACGAAAAAGCGATATATTATTAAAATATTTCGAGTAGCTTTGTTCTCAAGAGTGAAATAACAACAACAATAACAAAAATACAAATCATATTAGATCCGATACATGAGAGGTCATTTCTGTCTGAGATTTTAACATAAGCAAATTGACTGTATATACGTAAAATCTAAACATATTTAGTTTCAAATTCATCCCATGCATTTAATTTCTTTCTTTAAGTTTTTGAATCAAATGTGGTAATATATTAAGATTACATATTTAATGCTGCCTCTATAAGACTTTAAGTATTAAAACATTCAATAAAATTCTGTCTTACAACGTAACAAACTACATGAGTTCAAACGAGTACCTCGTACACCGTTTCTGAATAATTCATGACACAAACAATGTTGCTCGTAACCGAGTAAGAACAACCCATTTATAATGTAACACGTCATTTGACTTCGGAAGATTATTTTGAAACTTTGGAGCAAAGCCAAAACATTTTTAATTATTTAGGAGGTAATCAAACACTTGGGGGATAGGTTGTGTAAATTTGTGTAATTTATTAGTGCTTTGGAAAGAATTATGCACTAATTTCAAATACTCTCTTCAATCACCAGTTACAAAAAGAAAAATAGACTACCAGAAGAAGCACTTTATTAAATCAGTCAGACACTATAAATGATAGTACAATATCCCTTCGTTATTTTGCGACGCGGTATCTCGCTCATTCGGATATATTATTCTTTACCCATGTCTCCCGAGAAGATCAGCAATGGAAATCTATACCTTAAGGGCAGTTGGAAGGTCAAAACCTAAAATATATCGAATTTTCGATTTTTTAATATTTTGAATCTACCATTTCTCCTCTTTCAACTTATATATTACTTTAGTTTCTACGGCAACCAGAAGTTGGAAAATTTTTAGTAATTCTGTTTGTTTATCTACTTTTCTACAAGTGCGTTTATTTACATTAAACTTGATTTTCTCAAAATGTTGTTTTTATTTAACTTCGATGTACCTTTTTGAAAAAAACAATTATACATTATGCTTTGAAATTTTTCTTGAACATTCTATACATATCCCTGTTTAATCTGAGGTGAATTGTTTAAACTCATAAAAAGAACATTTTTCATTATTATCATTATCTTTGAAAAAATTGCATGTTTTTTTAAAATTTAAATGTGGTTTTTACTTCAGATTTTTTTTTTTAATTAAGCTTTATTTAATTACAAATTTAACTTCAGATTATTAAGAATTGTTTATTTTATGCATAAAAATTTTTCAAGTCCATATCTTAAGTATTTTATGAGAAAAGGTACATTAATTTAACATGGCAGGTATGGGGATTCTGACTACCCTTATGCACATGTTTTCAGTAAATACATACATAGATAAAAATAAGGAGAAAGTAATTCTGTGTTACTGATTTATTGAGAAAATTAGAACTATTATTATTTTACTAATAACTATTTAAACTGTTATTCTATTATAAAGTATTGTTTTGGAGACGATTATAAAGCATTTATTTGCAGGTTATCATCTTTGTTAATTTTTCAATGCCCTCGGTTTTATCGCGCGTCCGGATACATAGCGTTTTTTATATCCTCCTGACAAATGAAATACAATGAGGGACTTTTATATAGTTTCATATTTAACATAACACAACATTAAGTCTTTCACCATTAAAACTGTTATTCTATTATAAAGTAATGTTTTGGAGACGATTATAAAGCATTTATTTGCAGGTTATCATCTTTGTTAATTTTTCAATGCCCTCGGTTTTATCGCGAGTCTGGAAACATTGCGTTTTTTATATCTTCCTGACAAATGAAGTACAACGAGGGACTTCTATATAGTTTCATATTTAACATTCAAAAATTAACACAACATTAAGTCTTTCACCATTAAAACTGTTATTCTATTATAAAGTAATGTTTTGGAGACGATTATAAAGCATTTATTTGCAGGTTATCATCTTTGTTAATTTTTCAATGCCCTCGGTTTTATCGTGAGTCCGGATACATTGCGTTTTTTATATCTTCCTGACAAATGAAGTACAACGAGGGACTTCTATATAGTTTCATATTTAACATTCAAAAATTAAAACAACATTAAGTCTTTCACCATTAAAACTGTTATTCTATTATAAAGTAATGTTTTGGAGACGATTATAAAGCACTTATTTGCAGGTTATCATCTTTGTTAATTTTTCAATGCCCTCGGTTTTATCGCGAGTCCGGATACATTGCGTTTTTTATATCTTCCTGACAAATGAAGTACAACGAGGGACTTCTATATAGTTTCATATTTAACATTCAAAAATTAACACATTAATTCTTTCACCATTAAAACTGTTATTCTATTATAAAGTAATGTTTTGGAGGCGATTATAAAGCATTTATTTGCAGGTTATCATCTTTGTTAATTTTTCAATGCCCTCGGTTTTATCGCGAGTCCGGATACATTGCGTTTTTTATATCCTCCTGACAAATGAAGTACAACGAGGGACTTCTATATAGTTTCATATTTAACATTCAAAAATTAACACATTAATTCTTTCACCATTAAAACTGTTATTCTATTATAAAGTAATGTTTTTGAGACGATTATAAAGCATTTATTTGCAGGTTATCATCTTTGTTAATTTTCAATGCCCTCGGTTTTATCGCGCGTCCGGATACATTGCGTTTTTTATATCCTCCTGACAAATGAAATACAACGAGGGACTTTCATATAGTTTCATACTTAACATTCAAAAATTAACACAACATTAATTCTTTCACCATTAAAACTGTTATTCTATTATAAAGTAATGTTTTGGAGACGATTATCAAGCATTTATTTCCAGGTTATCATCTTTGTTAATTGTTCAATGCCCTCGGTTTTATCGTGAGTCCGGATACATTGCGTTTTTTATATCTTCCTGACAAATGAAGTACAACGAGGGACTTCTATGTAGTTTCATATTTAACATTCAAAAATTAACACAACATTAATTCTTTCACCATTAAAACTGTTATTCTATTATAAAGTACTGTTTTGGAGACGATTATAAAGCATTTATTTGCAGGTCATCATCTGTGTTAATTTTTCAATGCCCTCGGTTTTATCGCGCGTCCGTATACATTGCGTTTTTTATATCCTCCTGACAAATGAAGTACAACGAGGGACTTGTATATAGTTTCATATTTAACATTCAAAAATTAACACAACATTAATTCTTTCACCATCAAAACTGTTATTCTATTATAAAGTAATGTTTTGGCGACGATTATAAAGCATTTATTTGCAGGTTACCATCTTTGTTAATTTTTCAATGCCTTCGGTTTTATCGCGCGTCCGGATACATTGCGTTTTTTATATCCTCCTGACAAATGAAATACAACGATAGTCTACTATATAGTTTCATATTTAACATTAAAAAACTAACACAACATTAATTCTTTCACCATTTAAGTTCATATGTAAAAGATCCGATATGCTATAATTTTTCCGCATCATTTTGTTTTGAACTTAAAAGCTATTTGCAACTTACAAGAAACTTATAAAAAAAAAAAATAAATAAATAAATAAATAAATAAATAAATAATAATGCTTCACTGGCTTTACGGTAGCTCACCGTTTTCTCATGCACGAAATTTATAATAATGTTACTAATTTCAATATTTTATTATTATTATTATTTATAATGAAATTTCACAGTTTTATATAATCTTGTAATAATTTTAGCTGCAAATTAATTTCTAGATGTGATTAACTTTACTAAATACATGCTATCATGACGTGTTATCCATTTTTTGAAGCGATACAAGATCAATATGATGAGTCATGGCGACGTCAAAGGGGGGGGGGGGGCAGGGGGGGGGGGTCATTGGATTTTGTTGCCCTTTATGAATTTTGTAATTTAACCAATTTTCTTGTTTTGATAATTAATTTGGAAAAAAAAGTAATAAAATACACTCGTCATAAGCGACTTTAAATAATTAGTACTAACAAAATGAGGAACTAAAAATTTTTCGTCATGAGATGTGTGCGTGTGTGTGTGTGTGGGGGGGGGGGGGTAATTTTGTCATCCTGAACTCCACTAAAATCAATATCAATGTTTAATTCTTTTTTTTTTTTTTTTTGTCCATTCAGGAGCTTAAAAAAAAAAAATAAATAAAGATATTATTGATTCAATTTTCCATTTGAAAAAAATGCTAGCTAAAATGCATTAAAAAATAAAATTTATTTAATATTATTTTTGTATAGGTTTTGATGTTCATATGGTTTTAAAATTATCTTTCACGGTAAGACTCTGGCAAGAAAAAAAAATCTTAGTTTAATTGATTTCTTGTTTATATTTAGCATTAAAAAAATTATCAAGACTTCGGACACCGGGCAAATATGTTCCAAAATTTTAGCCCTGCCTGAATTTCTTCGTTCTGCGGGCGGCGCCCATGTGAATGATGGGGATGGATCTTAAAGCTTTCCTCTTTCTTTGCGACGGACGTTGGATTCGCGCATTTGCTTCACTTTTTCACGAAAATATTCACGCCGTTTAATCTCCCCATTCTTCAGAAAAACAATGAAGACCTTCGGCGCCATCCTGTTGTGCAAACGAGATTTTAAGTGGATTTGGCCTTTCCGCTCCGCTTTGCTTCAGACCAGAACATTGGTCTTATTCCGGGAGATATTGACGGGCCCTGGAGCTCTGCATTTGTTTAAACGTGATTTATCGATCTCATCATCGTTACCACTATTTGTAACAAGGCATATTTTACAAAAGCCTATTTAAATATTTTATATAGATCATTAGCATAAAAAAAGTATATTATTGGATTTTGTTTACGCTCCAGACAAGCTAAAGTTAATATTATTTCTTTATTTTTTTTACTTTTTAGTTACCCCTTTATTTTAAAAATTTTTACTTTCTTCTATCTTTACAAGAAGGAAGTATTGGGTTTGTGAAAAATTTCGACTTCCGGTATTCGATGGATTTATACGTTTTAGAAGGTCCTGAAAATTATTTGATGGTTTTTAGAAAATGTCTGTCTGTCACTCTGTGAGTCTGTATGTGACAAAAATTTTGTGGGCACTCTATTTCAAGAACTAATGCACGGAATTTTACAAAACAATAGATTCAGTTAGACCTTGATATAAACTGGTTCTGATTACTTTTTGGTGTAAATCGCCCTATAGATGACGTTGTTATGATGTATTTTTCACGATTTTCGCAATAGCTATATCTCATGAATTACTGCACGGATTTTCATAAAACCTTCAGATTCAGTTAGTCCATGATATAATTTGATGCTGATCACTTTTTGGTGAAAATTGCCCAACAGGTAGCGATGTTATGCTGCATTGTTCATGATTATCGCAATATCTCTATGTCAAGAACAAATGCACTAATTTTCATCAAAATTCAGATTTGGTTAGTCCCTGATATAAATTACTGCTGTTTAACTTTTCGTGTAAATCGACCGACAGGTGACGTTTCTGTGCTGCATTTCTCAAGATTTCCGCAATAGCTGTATCTGAAGAACTAATATATGAATTTTCATCAAGATTTAGTTCAGTTACTTCCAAGTATAAATTGGTCCTCATTAGTTTTTGATGCACATCGCCCAACAGGTGGCGCTGCTATGCAGAATTTTTTCCAATTCCCGCAATAGCTCTATCTCAAAAAGTAATGCACGGATATTCATCAAACTTCAGATTCAGTTAGAATTTGACATAACTTGTTGATTATTAGATTTTGGTGTAAATCATCTAAGCGGTAGCGCTGATATGCTGCACTTTTCAGGAAGTATTACCATGTATAAGATAGAAGAAAGTTTTGGGATTGCCACATCTGACTAGTTACTTCTGTATCAGGCTGGTGACATATCACGAATTAAAAAAACAAAACGGGACATATACCAGTATTTTCTTATAGAAAAATTCGCCTCAAACGATTTAATGAGGCGAATATTTTTTAAACAAAATACTGATATTCTCCCCTTTCTACTACACTGTTTTATTAACCTGGTTTTTGTAAAGATTCACTTTTATAACCATTTTTAACCCACATATCGGTATGATAGAATTACAAAACCTGCACTCACAGATTTGTTTCTGATGATTCATGTATTGTAACGGAGATTTAATGGAAAAAGCACGAACTGCAATCATAAAATTAGGAGTGATTTTTAAGATGAACATTTAATGCTTATAAAAAAGTGTTTTTAAAAAAACTATTTTTACCCCCCGGTATGCTTATTTCTTTCTCCCAGCTTATTTTGTCTCCAATAAATAACGTTACCTTGTATACGCCAGCCGTAAAACAAAAGCCGATGTTTCTTTGTGCGATTAAATACTCTACAGCATTTTTTAAAACTTCTAAGCATCGCACATTTTCAATGTTTATACCGTCGTATTTTGAAAAAATGTACTTTTTAATGCAATTTGTTTGAAAACTGCATCTCCATTTGTTTTTGAAATATTAATTTTTTGTAGTTTTTATCGACATTTGTTTTATTTTGGCAACTCAAGTACTCCATTTCTGTAGAAAGTAAAGGAAAAATAATTGGAAAATAGTAATTATAACTTTTTGTTGCCATTTTCTCATAAAAATTGAAAAAAAAAATTAATTAAAATACGTGCTATTTTGAGAAAAATATAAATGAAGGATTTATGATAAAACATGGAGCTATGATAAAATATATTTAATTTTAAGTATCTATATTAATGCAAATGAAGTCATTTTACATAAAATAAAAGCGTGTGCTTAAAATTGAAATATGTTTTGCAGTAGTCCCGATTATCCGAGTCCCGCTGAACCGAGTTATTTTCTTCTGATGGACTGGTGGTTTCTATTATTGTGAAACAGCCATTATAAATGAAGCGTTAGGTGACGCTGAAAGAGCAGCCTTAAAAAGTTAGAACTCTGATTTTCTGATCAGAATGGGGAAAAAACAAAATGGCCATGATTTTTTTTTTTTCAAAAAAAAAATTATGGCCATTTTTTTCCCCATTCTGAACAGAAAATCAGAGTTCTAACTTTTTACGACTGCTCTTTCATCTTCACCTAACGTTTCATTTATAATGGCTGTTTCACAATAATAGAAACCACCAGTCCATCAGAAGAAAATGAAGTAATGGGAATGACGGGGGCGACACTACATTCTGAAAAAGCAGAATTCCTGTTCTCTAGTTACTTTGTACTTATTTTGTCTGCTTTTAGCCCCCGATGTGCTATTTCTTTCGGGAAACAATTAAAGTGTCGTCCTTAAAAAATAACGCTGCGTTACATAAGCCAGCCGTAAAACAAAGAAGATGTATCATTGTACGGGATAATCTCTACTGCATTTTTTTAACTTCTAAGCATCGCACATTTTCAGTTTTTACACAGAGGTATAGGGGGAAAAAAGTGCTATTAAATGCAATTAGATTGAAAACTGCATCTCAGTTTATTTTTTATATATTAATTTTTTCGTAGTTTTTAACGCAATTTCTCTAATGGTGCCAACTGAAGTAAACCATTTCTGAAGAAATTAAAAGGAAAAATAGTAGATTGTTATATCTGTTAATTGCCATTTTCCCATTACAACTGAAAAAAATGTAATTAAAATACCTGCTATTTTTAAATATATATATATATATATATATATATATATATAAATGATTTCTTATAAATCATGGAGCTATTATAAACTGCATTTAATTTCAAGTATCTATATTAATGTTACAAAGAAATGAAGGATTATGAATCAATAGATAGGCGATTTTTTTTAATTTTTTTTAATTTTTATTTTTGTCGAGTCTCTTGAATGACGACATCACTTTTTACTGGGTTTGTGTATTATTCTGCGTCATATGCATACTTTTCTGTAGATGTTGTTTAAAAATGGATCGTAAATATGGAATTCTTTAGAGTACGCGAATGACGTCATTTTATCTTTACTTAAGAAGTAGAGTTTTTTGTTGGTTTGTTTGTTCGAGTTAATCTCTGGAACTACCGAACCGATTTCAAAATTAATGGTAGCAAATTGATGGTGTTAGTCTCTGTTCCAACATAGGCTATATCTTAAGTCCATGCCACTTCACCAAACGATGTGAAGAGTAAAAAAGTCCTTCCGGCCAGTGCCGGGAGGAAAGGTAGCTTTCATAATCCTTATTTAAAAAAAGCCAACTTATATCATGCAAACACACGAAGCTCAATTTAGTGGAAACCGAATATAGGAGATTCAATACTAATTTTTATCAATATAATGAATGAGAATTTCGCGAAATTAGTCAGCTTTATCAAAGCTGCTTTTCTTTAAAGTAACTTATATTTGGCTGCCAAATTCGGCAATTTCTTAAAGTGCCTGTCATTTTAAGACAACATGGTGGATGAGACTAAGCAGTGAACTTGGTCGAGACCTTAGTAATTGCTGTGCACATGCTCACTCACATCGGAATCGGTTAATATATAGGAGTGCTGTCGCATGCAAAAAATCAGATTTTTCAAAATGTCACCCACAATAGAAATTGAAACTGCTATATCTGAGCCATTTTTTAAGGTAAAGACAAACAAAAAATGCTCCTGAATCCTTATATCAAGATCAAATACTTAAGAAAGAAACCTTTTTCAATTTCTAATTTTTTTGCACCTCACTTTAAATATATATATATTTTTTAATTAAATGGCCGCCATTTTGAAACAAGATGGCTGATGAATCTGGCCAGCGAACTTGGTCGAGGTGTTGATGTATACTATCCACATGCCTTCTTACATCGAAATAGGCGAATACGTGTGTTATCGCGTGACAAATACAAGATCGTTTCAAAATGTTAGCCATGCTAGAAATTCAAAGTGCTATAAATCAACCATTTTTTAAGATATCAACAAAAGAACAAATTTTCAGAAACAAAAACTGCTCCGGAATCTTTGTATCAAGGCCAAACGCATAAAAAAAATCTTTTTCATTTTCCAATTTTTGATACCTCATTTTGAATTTTAAATTTAATTTTTTTAAATGGCAACCCTTTTGAAACAAGATGGCGAATGAAGCTGGCCAACGAACTCGGTCGAGACATTGGTATGTACTATGTACAGACCAAGTTACATCCAAATAGGTTCATAAATACGCCTGTTATCGCGTGACAAAAATCAGGTCGTTTTAAAATGTCAGCCACAAGAGAAATTCAAAATGCTATTACTCAGCCATTTTTTTTTAGATATAGACGAAAGAAAAACTGTTCCGGAATCTTTGTATTAAGGTCAAACATATACAAAAAAAAATCTTTTTCATTTTCCAATTTTTTGGTATCTCATTTAAATTTTTTTGGCCGCCATTTTGAAACAAGATGGCGGATGAAGCTGGCCTACGAACTCGGTTGAGATATTTGTATGTACTATGTACACACCAAGGTACATCCAAGTCGGTTCGTAAATACGCCTGTTATTACGTGAGAAAAATCAGGACGTTTCAAAATGTCAGCCACGCTAGAAATTCAAAATGCTATAACTCAGCCATTTCTTAAGATATAGACGAAACAAAAACTGCTCCCGAATCTTTTTATCAAGGTCAAACACATAAGAAGAAAATATTTTTCAATTTTCAATTTTTGGTACCACATTTCAAATTTAAATTTTTCTTAAAAATTTAAATGGCCGCCATTTTTAAACAAGATGGCGGGTGAAGCTGGCCAACGAAACCAGTCGAGACATTGGTATGTACTATATATAAACGAAGTTACATCCAAATCGGTTCATAAATACGCCTTTTATCGCGTGACAAAATTCAGGACGTTTCAAAATGTCAGCCACGCTAGAAATTCAAAATGCTATAACTCAGCCATTTTTTAAGATATAGACGAAACAAAAACTGCTCCGAAATCTTTGTATAAAGGTCAAATACATAAGAAAAAAATATTTTTCCATTTTCAATTTTTTGGTACCACATTTCAAATTTAAAATTTTTAAAAATTTTTTAAATGGCCGCCATTTTGAAACAAAATGGCGGATGAAGCTGGCCAACGAACTCGGTCGAGAGATTGGTATGTACTATGTACACACCGAATTACATCCAAATCGGTTCATAAATACGCCTTTTATCGTGTGACAAAATTCAGGACGTTTCAAAATGTCAGCCACGCTAGAAATTCAAAATGCTATAACTCAGCCATTTTTTAAGATATAGACGAAACAAAAACTGCTCCGGAATCTTTGTATAAAGGTCAAATACATAAGAGAAAAATATTTTTCCATTTTTAATTTTTTGGTGCCACATTTCAAGTTTTAATTTTTTTTAAATTTTTAAATGGCCGCCATTTTGAAATAAAACAGCGGATGAAGCTGGCCAACGAACTCGGTCGAGACATTGGTATGTACTATGTACACACCGAATTACATCGAAATCGGTTCATAATTACGGGAGTTACAGTGTGACATAGGTCAGATATATATATATATATATATATATATCAATTTTGAACGGAGGGTGGTTTCGGGGTCTGGGGGTCATGATCGATGAAAATATACCAAAATTTTTTGAAATCGCTTTCCTCCGAACGGCTGCAATAGGTAGCTTTTTTGTAAAGAAAGCTACCTAAAAAACGTTCAAAAAATGCGATTTTTGTGTTACTGGAGAGCCTAGAAACATGAATCTTGGAATGGTAGTTACTTATAAGATATAAATGATCTCTAAGAACATTTCTTTACAAATTCGGAATTTAAAAGGAATGAAAATGCGCAAAAAGCGTTCTAAAGAACGTTCTAAATGTTGATTTCTACGCAATCTCAGGAAGAACCAAACCGATTAAAAAAAAAATAATAATGGTGTCAAAATGATGGTGATAATCTTTGCTCCAACATAAGCTATATTTTATGTCGTTACCACTACCCCAGAAGGGGGTGCAGAAGCAAAAAATGTTCTAAAAATGCGATTTTTGTGTTACTGAAGGACTTAGAAACATGAAATTTGGCATGGTAGTTACTTATTATATATAAATGATCTCTGAGAACATTTCTTAAAGAATTTTACGAAATTATACGAAATTTAAAAGGGGTGATAATGCGCAAAAAGCGTTCTAAAAACGTTCGAAATGGCGATTTCTACGCAATGTCGGAAAGTATCAAACCGATTTCAAAAGTAATGGTTGGAAATTGATGTGACAGCCCTTGCTCCAACATAGGCTTTATTTTATGTCGGTGCCACTACCCCAAAGAGGGTGCAGAAGCAAAAAATGCTCTAAATCGCGATTTTTGTGATACTGCAGGGACTAGCAACTTGAAATTTTGCATGGTGGTTACTTATAAGGTATAAATTATTTTTAAGAACATTTCCTAAAAAATTCGAAAGTTAAAAGTGGTAAAAATGGGCGAAAAACGCTTTAAAAACGTTTCAAATTGAGATTTATACTGAATCTCAGGAATTACCAAATCAATTTCAAAAGTAATAGTTGCAATTTCATGGTGACAGTCCGTGCTCTAACATAGGCTATACTTTATGTTGTTGTCACTACCACCTGGGAGTTGCAAGAGCAAAAATAAATAAATAAATAAATTTACTAAATTGAATTTTTTTGTGATACTGAGGGGTCTAGCATTTTTAAATTTGCCGCTTAAAAGATGCAAATCTTTTCTAGGAACCGTCGATAGAAAATTTTGAATTTAAAGGATGAAGTGAGCGAAAACCGTTCTAAACGTTCTACATTACGATTTTTATGCAATCTTATGAAATACCAAACCGATTAAAAAAAAAATAAGGGTTGCAAATTGGTGGTGATAGTAACTGTTCAACCTTAAACTATATTTTATGTGGATACTACTACCACCAGAGGATTGCATAAATAAAAAACTTTCTAAATTGCGATTTCTGTAATACTGAAGAGGCTAGAAATTTTAAATATAGCACGGTAGTTACTAATATAAATGCCCTCTAAGAACTCTCGAAAATAAATTCGAAATTTAAAACTGGTGAATCGAAGGAAAGGAGCGAAAAGCATTCTAAAAACGTCTTAAATTATAATTTCTGTACAATCTCAGGGAATAATAAACCGATTACAAAAGTAATGGTTGCGAATCAATAGTGACAGTCTCTAATCCGACACAGGCTATATGTTCCCGGTGGCTTTTTCAAGAAGGCTCACGTTTTGAGCACCTTATCGCCAGAGTAAGGGTTGGCGTGGGGATGAATTCAACGCTACGCACCCTTTTTTGTTCGTGACGTCGTACGCGTAGCGAACAGCAACCCCATTCCTTTGCTGAGAGGAAGATATGTGCTTTTTTTCATTTGTTTTTTCCGCAAATGTAAAAAGCTAGACGAAATGTTATTTCACCGTGGTTTGCAATTAGAACCTTGCTTAAAACAAAGATCTTTTTCGGATTAAAATAACTTTTAATTGCACCAATATATATATAATTCAAACATAAGTTATTTTTTTCAGTTCTACAATATTCATTTATTTCCTTAATTCGCTGTATGTTCGAAGAAATTGAGACCGTATTTTAAAAACAGATGTAAAAATTTTCTTTAATAATTATAATTGTATTGATCATGTTTTTATGACACAATTGAACATAGTTTTATTAGTATTATTACTGAATTAATTTTTTTTTATTATTATTAAGCGGCATAATTATGTGACGTGTTGATTGCATTAATAAAACACATTTTCACTGAAATAATTCATTAAAAATTAATTGTTTTTAATTTAATTGCGATTAGAAGTTAATAGGAAGTTGAAACTAAACTCAATTCGATTATAATTAGATTGAACGATAAAGCATAAATTATTTAGCCGTATCCTGCAATTAAATCTATCAGCTAAAATAATTGCAAGTTGATGCATGGAATTAAATCAATTACTATTATTATATTTTAATATGTTAAAATTTTATCATTATTTGAGTTTTTATGAAAAAGACATTGGTCTGTCCCTAGTGCACAAAATTAAAAATCATTAAAATTCTTAAGTTTTTTATTTTAAAATTTTTGCAATATTTTTAAATATTATTTCGCCTTAGTTGTTTTATATATTATTTAAAAATAATAATTCGTCATATTTGAATAAATCATGTAAATTCTTCTCTCGAAGGAAATCCCCCCCACACACACTTTATATTTCGTTATTCTGCACACATATTGCTCCATTTATTAATTTGAAGTGGCAATAAAATAATGCTCAATCGTCTGAGGCAACCTCCCATTTCGAATTTTCTCTTCCCCCACCCCCTCTCTCCCCCATCACACTATTTTTTGCCCATTTAAAATTCATTGTTGCCTTACAGAAAAGATTCGTTAAAATTGCGTCTGAAATGTTAACTATTCCTTCGCTTATCCATAACAGTGCATAAAGTTTACTGTTTTGCTCTATCTGTTGATTTTTAAATAATAAATAAATAATTTACCATAAAAAAAGATAAGGAAACAAATAGAATGAAATATTTTTAAAATAATAATAAGGATTAACCTTTTGTGCGCACGCTATCATTTTTTTTTTTTTTTTAATGCTTTACAGTTTTTTAAATTTTCTGTCCTATTTATTACTTTGAAGTAACTATAAGTAAAAGACCAATTATTCAAATTCTGCGCCCCCCCCCCCCCCCAAAAAAAAAAAGTTAAATATTCCAAGTTTTTAATTTTTTGGTTTGTTTTTTCTATTTGTTAATTGATAAATTTAACTATTTAAATCTATAGTCCCTCACTATCATATACAGTTAAAAAATTTCTCTAATGATTTTATTTGTTACTTTGAAGTAACAAAAGATAGTCATTCAATCTTCCTTCTACCCCACCTCCCCTTAAGAAGTTCATCTCACAGTAAAAATGCAATTTCTAAACATCCTGTTTGGGGGTGTGAAAAGTTTTTTTTTTCTTTCTTGGTTTGGCCTATTTTCACTCGACTTTGGGGGCTGTTTCTGCAGAATGATTTGGTATTAAGTTAATTATATAAGTTCATCGCAGAAAATATAGTAATTTTCTGCCACAGGTATTTTTTAAAATCTGTGTTTATATACATCAAAATGCACTGAAACTGCATTAATTCATGCTCCCCATAAATCCATCTTTATATGTAATCAAATATCTAAATATATGAAGGTAATGAGTTTTTGTTTAAGAGGTACGGAATTAATAATGCTCAATTGAATGAAAATTTAGATTTTTGAGGGATCAAATAATCAAAATTTTAGTCTATATCATCAAAGGTAATAAAGGCCTTCGATAAAACAGAGTATAAGAATTCGTAATACAATTTCTTTCGAAGAAGATTTCTTTTCATCTAGAACACATAACTGAAAATATTTCTTTGATTTAGGTAGGACTAAAATATGCTAGTTCGTCTTCCGCCATTTCGGTTCAAAACAAAACACAAGACGATGATTGGCGTTAGAGCTAGCTGAACGCTCTCGCTTTCGCCAACTCGCCAAGGCTGGTGCTGAAAACGTGAGTCTTCTTGAAAAAGCTTCCCGGTGCCACTACCACCTAAGCTTGCAGGAACAACAAACGTTCTATATAAGAAAGCCTTTAGAAACTTTCTAAATTATACGTTTTCTATGTAATATTAGGAAATATGAAGCCTATTGCAAAATTAATGTTGGTAAATTAATGGTGACAGTCTCTGTTTCATCATAGGCATTTTATGTTAGTGCTACTACCACCAGACAGGTGGTATTCCGTTAGACAAGAATCTTGTAATTTGACATGATGGTTAATTTTAAGATGTAAATCGTACTAAGAAGATGGTTTCAAAAAAATTCAAAACATCAAATGAATATTTAAAGGTTTGGTTTGGTTTGTATTTATGACGGCTAATTATCAACACGTGGGATATAGACCCTGGGGGGATGCCCTTCGTGGGTGTCTTTCTAAGGGAACCTAACCCGTATTTACGCATGGGAATCCACGGTTTCGAAGAAAACCACGAAAACTCCGAAACGGTTAGGCCGACGGGCGCGATTGGGTTCGAACCCAGCACTTCCCGTCTACCAGCTTCGAGAGCAGAACCTCTCAGCCACTGGTGGGGCCGAATATTTAAAGGAGCTTATGAAATAAGCATAAAAGCTTCAAAATACTTTCTAAATTATCATTTATTTAGAATTAGTTTTAGTTCTTCTTGTTGATATAAGTCACATTTTTGTCTAATGTAGTGTAATAATGAAGTTTAGTCAAACTGTGGCTTAATTAGTAATTTTTGAATTATTCCAAAAAGTATAATTTTTTCTAATAAAACTTAGGCATGCAAATATCAGTTGGCATATTTCAACTATTACGCGAGCAAAGCCGCGGGTTTTGCTAGTATAAAATAAAAGAGTCTGTTTTAAGCCTTAATCCTTAAATGCATAGTGATGCAAATTTGCATTACTTTTTATTTCACTTTTAATAAATAAATTAAGTTCTTAGCAACCACCATATTTATATAGAAATAGTAATTCTGTAAAAATTACAAAAAAATTTCAACTAAATGAAGTTAAAAATCTTTCTTAAAATTTCTGGTGTCTAATACTTAATCTGAGAATAAAAAACACAATTCTAAAATATTAATTCATGCATTTAAGGGTTAAAACTGAAATATGTTTTATATATTCTACTATCTATACTTGTAAAAAAAAAAAAAAAAATCATCGGGAGCTACACTAAATTCTGAAAAAGCAGAATTCCTGTTTTCTAGTTTTCTTAATTTGTCGCCGCTCTGTTATTTAATAAACTTCATACTTACATCTATTCTTATATTTACATACTTGCATACATTGTATATATATATATATATCTTACATACATAATCTTAAATACATGCATTTTACAAACTCACAAGCATTTTATGTAATTATTAGATGCATTGCATTTACTTCGCATGAGATGTTTCGATATTTTCGGGAAATAAGATATACTAATATATGTTGTTAACTATAACTAATGTTGTTCCACATTTAGAATAGATTTATAATATTATTTTATTAAGTTTCTTATTATAAGTAAGACATTCTATTTACTATGTGGCTATGCTAAAAATTTTGAAAATTATTGAACTTTCTTTTCACAATAATGGTGCATATTAGTTTTCATGATTACACAAATTGCATTAAAAAGGACTATTTCGGAAACTAATTTAAATTTCAAAATTCCAAAAATTATTATGATATCCTTGTATCCTTACGAATATTAATTTTTTTCCTTCGTCGATTCTTAAATTATCTTAATCTTAGACGAGTAGATGTGAAATAGAATCACACTGTCGTTAATGTAATAATGCACATCTTCAACCGTACTCAACAAACATACGTACTTTTATACAAAAATGAATAATAATACAATCTATTTACAATGCATACAATTGCGACAATTTTTTTTTTTTTGCTTAAAAGTGAAATTTTATAGCTATTAACTAATATGAAAGTCGTTTTATTATCCTTATTATTTCATAAAATGCACATTAATGCAACAATCGTTTTATAGACAAGATACCTAGTAAAACTCAGTCTAGAGGTAGATAGATAGATTATGAAATAGATTATTGCATAAATGCCATGGATGGCGCTATTTATTTTCGCTAAATATATTTTTTCATTCATTGGTTTAAAAATAGTTACTCAATATTTATTTTTAAAAGTAGTTTCAAGTCTCACTCATTAAAAGCAAGTATATCTGAAATATGTATTTTTATCCATTCAGTCATCTTGTTCCAAAATAAAGTAATTTGTAATCTTAAATTATTATTCTTTTCTGCGTTTTTTATAATAATTGTGAAGGGAAATCACAATTACATTGTTTTGATTTATTCTCTTTTCTTTTATTAAAAATCTCTTTTTTACTTCATTGAGTAAGTTATTTGAAATGTTATTTAAATTCTGTGTTTTCAATTTTTTAATAAATGAAAGAAATAATTAAGCTATTTCTGTCGTTAAACGATTCCAAGCAACTTCTAACCTTTAGTCCTCATGCAAGATCAACCACTTAAAACAGATAAAAAGAAAGAAAGAAAGAAATATTTGGGCTATAGAAATGCATCTGCTCTTCTTTTAAAGTTCTTTACAATATGGCATCGAGGCATTTGTTTCCTTCTGAATTATATAATGGTTCAGCGGTAGCTTCTCCTTTTTTAATTAGTTCGTCTATGCGTTTCGCATCGGGTTTCTAAAATTGTTATAACGTATTTTTGGCATGCTTTCAGAGTTAGTAACTTATTAATTTTTAGCTCACAGGCTATCAAAGCCTGAAAGCTAATGTGCCCGCAGGTTCTGTATGTAGGCGATAAATCTTGATAGAAATATCCGATTTGACTCAATTTTTTTCTAGGTTCCTTCTCATAAGGCGGTTCCCTGATTAGTTTTGAGGGTTCATTGGTTAAGTATAAAAGGGGGGGGGGTATGGGGCTAATCTCCCCTTAACTTAGATAAATGGATTTTTCATGCAGAATTATCAGATTTGCTTCAATTTTGGTATACCGGTTAATTATGATAAGTCGCTTCCCTAATTAGATTTGGAGGTTCATTGTTTAAGTATAATGGGGGATCGGGGGGTGGGGTGTTTTACCCCCTTAATTTCGATTAATGGGTTTTTTATCCGATTTGCTTCAAACTTGGTTTACCGGTTGGAAATGAAAATTAGATAATTTGCGTCTACTCCCAATAATATTTCATTAATTATACTAAAACTAGAAACTGAAAAATATAAAATAGCGTAACATTTGTTATAACAATTACCAATGATGTATAAATAATTAATTTTAAGCTTTAAACAAACGAAAACATCATTTCAGTCCCCGTCCCCGTACAAATATCCAATATTAAATGTATGCTGTAAAAATTGCTATAACTATTTTTAACTTTTGCTATTATATATTTATACTTGTATATACAGTATGGGAAATTATAATTATCATTTATTAGTATAGATTGTATAGTAAAATATTGTAGTAAACATATTTGTCTTTTAGATTGACCATCATCTCAATCCCTCTAAACACACGTTTAGGTTAACAGATGCTAGGTGGCGGTGGCAGAATTATTCCCATTGCAACAACAACTAAAGTTCAACTAGCCACCGTGGATGAAGGTAAGTTGTTCTTCTCATTGTTTCATTTTTAGAAATATTTAGTTTTTGTTCTGAATAGGGATGAGGTTTTTTTTATAGCAACAATCATGCCCCCCTATTTAACTTTATTTATATAAAAAAGCTTATTGCAACTTTATTTATGTAATATAAAAATGTCGCATGGCCTATTTAATAATATACATGTATGCAAAATTATTCAACAAAATGGCTGTGCAGCTGTTAAAACAAAAACATCGCCTCATTCCCCATCATCTCAGTCCCATTTATTAGACACTGATTATGATGTTAACGGACACTTTCTTCCATAAAAGTTTATCCTACGCATAAAATATACATCCTTGATCTCAAAACACTACAGTATTTAAATGACAAAACATGTATCATAGTATATAACTGTCTATGGTAGTTGGCACTTTAAATTTAAAAAATAAAAATTTTAGAGTGAAATTACCCGGTTTTCAGATATTGACCCATAATATCAATTAGAAAACTAAAGTGATACTATTTATTTTTGAGAAAAAAAATCATTTCTATAAGAACGTTTTTGAAACTATACGCCACAGAAATAAAATATTTAGAGAGAGGAGAGTAGCCGAATTTGGACCACTTCACTTATTTTCAGGTGCAACTCACTTAATTTTTGGAATATCTGCAAAACATCACTATACGGAGTCAATCTAATCATCTACTAACTAAAGAAATCTTAATAATTTATTTTTGAAAATCTAAAGTTAAAGTCTCTAAGTTTTATTTCAATTTGAAAAATTTGTCAAAAGTGGTCCAAATTCAGCAACTGGTCGCCTAAGTTGGACCCCAGTCTCCTAAATAGGACCAAACAATATGAGGTTGTTTTAATGACTGGGGAATATAAATAATTTTATTAAAAGCAAAGTTTGCGATTAATGAAACAAAATAAAGGCAGTGAAATATAATGAAATCAAATATCTGAAAATAAGAGTAATTGTTTTAAATCAAAATGTATTCAAAATATAAATCAAAGTTATCAGTAATTAAGAATAGAAATTATGTAACTAATTGCTAGTTACTTGAATATCATGTAAGGAATGATGCAAAGCTTATACACTAATTTCGTTTATTAATTTTTTTATTCCAGCGCACACAACATGGAACCGTATATGGCAATCTAAACACTGAATCATTTCCGCTATTTTATTTTTCTTACAAATTACGCAACTAGTCATCGTTGTCTAGATTTTACTTTTTAGATTCTGAATTATTAGACATTATTTTAGAACAGAAGTTTTCTTTAAATTATGTTTGTAGTTCTTCGCTTCCATCAATTTTCTTTCCAATTGGATTACGTATATTTTTTAAAACTTGATGTTCCAATCGCTTTTGTTCTACAAGAGCTTCCAATTTGTCGGTTTATTTATTTTTTTTCATTTCAAGGTTTACTTTATATGACGAAGATATTAAAACAACTGTTTTTTGGCCCCTTCTGTACTTTTATTTAACTGAATTTAGCAAGGGAGATAACATTTCTGATGATATTTTAGCTTTTTAGGGGGATTTGTAGTCGCAGCCTTCTTGCAGGTCAATTTCTTCACAACTTACTCTCTCTTTTTCGTTTCCTATATCTTTAACAACTTATGCTGTCACGGGTGTTTTTCTTCCAGACAGTTTGCTTGTATCGTTTTCGATATTTTCAACATTATGTTAAAAAAGTGTATAGAAATAGGCTGTATTGAAAAAAAAATACTCTACTATTAATCAAACGCAAAACATTATATATTCAAACAGTGTTGAATTCAGGGGCCTTGAAATAACCACTCCCCTCTCTGAAGGTTTGAGATTTTATGCGTTTTAATGGCAAAAAACTGCAATTCCATACTCCAGAACTGTAAAAAGTTTACCTTCCCGCCCCCTCACGGAACCGCAAATATCCCCCAGGAGGAAAAGGCTTGAATTCAACTCTGTAAATCAAATACGCCGTAGGAATAAAGAACTCAAAGAAAATAAACACAAATAATTACAAGATAAAAGAAATTGCAAACAAAATTCATTGCATAAACTTGTAAAAATATTTTTATGTTTATATAGACCTAAACTGTATAAAGAAATTGATCCAGATAAATATATATATATATATATATATATATATATATATATATATATATATATTCAAAAACTTGCATGGAGGGGGTAATCCATTATGAAAAAAAAAATAGTGTACAAAGCGTACCGCCCTCGAAATTCATTTGTTATTTTTCAAATTTACGTTCGTATATCTGGTCCAATTTAAGCAATTTAAATTGGCCCAATCAAGGCAACTGCGCCATTTTTTAAAACAGATATATAGGTTCTTGAGATTATAATCTCAAGACTAAGTACAAAAACGAAATCAAACAAATCCGCGTGAAAATAAAAGCGCAATAAACAGATGAATTTAGATATGTATATGAAAACATAACAACTTACCTAAGTAACAACTTACCTGAGTTTTAAGGTAATCACTTACGTTTAGTAGGAAAAAATTAGATCAAAACAGCTAACTTTATGTTTTTTTAAATTCTCTGAAAACAGCACGGGTGCTTCTTCTAGTCATAAATAACGTCATTCTGATGAGTAGGATTAAAGCGGTAGATGGCGTCTCTTTCTCTAATTAACGGCATAATGGCAACGGTCCATTGAAAGCGGCGGTCCAAATATGGCTACTCTCCCCATTATATATATGTGTGTGTGTTAGACAAATAATCCCCCTTTTTACTTAAAATTCACTATTTTATCAAGTTTTATTGTATAAAATTCTTACCTGCAATGTAATCGTGTACAAAATACCTAATCACCAGAAAAAATCCCAACTTTATGTATCCTTCTATTCTATTTCAGAATAAATACGAAAGGAGAAAAAAAGTTTGATCGCTTGATTTTTAAAAAGACAAACAATTTTAGAAAAATGTATTTTAGCAGTGTAAAAATAGACAAAATACATCGAATAAATGGCATTTTTAAAACCATCAGATCCTCATCTTTTACAAACAGTACTCTTTTTGATGGAATTTATGATATTTTTCAAAAAATATGTTTGAAAAAAGTTATACTTTATGGCAACACTAAAACTTTTCCCTCCTTCCTTATAGTTCTGAGTTTATTACCCTCAAATTCTGGAAACTTTCGACAAATGTTTCTTTTCTCCACGCAATTTTGCTTGCAAAATACGACAGTTATCTTTGATAATTATTTGGATCGCAACAACTTAAAGGTCCAAAGTTAACATATATTATTGAAAAAGAGCATCTCTGGGAAATTGATATTCACCCAATCACTTAATGTCTTTCTCAAAATATGATCACTTAGAATTCCAAACTATATTTATAGCAATATTGTAATTAATTTACAAAATAATTACTCAACTAAAGCATTTTTTTTAATAAGAAATCTTGTTTCCCTTACGTTATTTTCTTCTTACGTTATCTTCTTTTTAGGTTACTAGGGGACTCGGCCCCGTACGAGCTACGCTCGCCAACCCCCGTTCAGACACCGTAGTTTCTTAAAAGCACGCTAATTTGATCGGCTTTAAAAAGAATTTGGAAGATTGAATTATAATTTAAAAAACAGTGGCGATCTCCCTATAAACGGGTATCTATTCATTTCTCTTTGATTGGGGAATTTTAAGGAAAAATCAGCTGCTGAAAGATACAATGGCTGTTTTCGTCTTTGATTAAATAAAATCAGCAAAACATTTCAAAATTAGCTAATATAAAATGAATTAAGTAAACAGAGTCTTTGTCTCCCGGTATTTTTGAACAAAGCGAAAAGAAAGTTTTTTTTAAATAAGACATTTTAAATGTCTTGTTTTTAATCTGACGTAATTTTCACCAAACTTTTCTTTCTCGTTTTAATAGTCACGTGAAAATACTTTTGTTAGAAATGAAATATTATTTGCGCTGTGCTAACAAAAATAGTTGAAAAGATCATATCAAATAAATATCTCGCACAATTTTTAAATTTAAACTGTTTTGCAATATTATTTTTTTGTGCATTTTACGTAATAAGTGTAATGTGACATAAATGTGACGTAATTTTTCCTATTGAAGACTTCTAACGCATGTTAATGAATTTATTATTTTACAATATCTTTTCTCTTTTGAAATTCACGTGTAAATATAGTTTTAATGAAGTAATTTTCAATAAGTTCCTGCTTTTTATACGTAATTATTTAATTCTAATTTGAAAGTTTTTTCTGTTTATAATAGTTACCTGAATTTAAATTTTTCATTTGAAGCAAACATTATTGTTTGCGCTGTTTATATATTTGGCAACAGCTTAAATTAATACCATTTTCTAAAATAAGTAAAAAATATCTCTCGAAATACAGAAAATTTGAATTTAAAATAGAAATAAAACCTCAAAAAATGAGTCAAATTAAAAAAATAAATTCAGTCTGCACACCGGAAAATTCTAACGTATAAAATGATCTAAAAATGAATTAATTCCCATGTATAGTTTTTGCTCCTATAAAACTTTTTTAATGGAACGACTTTGTCTAACTTTAGCATTAACTATCTCTTAAAATAATTATTCGATTTGAAAACTCTCTGCGTCAGTGTATTTATCAAACATTTCTCTATAATACCGCCGATTTTTATATTTTTGTACGCAATATTTTTCTTAATATTAACGGAGAAAGACCTCCGGTCACAAAAAATTCAAAACCAGCGGCGGCGGTGGTGACAGCGTAAGTTACATTTTTTTTTAGAATAGAGAGATACGTCTTTTGGAATTATTATTTCTGTTGACGAAAAAAAAAATATTCTAATAATCCTTTAAAAAAAATTCTAAACTTGGCTAATTTATTAAGTTTCACTGCATATAATTCTTACCTAAAATGTATTCGTTTTCCAAATAATCAGTCACCTGAGAAAATTCCACATATGTACGTTATTCGTCTGTATTCTAAAATAAATGGAAAAGAAAAAAGAAATATGATCACTTTTTATTTAAAGGAAAACAATTTTATAAAAGAATATTAGAACCTTATAAAAATCTCGAAGAACTGGCTTTTTGTAAAATATAACTTCTCTTCATTTTCACAAACATTACACTTTTTGATGAATTTTATTTCAATTTCTAGAAAGATTTTTTATTGAGACGTTGCACTTTATGGCGACATAAAAAAATGATCTTAAGTTCGTATAATCTATGTATCAAGAAACTGGTAACTTTCGACGAATGCTTCTTTTCACTAGAACTTACTTACAAAATATGGTAATTATTATTATTATTATTTTTTTTTACAACTACATGTCCAAAGTTATTACTTACCAAGTAAATTCTTCAAAATGAGCATGCCAAGAAAAATTATCTTCACCCAGTCAATCATCTTTTTTTTTGAAAGTATGACTGTTTATAATTTCAAACTATTGTAACATTATTAATATTATGTTCTTTACAAATAAATTACTCAAAGTGGAATTTATCTATACAAAGATTTCGGGTCACTGACTCAAAAAGTTCTTTCGAAAACGAACTTTCGAAAGAATTGAGGTTATAAAAAAATTTCTTCCTTCGAATCTAGGTTTAAAAAATTGAACTTTATCGAAGTAAACTCCTTTTCATCTTAAAATTGACCATTTTATCAAGTTTCGATTCTTGTATGAAATGAAATCTTTTTCCAAGTAATCAGTCACTAGGAATGCTTTCAAATATGTATTCATATTCCAGACTAAATAAATAGGAAAAAAGAAATCTGATCGCTTGCTTATAAAAGGCAAACAATTTTACAAACAAATGTTAAAACCTTGTAAAAAATGTCAAAGAACAGGCATTTCGAAATGGTATAAGGCCTCTTAAATTTCACAAACACTATACTTTTTGATAAATTTTATCGTATTTTTCATAAAAAATCTCTTTGGGCGAATTTATGATAACATTAGAAATAAAAATGTTTCTTTTTTCATTTACTAGGGGGCTCGGCCCCTACGAGCTACGCTCGCCAACCCCCGTCTATACACCGCAGACTCTAAATGCACGCTAATTTGATCGGCTTTTAAAAGATTTCGAAAGATTTAATTATAATTTAAAAAACAGTGGCGATCTCCCTATAAACGGATTTCTATTCATTTCTCTTTGATTGGGGAATTTTAACGCCAAATCCGCTGCGGTAATACTTGATTATCCAGTCGACCAATTTCGCCAAATTATGTAAATCACCAAACCATTCGCCAAATTATACAAATTGACATAATTTTTATTTCAAATAACGAAAGAACAAATAAATTAGTACAATATTAATAAAAATACAAATAAAACGTCGAAATAAAAATAACTTGATGACGTAGACACGTGTAACAACATTCCAAAATAAGTTAATATAAAAGGAATTAAGTAAACAGAGTCTTTGTCTCCTGGTATTTTTTAACAAAGCAAAAAGAAAGTTCTTTTAAATGAGACATTTTAATTTAATCGTTTTTAGTCTGACGTAATTTTGACCAAGCTATTCTTTCTCTTTTAAATATTCACGTGAAAATACTTTTGTTAGAAATGAAATATTATTTACGCTTTCCTAACAAAAATAGTTGAAAAGATCCTCTCAAAATATCAAATAAATGTCTAGCGCAATTTCTAAATCTAAACTGTTTTGCAATATTACTTTGTGTTCATTTTATGTAATAACAGTAATGTGACGTAAATATGACGTAATTTCTCCTATTTAAGACTTCTAACGCATGTTAATAAATTTATTATTTTACAATATCCTTTCTCTTTTAAAATTCACGTGTAACTTTTTATGACGTAATTTTTAATAAGTTCCTGCTTTTTGTACATAATTATTTAATTCTAATTCAAATGATTTTTTCTGTTTATAATAGTCACGTGTAAATAAATTTTTAATTTGAAGCAAACGTTATTGTTTCCGTTGTTTATACAGTTGGCAACAGGTTAAATTAGTACAATTTTCTAAAATAAGTAAAAAATATCTCTCGAAATGCTGAAAATTTGAATTTAAAATAGAAATGAAACCTTGAAAAATGAGTCAAATAAAAAAAAAAAATGAATTCTGCACACCGGAAAATTATAACGTATAAAATGATCTAAAAATTATTAAATTCCGATGTATAGTTTTTGCTCCTATAAAACTTTTTTAATGGAACGATTTTGTCCAACTTTAGCATTAAATATCTCTTAAAATAATTCTTCGATTTGAAAACTGTCTGCATCAGCGTGTTTATCAAACATCTCTGTATAATACTACCGATTTTCATATTTTTGTATGCATTTTTTTTCTTAATATTAACGAAGAAAGATCTCCGGTCACAAAAAATTCAAAATCGGTGGCGGCGGCGGTGACAGCGGTAGTTACTTTTTTTTAGAATAGAGAGATATTTAAGCTTGTTATCCCGAAAGCTAGTAACTTTCGGCTAATGGTTTTTTACACCAGATATTTCAGCTTGTAAAATATCGGTCATATGCAATTGGCACTACAACAGAAAATGCATTTTGCGTATTATTCCGCTAATAGGTCCGACTTAGGTGCGTCTTGCTAAAGAAAAAGTGCCATCTGAAGACACTAGATGCTGAAGACAATTATGCTTCACTTTGCCATCACAGAGGTGAGCAAAGATTGGGGGAGATACATTTACTAAATCCTCCATATCTCCAAAGTGTGCTAACTGGGGGTCAAGCAAGTGTGCTTCCAGGTCTGCTTCTTACAATTTTGTTTAAGCTGTTAATAGGACTATAGAATAGCGATCTCTATCTCTAGTCCAATGCTTTTGTACCTACAAGCAGGGTTGAGTACTATAGTTTCATGTTAGAGTAAAAAAAAAAAAAAAAAAGTTATTTTCTTTTACCTCTCCTGTGAAATGTAGCATTTTTGAGTTGTGTGACTTTTCTTGAGGATCAGTGATATGACAAACTGGTTTTTAAATTATTTGGATCATATTAACCCTTTGTATCACCGTGTTGCAGATCTGCAACATACCCAAAACTTCATTGTTATTTCAACAGTAAATTTCAAAAGACGATTTTGTTGATTGTTGTTATTCTATTACACTACTATTAACATAATTATTTCATTAAATCCGCAGCAAATGTTTATACTGATTTTTTTTTCGAGCCAAAGTTTGATTTATCGCTTGATCAGCTACACTTGACTTTTGCTGAATTAAGCTTTGAAATACAGAGGTTAAAAAAGTCTCCAGAGGTCTACAAGTATATTGTTTTCAAAGGTGAGTTTAAATTCTTTATTTAAAGACCATTTTCGAGCTAGGAAATTTATAATATGTATAAGATAAACGTAAACTTCTGTTTGTTGCAGATCTGCAACAACGCGCCATATCTTCCCTTGTAATAGATTTTTTAAAACTATCAAAAGAGCATCAAAAATATCTTCTAATGGTTATTTAAGTTGCATTTCTTTCAGAAGAGCAAAATTATTGAAAAGGGGAAACATTAGTCTGTTTTTATATTTAATTTCTATAGGGTAAGTTAGGGATCTCCCCCACCACCACCCCCCTCTGTTAAATTAACACCAAGTCCAAAACTAGCAAAAAAGGGAAAGGTCTCGTAGTAGAAATAAGAATTCAACAGAAAAAGCATAGAGCGCCTACTCAACATATTCCACCATAACAAGTGCGCCTAAATGAAATTGGACACTGACCATAGTGGGCAGAAAAACGAATATGTTGTAAATACCCCGGTTGTAAAAACTTTAATCAAACTGTTTGTGAGAAATGTGGTGTGGGACTTTGCTACAACAAAACTAACAATTGTTTGAAAAATTTTTGTGCAAATTAAAATTTTAAATATTTTCAGTTTTTGTGCCATTTGGCAAGATGTTGCAGATATATGCAACAAACCCATTTTTCCAAATAAAATTTTATTTTTCTGTTTTGAATTTTTTTTTTTATTTTTTCCATGCTTAAAATGATGCATTTTAATATCTGTGTAAGAATTTTTCAAATCGGGGTTGTTGAGTTACAAAGGATTAAATAACCCTGTAATGCTTATGGTAGAATGTATTCTGGAAATTCCGATATTAAGAGAATCCGAATTATACAAGAAATTAAAAATTAAAATTTTCCTTTTTTCTTTTTTTTTTAAATCTCAAAATGTCAGTAGTTAATTAAATCAAAATTGCTATTCCGATTTTCTGGTATGAATTCGGAATTAAAAAATCCATTAAATTGACAACACCGAAAAACTGATGGCAGTATTTGTGTTACCATGGACAATAGACGGATAAGAATGGCCTAAAATTAAGATTTTTTTTTTTTTTCAAATTGAGCAAGTTTCAAAATTTGTTCCTTATTTAGTCAATTACAGTAGAACCTCGATTATCCGAAGTATCCGGACGACCATCTTTCAGAAAATCGAAATTTTCGGATAATCGAGAATGCTCCAATTTTAAAATTAAGGAGAAATATATGCAATATTTCTTATTATGGTAACAGGTGCTTAACAAAAATAAAGCAATAGCAAAATAGAAACAGGAATAAATTAAATAAATTTTAATTTTTAAATTATGTACTTTTTACATATATCACAAAGGTTTCAAAAAAAGTTTTGTTTTTTGCAGTTTCGATTGCCTTTCCTTTGAAGCTCTATCACGGAGTTTTGTATTATTAGTTCACCAGCATCGCAGACTTTCTACTGCTACAGCCATGCCAAACCTTTTGCAAAACATTCAAAAGCTTCAGAATTGCTAATTTGTTCGTTTTCTTCGTTCTACTTCGCAGCTTACGGGAGCTCAAGTTAAATTCAAAGGAACTCTAAGAAAGGGGATCGAAAATATTTATATGTACTCGTAGTTCGAAAAGGACCACTTGCACACAAGGAATATGATAGTTAAAAAAAAAAGTTTTCAAAAGGGATTTTGCCAACAAGGAATGTGATAGTTAAAAAAAAGGAAAAAAAAAAGAAAGAAAAAAATGCTTTCAAAATAGATTTCGGTTAAACGATAGTTTCAGTTAAAAGAGTTTCGGATAAAAGAGGTTCTATTTTATGTCCTTTTTCAACATGCTATCACATGGAATTTCATTATTAGTATTCGTTTGAAAAATAATTACTAAGTAAAGTGTCATTTATTTATATAAATAATCCGGATCACTTACATTAATAACTACTTTTGGAATTTTTACGTTAGGGCCGACGTTAAAAAATTGAATTTATCCAAATAATCCTTTATTCATCCTAAAATTGACTATTTTATCAAGTTTCGTTGCATGCAATTCTTAGCTGAAATGTAATCGTTTTCCAAATAATCATTCACCAGAAAAAAATTCTAAATATATAGGTTGTTCGCTCGTATTCCAAAATAAACGGAGAAGAAAAAAAGAAATCTGATCGCTTGCTTTTAAAAGGCAAACAATTTTACAAAAGAATGTTAGAACCTTGTAAAAAAAAAAAAATGTCGAAGGACTGGCATTTTGAAAAGTATCAGGTCTCTTAACTTTCACAAACAGTATATTTTTTGATGAATTTTATCGCATTTTCCAGAAAAATCTTTTTAGGAGAAACTTCTACTTTATGGCAACATCAAAAAAAGATTCTTCAGCGTCGGAATACAATAAGCCATATCTAAAATGCCGTGGGCAAGAATTTCTTATTGTTGGAAGGAATAGAAATAAATTCAAATATTTGTGTGCGTGAAAAAGCGCTGTGATTGCATAGAAGAAAAAAAAAAGTGAGAGAACGTAACTCTTTTTCTTTTCATTCTTATAGTTATTAGGCATCGAAAGTGATAATAAAAGAATTTTCGTGTTCCTTAATTTACCTCATGGGTTATTGATTTTTGTAGCTGAATAAGGAAAGGAAAATATATGTGTTAAGATATAAAAATGTATTTTTGCAAGGCTTACATTTTTAGTTAGTGACTTTTCAAGAAAAGACTTATTTACATGTTAAAAATTTTTTTTCGTTGAAGGAAAGTGCAGTTTACGTTTGTTTATATCTTTGAAATGGGGAAATAAATTTGATCTTTAGACGTAAATTTATGGTTGATTTTTTAATTTTTTTCTCTGGTAAAGGCTGAGCTTATAAATTTCCATTAGGCGAAATTTTAAATATAAAGTAATTATAATAATTATTTTTTAACTTTATGTTGTCAATGTTAATTATAGGACGGTACATCTTATTGTTGGAAGGAACATAAATAAATTCAAATATTTGTGCGCGTGTGATTCCATAGAAGGACAAAAAAGTGAAAGAACGTAACACTTTTTGTTTTCATTCTTATAGTTCATCAGTACTGAAAGTGATAATAAAAGAATTTTCAAGTTCCTAAATTTACCTCACAGTTTATTGGTTTTTGAAGCTGGGTAAGGAAGGAAAATATCTGAATTAATATGTAAAAAGGCGTTTTTTTTTTTTCAAAAATGCAGTATTTTCAAAAAAAAAGTATACTATTTTTATATTAAATATACTTTTTCGGTGAAGAAAAGTGTAATATTCTTTGATATTATTATTTTAAGGGTATATTATTTATTGTTTTTTTTTCATTGAAATAGGGAAATAAATATGAGCTTAAGTAAATTTAGAAATAAATTCAGGGTTGTTGTTTTTTTCTTTTTGGCAAAGCTTGAAATTATAGGTTCCCATTAGGCACACTTTTAAAGATAAGGTATTTATAAATAGTACTTATGTAAAGAAAGTACATTGGTGGAGCCAATTATGGAATAATTTTTCTTCCTTATGCCCCTTATTTTTCACAAAGAAAGCATTTATAATCAGAGACTTAAACAATACAGCTTTGAATATATATATTTGTATGATTTTTCTTTTACGAATGCAGGATATGTTTATTTATTTAATTAAGAAAATCATTCTAGCTCTTGTAAATTCAGAAGAAAATAAGATGTATATTTCAATACTTTTATTATTATTATTATTTTATGCATTTCCGTAAGCCACAATTTTGAAGATTTGGTAGTTATGGTAATCGGTCAAACTTTATGCAGTCAAACTTGTTTTAACAAGGACAAAATAACCACAATATTTGCTCATTGCAAAAAAAATATTCACAGTACCCAAATTTAAGACACTGTATTCAGAAGATAATGAAAATAAAGAAAATTTAATCTGCTAAATACTGATTAATCCCTCTCAGAAGGATAATGTTATATTTCAAAATCTACAGAAATTAGTTTAGTGATTGCAATTTAATATCTATTTATATTAAAGTTTTATTATAGCAAATATTAATCTTTTTAATACTGTTAGAAAGTGTACACTTTGGAGAATTATGCAAATCTACACATTTGCGAATTTTTATATACTATATGGTGTAGTAAAGAGAACAATTCAGACATCATAACATGTGATATCCTACCGTACGAGTGACAATATACTGTTAAATTACACGTTTTTAAAAAGTAAGATTTTGTATATATTTACCCGAACAGGTGAAAATTACACTAGAATTCTGAGCAGGTATTTATTTAAAATCTTCCTAAAACCTGACTCGAATCTAACAAAGTGATTTTAGATAACTCACAACCCGACCTGAAATCAACAAAACAACTTTATATCGACCCGAAATCAAAGAAAATTGATCCTGAATTTAAAGCAATCAGCCAAAAATAGTCTATGAACATATTTTTAATATCAAATATACATTTTATGTTTAAAAATATACATTTAAAGATTCATTCATATTCAAATATATAGTTTTTCATCTGAAACAATATTATATATATATATTTGAAAAATGGGAATAGAACCAGAGACCGAACCAGAAACCCGAGCCCTTAAAATCAAAACTCAAAGCTAAAGTGATCCGAACCCGCAATAATTAGTATAAACCCGACCCGAACTCGAACCGCAGTTTTGTCGGATGCAGGTAAAATCGACTTGCCCGATTCGATGCAGACTCTACATTACGCTATCAAAATTCTAAATAATGGGCTTTTGATTTTGAATGTAAAGTTCTACCACTGCTATTTTTGTTCAATTGTATATTTCTCTGATGTAAATCTCCAAAGTATTTAGATTCTAAATTTGAAAGAAAAATTAAATGAAACTAGGTCAAAAATTATTAACCTTAAAAATAACTTAGTATCCTCTGTTAAAATTTGTGTACATGTTGAAGTCACTTTTTAAAAATACATCAATCCTTATTCGTGGGATTCCTCTTTAAATTTTGCGAAAGTTGAAGAAATTTATATTTCTTTTTTTGAAATAAGCGTAATTTTCCAGAAAACCTAAAGTTAGTGAAGTTATAATTTAATAAACAATACTAATATGATATCTATTGCAGTTTGCTCATGTAATGACTTTATTGGTGAAATTCGAAATTCTTGATCAGCACTTCACTTCCAGTCGCAAGAGATAAGTTTCTGTTCTTTATATTTTAAGTTTGCATATTAGCCTTATTTCAAAAGTTTATATTCCTGGTGTTATCCTTAAATACTTTAAAACTCCGATAATCAACTCTAGTTCCCCCTTTTCAAGTAGTTTCCTTTCATCTATGAAATAATCTCAGTTCTAAAATATACTTAAACAAAGATGTAACAATTCGGCAGAGTAATTATTGTGAATTTATAATTTGAAAATTAATACTTATCATAGATTTTATGATTTCTTTCAATTTATGAAATAGTTAGGATAGATAACTTGACAATTAATTTTTAACATAATAAATAATTAAAACTTATTTCAAGGAAATGTTTCTTTCATATTTATACAACCCTGTCTTGTTATTTACATTAGAATCTGACATAAATCTGACCTATTTGATGTCAACCCGAATACGACGCACTTAAATCCGAAACGCGAAGGAAACGAAAATTAATCCATATTTTAATGCAATTATGAAAAAATATTCTGTAATATCTGTGACCTGAAAAACTAATGTCTAATATCAATTTCATTTTTTATGTAAAAAACTTAAAACACATTGGGTATTTCTAGTTCCCCCCTTAAGCCATCACTAATTTTTTATGGTAATTATTTTTGCAGTGCACATGCACTATATCTACTTCAAATTCTATGTAGAACACAATAAAAAATATTGCATAAATACCAGATAAAATAAGATTTTTATCAAAAAACTCAATCAATGATTTTGTCAATGATCAACTATTTATCTCGGACCTCAGAATTAGACATCCACTTGATCCAGGCAGATGACCCATTCATAAAAAATAGAAAACAAGAGTGATTAAGATTTATAAATGAAAACTAGATTTACATTTGACTTAATATCCTATTTACACAAAATTTAGCAATTTTTCTTTGAAAAAAAAATTGCATTAAAAATCTTGAATAGAATTTTTATATTTTTTATTTACACTTTTTTACAGGGAATATTACAACAAATATTATGCATTGTGCATGTCCCGTGTAGCTATTCCAAAAAATCAACACACAGTCTTTCCCAAGAAGCCGGTACACAAAATTTTAAGACAATCGGATAATTCTAAAGAAAGCTAAACTTTTTAAACCTTTAAATGCTGTGAAAGAAATTGTCGCATAATTACTGCGAGCTGTCTATAAGTCTTCACCATCGAAAGATGAATAAAGGGCTCGATTAACTTATATGATACTGCTTTAGTACAAGACTATTATAATTAAATTTTACCTATTCAAAAGACTCTAAGGATGGTACTAGGGATTCAAACAAAACAAAATTACTCTAGTATCTGTAGCTAAGCTGGAAATTAAAAGTTAATTTGAATATGAAATGATATAAGAAACTTGAAAAAATTTAATTAAAAGTTAAATGGAAAAAAACCGAGCGGTCTGTAAGCAATAGATTGATTATTTCATACTATATTAGTGGCATTGTTTCTTCTTTGAATCGCACGTAAACGATGTCGCAAATCAAATCTTGTCTCAAATTAAAATTAAAGGTTCACAACTGATTAAGTTATTGTTTACTATGTTTATTGTTTTTAAATTATGTGAAAATATTTTCTATCGTGAATGATTTTGAAAATGTCGCCGTTTGTGCGACGAAACAACCGCCAATCTTAATAAAGATATTTTATCACATTTTATAGCATTATTTAACTTAATCTGTTTATAAGTGATTGTTATACATGTTTTTATAGGTTCACAACTGTTTTATTAACTTAGTATATTTGCTATGTTTTAGTGAAATAAAGATTATGGATGACTGTTCGGTAAGAGGGTGTTAAATTTATGCCTTTATGGATGGAAATAACTCCACTTAGCATAATTGCAGTGAAATATTAAATTTTCGGCGCACGCACATTTTCACATTTATAATATTATTAGGATATGCAGTTGTGTCCGCCTAAGGAATATTGTGAAGTTTCTTTTGAAAAACGAACTACGAAACCCGACCTGCAAAAATCAAAACCAACCCGAAACCGCAACAACAGACGAACGTAACGAAAAAAAATATGACGGACCCGGTGGGAAACAAACTGGGGGTAGTTTCGGTTTCGAGTAAAAACATGTTATTCAACTTGATGCAGGAAGTCCAAAATTATTGCATCATTGTTACCAATCTCATTTATTTACGCAGTAGACGATAATACATGAATATTTTTGCGATGTCACTGTGAAAAGAAAAAAAAAACTATAGACAATACGACGATTATTTTCGAAACGTTATCTGTGTACTTTAACTTCCTATTCAATGTTTGTGACGATTGATCAATTTTTACCAAGGCTAAATACTACAAAATCAAAAAAGACATGAAAGCAGACAGATAGACAAACATATCATTTTTAGATCGTAATGATGTTGAAACGAGACTACCCGAAAAATGACACGAAAAAAAAAATTATAAATTTCGGACCATCTATCTCACAGCGGGGCAAAATCCCAAAAAGCTGACCAAAATATGAAAATGTTAGCCAAATTGCAGGAAACTTCTCAGACAGGTATTTTTAGGACGTAGATTACGATTCTAAAGTTAAAATTCCAAAAAACAAAATGGTGGACTAAAAATTAAAATGCTTGGAAAGTTATTCAATCTCAATGAAATTTCGTATTCAGGTGATTTTAAGGATGGTAAGTACGATTCAAAAGTTAAATAAAAAAATGACGAATTAAAAATAATGAAGTTTCGAGGCTAAACTTTACAAGGAAGTGAGATATTTTTAATCAAAATTAAATGATGAATTTTTATTTATGAAACGCAAATAAAGCACATTAAGTAAAAGAAAATATGGCTGGTTGGTTGGTTGTATTTATGACGGCCAATTATCTACACGAGGGATATAGGCACAGGGGGAGTGTCCTTCGTGGGGGTCTTTCTAAGGGAACCTAACCCGTATTAACGCTTGGAAATCCAAGGATCGAAGAAAACCACGAAAACTCCGAACGATTAGGCCTACGGGCGCGATTGGGTTCGAACCCAGCACCTCCCGTCTACCAGCATCGAGAACAGAACCTCTCAGCCGCAAAAGAAAATATGAAAATAAGAAATTATGAAAAGTAAAATATTACACGGATTAATTTTTATATTATTAAAATAAACTAAAGGGTATTCTAAAATTCATCTTCCAAATCATATGTAGTACAATAAGTAACTTCTTCAGAAGGGGAGGTTTCGAAATCTTTTACACAAGTTTCTGTGCCTCTAGGGACGATGGTCTTAAATTCTTCTACGGTAATTTACGTAAGCTTGAAATGAAGGGATCTGATGACATTAAAAGCCATAAAGAAACCTTCATTGTTTTTGCCCTATTGCATTTTAGCGAGAAATCTTCTCGATACCTTTTGATCAATTTTTTGCACGATTCTTGAGCGTCTTCCGACATTTGCCCAATTGGCAAAAATGATGAAGATATTATTTCTTTGCCATGAATAAGTAGTTTGTGCACAGAAGTTGGCATATAAAACCATGGATACAGTTCAACGAATTTACAAGCTGTTTTTAAGCAATAATACTCGAAATTGATCAAATGAATGTCAAGAAATTACTTGTAAAATGACGGGGAATTATTTGATCGCATCCTCGTCTACGCTCGTTATGGAAACAGAAATAGGTGTGCTTTCAAAGAATCGACGAACTAGAAATTTGACCATCAATCATCGTTAACGCCTCTTTATTTCTTATCAATGATTGTTTTAAACGGAATAAGTTTACTCTTCTAATTTGTAATATAATCCGTTTTATTGATACTAGATTCCGTATTTTCGCTCAAATATGGATTCTGATGGGCCTAAAAAATCAAGGAAATGAAGGTCTCAAATTTTTCCAGGTATCGATTTCTGAATTATTTTTCAATTACGAGTTCTTGTGGCACGAGAGAAGTGAAAAAGACATTTGAATCTGATATGCTTCCATCATCATCGCTAAATTTTTATTTAAAAGTACTTTGGCCAGATGTGCCATTACATCCCCACTTGCGAATCAAATTTAGATTGCTAAGGTTCTCGGAAGTCAGATCCTTAATAATTTCCGTTTGCATTAATAAAATACGCTCAACAGCATGATCCAGCAAATACTGCAGTTGATCAGATATTTATTCTAATTACAATAAAATAAACAAAATTATTCCAAATAAAGATAAGAAAATGTAATTCTATCGGATCAATGATCCAGAAGCATTTCCATTTTTTCTTTACTAAACTTGCTTAGCAAATTCATTTATGCTTATGATTATAGTACTTATTTGTAATATAATACATAATAATATATTACAAAAGAGAATAATATAAAAATTTCAAAAATGTTTGCCAACTAAATTACCTGCAAAGTAATGAATTTCTTAATTTTTGAAGCTACTAAAAAGTGACATTTTTACTTGTACTTGCAAAAACCTGCATAAAATGTAGAATGGCAGTTTTTGGCAGCTGATTTTTTCATTATTCATTAGGTAATGGTTCAGGCTAATATTTCCTTAAGTTTCGTTGCGAAACACTGTGGAATTTATAAACTTTTTCATGTTTGAAAGTAATATATATATATATATATATGTATATTCCAAATTTTTTATGAGAAATATTCATAAAATTATTGATTTTTATGTGCTTAATATAATTTTTGTAACACTTGCAAATAATGTACACGCTATCATCGTGTGAATCCATTTTAAAGCATTAAAATCGGATGATATGGGAAAATGTACACTGTAAATAAAATCCATGGATTTTCCGTTTTGGAAAAGGCAACTAGTTGCCTTTGCTGAAACGAATAGATTCTTTTGAGAATGAAAAGTTTTAATTTACAACACGATTAGTTTCATATCTGCAATGAAAGTAATCTTTTTGGTAATGAAAGATGTCACTTTCATTGCAGATGTGAAACTAATCGTGTTGTTAATTAAAACTTTTCATTCTCAAAAAGAATCTATTCCGTTTCGCAAAAGGCAACTTGTTGCCTTTTCCAAAACGGAAAGCCCATGAATTTTTTTTACAGTGTAGCACGTATTTAGACGAATCATTGTTTTTCTCTTTTTGTTCTCCTCAGATGATAATCCTCCAAGCATCACTTTTGAAATGATACAGATTGTCAAGGCAAAATGAAAGTCTTCTTATAAATATAGATTCTGACCCTCCAAATATTATTCTAGCCATCTGTATAGTCAAAATTCCCGAAATAGTAACTTTAATTTTCGACTTTTGGCCAGCTTTTCGGGATTTTGCGCCACTGTGCATTTCTTCAAAAGTTATGTGTGGATATTCATTGAAAAAAAAACTATGCAAACGAATTCACGAATTCAAATTGTTTAATTCCCTTCGTCAAAAGTCAGTTAAAAAAACATGCGAAGATAAACAAACTGTCCCATTGATAAATTCCATTTACGCGCAGCATGGTTAAGATTAATAAATACTTTTTTCCCTTCTTTCTAAATACTCCATATCTATTGCCTTCATATATACTGTCAATATGTAGTCCTCACACACTTTCAAGATTTAAAGAAGCATTTATAAAAAAACGAAGTGTCTTTTGAGACCACTGATGTTCGGAAACGCTTCTGATTAGTTTGTATAGTGTACTAGTTAAAGTACTCGGGGTTGCTCGGAATTTTAAAAATGTTTGTTTTGAAAAACCAATTTCAAAATTTAACATACAACATAAAAAAAGGAAAAACAGTCGAAGTGTCGTACTATAAATGAACTTATTTCCATTCATCATAGGAGCAATAATGTTAAAATATGACAATATTTCCATAATCATCATACTTCAATACATTTTTTCACACTTATATGACGATATATATATTCACCACGTTTCCAATATTTCCAATATGACGTAATATTATATATTTTTAATCGTCAGATTAATTAAATAATTATAATTTTTCACATGGAAATCATAAAGCAGAAAAAATATGACGTAACATTCACTTTTGTTTTTAATTCGTCAGACTATTTTTTTTTTCATTTTTCACGTGGAAATCTTGCAGTAGAAAAGTTATGATGTAGATGTATTATTCCTTTTTTTAAAATTCGTCAAACCATTTGTTTGATTTTTTCACGTTGAAATCTTGTAATAGAAAAGTAATTGTTGTGGTAAGAATTTTATTGTGAATTTTTAATTATTGGTAGCTGCTATAACGAAAAATGTTTAAATTTGATAGGAAATCGCTGAAAAATTGGTGGTTTTCAATTAATTAAAAGTTAACTAGAAATTATTTCGATTCCGGATTGCTTTAGTTGCCTCGGTCGTGTTTTAATACACATGTAAGTAAAATTTCACAATTCTCGCTTCCAAACTGTGGATTTGTATAGCATTACAGACAGACAGACAAATTTTCATTTTTATATATTAGATTAATCAATTTTTTGAATCCGCAATATAGGTTTTTTTCTCAAATGTTATCAGTTCTAAAGTAAATACTTCCATGTTCAATAAACGTGTTTTACAGGCAAATATGATAAATTAACAGCATTAGCCTTAACATTATATTAAATTATTATTAATTGACTCTTTCATGTATAAACTCAATTACGCAGCTGAAAATATTTAATTGAGAATTAATACCAATATGAAAACCGTTAAACCGGGTTTGCGAAAACTACTTAATACGTTATAAAAACTACTCGGAAACGTTTAGTGGCAGCAAAAGAAATTATAATTGATTTTTAAAATTGATTATTTAAATCTTGAACGTATATTTATGTCTGAAGTTTGTGCTGATAAATAATTTTCGGAATCATCAATAAGTCGGAAGGGGTTTGGGGGCATTTTCACTCGTGGTTATATTATATTTTCATTGATTAAGAAGCATTTGCCTTTTTTTACAGTGTACTTGCATATTTCAAGTCCTTAATTATATTTTTATATAGATGCATCCTAATGCTAACAGTTATTTTTTGAAATGCACTCATAGTGACGTACAACAACTTTTCCCATCACTAATTCAATAACTCAATTTTCAACAAATGAAGACAATAATGAGTAAAGATCAATATTCCACCAACCTAATCCACAATTCAGTACTTATTACAACATTTACTTCTTTCCATTATCAGAATGCTTTTATTATAAATGACACTGTGTTGTTTTTCTTGCGTATGATAACAATGTGAAACGCTGTCATATAAAAAAAAATAATAATAAGACGCCAGACATGGTAACCAATACGTATCAAGGCTCCTTCAACGTTAAATTTAAGCAACTTAAACCAGTTTAAGAAAATTCTTTTCAAGGTGTCCTTGATCATATTTCACTTTATTTTTCTGCAAAATTTTGTAAAGGTTGATGTTCCTGTTACAGCGTAACAAATGTTACAATAATGGACTTTTTCCCTAATCTGTGTATTTTTGTCATAAATAATACGGCATTTTTCACGGGATTGAAAGCTATAAGGTACTCTGCTGCATAAAAGTCTTTTATCATCTAATTCGCATCAAATCATAATTCACAATACAGTAATCGTTACAATATTAGCTTCTTTCCCTGATCGAAGTACTTTTATCTTAAATGACATGATGTTTTTTCTAGCGTCTGATAGAAATAAGCAACATTGTCACTTAAAGAAAGTAAAAAATGCAGGAATTTATGAGCACGGAGTAGTACGTGGTGATTATGAATATCGACATAGATTTAAGGTTAAATTAAAATAAAAATTAAATCGATTTAAAAAAAAACTTCGAGGGGTTCTTGGTTTGCTTTCGGGGTATCTCTGTGCGAAATTTCGTGGCGGTTAGTCTTCCTGAATGTTATATCTCTAACTGATCACTTTGTCATAAACGGCAAGGTGTTTTTAACCGATTCAAAGCTATAAGCAACTCTGTTTCATAAACATCCTTTAACATCTGTCTATATCAATCTTCTGCCCATCAGTTAATAGATACATTATGTTTTGAATTTAATTATTAGTATACATTTCAGCCATTCATATTAATCGTGATATTTTTTACCATTTTGATTCCTCGATCAAGAAATCTGAAATTTCTATTTTTGAAACGTTTCCATTTTGTGAAATTAGCCCGAGAATTTCGGTAATGAGTTTTCAAAACATTTTCTCTGAAACAACGGATGACATCCTGGAATTCTAATCAGAGACGAGAATTCTTGTAAGCATCGAACGATCAAAAATAATGAGAATCTGGGAACACAGGAATGTTTACTTTTCTCTTAACTGTGACAGGAATTATTTATTTTAAGATGGATTATTAAGCACTTTCGGTAATGAAACATTAAATAAACGAAAAGTTGATATATATATATATATATATTAAAATTGATATTTCGAATATTGTTCACTCGTCAATTTTTTTTAATTTATTCATTCGTCTAATACAGTAGGTCCTTCGTCAAATCGAGTTTAGTTATATTGCTCATTGTATATATCGTTCTCTTTACGCGTCTCTCGAAAAAGAACAAGTTCTACTTTAAGTAATTTATATATGTAGTTCGATTAGAATAAACAATTACTTATCGAATTTTGATAAATACAGTAAGCCTTTGTTATATCGCTTTTGTATTGCTCTCTTTACCAGTCGCTTGAAAAAAACAAGTTCTACTCTAAGCGCTCTAATTTATATAAGTAATTTATATATAATTCGATAAAAATAATTGTAAATATTTATCAAATTTTGAACATTTATACAGTAGGCCGTTCGTTATGCCGCGTTTCGTTGGATTGCTCTTTTTGTTATTTAGCATTACGTATTAGAAAATTTTTAATAAGTGTATAAACTGATGTTTTGGAGACAAATGTGAAACGTTATCTTGTATTTTAATTATCTTTTTTAATTTTTAATTTTTCTGTATTTCGTTTCAGATTCGGATATATCATACTTTTTTCTTGTCACCCGGTATGCTCGATAAATCGAGGAACTATGTAATTCAATATTATAGTGCTTTAAAGCTACAATTTGGCTCTTAAATATTACATTAGGATGGAGAAACGTTGGACCTTTGTGGAAGTTTTACCACAATCAAGAGTTTGGAAAAACGAAGAGAACCATGTTTTTCTACTTTTCCATTTTTCGCCCCAAATAATGATTCAACGATGCACATACATTTTTCACGCTTCTTGTCAAATGTAATTATTGAATTATGAACGATTAAAGTTAGACGAATAAGAAATATACGAAATATCAGCCCTTAATACTTTTTTTCTTTCTGAATAACAAAGTATTGTAATCGAGATTGTTTTCGACGGATTTCCACGTTTTAGAGGTCACAGATCCCGAAAAACATGTTTATACAAATGTCTGTCGGTCCGTCCGTTCATCTGTCCGTGTGTCCGCTTTGTTCCATCGAAAAGTGTATAAAGTTAAGCTTAGAATTGAACCAAATTTTTTGTGTAAGTTTTTGGCTATGGCCAGCAGGCCCCTATTGAATTTGGTAATATCCCGCGGAAGGAGGCGATGTAATAGAGATTTTTGTGCCATTTACATTATTGTAGCATCGAAAAGTGTATGAAGCTATGCATAGAATTGAACCAAATGTTTTTGGCTATGATCAGCACCAGCAGGTCCCACGCGAATTTGAGAACAATCCGCCGGGAAGGGTTTGCTGTAATAGTGCTTTTTCTCGACTTTTCATACTTCTGTTATACATCGGCTCTTCAAGTAGCGTCGAGCAATTCGCTTCCAGCTAACCCGCCGATTCTCAAGCAGCTGATGTACAACAGAATAATGAAGTATATTGGTTTTATTAAGTATTATAATTGAGATTAACTCGTTTCTACTCAGATTATTAAACTGAAGCAGACACTTAAGATGAAAATGAAAGTTGGTGTAGTATTAAAGCAATAACACTGAAGAATTAACATGTATAACAACTTTTTGAAATATCAACATATATGAGAAAGAAGAAAGTTTTGAGAATTGGCATATCCGACTAGTCATTTTATTTATTTTCTAATTCATCTGTTGTTTCATTATGGAGAATACCCAATAACTCATTTCAAAATAAATAATTTCCTATCTCAGTTAGTAATAAAGTAAACTTCGCGTTGCTCGATTCTCATTATTTCTTGTTGTTTGATGCTTACAATAACTCTCTAAAATTATTAGAATTGCTAAATGTCAGACGCTAAGTCGGTTATTTCTTTTGGAAACTCATTACCGAGATTATCGAGCAAATTTCCTGGAACGAAAACATTTTAAAAATAGAAATATGAGATTATGAACGAACATTAAATTATTAAGAAATGATAACAGGAATATGGACTGATGAAGTTAATTTTAATAGTTAAATTCTTCTCATGAAACACAGAAATTGAGTTTCTGGGAAATGGTTAGATATTTTTTATTATTATTGTTATGTTTGAAATTCTTCAAATGTATTGCATGAGTCGAGTTACGGTAGAAATGCTAAAAGCACTATTAATTTTTTTCTATTTTTTTATTTTTTATTCTTTATTTCAGTAACTATTCTTTTTTCTCTGTGAGTAAAAACACAATACTATAGTTTCATGAACAAATAATTAGGTTATCTCATCATCAGGTGGCAGAGAGTAATTAAACCAACAAGAGCATGAATTGACTTCTTTAGTGTTACAAGTCTTTCTTCTATTCTCCGTTACAATAAAATTCTGTTCAATAATTTTTAACCTATATTGGACCGCTGTCCTATAAATAGGACAGCTAATAAAACGCTTTTTTAAAAAAATTGGTAAGGATTTTTTGGATGCATTTTGTTATGACGTCTTTAAAATACATAAAAGTATAACATATAAACAAAAAAAACAAGTAACCAATTAAAATTTAATTGAAAAAAAATCTATTTAAATTTTTTTTAAGAATTGTGATCTTATAATCTAGAATTTTACCGTTATTATTATCTTTTTATTGGAGAAATCATAGAGTATTTTTGTACAACATAAACTGTATTTTTAAAGTAAAATAAAATATTTGCTCATAAAATTAGTTTATGTATGCATTTTATATGTCCTTACTCTGTGTCCTACAAATATGTCCTGTTTATAGAACAACTAGTTACTTAAAAAATTAAAAACTTTTTTTCAAAATTTTGCTAGTATCTACTTAATTACACCATATTAATGATATAATTGAAGTTTTAAAATTTTTCAAAAATATTTAATCGGTGTGGTCCAATATGGGTTAAAGTATAGAAGCTTTCATCACTTCATAAAAGCATTCATAGGTAGGAAGCTACTTCTTTTTTTTTTTTTTTTTTTTTTTTTTTTTTTTTTTTTTTTTTTAGTTGTTAGCCGTGAATGTGCACATTGTCGTTTATAATTAATTTTGAAATAGTCTCATTGAACTTTAAGCATACACCGTTCTTGAGTTCTAAGGTAAGGTATTTAATGAAAATGTTTTAATTTATGTACCTAAAGCTTTTTTGGGGTAATTATTTCAAGTTCCTTATCTCATTCTAAATAAGCATGGGATTTTAAAATAAAAAATTGTGTATTTGTACTCTCCTTAGATTTATTTTAAGTTACAATTTTATTAAGGAAATTATCCCAAAATCTTAAAAAAAAAACTTAAGCACGAAATAATCAGAAGACTGTACGTCCCCCTATATGAATCTTAAAGAGGTGAAAGATGAAATATGAATAGCAATATAATTTTATTATTATTATTATTTTATTGAAATTCTTCGCTGAGAAAGTAAAGTTTTCAATATATTCATTTGATTTGACCCATTGATTATCAAAATATGAATTTATAATTTTCATTTAAAAAAAATACAAATTCTTTTAAACAAATTTCAAAGTTTTGCCTTTTTATTTTATAGATTTGGTGTGGGCGTAAAACAGTCGCTTTTTTTAAAATTATTACTTTACGATTTTCTTTTACTTTCTCCCTCTCTCACACTGTTTTAAAGTTATTTAGTTATTGTATTACTAATCTTTTTAATCTCACAAAGATCCAAAATTGAATGATAAAATTATATACGAAATCAAATCCTCTGACTGGTTTTGATTTTCCGATGATTTTAAGTGAGCATTCATTTTTAGTTTTTAGATTAGGATGCTTGACGGTTGTTACCAAAGTGACAGAATATTAACTGACAGCAATATGAAATTCAGTTTATAAAATGCTTTTAATTCTAATTCAGAGAAAAGGCTTTGAAAATTCAATACCGAAATATTCAGTCTAGTTTCATAAAATATAAAAGTTCCAAGATCAAATTTTTTGGCCGATGTACTAAAGATTTCAAGATAATAACAGAAATAAGAATTTCTGCAACTAATTATGTTGTCATAATAATTTATTTTTAAAAAATAATATCAATTTCAAATTTCACTATACCTTGACAAAAATTCTAAGGTTATTGTATTCGCACTCATCACTAATATGTAAATACATTTTTAAAATAAACTCTTATTACGTGTTTTGTTAAGTATAAGATAATACTAAAATTACACTAATTCCAACAACAGTACATTAATTACAGTACATTAAACAGTAATGCTTATATATGAGTTTAACTACATATATTTTAGCTTTAACATATTTTTAAACTTCAGAACACTTCCGTTTTTAATCCTCAAATATACTTGACTACATTCTTTCTAAACCCAACTAGAAATTTTTGACACCGTTTTAATGGAAGCTTTTTCATGCAGCAAATTTATTTATAAAAGAATATGGATGTTTAAAAAAATAATAAAATACCAACATTTATGAATTATTTTGATATTCAAAACATCATTGACATATGCTGAAATACCGATTTTTTGCGCATAAGAATGTATAAAAATGTAATTAGAGAAATAATAAAAAGAAAAGTTGATAATATACTGCGAATCAACTTGACATATTTTTGCGTGAAAGTTGTGAATATCACACACGCATTACATTGTTTGAATGTATCGTAGAACGCAATAACATAAATGAGATGTATTTAATTAAATTAATATAATTAATTAAAAAACTCAAAGCCCTAAAATTTACTATGAAGGTCATCAAAATACTTAACCCTCACAAATTTATATTCATTTATTGAGATTAGAATGTATGATGAAGGACAGCTTATATGGATCTAAAAGAATGTATATGTATGCATTATTTACGATTAAAAATTACTTTAATTTAAAACAAAATTCAGTAAGCTACTGAGATCGAAGGCTAAATTACAATCTTATTACTATTATTCCTGAATAGGGCTTCAAGTAGAACATTCCAAACGTTAAAAATTTGTTGCATTCCTCAGTTTTAATGAAATTTGAAAAAAATTTAATATATTTTTGCTTTTCTTCCGGATGTATATTACTTTTGATTTTTAATAATTTCCTGCTCTAGATTCCAATTTAAAAAAATATTCGTACGGCATCATTCAGTCGGGGAGAGGAATAATTTTGTTTCTAGAAATTCAGAATTTGATTAAATATGTATACAACACAAGACAATTAGTTTCATTTGAATTTATTCAAATCACATGCATATAAGTATTTATCTATCTGAAAAATCTGTTTAAATGGTAATGCTTGCTTCTGAGAGTCTCTGGTAAATATCATCATTTTCAGTCAATATTCAATCTTCGGTACCATTAAACAGTTGCTTGCAAAAGGTTAAAAGATCTTTGCTAAGTTATACAGTAATATTTACACACATATATAAAGGGTGTCCCAAAATTCCCGCAAGAAGTAATTTTGATAGAAATCACAGGTTTATAATTAAAAGATGTAAACTTTTTATTGATTCATAAAGTATACATTATAAGGTTATATATGGAGTAGCATATCGGGTAAATGGCCTCCATGGCATTTCTGGGTGACCCAAAATTCACACAAGATATGAATTTTGCGCCATTTGTGCCTAAATTGATAGATATGGATGTGGGCGACATGTGGTTTCAATGTGGTTTAGATATAGTAACCTTGGTTTCAACAAGACGGTGTCACATGCCATACAACCCGAGAAACAAATTAAATTATTGCATGAGTCATTTCTTGGTCGTGTAATTTCCCGTTGGTAATCAGAATTGAGCACCCAAATCATGTGATTTAATGCCGTTGGACTTCTTTCTTTGGGGATTTTTGAAGTCTAAGGTGCATGTCAACAAGCTCACGATCACCAACGCCTTGAAGGAGTAAATTGAGGCATTATCAACGAAATTCAGCGACGTTTATGCGAAAAAGTCGGAATTATGGAAAATTTCAACAAAAGATTACGCATATGCCAGCAAAGACGTGGAGGCCATTTTACCCGATATACTATACCCGATGTACCCTATATACCATACATAACCCTATACTGTATAGTGATTATACGGCCCACACATTTATGAATCAATAAAAAAATCGCAATTTTTAATTATAAACTTGCATTTTCTATCGAAATTACTTCTTGGCACACCATATATATATATGTGTGTGTGTAACAAAAATTAACATTATATAATTATAAATAATTTTGCGCAAAAACATATTAACTTTTAATTCCTATTTCTGTATTTTTTTTTTTTTTTTACTTTCTACTAAGAGTTAATACATGTTTCCCATTGCATTATATCCATCGCATTCGTTTCACAACAATCTAAGGATTCTTATAACAGATAATATCGATTTTCATAATAATTGTTATAGTGAAGTGAACCTGACATTACATTATTTAATGAAGACCTAACCTGATGTTATTAGTAACACGTGCGCTCTTCAAAATACTCATTAAAGAAATTGGAATAGCGTAATTATTATCCCATTATTCGTAATGGCAAAATAGAAGCAAGTGATGACTATCATGAAACATGTTCTTCTTGTTTTCATTTACATGTATTAGCATTTAGCTATGATTTTTAGAATATAGAAAAGCTTAAAAAAAGAATGATTTCAAGGAATTAATATAAAGTATAGTAATGTATATTCAAAATATTGTTGGTTTCTTGGTTTGATTTACTTATTTGTTTCGATTTATTAATAAATTATATCTCTAAATTACACAGAGAAATGTGTTTTACATTTTTCACGTAATCTATATTTTAGATTGATTCTTCACATTTTTATTTGGGTCTCTAAAAATATAATTTAAAATAATAGGATGCAATGTACAGTTTAAAAAACTATCACGAAAATGTTAATTTACGCTTATGTGTTATTAATGACATATATTTTTTTAAATATAGTACTTTTTAAAAATATAAAAATAGCAAAAATAAAAAAATCAACACATTTTGAAGGAATTATTCCTTTGTTAGCATTTTAAAAATCATATCAAGATACCACTAAAATGTAACTAAATTTCAAGAAATGCCCATATGACAATTATGGAATGTACCGAATCAAATATTCGGCTACTATTCGGCCTTCTTGCGATGGACCGAATATTGAACTCTAGTGACCGAATACTTTTAAATATTTAGCTGAAAATATTAACCCCCGATATGCTATTTCTTCCTCCCAGCTTATTTTGTGTCGTCTCCAAAAAATAACGTTACGCTGTATAAGCCAGCTGTAAAACAAAGCAGGTGTATCACTGTACGATTAAATACTCTATAGCAATTTTTTATACTTCTAAGCATCGCACAATTTCAATTTTTATACCGTCGTATTGGGAAAAAAAAGTACTTTTAAATGCAATTTGTTTAAACACTGTACCTCCATTTATTTTTGAAATATTAATTTTTTTATAGTTTTTAGAGCCATTTGCTGAATATTGGCAACGGAAGTACTCCATTTCTTTAGAAAAGGAAAAATAGATCTAAAATAGTAATTATATATTTTTGTTGCCATTTTCTCATAACAACCGAAAGAATATGTAATTAAAATACATGCTATTTTGAAAAAATATAAACGAAGGATTTCTGTTAAAACATGGAGCTATTATAAACTATATTTAATTTTAAGTATCTATATTAATGTTACAAACAAATGAAGGCCTATGAAAAATTAGATAGCTGTTTTTTTTGTCGAGTTTCTTTAATGACGGCATCTTTTTGCTGCATTTGGGTATTATTTTATTTTGCGATAGTGACGTCCTATGCTGTAGATGTTTAAGAGTGGATCGTAAATGAAGAATTGTTATCGGATGTGACTGACGTCATTTTACATAAAATAAATGCGTGTGCTTTAAGTCTTAAAATTGAAATATGTTTTGTACTATTTATATGTACATATATTTTTTTCTATCGGGGGCGACACAAAAATTCTGAAAAAGTAGAATTCCTGTTTTCTAGTATTCACTAGTATTCTGGTATTCAATTCTAGTATATTAAAATCAAAATTGCACTTTTGGAGACATTCATTCAGTCATTCTGTCTCTGGAATGCACAGATTTTAAATTTTTGAGTGATACATATACTAAGAAATTAAATAGTGTTTCTCTCTTATTTATTTATTTATTTAAAGCAAAAATATTTCTGCAAAATGGTGTTAAAGTTGGAGAGTTAAGTCGATTTAAGCAACATAACTGATAGATTACATTCTGTTACAGATCTAATGCATTTACAGAAAGGTGAAAACGCAATTCAATTCTTATGCACTTGGATAACTGAAAATTTTCTACACTTATAAAAATGGTTTTGTGAATACATCGAAGAGATTCGTACTGCTCAAAAGTACAATAAATTTTCTAAGCGCTTTCTTAAATGCATGTCATACAAAATATCACAGAATTATATTTCAGTGCATTATTAAAAAATTTCCCAGTACTAACTCAATTTTAATTTCTATTGTAAGTTTATCAACCCGTTCTGGACCAGCATCTCTAACACGAATTTTGTTTATCGGCACAAGTTTTTTCTTTTTTGAACAGTTTACTTTATAGATCACGAAAATCACTTAATTAAATAAGGCAAATATTACTTTTCTTTTTACTGGCATCAAAACTGCTGCATGCATCTGTTGAAGATGCATATATCCACTTACGGTCCCGAAGGGGTTAAAGTTCACCATGACTGTCTATAATAGTGTTATATAAATAAAAGTGTTTTTCTTGCTGCTTGTTTAAGCATTGTGCATTTAAAAAAAATTACAACTTTAATTACTAAAATGCCCAATATATACTATGATTTAAATCATGAGTGAATTTAGCACATAAACTCCTCGTAATAGAATTTACTTGACTAAGGGGCAAGGATTACTTCAGGATGTTATCAGAAAGATTGTGGGTGGGAGGAAGTATTATGGGGAGTGCATTACCTTTGAATGTATGAAGATATTAAATAAGGTCATATATAAAGAAAATATAAGATCACTGGATAGTAAAAGTGAAAAATATTCGTTTCTTTCTTTGCTATAGGGGGCCTTTGTATAATTCAGTCATGCGGAATTGCGATCTTGCGTCAAACATTATAAACAATCAGGAAAGCGAAACTGCGACTAATGAAAAATTTCTAAACTTATGTGGCCTTTTTATTTATAAATTAAAATGCTTCTCAATGTATGTATTAAATGGTTTAAATAATAAAACAAAGTATTTGTGCTATTTCATAACTATGTAATAAACAGCTGACGTTTTTAAAATGTAAATGTTGAAGGAAATTACTTTTGAAAATATTTCTTTACTTGCCTATTTCAATCTGACAGTTTCATCTTTCGTGCCAAGGCGCTTTTAACAGAAAAATAAATGCCTTTTTAAAAAACGGAAATAACTTACCACCATTGTGATTTATTTAAAATCAATTTAATGTATTTAATTATAAAAGGATAAAATACAAATTCTTAATTTTTGTAGCTGAAATTCTTTTCTAAAATAAAAAGATCGCATTTAACAGTTGCAATAATGGGTTCCTTTTTCAGTTAAAATATATATGAATTACAAGTATCTACAGATAAATATATGCTATTAGTAATTTAGTTTAGTAAAAGTTATGTTTTATTACAAACAAGATGATTGACATTACAAGCAATGCACCAAGCTGTTAAAACTTTTAAACATACAAATAATAAAAGATCGATTTCAATTTGTGCTTATTTCTATTTTAAAATGGGAAAAATGAATTACAATCAGCATGCACATTTAAAAAAAGAATAGGAAGTTGGCATTCGGTCACCGAATTTTCATCCCAAATGTTTCATCGCTAATGCTATTCCCCCATATTGCTTTTCGATAATGATATTATAGGCGAATGTTTTCCTTGTAAATAGGAATATCAACTACAAGAACTATTAGCGGTGATCGACAACTAACAATTTAACTTATTTCTTGTATGTTGAATGTCAATAGTAGATAGTTTCACATTGCTAAAGACAATCAGATAGACGTATGACAGAAAACCGTATTCAGCATGCGAGCACGCATATTCACAACACCCGCTCGGTTCAGATACCGAGCCGTTCTGATTGGCTACCCAGATTCAGACCATACTGATTTTTAATGTCTTGGAAGCGGCGATCGACTGCATATATATATGTATGACAAAGCTCTTTGTAAAAACAGTACCTTCAAATTATAAGATAAATACTATGTGTGTGAATGTGCATCTGAGATAACAAGTCATAACAAGTCACAATAATAATGGTCTCGATATACATAAAAAGAAAATCTTTCAACATATCTAAAAAGGAAAAAAAATCAACCTATCAAATGAAAGTCAATAAGTTAAGAACTCTCAAAAGTTTTATAAGGACATTATTCTAACGACAAATAGTTTTAAGCAGATTTTGTTTTTTACTGACTGAAAATTGCCGGATGATCGATGATTGCGTTTGACTTTTTCTTCACTGTTAAAAATTTCGGTAAAAACACCGAAAAAAAAGCGAGAATCTCTGTAAATTTACACTAGTTCTCGATTAAATGCATTCGATTGAGTTTCTCGATCACCATTTTACAGATATTTCCCTTATCTTATATCTAAATCCCTGTAGGGATTTCCATGTCTTTATTTAAAGATATTTTTCTCTTTGTTAAACTTATAATTCAAAATACACATTTTAAAATTCTTTCGCAATTTTATTTGAAATATTAAAGAAAATTTAGTTTAAAAATTGTTTTTTCTAAACTTAGAATAACTTAGAAAGGGAAAAATCATCTCCTCGAAGTTGGTGGGGATTTTTATAGACAATCATTTTGCAGTTGTTATCTTCAACATATGGCAGAAACTTGGTAATATTAAAAGTAAATTGGGCTTAGATGCCGTATGTTCCCTCCGCCGTTGTTGTTTTGAAATGTTTGGCGATTTTTTGTTGGCGTGTTGATGGTGGTTATGGATATGGCAACCTCGATATGTTGAATGTCGTGTGACGTGTTTTTGTGACGTGTCGTTCTGGCAACAGAGAAGTTAATGTTGGAATATTGTGAATGTATTTTGATATCGTATTGTATAGTTCTGCCTTTTTATTTTTATGTGAAATTTATTGAATGTATTTGATTAACTATGTTTTCTGTAGTCCGTTTAAACGCTGTTGTTGAAATAATTAGGAAATATGAGGAAATTTTGACAAGAAAAGAAGGTTTGTTTATAGTTTGTGAATACGTATTGATAAGCCTATTTAGGAAAATGTCGACGATAATATTTCGAGCTGGATCTTTCAAGAAAGCAAATGTTTGTTAAGGTATGTTGATAATTTTATGTATTTTACTGCTTTTGAGTTTTTTTACATTTTGTGATTGCTAGAAAGCGAGAATTGCTGAATTTTGATAATTCTATATCGCGAGAAATGTTGAATTCGGCGATGTTTTTTTTCGGAAAATGTGCGCGAAGCGCACATACAACGATTGCTGGTTGCCATTTTAGCGAATTTTGTTTTTTATGTGTATTTTTGCTTTAAAAGTTTTTTATATTTTGAGATTGCTAGAAAGCGAAAACTGCTGAATTTTGAGAATGCTATATCGCGAGAAATGCTGAATTCGGCGATGTTTTTTTTTTCGGAAAATGTGCGCAAGGCGCACATACAACGATTACTGGTTGCCATTTTAGCGAATTTTGTTTTTTATGTGTATTTTTGCTTTAAAAGTTTTTATATTATGAGATTGCTAGAAAGCGAAATCTGCTGAATTTTGAGAATGCTACACCTCGAGAAGTGTTGAATGCAGTGATGTTTTTTTTTTCGGAAAATGTGCGCGAAGCGCACATACAAGGATTACTGGTTGCCATTTTAGCGAATTTTGTTTATTATTTACATTTTATTTTCGTTAAGCCAAACATGCGTATAAACCGGTGCTTGGCGACATTTACTACTTGGCGGAAAAAGGGTTTTCCCACCAAGAAAATTCCAAGATGGCGGCCGGGGGAACTTATGACATCTGTTCTGTAAATTGCGTAGTATTATTTCAAATCTGTTATTATTACAATGATATTATTATTAGTAGTATTTTATTGGTAAATGCGTTATAAAAAATATATTAATCTTCTAGAAACATATTACACAAAATGAATAAAATAATGAAAACGTAAAAAATCACTTTTAAATAATAAATTAAATTTATTCTGTTTATTTTTCTCTTATTTCATAAAAAAAAAATTCTTTAACAAAAATATTAGCGCATTAAAAAATAAATAGTGTGCGACAATTTAGAAAAATTCTCTAAAACATATTGTTGTAAAAAATGAATTAGATTCAAATTTTTTCCATTGAATTTTTTTATTTATTACTTAAACTAGTTAAAAAATTAAAATTGATTAAAAATAATAAAAGTTATTATGTATCGGTCTAAAATAAATTAAAATAAACTGCCTACGAATTTTCTAACGAATATATTTGAAGCTAAATCTGTGAAAAGCACAATAGATTTTTCCCCGATGAATCATACACATACTTTGAACAAAGCATCAGCAGCTCCTATAGCTCAGTCAGTAGGGCGTTCTTCTACTACCTGGAGGGCTTGGGTTCAAACCCCAGGACGGCTAGAAACAAATTGTGTAAATCTTAAATGATACTGCAATTCAAATTTGCTCGAAAAATGCAAACTCTTCGAAGCTCGCTAAAAATTGAGCGATTTACTAATTTTGAGAACTAAATTAAATTATTATCATTAACAATAAATTTACAGAGTCTTGTGTATTTTTAACGATGTTAATTTACAGAGTTTACTGTAAATTTACCGAATAACTTCTTTGTTATTTAACATAATCTCTGTTTTTCTAATCTCTTTAATTTTACATAAGACTTAAGACAATGGATTACCCGTAGATTCTCTGTAATTTCACCGAAAATTTTTTAACAGTGTTTAGGCCTTCTCAGTTTATTACATTCCGGAGTATATTTTTCCTTTAAATTCCTTTTGCATTCTAGTGAAAAATATCCAGTATATCTGTACTAGAAAAGTATGAATGGGTATACCATAAAAGTTCAAAGATATACGAAGCCTAAACAATATCAAAATATTGCTATTCTGTATAACTCTTTTTTTAATTTTATCCTAATCTGTTTATGGTGAACTTAATTCAGTACGGAAAATAAAAGTAGTGCATATTTAAACTTCATTTGACATTTCATAAAACTAAATTCAGCGCAGTGATAATCTTTTCTTTTTACAGCTTAGCTTTAAAATAAAAACCTTGTTCAAAGCTTAAACTTGGCATTGTGCTAAGCGCGCTTCGAAAGGGGGCCGCATAGTTTCAACGCCGCCTTGGTCCGTGCCCCGTTTTTCCAGCAACGTTCTTAATTAATTTTTAAAGACACGGGAGGCGTATTGAGAGGTCCACTCAGTGCAAACTAGTCACGAATCCCATAGTATTTATGTGATTAATTCTAATTAAATTCCTTTGTTTTTAACAATTTGACGTTTATTTCTTTTATACTGCTACTACTGGGCGTTTCATTTCACAAATATATCACTAAAAGTTGTTATCTAAGTTTTAAAAGCCGATGGTACATAGAAACCGTGTCATAATGTATGTCCAAACCGTCCGTGTCTTTAAGGGTTAATATCGCGTCTAATTACCGACGATTTTTTTTTTTCGAAAATCATTATCAACAATGTTTTCATACTTCTGCTGCGATAGGTACCTCCAGAGCTCTTCAACAACTTTGCTGAATGCCCGCAAATCAGGGCTTAATTTCTAATAGAAAAAAGTACCGGAGCCTTAATATTCTGTGGTACCGGTATTAACAGCTGTACCGTTCACCCGTACCCCCCCCCCCCCTCCTGTCACTCCAATCTGCATATTTATATTTAGTACATTATTTATAAAATTTAAAGCGTTTTTTCTTTAGCAAAATGAAAATCTTAAATATACCTCTCTATCTCTATTGCGTTTTTAATCAGCATGTACCTAACTGTCAATCATTCCATTTTTTAGTTATCACTCCTTCCGACTAGTAATCTTTGTCTAATTTTAGTGTTAATTAATTGCAGAATTCTGCGATTAAATATGGAAACACTGTAAAAAAAAGGGACTAAAAAACGGAAATTCTACTGGCAATCTAGAAGCCAGTACTATTTCCGTTTTTTTACGGGAATTTTTACCCATAAATTACAGAAAAATTTCCGTTTTTAATCAGAAAAACGGAAAATTTTCTGTAATTTATGGGTAAAAATTGCCGTAAAAAAACGGAAATAGTACTGGCGTCTAGATTGCCAGTAGTATTTCCGTTTTTTAGTCCGTTTTTTTTTTTACAGTGAAGGATTATAATTCAGAAATAGAGTTAATACAAAAAAGGGATAGTTCGCAACTATGCATTTTTATAAAAAAAATGTAAAATTTTAATTTATTTAATTTGATTAGTTTGTAAAATAAAAAAGTCCTTCCGGCCAGTGCCGGGAGGAAGAGGTAGCTTTCATAATCCTTATTTAAAAAAGCCAACTTATATCATGCAAACACACGAAGCTCAATTTAGTGGAAACCGAATATAGGAGATTCAATACTAATTTTTATCAATATAATGAATGAGAATTTCGCGAAATTAGTCAGCTTTATCCAAGCTGCTTTTCTTTAAAGTAACTTATATTTGGCTGCCAAATTCGGCAATTTCTTAAAGTGCCTGTCATTTTAAGACAACATGGTGGATGAGGCTAAGCAGTGAACTTGGTCGAGACCTTAGTAATTGCTGTGCACATGCTCACTCACATCGGAATCGGTTAATATATAGGAGTGCTGTCGCATGCAAAAAATCAGATTTTCAAAATGTCACCCACAATAGAAATTGAAACTGCTATATCTGAGCCATTTTTTAAGGTAAAGACAAACAAAAAATGCTCCTGAATCCTTATATCAAGATCAAATACTTAAGAAAGAAACCTTTTTCAATTTCTAATTTTTTTGCACCTCACTTTAAATATATATATATTTTTTAATTTAATGGCCGCCATTTTGAAACAAGATGGCTGATGAATCTGGCCAGCGAACTTGGTCGAGGTGTTGATGTATACTATCCACATGCCTTCTTACATCGAAATAGGTGAATACGTGTGTTATCGCGTGACAAATACAAGATCGTTTCAAAATGTTAGCCATGCTAGAAATTCAAAGTGCTATAAATCAACCATTTTTTAAGATATCAACAAAAGAACAAATTTTCAGAAACAAAAACTGCTCCGGAATCTTTGTATCAAGGCCAAACACATAAAAAAAATCTTTTTCATTTTCCAATTTTTTAATACCTCATTTTGAATTTTAAATTTAATTTTTTTTAAATGGCAACCCTTTTGAAACAAGATGGCGAATGGAGCTGGCCAACGAACTCGGTCGAGACATTGGTATGTACTATGTACAGACCAAGTTACATCCAAATAGGTTCATAAATACGCCTGTTATCGCGTGACAAAAATCAGGTCGTTTTAAAATGTCAGCCACAAGAGAAATTCAAAATGCTATTACTCAGCCATTTTTTTTTTTTTAGATATAGACGAAAGAAAAACTGTTCCGGAATCTTTGTATTAAGGTCAAACACATACAAAAAAAAATCTTTTTCATTTTCCAATTTTTTGGTATCTCATTTAATTTTTTTTATTTTTTAATTTTTTTAAATGGCCGCCACTTTGAAACAAGATGGCGGATGAAGCTGGCCAACGAACTCGGTCGAGATATTTGTATGTACTATGTACACACCAAGGTACATCCAAGTCGGTTCATAAATACGCCTGTTATTACGTGAGAAAAATCAGGACGTTTCAAAATGTCAGCCACGCTAGAAATTCAAAATGCTATAACTCAGCCATTTCTTAAGATATAGACGAAACAAAAACTGCTCCCGAATCTTTTTATCAAGGTCAAACACATAAGAAGAAAATATTTTTTCAATTTTCAATTTTTGGTACCACATTTCAAATTTAAATTTTTCTTAAAAATTTAAATGGCCGCCATTTTTAAACAAGATGGCGGGTGAAGCTGACCAACGAACCCGGTCGAGACATTGGTATGTACTATGTAAAAACGAAGTTACATCCAAATCGGTTCATAAATACGCCTTTCATCGCGTGACAAATTTCAGGACGTTTCAAAATGTCAGCCACGCTAGAAATTCAAAATGCTATAACTCAGCCATTTTTTAAGATATAGACGAAACAAAAACTGCTCCGAAATCTTTGTATAAAGGTCAAATACATAAGAAAAAAATATTTTTCCATTTTCAATTTTTTGGTACCACATTTCAAATTTTAAAATTTTAAAAAAATTTTAAATGGCCGCCATTTTGAAACAAAATGGCGGATGAAGCTGGCCAACGAACTCGGAAGAGACATTGGTATGTACTATGTACACACCGAATTACATCGAAATCGGTTTATAATTACGGGAGTTACAGTGTGACATAGGTCAGATATATATATATATATATATATATATATATATATATATATATATATATATATATCAATTTTGAACGGAGGGTGGTTTCGGGGTCTGGGGGTCATGATCGATGAAAATATACCAAAATTTTTTGAAATCGCTTTCCTCCGAACGGCTGCAATAGGTAGCTTTTTTGTAAAGAAAGCTACCTAAAAATTAATATAAGACAGATTGTGCTCGAGTCAATCCAAGTCCAAAAACTAATATAAAAACTGAGTCCGTTTTATCTCCATCTCCTACGTATGTGACACATTACGTCTCATATAAGTATTTTGATAAAAAATAATGCAAAATCTTGGAGATGTGAAGGAAAGGAACGAGTAACTTAAGCTTCGATATCTCGGAAGCGCTATTGCACTGGGCTCCGGAACCCTATATTTATGAGCTCCGGTGAATTCCGACCAATATTTAAATATTTAGTAAAAATAGAGAAGTACCGGAGCTGGGCTCCGGTGGGCTCCAACGCAAATTAAGCCCTGCCGCAAATCGAAATTTGTGTTACGGGAAAATGCGCTTTTCTCAAAAACTATGTGACCTAGTGTAATCGATATAGTTTTCTTGCAAGGTTTCAATTAACGTCTACTACCTCTAAATTTTCATAATTTTAGTTTCAGTAGATTCGGAAATAGAGGGGGGGGGGTATATTTTTGCACTACATTTTCGACGATATCTCTGATAATATAATACCTAAAATTAAAAGAAATATATTTTTGAGTTCAGCGTCAAGAAAGCTTTCACACGATACACAACACGATTTACAAAAAAAAAAAAAAAAAAAAAAAAAAAAAGACTTTCTTTTAAGTAACTTAATTAGCCCTCTACATTTTTCCTAAATATATTTGTGAATGTTTAATAATCTGTAAATATGTGGGTCAATAGTCTTTATTAGTTCCCCCAATTTGAACTTTCCACGTTCCGTAGTTTAGGAGTAAAATGGGTGTGACAGACACACATAGGAGTGATCTTATAATGGTTCCGTTTTACTTTTTAAGTACGGAACCCTAAAAATATATGTAGATACGTACATAAATAATTTATGTTCATTTATAATTTTTTTTCTACAAATCCAATAAAGAAAATTGCGCGCGATTCAGGCTTTTAATAATGTTAGTATTGTTTGTGCGAGTGTTTGTAAACTTTGTAAATTAGATGTTTGTTCTTAACGCGTTGAGTGCCACAGTGACTGACATTGAAGCTACAAAATTTACAATATTTTAAGTAATTTTTAAGAAAGTATAATCCTGTAATAAATAAAAGGTAAGTAAATATTTAAATAAATTTTTAGTAATTACTTAAAACAATATATATTTTTTAGTTTTATATCATACTAGCAGAACTACGCGGCTTCGCCCGTGTCAATTATAAGGAACCTTCCAGGTAAAATAAATTAAAACGAAATAATACGGCAATCACAATAACTGAAACTTGTGCATTCACAAAACGTTAAAAAGGCAATCAGAAAACATGACGTTATTGTCTCGCAACCATAGTAAAATCCTTGAACTTTAATAACAGAATGCGCGTTATCTTTGCCGGATGTAAGAGAAAAATGTGTGATTTTCCTCACAATACGAAAAAAAAATTCCACCAAATCGCGCGGCATTTAATGAAATTCTCGTTTGCATGGTATATACAGGGTGTCCGGTCTCAACGGTGTCCAATAGCTAATTCCTAAACCGTTAGTCATAGACATATAGTTCCAATTACAAAAATGCTTAAAATCAGGTAAATAAATATTTTAAAAGCAATTTGGGTCAATAAAAACATTTCTTAAAAAATTACGAAATTTAAATTTTTATCCGGTCCTATAAGTTATATTTAGTAAAATTTTCCTTTTACACTGACAATTAATACACAAAAAGTCCCGTTATTCTATCATTAAAATTGACCGAGTAATAGCTGTTTAAAGTTGGAGCATATTTTTTGCTGCATGTTGGGGGTCATTCACAAATTTAGTTGAAAAATAATTTCGTCAGATATATTAAAAAATAATTGAGAGTAAAATTAACATTGCAATATAAATTTGAAATCTTTAATCATTTTGACATATTAATGCAAAATGTATAATTTGTAATAAACATTTAAGAAGAAAGAAAAAAACAGAATTTTTGTTAAATAAAATGATGCTAAATTAACAGCCTCAATTCTTTACAAAATGATACATATTTAAAAATATTATTAGATTACACTAGCTTGCAAAAGTTGGGTTATGTCATGTTTTTTAGCTTTTGATAATTGATTCTTATGTATTCTGTACCGCTGAATCTGAAATTGACCTTCATTTTTAACCATCACATCAGGATTTTTCGCAAATTTCAAAGTTAAAAATTCAAAGTTAAAAGGGAATCTCCTCCCTCATCTCATCGGACCACTCAGCTATTTAGCTGTAAGAATCCCAGGATAAGCAAAAATATAGAATAAATTATTGAATAAAATAAAATAAAATAAAACAAAAAAAGTTTTACATATGCTTTATAGTATGAGATTTTCGCTATATTTTAACTTACACATTTACGATTTGCAAAAAAATTCTAACGTGATGGCTAAAAATGAAGGTCATTTTCAGATTCAGTGCTAAAAAGAACGTAAAAATCAATCATCAAAAGTTAAAAAACTCAACCATCTCCTCTACTTTATAGCATCCGATTTTTGTTATTCTTTAAATTTGACAATTTATGATTTGCGAAATATCCTGACATGATGGTTAAAAATTAATGTAATTTTCGGATTCAGTGCTAAAAAATACATAAAAGTTAAAAAAAAAAAAACAGCAATCGCAGTCTTGTATTATCTAATCTAAAACTTTTTCTTAAACTTCTTGGTGGTTATCTATCCGAAATTTTTTGTGTTATCCTGTAAAATAAGTATAAATGGTAACCACCGAAAATCATAATAATATTAGATTGTTATCGGATTTGCGCCAGTATGTAAAATGTAATCTCGATCGGATATTTAAAAGTGCATTAGAATACAAAATTTGAACCGGAAAAACATAAATACGATCGTTGAAGTAACATAAAAACTTTTAAAAATAACATAATCTTTGTTAAAAGAAATCATAACAGAAACAGTCTCAAATCCTGACAAAATAAAACATATGTTATTTTAGCCAATCTGAAACTTAATAAATGTTAACTTAATCATAATACTTGTACGATTTTTTTCAAAGCGCAGATACACATGAAATAAGATCTTCGAATACTTTAAGCACTTAGTATGTGACCCCTCAAAGCCAAGCCGAACTCATTTGTTTTCAGAGCAGAAAAATGGCATAAGTCATGCATTTTTAAAGTTTCATAACTCGCTCAATTTTAGCGTTATATGAATGGGACTTTTTTGTCTTACTTGTCAGTGTAATAGGAATATTTTACTAAATATAACTTATAGGACCGGGGGACCGTATAAAAATTTAAATTTCGTAATTTTTAAAGAAATGTTTTTATTGACCCAAATCGCTTTTAAAATATTTCTTTACCTGATTTAAAACATTTTTGTAATTGGAACTATATGTCTATGACTAACGGTTTAGGAATTAGCCATTGGACACCGTTGAGACCGGACACCCTGTATATAAAGTACAAACACCATGTCAGTGCCCATAAATTGCGCCCCATAAATTGTAACCCATAAATTGCGCCTTTTCTGCAATTTTTCTAACTTCTAAACATCACACAATTTCATTTTATACAATGTCGAATAGAAAAAAGTTCTTTCAAATGAAATTTGTTTCAAAATTGTATCTCAATTTTCTGATTTTAATGGATTTTAAAGTAATTTTCCAGCATGGATATTTTTAAAGGTACGTGCAACCCGATTACGAAAAATGAATCCGCTTACTCTTAAAGCAATAGTATAAAGAAAAGACATGTCTATGAGTAACCTGGTATCATATTTTCTGTGGCAACAACCTAACACAATAATTAATTTCCCTTTTACTGCAATTTAACCTCTAAACCTCACACATTCGATTGTTTCAATGTCTTATAGAAAACAAAAGTACTTTCAGTAAGATTTGTTTGTAATGTTTATCTCAATTTACAGATTTTTTTATGGATTTTAAAGAAATTTTCAAGCATGCATATTTTTTAAATATGCTTGCAATCCAATTACAAAATATTAACTCAATTGTTCAAAAACATTGTAACTAATTTAGAATTTGTTTGTTTTCGTGTAATATTCAATAACTAAATTGGCAAACGAAATTAAAACGCCAAAAATAACATAAAATAAAACACAAACTTAACAGATTAGGACTGTAGTATACACTCGAAGAAGTAAACAAAATATAGGAGCCATTTATTTACGGTGAGTTGACTACACGTTGAAAAGATTTGATGGAATGTGAGGTCATATCTAGCCTTTTTTTTCATGTTCCTAAATTGTTTTCATGAAATTTGACTGTTTGTATTAAAGTAGATATTTTAATTAAAAAAAACAATTAAATTAAGGTGCTACATCATTTTGCCGCTCTTATAGTTGAAGTTTTTATTTTATATATAAATAATGTGCGTTTTCTGTTTAGAATGACGTCAATTTCAAAAATGCAAAAATATAGCAACGCGTTATCATTACTTTTCTCACATTATTGTGTCATTTTTTAGGGTGTGGCAACGGGAAAGAAACGATTTAATTAGAAAATTAAAAAGATATATTTCTATAATGTTAAATTACGGAACATGGTAGAAAAAAGGGATAAATAGTGTTCTGGTGATTTTTTAAAGTAGACAGTGCTCTTTTCCACGTTCTAAAGACTATGTAAATGAAGTTTCGTGAAAATCCGTCAAAAATTGAAGATTTGTATAAAGGACATACACACAGAGAACGGCTTTTATATATATAGATTTTAGACCGTCAGTCATTGGTGAATGACGCGTTCTAAACAGAAAGTTTAGTGTCAGTCACCGGTGACTGACATGGCGCTTAACGTGTTAATAAGCGTTTCGAGGACATGAAAACAAAAGAAAAAAACTCGATGTGTAAATATGTCAAAAATGCATTAAATTTGTTAAAACCTCAACTATAAGGATTATTAAAAAAATTCCATCATATAAATTGCTAATGTCTTTAAATTATTTTTTTATAACCTAAATAAATATTGAAAAATCAAAACTTTCCATTTTTTTCATTCAAACTATTTTATATAACTTAATTACGTATTGAAAAACAAAAAGTTTCATTTATTTTTCAAACTTTACACTGTTTGGATTTGAACTGAGGTTCTACAATATTAGAGTCAGAGAACTCACTTCATACCTACAAACGAATTCACTCCGTAATTGCTTAGACGAAAATTTTAATTTACCGACCACCGCTTCAAAGACATTCAAAGTCAGTATGGCCTGCATATCTGAATCTAGCGAGCCAATCACGTATTTTGAACATGCATGTGGGGGTACGACACTCTTGGATACGGCAAAAATTTTGTGTACACTATATATTGTTCGCGGATAATAACGGCACAGTATGCATTAGTATGGGACTGGAAATGATTACTTGTGGCATATGTCTTTGAGTAATTTCACTTTCATTTAAAACAAAGGTTCCCGTTTTGTAAAGGTACTATTATAATGCTTTCGCTGTACATATTATTTTCTTTGCAAATGAGACTGGTGAGCCTCAGCCCCACATCAGAGAAATTTCTGGTTTAACATATGTACCTTTTAAATAAAAAAAATATATTTGTAAAATTAAAGAAAATCATTATGTATAACAATAATTAAAATTCCTTTTTGCTAGCATAGTTATTATTATCATGATTAGTAAAATTAATTATTAACAGCATGAAAGAATGATTCTTAGTAGTATTTTAAATTTTGCATTTTCATATTTGATATTAACACCTCCATCTTAAAATCGTACTCTGAGCATATCGTGCTTTTTTTTTTTTTTTTTTTTTTTTTTTTTTGTCATTCGCTACTTGACGTACAACTCGTGTGTTATTTATTATAGTTTAAAAAATAAAATCTGCACTAATTTGATATGTAAATGAATAAATCGGTCTGGAGGGGTACGCTCGCCAACCCCCGTTCAGACACCGCAGAATCTAAAAACACGCTAATCTAATGGGTTTTAAAAATATTAGAGAAGACTGAATTACACTGAAGAAAGCTGTGCAGATCTCCCTATAAACGAGTTTCCATTCAATTCCCTTTGATTGCAAAAATTTAAGGCCGAATCAGTTGTTGCTAAGACATCCAGTGGTTGTTTTTGTTTTTGATTAAAGAGGATCAATTAAACATTTGAAAAGAAACTAAAATAAAATAAATTAAGTATACAGAGTCTTTATCCCCTGGTATTTTAAAACAATCTCTATAACAATAGCCTAAGTCATGACACTATCATCAACAGTTCCGAACGGACCACTTCGCTTTTTATACTCTAGGTGCCATTTTGGTATTTTAATGTTAGCCAGGCACAGGTGATAAGTCGCCAAATATTATTCTATCGCCATCATTTCATCTGTATTATAATAGTTCAAGTCATCAACTTCCATAAACAAATACGGTTTGATCCCTTCGCCTTTCAAATGAAAGTTTGGTACAGATATCTTATACGCCCCATATTGGCGCGATTTTTTTCCGACGCCAATTTGGGGAAAGCATCAACAGCATAAACAACAACATCCGGCTTACCATATCAAGCAAAATAACGATACTTTGGTGCCAGTTAAGTACCCGTTGAGTATATGACATTGGCGTCAGAAAGAAATTGCGCTAATATGGCGCCGTATATGACATCTGTGCCGAAAGTTTTCCCTTTTGATTAAAAAATCAAAAAAAAAATTCGAATAAAACTACATAAAAGTTACCATGGCCGCAAAGAATTCTTGGTACTGTTACGCTAGCCGGGTGCAAATCTCGTCAATAGCTTTTTTTCAATTCGTCAGTTTGCATTTTTTTAAATTTTTCGAGTGGTAAATTAAAACATTGATTTAAAGTTGAAATTAAATGTCATGGTTTGTTGCATTTTTTAATATTTGGCCAGATGTCATATACGCACCGCAATTTTGGCGTGGTTTTTTTTTTTTACGAAAATTTGGCGAAAACCTCGTTTTCGAATACCAGTTACATATGTATTTTTGGTACTACTTAGTTATCCCGTCGACCAAAAATCTATCGCCAAACTATAAGATTAAATGCCAATAATGGTTGATCGTAAATGTCACATTCACTTGACTTTAAGCAAGTTACACGTGTTTACGTCATCAAGTGATTTTTATTTCGACGTTTTAATTTTATATTTATTAATGTTATACTAATTTATTTCTTCTTTCGTTATTTAAAATAAAAATTATGTCAATTTGTATAATTTGGCGAGTGGTTTGGCGATTTATATAATTTGGCGAAATTGGTCGACGGAATAACTAAGTAGTATCGTATTTTTTAATTATTTTCTATTATTTTCAAAAGGAAATAACAAAAAAATAATTGATAACTATAGAACAAAATAATTTATATAATTTTAAAAAGGAAATAAAAGTAAATAAACATTTATTATTAAATAAACAACAATAGCCGGGTTACTACGTCAATCAAAATAATGCCATTTTGGCGCCAATTAGGTATCTCGGTGCGTATATGACATCTGTGCCTAATATTTTTCTTTTCGTTTTGCTTTAAAAAAAAGAAAGAAGTGTAAGCCATCAATTTTATATGTTTCAGTTTTAAATGAAAGTTTTGCATTTTAAATTAAGTGAATGAAAGGATTATATTTTAAATGAAATTAATGAAATATAAAAAAAAAATGCGACGGGAAAAATGTTTGGCAATTTATCAACTGCGTCTCGCTAACATAAAAATACCGAGTTCTTGATTTCTCTATCAGAATCTTTCGATTTGGCGAAAGATTGTTCAAGTAAATTGAATTATGAATAAAAGTAACATGACACATTTCTTAGCATACATTTAAGGGAGGCCAAACTAGTCGTCAATTTAGTTTAAAATAATAACATTTTCTGATATATGGAGAAAAAAAAATATCTGTTATGATTAAAATTTGAGATGCCATCATTAGAAAAAAATATTTAAAAATAGAAAAAAAATTAATATTTCGAAAACTAATTCGAATTTAAAAATTCTAATACCAGTTTTGAGATTTACGGATCATTACGGATTTTTCGTGTTAATTTCATCGCAAAGTATTCCATATTTTAGGAGAAATCGCCGTGAAACATAATCAGTTGCTTAATCAGTCGTTTCAAACAATCGTTTCATAAATTCGTTTCATTTCAGTCGTTTCATATATCCGTTTCATTAGGATTTTATATACAGGGTGTCCATAATTAAACGACTCTACTTTAAAGTTGCTACAGACAAAACTATTGTTCATAAAGTTGTGAAATTTTGTGAAATACACAATAAAGGGGTGGGAATTTGTTTAAGCTAAAGAAAATATAAATAAAAATAGTTCAAAATTTCCCCACCAGAGGGCGATTTTTAATAAATTACACTTTCATCATTACAATAGGTTAGAAATTTTATTTACAGGATGTTAATAATTAATCGACCCTATTTTAAAGTTGTCTACAGACGAAACTATTGTTCAGAATGTTGTGAAATTTTTCGAGGACATAATAAAAGTATAGGAATTGTTTGTGCGGAAAAAAAATTAGGAGATCGTCTTAACGAATTACACATTTAGCATACATTTATGATAGTTTCACAAATTTTTTATAACTAAACATGTTCTGCATGACTTTCATCATTTTCAGATACCATCTGGAATCGTAAGCTACCATCTTCCACAGTTGATCGCTGTGTGTTCTGGGAAATGCTAGGAACATGTCGTGAAATTCTGTCTTTAGAATAAGGTTAAGTTAATAAATAAAATTTTTAAACTATCGGAATGCTAAATGTGTAATTTACTAAAAACGACCTCTGGTGTTGAAAATTTCAACTACTTTTATTTATATTTTTTTAGCTTAAACAAATTCCCACCCTTTTATTATGTCTTTATGAACAATGGTTTTGTCTGTAGACAACTTTAAGGTAGGGTCGTTTAATTATGGACATCCTGTATATAGGGTAGATATATTTTTTAGCCCCAATAAGACTGAATCAAATATGGCCATCAATATTCATTATAATTACCCTTCAACTGATCTGTCTTTTATCAGTTTTTATGGGTCTTAGTTAGATAGCTGCACGGTCTGACCTGTGGACCGAAGCCCGGCCCGCTGGCCGGGATCGGAGCTATTTTCATTCACAGCACGTGGGACAGGCCATACTTTTTCCTGAAGGATCGGGCCTGTCCGGGCCTAACTTAATTTTTCTGTACAGAGCCGGGACTGGTTTCATTTCTAGTCTTCACGGCATAAAATTTTCAGTCCTAGTTTTGACCCAGCCCGTATAAAAATCATTGTCTCGGCGTGGGCTGGTCCGTTCAAAGGTCAGTTAATTTAGGCGTGGTCCAAAATGTTTTACAAAAGATGTATACATATTTAAATCGCCGTTATTCTGCAATTAAACATTAAAATTTATTCTTTTTAAATAATAGTAGATTTCTACGCTTATTTAAAAAATATAGTTAATTTAAAATATAGTAAAACGTATGAAAAAGAACCTGCCAATGACGAAATCCTGTTTTAAACTGAAAAACCTGTTGATCCCTGCAAAATTAATATACTAATACGTAAGAAAAGAGTGTATCATATAATACATGTAAACTTTCTAAGAAGGGAACTTCTCTATAACGCATTTCTTTTTCTTTTCTATGCAATTCCGCCTTGGAAGATTTTACTGTATAGCATTTTTCAGATTTTTAACACTTCAATACATGGAATATGGATTAAGAATATTAATAATAACTGTAACATGACACTGAATTAAAAACAAATTAATGACAAATGAAACATACAAGAAATAGAGATTCGTTAAAAAAATAAATATCGCAGCCTGCGATATTCCATATATATTATTTAATTCCATAAAAATGAAGATTATAAACATGAAAAAAAAACAAGATAAATATTTTTGGTCAGAACTCCTCGTACGAGACAAATTTTTAACCAAATCGACGTAAAAATCAGTGTTTTGTAGAAATTCACTCGCGCCGAGATTTTAACTTTTTTCCGGGCAGGGCTCGGCCCGAATTTTTAACTTTTTTTCCGGGCCGGGCCGAATTTTTTTTCTATGAGTCGGGCCGGTCCCGGACCTGGAAATTTCGGCCCGTGCAGACCTCTGGTCTTAGTATCGGATAATAGATAAATAGATAGGTATATAGATAAATGAATAGATAAATAAATAGAACACACACAGATAAATAAATGATCTGATGAAGATTTATGAACTGATTTCGGCGGAATTTTGGAGGAAGAGAATAGGGAAATAAAGTGGGCATTTAACACGGAAAATGTTTTCGCTGAAATCACCAAATTTATTTAGCGATATGTTAAAGTTAATAAAAATATTTGTTACTTGGCAGTAAACAGTCGAAATAAACAAAATATTCCTTCAGCATTTCGGTCACAAAATGTTTATTAATTTTTCCCCTTGTATAATTTTAATGACGTGAAAATGGCTGCAAATGTTGTCAGAGAAACAAACATTAACACGAAGATACGGTCCTTTGGAAAAATATGATGATAACCTCTGCGTGGGGAAATAATAAAATGGTAGTTTTATATTTCTCTGCTTTAAATTTTAGCTTGGAAAGAATTTTATCTGTTGTAATAACTTTTAATGATAATGGTGATAACTTATCTGTTCATTGAGTAACATTATTCTCATAAAAGTAGAAAATGGCAAAAATATTTCTGTTTTTTTTTTTCAAACGAGAGAAAGATATTTTCCAACTAAAATAAACACTCAAATCCACCTTGTGGTATTTGCAATTTTGTGCTATGTTATCTCTTATTTTGCGTGAATCTGTGTTATTTCATTTCATCTGTCAGGCATAAAATATTGCGTTGGAAAATTACATGGAAATTTGTGAGCTATGACAAGATTTTAAGTATCCGGAACTGCTGTCAAATAATTCTAAATAACTTAATCACTAAAAGAATTAAAGTGTTTGGATCTCATCTTCACCTACCACTGCTTATGTAAAGAAAAGACTTCCCAAATATAAAGAGGTGAATTTAATACAGACTTCGTCTAAATCAGTGGTTCCCAAACTTTTATTCCTCGCGTACCCTTTGAAGCATTGCAAGTGTCTGGCGTATCATCTACTTTTTTTTCTTTTACTTTTGAGAGTCATGGACAGAAAATAGAAACAAAAAGGAATAGAAATAAGCATACTTTTATCTATATTTAACCTAGCTTTACATGTATCAAGATTTTTGAGGTACAGCTGCTTTTGCTTACATCTGAATGTTTGTTGACATTTCGGTATTCATTTGATGAATTACAATCGTAAGTTATATTTAACATCTACTTCTAATTTGCTGTTATGTCTCGGTCAATCAATAAGACAAAAAAAATTTTCGCTGACGCAATTAGCTGCATCGTGTTATATAGAGTGCCCAATCTGAACGGTGCACAATGGCTAATATGGAAACCGTTAGTCATACACACAGAGTTATAATTACAAAATTGTTTTAAATGAGGTAAAAATTTATGTTAAAAGTTGTTTCGATCAATAAATACATTTCTTAAAAAGTTATGAAATTTAAATTTGTATGCGGTCTCCCGGTCCTGTAAGTGATAATTACTAAAATTACATTAACAGTTAAGACAAAAACAGTCCCATTCATCTAACACTAAAATTGGCCGTGTGATGAAACTTTGAATTCTATAACTTATGCCAATTTTCTGAATTTGAACACAGGTGAGTTGGGCAGAGCTTCTAGGGATCATACACAAAGTGTTTAAAGTATTAGAAGGATTGATTTTTGCGTGGACATTTCTGCATTGCAGCCGAAGGGTGACACTTAGAGCAAGTTTTATTATAACTTTAATATTTATTAATTAAGTTTCAGATTAGATAATCTAATAGCATTTTAAAATATATGTCATTTTGTAAAGAATTGAGACTTGCTTTTCATCATTTCATTTAACAAAATTCTATCATTTTATTTTTAGTACAAATTGTACATCTTTAGGGTTCCGTTCTTAAAAAGTAAAAACGGAACCATTTTAAGATCCCTCCTCTGTCTGTCACAGCCATTTTACTCGTAAACTATGCAACGTGGAAATTTCAAATTGAGGGAAGTAATAAAGACTATTGACCCACATATTTACAGATTATTAAACATTCACAAATATATTTAAGAAAAATGTAGAGGGGTTAATTAAGTTACTTTTAAAAAAATCTTTTCTTTGTGAATCGTGTGGTATATCGGTGAAAGCTTTCTTAACGCTGAACTCAAAAATATATTTCGTTAAATTTTAGGTATTATATTATCAGAGATATCGTCGAAAATGTAGTGCAAAAACATGCCCCCCCCCCTCTATTTCCGAATCTATCGAAACTAAAATTATGAAAAAATTAAAGGTAGTAGACGTTAAGTTAAACCTTGCAGGAAAACTATATCGATGACCCTAGGTCAATAGTTTTTTAGAAAAGCGCATTTTTCCGTTACGCACAAATTTCGATTTGATGGGCATTGAGCAAAGGTGATGAGAAGTGCTGGACGTACCTATAGTAGAGGAAGTATAAAACCATTGTCGATAATGATTTTCGAAAAAAATCGTCGATAATTAATCGAGATATTAACCCTTAAAGACAAGAACGGTTTGGACATACATAATAACAGGGGCGGCGTACTCTATATGCTATCGGCTTTTAAAGCTTAGATAACAATTTTTAATGATATATTTGTGCAGTGCTATGTCCAGTAGCAGTATAAAATCAATAAACGTCAAATTGTTAAAATCAGACCATCTTAATTAGAATTAATCACAGAAATACTATGGGATTCGCGAGTAGTTTGCATTGAGTAGATCTCACAATACGCCTCCCGTATCGCTAAAAGTTAATTCAAAACCTATCTGGAAAAACGCGGGACGGAGCAAGGCGGCGTTGCAACTTTGCAACCTCCTTTCGAAGCGCACTTAGCACAATGCTAGGTTTAAACTTTGAACAAGGGTTTTGTTTTAGCTACACTCTAAAAAGAAAAGATTATACTACGCTGTATTTAGTTTTATGAAATGCCAAATGAAGTTTAAATATGCACTAGTTTTTCTGTCAGTACCCAATTAAGTTCATCAAAGACAGATTAGGATAAGATTAAAAAGAGTGTAATACAGAATAACAATATTTCGTGTTATTTAGGCTTAATACCTCTTTGAACTCTTATGGTATACCCATTCATACTTTTCTAGTATCAAAGACAGATTAGGATAAGATTAAAAAGAGTGTAATACAGAATAACAATATTTCGTGTTATTTAGGCTTAATACCTCTTTGAACTCTTATGGTATACCCATTCATACTTTTCTAGTATATACAGCTATAACCAACCCTACGTTGTATAGTTTGTTACAAGGCCTTATTATTCTTTTAACAGCGATTTTTTTGATAATACAGTTAATAATTTATATATTTATTGTACGGACCCTCTGAGCGCGAGTAATACTCGCGCTTGACCATTTATTATTTGATGTAAGAATAAAAATAGATTTCAAATTTATATAGTAATGCTAATTTTACCCTCAACTATTATTTTTTTTTTTTTTTATCTGATGATTATTTATATTTCTAGTAAATTTGTAAGTGAAATTTATTTCGCAATGAAACAGATGCTTCAACTTTAAACAGCTATTACTTGGCCAGTTTTAATCGTAAAGAATGGGATTTTTTTGTGTTACTTCTTAGTGTAATAGGACATTTTTACTAAATATAACTTATGGGACCGGCCATGCGTATAAAAATTTAATCTTCGGCATTTTTTAAGAAATGTTTCTTTGACCCAAATCGCTTTTAAAATATTTTTTTTTACCTCATTTAAAACATTTTTGTCTTAAAACTATATGTCTATGCCTAACGGTTTAGAAATTAGCCAATGATGCCGTTGAGAGTGGGCACCTGTATACTGGTCGTTCATGCAGACTCCTCGCATACCCTTTGAACTTCTCATATCTCCAACGTATGTGCATGCCACACTTTAGAAAAACCCTGGGCTAAAATACTGAAAGCGCTCGTAATTTTAATTTATCTTTAAAAAAATAGTACAATTGTTTATCTGTACAGAATTATGATTTTTTTTAAGTTATCACAATTTGCAAAAATGACAGAAAAATAATAACTCAACTTTTAATGAACAATTTTAAGTAAACCACTAGCTTTTTTCAAAAAGTGTTTTTATATTTACTAAACTACTTTTTTTTTTAAGTTTCGTTGTGCTAAGGTTTTGCAATAATCATAATACACTCATATTCAAAATAAAGAGAATTTTCAGATTTGGTCTATTATTTCCAGAATTACTGGACAGAATTTAATGAAATTAGTTATGTAGGGAGAGTTGTACAAAACCGGGTATGTGGGTAAAACCGGGTAGCGCTGGTTCCTCCATAATTTGAACTTTCATCTGTCGGCCAACACCAGATATTGCTTGTCGAAAGTCATTACGGCATTTGTAGCTGAACGAAGCACTATTGTATGCGGTTATTTTTGTGTGAAGGAATGCGTTTGAACTTCTCTTAAAAAATTATTTTATTTGTTTCTAGGTTTTACGCAGATATTAACTGTTTGCCCGAATATTAAATATTGGTAAGTACTGCATTTAATCATTTGCTTTCTTGCAAGTATGTTAACAGTTTTACTGATGTTTTACTATAGGACTGAGAGTGGTGACGTCATGTTTAAAAATCTGTGTCACGTTGGGGTAAACCCGGGTAATTAAGAGTGGGTCAAAACCGGGTATACCCATTTTTGTCCTACACTCATGAAATGATATTTTTAGGATAATTAATACTTTAGCATGGAGTTTTTAATTGCAATTTAATGCTGTTAAGTACTGTTAACCCTTTGATGTGTTATTCATAGCACCTCTAAACGTATACCACAAACAAGAGGTGAGGAAGTGGTTACTTCCAATACTGGGCGATCTGTAACAATTTATTAAGTTAGAAAATCATTCAAAGCTGCATTTTTTAGAGCAGTAGTTATAAATACTCCAATCAGATGGTTTGAGAAAACAGGGATTCTTCCTTACAACAACGATGTTTTTCCTGGATCTATTTGCTCCTTCGGAAATTACAGAGAAGCCCATGAAAGTCAATGACAAAACACCTAAGTCTACGCAGCCATAGGTTGGCATAGCTGCAGCAATAAATATTTTTGAAATATCACAGGATAATGAAGCTCATCTTTCCACATTTAAAAGTGTCGACATCACACATCCAGTAGTTAACAACATCCAGCCTCTTCTATCGAGATCTGATATTGTGTAGCCAACAATCTGCATTTCCAATTTCAATTAAAATTTTTTACCCCTCTCCAGGAAGGCCTTAAGAGTGAGAAAAGAGCTGGCAAAAGAAGTGGAAACTGTTATTTTAACTACTTCATCCTATAAATTAGAGCTCGGAACAGATATTAAAGAGAAAGAAGACAAACAGTCTGCAAAACGAAAAAGGAAGATTCTTAAAAAGAAAATAAGAATCAACAGGAAAAGAAACCAAAAAAGGGTGATGAGGCATCCTCAGAAGATGAAGAGATAATGAAACCTGAATGTTTTCCCAATGAGCTTTACTCCAATTCTAAATCCAAAGAAAGTTGGATACAATGTGTGAAATGTCATGGATGGGCACACGAAGCATGTAGTATGAAGGGGAATATGATAATAAATTTGTTTGTGATTTTTTGCTGTTAAAATAACTCTAAGACTTCCAGCGTAAAATAAGTAGGCATACACAATGTAGATAAGTTGCTACAGATTTATTTTTGACACATGGAAGAACACATGTGCAATTTCGTTTTGTTAAATATAACAAAAATGTATTTTTTTACTATATTAAATAAGATATTTAAAAAAGAAAATGAGTTTTCCACGAGTTTTAAAAGGGTGACCGGTTTTACCCAACCAGTGGGGTAAAACCGGATTTTTGCATATGTCCGAAAAAAACTATTTTTTTATATAATCAATTACATTTTTTACTAAAAAGAGTATGTTTTAATATAGCCAAAGATTCATTTAAAATGAAAATCGGTGTTCAGAGTTTATTTTTCCATTTGATTGCATTTAAGAAAAACAAACATTTATGGTACCCGATTTTGCCCCACCTTCCCCTACATAGATTGATGTGATGAAAAAAAAAAATATAATAATAACCACTTAACAGTTCGAATATATACGCATGATCACGTGTAAAACTCATCAGCGTCGAATTCTATAAAAAAGATCTTAAAACATTGAACAAAAAATGTGTTAATATGGATATGGTCCTCTATTACAGTTATGCAGCTATCACAACGTAAATTCATATTCGAAATCAGGCAGTTTAGGAGTCCCTGTGGCAGTTAGTTCCACTCCTACAGCAACACTGTTTTCAGTCACTGGGTGGTTCTGGGAGGTGAAAAGCGAGTTACAATTGTCCTCCCTAGAGCGTCCCAGACATGCTCCATAGGGTTAAGATCTAGAGATCTGGAGGGCCAATCCATCAAGCGCATATCCTCACTTTCCAGAAATTCGTCGACCAGATGAGCTCTATCTGGGGGCGCATTGCACTCCATTAAAATGAAATCAGAGCCAACTGCATCCCTGTACAGGCGAATATAAGGTGCCAAGTTATCATCCCTATAACTCACACTAGTCACAGAGCCTTTGCCAAACACATGGAGGATTGCGCACCCATCCAACATGATACTTCTGATATATGTAATACCCTATTACCTGTCTTGACACTGCTCGGGAATCCCCTCTACATTTCGCTTTTACTCTGCTATACACTTTGCATTCTATCTTTATTAAGTAATACATTCATTCTACTTTTCTTTATTTATCCATATAAAATATCTTTTATTAATACAATAAGGTTATTCTTTATTTCACTTACCGTTCATATATTCCTGCCATCTTATCTTTAAATCCCTCTTAAGTTGTTTATTTATCGTAGGTATTTTCCGACTTACGATTTCAGCCATCCACGTTCCAGGCAATCAGGAGCATAGAATTCATTTCGAATGACCAGTGTTTCACAGCCGCCACTAGATGGCGTCGCTCGTTTGAAACCACTGCACATCGTTCGTGCGACGTTTCGTCACGATGTCCTTCGAGAATCTTCTTCTATTGCTCCGTGATTGGTTTTTCCATTTACCTGGTTCATATAAGTAAAGGTGTAATATCTTTCCCTTCACCTCCTCGACCATCTTTTTCCTTTTCCTTTCACCTCAACAGTGTTTCGTTGGAGGAAGTTTACAGCGTGTTATTATGGCGGCAGATGTTGACATTTAAGTTCTTTTCATATATCTTCATATAAAAGCTGTTTTCTACATTTCTTCATTTAATGTTTTGTCACCGATTACGTATTCATTTTAAGTGAGCCATATTGTTTTATCATGAGCTCTGGAATCGCAGATAAACTTTGTTTAAGTGCTTTCCGAAATGGAGGATTGTGATTCATCATGAAACGTGTCGGCTGATGTATTGAAAAATAGATCTTTATCTCCAGATATCTAAATGTTTTCCATGCTGCTCTTTAATCAGATGTTATTTAGATGGAAGTTGATAGTGCTTAGTGTATTGACAAGAATGTATATTTTTCATGAAAGCTCCGAGATCGTATGGCCACTCGATGATCCTGTTTTACATATGTCATGAGGGTTTGTTTTATTTTACTTTTGTTAAATCTGTTTTAATAATTTAATATGTTTATATATAAAGTTTGGATATTGTATAATGCTATAGTTAAGCTATATATTTTTGCCTTTTGGTTTTTAATAAACTTCAGTTTGTTTTTAAACTTTCTTGTAATTATTTCATCACCATATTACTTCATAAACTTTTACACTTAGGGATTAACAGCTTTAGTTTCCATTGTGTATTTTTGCTCTGCTAACTTTTAATCTATAACTGAAATTTAATCGCCTTCAACTTCCACAGACCATTAAACCTCCGCTGCCATAGTGGTCGTTTTCTTGGGCGTTGGAGGGCAGTTAGCGGATCCCTGTTTTCTCCAGGCGAAACTAGGTCGAGAATTAGTGTTTAGGCTGAACCGAGACTCATCACTGAGATCCCTGGTCCAAAGTCGATTATATCTGCACCATGCTAAATGGGTTCTTCAGCGTGCAGAAATGAGCGGTACGCAAGCAGCAGGTCTCCTTGCAAACAGTCCTCTGTCATATGGCCTTCTGGAAACAGAAACCCTTGAAATTTGGGTTCCTGTGCCCGTATAAAGGTCACGAGAGAGATGAGAAGCTGTTGCACTCCTTTTACTCCTTCACTGGCCATCGTGGCTCTTGTACGACTTTGACCTGGATTTCTCTCTATGGATCCGGGATCCTTAAACTGTTTCCATAAATTACACACGACGCTGGGCGTTACATGGAAGTCTCTAGTAATCTGCACTTGAGACTACCCTGTTTCCAGTCTCCCCGCGATTTACCACCTCACTCCATCATCCAAACTTTGGTGGCTACTCATTTTTACTGTTTGCTTTTGAGTTTCACCGAATGTGACAAAAAAAAAAAAAAAAAAAAAAAAAAAAAACAAGATATTCGACGAAGTGTGCAAGGGAAGGAAAAGCGAAAATTGCTACCTTCGCTTATGAAGCCTGTTCCTCTACTTGCTCCGCCCATACACAAGTGTACGCTTTTGTTTCGACACTAAAGATTTGTATCTTTGTTTCGAAGCATTAGTTTTATCTTTTGTTTAGTACTTTTGATGAAATTCGACAGAATATGTATATTCATTTAATTCTGAGCATGAATGTAGGTAATCATGAAAATTGGAATAATTCTGTCAGAAAATGCAAAAATATAAAAAAAAATAATCTTTTGAAACGAGAAATAATTATATTAAAAATTGGAATAATTCTGTCAGAAAATGCAAAAATATAAAAAATAATCTTATGAAACGAGAAATAATTATATTAAAAATTGGAATAATTCTGTTAGAAAATGCAAAAATATAAAAAAAATAATAATCTTATGAAACAAGAAATGATTATATTAAAAATCAAATTAATATTTTTAAAAATAGTATGAAATTCTTCATTATGATAATTTTCAACATGTGTTAATAAAATATAAATAAAAATACACATAACTGTTAAAATTTGTTTTATTTATTGATTTTTTTTAACATAAAATAAGATTTTCGTTACTGTTTTTGTTGCTGATGTTAATTTCATCCGATTATTTTAAAGATAAACGAAAAATCTGGGGTTGATTAAATTTTTTTCCAAGGTTTTATGTCTCATGATAATCCGCTAGTAAAATTGTAAATGCATTACTTTTCTTAAAAACAGCTCAATTTATTTTGGAATTTTTGTCAATTTTAAAGTACTCCGGTACACGAAATCAGTTTTTTCTACTTATAAATATTTTTTGCTGACTTTTTTCTTGATATGTATATTCATACATTTATATTCCTTTTTTAAATGTAAATTTTATTTTTAAAAATTAAATTTTAATTTTTTTAATGAAAAAAATCCAAGTTATCGACTTATGTTTAACTTTTGATGCATCGTCTGATAGAATAAATCTTTTTGCATACATTTGTCATTTTTTAGTACAGAAAAAAATAAATATAATTTTGTCTTCAAGATATAGAAAAGTATTAATTTTAATTTTGTTTTCTTTTTTTTTTTAAATATACGTATTTTTTAATGGAAGACTCCCCTTTTCAGAATTTTCCATTAAAACAAAAACAAATTCCATTAAATTCCATTAAAAGAAAACCTTCATACATTAATACAAATATATAAGAACAAACAATGGCTGTTCTTTTTTCTGTTTAAAGCGCTAGAGGGATCCTCTCACTAGTTTTCCTTGCCGAATTATGGACCGTCTACATCGGTGTTATTTGGACGCAAATGGTGTGCATTTACATCATTTTTCGGGATGCGATCATATTTCAAACAGAGCAAAGTAAGTTTTCAAAATATCGTTACAATATTTTCATTATTGTTAAAGTTTCAAACAAAACTGCGATTTTTACTTGAAGAGAGATATTCTGTATTTTTGTCAGAATGCTTCGATTGCGAAACTGGTTTCCCATGCAATAAATATTTGCATACCGTTTTTGAAGTTTATATTTCTCGTCAGAACTATACAGGATGTCCCAAGATGGTTGAAATGTGCTTTAATTTTTTACCTATTGGATATCATTAGGCAATTTAAACTAGAAAACTGTTTGAAAAATCGCACTAATTAAGGTAATATTAATGAAATATTTCTATAATTATATTTTAAATGTACGATTTTTAAATTTGCATATCATCTCCTTAGGCGTAATTTGTTAATTATGAAGTTTCTTCTTTTGCTCTAACAAAATCATTACATTAAACAGCTTATCTGTAAAATTGAATGAGATGTGCTTATTTAAAGATTGACTATTGGTAACGGGGACAATATACGAAATTAGGAATGTAAATCTGCGAGATATTGCAAGAAAAAGGAAATACGGGCTATTATACATATGCAGTTTCCCTTAAGCAAAAAATATCAATGATTGCAACAGTTGTAGTGGCGGGGAACTCGAAAATATATACAGAGCTTTATTGGAAGATATCACTTATGGAGAAGATGAATCAGGGATAACAATTTGAAAATGCTTTGTGAATTGCATTATTTTTATTTTTCCGTTTCATCCTTACGATTTAAAACAACATTCCATTTTTACACGATATCTTCCTGTGTAATACTTTATTTAGTTTATTCTGTGATGCATTTTCTTTTACACATGTTAATATATTTTTTATCTAAAAAACACAATAATTAATTTGTGAACAAACCCTATTTTTACTGATGAAATAATCTTTTCAATAGTCTAAATTTCACATAAGTCAGTTTTTCGCTGTTATCACAAATTATTTCATTTAAAAGCTGTAGGAATGCAATTTTTTGTAATTTTCAAAAGGGATTTTTTTTTCAATTGACCACTTTTGTCTAAGTATGTCATACAAAATATTAAAATGTGCAGCATTTAAAAAAGTAATGGGACGATTATTTCATAAACAATAGCTTGTGTTCTGTATCATTTTGAACATTTTTGACATTTACATTGCCTACATATATCACACAGGTTAAAAAATAAAGTGCAGTTCAGCTTTTGGGGGCACCCTCTGTATTTCTTGATTTTAAAGGAACTAATAAAACCATATTTAAAACGAAAGCATTCATAAACTCGAGAAATAGCGCTAGAAATCTCATCTCGTCTATAAAGTAGCCGATCATTTCTATTTTTAAAATATTAGCAACATATTTATGCAAAAATTTAAGTTATTAAAGTATCAAAAAATTTAAAATTGAAATTTTTAATAGTTTTAAAACTTAAAACCGTCTCACACAATCTTAAAGAAGAATATACTTATGAGTCAATCTCCTAGAAACGCATTAAACAGGCCATGAGATAATTTTTTAAGTAATAACTGCAACGCTATTCAGGCAATAATGGAAACATGATGTAGTATAATCATAAAATGCATACATGTAGTCAAATAATAAGGTATATTCATTTTACATAAAAAAATGTAAAACAACAAAACAAGTACTTCCAACAATTATCATCCATAGACGGCAATGTATCAAGTTTTTTGCGTTGCTCTGTTTATGAATTTTTATAATTCTACAAATATCTCTTAGTATGCTAAATATATTTCTGCTGTAAAATGCATGACATTTTTAAAAGTATTTTTTAAGCAATTCATATGTCCATAGACAGCAATATTTACGAATTATTTTTGTGCAGCCCTGCACATGATCTATAGAATTTATACACACCACGTGATACAACAAAATTTAGTTTTGCATACCACAACTGAAAACGCACTTCCAGCAATTATCGCTCATAGACAATACTGTAACCGAATAATTTTGTGTTCTGGTAAAATCCAATAAAAATGTTTTAAACAAAAAAGTTATTCAATATAATGTTTTCAGTTTTATGTGATAATTATTTAAATTCGTTTAATCAGTAATATTTCTCGTTCAAAATACGTTCACTTGACATTAAAAATAGCATAAACATTGGCAGCTAAAGACTACTGAGTTAGATTCGTTGTTAATTTTATTATTATTATTATTCTACCAACTATTTTCTTCTGCGCTTCATTTTTAAAGTTTTGCCTCACGAAATATTGTCCAACTTATTATTTGCCAAAAAATTTAGGACAGACAGATTAATAAACCTGGATAACTTTAATTTATTTTCGTATACTCCCTTGAAGTTTAACAAGGAATAACAGGATAGGAAGATTCACACGCGCTATAGTTGATTCATGATTGGATACCATTTAATGACCACAAAGGGCACACTACTTAAAACAGAGCCCATGACACTGTATATAAGTTAAAACACACGTTTATTTAAAACATTAAGAAGGTGGGTGGAAGTAGAGGGGACAGATATTAAAGAAGATGAATAAATTTAACTTTCAATAATTCTCAGACATTACATTAAACGCAGTATTCTAAATTTGAAATTTAAAGTTACGTGGCGTAAAATGACTTCTTTATCACTTCACAAAGACTAACATGTAGTGCTGTAGTTGGAAAAAATATTTGTGAAAACTCACATATTCATAGAGTAGATATTGATGCTACTGGATTTTTGCTAAGCCAAAAGCCAATTTAAAACACTGAGCTAAAAGCTGACTCTTTTTAATTAACAGTTATAATTATTATATTCCAGTTTTTATAGTACTGTATTTGTATAGCATTTATTTAAAATCAATTTAATCGATCTCATAGTAACATTTTCCATTATGAATCAAAATTACTGACACATACATCCTAGAAGCTTCCATAAAGAGCAATAATGAAAGGTGTTTTCTGTGCTCTCTGATTTACGACAAGATGTCTCGTCTGCTAATAATTTTCCTGATAGCATGATAGCAACCAAGATTTCACATATGGTTCAGGACAAAATTCTTTTAAGGGAGGTCCTACACGGCTTATGAATATATCTTTCTATAAGGAGTGAATTTCTTGCATCGGTCATGATGTTATTCATACAGTTGAATGCTCTTTCGCATTCAGACGTTGAAATGTGTATAGCTTTCACAGTTTTTTTTTTTTTTTTTAAGTAACAAGCTAAATATTTCTGGGAAACGGCGTTCCCGACCCAACTACAGCACTGCTAACATGTAAAGTCTTTATGTGTTTGTTCCCTGCTGAAGATAAAAATACTTGATATACAATTTTCCTTTCATAATTATGTAAAATGTCACTAACTGACTGAATCCCGTGGATTCCAATGTTCACTTTATTCAGAATACATACGTTGGAACTCTTATCAAAGCACGTTTCAGAACTAGATTTTAATCTGAAGCCCACGTCAGCCATTACGCTAGAAATATAAGCTGTTGGAATTTGATCTCCAGAAACTGCATAATGCAACACGTTTAGTTGAGATTCGGGTAATCCGTCCTTTCAAACTTTTGCCCCCATATTTATACTCGCCAGCTGACCATCTCGACCTAATTATAATTAAACGTACAAAATAGCCGTGAAACTCAGATTCAGGTAGGCAAAATCGTTCTTGTAAGAATTAGACAAACGTTAGTTAGATGTCGCTTTCACGCACACATGTTTGTGTTAAACAAAACGCTTACAATTAAACTAGATTCCCTTTATAATCGAGTAGCAAGATCCTTCAACAGTAGCACCTGTAATCCAGTTACAACAGCTATAAGACTAGCGCGTCGTTACTTGCTGTAGCAATACTTTTCAAGCATAAGATAGACATTACGTTAAAAGATTGCATTCCAAATAATATCTCTCATTGCAAAGATGCAGCGTTTCTTTCTTCTCCCGTTGATCAGTCTTGGAAAATATCTTTTAACATTATACTGTTTTCTTGGAACATAACCACAACAGCAAATAATCCTTGGCCGAACTTCCGCCGAACAAGTCCTAACTGGGCTATATTTCGTCCTGGCGATCTCATTTTCCGGGGTCGGCAGATAAGACTTTTTGTCAAATAAACGCTTTTAAATTGTTAGTTTGCTTTTACACTAATTGTCCTGCTGTCTGTAAATTTTAAAGAGATTTAAGTTTACTGATTTGCGAATAATTATTTATTCTCACCAAAGAACATTACTTGGAAAGTATTTTTTCTCTCAGTATTCCTTCGCTGTCCGTTTACAAATGTTGTCCTTGAAACGTGAAAAAGCATTTTGAGCAGAAGTGGGATAAGATATTGCAGGGAATTGGAGAGTTCTATTCACGTGACACACATCCCCCGTCATCACTGCAGGGGGGGATCTTTACTGCGAAAACAAACAATGATACCCCAGTAAAAGAATTAAGTTTTCACAACTTTCTGATTACGGGCCGATTACATACATACGAATATTTTGCCTACTAATTTACTTGTAATAATAATCCAATTTACTGCTGATGTTTGTCCTCGACATTATCTAGATAAATTGGTAGATTTTGTTCAGACGATATTGTGTCAAGCCCTCAATTCGACTACTATTCATTTACCGACAATTCTGGTATTAGCCCGAAATTTAGCCGATATACCTTGCTATTGGGGAAGATATTACAATAATCTATGCCTCCTAGGTATTATAGGATTAAAGAAGAAAATTTCTACTTTTCTCTGGATTCAAACATGAGTTTTTTATTATTATTATTATTTGTTAAGAACATATTTATTTTATGACATTCAAATCTTTGTAAGTTTAAATAAAATTAGCGTATTTATTAAGATTGAATATTAAAAAGTGCTAAGTAAACTATGAAAGGCCTCAAAAACCTTAAATACATCATTCAATCAATAGTTCTATTCAAAATGGCATTTATCTTGAAATTAGTTATACGCATAAAGAAGTAACATATATCGCCTTTAAAGATTCATTATTTCTAAGTGCGTTGTGTGTTTTCAATTTTTTACTCCACTTAAAAAGTTTTGTACTTTTACTTTATTTCGCATCACCTTTTTAACGTTATTTCGAATAAAATACATTTTGAATTTTAAAAATTATGTAAAAAATAGGCACTCTATACTAATTTAAAGAATTATTTCCTCATTCTACTACGATTTCGCAACGTTTCTTCCACTATTTTATTAATAAAAAGACAAGTCTAAGTTTCGCCTCACGAAAAAGTGTCTAACATATTATTAGCCACGAGTTTTAAGACCCACGAATAGAAAACCCACGAAATAGAAAATAAAACTTTTAACCTGCATAACATTTATTTGTTTCCTTACATTCCCATGTAGTTTAACAAAGAATAACACGAGAGGAGGCCCACACGCTAGAATTGATTCATGATGGGATACCGTATCATCTGTATTCCAGTTACAAGACCCCCGCTAGTCTGTCGTTACTTGCAGTAGCAATACTTTTCTAGCATAAGATAGACACTACTTTAAAAGATTGCGTTCCAAAGATTCCCTCTCATTTCAAAGATGCAGTGTTTCTTTCTTCCCCCCGTTGATCAATCTTAGAATTTTCTTTTAAGATTATTCTGTTTTTCTGGAACATAAGATAATACAAAACTGTACCTCCCGAGTGTTATAGAATTCAAGAGATGTATTCCTACTTCCCTGTTGTTTCGATTTATTGTATAAATATGTAGGTATTTATGAATATTTATTTGTTTATTTTAGGCTATTCAAACCTGGGTACGTTCGAATACAGTCAGCATAGTTTAGAATCTTTATTACGATTTCATAATACAAAACACTAAATCCGAATGTGTTTTGAGTAAAAACTTAAATTATTTATTGTATGACGAGTGGGGAAATACTGAAAAATTATACATACATCATATTTCGACGTAGCTCTTATGACATATAATACATGCATTCCAGCCATTGGGAGCTCTTCTGCTCAGTTGATTTCGCGACTCGACTTTGCCTTCGACCAAGAGCTTCTCTGCTTGTTTCCTATATTTTAATATTTTAATGCATATGTTTTATTTCCTTTGAACTTACACTAGTTACGGATCTTTAGACACTCCAAAACAGCTGTTGGCTGACAGACAACACCTAAACGCGTTTGTACTTTTTATCGTCTTTTCATTGCATTTTAATATAAGGCTAACACATGCCAACTTTCAAATCCTCGTATTTGTGAAATTTCATGAATATTGTTAAACCCGTCATGCAATCGATGCTTTTATTCAAAGTGAAACTTATCTCGAAACATGTAAAGTATATTGTTTATGGGATATTTAACGCAATTCACAATCTTTATAGCACAGCCATCTGATGTAACGTTACAAATAGTCTCAAGATTTATAGTCTCAACGGTACCAAAATGCGAAATCTTCAATTCGTCACATAATGACTCTCAGATGACTGTCACTTTTTGATTCCACTGTTAAGTAACTGTCGAGGCACCATAACTGATTTTCCAGCTATTTACAACTTGTCACAAAATGGAATACAGCGTCACAGTGGCTCATTTTGCACGTCAAATGAAGGCAATGTGGACAGTCAGATTTGTATTTAATTGCCTGGTCACATTTACATCATTCAGCTATTATGGAAACTAATGGCAGATTTTAAGATGTTATTAATATAAAAACATATATGCATATGAGAAAAATTAAAAAAATAATAATAAATATTTTAATTTTTAAAGAAATAAACATTTCTATAAAAGAGAAATACTAGCGTCATTTAAGCATTCCACTTTGCTGCACTTTTGAAAATAAGATTCAATCGAGAAATAAACCCATTTCAAGCGAAAATATTCTGATTTCACTTTCGAAACTTTGTTGCAAAATGTCAATTTATACACTAGATTGAAACACTGTTTCTCCCCTTTTCTCTCCTGCTTTAATAACAATGAAAACTTGTGGCGCCACTCAGATATTAAATGAGATTTTAAGTTGATTTGGTTTTCATGCTCCGTTTCATTTCTCGTGGGAAAATCGGTCTTCAGCGATAATCTGTCGATATATCGACAGCGATACCGACATTTTAGTTTTCTGAATTTGTTGAAGTAACGAGGAAACTTAATCAGATAAGTTTAGAAAACTTGAGTGAGAGACGTCATCATTTGTAGTTTTATTCATGAGAAAAATCCTGGAAAAAATAGGAATTGTTTATTACCAGATTATCTATAATATACTTTCTTAAGGAACATGATCCGATTAACAGTAGAAGAAAAATAGAAAAGTTTAATAAATTATTTCAACGAAACGTTTCTTTTATTTTGTAAAAGGTTTGTAAAACGGGTCTTTTAGATAATGTCTTGATGATATCTATAACTATCTATACTTTGACAAAGGTGGTAATTTCTGCAATTTTCACTTTAAAAAAAATCTTAAAGGGAAAAAATAAGGTTTTTTCACAACCGACTGTTATTTTTCTACGCACGCATACAAATATATATAATACGAAGATGAAACCACGCACTTTATTTGTAGCATCAAGGCATTTAGGGCCTGATGATTCCCTTGGTTCTACAAATTTTCATTACACTCATTTTATCCCATTTGTACTAAGTTTTTATAATCCATGTTGAAATTGTTAAGGGGATCAGTCTTTATTATTTATGTTTCACAATCTTTGATGCTAATTTGTAATTGTTATTAATGGTTATATATATATATATATATATATACATATATGTATGTGTGTGTGTGTTAAGTGTTATTGAGTGCTTTTCAAAAATTCCGATCACAAAAATATCTCAAATAGAATATATTCGCCTGTACGCAATAAATTCTTTTACAATCCAATTTGATGATTAAGTCAAATAAAGCATCCACCATGCAGACAATTTTTTTATAATCATTTTCGTATTTTGAAAAGAGGCCTTCGCGTTAAAGCCTCTTATTGGTAACTTTTTCACTTCAACTTTTCCTGCTGTTAAACCTTAAATGCATAGTGTAAATCAGGAGTTAAATGGTCTTTTTTGCCATTTGGAGCTTTCTATTGGTCTTTTGATGAACCATTATATGTTACTTACGTGTGATAACATGCATTTAAGGTCATGAAGTCTTTTTTTTTTTTTGTTATCGCAGGGAGGTTATAACATCTTTTGTTGATACTGCTTGCAATGTGCTCGATTTTTTCTTTATCTTTATAAGGTAGTGATTATTAATTCCGAAAGCTATTAGAAGCATTATAAAAATTATTATAGCATTAAATAGTTGTAATTATGCTGTGTAAACACTTTAAAGTAAGTATATAATTTAAAATTAGCGACATTATGACATTATGTTCAACAGAAACATAAATAATTTTCCCAGTATTTTTCTAGAGGATAATTAACAAAAATAGACTCAAATATAATGTTTTCCGAACAAAATAAAAAATCGTGGATTAGAGGATTAATCCCGCATCCTGGTAATGCTTTTAGTACAAAGCGCACTTACGTATTGTTTCTTGCTCTCTCTTTATGAATTTCTAATGTTTATATGAACTTTCTACCCCGTATATGAAAATTCCATGTCTTACAACTATTTAATTTGCCTTGTATAAATAACCTAGAATAGCGATAGCACATTCTTGATAATAAAAGTAAGAATCACAGAGAAAATACGCTAATTTCTTCTTTTGAAAAGGACCTGATACATAGAGACACGTGCTATTGATTACTTTGAATCAATATAATCACACTGAACAAAAAAAACTCTGGTTGTCATTCTTTTCTGATTCCATAACACTTTTTGGGGGAGAGGGGAGGGTGTGAACAAAATCTAAGAGTATTGATTGCTTTGATTGTTGTGTGAGGCAGAATAACATTTCTATTTGGGGCTTAATCGCTTGTTGAAGAATGAAAGGCTTTGATTGAAAAAAAAAAATGTTTTTCCAGAAGTAAGTTTCTGCCTTTTTTTTTTTTTTTTTTTTTTTTTTTTTTTTCAAGTTTCTTTTCACGATGAAATAATTACATCTGTACTGACAGCTATTATTATATCTGAACTATGAAAGCAGACAAATTACAGTTTGAATGTCGATATAATTCCAGGTAAATGAATGGTGGTAGCTTTAAAGGATACAAAATAATTTTTTAAACAATTCATTTTTCACCTCAGTTACTTGAATGCTAACGCTAGCATGCAATTTATTGTAATAAATTTCGATTAAATAATTTTATTATGATACTTAACATAAAACAATTTGTTAATTTCAAACGTATATGAAAACGGTATTCGATATGGGGTATTCTCACAATCTTTTGACTTTTAAGTCCCTGAATAATAATTTTTATTTTAGCGCATATTCTTGTGGGGTTTTTTATTTCATACACTAGGGAACATCCCATTGCATGACTGAATAACACTATTAACGAGATAAATAAGTTTGGGACGATGTTGGGGGTCCAAATATCCAGTAAACTTCTATACCGTCCTGTGTCCATGATGCTGGTTTTTAAGTTTGGAGCTGTCTGTATAAAATTGTTTCAATAAAAGTAATTCGATGTAATTTTTTTTCGACACTGAGAACATTGCTTTATATAAATATGTAGCAAAAAATTAACCTGCACACATTTTTACGGTTGTTATTATTTTTTTTAACTCTGTCCCTGGGTTTTAGATTCCTTACCGCCCCTCTTCTAAAATTATACAGAAAATCACTTCAGATGCAGCCACAGAATTTTTTTCAAGTTTTTTCTCATTCAAAAGTATGCTAAAGAAATAATGTCTAAAATTCTTTGACAGGAAATTTACTGCAGAATTTAAATCAGCATTTATATATCAGTTTCAAGTATCGTGGCTTTATTGGTAGTATTACCGCCCCCAAGATTTATTCCTGCACTTTTCGAGGTAATTTTTTTTTATTTAATCCAATGTAAATAACTGTTTCTAAAAATCAATGAACATTTTGGCAATCACTGAGTCTTAACATGATTTGCCTAAAAATAGGTGGTAATTTTCCTTACCGTCCTATTCTTACCATCTTTTTTTCTCTATTACTGTCCCTTTTTTCCTATACCGTCCCTTCTTTAACAACCCTTTAAGACAATGTTATGCCAAAATTATTTACTAAAAATACTACATTGTAATTATTTTTTATTTGAATGTCTGTGGGTACTATGGAAATTCATCATAAGCAAAATTAAGAAGAAAATAAAAAGTTATAGTGGTAAAATGGTAAGCAAAATTTAACTCGCAAGTTTAACTTAAACCTCAGTTAAATAAAATATTATTCGCTGCTGACCATTTTTTCTTTATTTTAAATCATTAAGGCATCCATCTATAAGTTTAAAATGTTATTTTAACAAGTTTAATTTCACCAGATTTTTATTCCTGAAAGTCAAAAGATTGTGAGAATGCCCCTTATCATATACCTCTTTGAATTGATTGAAAAGCACATGTTATTGGTAACTTTGAATCAAAGTAATCATACTGGGTAAAAACCTCTCATTTTTTTTCCTGATTATATTGCATTTTATTTCTTGCCACGAACAAAATCTAAAAGTATTGATTGCTCTGATTCGTGTGTAAAGCAAAATAACATTTATATTTAGAGCTTATCTCTCCTTGAGGAATGAAAGGCTTCAATTGAAAAAAAAAAATTTCGGATGTACCAATTTGACATTTTTCTAAAGTGTCTTTTCACCATGAAATAATTACATGTGTACCGATAGCTATTATTATATCTGAACTACGAAAGCTGTCATGTTACCATTTCAATGTTGATATATTTCCAGGTAAATGATAGCTTTAGTTTTAAAGCATTCGATGTTTACATATATATTTATAAATAATCCATCCTTGATGTTAGCTATAGGGTTTTGTATATCAATACATATTTCTATAGAAAATTAATTATTATATATATATTCGAAATTACATTAAAGAAAATTAACGTATGACTGTTAACAGAAATTGATTTCTAGAAACTTCAAATATACGAATCCAAACTTACGGGCCATTTCGCTAAAGAAGGTTTGAGTTATGCTTAAAAAACTACCATCATTGTGATTTTATTTACAATGATTAAAAATGAATTTAACATCAGGAGCTCCACATTTAAAATGTAATTGCTAAACAGTTTGACCAAAAGATTTCTTGTATGGTATCTGAAGGGGTAAAATTTACTGAAGAATTCAAATATGATGACAAAATCAGGTGTTAGTATTGAAAATTTTAAAATTTTTTACAATTTCTATATGTATAGGGCCTCCTAAGCAACATTCATGTATAGCATCAATTAGTAATGTTATTACTAATAGAATGGTACCTACTATATTTTTATACAATGAATTTCGGCAGAGTTAGGAGGGGGGGGGGGGGTATGGTGATTGCTTTTTTTCCTATACTACATATCTTTAATAGAAAACTCAAAAAAGAGATTTTAACTCGGAATTACATATTCACCCTGAGTTAATGTAGATAAAATAATTGTTAGTTTACTAAAAGGTGCAGAAAATTTGTTTAAACCATTCAAATACATATAAACTAGTCTTAAAAACTTAAAACTGTTCAATTATGATTTTAAAAACATATATAAAAATAATATAATGTAACATCTTTCTTTAAATATGTTTTTAACATCACAATTGAATAGTTTTAAGTTTTTAAGACCCGTTTACACGTAATGGAAGGGTTTAAATAAATTTTATGCACATTTTTAGTAAATTTATATTTATTTTATCTGTACGTATGTTTACAAAACATGGCGTTAAAGGTTCACAAAATAATTTCTGGTATTTTTTATGAACCCGCGCGAGAATAATACAAAAAAAAAAAAATGTATAAAGTGATTTTAAAAATGAACATTCCTTAAGCAGTATATAGCTACAGCTGAATTTCTTTTCATTAAAACTTGTTATGTTGCAAACTTTAGATTTAAATTTTGTTTAAAATATTACGAATTAACCAAACTTTAATAAGAATAAATAATAATCGAGTTTTTGATCGAGCTGAATTTCTTTTCATTAAAACTTGTTCTGTTGCAAACTTTAGAATTAAATAATAAATCTAAAGTTTTTTTTTTTTTTTTTTTTTTTTTTGCTCTAATTTTGAAGATATACGACAACGTTCCTGAAGAAGGTCGTAGAAGGATGACTGAAACGTTGATATTTTAACTTTATTTTAATGTTTGTATAAATTTATTTTTGACTTTGCAACAGTTTTGTACACCGTGTAGTAAACTAATGATATTTTATCAAGTGTATTTGTTTAGATTTAAATTTTGTTTAAAATATTACGAATTAACCAAACTTTAATAAGAATGAATAATAATCGCGTTTTTGATATATTTAAACGTTCCTGACTCCTTAAATGCTCATACAGCTTTTTTGTAAGTTCAAGTCAATGAATCAATTTTTGGAGCTTTGATGAGGCTGATGAACTCTGAAACCTTTTATGAGGCAGAAATTGAGAATGAAAAGAAAAGAAATGAACATCGGAACGCAATAACTTTGATGCCGTGTTCATCTGTAAAACGCATTATTCTATAATGCAATAACTTCAAAAGCTGCTTTTCAATAATTCAGCTATCTGAAACCTTTTATGAAGCAGACAAATCCCATTATGAAATGTTTGCGTTATAAAATTATCTCATTTGAATTCGATGCCATACATTCCTCCGAAGGTAAATTGGTTGAATATAATCATGCCTCCAGCTAATGGATGCCCGTAGTTTGATCATTTCTGGCTTCTGCGCGCAATTCCAACTTCAAAGAGTTTCGGTTCGGCGCTGAATTAAGACATATCTTGTTCCAGGCGGGCATTCATTTTCCTTAAATATGTAATTTAACAATTTCTATTCATGGGAAATTTGCTCAATCGATAGATTTTATCAAATTGTTTAATTCAATAAGTAATATCGGTATTATATGCTCATGGACTCATTGCGTTTACTGGTATATTGTAAAAAATTAATTATGAAAATTCATTATGAATATTAACCAGTAAAAAAAGAAGGAAATAATATCTCTTAAAGCATATAGGGTACTACTTTTTGTACATTTAAAATAACAAGTCGGAAGTTGTAAGTCAAACGTGGCAAATGGGGTGCCTTCGTACTATAACTAGTTTTATAAATACTCAGATCTTGGTGCAATAGCTGTTGCTCTCTTATTCAAAAATGCATGAATACCAAATTTATTAAGATTATACATATTAAATTCAGTAATATAATAAATAACAAAATAATATGTAAATAAGAAATGATATGACTCCATCTTAAATAAGACGAGATCACCATGGCAATCTAGAATCATTACCTATCATAGGATATCATGGAATTAATTACGTATGATAGGATTTAATAGAAAACTTTTATTAATATAGTTTAAAGTTTTGATTCGATTTTTATAATACTTGAAATCACTCGCCAAATTTCCGCAACGATTATATATATTAAATTTCAAACCATTCATTTGGGTAGTTTCTGCGATGTTATATGCGGACAGACGGACTGACCAGACGACGACTGTAGACGACCGTATTTATGTAATTACGATCGCACTTTAAAAAAAATCTTTCATTCGAATTTGTCTGTACTTTAAATTATGTATTTATGTATCTTTATTTTATTTTATTTGACTTGTGTATGATTTATACAATTTGGTTATCTTTAAACGATATGATTTTGGCATCAAATATGGACCAATTGATTTGTGATATTTTTGCACAATCAAATGGCCCAAATTGAATAATAACATTATATACTAAGTATACTAGAGTAAGAAACAAATAACTTGGAAATGCTAATGAGAAATTTAAGTATTCAAATCATTTTTAAAATATAAAAAAAAGTTAAAATAAATGTGGTAGAATAAAAACTGAAGTTTTAATCTTCATTATGCCTTATTAGCAAAATTCCCTTCATTATATTGTTTTGTAACTTACTCTGCTAGTTTTCGGTATTGTAATGTTATCCCGAATCAGATTGATTAAAAAACTATTGTTAAGCCAAACACGACAGCTTTCTGTTATATTGACTGACTTGAACATACTACACAAAAGGTTCACTCGTGCACACATACGTTTATTTTTTATACAATATATATAAAGCGGTATAATTTGAAAAAAATAAATAAACACTCAAAGGTGGAGGCTATCTAACTGAATATAATACTCCATTATTATTGTATTTAAAGAAAATATAATAATAAAGGAGAAGGCTATCTAATGTTTTACATATTTTATAGAATTGTGTATATTTAAAAAATAAAAAAACAATCGTGAAATGGAGGCTATCTAATTTTTTATTTGTTATAAATAGAGAGGTATATTTAAAATAATAATAATAATAAAGAGGAAACTTATCGATTTTTTAATATATTATATAGAGAGATACATTTAAAAATAATTATTAAAGAGGAAGGTTATTTAGTTTTTTATATCATATATAGAGAGAAGTACATTAATAAAATAACAAAGAGGCAGGATATCTAATTTTTTTATATATTATATAAATTATATATGTTATGTTATATATTATGAAAGAAAAACTATAATAAAGGAAGAGATTATCTAATTGTTGCTTTATTCTTCATTATACCTTCTGTACGAAATTTTTTTATATTTCACCGTTCTTAATTCATATTGCATTCATTCATAACAATTCATCGAAACTTCATTACAAACAGAAAATAATTAAACATTCATTAAAAATTGCAATCAGAAGTAATGGACAGTTTCATTTTTACCCCGGAAAATATGTCATTATCATTATAGCAACGGTTCCAAGAATTTCACAGACAGGAGACTTCCAGCATTCTTTCAAGACTTGTGAAATCGAGTGTAGACAAGAAATAAACGGATCCGTTTTGTGGGTTTATTCGAACAAATTACGGCGGACAGTATACGTAACGAGAACAGTCATTACTGAAAGTAAAGATTCGGATGATTGATTTTTAGAAACTCTCTGCGGTTATCAGTATTCTCATGTTATCCATCAGAAGTCCCGTTTTATCGTCTTAGCAGTAAGATACACTCTTCAGAGATCAAATATTTTCTTTTGGGATTTCCTGAAATCTTCAACTGTATTAAGAGGAGTGTTGTATAAATACATTAAAGCTTTTAATATACAGTATCCAATGAATCCTGGGAACCTGTGTTTACACCAACAAAATTCTGTCGTTTTGCTTATTTTCAGCACATGAGGGACTTGTTTATTTTTGTGTTTTAATTTAAAGCATGGATTCCCAACGCGGGGCGTACGGCTAATAGGAGCAGTGGGAAGTTTAAGGAGGGTCAATTCCAGATTTTTTTTCTAATTTTTCTTTTCTGAAAGTAAAAGACCTAAAAAAATTATGAAACCGAATTTCAAAAATAAAATTAAAAGTAATTTTTTTATTCATTTCTCAAAAGGTTCTCATTCACAATACAACAAAATAACTGCTAACATTCCTAGTTTTTTTTTTTTTTTTATTTAATGAAGCATGTTTTAATCAAGAGTTTCATTTAATGAATGAAAATACATAACAGCTAAACAACATAGAAGGCAGGCTACAATATGGTACATAAATTTATGTAAATCTGATTACAAAAAAAAAAAAGAAAGAAAACGGATGGTTGGAGTATGTGCAACACTTACAACTTATTTGCACCTTCCCCTCCACACATGGACATGGAGGTATTGAGGGACTGAGGTTATCGAAACAAATCTGCGTTTTTAACGTTGTTTTTAAATTTATACTTTTTATTATTTTTAAACTCGTTTTATAATGTATTTTAGAATTTTACATAACTTTTATTACGATTTATTGAATTAACCTTGTATTTTTTTTCACTCTTCCACGCTTCTTCATATATAAGAAATTTTTACTCTTGAAACTACTTATTGCGGGAAAAATTGTCTGTGGTTCTACCCTACCTTATAGCATTAATAAATCACAAATCTGCATCACAAAATGAAATAGATCAAAAACAGCCATAATTAAACTTTTTTGATGGGCAGTTCTCACAAGGTGGGCACTGGACACACATCATAACTTTAAGCTTCAATAAAGAAATTTAATTATCACTTACTTTAATTTTTTTTTACACTGAGTTTTTCATTCTGTTCAGAGACAGGAAATGACATAATTTATTGTAAAAGCTTTGTGTAAATATCTTAAAATTTTATTATTTTATGCTAAAGAGGCCAATTTTGGACATTCACTACGTTAACTGTTCCAATGTACCATCAAGAAAAAGAGATTTATCTTGTTTCCAGGTGATTCTAATGGTAAACAACGAATGCATAAAGGAAACGGATGATTTTTTGATAATTTGTTAAGAGATGGCAGGCTGATTTATTGTTTTTTTGATGATAGAAGGACTTTTCTATAAAGAATTTTTCTGTATTTTGTTATGTCCAAAAGTAACGATCGTAACCAGTGTTGGGCACGCTCACAAAAAAATCGAACTAATTCAAACTCAAGTTCAATTTCTCAAAAATGAGTCAAGTTCACGTTCAAGTTCGAAATTTTTCAACCGAACTCGTTCAACTCAAACTCATCTATAAAAGTGAACAAAGTTCACTAAAAACTCGTTTTTTTTTTAAAATATATTAGACCTTTATCGTCCAAATTTACAAAAATTTGTGAACTAATCTTTTGGTTATTCAATGTAAGGGTCTTCATGGGCCCGACCCAATTTTCCTTCCTGACACTCGGCCCGCGTTTGGTTTGGGATTACTTTTTTCTAGAGGATCGGACCCAGATGGGCCGGGACTGGATTTATTTTCCAGACCACGACGGGGTTGGACTGCATTCTTCTTGAGATCTGAACAGGCAGGAATTTTCAGTCTTAGTCATATGAAAATCGTTAGACCGGCACGGCTCTTACCTGTCCAATAAAAATAATTGTAATATTTGGCAATTTTTTTTCAAAAAATACACGTATTTTTAAATTACTATTATTCCACAATTAAAATTGATTGTTTTTTTTCCCTTTTTTTAAAGATGGGTAAATGCACTTTTAGGCACTAAAATTAAAGTACGGTAAAACCTGAGAAAAAGAATCTGCTTATGATGGAATCCCGTGTTTAACAAAACAAAATGTTGATATATTTGAAATGAGGATAAGAGTAATTGTGAAAAGAATGTAATGCATTTACAAATAAACGGTCATGTGCGAGTATTACTCGCGCTCAGAGGGTTCCGTACAATATATGTATGAATTATTAACTGTTTTATTAAAAAATCGTTACTAAAAGAAAAATAAGACTTTGTAAAAAACTATAAATCGTAGGGTTTGTTATAGCTGTATATATACTAGAAAAGTATGAAGGAGTACACCGTAAAAGTTCAAAGAGATATGAAGCCTAAATAATATCAAATATTGCTATTTTGTATAACTCTTATTTAAATGTTATTCTAACCTGTTTATGATGAACTTAATTCAGCACTGACAATAAAAGTAGCACATATTTAAACTTCATTTGGCATTTCATAAAACTATATTCAGCATCGTAATAATAGTTTCTTTTTACAGTGTAGCTGAAACAATGCCCTTGTTCAAAGTTTAAACTTGGCATTTTGCTAAGCACGCTTCGAAAGGAGGTCGCAAAGTAGCAACGCCGCCTTTTTCCAGATAGGTTTTTAATTAACTTTTAAAGACATGGGAGGCGTATTGAGAGATCTACTCAATGCAAACTAGTCACGAATTCCAAAGTATTTATGTGATTAATTCTAATTACATTAGTCTGTTTTTAGCAATTTGACGTTTATTGCTTTTATACTGCTACTGGGCATTGTATTGCATAAATGTATCATTAAAAGTTGTTATCTAGGCTTTAAAAACCGATGGTACGTAGAGTACGCCGCCCCTGTCATTGTGTATGTCCAATTCGTCTATGTCTTTAAGGGTTAATATATCAACTAATTACATACGATTTTTTTCAAAAATCATTATCAACAATGCTTTTATATTTCTGCTACGATAGGTACCTCCAGCGCTCCTCAATACCTTTACTGAATGCCCCGCAAATCGAAATTTGTGTGAAACGGAAAAATGCGCTTTTCTCAAAAACTATGTGACCTAGGTTAATCGTCATAATTTTCCTGCAAGGTTTAAATTAACATCTAGTACCTCTAATTTTTTTCATAATTTTAGGCTCAGTAGATTCGGAAATAGATGGGGGGAACATATTTTTGCACTACATTTTCGACGATATCTCTGAAAATACAATGCCTAAAATTAAAAGAAATGTATTTTTGAGTTCAGCGTTACGAAAGCTTTCACACGATATACAAATAACTCACACAATATACAAAGAAAAGATATATTTTTTAAAGTAACTTAATTAGCCACTGTACATTTTTCCTAAAAATATTTGTATATGTTTAATAATACATTACAATACACATACAATATACAAAGAAAAGATTTTTTTTAAGTAACTTAATTAGCCACCATACAATTTTCCTAAAAATATTTGTAAATGTTTAATAATCTGTAAATATGTGGGTCAATAGTCTTTATTACTTCCCCCAATTTGAACTTTCCACGTGCCATAGTTTACGAATAAAATGTCTGTGATAGACAGACAGACACAGGAGTGATCTTAGAATTGTTCCGTTTTTACTTTTTAAGTACGGAACCCTAAAAACGATGAACGTGCTCATAGGGGAACTAGCCCATTATGGATTTTTCTTATTTTCTATGCAATTCCGTCTTAGAAGATTTTATTGTATTGAATTTTTAAAATTTTTAAATCTCCAAGCCATAGAATGTGAATTAACGATATTAATGGTAACTGTGATTTTACATATAATCAGATGCATTTAAAAAATATATTCCACAGCTCCGAAAACTTTTTATTTAATGAAGAATATAAACATGATATAAAAAGATAAAATACGCATTTTTAGTTAGGACTTCCCGTAAAAGCCAATTTTAACCTTATAGGCGTAAAAATCTATGTTCAGCCCGGTCGAGCCTAGCCGAGCCAATTAATTTTTTGTGCAATGCTGGGCCGAAGTTTTAGTTTTTATACCGGATTTCTTTTTCAATAACTTTTTTGAACGGGCCGAGTTGTTCTCGGAGCAGTTCTGTCCAAACTTAAAACTTTTTTACTGGGCCAAAAGAAAAATTGTGTACGGTTTGTCTCGCGCTCGGCCTGAAAATTTCCTTCCGTGCATACCTCTAATTCAATGTATTTTTTTATATATCGCATCTGCACGATAAGTTGGCGTTTTTTATTCTTTACAAATTTATATTTTTTAATGAAATAATTATATATAAAACGAAAGAAAAATAAAGTTTAAATCTAACGAGCATGGAAGATATATTTTCAATCGTTCAATGGTACTAAAAATTTATTATTTTGTTTTTTATACTTTTTCATTTATACAAAAAGGTGATTGTGTAATAATTAGATATTCGCATCATATATTCATATTAAAAGTTCGTCTCTTTTTAGTTTCATAGAGAAAATGGAATGCATTAAAGATATAATAGTCCTTATTATCCTCCCACCCCTTAAAAATAAAATAAAACTGCTGGCCCCCTTTTATTTTATTAAACAATGACATTGATAAAGATTCGGAACTCACTATAGTAATGTTGGAATTAAATATAAATATATATATATATATATATATATATAGAAATATATAATAGTTTAAATTGATATTTGTTTAGAATCGTAATTCATCCTAGTCCCTTTTATACTCAGAGAGGTTGGTTGTATTTATGTCGGCCAATTATCAACACGAGGGATGGAGGCCCTAAGGAGGGGAGTGCCCTTCGTGGGGGTCTTTCTAAGGGAACCTAACCCGTATTAACGCTTGGGGAACCAAGGTTCGAAGAAAACCACGAAAACTCCGAACGATTAGGCCGACGGGCGCGATTGGGATCGAACCCAGCATCTCCCGTCTACCAGCTTCGAGAGCAGAACCTCTCGGTCACTGGTGTGGCTATACTCAAAGAGGATTTCCATGCTTAAGTAATTTAAGCTGCATTGCTAAAAAATATAAAATATATATTTTAAATCTCTCATATTTACTGTGAAATATTGGAGATTGTACTTATTAAAAGAAGTTATATATATTTTTTGGAGGAAACTAAAGTATCGTAAGCCAGCATAATATCTTTATAATTATTACACGTGCATCATATCTCATTATCCCATACGAAATGCATGATTTTTTATTTATTATTATTGTCTTTTATTCTCAAATAGTAGTGGTTAAAGATCAATCAGACAAAACAAAGTTAAAATTTCATTTAATAATACTTTATGTTTTATCAATATATGCATTCACGTCAAATATACAAAATATCTAGGTAAATAATTCTTATTAAAATACCGCAGTATCGAGACAATACAATTCGGCCGTTCACTAATTATTTTATTAAACTGCTGTAAATTGAATATTTAATAGGTAAAAATGAATCAAACCAAACATTTTTCAAGTAGCTTGATTCAGTTATTTATTTCGCTTAAATGAGAAATTTTCATGCGAATGTGAAACATAGCACAATATTTAAGGTTACAAAGCATGATCGTAGTATTTCAAAGTTGTCAGTTCTTGAAATTACGAAGGACATTGCGCCCTAAACTCAGAGCGACGAAACAAGGGCCTATATGGCGCCCTGGTGCGTAAGGCAAAGATTCAGATGGGACCCCCTATAACATGCTTTTAGCCACAATTTCTACTTATTAAAAAAACGATTTTGGGGTTTGAAGTGGGTTGTGGGTATTTTAGAGTTGAGAGAGCCTGGGCAGCTACCTCTTTTGCCCTTGCGATAATCGGGCTCTGATCGGAACCAATGTTTCTTTCAGGCACATATCGTGGAAGGTAGTGCCTCTCTGGCGCAAGACCCCCAACCCCCACCCCCTACTTGGGAAATTTTTCGATCAGCAGTACAATTCTTTTAGTGTTTAATTATTCCAATATTTATCATCTTAAAGGGCGGCCGGAGCTCAATTGACGGAAAGAGATTAAATTATTTCTTTTTTTGTTACAGGCACACATTTGTTCCAAAATCTTCCCACTTCAGTGATTTCATTCAGCCCTATGCCATATTCTTTTAATTTACGTACTGCCCAGTTTTCCGAAACGTGCTCTGAAAGGAACACTGAGCGGAAGGCCAGTAAAAAATAACGTCATAAAAATATACAATTGCGTTATAATAATGCACTGTATCATTCATCATTAGGGATTGTTTATTAGTGGAATATAAGTATGGTTTATAAGTGGAGTAATCGCAATACTGAAATTAAAATAACGGAAATTTTAAGCAAATATTGATAATTTAAAAATAAAAATTGCTGGAAATTTAACTAAAATGAAAAAAAAAAGACTTTTTTGGAATCAGATTATGTATTTGATAGTGAGTCAAAGGTTACCTAAACCGAAAGGGAATTCTATTCAAAATTACAGAGATTATTCATTATTTTGTTAAATAATTTGCATCTTAAGTACTGGAAGGACGAAATCTGCTTAGGGGTAAGGTTTCTTTGGGATAATATTGTTCTAAGCCTTTTTATTATATGCATAGACTTATGCCCAAGCGCAATTTTTCCCTTAGTGATTTATTATTTAAAATTAAGCGAAAAAAGTAAATTTTACCCCCCCCCCCCTCTTTTTTTTAAATCATCTACAATGACGAATTTTTTTTTTCAAAAGGGTGGAGCAAAGGCCCTTCCCCTTGCCCCCGCCCTCCCTCTCCCTCCCACCAGCACCCATGACATACACTTTATTATTTGTTAATCTACTAAACAGAAGTTTATAGTAAGGTTACTTTACCTTGATTTCTCATAAACAGGAGAAAAGAGCGCGTTGAATAAATCAATATAAGCTTTACAATGTAAAATTGTGAAACTGGAGTTTATTTTAAAAAAAATATATATATATAATAATAATAATAATAATTTATCTGCATATAAATTTTATTTTGTAATCGTCTTGAAAAAATGTTTCATTTAATACATTTATCGTTAAATAACTTTTTTTCCATTTAGTGCCCGATACGTCAATTTTTTTATGATGTCCTACACCTATGATTTTATAATGACACTTTCTTTATCCAATTTCAGTGCGGCGCCGAAACGTAAATTTGGAATACTTAAAGATTTTCTTTGGATGGTTTGTTTAATTCTAGTGTTGGCACCAGTAGAATGAAATCCAGGAAACTTTTTTTTTTTTTTTTTTTGGGGGGGGGGGGGGGGATTTGTTAACCGTATTCCTTATTATTATAAATACAACTCTTATTCTCAGTCATAGTTTTTTCTTAGTGTTTAATAATTTAGGTTACTTAAAAAAATAAATTTTTAGTAAGTTATTTTTTATTTTTTTTTCGTAAATATCATCACAGAGATTGAGAACCATTCAAAAAATGAAAAGAAAGAATAAGAATATTTATGTTTCCGGAATTAGCTGAAGAGAAAACAGGGTTTTTCATTGTTTCGAAAGTTTTCACCATGAAAAGTGAGCCCTGTACGAAAATCGATATTTAAATATGACATTTATTCGTACTTTTTATGTACTAAATAATGAGACAAGATTATAGTTTTCATCTTTCATAGTTGCTATTTACTAGTAGTTCCGCTTCTTTATTTTGTAATATTCCAAACAGTATTCTTCTAAAAAAGTTTATTTTAATTCATTAACTTATTATTGTTATTTTCGTCCAATATCATGTGCTGTGTACTTGTGTTTTACATTTGTACCGTAATGTTACACATTAAGATTGATAATTACTGTAAAATTGAAATTTCCCTGATTTTACAATTTACCAAATACAAACTCAAAGATGGGATTAAATTTAAAATCTTTTATCTGTTTTTAAAATACTTTAAATTAATACCTTAAATAATTAGTAATAGTATATATAAAAAGTACGAATATTTAAAAAAATTAAGACTATGTCAAGCAATTTTTCTTGTGTTTATGGGGGGGGGGGCGCCCCTATGGGTACTCGCACGGGCGCCTAAATGTCCTTGGGCCGGCCCCGATTACTTATATTCTATTCAACAAAGCACAAAACAAACATCTTTGGCGTCCCTTCCTGTTGTCTTGTAACAATGCCGTATCGAAACGGTATTGCGACGGTATACCTAAGCGAACTTGACTTTTTGTCTATGGATCCATTCAACATGATGTGGGGTCTTTCCTTTGTACGCTTTCTCTATCCTTTTACGATATAGTCTGGTATCTGGGATCTGGGACAAAGATATTATCTCTTCCACAAATTCTCCTGTTTCTTTAAAAAAGACTTTTTCATCCTAAAGATAAGACTATTTTATTTCCTCATGGTGTGTGGGCTGCGAAAATTTTGGAATATCAATTATAAGTGTTCGTGGTTATCGGGCTTTTATATTTTCCCAATTAAAACTTAGAGGGACTCTGAAAAAAAAAGGGGGGGGGGGAGACAATGCAATGAAAAGTGCGTTTTGATTTATTTTTTTAAACATGAAAAATAATAATTAAGATTTAATTTAATTGTTTTGCTTTCTCATTCGTAAAAGATAGAGTTGCCGTTAATTGAATTTCGTTTACCTCTGATTAGAATCCTGCATCGAGTCGGGTTGCCCAACCCGACCAGCGGCTCGGATGGAGTTGGCTTGGCGTGATGTTATTTCGTTGCTAGGCGGTTTCGGATTAAGTTCACTTTTACTTTCTTACTGCAGGTCGGGTTTAGGTCGTGTTGACTATCCTTTTTCGGGTTCGGATTGGATTTTGACTCTTGTGATTCGGGTTCGGGTTGACCAGATTTTTCAAAAGAATATCCAAAATAGTTTTTCATTCCCTTTCACCGTCCGAGGGTTTTCCTGTATTTTTATAAAAATGCTTGTAAATTCGAGGATATATATATTTATCAAGTGCAGTTTGATGCTATAATATCTTTAATATCACTTCTCTCTATATATGGTTTAAAATAAAATTATGTTTAAAATATTTTTGTCTACAGCCACTTTAACATGATTTATAGGAACGGAAAAATCCGGGCCAGACGGTTAAAGGGTTAAAAATCTATATACAATAAGATTTTCATAATGGATACTCCTGAAAGTGCACATCTAGTCAGCGAATATTTTTGAGATGATTGATTTTTTATGAATATTTGAATATTAAACACTTGCCTTTTTTTCTATAAAAACATAAAATTGGTAGTAGAGATATAAATGTAGGTTACTTTTCACAATTGCATTAAAACATAATTTACTTTCCTTTCATTTCGGGTTCTGGTCGAGTTGCTGATCGCCGAAAATTATTTTAGTGCGTTCGAGTCGGGTTGCGGATCGAACTTATTCTTTTTGTCGGGCTCGGGTCGGATTGCGGTTTGATTTCAAATAGAATTTTTGGGTTCGGGTCGAGCTCTCGACCAGCGCAGGGTTCTATGTCTGATATGATCTGGAAAAAAAAAAAAAAAAGTAAAATTTACTCGTCCTAAGTGGCGCAAAAAAAAAACACTAAGAAAGAGAAATTTGCGCTCTGAACACCCCGTGGAAGAAAATTTTTAATTATGTTTTTCTTTTTACAGTTAGAATAAAATTTTCAATACTAATTTTCCTTTATTTTATTTACGAAATATTTATATTTATAATAATAAAAATAACTATTCAAACTTTCTGGGAAGAATTTGGAATTTCTTAAGGCTGTTCTTAACTGCTCTGCTCAACAAGCGCAAAACGTTTTGACATATTTACGAATTCATTTTTAACGAAAGGTATAAAATTGGAAAGCCTGGCCATGGAAGCCATTTGGATTGAATTGTGTTTCCATTTTATGATAAATAAATTACCTATTGAGTTATAAGCGAATTCGATCACGTGACAAACACGTTTTTCGCCCGCTCTTGAGTGCTCTTTCTCCCTTCGCGCAAAAATTCGGTTCAAAACGCCCACTTTGACTCTATTTTCTGAAAGATCTATTGCGTTTGCAAAAAAATGGAAAAAACAGCTCAATTACATAGTTCCTGAACAACAACACCAGCTAGTTTCATGCATTTTCGAACAAAAATAAATTAAAACTTATGTCAGAATTTTGCCCTTTTGGATTTGAGAACACCCTTAATGATAGTTTTTATAAATGTTGCATAAAATGCATCAGCAGCCCATATAGTGTTCATTCTTCTGTAAAGATATTTATTTTTACGTCCATATGTTTAAAATTTGGTCATGTGCGAAAGCGTTTTGACAGAAAAAACTAGTCGGATGTGGCAATCCCAAAACTTTCTTCTGTCTCATACATGCTAATACAATGCAGCCAGGGCTTTATTTCTAAGAAAAAAAGTATGGGAGTTCTGATATTCTGCGATAACGGTACTAACAGTTGTACCGTTCTCCCCCCCCCCTCCCCTTGTCACTCCAATCTCCATATTTATATTTCGTACATTATTTGCAAAATTTAAAGCATTTTTTTTCCTTTAGCAAAATAAAAATTTTAAGTAGTATATTTATCAGCATATACTCGTACTTAGCTGTTAACAATTGCACTTTTTAGTTATCACTCCTTCTGAATAGTAATATTTGCCTAATTTTAATGTTAATTAATGTCACAATTCTGAGATTAAATATGGTAAGCATTATGATTCGGAAATAGTGGTAACACATAAAAGGAATAGTTCGCAGCTATGCATTTTTAAGAAAAAAATTAATGAAATTTACAGCAATTAATATTGTTATGCTGAAGAATGGAACAAATATTTTTAATTTCCTATAAAAGGTGCATATCTTAAATTATAATCGATTCTTTCCGCATAACAATCTTTTGTGCTGAGTCCCTGAAATTAGATTAATTTAAAATTTTGACATCGGAAAGATTCTATGCTTTTATAGAAAAAGAAGGAACACCGCTCGATTGTATTTCTATCAGAATAACAATGCATGGCAATTATATCTACTTAAAATGAAAGTGACTTCATAAATGTGCAAAGCAGAGACTTAGCATAAGCAGCGTTCATGATACATAATAAATAGAAAAATCAGTAACGTGATTTTAATACTCGTGAGCAATAGTTGAGAAACAAACCTCAAACAAAAAAAAGCCCCTCAAGCTGATGCTCGTAGGCTAAAAACAGAAAATATTCTTTTCAGGTTAGATATCTAAATAATAATAAAATAAAAAACAGCCAATTAAAAATTATCCTACTGTCACAAAAGAAAATAGAACTGAAAGCAAATTCATTGTTCAGTCTCTTTAGTGGCACTATATCAACAAGTCGCCAACATAAATTTGAAATAGAAAAACACGATTTCTGTTTTCCCTTCATTCTGATCAAAATAGCATTAAAATTAAAATTTTGAATGTAAGACAGATTGAGCTCGAGTCGGTCCAAGCTCCAAAACTGATATAAAAATTGAGTCCGTTTTATCTCCATCTCCTGCGTGTGCGACACATTACGTCAAATATAAGTGTTTTGATAAAAAAGAATGGAAAAGCTTGGAGATGGGAAGGGAAGGGAAGGATAATTTAGGCTTCGGTTTTTCGGAAGCACTATTGCATTGGGCTCCGGAGCCCTGTATTTATGAGCTCCGGTGAATGCCAACCAATATTTAAAAAATTACTAAAACCAGAAAAGTACCGCAGCTGGGCTCCGGCGCAAATTAAGCCCTGAATGCAGCACAGCACCGCACCGGTTAGGTGATTTACACCAACAACTTACGTGAACTTCTAACTGAATTTGAAGTTTGATGAAAATCCGTGCATTAGTTTTTGAGATAGAGCTATTGCGGAAATTGTGAAAAGTTCTGTTTAGCAGTGGCACCAGTTCGGCAATTTACACGAAAAACTTGCCAAGATCAATTTATATCAGGAACTAACTGAATCTAAAGTTTGATAAAAATTCATGCATTAGTCCTGGAGATACAGCAATTGCGGAAATCGTGAAAAATGCAGCATAGTAGCGCCACTTGTTGAGCGATTTACACCAAAAAGTAATCAGCACCAATTTATATCAGAGACTAACAGAATCTAAAGTTTCATTAAATTCCGTTCGTTAATTCTTGAGATAGAACGCTCACAAAATTTGTGTCACACACAGACAGACTCACAGACAGCCATTTTGTAAAAACATATTTTTCGTGATCTTTGACCCCTAAAACGTATAAATCCGTCGAAAACTGGATTCGAAAGTTTTCACGAATCCAATATTTTCTTCTTGTAAAGATAGAAGAAAGTAAAAATATTTATTTCAGTCTCTTTTTCATGTTTATACTGTTCATTTTAAATAAAAGTGCCATAGTCCAGAGATCTGCACGGGCTTATTTTCATTCACAGCAAACGGGCCGGGTCCGGGTCGTACTTTTTTCTGAAGGTTGGGGCCGGGAGGGGCCTAGTCACTGCACTTTTTGGGCCGGGCTCGGGCCTTTTTACCTGAAGGACCGGGCAGGGCGTCTCTTTATTTTCTCCGTACCGAACCGAGACTGGTATGGTATCATTCTTCCTAATCTTCACGGACCTAAATTTTCAGTCCTGATTTTGATCCAGCCTCGTATGAAAATTATTGTCTCGGCGTGGCATGGTCCATTCAAAAACCAGTAAAATTTGGCCAGGCAGAAAATTTTTTGGAAAAAGTGCATATATTTTTAAATCGCCATTGTTCTACAAATAAACATTTAATTTTATTCTTTATAAAGAATAGTAGATTTCTAGGCTTATTAAAATGTAGTAATTGTTAAAATTAAAATATAGTAAAACGTGTGAAAAAAAAACCTGCCTATGGCGATATCCTCTATTAACGTGAAAAATATGTTGGTCCATGCAAAATGAATGTACTAATACATAAGAAAAGAATATATAATACATTTACACCTCCTAAAAAGGGAACTTGTCTAAAACGCATTTTTTCTCCTTCCCTATGCAATTCCGTCTTATTAGATTTTACTATATTACATTTTTCAGATTTTTAAATCTCTAATATTTTGAATGTGGATTAACTATATTAATTATAACCGAAACATTTACATAGCACAAATAGCGATTCATTAAAATAATAAATATCGCAATAACTTCTATAAAAATGAAATCTATAAACATAACAATAAAAAGTAAATATAAGTATTTTTGGTCAGAACTTCCAAATTTTTAACCAAATCGACGTAAAAATCAATGTTTTGTAGAAATTCATTCGGGCCGGGCCGGTCTCGGTCCGAACTTTTAGCTGATACCTGGCCGGGTCGGGCCAATATTTTTTTCTCTACGGGACGGGCCCACACGAACTGTTAATGTTTATACCGACCCGGGCCGAATTTTTCTTCTATGGATCGGGCCAGGCCTTGAAATTTCGGCCCGTGCAGACCTCTGTCTTAGATTGCATAGTACTGGGAACTGGGACATCCGCTCCAAAATACTGTTTCTACTACATTTCTTTCTATATATCCTATTGTAAGCTATATTGATTTTTTAATCAACCTCTATTTGTAAGTAAATATCTGCATTATTATTAATACCATTAATCTATTTACACGGCTTAAAAACTTAAAAATGTGAAAAATTCTATATCGAAAAACCTTCTAAGACGGAATCATATAGGAGAGAAAAAAAAATCGTTATAGCTAAGTTCCTTTTTTACCAAGTATGCCGTCTCTTGCAAATGTAGTATTTATTTTCAAGCGGATTATTATATCCATTTTGAAGATTCAGATCCACCTATCAAGAAATTTTTCCGTTTAAAACAGGATCTCGTCAGACACAGATTCTTATAACAGGTTTTAAAGTACTGTATCTCCTGCCTCCTAGAAATGTATATGTAGTACTATTCTGTAAAGAGAATTTTAATTGTAGAACAATGGTAATTTTAAAAAATATATTTTTTCGGAAAAAATTATTGACCCAAGGTAGGTTGTTCCTTAAACAGATTTTTCCACGAGTCAGACTGGGACGGTGCAATAATTTTCATACAAGCAGGGGCGACCGGGCCAGAAAATTTCTGTCGGTGCAGACTTCTAGGAAGAATAAAGCACAGGTCCAGAAATAAGTTCGATTCGGCCCGGCCCAAGCCTCCAGAGAAAGCAAGGCCCGGGCACGACCCAGAAAAACTGATGATCAGACTCGACCTGTCCCGAGTCGGTTTAGGCCTCTAAATGGCATTTGAATGGGAAAAACATGTTCTTAACGGCTGGAAAAATTTAAAAATACGTTATGAAAAAAATTGAGTTTGAGTTGTAAATTTCGTTCAAACTCACGGATTTTTTGAGCTTTCGCTCAGTTCACGTTCGTTTATCAAAGAGTGAATCAAGTTCAACTCAACGTTCACAGAAAGTGAGCTAAGTTCGTGAACTTTCGTTCAATGAACGCGTTCATACCCAACACTGATCGTAACAAAGCTGTCATTTCCACGAAAAATACATCAAGTAAGTACTTTAAACTCTTTTATCTAACTTTAAAATCATTTAAAAAATTTTTGAAGTATTTGTATGTGTTTTTGTAAGACTTTTTTGCAATAAATGCACATTTCTCAAATAGGAAACTGGAATGTCCGAATCGCGTATTTTATTTTCCGTAAATTTATTTTTAAAGATGATTTGGTGTCCTGAAATGTATATAAAGATATTTATTATAAGGTGTTATCGTAAATAATTACCGTGTTTTGTATAAATAAAGTGTATTTAGTACGTGTAATAATATAACTTGACTTGAAGCATGCTCAACTAATGTGTGTAACGATCGACACAAAATGGCGACCGCTGCGATCGTTACGAAATTTCAGACTTGCTTATTTAAAAGTATGATTTAAAATTATTAGTAAAACTTCTTTTTTTATTTCAAAAGTTATTCTTCAGTGATCTTAGGTGTTTTTATGTATTTTGCAAAGTTTTCTTTGTAGCAAATGTACCCCAAAAGATTATTTAATAACAATGTCCAAATCGTGGAATGATCTAAGCATTAACAATTTTAATTTTCTAAATACATAAATATATGTATATTATAACAGAGTCCATTGGTCTAACATACATCTTAAAAAATAAAAAAAATATTTTTTTGTTAAATTATTGTACTTGAGTTCATTTTTAAAAAAAATTCAAGGTTTAAGAATCCCCTCTCCTTAAAATTCCGTTCTTCTTCTTTGCTCCCCCACCAAAACGCAAGGCAAATAAAAAGTTTAATCCACTATTGTTGAAAATAATCACAGCATTACATTAAATTCTTATTAATTTCTTTTTGTACAACTATGTTTCTTGTGATTGGTTGTTTAATGTAGCTTTCTTTCACGGCCGCAAATTCTCTGCCATGGGCCTTGCAAAATCTATAAATACCTGTAAATTTTCTGTTTTCTTTCAGTATGTTTGTGTAATTGTTCTTGTTAATATCAAATATACTCACTTCGATCCACGTCTTTATGTCTGCCTTTTTATTTATTTTAACAGCAGAGCGTTGGTTCTAACAAGTGTTGAAATGAGCTGCGAGACATACTGACGCCGTTATCTTTCTGTTTTTCATTTCTGCTGGGATTTTGAGTGAAAAAGATTTTATCTTTCTTTTTATATATTTTATTGAGCAGAATGGATTCTTCAAAAGATGTTTACGGTATGCCTCTTTTTGAAGGTGATGGAAAAGTTTTTTCGGTATGGAAACGAAGAGTAATGGCAATTTTTGCTGCTAAAGAATTGGAAAAATTCCTGGAAAATGAAGCAGCTCTAGACAATGCCGCCGATGTCGTGAAAGCAAAAAAGGCTTACGCTTTATTATTATCATTATTAAGTGATAATGTTCTTGCGTCACTTCAAGATGAAAATACAGCTCATAAAATATGGATTAAATTAGAACGCACTTATGATACAAAGCGTGCAGTGAATCAAATTTTAATTCGGAAGAGATTGGCAACGATTAACAAAGATCGTACAGTTTCTATGAGAAATCACATTGATGAAATAAATAAATTAATTTCGGATCTTAAGCTGTCTGGGGCAGAAGTTAATGGAACGGATACTATTGTTTATATTTTGATGTCATTGCCTCAGGAATTTGAAAATGTTAAGATTGCTTTAGAAAACCAACCGAATTCTGTTTTGACATTAGATTTCGTGACACAAAGATTATTAGATGCTGAAGCACTTCTTTTGGATTCAAAGAAAGAAAAAGTATATACTAAGGCTGCTCATGATAATACTGCATTTGTGTCGACTCGCAAAGAATTCTTTTGCAAAATTTGCAACTCTAAAGGGCATACAGCGAAATATTGTAGAAAGAAAATTACTTGCCATTCTTGTGGAAAATTCGGACACATAAAACGTAACTGTAAAGCTGTTAAAAATTCAAATGAAGAAAAATTTGCCTCTTCAGCTGTTTCTTTCGTTGCTGGAAATGCTTCCAGGAAAATGAATGAATTTATAGTAGATTCCGGAGCAACTTCCCATATGTGTTCTAATGAGAATTATTTCGCATCCTTAGTACCTTCTTCAGGAACTATTAAATGCCCATCAAAAACAACGAATCTAGAAATCAAAGGTATTGGAAATATTAATGGAAAACTGTCAAATGGAATGGAAATTACTTTAAAGGATGTCCTTTATGTTCCAGACTTAAACGGGCAACTCATTTCCGTTAGGAAAATTGAAAGTGCAAATTATACAGTTATTTTCAAGAACCAAAAAGTATTTATCGAAAAAGGGAGAAACCGTTTTTACTTCGGTGAACGGGATTTGAATGGACAATACGTAAGTGACTTTGTCCCTGTTTACGAAACCGTTCTTACTTCAAAGAAAAATCATTGTGATATCTGGCATCGCAGACTTGGTCATCCGAGTGACAAAGTATTGAAAGATATGAAGCTTCCGGTACCTGATTCTTTTTGTGATATTTGTGCTCGGGCAAAACAGAGTGCAACACCAATGGGAAGAGGACCAAGAAAAAGAGAAACCAAGCCAATGACTTTGATTCATAGTGACATTTGTGGACCTATTTTTCCGACAACCTTTTCTGGTGAGTGCTATTTTATGACTCTTATCGATGATTTTTCTCGTTTTACTGAAGTACGTTTACTGAAACATAAAAGTGAAGTCTCAGAAGAATTAAAAATGTTCTTAAAATCCAACCCTACAGTGAAGAAAATTAGATGTGATAACGGGAAGGAATATTTTTCTAATGATTTAGTGAATTTTACTAGAGATCTTGGTATAGTGATAGATCCCGCTCCTCCATACACGCAATCTTTGAATGGAGTAGCTGAACGCTGCAATAGGTCGCTTCTGAATATAGGACGTGCTTTGATTGTTGAATCAAATTTACCAAAGACTTTTTGGGGTCAAGCTATCCTTTCAGCAGCTTACTTGAAAAACCGAATGCCAAGCAGCACTATTGAGAACAAAACTCCGTACTTCCTGAAATATGGAGAAGAAGCCGATTTCAAGCACATACGTGTTTTTGGATGCAGTGCTTACATGTTAATTCCTTCCGTTCATCGAAAGAAGCTTGACGATAGGTCTAAACAAATGATCTTCATTGGTTATTCTTCAATGGTATATAGATTACTAGATCCTGAAACGAAACACATAACTGTATCAAGAAATGTGAAATTCGACGAAGAGAAAAAGGAAAATGTTCAGTCGAAACAATACATTCTAGAAAATTCAGAACCAGTCGATAATGAAATTGATCCAGATGTTCTAGAAAATACGAGTGATGAATTAGATGATCCTGAAGAGAAAGAAGACAAAACAAGAAAATCTGAAAGATTTAAAAAAAGCAACCTGTACGGTATCCAGATCCTGAAGTTTACGAAGCATTACTTTGCCAACAAGAAACATTAACATTTGATGATATCAAATCCCTCCCTAGTGATGAAAAACGCTTGTGGAAAGAAGCTATGGACGCGGAGATTGAAAGTATGAAAATCAACGATGTCTGGGATCTTGAAAAATTACCACCTGACAAACGATCTATTTCCTGCAAATGGGTATTTACCATCAAAAGAGATGGTCGACATAAGGCGAGACTCGTAGCTCGTGGATTTATGCAAAAAGAAGGGCTAGACTATAGTGAAACCTTTTCCCCTGTAATAAGTATACCAGCTTTACGTTTGGTTCTTATTTTGATTTTAAATGAAGACTTATATGCATCTGTGTTAGATGTTAAAACAGCGTTCCTGAATGGTAAGTTAAATGAACTTGTTTTTATGGATCAGCCCCAAGGCTATGATGATAAAAGTGGGCGAAAGTGTAAACTTAAAAGAAGTTTATATGGTTTAAAACAAGCCTCACGACAATGGTTTGAAAGGTTTCATGAATTTATTTCAAAGTTAAATTTTAAATCTTGTGATAATGAACCTTGTATTTTTATTCGGTATAATAATGATCATAAAATAATTATTGCTTTGTATGTAGATGATATGTTAATTGCAGGTTCAGATGTAAATGAAACTAATGTAGTTATTTCCCTATTACATAACGAGTTTCACATGTCAAAATCGCAAAGTGTTTCAGAATTTCTAGGTATTCAAATGAAATTCAATTCTGATAGTTTAATAATGGATCAAGAGTCTTACATAATTAAATTGTTAAGTAAGTTTAATATGCTAGATTGTAAACCCAGTGACATTCCTATTTCTCCTAAGTCCACCCCATCTGATTTCAAAAATGGTAAACCTTTTAATGGCCCTTATCGTGAACTTGTAGATTGTTTATTATATTTAGCTTATATTTCTCGACCTGATATTTTGTATGCTATTAACTGTTTAAGTCAATTGCAAGAAAATCCTACTGAAATTGCTTGGAAAGCACTTAAGAAAATCTTAAGATATTTAAAAGAAACATTGTCTTTAAAACTTGTGTATAAAAAGCAAAATTCTGATCCTAAATTATCCATGTATGTTGATGCTGATTGGGGGGCTAACACAAATGACCGCAAATCAGTAACAGGTTATATTTTAATGTTTTGTAACATGCCTGTTCTGTGGTGTTGTAATAAACAAAAATCAGTTGCTTTATCGTCAACTGAAGCTGAAGTCATTGCTTTAACTAAAAGTTTGCAAGACTTGTTATGGTTTAAAAATATTGCTAGTGAAATTGTAAATATTAAGGATTTAGTAATTTTTGAGGATAATCAATCATGTATAAAATGTATCAGTAATGAGAGTAATTATGGTAGAATGAAACACATTGATATTAAATTGAAATTTGTTCGCAATATTATAAAAGAAAATAACATCAAAATTGAATATGTTCTTACGAATATGCAAATTGCTGATTTATTTACAAAGGCATTACCTAAAGTTAAATTTTATGAACTATTATTTCTTTGTTGTTTGTACAAGTAATGTTTAAATTGTGTCATATTATTATTAATGATTGATTTCAAGAAATTTCTTTGTTTTCTGATGTAATGCTAGATTATGGGCGGCTGTTGAAAATAATCACAGCATTACATTAAATTCTTATTAATTTCTTTTTGTACAACTATGTTTCTTGTGATTGGTTGTTTAATGTAGCTTTCTTTCACGGCCGCAAATTCTCTGCCATGGGCCTTGCAAAATCTATAAATACCTGTAAATTTTCTGTTTTCTTTCAGTATGCTTGTGTTCTTGTTAATATCAAATATACTCACTTCGATCCACGTCTTTATGTCTGCCTTTTTATTTATTTTAACAACTATATGCTGTAACATTGGTAAAAAAAAACAGAAATTGATAGTACTCAAAGTATAGAATACAGCCAGCGAAAACTGTTAAAGGTACTCAAAAGAATCACTCCGTACAAACGACAAACAAATTTGATACTATTCAAATAAGAAATAGATCTGGTTTTTGCAATCTCTGTAAAAAATAATCAAGAATGCATTACCAGTGAAGCTGGTGAAAAAAATATTGTTTCTACAATTGACTCCTCACAGTTGAAAATAGATTGACATTGGTGACTGGTGCTTTGTATTAATTCATGATGAAAACTTATGGCCCGGTATTATTGAAAAGATCAGCATTGATAATGGAGAACAAATATTTTCTATAATTTTTTTGACTCCTCAGGCAGACATTGATTTTAACAGGTTTCGTTATCCATCTAAAAAAGACAGCACAAATTTAAAATATGAAGATATTTTGTTGAAATCACCAAATCCACCTCATCCGGTGACAGCAAGAGGAGACTTTTCTTTTGATAAAGAAATTATAGATATCTGCATTAAAAAATGGCAGTATAACTTCTTTTTTTTTCAGAAAATAAAAAGAATAAATTATATGTTGGATACTTCTAACATTGTGTAAAGGTATGTTTTTTGAATAATGTGTAATTCCTATAAAATTAAGATATTACTTCTAAAAAAGTAGTAAATATTTTAATATCAAAGTTTAACATTTGATTTTATTATTATTATTACTGGATAACAAAAAGTTAATTATATATATATATATAATAATTACACATAATTAATAATTAACATTCTTAGTCTTAAGATTTTTTTAAATACTAAGCACAATTTATTTATGGAAAGGTCAAAACTGTGTAACCTACATCTCAGCAATGTCCAAAATTTGTAACCTACAGATCTACTAATTAAATGCTTTAATAATTAATTTTCCAGAATAGTAGTTGTCTTTTAATATTTGTGTATAATTTTGTAGACTTATATACTATACTGTAAAAAAAAAAAAAGGCTAAAATTTGAAACTTTGAAAAATTACTTATAGTTAACGTTTAATGATCCCACATTTTGATAATCTCCCTAATCTGTAATGACAAGTTTTATACACATCATAGAGATATGCATTATGACATAGGCATTTTAAATCATATCTTTTAAAATCATATTATTATTATTCAATAATCATTTTTAAATCATATTATACATGGTGGTAATGGGAATGGAAAACCCACTAACTGTAGAAGCCTTTTATAATGGCAAAGAAAGATGCCTACTTAAAATTGATAAAGATGAAAAGCAGCAATTCTTTTTGGTGTATGCGATATTTATAAAATTTTCCATTTACATTTTTCACCTATTCTGAATGATGTAATGAAATAAATTATAAAATTATATTATGCTATAAAATTTATTGCTAAATATCAGAGTCTCTCAAGAAATTTTGCGAAGACAAAAATGCTGACCATACAACACTTAAGTTTAAATTGTCGTATAAAGGCAAATATGTATCTCGTTGAATTAATCGACTTATGTTAAACACATACTAAAACATAACAAAAAGTCCTTCCGGCCAGTGCCGGGAGGAAGAGGTAGCTTTCATATTCCTTATTTTAAAAAAGCCAACTTATATTATTCAAACACATGAAGCTCAATTTAGTGGAAACCGAATATAGGATACTAATATAATATAAACTAATATAATATAAATTAATAATACTACTATAAACCAATACTAATTTTTATCAATATAATGAATGAGAATTTTGCGAAATTAGTCAGCTTTATTCAAGCTGCTTTTCTTTAAAGTAACTTATATTTGGCTGCCAAATTCGGCGATTTCTTAAAGTGCCTGCTATTTTAAGACAACATTGTGGATGAGGCTAACCAGTGAACTTGGTCGAGACCTTAGTAATTTCTGTGCACATTCTCACTGACATCGGAATAGGTTGATATATACGAGTGCTGTCACAAGCAAAAAATCAGATTTTTCAAAATGTCACCCACATTAGAAATTGAAACTGCTATATCTGAGCCATTTTTTAAGATAAAGACAATCAAAAAATGCTCCCGAATCCTTATATCAAGGTCAAATACTTAAGAAAGAAACCTTTTTCAATTTCTAATTTTTTTGCACCTCACTTTAAATATAATTTTTTTTAATTTAATGGCCGCCATTTTGAAACAAGATGGCTGATGAATCTGGCCAGCGAACTTGGTCGAGATATTGATGTATACTATCCACATGCCTTCTTACATCGAAATAGGCGAATATGTGTGTTATCGCGTGACAAATACAAGATCATTTCAAAATGTTAGCCATGCTAGAAATTCAAGGTGCTATAATTCAACCATTTTTTAAGATATAAACAAAAGAAGAAATTTTCAGAAACAAAAACTGCTACGGAATCTTTGTATCAAGGCCAAACACATAAAAAAAAATCTTTTTCATTTTCCAATTTTTTGATACCTCATTTTTAAATTTTAAATTTAATTTTTTAAATGGCAGCCCTTTTGAAACAAGATGGCGAATGAAGCTGGCCAAAGAACTCGGTCGAGACATTAGTATGTACTATGTACAGACCAAGTTACATCCAAATCGGTTCATAAACACGCCTGTTATCGCGTGACAAAAATCAGGTCGTTTTAGAATGTCAGCCAGAATAGAAATTCAAAATGCTATAACTCAGCCATTTTTTTAGATATAGACGAAACAAAAAATGTTCAGGAATCTTTGTATTACGGTCAAACACATACCAAAAAATCTTTTTCATTTTCCAATTTTTTGGTATTTCCTTTTAAAGTTTAAATTTTTAAATTTTTTTTAATTGGCCGCCATTTTGAAACAAGGTGACGGATGAAGCTGGCCAACGAACTCAGTCAAGATATTTGTATGTACTATGTACACACCAAGGTACGTCCAAATCGGTTGATAAATACGCCTGTTATCAAGTGACAAAAATCAGGACGTTTCAAAATGTCAGCCACGTTAGAAATTCAAAATGCTATAACTCAGCCATTTTTTAAGATATAGACGAAACAAAAACTGCTCCCGAATCTTTTTATCAAGGTCAAACACATAAGAAAAAAATATTTTTTTCAATTTTCAGTTTCTTGGTACCACATTTCAAATTTAATTTTTTCTTAAAAATTTAAATGGCCGCCATTTTTAAACAAGATGGCGGATGAAGCTGGCCAACGAATTCGGTGGAGACATTGGTATGTACCATGTATAAACGAAGTTACATCCAAATCGGTTCATAAATACTCCTTTTATCGCGTGACAAAATTCAGGACGTTTCAAAATGTCAGCCTCGCTAGAAATTCAAAATGCTATAACTCAGCCATTTTTTAAGATATAGGCGAAATAAAAACTGCTCCGAAATCTTTGTATAAAGGTCAAATACATAAGAAAAAAATATTTTTCCATTTTCAATTTTTTGGTACCACATTTCAAATTTTAAATTTTTTTAAAAATTTTAAATGGCCGCCATTTTGAAACAAAACGGCGGATGAAGCTGGCCAACGAACTCGGTCGAGACATTGGTATGTAGTATGTACACACCGAATTACATCGAAATCGGTTCATAAATACGAGAGTTACAGTGTGACAAATGTCAGATATATATATATATATATATATATATATATAACCATTTATATATATATATATAACCATTTATATATATATATATATATATAAACTTTTGAACGGAGGGTGGTTTCGGGGTCTGGGGGTCATGATGGATGAAAATATACCAAAATTTTTTGAAATCGCTTTCCTCCGAACGGCTGCAATAGGTAGCTTTTTGTAATGAAAGCTACCTAAAATTATTACTGTTAATGCCTATTTAGTTTTCCTCCATGTAAATAATTCTCTTAAACCGCCAGAAATGTGTGTTATATAAGGGTCACCCAAATGATTGTGAGACTGTGGATAGTGCATCCACGTTTCAAGAGGCATGACGCTGCGCATGTAGCAAAAGAATGACGAAAGTAGTAGGTATCAGTGGAATGTGGTAGTTAGCTTTGAGTCAGCATAGAAGCAAAAAACTAGAACTGTTAGTATCATGGATGCTTCCAAATATTATCATCGCCAACTTCACCGTTTAACAGAAACTAAAAACAGCAATAAAGAATTGTCGATGTGGCATGCTGTCCAAAGGGGTCATTCTTCTGCATCATAACTATAACACCCACTCTTATGTGGCTACCGTGTGCAAACATTTGTTGCATGACCTCTCTGATTACCATGTGTTTGACTTTGGACCACTCAAGGAAGTTCTTTAGGGAAAGCGATTCGCAAACAATAGTAAGGTCAGAGCAGTCGTTGAAGAACAGTTCCGCACACAACCCTGGAGGTTTCTTCGCGTAAGGTATTCACAATCTCGCGCGACGCTGGGACGCGGATTTCAACCTTTACAGCAACTATGCAGCTAATTACAGCAACTATTTCATTTCGTATGTAAGAATCCTTACGATTAAACCATCTGTCAATACGACAGCAGTCTACCTTCCATCATTAGACCGACCCTTATATAAAGTATGTGGGGGGGGGGGAGGGGAGGCAATCGTAATAATAGATATGCTTTGTAGTCATGGTGCTAAAGAACGATTTTGATATTCAAATGAATCATCCGGTCTATATTCTTTTTTAATCTATAAAACCAGAAATTTTCTGTTAAACAAATTGTATTAAGCGCCACATGGCTCTTTTTTTTTTCTTCTTACATGAGCTTCTGGTATTCATTGATTAAAAAGAATACGTAAGTTGGTAGCTATGTTTCTGCGTAAGCACGAATGTTTCATTCGAATAACAAAATGACTTATTATACCCATCTGCTTATGTGAAGCGTGACAAATAAAAGAAATTGGAAACACTGATTTAATGTCATGTGAAATGTACTTTATTGATGGTATTATTTACAGCGGAAAAATTCTATAAATAATTCTGCCCTCTTTCTTATTTATTAAAAATTATGTTTGTTAAAAATTATTTTTTTATTTAAAAACATGTGTCGCCTATTTTCTTGAAGCTATCTTTTACAGGAAAAGATAATTAATTGGATGGTTACTCTACTGAAGTATAGTTCTAGAAATTTGGGGGAAATTGCTTATCAATATAATGGGATAATATTACTTTTAAAGAATATTCTTAGTAATAAAAACTAAGAATAAAAGTAATAAAAATATTCGATATATTCAATTATTCAAAGTCTAAAATCTCGAGAAATATTTTTCTTGTTGAATTAATTGAGTTAAAAACCCTATTAAAATAGTAGATAACAAGATTTTTACTTCGTTAGACCTTCGATTGTGGGTTACAACCCCGATTGAATAATACTTAGTCGATTGTATTTTATACTCTTGCACCAATAATAATAATAATAATAATAATAATAATAATAATAATAATAATAATAATAATAAAAGAGAAAAAAAGAGAGAGAGAGAATAAAGCTAATGATAACAATTCTCGTGTGCATATTTTCTTTCCTTTAATTAAATTATACTCACTGTTATGTAGCTTATACTATAGTTAGACATTTTTCCTTGTTATGGCTGCCTAAGTTTTAGAAATTACAGCTGCTCCTAGACAGGGCGTAAACTTTATGTCAACTGGGAAGCCCAGGAAATGCCTAATTACATCTGTTCAACTAATAATGAGAATGACTATAATCAGGGATGCAGTGGAGGGTATACGGTGTTATACACCATATACCTTCTAGATAACTAACTCCCTATACCCTCCGTAGGTATAGCACATATACTTTCTAATGCTGTATATCCTCTGCGTATAGTGTATAGATCCTCTGATGTTTTTACGACTACAGCACTGATAATAATAAAGATAATAACGATGACAATTAAGTTATAGTTAATTTTTTTAAACTTTTGATAGACTTTTTGTTTACCATGACTCTGTAATGTAATGGCAAGACCCTTATATTTCACATAATATAATGATGTCAGCATTAAATTAGTTTGTCATTTTATAAACATGGTTTTATTTGATGAAAATAGATGACTACTTTATATTGATCTCTACCATAAATTTTAAAAATTATAATTTTATTTTTTTGATTTTTTAATCATAATAATTTGTTAACATTTAAAAACAAACCTGAACCAGTATACAAAATCGCAATGTCTGCACATTAACTTTACTTGTATTATAACTCTTTATATGATTATATATGATTGTAATTTTTTGCAAAAAGTTTCATTATATATATATATACATATATTATATTTGGAGATGTTGCTTGAATAAAAACACCGAAAGAAAAAATCCGAATTATCTCATCTCGTAGTTGTACGCAACTAAATAACAAAAATTAAAGCACTTTAATCTAAGGGAAAGGAAATCTGCGGAGATTAGAATGTACATAAAAATCAAGGGGATAGATTACTTAGACAAGAGGGAACAGAATGACTAATAGGGTAAAGCTTTTAAACATATTTCGTCGAGAAACATTTATAAAAGATTAAGGTACAATAGATTTAGATTTTTTTTTCTTTGCATCTTTAACTAAAATTTACTACTTTTTCACATTTTCACTTAATTTTATTTGCACTACAAAACGATTTATGTATTTTTTTTTTTCAAAAGTAACAAATACACACACACACATATATATCTAATATATAAAAATAAAATTTGTCTGTATGTCTGTAATGCTATACAAATCCACAGTTTGGAAGCCAGAATTATGAAATGTTATGTACATGTGTATTAAAACAGGCCGAGGCAACTAAAATAATCAGGAATCGAAAGAATTTATAGTTAACTTTTAATGAATAAGAACCACCAATTTAACAGCAATTTCCCATCAAATTTAAACATTTTTCGTTATAGCAGCTGCCAAAAATTAAAATTCACAATAAAATCCTTTTTTTTTTCATGTTCAACTAGTAATCGCGCGAGTTCTTTAACCAATGTGAGGTATACATATTATGTACGCCACGCCGCAATACTAAAAAGCTGTAGCGGGTATTACGATAATTCTTTTACCTCACATGCAAATAATTAGAGATTATTTAATTGCGTTTAATTATTACAATTATTTTTTAAATAAACACAAACATTTTATCAGAATCATCAACTAAACTTTGTATTCTATTTATTCCCTTATTCCAAAGATATCGTTTTATCGTCTGCTACCATAGTAACATGATAAATTATATTTCTAAAAAAAAATGCGCAGTACAGTAGAGCGCCGATTATCCGAACAAGTCGGGACCGACCCTAGTTCGGATAAGCAAAAGTTCGGATAAATGGACAGACAATATAACGGATGTACCTGACTATTCTAAAATCTTCCCACTTTATCCACGCATTAGACTGACAGTACTAGTTAATGCTGGCATGTTTAAAAATTGATTTTTGTCTTTTTAATTTTTTTTTTTTTTTTTTTTTTTTTACTTTTTATTATCATTTTCTGAACACCAGAGATTATAATTTAAGCAAAAAAGCTTTCGATTGTTGCTTGCTTCAAAGAAGACATTCTTTTCCATGCTGCCATATCTCGAATTCTTCTTAAATACGTTAGTTGAATAGGATCAGCATTCTTCAGCCGTTCGAGCCATTTCATAGCTGCTTCCAAACATTCAAAGGCTTCGTTATGTGAGGGACCTTGATCACTTTCAGAGCATTCGTTTTCAATTTCTGTTTCGTCTTGAATATCATCCATGATCTCATCATCATTTGAAATCTGATATCCAGGTCTAATAGGGTGTTTAGATAATTAGAAGTTCGTTTTAAAAAAAATTTTGAGAGAAATAGCCTGTTCGGATAATTGGAAGTTCGGTTGAAAAATATTTTTTGAGAGAAATTGGCTGTTCGGATAATTGAAAGTTCGGTTAAATGGAAGTTCGGTTAATTGGAGTTTGGATAATCGGCGATCTACTGTAGTCGAAAAATATTTTATTAAATCGAATAGTTATTTTTAATTTTGATTTTAGAATTAAATTCATGAACTCCCATGCATAGAACGGGTTAAACAGCTAGTATACATATAAAGTGAAAAATAAATTTAGACCAAATTTAGTGATTACCAGCAATTCATTGTTTATGCTTTAATGTGACTATGGAATTAACTTGAATTATTCAAAAAAAGTATCAGTAAATAACTGCAAAAGATCACATTGCGAAAGTCTCACAGGGGTCTAGCGCGGGGGTCGTACTTGCCTTGAAATTTCAAGATTAGAAAATTCTTCGGTGCCAGTATTTTCTTATAGCAAATATTCTCTTAAATTAGGCGAAATTTCGTGCGTTATCCTAGATTTGTTTTTCTGTAAAAAATATACTGATATTTGTCCTGGAAATTCCCTGAAGCGTACGACCTCTGCTGTAGTGGTATATTTTACTTTTGATGTCAGAATTCCTTTTTCTATGCATACACAAAAGCACAAACGATGAATGAGGTATCGTACGAGAGGTTTTAGAACGGGATTTTAGCATAGCATACTCACATTTCTTTAAAATACATTGTTTCATTAAATTTTACAGTTAATTAAAAGTTTCTGAAAAAACGTATCAGCAAATAATCTCAAAGATTGCAGTGTCAATGCGTCGCATGGGTCCGTATACAGGGTGTCCACTCTCAGCGGTGCCCGATGGCTAATTCCTAAACCGTTAGCATAGACATATAGTTACAGTTACAAAAAGGTTTTAAATGAGGTAAATAAGTATTTAAAAAGCGATTTGGTTCAATAAAAGCATTTCTTAAAAGATTACGATATTTGAATTTTTCTACGGTTCCCGGGCTCTATAAATTATATTTAGTAAAAATGCTCTATTATACTAAAAAGTAAGACAAAAAAGTCCTATTCTTCTGCAATTAAAATTGACCAAGTAATAGTTGTTTAAAGTTGAAGCATCTTTTTTGCTGCGAAATAGGGGTCATTCACAAATTTACTAGAAATATAAATGATCGTCAGATATATAAAAAAAATAATAATAGTTGACAGTAAAATTAACATTACAATATAAATTTGAAATCTATTTTCATTCTGACATATTAAAGAAAAATATACAAATTGTACTAAAAAATAAGTAAAAAAATAACAGAATTTTTGTTAAATGAAATGATGAAAAGCAAAATCGCAATTATTTACAAAATGGTACATATTTTAAAATGCTATTAGATTATTTAAGCTAAAACTTAATTAATGAAAATTAATGGTATCTTAAAACTTGTTCTAATTGTCTCCCTTCTACTGCAATGCAGAAAGGTCCACGCGAAATAAATCCTTCTAACATTTTAATGCTTTGCGTATGATCCCTCGAAGCATACCCCAACTCATCTGTGTTCAGATTCAGAAAATTGCTTTATAAATCAGGCAGTTCAAAATTTGATAGCTCGGTCAATTTTAGTGTTAGATGAATTGAACTTTTTTTTGTTCTACTTGTTAGTGCATTAAGAAATTTTTACTAAATATCACTTATAAGACCAGGGGACCGTATAAAAATTTAAATTTCGTAGCGTTTTAAGAAAAGTTTTTATTAATCAAAACGGCTTTTAAAATAATTTTCTACCTCATTTAAAACATTTTTGTAATTTGAACTGTATATCTATGATTAATCGTTTAGAAATTAGCAATTGGACACCGTTGAAAGTGGGCACCCTGTGAATAATAATTTTGGTTGTGTTTGAATCTTTCCTTTATTTTACGGAAACATTTTAAAGTGCTTCAATGTAAAAGCAGCTAAAGTAGTTAAATTAGATTACACACTCTGCATACTATGAAATTTTACAGCATGACAAAAAAAAAAAGGTCGCAAGTTGTTCAAACATTTATTCACTGAATTAAATTCTTGACTTACAAACAAAAGAAGAACTATTTATATTATATTGTCAAATTGTAGGTTCGTGACATTTTATCACCAGTTATGAAAAAGGTCTCTAGGTTAATATTATGAAGATAAGATTGTCTCTAAGTTCAGGCGTACACAAACAGTCGAACGTATTGTCCAATAACGTGTACAAAAAGTTTTCAAAAGCTAGGAAATTGTCTAGAGGCCTATCGTATCTCCGACTAGAGATTTCTCATACATAGGACGGTGCGTTATACTTCTCGTACTTTATCACTGTTCAGTGGACACTCTTGTCGAGCTCCTGAGACTCTCTTCCCCATTTTTTTTTTTCGTACTTCTCACATCAACAGGATGCTAATCCGATGCATCCTTCTCTAGATCCCAGAGACGTTGCTCTCTCCACGGGGACTTTAAAAACTGCCTCTTCAGCTTCCCTCTTTTCCAACACTATTCAATTCCGGAGGTGTTTGTCTCGGCCACCCAAATTAGAGCCAAATTGTAGAAAACTGATGTCACTAATAATCGGACCCATTATTCCATCTCAAAAGGAGAAACATCAAATTGTACTGCATATTTCACCAAGGTGATGTTTTGACCACAGCGGTCATCTTTAACCGAAGCTTTTTTCCTCGCAGGGTGCAATGCTGGAACCCTTTGTTCAAGGCTCTTCTTAGCACAAGAAAAGAACATCGGTACTAATCGCTTAAAAAGTTACCGACGTAGTAAAATCATATATATTAAAACGCAAAAGTAAAACTTTAAGTAGACCCATTTTTGTACATTTGCGCATGCGCCAAAACTCTTTTTCGGATTTCTTCAATTTAGATTAAAGTAGAATGATTTCCTGGTGGTGGAGCGGTCTTAAGCACCAGTTTAACGTTCTGAATTTTTATAGAAGACGCAGGTTCAACGCCCGGCAAAATGACTTCTGTGAAATTTTTGGCGATAATATACTTCAATAATGACATATTTTATTATCAGGAGAAGTTATATGATTTTTATTTTATTATTAGCATTATTTGAATGCTTTGTAATTAAATAAAATTTAACGCAGAACAATATTTAATAAAATAATAATGATAACTTTATATTTAAAATATTTAAGCTAAAATATCTAAAATATTTTTCATGTAATTACCAATTAAATAAATTGAGTTGATTTACAATTTTTGTTATATTTTCTTACTATTATCAAGAATATATAGGTGTATGTGTATGTCAGAAAGAAAAGTTTGCCTTTCTTTTGCGTAAAAAAAAAAGGAAAGAAATAAAAATATTCGTATAAGAACTTTAAAAGAAATTACTTTGATATCCATGGACTAATACTTAAAAAATGTATAAAAATGTAAAATAAAATCAAGTAATAAAATATATATTACGCATTGTTAACTGCATCAAGTTTCAAATTTGGGCTTTTATTTATAGAATGAAACAAAAAAATGAAATTCGCGGCAGCTTTTAATGATCGTGTAGTTAAAAAAAAATAATAATAAATATTGTTACTTTTCCGAAAAAAAAAAATGAGACCGTAGTATGTAAAAATAAATGCTCTACCCAAAATTTTTACTTAAATTTCTGATAAAAAGCAAGCGAAATTGGTTGTAAATTATTAATGTAAAATACTTTAACTTAATGGAATAGGTTTGGCTGACAACATCATCTATCGTCTTAAAGAAATAGGAATCAATTATGCAATATAGAAATTTGTCACGATTTCAATAATTAATAAAAAACAACTAATTAAAAGTTCAAGAACTTTTCTTATGAAACATCCAACTTATTTGCTGTCAAATTTTGACGGGTACTATCTAGTATTCTAGTAATGTTCCTGGTACTGCTGTTCTCACGAGGCTGGATTTTTTTTCAAGGTTATTCCACGCACCTACAAATTTTCCATTTAAAAAGAAATCGATACAGCCTGTTCTAAAATTTACTTAAAGTTGCATATCGTGTGTTTTTGATTTTATATTTTTCTACTACAGCTTAGTTGCATTGAGCAACTGTGTATTTACATTTGTTCAGAATTTGAATTTTTTTTCAAACTTTATATTTCCAGTTCAACCCATCTTTTTATTCCATTTGATTTACCTTGCTTCATTTAGTTAAAATATAGAGGTTTATTACTCTATCCTAAAAAAAAATGTGCACGATGGTCCCGATTGATCATTGGTCGATATGGTCATGATTCAACATTAAAATAAAACGCATTTGGGTAATGAGTTAATTAGTAGATGATTGTTTTATAGATATATAACATAAAAAAATTATTAATAATTTATTAATTATTAGAAATGAAATAAATAATAAATATAATAATTGATTAATTATTTAACAATAAATTACCTAATATATAATTTTAAAGAACTTTGGAAAATCAAAACTTTTTTATTACATTCATTAGAACTAAAATTGTATCTTCCATAATTTTTTTTTACTGTGTATAATGTGTAATAACTTACATATAAACGCCAATATGTAAACTATATCATTTCATTGCCTTATTGTTTCATGAACTACGTTATAAAACATTTAACGACGGTCACAAACGTAAAATCTTTTTAAAAGCAAATGAGAAAATTTCTCTGAACTTACAATACTTCAAAATATAACTAACAAAAGTCAAATTATCGCTTTTTTCCATTAAATATTTTCTAATGCTAATCCTGGATAATTCAAAATCCAATTTTTAGCGTTTGATAAAGCGCAGAAAAGATAGAATTGCATCAGTATGTATAACATATTTTTAAATTATTATTATTTCTAGCAGTCACTATCCGACAGCATGCAAGAGGTTTTTGTACTGGGTAATTGGCTAATTGAACAGACTAGATATGGGATTTGATTTTAAAGTCGATATAAATAGTTCATTCTATATAGCGTATCAAATGTAATGTAACTTTTCATACTTGCAAAATGCAGTACAATATAATTTTTCACTTCGGATTGTCACAAAAAACTTTGTCATCACTTGCATGATAGTTACTTAATTAGTTTCTCAGGGAGCATATCATATACGCATAAACATTTTTTTTCAAAATTTTAAACAAAGATATACTTTTGAATAATTGTCTCCAAAGAAACACAACTAAAATTTTTAACAGCATTTTTCTACTTTTTTTAACTATAAAAGCGGTATAAAAAATGTTATCATTAAACATTTTTTAAAAATTGAAACTTGTAAATGACGTCAAAAAAATGACGGTAAAGAAATGTAATTGTCGTTTATAAAAGTACCAAAAAAAACTGAATAAAAACACTATCTTCAGAATTTTAATTAAAATAAATTTAATTGAAAAATAATATTTATCGTCTATTGAAAATATAATAAATATGAAAGGGAATATTTTTATATGCTAAAATTATGTTATTCTTTCAAAACAAGCTTTATTTATGTTACAATTATTAATAAAATAAAAAAGAACCACTTACTAGTCTGCTTGGGAAAATTAGCGTTCAATTTATTTTTGAAAATTTTGAAGAAATTTGCTAAATTTCGCAGACTGAAATGATGAATAAAACAAACCAATATTTTCCAAAAGTATATTCAGAGAAGAAATCGCTTGATGCACTAGAATATGCAATAACATTTGAATGTTTCTACGAGTTGAATCTTTGCATGAATCTGTTAGCGAGATAAAAATGCAAACAGATTCATGACGGTCGAAATGAAACTGAAAGAGATTTTTAAGAAATGAGATTTTTTTCTCTATTTTTGAGATTTTTGAAGATTACGTAGCATTTGAAACAGACTTCTGAGCTGAAATATTAGAAAATAGACTTGAATTTAAACTGCAAATATTTTTAAGGAATGGAATGAGATGAGATTACAGAAATTTCCATATGTGGTGTGTAAAACATAAATCAGATTTAAAAGTAGATAGAATTTGTGGCATGTTCATGTTATATTTTAAATGAAAAATTATTTTTGCTTCTGAATGCATTTCATTTGTAATTTTTTCGCCTGCCAAAGACTAATAAAAGGAAATTTTCACTTCGCATATTGAATTCTAAATCTGAATTGAACCGTATACTAAATTCTATAGCTGAAATTCAACCGTATATTAAATTATATAGCTGAACTTCTTTATACCAAATACACATTCATTTTTTCTGCCTTTTATATATTTATTTTAAAAAATCTCGAAAGGAGTCAGTTAATTTGCATGACCAAGAATGTATTAAAGCAGTTAAGTTATTTACATGTTATTTAAATTTTTGACACATAGGTGTAACATATTCCGTATTATCTTTAAGACCAATTAACGTTCTATAAAATATTTTTTTTCATTTGAGTAAATTATTTATAAATTAAAGAATCATAAGCAGCAAAGCACTTAATCATTTTAACTAAATGAGTTTCCGGTTTGTAAATTTGTAACTAAAAGCTTGTGGCGAACATTACATTTGAAAATATGCAACAGTTAAATTTTTATTAGAATAAAAATCCTATTACTAAATTAATCTATTTAGAATAAAATAAAATTATACCTCTGCTGCCATTAAAGATGGCTGTAAAAGAACAATTTTATTTATCAATTTATCTATTATTAACAAAATTTCCTTAATAAAACTAAAAGTAAGTAAAATAGAAACATTTTCTAAATTTAGAGTATTTTAGTCAGGAAACTGAAAACTGCCTAGTTTCTAACGGCTGTTTTTTTTTATCGAGATGAGATTTTTTTTTATGTTTATCTATACATGTTTATATCTACTTAAATGTTTATCTATACATTGTTTCAAATTATCAATTGAGAATGAATACCTATCCCTTTTCTTCATTAAGCAAATATAATGACTGAATAATTTTAGATAACACTGTTTCTATTATTAGATATACAGGGTGCAATATGTTATCTATCGCCGACCTTTAATTTCTCAACCGTTGTTGGCCGTAGACATATAGTTTCAATTACAAAAACGTCTCAAATGAGGTAAATATTTATGTTGTGGCATTATTTAAAGTAAAAAATCAATTTTATAAAAATTACGAAAACTAACTTTTTATACGGTCCCCCAGTCCATATGGTTATATTTAGTAAAAGTTTACACATATCATAACAGATATAACACAAAAAGTTTGACACCAGTACCACAAAAATGGACACAGTTATTAAATTTCAAAGTTTGAGATTTTTGCACATGATTTTGTCTTTCATTGAGAGATCAGTTAATAGATGATTTAAGGTAATTCGTGATCAAAATCAGAGTCCTTTTTACGGCAAAACACTTTTAACCGGTATCGTCAAATCGGGGTATCAACAAAGAGGGTTATTTCATCTAAAAGCTTGAGCTGACTTTTAGGGTCGTATGCAAAGCGAAGAATGAAATATTGAAATTAAACAGAAGAATAAATATCAATTTATTATAATATCAAAAACAGTCTACTATAAAAAATGAATACATCAAACGCTACTAGAGATACTGCTCAAAGTATTCTCCATTGGTGGCAATGCACAATTGAATGCATGACAGTACTGAGTCCTGGACACGTTAGAGCATAACAGGAGTGCAAACAGTGTGACAATAAAGGATGATGCGCTGCTTCAGATAAAGTAGAGAAGTTGTCTCAGTCACATAGACCTATGCCTTGATGTGACTCCAGAGGTAGAAGTCCATGGGAGTAAAATCCGGTGAACGCGGTGGCCACTCTACCGGAGCACCATATCCAAGGATCTGTTGGCCGAATTCGGTGGCCAGATACGCATGTGAACCATCATGTGATCATCATGTTGAAACCACACACGGTATGCTTGTCGGCGAGGCAGCTCTTCATACCAGTCACGTACCGGGTTTTGTAGCAGATACAGGTAACGATCACCCGTTAAGGTCCCATCATAGAAGATGGGTCCAACAATCTGGGTTCCCCATATACCGCACCATACGTGTCGTACTGCGCGGGAGATGTGGAGGTTTTCCAGAAACCATTAATGCTCATTGTGCTCGTTCACAATACCCGTGTAAAAAATGACTCATCTGTCCACAGAATGTCACAAAGGAACGACGGATTTTCCTCTAAGATTTTGAGCGTGAAATTACAATTATCAAATCGTCGTGTGTGGTCACCCAGCATCAATGCTTGCAGCAGTGTCGGATGGTATAGATGCGCATCATGTGCATGTAACAAATTCGAGACATGCTGACCACATGCCTCGATTATTTCCGCCGTGCTCAGTTGTGTAATTAAAAGGGCATATTACCAGCACCTCCTCCGGTGCACTCGAACATTACACCTTACTCGTCTACTTGTTCTGGGTCGTGGTGAAACAGAGCCGGTCTCTCTAAGATGGTGCAATGCATCAGTTATTCATACATTGGATGTAGATCCTTAGGGAAACGTTCTGAATAAACACTCGCAGACTCTCTGGCATTCCTCTGACATTCACTATAATTAAGTATCATTTCGGCATATTGCATGTATGCGTAGCTTGCCATCACGATCTCAGCGCTGACTAACATGTCCACTGATAGATGACTCGTGTTTTATCCCGAACGTGTGGCGCTACGGTATTATTGTAATTTATATAATCCCAATTTTCATGCTCGTTATAGCTCGGCTGGTCGTTTGCATTCTTCTGCCGTTTATCTAGTCCTGCGTGAGTATGTTTTATTTTCCGGTTGTCTATTCTACCTACTTTGACGTTTGAATATTGTTCGACCCATAAAAGTTAGCTCAAGTTTTTAGATAAAATAACCCTCTTTGGTGATTCCCAGATTTGGCGATACCGCCTAAAGGTGGTTTCGCCATAAAAAGGACATTGCACCCTAATTTTGATCTCGAATTACTTAAATTCCTCTTTTAACTGATCCCTCAATAAAAGACAAAATCATGTGCAAAAATGCAAAGATGCAAAAAGATGAGGGGTTGTATCCATATATCCATTGAGATTAGTGCCAATATAGCATACACAATATTGCACGTACTACTGTATTTGGATACAGCCCCTCATCTTTTTGCTTCCTTTGAGGAGTAACGGATTTTGAGCTTATTCTATAAACGATTATTATCAGACTTTTTAAACTACGTTTTTAATGCTTTCACAAAAGTTGCTCAATATATTTAGCTAACACATTATGCAAATTATATTTTGATTACGTTCGAGCATGCGAAGTGAATCATTATTCAGTAAACCAGCTCATTTTTCATACAATTTTCATTATTTTTTCATTCTTATTACAGGGTATTGTGTACAATGGTATTTGTCATATTTTCTGAAAAGTGTGGCGTAAACTCTGTAAATTATAAGCAAAAAGCTTGGCGAAATTTGGGACTGTTTTTATAAAAACCTTAATTTCTCTACGAGTATACATGCTATCCTCATAAAAATGAATCTCGAGTTTGAACACTTTTGCTGCATTTGTTTTTACAGGGTTTTTCAAAATATATTCGTTCTTTTTCAATTTTTTTATGGTTCCCTATGGGGTTTCGGGAAAAAATCTTCAAGGAAATATATGACTTATACTATACTGTTTACACACCTGCAGTTTCAGGTCAATTCCTCATGTATATTACTAGATATTTAACAAAACTTCTAAAATCGCAAGTGACCGGTCACCTTTGGCCATATAGTGTATATGTCATTAAAAGGGTATTTAAGAGAATTTGAAAGTCAAGAACAAGGATATAAAAAGTTTTGTGAAATTAGAATATTTTGCCACAAAAAAGTAACTAATAATCGAAAGACTTTTTTTTCACCACCGGGATGAGATAGTTTTTCCTATATACAGGGTATTTTAAAAAGTGTATTCATAATTTAAATTATTATAATGTAACTAGGTGGCTCAGCCCCCTGCTCGCTAACGCTCGCCAAGCCCCATAAATTGCTACGCAATTCATATTAGGATCGCTACGCGATCCCAGCTCGCTTCGCTAGCTCGCCACTATTTATGATGTCAACTCTAGCCAGAATGATTACTATCATAAAAACATTACAACGTATTAAATTTACAAATATTTTTAATGTGTAAAAAAGTAATGGAAAACTTAGTTGAAAATGTAAATAAAAACATACCTTGGAAACAGAATTAATTTAAAACCTTAGGGAAAACACAATAAAAAGTATTTTTAGTTGGACCGTTATGCGATCCGAGCAAGCAACATATGAAATTTACAAATATTTTAATTCATAAAAAAATAATTGAAAATTTTGTTGAAAATATAAATAAAAATGTATTTATCAAAAGTTTGGTGCTGATTGATCATCATTGAGAAAGCTAAGCGAACAGGAAATTGACGCCATTTAAATTTAAATGGCATGTCATATGGTGTCCTTCTCCTCTCATTTTGCCACCTATAGTATAGAAAATCACGGCTTAAATTAATTTAAAACTATAATAAGACGCTATAAAAGACGCTACTTATCTAATCTTCGGGCAAACCTTAGTTGTCAATGGTGATTATACTGAGCGAGCCTTTTTACCGACTCTGGCGTTGTAGGATTTCTATACTGGGATATACAGCGATGAGTTTGGCGCACAGAAAATCCTTTTTCGGATTTAATTTATATTATTTGTTCTCTGCTGAAGTATATTCTTGGATCGCCAGGCTGTTTATCGTTGTTTGGAGGAATAAACTTGTGCGAGTTGAATTTACCAATTATTTTTTTTTTCTCCTGTTCCACGTAGATTTTTTTATATTCTTGAAAGAATTCCGGTTGATGATAGCCAAAATACATTTAGAATAAAATTATTTAAAAAAAAAAACGAAAAATCCCCTTTAGGGACGCCGGCTGGGGAGGGGCCAGGAAGGGCCACCGCCTCTCTCTGGATTTTGAAAATTAATTTTAAACGAAACTTTCTTCATTTCTGATTGTTAAAAATGAAAGATAAAAAACTGCCTTGCCTTCCTCAACCCCTATCGTGGCAAAGAATTTTTAATTCTTTTTCTTTAATTTTCTTTTTACATTCACGTGTTTTTAATTTATCCAAAAGGGATCAGAGACCCTGTGGCGGGAATTTTTTTTTTTTTTTTTTTTTTTTTTTTTTTTTTTTTTTTTGAATTGTCAATTTTGTTAAATGCTGGTAGAAATCTATTTTTGAATAGTTAATATTTCTTAATTGTTGTATTATTTTATTGCTTCTGAGTATGTTTAAAAATTGTCTTAAATGGAGAATTCTGTCAATTTTTTTTTTTTTATTTAGCTTATTTCATACTTACATTCTGCAGTGGGCGAATGTAGACCATGGACCTCAGCCATCCAAAAAAAAAAAAAAAAAAAAAAAAAAAAAAAAAAAATTAAAAATGTGTAAATGCAAACGAGATATTAGAAAAGAACTTTCCCATTGGTTTAACATTAACTCACGTGTAAGGCTCCTGTCCCTACAGACGAAGACACTCGCGAACTAATGATAACCCTATGGGGAGTTTATTTTCTAATATCTCGTTTGCACCTCGGAATTTTTAAATTTTTTTTTGCATTGGATAGCTGCGGTCGATATCTACATCGCTCTTTTTACTTTTTCAATTTTGGTTGCAGATAATTTTTATTAAGTTACTTTCACTTTCGAAACCGGTTCCGAAAATGAAAGTGTTATTCTAAAAAAATATCTGCAAACAAAATCGAAAAAGTAAAATAAAGAGAGATGTAGAGATAAACCTCAGCTATCCAATGCAAAAAAAAAAAAAAAAAAAAAAAAAAAAAAATTAATTAATTAATTAATTAAAAATGACAAAACAAATTTTTAAAAGGAAGAAGTCCTTAATCAGAAATTTGTATTCGGGTATGGGTTGAGGAACGGTGAAACTTTGAAACGAAAAATGTATGTATTTTCATTTTGAAAAAACATTCTCGATATGTATATCTATAATTTCTTGTAACAATCAAAATAAGATGTTTTGTTGATAGTCGCGCCCCTCAATCTCCGCGCCTGAGACGACTGCCCCCCTTCGCTCCCCCCCCCCATTTCGTACGGGCCTGATTGATTTATGTTAAGTTAAATTATAATTTTACTTATCAAATCAAATTAACTTACATTTATGCACAGAACTGTAGCATGCATTATGAATAACTGGTGAATTTTTTCTTGTTTTTTGTGTCTAAAATACTGTTAAAATATTGAATTTATACTATTGTTTAAAAGACAAATTAATTTAACTGCTGGTCAATTCTTTCTAAGTAAAATAAGAATAGTTTAAACTTCTGTTTGCGGAAAGATAGAAAAAAAAAAGAAAGATTAGTTTTAATTTGCACAAAAAAGAAAATTCTTGTTATTTTACATATTCTTTCCAGGTGCTTCATATTTACTTGAGATGAAATTGTCTAATCCACTAAAATTTTCTATCCAACGCGATTGTCCAGTAAATTAAAGAAATAAAAATACATTCTTAGATAACAATTGCTTGTAATTAATTTACCGGAAACTAAGAAAAACTGTTCGATTTCAATCCCTTCAAATATTATGCCTGCAAGTATCCTATTTTTACGTTTAAAATCAAGCCCTAAAATAGAAAATTTTCGGTTTTTGGGCGGGGGAAAATAGTTTTATGATAACAGTCTTAAAATAAAGAGCTTCTTTTATTCATTTTAATTTGCAAAAAAAAATTTTCTTTGTTATTTTAAATGTCTCTGCCATATATTGGGTATGTACTTGGGGTGAAATTTTCCGAAAAATTCGAATCCACTGAAAATTTTTCTCTATATTTAATAGTTTAAAAAAAGAAACTTTTGATTGGACATCAAAAATCTACTATCTCTAATAATAAGAGGAGGCTTTATCTATTGACCATCACCCAGCAGATCTCTGTTGGGGGTCTAAAGTTACTAGCCATTTGCTTGCACCGCGCCAAATTCTCGCCAGAATCCTTCCTTGCGAATAAATACATTTCCTTGATTATTATTAGATATTTAACATAAAAATGAATATATGTTACGCTCAATCGATTTTGATTAATGAGTCAATCATTTTTCATATAAAAATGTGGAAAAAAAGAGATTTAATATGCCATTTCTTTCAGATTCTGTACAGAACTATTTATTGTCGCGGACTTACACTCCTCTCTAGTATAATCTCCATTGACAACTAAGGTTTGCCCCAAGATTAGCTATCGAACTGTAAACAAAACATTTACGCCTGTGTCTAAATACAGCCTTGGATCAAAAAGCTGATTCGCTGAATTCCTCACGTCACCGTACGACGGACCAATAGCAATTATCATTCATGTATTGCTCAAACGGTTTGCGTTAAAAGAGAGATCCTGTCTGCATTTTGATTTCCTGAGTGGGTTGGGACATGTGACAGTAACTTAACCACTTAGAATCGTCGCTTTGGCTGTTGCCAAATATCAAGCTACAAATACAGCCCTTTTTTAGCGCTACGTAAGAGAAATATACATATAGATTTTTTTTTATTGACACACACCTCATTTCGAATTCTGAAACTGAATTACAATAATGAACGTTTTAGGTTTAAGCACGTAATGGATAAGAAAAATAACCGTTCATTATGAACATAATGAACGGTTAAGGTTTCTATGAGCCTTTCTTCTATTGTGGGGTTTGTTAATGATCGCAGTCTTCCCAAACGTTGCTTGTGCGCATTTTGCACCATCCTTTTTGCCTCAAACTTATCTCTAGTTCTAGAGATTGTAACTCTTCATAGAGGAATCTGCTGATACTTTTTCCAAACACTGCCTGCATTTTAGATACGTTTTCGAACTTCTAGTTACAATTTAGAATAGACTTAGAATAAATTCGTTTTGTTAGTAATTATTTCAATTAAGATTCAAGTTAGTTAAATCTGAAAGCAAAAGAACATGTCAGTAATTAGGGAATAAATTGCGCACATATTTTTTTTAACAACTAGTTTTTTTTATTTACTTAGTATAAAATAAAACTATTCCCACTTTGTTCTTAAATACTATGTTGAATTAATAGTTTTATTTAACTATTTATCTATTATTTATGTATTACAAATAAAAAATATTTAAAAAAACTAGAATTTCTAGAGGGTTTTTTTTTTTTGCAAAATTAGAATATTTTATCCATGAAATCAAAAACATTTGGGATAAGGCTTTTTCAACCGTCGAAATTAGAATTTCTTTATATCATATCTTTTAATGACTTAATTTTATCCATGCATTGTTTTAAATTATCTATTTATAAAAAAACAAATAAATTCTTCCCATTTTATCACTGAATAACTGACAGATTAAACCAATATTTAAGAATATGTCTTGTAGGATTAGAATATTTTATTCACGAAATCGAAAACATTTGGGCTTTTGTGGCTCGTCTTGATCCCTCCAGATTAGAATGTCTTTTTATCGTATTTTTTAAAACTCTGTATAACTTTTTGAATTTTAAAGTATTCTTGAACCATGCTGTTAAATTTTCATCCACACATAGTTTTAAATTAGTTATTTAGATTAAAAGAAATACTTCCAATATTGTTATCGAACAAGTATAATGAACTATCAGTTTCACTTCACCTTTTTTTAAAACAATTAAATATGCATCATTAAAAAAATATAATATATATTTATTTATGCTGTCAACATCCTTTTTCCTCAACTAAAATGTAGCGTACAACTATGAATGAGGTATCAGTGAATAGGATTTTTTCCAGCAGACTTTGCATACGGGATTTTCATTATACAGGGCTATTTCAAATGATGGACCAAAATTTTTTAAAAAATCATATTTTCGAAACTACTGCGCATATTACAATAAGTGATACATTAATTTAAAGAGAAATATTTAAAGAGAAATATAAAGTTTTTTTTCAGTTACAAATGTTCGGTGTGTATTCCTCTTGTTACATGGCATACGTCCAATCTGTAATCCAGTTCGTCCCAAACATTTTGTAGCATCACTCTGCCAATGGTTCTGAATTCTGCACAAATGTATTCTTTAAGTTCTGACAGTGTCAAAGACATTGTTTATGTACCACCCATGCCGAAAACAAAGTGTTCAGAACTTAAAGAACGCATTTGTGAAGCTTTTAGAACAATTGACAGAGTGATGCTACAAAATGTTTAGAACGAACGCGATTACAGATTGGACGTATGCCGTGTAACAAAAGGGTCACACATCGAACATTTGTAACTGAAAAAATTTGGTATATTTCTCTTCTAATTAAAGTATCACTTATTGTAATATGTGCAGTAGTTTCGAAAATATGATTTTTTAAAATCTGGTCCATCATTTGTAACAGTCCTGAACTTTTAGGTTAAGCGTCATCATACTTATTATTTCTGATGTCAACATATCCTTTTCTATGCACATACAAAACGCACAACGATGAATAGGATGTTACACGAAAGGTTTTTGAACAGCATTTGTACATAGAGCACTAGTATTTCGTTAAACTAGTCATTTGATTAAAAAAATCGGAGTTAATTACCAATAATTAAAAAATGTATCAAAAAATAAACTGAAAGACTAGCTATTTAACCGGTTCTATGCACAGTAGTTCATGAATTTAATTCTAAAACTATTCTTAGAAAAATATTTTTCTACTAATGTGTATTTTTTTAATGAAACTTAATTTATCATGTTGCTGTGGCAACAGACGATAAACGATATCTTTGGAATAAGGGAATAAATAGAATAAAAAGTTTTGTTGATGTTTGTGATAAAATGTTTTCTCTACTTTTTAAAAAAGCTAATAATTAAGCGCAATTAAATAATCTCTATATTGCAGTAAACATTTAGAACTGTATTATTTTTAATTGCTAAAAAGGTGTAAAATTAAAACTTTAAAAACAGCAAAATAGTTTTATTTGACTGTGGATATGTTTCAACTCACCCAGAGTCATTTTCAAAACAAATAGATAATGACATTCTGAAATTGCACGGTCGATTGGCCACAGGGAAACTCGGCAAAATTCATCCATCTACCATACATAAAAAAAAAAAATCAATTTAACAAATTACAATGACCATTTGGAAAATGATTTTTTCAAAGACAAATTTAAGACATAAAAAATCGCACGGAGTTGATCATACATACGTACGCCATGAATTAAACATTAATAGTGTTATTACACGTAAAAATTGCAAGCAACGAAAATAGCCTGCGACTCGTCAGATTTCCTGAAACTTAAGTATTATCCACCTGAAACTTACGTATTATCCAAGCATTTCATTGGCTGTTCGGGAAAAGGCGTTTCCATCGTCCAAGAAATCTGACGACCAATTTTAAATGAAATTTCATTCTTAAACTTCTAAACATCCCACAATATTACTTTTTACACCGTCGTATAGAAAAAAAAATGTACTTTTAAATGCAATTTGTTTGAAAGCTATATCTCAATTTGTTTCATAATTTTTATTTGTTTCATAAATACTCCCCATCTCATCTTTGAACAACTATAATGAATTATCAGTTTTAATTCACTTTTTTCTGTTATTTCATTATCATTAAAAAAATCATTAAAGCCATAGAAAGCGGAGAATAAAAGTAAAAAACTTTGTAAAACTGTAATATTTTACGCATCAAAAAACAACTGATAACCGAAAGACTGTAACTTTTTTGCTCCGTCAATATGACAAGTATTTTTATCATTAACAAACCTTTATAACATTTTTATAACTTTAAATGTCTTTGAATTGTCTTGTTATATTTTCATCTATATATATATTTTAAATTCAACTTAATTTAACTTTTTGGCTGTTACTAGATAAATCGTTCTGTTTTAACTATATAACTTATCATTTATATGCTTACGAAAAAAAAGTATTTAAGAGAAATGAAAAGTCGGGAATGAAAAGAAGTTTTGTAAAATTAGAATATTTTACTCACGAATTCGAAAGCATTTGGGCTTTTAACGGCTCTTTTCCGGCCATTGAGATGAGAATACTTTTTATCTTTTTTTTTTCGACATCAAACGAATGAAAACTTCGTGTGATAAAACTTTACGAGATTTTGATTTGTCCCAACTTTCAAAAAAAAAAAAAAAAAAAAAAGAAGAAAAATTCAAAATAGTTCGCAGAAATATCTTAAAATTTAATGGAAAAAGTTTTTCTCTTTTTTATATATGAATTTTTTTCTACTTCTTTTTCTTTTTAATTTGCGGAACTTTCTGCATGTTCTGTAATATTTGTGAAGATTATTTTGAATAATATTAAACTGTAATGAAAAAAAGAATGATTTCTTAATACTGAAGAATAAATTGGATATTTCTCATTATATATTTTGAATTGCAACATGCTCACAAATATATTTATTGTACATATGTAAAATAAAGAATTGGATTTTTAGTGGCGATTCATGGTTGCCAATCTTTTGTTTGTTTGTTTAGCGTATGGTAACAAATAAACGTATTTTATATCAAGTATTTAATTTATAAATAAAATCAAACAAGTACCATATGTAGAAACCCGATTTGTTTATTATATAAATTTTTTTGGTCAAAGGCATTGAAAAATATACACAAGGTTCTTAACTATGTGGTAAATGTTTATGAATAGTTAAAATGTATCTAAATTATTTTAAATCATGTTAAAACATTATTTTAATCCAAAGAGTGTTTAATGTGTCTATGTATCTTCATCGTTTGAATAAATTGACTCGTGGATTTGCAATTAAACTGGTTCAAAGAATCATTGTTTGAGAAATATCGTGCAAAATATGAGTACGTTAAATCTGCCGTATCAGACGTCCTGTATCAAATATGTCATTTAGTTTGTTTTATGCTACGACTTCGAGGTTTACCACTTTGTAGAGGCAATAACAGTTTGCGAAGGATTTGTGGACCTGTCATGTTTCTGTTTTTGCGCATCTTCTGCTCCAATAACTTTCGATCCAGTGTCATTTGTTTTACGAACTTACAGACTGGATTTAGCTGATAATTGCAGCTACAAAATTAGAAAAACAATAACGGTTGAATTTCAGAAAATAAGTATCAAACAAAGAAAAAAAATGTTCTTTTTAAAATAGCAAGTGATGGATATTTTTTTTTATTATTATCATAAAAATTAAAGGGCAATTGAAAATGTAATAAAATGTATCACATTAAGCATGAAAAATTAAGCTTAAATGGATTTTTTTTCTCACTCAACATGGAATCAAAAATCATCCAGAAAATCCCTTTTTTATAATATGCCTAAAATTAAATTTAAAATATTTACTTAAAACGAATGTTATAATAATAATATTTAATTCAAATGGAAATATTTTATTTAAGCAAATTTTTACTACAATGGTAGATACATTTTTAATTCCTACAAGATTATATCATTTCAAATTGGGGAAATCGATATTAATAGATCTCTAGTATGCATTATTTTTGTATATCATGGAAATTATTGTTGTTTATGAATGTTATGTTTTCATGTAAAATCAAAACAAATAAACCCTCTTTAAATTTGAATTATTTTTTTAATTAAACTATAAGATCCAATCGTTATATTTTGCAACACATGCACAAGATTTCAAATAGATAGGACTTTCTGTAGGAATAATAGCAATAAAATGTTTTACTTCTGGCCATGCAACAAAACTGCACTCTCTAAAATGAAATAAAAGCCTGAATGAACAAATAAAATAGAAGAAATGGTCTGAGCTTGGGAATCCAAAAGCCACAGACACTGATTAATCTTTCAAAAGAGCGGCATTTCTGAGAGTATTACTACTTCATTCAACTTCAAATGTCTATTTGAGATGACTGTATACAGTAGAGTTTCGTATCTGCGTTTGATGTGGAATGAAATGTCTTTGAATCTCACAAATTGCGTATTATTTCAAACAGTATCATTAATATAACAACATATTTTTATGTTCAAAAGTCTACAAGAAATAAAACATATAACGTTTAAATGACTAATTATTTCGTTTCAATCACTTATATCGTTAATATTTGTTTTCATGTAGTCTCAATAACTTACCAAAATTTTATTATAATATCAAAATGAAGAATATTTAACCTCTTCGGGGGCGATTTTTTTATGGTGAGAAAAAAGTGATTTATTTATTTATTTTTTACGAATTCATTTTATATTAATAGGAATTCAAAAAGCAAAATAAATAAATAAATAAATGCAATTTAACAAATTACAACGATCATTTGGAAAATATTTTTTTCAAAGACTAAAATTTAAGACATAAAAAATCTCACGGAGTTGATCATACATTACGTACGCCATGGATTACATTTTTCGATACTGTAAATTTTTAAACTTCTACGGAGCTGGTCATTCAATACGTACGCCATGGATTAAACGTTAATATTCCTGGACCCATTTTAAATGAAATTTCATTCTTAAACTTCTAAACATCCCACAATATTACTTTTTACACCGTCGTATAGAGAAAAAATGTATTTTTAAATACAATTAATTTGAAAGCTGTATCTCAATCTGTTTCTGAGTTATTAATATTTTTTTTGTAGTTTTTATTACTTTTTTGTCATAGTGGCAACAGAAGTATCCATCTCTGTTGAAAGTAAAGGGAAAATACAGATTACTGTGTAGACCAATCGAAAAACGAATAAAATACGGATTCAACTAATAAAACGCTTCGGATATGTTTTTGATTTCCTACCCTGAAAGAGAACAATAACCATTTTTCCAAATGGTTTTTTTAAAAAAAAGGGAAAAACAATAAAAATTCACCACAAATAATGTCCCCATTTATGACCGCTGAGCATTAATGGTAATTTATGAGTGCAATGATTTCATACGTCTGGGCATACCGGTTCTTCACATTTCTCACAAATGTAATACAATCGTCTTAAGCAATTTTTGTCGTTGACATCTTGGAGAATTTTTCAGTTCCTTTTTTTTAAATAAATTACGATTGCATTTAAGAAAAAAACACCACCTCGAACAATAACTGTACACATGTGTGCACGTTTCTTAATTTCTTTAAAATAAAAAACTAACAGTAACTTTCTTTCTTACATTTCTACAAATTATTAAAACTTAATATATTTAATATACCTGACATTATTTTTATCAAATATTAACGATTTGTTCAAATAATCCAACAACATTGACTGCCGAAGAATTACTTCACGCTTTTTCTATATCTCTAACTGAAATCGGAAATATCATTATCAGTGCAGCCAAACCATAAAATTTTTACTTCTCTTGATGAAGGATTCTGTAGTGAATAAATTATTATAAAATTTTTGTTCTTTTTGTTATTGACAGTAGTTATAACTATAGATAACTAAACGACCACATGTGTGGCCAAGGGCGTGAAGAGGTTAAGAAGATTCTATACCTCAAATGTCAGGATCATAGTTTTCACATCTATTATACAAGAATGAGTCGGAAAGTTGCTTTCAGTTGGCAAGCACTTTCTTTTTATTGTATAAATGGAATTTGTTGAGAGCATTGGAAAAAATTCAGACTTTAGTCTATATGAAATCTATACATGTAGCTACAGTTATTAACCTGTATTAATTTACGAAAGATGTAGCGTTAATAGGATATTCTCGTTGAAGCTGAGACTTCGGTTCTGAAAGTGGAAAGATATATTTCTAATGAAATTCGATGCCAGTCGCAGCAATCCAACTGAGGCAGCATTTTTGATTGGGAAATAATCCCACGTTGCTTGCTAATTGCTGCAGTACTATTGAAGTAGACCTGTAAGAAGTGGTCATTAATTACAACAACGTTGGATTATGTTGGCTCCATCATTTTCCCTCAGTTTTGGAAAAAACTTTTGTGCAGATTAATTGCCACTTTCTCAGTGTGCAAACCGAAACAAGCTTGGGTTGTAACTGACTCAAAAGTTGTGTTAAAAACCGGTATTTTACCAGTCATTTCATCATTTTTTAGCTAGATTTCATTGTATTTGCCATTTCGGGAAAGAAAGTTGAAAAATACCTATTTCTGTCTGGGTTATCGGTTAATAACACTGAAAAAAAATGACACTTTCAAATTTGAGTCTGTTTGACTCAAAATTGACTGACTATGTTTTCATTTTGTAATGAAACTTTTTGTTTCAAATATGACGACCCAATGCTTTCAATTCTGAAATACAAGAAATTCGCAGTTTCAAACAAAATTACTTTTCATTCGAAAAACGTAGTTACGTAATCACCAGGGTAGTTGAATATATTCATATTATATCATTTGTTATGATTTCGAACGAAACGCTCCTTTCAATAATAATTTATAACATGAAATGTGACGAACTACATTTTTATCGTGTTCGCGGAAGAACACTTAAAAGCCGTCGTAATATAATCGCGAAAGCGTAAATTTTATTCTTCAACCATGGATGAATTCGTAAAGGAAAGACTTCGCAGGTGGGATTTGACAATCATCAACAATATATAAATACAAACATAATGTATAATCGTAAATAAACATCCCGAATAAAGCGTTATGTGCTCATATTTGAGTATGTCCATGTTTTCAGAAATGAGTATGTACACGTTTCAAACTTGAGTAATTTTGTTTCGAAGCCATTTTGACTGCGCGACATACTCAGATTTGTGTATTTTTTACTCAGTTTTGAAAATGTCGTTTTTAGAGTGAAATCAAACGTTGAAACAACGTTTTTTTAATTGTGGGTAAAACGTTACTCCTATTGTAATGCGTATGTCTATCATGGTTGATGTTGAGGAAACTCATCCAGAAAATCGGCCCAAATAAAGGGTTGGTTAAAAAATTGCTCGAAAAGTAATGTGATAGCAACAAGAACTAAATTTTCAAACAGCTTAAGCAGGGCGATTTCGTATTTGTTCCATAATTCAGATAAAAACGATTAAACCTTAATTTTATATTTTGCGGATAACGAGTATTTTTACCTAATGAGCTTGGTGATGTCAAATTACTGCTGTAGGAGCTAATCGCATTTAAAAATAAACTCTTGTATCTCAAGAAGTGCAATTTATCGACTTAGAACAACTCCAGTGGTAAGAGAAAATTTTAAAAGAACAACTCAGCAGTACACTGTAAAAAACTGTAATTCTACAGATGTGAAGTTATAGAAATCCATATGATTACTACAATTTTATAGGTACACTGTACTAAAAAAGATCTAAATCTAGCAAACTAGTTTTTGTAAAGCTATAGAAATCAGTAGCTTTATAAATGAATCTACTAAAATTACAGTAATCTTACTAAAATTTTATATGTAACCCGGATTGCAGTTACATAAAAAGTTCTAGGCATCCCAGTTTCATAAAAAATTCTTAGTAACCTTACAGATATTTTGATTTGCGGTGCAAAAGTGTATCTATTACATGAATTTTTGTTGTTGCCATTACATAAAATGTTCTTAGGAATCCCATTTTTCGAAAAAAAATTTAGCAAATTTACAGATTTTTTACAGTGTATTAAGCTGATTACGCTAACTTGGAATAGTTAGTACACTGTAAAAAAAATCTGTAAAGTTACTAAAGTTTTTCTAGGAAACTGGGATTCCTAGAACTTTTTATGTAACGGCAACAAGAAACATTCCTGTAACAGACGCTGTTACAGGAATTTTTGTTGTTGCGGTTACATAAAAAAATCTAGGAATCCCAGTTTTCTAGAAAAACTTTAGTGACTTCACAGATTTTTTTTTACAGTGTAAGATAAGATTGATGTACGGATTCTATTTCAGTTAATAGAGAAAAATTTTTGCTTCCGATTCTCTATTGAATTGATAATTTTTAATCGTAAATGGATATAGGCAATCAAAAATGTTTTGCGTTCAATAATGTTAAGCGTAAGAGTTCGCGGTCTAAGCCCGCTGATGCCCTTTCAACTAGTGCACAAATCCAAAGAAGGTTTCTTTATGCAGTTGATAAGACTGGAAGAGATTCCTGTATTGCGAACTGTTAAATGAAAATTAAACTATTAATTTAGAAAAATATTATTCATAACTGAAACCTCTTGAATGAGCCAATACAGGGTGTGTCCCAAAAGTAAGTTGAATAACTCCAGGAAAAAAGATTTATTGCAGATAAAGGTACAAACAACTAAAATTCTTCAAAGTAGCTTCCTTCCGCGTCGGAACACCGGATCCAGCATTTTTCCCATGTGCTGAACGCACCCTGGAAGGCGTCGACGAGGACCTCTTTCAAGCACCTCGTCGCCGCTTTTTTGATGGCTTCCAAAGTCCCGAAATAGTGGCCTTTGAGTTCCATCTTGATCCTCAGGAACCAGAAGCAGTCCGATGGTACCAAGATAAGGCTGTATGGCGGCTGAGGCAGTATTGCTACATCACGCTTCTCTAAGTACTCCATGACAATGAAGGCGGTGTGCGACGGCACCTTGGGGACCAACTTCACGATGTTCAGGGATATTATACTCATCCGCTGTTGAATCTAACTGTCAGGAGTCGATCAGAGTTCAATATGTTCCCCACTTTCTGCACATTTTGGTCGGAATGTGGCGTTGATGGGCGTCCAGAGCGGTCTTCGTGCTCTCTGTACTCTCGGAACATCTTGTGTCAGCAGTAAACCATATTTTACGACATGGTATTATCGCCGTGCAACACAAAATTTTATCGCGTGATGCTGGTTCTTGAAACGCAGCGTCTTGAAATTCCGACAAGTCACTAAAACAAGGGTTCGAATTGAACCACCAATTGGAAGAAGTGAATAAATCCAAAAAATAAGAATGGAGATAATTAAAAAATCTTCATAACTTTTTACTTTCAACTTATAGGCTCATCTGATATCAATAATAATGAAGAAAATATAAATTCTGATTTATTTACTAATAGAGCTGGCTGAAATGTATAATATTCATTTAAGTATTGCGCGGCAGCGCAATACTTATTTATTTCCAGTGTCACTTCTCAATGTTAATTTAACATGGAAAAGCCTATGGAGATCATAACTTTCTCATTTTTTCTTCCCACCTTTTTGTCCCTGATGCCACTCATTTTTTATTCTTTACTAATTATAATGATATTATAAATTTAAAGTGTAAAAACGTTTGCCTGACGTCAGGTTCAAAATGAATGGTAAAATGCCTTTGCATATGGGTGAATTATAACCCAGAGAGAAACATGGGCCAATTGTTTTTGCATTATTCAAATATTTTTTTTAATAATTCCAATTTTCGCTTTTTTCATTGAAAATCAACGGACATTTTTCATAGAAAATGTAACATTTTTACTTCATTGTTGCAAAAATTTCAAAAGCCGTAATAATAATTTATTTCTTTTTAGTTGAAATATTTTCACGTGAAATATTAAATTGAGCTAGTTTTTTTTTTTTTTTTTCAAAAATTAAAAAGGTGAATATGGCGTCATTTTGGAAATAAAAAGGATATTTTCAGAATAAGTTTTTAATTTGGTCAAGTTTATATTTTAGTAAAAAGCTTCTAATGGATAGTTATTTTTACGCAGGTAGAGAACTTAGTTGGGAATTACATAACTTAAATTTTAAAATGTGTTTTTTTTTTCGAGATGAGAACTATTTATACGCCGAGTTAAACTTAGGTAATAATTTTCTGATGTGTTTACATCACCTCTTAGGAGAGAGTAAGGTTTAAAAATTTAAGTAAAAGTTTTATTTTTTATTTTTTACTGTATCACAGCTATAATATTATTAAATATTAGCAGTAATGATTCAACACAATTTACATTTACATTCATAGCGTTTCTGAGTGGGAAATAGGGTATCTAAATTTAAGTGAAGTTAATTTTTTATGTTTTGATTATAGATTTTTTACGCTCAGGTTGGAAATTTTTGTCCAAACTACCGCAACCTGCATTACTACAGTGGTGAAACATTTTGAATTACACATTGGTAAACTGCATCCCACATTGTGATGAAATACCGCATACATCAAAGCCTGATGATGATACTCTCTATTAATTTTGAAATGCGTTCGTCTGAGTACTGTAATAACTAAAAAACTTGACATATTAAACGAAAACATAATTTGAAGAACAAATTAAAAACACAAAATTTATTTCCTACATTGTTTAAGCCCGAGAAGGGACAGATATTAAGTTATTTCATTCAATTAGTTCTACATTTAATGTTAAATTTTTGTAACAAATTAGTTAAGCTAATTGAAGATAAAAAAAATAAAAATAAAACTCATAAAATATGATACTTAAAACACCCTAAAAAATTAGATTCCGTTCAAATGAAATCGAAATAAATCTTAGACTTTTTTTTTAAGTTTTGTATTTTGCATGCATCTTATCGTTTTACGCACAATTGTCATAAACATAACACAAAATCTGCAATACAAATATTTTCAATTAAAAATGGAAGAAGTCTAAGATTTATTTCGATTTGATTTGAACGGAATCTAATTTTTTAGGGTGTTTTAAGTATCATATTGTATGAATTTTATTTTTATTTTTTAATCTTCAGTTGGCTTAACTAATTTCCCTTCTAGGGCTCCCCGTTTAGCTTCACCCTCATGGTAATTGTAAAAATCAGCTGAGTTCGTCTTTCAGTCGTGAACACAAAACACATACAGCCATAGTTTTGTTAAATAAAACATCTCTTGAACGGGATCTATAGGAATGGGTAGATTTTGCATGTAATCAAATACAATGGCTCCTACATTTTCTCTTTCCTGGCACAAGCCAAAATTTCTTTCTGTTTATTATGAAACTTTTAGCACGTTTAAAGATGTATAATTTTTTCCGCAACCGCCAGTCTCTTCGCATTCCCATTGAGAGATGGACTTTTTATTTTTGCATCGAGTTTTTCGCAAGTCAAGCAAACGTCTACTGGTGGCCGACCGAATCTGTAGCCATGATCTGTAGATATTACCAAAGTTACCGACAAATTGTAACGCAGTATGAAATAAATATCAAGGCGAATTGTGACGTCAGCTATAGTTCAACAGGATAGCTTTCGTTAGTGCCATTGTTGAATTGTAGCTGACGCCCCAATTCTTCTTGATTTTTATTTCATACTGCCCTACAATTGGCTGGTAACTTTGCTAAGGTCTGCTGAACGCGCTCTAAAATAGCGGCTATTAGATCGTTAGTATGGCGTCCCCCATCAATAGCGATGCGTTTTTGTTTATCAAAAATAAAAACAGGCAAAAAGAAACACTATTTCTGTACTCGTACAGTTGATACTTGAAAGAAAGGAATAAAGAAAGGATTTGTTTCCTTCTTCCAACTAACTATTTTTAAGGCCCCACGAATCTATACGAAGCGAATGGTTTTGTTCTTTTCTTCGAACACACAATTAAACCCTGCGTCTAAAGAATGTAAAAGTGTAAAAAAATGAATTTGTCAAAAAGTGGCGTTTATTCCCTTCTCCCAATTGGTGGTTCAATTAGCAGCGATGCGCACTTTGGAACAGCCTGTTGGCAACTGGCGCGAATATCGTTGGCTTCCCCCCCCCCCACACACACACCACCACCACCAACTTTCCTCTCACTGCGCGTGCATTGCTAGTGACTTGCTTCGGCAGCGTGGGGTCATTCTTCTTAGTTATGAGACGGAACCTGTATATATGACATTACGTTCCATCTAAACAATACTAGACCACTTGTGTCTTTAGCCTCTTGACATATAACTTTACAATTTGGCTACAATGTTTCGATGGTACACCGTACTCTCTCGACCGAAGTGCCCTCTTATAGATAATATCTCAAAATAGCTTAGATGACAAAATTTTAGGTAGATTTCGTATGAAATACTACCTATTGGGATCGTTCCTATGTTGGAATTTCTGAAAATTTTTGCAGATCTACACCGATCATGACCCCTAGAACCCAAAACCACCCTCAGTAAAAAACTTTATATATATATATATATATATATATATATATATATATATATATATAACCATTAATTAAACATAACCTACCAATATATATATATATATATATATCACTTTCTTCTGGACACGATAACTTTCGCAATTCTGCACCAATCTCTTCCAAACTGATACATAAAATCAATGGGCATAAAATCTCGGTCAAGTTCGTTAATGGGCAAAATCGGACCAAGGGGATGGAAATAGGGAGGGGTTTTGTGAAAACAGAAAACCCCCAATAACTTCTTAATTTTTGTACATATCAAATCAGTTTAAATTTTTAATTACTTCTAAAAATAGGGTCAAAGATTTATGCATCACAGATTTTTGATAAAGTATAAAATGGGCTCAAAGGGCGCAAAAAATAGGGTTTTTGGGAGAACAAAATTCATAACTTCGTCAATTCTCAAGATATCAAATCCAATTAATTTTATTATAAATCTCCTTAACATTATCTACAACTTTTATATTCACAAGTTTTTGATAGGAACAATTCGTACCGCAAAAAAAATTAAAAACGAAAACAAAAAGGGGGTTTGAAGAAGAAAAAATCCATAACTCCGTCAATTCAAAAGATATAATATCCCCATGAATTTATCATATATCTTCTTAATATTGTCTACAACATCTATATAGACAAGTTTTGGATCGGACCAATTCTTGCAGCAAAAACAAATTAAAAATACATAGAGGTTGAAGAAAAAATTCATCTTAGTAAGTGTGTATTCAAATCCTAACTGCCTTTTTTCTGACTCATTTTACAATTCATTTTTGCTCTCAAAGGTTTCCAATTGGTACGTTCTCTTACTCAGAAACTATATAATGTACCGTAGTGGTCGATTTTTTGATAGAGGCAGAATATATTTAATAAAATGCTGTTAAAAAGGGCATTTTGAACCGAATTTACCGAAGCGGATTGTGTTGGAAAAATCATTGTATTAAGGATGCACTCAAATCCAAACTGCTATTTTCTGACTCATTTTTAAATTCATTTTTGCTTTCAAACGCATTTAATTGGTATATTCGCTTATCCAGAAACTATATAATGTACCGTAATGATCGATTTTTTGATAGAGGCAGAATATATTTCAAAAAATTATGTCAAAGTGGGCATTTTGAACGGAATTTCTCGAAGCGATTGTGTTAGAAACGAAAAATATTGTCTTTCTGAGAAAATAATTGTTTATGTATCAAGTTTTAATTAATTGAACAAAAAATAAAAACACAGGTCGCTTATAAATCATATTAATACATGGAAATTTTTCCAGAGGGAAACATTCGCCTTGGATACAATATTTCAAATGAAAATCAAATTTCAAAGTAATTGCTTAATAGGCGCAAAGGCCAACATAGTGAAAAAGATTCCAAGCCGGGAATCGAACCCGGGCCATCAGTATAGCGCACTGACGTTCTACCGACTAAACCACTTGGAACGATACCCAGCAAGGAAAATTTCTCACTATTATATGTTGGCAAGGCTACAAACGCAGGACAAGATGGAATATTTACCCTGAGCCACCAACCTGGGGAAAACACGGAATATAATTAAATCCAGCATCGATAGAAACTATATTAATACATGGAAATTATTCCAGAGGGAAACATTCGCCTTGGATACAATATTTCAAATGAAAATCAAATTTCAAAGTAATTGCTTAATAGGCGCAAAGGCCAACATAGTGAAAAAGATTCCAAGCCGGGACTCGAACCCGGGCCATCAGTATAGCGCACTGACGTTCTACCGACTAAACCACTTGGAACGATACCCAGCAAGGAAAATTTCTCACTATTATATGTTGGCAAGGCTACAAACGCAGCACAAGATGGAATATTTACCGTGAGCCACCAACCTGTGGCAAACACGGAATATAATTAAATCCAGCATCGATAGAAACTATATTAATACATGGAAATTATTCCAGAGGGAAACATTCGCCTTGGATACAATATTTCAAATGAAAATCAAATTTCAAAGTAATTGCTTAATAGGCGCAAAGGAATGGTGCTGCGTTTGTAGCCTTGCCAACATATAATAGTGAGAAATTTTCCTTGCTGGGTATCGTTCCAAGTGGTTTAGTCGGTAGAACGTCAGTGCGCTATACTGATGGCCCGGGTTCGAGTTCCGGCTTGGAATCTTTTTCACTATGTTGGCCTTTGCGCCTATTAAGCAATTACTTTGAAATTTGATTTTCATTTTAAATATTGTATCCAAGGCGAATGCTTCCCTCTGGAATAATTTCCATGTATTAATATAGTTTCTATCAATGCTGGATTTAATTATATTCCGTGTTTGCCCCAGGTTGGTGGCTCACGGTAAATATTCCATCTTGTGCTGCGTTTGTAGCCTTGCCAACATATAATAGTGAGAAATTTTCCTTGCTGGGTATCGTTCCAAGTGGTTTAGTCGGTAGAACGTCAGTGCGCTATACTGATGGCCCGGGTTCGAGTCCCGGCTTGGAATCTTTTTCACTATGCTGGCCTTTGCGCCTATTAAGCAATTACTTTGAAATTTGATTTTCGTTTGAAATATTGTATCCAAGGTGAATGTTTCCCTCTGGAATAATTTCCATGTATTAATATAGTTTCTATCGATGCTGGATTTAATTATATTCCGTGTTTGCCCCAGGTTGGTGGCTCACGGTAAATATTCCATCTTGTGCTGCGTTTGTAGCCTTGCCAACATATAATAGTGAGAAATTTTCCTTGCTGGGTATCGTTCCAAGTGGTTTAGTCGGTAGAACGTCAGTGCGCTATACTGATGGCCCGGGTTCGAGTTCCAGCTTGGAATCTTTTTCACTATGTTGGCCTTTGTGCCTATTAAGCAATTATTAAAAAGCAGAAAACCAACGTTTAAAATGCACAAATAATATATGGAAAGCAGCAAACAGCTGTTTCGAATCTACTAGCGAGATTCTTCTTCAGTGCAAAAGGAACAGCGTGCTAGAAAAAGCAAGGCTGAGCAAAATCATAGACAGAGACGCGCTGGCTTTTATACCCTATGCGGGTAGCGAAGGCGCCGAAACAACCAATGAGAGAGAAGCAGTGGAAACGACTGGGTGGACAAGTAGCGACATCTACCGGAGAAGTAGAGAAAAAAAACCAAAAAAAGGGGAATTAAATTAACGCTTTCCAAATACTTGGAAAATCTGGAATACTAGATAAGTCATTGACTAAAGAGTGAGAATTTTTAATGATATGGTAAGCTTCCCAAAAATCAAGATCAAGGTTAGAAGAACATTTTTGGATAATGATGGCTGAGGAAAAATCGAACCTATGTTGAGAAGACCAAGAATGTTGAGCAATAGAAGAACGTTTGAGCTCCTGATTTTTAACATAACCTTCATGCTCTTTTAAACGAAATCTAAGAGCACGTTTAGTCTGACCAATATAAGAAAGACCACACTGACAAGAGATCTGGTAAATGCCCCAATTATCTAGGCAATCAACGGGGTGTTTGAGATTTGAAAAAGGGATTTTATTAACAGGAGAAAAAATAACTTTAAAATCAAACCTTCTTAGGATTTTAGCAACTTGCTGACTGATTTTAGGAAAAAATGGTAATACAACTGAAGTATTAGAGTTGGAATTAGAATGCTTTTCAGAATGGTTGGATTTCGTCAATTTCTTATAAATAGAATCGATAATATTAGAGGAATAACCACGATCGACAGCAATAGCTTTGAGGTAATTAAGTTCAGCACTAAGTAACTGAGGAGTGGAACAAATATTAGTAGCCCGAAAAACAAAAGTATTGAAAGCAGCGAATTTCTGGTTAGGGGGATGAGAAGAATACCTGTGAGGTGGGAGACTGACAGCAAAAGGTTTACGAAAGAATGTAGTCTGAAAGCCATTTTCACAACGAATAACAAGGACATCCAGGAAAGAAAGACAGTTATTGGTCTCAATTTCAGAGGTAAATTGGATGCAGGGATCAATGGAATTCATAATAGAGAGAATATGATTAATATCCGAATCCATTTCAATCAGGACATAAACATCATCAACATAACGAACATAGAACGGAAATTTTAAGATTTCAAAAAGCTTGACCTCAAAATAGTGCATATAAATATCGCATAAAATTGGACTAAGAGGATTACCCATAGCCAAACCGTCAATCATACGGAAGAAATTACCATTGAAAACAAAAGTATTTTGCAACAAGCAAGCGCGAGTGAGAAGTACAAGTTCCTCGATTTCAAAATAAGAGAAATGGAATTCACAAAGCCTTTTCTTGAGGCAATCTAAAGCCCCCTCAACTGGAACGTTTGTAAATAATGATTTAACATCAAAAGAAACCATCATGTGACCCTGCGGCTTAAAATTATGAAGTTTTTTAACAAAATCAAAAGAATTCTTAACAGTGAAACAGTTACTGCTCAAAAGTGGGGAAAAAACAGAAACTAAATATTTGGCAAGCTTATAAGAAGCTGTACCGATACTAGAGACAATAGGTCTAAAAGGAATGTCAGGTTTATGGACCTTAGGTAAAGCATAAAACCTGGCACAATGCACAATAGACGGAATAAGGGACTTCTTAAAGTTAGCAGGAATAATGGAAGAAGACTTAATGGCAGACTTAATAGAGTTAATTTCACTAGTGGAAGGGTCTTTGCGGATATCCACATACGGACCATCATTAATTAATTTATGGGTTTTTTTCAAATACGTAGATTTGTCGAGAAGAACAATCTGACCACCTTTGTCGGCCTTAGTAATAATTAAGTTTGGATCAGAACGCAAATTTTTCAGACATTGTTTAACAGGATGTTTAAGATTGGGTTTATAAACATTAGAATTGAAATCAACAGTATTGGCAATGAGATGCCTAATAGACTCTTTTTGAGAAGAAGATAGAGCGCTATGCTTAAAGGCTCTTTCAATAGGAGCAATAAGATTAGGTAAAGAAGGAATAGCAGAGACAGAAAAATTGTTATTCAATTTGAGAGCATCGAGCTGATTGTTACTTAATGGAACACTAGAAAGATTGACAACAGCATTTTGGTTAACAAGAGGCAAATTACTGCAGTTATTAGCGACAGAACTTCCACAAAGCGCATTAAATTTCTTCTTTAAAACCGAACAATGAACAGAAGAAGCTGTGAGAACTCTGCTCCATGACCTTCTGTCAATGGACTGAAAATCAGGAGTAGAATTAGCGAGGCTGATATGTAAAGAATATAACTCGCGCTCTATATGAGCAATTTTGTGGCGAGTCTCTTGAATCAAAGCTCTTAAAAGAGCTAATTTAGAACGAAATAAGACCTTCTCAATCCTATTTGAAGAAAATAAATTACAACGAATGGAAATGAATTTAGGAATAACCTTCTTACGCCTACAATCAAGTAGGAAATGTAAGTGTTCCAAAAACCTGTACTTTTTTAATCGTAAATTACAAAACCTATTGATTTGAGACATTGCGGAAAAAATAAAATTAAAAAAAAAAAAAAAAAATACACAAGAATAAAGGCCCGTTAACGCCAAATACATAAAAATAGCAAATAAAGCCTTTGTGCAACAATATTAAAAAGCAGAAAACCAACGTTTAAAATGCACAAATAATATATGGAAAGCAGCAAACAGCTGTTTCGAATCTACTAGCGAGATTCTTCTTCAGTGCAAAAGGAACAGCGTGCTAGAAAAAGCAAGGCTGAGCAAAATCATAGACAGAGACGCGCTGGCTTTTATACCCTGTGCGGGTGGCGAAGGCGCCGAAACAACCAATGAGAGAGAAGCAGTGGAAACGACTGGGTGGACAAGTAGCGACATCTACCGGAGAAGTAGAGAAAAGAAACCAAAAAAGGGGGAATTAAATTAACGCTTTCCAAATACTTGGAAAATCTGGAGTACTAGATAAGTCATTGACTAAAGAGTGAGAATTTTTACCTCTGAAATTGAGACCAATAACTGTCTTTCTTTCCTGGATGTCCTTGTTATTCGTTGTGAAAATGGCTTTCAGACTACCGTCTTTCGTAAACATTTTGCTGTCAGTCTCCCACCTCACAGGTATTCTTCTCATCCCCCTAACCAGAAATTCGCTGCTTTCAATACTTTTGTTTTTCGGGCTACTAATATTTGTTCCACTCCTCAGTTACTTAGTGCTGAACTTAATTACCTCAAAGCTATTGCTGTCGATCGTGGTTATTCCTCTAATATTATCGATTCTATTTATAAGAAATTGACGAAATCCAACCATTCTGAAAAGCATTCTAATTCCAACTCTAATACTTCAGTTGTATTACCATTTTTTCCTAAAATCAGTCAGCAAGTTGCTAAAATCCTAAGTAGGTTTGATTTTAAAGTTATTTTTTCTCCTGTTAATAAAATCCCTTTTTCAAATCTCAAACACCCCGTTGATCGCCTAGATAATTGGGGCATTTACCAGATCTCTTGTTAGTGTGGTCTTTCTTATATTGGTCAGACTAAACGTGCTCTTAGATTTCGTTTAAAAGAGCATGAAGGTTATGTTAAAAATCAGGAGCTCAAACGTTCTTCTATTGCTCAACATTCTTGGTCTTCTCAACATAGGTTCGATTTTTCCTCAGCCATCATTATCCAAAAATGTTCTTCTAACCTTGATCTTGATTTTTGGGAAGCTTACCATATCATTAAAAATTCTCACTCTTTAGTCAATGACTTATCTAGTACTCCAGATTTTCCAAGTATTTGGAAAGCGTTAATTTAATTCCCCTTTTTTTGGTTTCTTTTCTCTACTTCTCCGGTAGATGTCGCTACTTGTCCACCCAGTCGTTTCCACTGCTTCTCTCTCATTGGTTGTTTCGGCGCCTTCGCCACCCGCATAGTGTATAAAAGCCAGCGCGTCTCTGTCTATGATTTTGCTCAGCCTTGCTTTTTCTAGCACGCTGTTCCTTTTGCACTGAAGAAGAATCTCGCTAGTAGATTCGAAACAGCTGTTTGCTGCTTTCCATATATTATTTGTGCATTTTAAACGTTGGTTTTCTGCTTTTTAATATTGTTGCACAAAGGCTTTATTTGCTATTTTTATTAAGCAATTACTTTGAAATTTGATTTTCATTTGAAACGCTTATAAATCTCTTCAAAAATCACGTCAGCAAGTTTCATATTTTTTTTTTATTAAAAATGAATCTGGAATTATGCCAGAAAATTTCGAGTTGTTGAGCAAGGAAAAGTATTTTTTTTAATACCGCCCTAACATGATTCTGATAAAACCAGGTATTATATAAAAATGAATTAAAAACTCGTCAAAAGCGGCCAGATAAAATTGTTAAAGTGGATTTATCTCTAATCAGGATTTAGTTTTTGTTTGTGAAATTAGTATATTTGACTTCGAAATCTACCTCTGCCTGTAGGCCGGGCCGGCAGGGATTTTACTTCATTGGCAGATTCAGATATTCTGTGATATCTGTGACTCAGGTATTCAATGAGCACCGAGTTATGCAGTTACCAGAAAGATGGAAAATTTCATCAGATAAAATGGCATATACTACATTTAATAAATGTAATTTTTGTATTTCTTTGTTATAGCGGCCTCCACAATTACGATTATGCCAAGGTTGTAGTTATGATTTTGATAACGTCATCGTTAAGCTTATATATGCATCGTATATACGCATATATATATATACTTAAAACTCTCATATATGTGTCATTATGTCATTATTTGTGCCTTAAATGTCATTTATACATCACATAAGTTACGCACATGTCATATATATGTCATACACGACTATAACTTGGCCATATACGTCTCGAAATGTTATAAATATCATATAATATTATAATGTCATATATGCTTTCTAATTTCGCTATAAAACTTGGCTGCTCGGTGATTCATCCTCGGCGGCCGCTATAACACAAAGGTACCACACTTTTTAGTAAATAAAACTTTTATTCAATTTTTGTCTCGAAAATGGGACGTACTTTTGCATCAACCCGATACTTACCAAACATATCTTCACGAGAAAAATATAACGATAGTTTATTAAATTTGTTTTCAATAAATATACATCTACCCTATATATATATATATATATAATCCTAATGAAACGAATTTATGATACGAATATATGAAACGACTGAAATGTAACGAATTTGTGAAACGATTCTATGAAACGGCTGATTAAATAACTGATTATGTTTCGCGGCGATTGATCCTAAAATATGGAATACTTTGCGATGAAATTAACACCCAAAAATCGGTATTGATCCGCAGATCACAAAACTGGTATTAGAATTTTTAAATTCGAATTAGTTTTCGAAATATTAATTTTTTTCTAGTATTTATTAAATACATTTTTCTAATGATGGCAACTCAAATTTTAATCATAGTATATATTTTTTTCATATTTTATTAAAGGTTATTATTTTAAACTAATTTGGCGACCAGTTTGGCCTCCCTTAAATTTATGCCAAAAACAATGCTTTTTTTTAATTTAATTATCATTTTATTTAATACAAAACTTTCATTTAAAATTGAAAAGTTTAAAATTAATGGCTTTCACTTCTTTCTTTTTTTTAAAAGGAAACGAAATGAAAAATATTAGGCGCAGATGTCATATACCCACCTGGATACCTAAATGGCAAAATGGCGTTATTTTCCCTGACATGGTAACCCGGCTATTGTTGCTTATTTATTAATAAATGTTTATTTACATTTATTTTCTTTTTATTTAAAAAATGTTATAAATTGTTTTGTTCTATAGTTATTAATTATTTTTATTTATTTATTGTTATTTTATTTTAAAAATAATAGAAAATAATTTAAAAATACATATGTAACTGGTATTCGAAAACGAGTTTTTCGCCAAAATATCGTAAAAAAAATCACGCCAAACTGATTAAATAATGCAACAAATCCTGACATTTATTTTCAAATTCAAAGCAATGTTTTAATGGTACTACTTAGTTATCCTGTCGACCAATTTCGCCAAATTACATAAATCGCCAAACCACTCACCAAATTATACAAATTGACGTTAATTTTTATTTTAAATAACGAAAGAACAAATAAATTAGTATTACATTAATAAAAATATAAATAAAAATCGAAATAAAAATCACTTGATGGCGTAAACACGTGTAACTTCCTTACAATAACGTGAATGTGACATTTAGATCAACCATTGTTGGCATTTAATCTTATAATCAGGCGATAGATTTTTGGTCGATGGGATAACCAAGTAGTAACGTTTTAATTTACCACTCGAAAAATAAAAAAAACGCTAACTGGGGAGTTGAAAAAAAGCTATTGGCGAGATTTGCACCCGGCTAACATAAAAGTACCAAGAATTCTTTGCGATCATGGCAAATTTTATGTAGTTTTATTCGATAAAATAACTTTGATTCTTTAATCAAAATGGAAACCATTCTTATGAAAAACGAAGGGTTGTAATTGTTTGTGGCAGTTACATGACTTGGACTATTATAATATAAGTGAAATGATGGCGATAGAATAATATTTGGAGACTTATCGCCTACCGCTGGCTAACATTAAAGTAACAAAATTGTAGCCTGGAATATAAAAAGCGAAGGGATCCTCCCGAAACTGTTGATAATAGTCACATGACTTAGACTATTATTATAGAGATTGTTTTCAATTCTAAAAACAGCGCAAAGAATAATATTTCTTAACAATTAAAAATTTATTTACACGTGACTATTAAAAACAGAAAAAAAACTTTAAAATTACTATTAAATGAGTAAGTCTTAAAAGCAGGAAAATATTGAAAATTATGTCTTGAAAAATGTATTTACACGTGAATATTAAAAGAGAAAGGAAACTTTAAAATAATAAATACATTAATATGCGTTTAACCCTTTCAGGGGCAAGGTACTTCTATTCGTAAAATGTTGAAATCAGTGAATGGCACCAGAATTTACAAACAAATTTCGAAATACGAAAATGCTTTTGCTCACATACTTAATAAAAGGAAATTTTTCATTCCAATATTCTGGTGCCAATGTGGCATTTAAGAATTAAAGTTAAGTGCAATCGTTTTATAACGCTGTTAAAAAATACCGGGAGGCAAAGACTCTGTTTACTTAATTCATTTTATTTTAGCTTCCTTTCAAATGTTTAACTGGTCTTCTTTAATCAAACACGAAAACAACCATTGGATGTCTTAACAGCAACTGATTCGTCCTTAAATTTTCGCAATCAAAGGGAATTGAAAGGAAACCCGTTTACAGGTTGTTATATAAAATTATAGTTGTTATATAAAAATAGCAAATAAAGCCTTTGTGCAACAATATTAAAAAGCAGAAAACCACCGTTTAAAAATGCACAAATAATATATGAAAAGCAGCAAACAGCTGTTTCGAATCTACTAACGAGATTCTTCTTCAGTGCACAATAGAGCAAGACACAGCGTGCTAGGAAAAGCAAGGCTAATCAAAATGACAGCACCGGCTGATATACCCGGGGAAGCGAATGCGCCTAAAACAGCCAATGAGAGAGAAGCAGAGGGAACGACTGAGTGGGCGGGTAGCGACATCTACCGAAGAATGAGAAAAAAGAAATAAAAAAAAGGAAATTAAATTAATGCTTTCCAAATGCTTGGAAAATCAGGAGTACTAGATAAGTCATTGACTAAAGGGTGAGAATTTTTAATGATGTGGTAAGCTTTCCAAAAACCAAGATCAAGGTTAGAAGAACATTTTTGGATAATGATGGCTGTGGAAAAATTGAACCTATGTTGAAAAGACCAACACGCAATATGTCCAATAGAAGAACGTTTAAGCTCCTGATTTTTAACATAACTTTCATGCTCTTTTAAACGAAATCTAAGAGCACGTTTAATCTGGCCAATATAAGAAAGACCACACTGGCATGAGATTTGGTAAATACCCCAGTTATCTAGGCGATCAACGGGGTGTTTGACATTTGAAACAGTAACTGTTGTGCTGTAACTGTTTCACTGTTAAGAATTCTTTTGATTTTGTTAAAAAACTTCATAATTTTAAGCCGCAGGGTCGCATGATGGTTTCTTTTGATGTTAAATCATTATTTACAAACGTTCCGGTTGAGGGGGCTTTAGATTGCCTCAAGAAAAGGCTTTGTGAATTCCATTTCTCTTATTTTGAAATCGAGGAGCTTATCCTTCTCACCCACGCTTCCTTGTCGCAAAATACTTTTGTTTTTAATGGAAATTTCTTCCATAAGATTGACGGTTTGGCTATGGATAATCCTCTTAGTCCAATTTTATGCGATATTTATATGCACTATTTTGAGGTCAAACTCTCTATGTACGTTATGTTGATGATGTTTATGTCCTGGCTGAAATGAATTCGGATATTAATCATATTCTCTCTATTATGAATTCCATTGATCCTTGTATTCAATTTACCTCTGAAATTGAGACCAATAACTGTCTTTCTTTCCTGTATGTCCTTGTTATTCGTTGCGAAAATGACTTTCAGACTACCGTTTTTCATAAACCTTTTGCTGTCAGTCTCCCACCACACAGTTATTCTTCTCATCCCCCTAACCAGAAATTTGCTTTTGTTTTTCGGGCTACCAATATTTGTTCCACTCCGCAGTTACTTAGTACTGAACTTAATTACCTCAAAGCTATTGCTGTTGATCGTGGTTATTCCTCTAATATTATAGATTCTATTTATAAGAAATTGACGAAACAGGTCCATTCTGAAAAGCATTCTAATTCCAACTCTAATACTTCAGTTGTGCCGCCATTTTTTCCTAAAATCTGTCAGCAAGTTGCTAAAACCTTAAGAAGGTTCGATTTTAATGTTATTTTTTCTCCTGTTAATAAAATCACTTTTTCAAATCTCAAACACCCCGTTGATCGCCTAGATAACTGGAGTATTTACCAAATCTCATGCCAGTGTGGTCTTTCTTATATTGGCCAGACTAAACGTGCTCTTAGATTTCGTTTAAAAGAGCATGAAATTATGTTAAAAATCAGGAGTTTAAACGTTCTTCTATTGCTCATCATTGTTGGTCTTTTCAACATAGGTTCAATTTTTCCCCAGCCATCATTATCCAAAAATATTCTTCTAACCTTGATCTTGGTTTTTGGGAAGCTTACCACATCATTAAAAATTCGCACTCTTTAGTCAATGACTTATCTAGTACTCCTGATTTTCCAAGTATTTGGAAAGCATTAATTTAATTTCCTTTTTTTTGTGTTTCTTTTTCTCTCGTTCTCCGGTAGATGTCGCCACCCGCACACTCAGTCGTTCCATCTGCTTCTCTCTCATTGGTTGTTTTTGGCGCATTCGCTTCCCCGGGTATATAAGCCGGCGCGTATCTGTCATTTTGCTCAACTTGCTTTTCCTAGTACGCTGTGCCTTGCCCTATTTTGCACTGAAGAAGAATCTCGTTAGTAGATTCGAAACAGCTGTTTGCTGTTTTCCATGTATTATTTGTGCATTTTTAAACGTTGGTTTTCTTCTTTTTAATATACATTGTTAGTTATTAAGAATTTACAAGTCGCAAAAAAAAAGGTATCGAAGTCGCAAAAGGAAAAATTACATAGATAAACCTATTCAATTTATCACTGTGATGATTTATCACATACGTTCTACACTGTAAAAAAAAAAAATCTCTAAAATTACTAAAGTTTTTCTAAGAAACTGCGATTCCTAGAATTTTTTATGTAACGGCAACAACAAAAATTCCTGTAACAGCGTCTGTTACAGGAATTTTTCTTGTTGCCGTTACATAAAAATTTCTTGGAATCCCAGTTTCCTAGAAAAACTTTAGTAACTTTACAGATTTTTTTTTACAGTGTATATGTTAATTTTGAAATGTAACTGTAAAATTTTGTGAAATTCCCAGTTATTTAAATAGATAGTTTATTACTTTTACAACACCGCATAATTTGCACGCAATGAGTCTTATATTAATGTAACCATTATCTTTGGAGATAGAAATTTTTTGCAACTGATTTTTCATGAATCAAATTATTTTTCAGAAAACGCATTTAAAGTTTCTATTTCTGAAAACCTATTAGATATATTCAACTGAAATTCTTAAAATTCTCCGGATTTGTATGTTGCATTTTCCTTAATCTTAATACTAGAAAACATTATCTTTCTTGAAGCCCATCTATCTTGAACAGCAATTTCAGTTTACTGAAAAACACACTTCTGGTTTGTGAACTGAAACAAAAACACCCGTAACTACGCTTCAAATGATCGTAAGAAGAAACGAAAAACCATTTACGATAGCTAATTTCAAAGTCGTTCAAATAAAAGATTAAAAAAATATATTTCCCCCGCATTTCGTTATTTAAACGTTGTGGAATAACTTTAAAAAATTCGAAATTAACGATTAGGTAAATGTACAATTTTTCAAGTTTACTAACTCGTAGAATATTTTTTCCTTCTCTAAAGCAGGAACAGTAAGGAAAAATATTTTTTAAAAATAGTAGTAATAAAAGTTTTGTAAGGAAATATGTATGAATAATGATAGAAATAATTCAAGAAAATGTGAATATTTTTATGCTAATAGAGACTGCAGAAAATCTTTTATGATTCTAACGCTGTCTGAGGAAGCCCGAGGCAAGAAGTTCTCTTTTTAGAAAACGAAATGATTATGCTGATGTATGTAAACATAGAAAACTGATCTCGTGAAGAAATTCTGATAACATATCTAACTCGAGTTAAAAAAGAAAAGCAATGAAAAAAATGCGTGAAGTGTAATGTTAAAATTTCGTCATATAGGAGAAAGAAACTACTTTATATGCAAGGTGGAAGATAGCACACGCAGAAGTACTTCTTTTTCTGATCCTCCTTTAGATTTTTTAAAAATAAATGCCATTTCTAGTATATTGACATAAATAAGATTAAATACTCACAGAATATGGAACACAGCGTAATGAAATTAGTGTCAATTTTCCGAGGATCCGAGGATGTCATATCAGCTCTTAAAATTTGTAAATTTGAATTATTTTCTAATATATATACAGTACAAACCTGATTTAACGATACCCGAATTAACGATTTCTTCAATTTAATAATTTTTAATGGTCCAAATTAGCCTATATTTATTTCTGTCCTCATTTTAATGATAATTTCCTCCTATAACGATGAATTTGGTGATTTTTAAATATTTTAAACAATTTGTTTACGTAGGAGCAGTATCAGATTTAATCTCTTTTCTTTAACTTTTGATCATGTCTGATAATAAAGAGTTTGATTTCGAAGAAGTTTGAAACATCAGTTTTGTATCACTTTTTTAGACAGAATTTTTTTCATTTATAGAATATGACCCTTCCTTTCATGGTTGTGAAACACCAGTTATTCAAGACTTTTGTGAAGAAAATATACAAAGTTCTCCCGTTTTAAATTCCACCAGAGAACATGATAAATATCGAAAGTTACTTCAAATGAAGCTAAAGCTACATTAGTTGCAGCGAGAAAATAACGAATGAGGCTTGATGTAAATGACATTTATATGTTGCTTTCGGAACAAATAATAAATTCATGACATAGGCTACATTTAAGGTAAAACAAAAGCAACTATAGCAATAATTTTTAATTATTAAAGGTTTCACATTTAGTGATCGAAAAGGAAAATATAATTAAATACTATAGGTAAGATATTTTTTTTTTTTGAAACATTAATGACCAACTTTTATGAAACTTTAATTTATCTAATGTTTTTCTTGATTTATCGATAATCTTGAATTGATGATGATTTTAAAGGGATCCTTTGCAATCTTTAAATCGAGATTCGACTAAATATACAGGGTGTTCGGACTCAACGGTGTCCAATAGTAATTCCTAAACCGTTAGTCATAGACATATGGTTCCAATTACAAAAATGTTTTAAATCAGGTAAAGAAATATTTTAAAAGCGATTTGGGTCAATAAAAGCATTTCTTAAAAAATTACGAAATTTAAATTTTTATACGGTCCCCCGGTCCTATAAGTTATATTTAGTAAAATTTTCCCTTTACACTGACAAGTAATACAAAAAAAGTCCCGTTGTTATACTATTAAAACGGACCGAGTAATACCTGTTTAAAGTTGGAGCATATTTTTTCCTGCAAATTGGGGGTCATTCACAAATTTAGTCGAAATATAATTTCGTCAGATATATTAAAAAATGGTTGAGAGTAAAATTAACATTGCAGTATAAATTTGAAATCTTTAGTCATTCTGACATATTAATGCAAAATATACAATTTGTAATAAACATTTAGGAAGAAAGAAAAAAACAGAATTTTTGTTAAATAAAATGATGCTAAATTAACAGCCTCAATTCTTTACAAAATGATACGTATTTTAAAATATTATTAGATTACACTAGCCTGCAAAAGTTGGGTTCTTTCATGTTTTTAGCTTTTGATAATTGATTCTTGTGTATTCTGTACCGATGAATCCGGAATTGACCTTCATTTTTAGCCATTACATCAGGATTTTTCGCAAATTGTAAATTTCAAAGTTAAAATTTAATCTCCTCCCCCATCTCATCACACCACCCAGCTGTAAGAATCCCAAGATAAGCAAAAATATCGAATAAATTATTGAATAAAATAAAATAAAAAAAGTTTTACATATGTTTTATAGTATGAGATTTTCGCTATATTTTAACTTACACATTTGCAAAAAAAATTCTAACGGGATGGTTAAAAATTAAAGTCATTTTCAGATTTAGAGCTAAAAAGTACGTAAAAATCAATTATGAAAAGTTAAAAAATACAACCATCTCTTCTACTTTATAGTATCCGATTTTTGTTATTCTTTAAATTCGACAATTTATTTGCGAAATATCCTGACATGATGGTTAAAGATTAAGGCAATTTTCGGATTCAGTGCTAAAAAATACATAAAAGTTAAAAAAAACCAAAAATCTCCGTCTTGTATTATCTAATCTAAAACTTTTTCATAAACTTCTTGGCGGTAATTTATCCGAAATTTTTTGTGTTATCCTATAAAATAAGCATAAATGGTAACCACCGAAAATCATAATAATATTAGATTGTTATCGGATTTGCGCCAGTATATAAAATGTAATCTCGTTCGGATATTTGATAGTGGGTTAAAGTTCGAATACAAATTTTGAACTGGAAAAACATACATAAGATAGTTGAAGTAACATATAAAAATGAAGTAACTTATAAAAATAACATAATTTTATTAAAAGAAATCATAAAAGAAACACTCTCAAATCCTGACAAAATAAAACATATGTTATTTCAGCCAATCTGAAACTTAATAAATGTTAACTTAATCGTAATACTTGTACGATTTTTTTCAAAGCGCAGATACACATCAAAGGAGATCTTCGAATACTTTAAGCACTTGGAATGTGACCCCTCAAAGCCAAGCCGAACTCATTTGTTTTCAGAGCAGAAAAGTGGCATAAATCATGCATTTTTAAAGTTTCATAACTCGCACAATTTTAGAGTTATATGAATGGGACTTTTTTTTGTCTTACTTGTCAGTGTAATAGGAAAATTTTACTATGTATAACTTATAGGACTGGGGGACCGTATAAAAATTTAAATTTCGTAATTCTTTAAGAATTGTTTTTATTGACCCAAATCGCTTTTAAAATGTTTCTTTATCTGATTTAAAGCATTTTTCTAATTGGAACTATATGTCTATGACTAACGGTTTAGGAATTAGCCATTGGACACCGTTGAGACCGGGCACCCTGTATATATATTTTAACGTTTAACGAAGACTTTCTAAGGACTGAAATAAAATAACTCATTTTTGCTAAAACAAAGGCAAGAGACGCTAAATAATGGGGTACCGTCTACTTTCCGAAAGGGTGAACAATATCTTTAATTTTGTTTTCTTTGTATAAATCGATTTAATTATTTTTAGTTCACATTACCTTTATAAAAATTGTAATGTAAACAATATCTATATGACTTACTTCCAGATATACTAAAGTTGTTATAAAAAAGCTGAAAGATATCATATTATTGATCATCATGAAATATTATTTTCTAAATTTGTTTAAAATGTAATTAAATTGGATTTTAAAAATCCCTCCGGTCCCGGCCTACAGGCAGAGGTAGATTTCGAAGTTAAGTATACTAATTTCACCAACAAAAACTAAATCATTATTAGATATAAATCCACTTTAACAGTTTTATCTGTCTGCTTTTGACGAGTTTTTATTTCTTTTTTTTAAAATAGCAGGTTTTATCAGAATCATGTTAAGGCGTTTTAAAAAAAAATATTTTTCCATGCTCAATAACTCGAAATTTTCTGGCACATTTTCAGATTCATTTTTAATTTTAAAAAAAATATGAAACATGATGACGTGATTTTTGAAAAGATTTATAAGCGACCTGTGTTTTTATTTTTCTTTAAATTAATTAAAACTTGATTAATAAACAATTATTTTCTCAGTAGGGCAATATTTTTCGTTTCTAACACAATCGCTTCGGGAAATTCTGTTCAAAATGCCCACTTTGACATCATTTTTTTGAAATATATTCTGCCTCTATCAAAAAATCGATCATTACTGTACATTATATAGTTTCTGAGTAAGAAAACGTACCAATTGGAAGCCTTTGAGAGCAAAAATGAATTTAAAAATGAGTAAGAAAATAAGCAGTTTGGATTTGAATGCACCCTTAATAAGATATTTTTCTTCAACCGCTATGTATTTTTAATTTGTTTTTGCTGTAAGAATTGGCCCTATCAAAAACTTGCCTATATAAATGTTGAAGACAATATTAAGAAGATTTATGATAAATTCATGGAGATTTTATATCTTGTGAATTGATGGAGTTATGAAAATTTTTCTTCTTCAACCACCCGTTTTTGTTTTCGTTTTTAATTTTTTCGCGGTACGAATTGGTCCTATCAAAAACTTGTGAATATAAAAGTTGTAGAAAATATTAAAGAGATGTATAATAAAATTAATTGGATTTGATATCTTGAGAATTGACGAAGTAAGGAATTTTTTTCGCCCAAAAACCCTATTTTTTGCGCTCCTTGAGCCTATTTTAAATTTTATCAAAAATCTGTGATGCATGAATTTTTGGCGCTATTTTTAGAAGTAATAAAAACTTTAAACTGATTTGTTATGTACAAAAATTAAGAAGTTATGGGGTTTTTTCGGTTTTCACAAAACCCCTCCCTATTTCCATCCCCTTTGTCCGCTTTTGCCCATTAACGAACTTGACCGAGATTTTATCTCCCTTTATTTTATGTATCAGTTTGGAAGAGATTTGTGCAGAATTGCGGAAGTTATCGTGTCCAGAAGAAAGTGATAACACAATTGCTTCGGGAAATTCCGTTCAAAATGCCCACTTTGACATAATTTTTTTTAAAATATATTATGCCTCTATCAAAAAATCGATCATTGCGGTACATTATATAGTTTCTGAGTAAGTGAATCTACCAATTAAATGCGTTTGAGAGCAAAAATGAATTTTAAAATGAGTCAGAAAATAAGCAGTTTGGATTTCAGTGCATCCTTAATGCAATGATTTTTCCAACACAATCCGGTTCGGGAAATTCGGTTCAAAATGCCCACTTTAACAGCATTTTTAAAAAATATATTCTGCCTCTATCGAAAAATTGACCATTACGGTACATTATATAGTTTCTGAGTAAGAAAACGTACCAATTGGAAGCCTTTGAGAGCAAAAATGAATTGTAAAATGAGTCAGAAAATAAGCAGTTTGGATTTGAATACGCCCTTACTTAGATGATTTTTTTCTTCAACCGCTATGTATTTTTAATTTGTTTTTGCTGTAAGAATTGGTCCTATCCAAAACTCGTCTATATAGATGTTGTAGACAATATTAAGCAGATATATGATAAATTCATGGGGATTTTATATCTTGTGAATTGACGGAGTTATGGATTTTTTACTTCTTCAAACGCCCTTTTTGTTTTCGTTTTTAATTTTTTTTGCGGTACGAATTCGTCCTATCAAAAACTTGTGAATATAAAAGTTGTAGATAATATTAAGGAGATTTATAATAAAATTAATTAGAATTGGTATCTTGAGAATTGATGAAGTTATGAATTTTTTTCTCCCAAAAACCCTATTTTTTGCGCTCCTTGAGCTCATTTTTAACTTTATCAAAAATCTGTAATACATAAAATTTTGGCCCTATTTTTAGAAGTAATAAAAACTTTAAACTGATTTTATATGTACAAAAATTAAGAAGTTATGGGGGGTTTTCGGTTTTCACAAAACCCCTCCCTAATTCCATCCCCTTTGTCCGATTTTGCCCATTAACGAACTTGACCGAGATTTCATGCCCATTGATTTTATGTATTAGTTTGGAAGAGATTGGTGCAGAATTACGAAAGTTATCGTGTGCAGAATAAAGTGATATATATATATATATATATATATAGGTAGGATAATATTTGACGGTGGAAGGTTATGTTTAATTAATGGTTATATATATAGGTAGATAGATAGATATATAAAGTTTTTTACTGAGGGTGGTTTTGGTTTCTATGGGTCATGATCGGTGTAGATCGGCAAAAATTTTTCAGAAATTCCAACATAGGAACGATCCCAATAGGTAGTATTTCATACGAAATCTAACTAAAAAATATGGAGTTTTGGACATGGTAATGAATGTACAGTCGTGGAAAAAAAAGTAAACACCCCCTACTAACTCCTCAACAAATTATCGTAAAAGAAAGTTACTGATACTGAACGATTGGAAATAAAGTCTACTTTTAAATTATGCATATAAAACTTGCTTAGGGGACTATCCACATATTAAAATGAACCATAACTTCTGTTTTTTTTTTCAATGGCAATACCCAATTTTAACAAGATATTTCAAATCTTCGGTTCAAACTATGATTAGACGCCAAATTTCAAGTCATTTAAATGATAAGTTTTTGAATTATAAACATTCAAAATTTAGTGCTTCTAATGTTAAATTACACTTCATATTTTATTAATATCTCCTGAAAGTATACTCCTAATGTGCTAATTCTTTGTGTAGCAATAATACTAAAATACCCAAACATAAATACGATGAATTTGCGATTTTTATAATTTTATTATATGAATTATGAAATTAATATTCAAAAAAGTCATGAATTGCAACCTACAATTTTTTTATGGATTTAGATTTATTACGTCCTGCTTTATGGAAATGCAACATTTCACATTTTTCTTCCAAGTAGTTCTCAAATTATGCTTAAAAATGGCAAGATGGTGGTTTAAGGAGCCGTCTATGACAAAAGTGGCTAGATATTTTGAAATTTTTTATGCTATCCTGTAATCTAGCAGTCTTCAATGATTGCTTCAATGGCGCTTAATAAGCCTTGATCAAGAAAGGGGCTCTCTCGGTCAACAATCGAGTACTGAACTTCAATTTGGATACAGCCCCTAAAATACGCTCGCTTTAAAACAATTAACTTCTCGGAAACTCATCGTACGAATTGCATAAAAATTTGTTTTAGGCTAATTGAAGGGTGTAGAGTTCATTTATGCTCATAATTGTGTACTACTATTGAAAAAAAAAAGTTATGTCAGCAAATTAATAAATAGAATGCTAAATTCATCTTTAAAAAGTTAAAATTACACTATGTGCACTAATCACTAATCACCCACTCGTGGACAGCCAACCTTTCGGTATAGGAGCTGAATAGTCCACGAGGGGAAAAACACTATGTGCAAATAACTTAAAGGATTAAAAAAATATTTAAAATGTATTAAATTACTTTAATATTCTTAGTACTTTCAACTATATACATAGCCTTCGCCAGAGAATACAGAAATAAGAGCGTCTTATTTTCTAATTTCACGTAGTTGTTGTCGAAAGGAGTGAAAGTGTAAGTCAGTTTTTAGATCCGGAAAACATTGGGAATATAAAAATATGAATATGGAGTTAAGTGGAATATTACGTGTTTTATGATTCTTTAAGCAAACCGAGCCAAACTCTGGGTATGTTTGTTGTAGGATAAAACGTCATTACAAACAGTATTTTCTTTAGTAATAATTTCTATTCACAGATAATTAAATCATGATAATTCTTTAAGGGATATATAATTTTTGTATCGTCGAAATTAACTTGTATGTTCTGCTTCCTGTTTATTCTGAACAAGTAAACAGACATTAGATTGGTAATAGTGGTAAGTCTCCAAGTTTTTACCCAAAATCCACTCAAACAATGGAGTTTTTGCCCGTGTTAGGCCTTTTTCTTAAAATGAATTCAAGTATAACTGCATTAAAATCATGTAACTTGCAAATGTAATTTGTATATGTTTCAGTTTATTTACATTGTAAACATGATTAATTGCTTATAAAAAAAATAATAATAAAAAAACAATATTATAAATCTTTTTTAAATGTAGAATTAAATTATATTTCCCCTCCAAAAAAATTGAAAGATTTCATGCTTTCCAAATGCAACTCATAACAAAAGGCTAATATAACAACTTTGTTTCACAAATATAACAACCTTGTTTTTAAGAAATAAAAATAAAAGCGTAGTTTTTTAATTACACTCTTTATTTTTTATTTACTACTTTTTAGTATTTAAAATATTTCATTGCTGCAGTTTCACATAGTCAGTTTTATAGAAAGTGGTTAGGCGTATAGTTAGCTCCATTGTTATCATTGAAGACGGTAGTATACTCGTGTATACGAGTATACTACCGTCTTCCATAAATTTTCAACTGTATAGTTGAAAATTTATTACTTTCTTCTTTCTAAAGAAGAAAGTATTTTAACCGAATTTTTTTTCGACTTCCGGTTTTTGACGGATTTACATGTTTTAGGGTGAAAAGATAACCCAAAACATGTTTATGCAAAATGTTCTTCCGTATGCCCACAGGTATGTATGATCGCTTCGTTTCGTCAAACAGTATAATGAAGTTATGCATAGAACTCAACGAAATTTTTTGTGTATACGTTTGGCTAAGAGCAGCAGGTCGTCCTTGAATTTGGAAATATTCCGCCAGAAGGGAGCGCTGTAATAGCAATTTTTGTGGCATTTTCATTATTGTAACATCGAAAAGTGTACGAAGTTATGCATAGAATTGAATCAAATGTTTGTGTATGTTTTTGGCTATGGTCAGCAGGTCACACTTGAATTTGGGATTAATCCGTCGGAAAGTGTTCTGTAATAGCAACTTTTCTCGATTTATCATAGTTCTGTTGTACATCGGCTGTTCATGCAGCGACGGGCAATTCGCATCCAGCTAACTCGTCGATTCTCAAGCGGCTGATGTACAACAGAATAACGAAAAATATTGACTTCATTAAATATTTTGATTGAGATTAACTTGTTTTTACTCCGATTAGTAAAATGAAGCAGAATATTAAGATGAAAATCAAAGTTGGTGTAGTATTGAAGTAATAACACTATTGAAGTATTAACATATGCAACAAATTTTTGAAATATTAACCTGTATGAGAAAGAAGAAAGTTTCGGGATTGGCACATCCGACTAGTTGTTTATTACAAATACATTTGACGTTTATCAATTGCGACCGGCTAACGGAAAAAGATTGAAAATTAACGTATTATTAGGTTGAGCAAAAAGTTCTGGGAAATTTTTAATATAATATTTACCAGAATTTCTATCGTATATAGAAGTAGTAGTGGTATAGTCCAGACGTGGTTCCATCCGATTATGGCCACTTTCGATCAATGCAACACGTTTTCAAGAGCCGTAGATTTGAATCCTTTAATGAAGTTGAAGAAGCATGTCAACCTAGTAATTTATAACTAAGCTTTAAAAATATTAAAATATTGTATTGTCATCGGAAACACACTTTTGCACCTAATTCTAGCCCGTTATGAAGCGAGTGAATGTTCAATAACAAAATTTCATTTTTGTATGCATGTACCCTGTTAAGTGAAATAAAAGAATGTAATTGCAGTTATTCATAAGGAATTGTTTATGTAATCCCGATTCGACGTAAAAATTTTATTAAGTTGATGAAAATTTGTTAGCATTTAGTTTTTATTTGAGATGAGCAACATGTTACAGAAATGAATCAGGAATGGTCTCCTCCACTGTACAAATAAAAGAAATACAAGAACAATTTCTTTATTCAAAACTTAAGGCCGGATCAATCCAAACAGACGCCCAGTGACTGGTATTCATTCAATGTTCTTCCTTCTTATATTCCTGCAAGAAATAAAACATTTCCTGTGCCTTAGAATACCAATATGAATATATAAATATATATTGAGAAAAATATATGTATTTTTGTTTTATCTTATCCTATTTTAAAGCTAATTATATTCTGTAAAAAGCAAAAAAATATCTAAAATATCAGCTTTAAGAAAATTGCATAAAAAAAGACATACGCTACTATCAATCATTCAGCAATTTTCATTCAGCAAGAAATTCGGCTTAAAACTACTTGTCTTTGGGTTAATGTCCTTAAAATACTTTCACAAGTTCTTAAGTCATTGACTTTCAATTGATATATCGAAAAAAATAATGAATTATTCTCTTTCTTTGAAAGCGACCAATTTTATGAAGGCCTATTCAAATTCGGGAAAATTTTAAAGGTATTCTAAAAAGTTATTTACGATGTTTCTAGATCATTTTCTTTCATGAGATATTATAAAAATATTTTTTTAAAATTGTAAAGTGTTTTTGGTATCTCCTCGTTCTAGTGGCCCCCGACGATAAATCGTCAAATGATCGTGATGAATAGCCAATTTACATAATATATAAGACGCTACAGACACACATATAACGTTTAACGTACATGACATTTTATGACACATACAAACAAGTGTTACAATACAAGTTCAATACATATACAAGTCTTACAATAGATATATATGTGTTACAATTTAAAGTGAATTTGAAGGCGTGCATTATTAGACGAATCAGATTAAGTGCAGTCGAATGGCAAGACAATTAATAAATTAACAAAGAGTATCCAAAAAGAGCTTTCATTGCAGAATAAAATATCTGTTTATTCACATATTTCATAACCTACGATCATTCCACAACTCTCGAATTTTCTGGAGTCACGACAGATGCGATGATAAAACTTAGATGCTTAATTTCCGTCCTTTCTTACAGCACATTGACATGATCGTCCAAACAGCTACAGGTTATTTAGACAATCAAAAACACGAAAAATTCCGTTAGCGGACGAAGTTTGTAGTAAAATGTCGTGCCGATCAAATAGCACGAAGCGAAAACTTTAGAATAAATTAAAAAAGAAAATGGTTAAAAGAATATTCGAAATGATCTGGCGTCTCGCGGTTTTAGCATTGCGAAACGGAACAGCTTTAAGAAAGATTTTTATGAAGGGAAAATGCTTTTTAGATTAGAAATTTGAATAAGATAAATATTAAAATACGAGTTTCAAAAGAAAAGGCATTTAAATAGAAATAATAAATAAGATATTATTAAGGGACAGGGAAGTAGTGAATATGCTGGAACTTTAGAATAACTCAATAAACTATCGTATGATATATGTATTACATATATGACGTAAGACGTAAATATTATGTATGTATGACGTAAATTTAGCATATATATGGCATATATATATGAGCGTTTGGCATATATGACGGGCGAAAGGCATATAGTATGGTGAGTATCTATGATTTGTATATACATATATATAACCATTAAAGTGTATTAGAAATTATCTTCTATTTTAAATATAAATTATAAATTGAGTTTTAAGACAAGATACAACTATTATAAATTTTAATTTGGAACAACAATTATGAAATAAAGTAATTATAAATGAAGATTTAAGACTAGATCCAAACATTTATAAATGAAGTATTAAATAAGATTCAAACATTATAAATTTAAAATTTTTGAAAAATATTAATATGAACAGGAAGTTGAATGCACAAAAAATATTGGAAATTAGAAATATTTGACATATATAGTCAAAAGTTTGTAACTTAACCATTTTAACAAATGAAAAAGCCCAGAAAAAAATGAAGACATTGATAGTACCATTAAATGCATTCTTTTATGATGTTGCCGTTCTGTAATTATAAGTGTCGTAAAAAGAAAAGCGTATAGGAATCCCAATAAAATAAGGGGGACAGGTTACAGTAAAATTACTTATGCAAGAAGTAATAACGAAAGACTCAATAAAGAGATATTTCGAAACTTTCTACACGCCCATTTACAGACTATACAAATTAATAGAAAATTTTCTTTTTATATTAGTAGCAAAGAATCTTGAATTAATTTCATAATTGTATTGCTTTTAATCTCACATGCACATTCACATGCATATTTATCTTATAATTTGATGGTATTGTTTTTACAAAGAGTTTTGTCATATATATATATTGATAATTAATATAGCTTAGTTTTAGCTGTTCAATTTCATTTTGTTCATTTTAATTATCTTAATACATGGATTCATAGCTGCATTAACGCATTATTCATGTATTATTTCTATTAGTCTTCAATATGTTTTCATCTTGTTGATTAAGTACCATTATTGCTATATTATTCACTTGAAATCCAAATATATCTACTCTAGCATTAATCATTCAGTTATATGTATATACATATGTTCGTTAGTTGTCCCTCTCCCCTAAAACTATTTTACACACTGGTTTCCTATTTCATATCTTGTTTATCTTTAGAATTTTACCAATTTTTCAGATATTTGTGATTTCATCTTTATTATTTCAGCATTCCAATAGCATTGCTGCACATGCGTATGTTATTAAGTATGTTATTTTTAGTTTAGTCTTAAAACCTTATTATTCTAGGATTTTTAATGGTACTCTCTTTATCAAGTAAAAGGTAACTTTTGCTTGGTAAGTAATATAGATTAGTTTTAGCTGTTCAATTTCATTTTGTTCATTTTAATTCTCTTAATACATGTATTCATAGCTGCACTAGCGCATTTTTCCTGTATTATTTCCACTAGTTTGCAATTTGTTTCCATCTTCTTGATTAAGTACTATTATTGCTATCTTATTCACTTGAAATCCAAATATATATACTCTAGCATTAATCCTTCAGTTATCTATATATATGTTTGTTTGTTGTCCCTCCCCCCTAAAACTATTTTACATACTGGCTTCCTATGTTTATATCTTGTTCATCTTTAGAATTTTACCAATTGTTCATACATTTGTGATTTCATCTTTATTATATATTTAAATTAATAATAGTTGATCCAGCTTTATTATGTACAATGTCACTGTTATGTATTGATACTCATTTTATTAATTTTTATTTTTATAAAAATAAGGATGAATTATAATGTTATATAATGGTTATATACTATATACTATATATATATATATATATACAGGGTGTCCGGTCTCAACGGTGTTCAATGGCTAATTCCTAAACCGTTAGTCATAAACATATAGTTCCAATTACAAAAATGTTTTTAATCAGGTAAAGAAATATTTCAAAAGCGATTTGGGTCAATAAAAACATTTCTTAAAAAATTACGAAAGTTAAATTTTTATACGGTCCCCCGGTCCTATAAGTTATATTTAGTAAAATTTTCCTTTTACACTGACAAGTAATACACAAAAAGTCCCGTTGTTCTACGATTAAAATTGACCGAGTAATACCTGTTTAAAGTTGGAGCCTATTTTTTGCTGCAAATTGGGGGTCATTCACAAATTTAGTCGAAATATAATTTTGTCAGATATATTAAAAAATGGTTGAGAGTAAAATTAACATAGCAATATAAATTTGAAATCTTTAGTCATCCTGACATATTAATGCAAAATATACAATTTGTAATACACATTTAAGAAGAAAGAAAAAACAAAACAGAATTTTTGTTAAATAAAATGATGCTAAATTAACAGCCTCAATTCTTTACAAAATGATACGTATTTTAAAATATTATTAGATTACACTAGCCTGCAGGGTTATTTCATGTTTTTTAGCTTTTGATAATTGATTCTTATGTATTCGGTACCGCTGAATCCGGAATTGACCTTCATTTTTAGCCATCACATCAACATTTTTCGCAAATTGTAAATTTCAAAGTTAAAAAGTTCAAAGTTAAATTTAATCTCCTACCCGTCTTATCACACCACCCAGCTGTAAGAATCCCAAGATAAGCAAAAATATCGAATAAATTATTGAATAAAATAAAATAAAATAGTTTTACATATGTTTTATAGTATGAGATTTTCGCTATATTTTAACTTACACATTTGCAAAAAAAATCTAACGTGATGGTTAAAAATGAAAGTCATTTTCAGATTTAGTGCTAAAAAGTACGTAAAATTCAATTATCAAAAGTTAAAAAATACATCCATCTCCTCTACTTTATACTATCCGAATTTTGTTATTCTTTAAATTCGATAATTTATGATTTGCGAAATATCCTGACATGATGGTTAAAAATTAACGCAATTTTTGGATTCAGCGCTAAAAAATACATAAAAGTTAAAACCCAACAATCTCCGTCTTGTATTATTTAATCTAAAACTTTTTCATAAACTTCTTGGCGGTAATCTATCCGAAATTTTTTGCTTCATCCTATAAAATAAGTATAAATGGTAACCACCGAAAATCATAATAATATTAGATTGTTATCGGATTTGCGCCAGTGTGTAAAATGTAATCTTGTTCGGATATTTGAAAGTGGGTTAAAGTTCGAATACAAATTTTGAACTGGAAAAATATACATAAGATCGTTGAAGTAACATAAAAACTTATAAAAATAACATAATTTTATTAAATGAAATCATAAAAAAACAGTCTCAAATCCTGACAAAATAAAACATATGTTATTTCAGCCAATCTGAAACTTAATAAATGTTAACTTAATCGTAATACTTGTACGATTTTTTTCAAAGCGCAAATACTCATGAAATGAGATCTTCGAATACTTTAAGCACTTGGAATATGACCCCTCAAAGCCAAGCCGAACTCATTTGTTTTCAGAGCAGAAAAGTGGCATAAGTCATGCATTTTTAAAGTTTCATAACTCGCACAATTTTAGTGTTATATGAATGGGACTTTTTTTGTCTTACTTGTCAGTATAATAGGAAAATTTTACTAAATATAACTTATAGGACCGGGGGACTGTATAAAAATTTAAATTTCGTAATTTTTTAAGAAATGTTTTTATTGACCCAAACCGCTTTTAAAATATTTCTTTATCTGATTTAAAGCATTTTTCTAATTGGAACTATATGTCTATGACTAACGGTTTAGGAATTAGCCATTGGACACCATTGAGACCGGACACCCTGTATATATATATATAGAGAGAGAGAGGTGGGGAAATGCATAATTTTTCGCCACTGGCGAGTGAATTTTCTGACAGGGCGAGTAAATTTTTAGGTAGTCTTTGAAAACTGAAAACTATAGAAATATGCGAAAACTTTTTTTTTTTTTTAGTAGTTAGCTATATTTTTCAACTTTCCTAATTACTGCGATGTAAACATGGTACTAAGTTCTATTTTATATTAAATTTTCATCTCTTGTTTACATTTCTTAATTTTACAGGGGAAAAAAATATGAAAATGCATTTAGTAATAGTAACCAACTATTTTTTAGTTGCGTGAATTTTGTCATAATAATTTTCAAATGTACGTTGCATTTTACTGGCTGGTGAAATAAATCCTTGGCTGGTAAGATTTTCTAGAAATTCCCCACCCCTGTATATATAATATATATATATATAATTCGCTACATTCATGTTTTAAAGTAATCGATAAAGTCAACTGGTGGTTTAAAAAAACCATAGAAATGTTTGCTTCATTTTTTTTTAATACTTCATAAAATCTTCAGATAGCAAACAACATCTTTTTCACTGGAATGCAAAAGGAATTTAAAGGAAAAATGTACTCCGGAATGTAATAAACTGAGAAGGTCTAAAGAAAAAATCAAACGCAATCATCGATCATCCAGCAATTTTCAGTCAGTAAAAAACAAAATCTGCTTAAAACTATTTGTCTTTAGAATAATGTCCTTATAAAACTTTAATGCTTTTGAGAGTTCTTTTAACTTATTGACTTTCATTTGATAGGTCGATATTTTTTCCTTTTTAGATATGTTGAAAAATTTTCTTTTTATGTATATTGAGACCATAGTTATTATGACTTGTTCAATTCGCGAAGGTAATTATAGTTGAATAAACATCAAAGCTATTCCCAAAAATTAATTAACCCTTTATGTCTCGAATTATGAGTCAGTAAAATTGCTCCACTGCAATAATTATCTTCGTTAATGTCTGAAGATATCCAAAACAACTTATATAATAATTCGATTTTTAGATAGATTTTAAAATAAAACTGATTTAATAAATCGGTAGTTATAGAGATTTTTTTTGTAAAATATTTATCAGAATAATTAGATTAATTAACAAAAAATGCTGTTATGGAAATCTCTTAATTCTTACAAAAACAATGTAAATAAATGTATTGTGATCCTATCCGTAACTGGGAAGGGTTTTGGAGGTACAAAGTTTTAGTAAAACATTTTTTAATAGGAGAAAAGCTAAATCAATGTAAATGTTTGAGAAAATAACCACATCAAAGAAATATTTAGCTTCGACTGTTTCGCTGTGCTTACTGAATGTGATCGAGCAAAGTATTTTGTATGAAAAGTACCATATACTTTTATTAGTAGACGAATTAAATAAATTTTATATTGCATTTTCTTTAATGGTACTTATAAGTACTGTCGGAACATAAAAAGTTAAAATGCTTCCAATTCATATATTTGCTAGAATTGTTTAAATATTTAACTCTCTCGTGCATCAATTATTTTTAAATAAATTAAAAATATATTTTGCGCTCAAAATTGGTTTAAAAGCTGTTTTTAAGAACAAATAATGTTGAAAAAATAAAGTTGTTTTAAAAATCTTTCGTTTAATACAAAATTACAACGGGGACCTCATATGAGGTTTAAAAGCAATAAAATATTTTTTTTTTATCTTTTGAAATATAATGATTGAATGATATCCTAAAAAATATTTCTGTAAATTTCTAACTATGAGGAAAAGAAGCTTAAGGTTTAGAGAGCACACGGATAATGGACAACCGTATTTATTGGATGCGCTTACTCCTATAAAGTGTTAATATATTTTCAGATCTATTTTTATTTTAAATATACCCGCACTCATACAAGATTTTATTAAACATTAATATTTTTCTAAATTTTTCAATATAATAGAGAGAGAAAAAAACCTGATACGTGAAAAACAACGTGATAAAATTAGTAATACAAGACGACCTTTGAAATCAGTTGTTCAATTATTAGTCAATTAATATTCGCTTTTTCTAAACAGATTTATTTCCTTACCTGCCATCTAAAATTTTAGACCACATAGCAATAACACCTCGTAATAAAATACTACATGGTTTAATTTAAAACTCAATGTTCACAATTTAATTTTAATTTTTAGTTTTTTTATTACCAAATGGTAATGGCCTAAAATTGTTGTGTAAGCATTTTATGGCTATAATAAACAATATTTTGTTTCAAATGTTGTTGACAGCTCTGATAGGGTAAAGATTCGTACTATTTGTGACCTATGAGGTAAAATTTATAATTTAATAAATTCATAATTTAACTTTAATATTTTTCTACAATTTTTAATCTAATAGATAAAAAAGAAAGACTGATACGGGAAAAATAACGTGATAAATGTAGGGATATAAGAAGACAGTTGAAATCAATTGTCCGATTAATTGTTAGCTAATTTTTACTTTTTCTAAACTTGTTTATTTTGTAACTTGCCCTCTAAAATCTTAAATTACGTAGTAATAATACCTTATAATAAAGTGCTATATAGTTTAATTTGAAATTCAATGATTACAGTTCAATTTTAATTTTTAGTTTTTTTTTTTTTATTACCAAATGGTAATGGCCTAAAGTCGTTTTGTAAATATTTCATCGCTATGATAAATTGTATTTTATTTCAAATGTTGTTGACAACTCTGCTAGGGTGACGATTTGTACTAATTGTGATTTATGATCTAAAATGTGTAATACAGTACCCACGAATTGAAATGTTTAAGCTTCTACACCTAAGCTCTCGTCAATAAAGGGATCATCCGCATGAATGCATCTGCACTTTACTCGCCATGAGTATGTTTAAATTTAAAAAAAGTGTAAATATATGTTGATTAGTATCTTCACGTAGCTACTTTTCATAAAATTAATACAGGGTGATTCTAAAGCCACTATACATTTTGTGATTAAGCAGATTTTATTACACAATATGCAATGGTACACTATATGACATAGTTTCAATACATTTCAATGTGACCATCTTGCGTGTTCAGACACAATCCTCAAATCTCCACTGTAGACCGAAAAACTTTCTCAAGCGGAGTTGGTGAAATCTCAGAAGCTGCGGCTAGATTCTGATGTGTTAAGTGTTCAGTGCTGCGGATATCTTCACCTGGTAAACCTTAGACATGACAAACCTCAGACAAAAAAGTCTAAGGGCATCAGGTCAGGAGAGAGAGGGAGGGGGGCACCTCCTTGTCGAGGCACGACTAATCCATCTGCCTGGAAAAGCAAGATTCAGATTTTGCACAATGCCGGGCGTTATTCCCGGTCTCCCTAAACGTTCTTCAAAAGTAACGCTACCAGTACGCTGGAATTTATTGGCTAGGGTCTCTATACTATAGCCAGCCTGATGGTGGTCTGTTTTCCTAAGTCTACTGGCGAAGTCTGCCCGCTCCTGTTCATACGTCATTCCACGAAGACGAGCAGAAACAACAGTGATTCATTCTTCTTTGGTTAACATCCTGTCGTATTACCTGCAAGAAAAAATATTCAGTGAATATATTACTAAAATGTATAGTGACTTTAAAATCAACTTGTATTTATTTCCCAAATTCCTGGGTAACTCCCAAATGGTAATTAGAGTTCTAAAAATAAAAAATAAAAAGTATGTGTTATTACATTCCGATATTTTTGGGGGTAGAAAAAAATTAAAACAAAATCAACATGGTTATAAAATACGAACAGGGCAATTCTTTTAAAATAAAAGTAAATATCGGAAAACAATTACACACTTACATAAGTATAATTCTCTACTAACGTAAGTAAAACAGTTTTCTTTCTTATTACACATATATACTTAATGTGCCTTACGTAAGATTCTAACAAGTATACTTTGTTATAATAAAAACTAACATTCCCAAATGCATTAATGCAAACAAGAAACGCATTCCTTTGTACACCAATTACGTTGTTTTTGCTTATTTTTTATGTATGGGTCTCGGCGTTATTCAATTTGGAAAACCTCGATAGACACGAAGCTTGTCGACGGTAATTGCATCTGCGCCATTGAACGAAACGAAATTGTTCCATGCAGGAGACATTGATAGGAAATTACTTATTCTGACGTTTGTGTAGAAAGAGAATCTCTTTAAGAAGAAAAGGAAAATTTGGATAATATTGATATCGTTTGATAAGTGTGCATTAATATAAAACAATGTCTATAAATATAGCACTTAATCAAATGCAATCAAAGAACATCACGAGAATTACGTATAGATTTATATGGATTTTAATATATTTTTATGTAAAATTTTTTTATTAAAATTAAATAATTATTTTAAAATATCTGCATTTCTTTAAAATATATATATTTTGTCTCCTAGAAAAGATTCATAGAGGTTTTAATGTATACATATAAAAACTAACTTATATCCCTTTGAAAATTAAATCAGTTTCTTCTATACAATCACTTTTTTAACTGCTCATCAGAGCATGAAAAAAAATAGCAAAAAATATTTAGTTTTGAATTTATCGGAATGCTTTAAAAAAAATTAATAAGCTTATAGATACTTTTGGGAGATTCTCAAAAGGTGGGATCATTAAACGTTAACAATATGTAATTTTTAAAATTTTCAAATTTAAGGCCAATTTTTCTTTAATAGTACAGTATTTTGTCTATAAATATAATATATTAATATTTTTAATAGTATGTCTACAAAATTATACACAAACATTAAAAGACAGCAACTATTCTGGAAAATTAATTATTAAAGCATTTAATTAGCAGTTGTGTACGTTACAAATTTTCGACATTTTTTCGCACGTACGTTACAGATTTTGGACGTTGCGCTTAGTATTTAACAAATTCTTAAGACTAAGAATGTAGTAAATGTGTCCTATAATTGTATGTGCATACATATATATATGTATAATTAACTTTTTGCTATCCAGTAATAATAATAATGAAATCAAATGCTTTGTCGCGTACGTTACTTTCGGACATAACAAAATACAAAAAAATTCTTTATAGAAAAGTCCTTCTATCTTCAAAAAAGCAATAAATGAAGCCTGACATCTCTTAACGAATTTATCAAAAAAGCATCCGTTTCCTTTATTCATTCGTTGTTTACCATTAGAACCACCTGGAAAAAAGCTAAAACTCTTTTTCTTGGTGGTACATTGGAGCAGTTAACGTTATGAATGTCCGAAATTGGCCTCTTTAGCATAAAATAATAAAATTTTAAGATATTCATACAAAGCCTTTACAATAAATTATGTCATTTTCTGTCTCTGAATAGAATTAAAAACTCAGTGTAAAAAAAAATAAAGTCAATGATAATTAAAGTTATGTTTGAAAGGCTTAAAGTTATGACGTGTGTCCAGTACCCACCTTTTGAGAATCGCCCTTTTATTCTTCTTTCTCAAAAAAAGTGAAATACTAGTACAAATCTACAAACATCTCCAAAAAGTATCCTCTCTTCTTTTATCAATGCTAAAGTGTTTGAACTCTTTCATTTTTTTAATAGTTAAAAGTAGTTTAAATTTTTTAAAATAACATATAAGCCTAATAAAATAATTGCTACTTAAAATTACTCTTAGAACTCCCAATTGCCCCAACTTATGACAATTCTCCATTTATAACAGATTAATCAATAAAATGTCGGATGAGTTTCTAAGCTGTCTTACTCTGTCTACTAGGGATGAGACGGATTCAGACCGAGTCCGACGCGGGCTCGGATTCGAAGAGAAAATTCTACTTATTCACAAATTGAAAAAATAAAAATAAAACTTGCTATTTGAGAAACAAGAATGTATTTTATAGTCCTTTAAAAATCAGTTTGAAATGGAATTAAATTGTTGTACGAAAGATAGTTTTCGATTTATTAAAATGTATTGTTCCATACTGCATTATCAATATCCCTGTGGCAGAATTTTTAAAGCTTTCTGCGACAAATCTCATAACAGCAACATTTTTCTGGAACGTGATATTTTTTAACAGTAGAAATGAATGCAAATTATACATAACGCAATTAGAAAACAGACATTGAAGAACTAATGTATCAAAAAACAGTTATTATACCTTTTTTATATGTACAGGTTGCGGCAGGTATTCTGAATAAACCAATAACTGCTGTGTAGGAGTATACACTAGCGGTAGAGCATTTGTTTAACGTGCACACACTTCTGGATACAATCATTCATTGAAACCACTGCCAGCCGCAATAACTACCTCTACAGGCTGTCAAAATTGACTGCAGGTAATGATCAGATGAGTGGTGGGGGCATTTTCTACTGCATACACAACGGCTACCTTGAGAGTCGCAACATCGTTTTGTGAATAACTATTGGAGTCCCTTTCAACTACGCCATATACGCAATAAATCATTCGGTTAATATCTGGGGGAGGGGCGGGCAACAAGTTAAGAATGATATCGTCATGAATGCTTTGCCCATCCATTTTTGGTTTGTATAGGCTGTATGGAATAGTGCAGAGTCTTATTAAAAAACGTACGGCTTCCCACGTGTTACAGAGGTAATTTAGTGCTTTAACAATTCAGTATAAGCAAAGGAGTTAACTCTGTCACCTTGAAGAAAGAAATGCGAAGGCATCAGATCATCTTCGCTTCTTAGGACTCCCCTCCCCCCCAGAATCATCTGTGAGGCTAGAAATTTTCTGCACATTCTGACAGAACCTCTTCGGGGATTTTACACCATCACCGATTATTTTGCGGTTCACTTTCTTGACCTGGGCAAAGTGTTTATCATTGGAAAGGAACAATCTTATAACCCATTCGGAACCATGGGTTTATATATGCACCTTCACATAGAGCATACAGAGTTTTTTTGGCACCAGTAAAAAAGAAAAGTAATGTTTGCTTTCTTTAATTAGAGCATCTTTTTATTATTTAAGTAAAGGTAACTTTTTTAAAAAGTGGTGTAAACCGAATAAAATTTGAGTAAAAGTCGCCGGTGCAGAGGAGGCATTCGTCTCTGGTCGTGGTCAGGTGGTTATCGCTGGTTCTCTTTGCTAAGAAATGAAATCATCCTTATCATGTACGACCTATAACGAAGGTCCTCATGAATCAGACATCATATTGTGGCCTCATCAATCTATATCTTCCTAACAAATTCCTTCGTCGACTTCGTAGGATTTTCATCGACTTGTCTGACGAATTCCGGTGTCTTGATGATTTCATATTGCTGACAATATGACTTCTAGCATGAATCGTTTGCCACATGAAACATGGCAGCCTTCAGTTCTCTCCTTACATTAAAGATGAATGACTGGACGAGTTTCAAGAATGTGGCAATATCTAAATTGAAGCGTTCTTGAACCAATGACAACATGCCTCTTCATTTCCTCAGTTAGTCTAAGTTCTCACATTACTACATGTAACTGAAAACGATTTGTAACTATAATATACAGTGAGATATATCACCTATAACATGTGTTCTAAAATACTGCCGCACCCTGTTATGTAATGCACTTTGTCTTACCTATTTGTATGCTACATGTAAAAAAAATCCAAAAACCTCCATTTAATGGTTGGTTGGTTGGTTGATTTTTGACGGCCGATTATCTACGCATGGAATATAGGCCCGAGGGGGTGTGCCCTTCGTGGGGGTCTTTCTAAGGGAACCTAACCCGTATTTACGCATGGAAATCCAAGGTTTCGAAGAAAACCACGAAAACTCCTTAACGGTTAGGCCGACGGGCGCGATTGGATTCGAACCCAGCACCTCCCGTCTACCAGCTTCGAGAGCAGAACCTCTCAGCCACTGGTGGGGCCTCCATTTAATGAATCAGCATTATAGGAATTATTTAGCAAATTTAGCCTATGTCAGACGAACGTCTTTTTGCACACTTTTTTCCCTATATCATCCCTACACAATAACACTAGCATTGTGTAGGGATGATATGTAGGGAAAAAAGCGTGCAAAAAGACGTTCGTCTGACATTAGCCTTACAGTAATTTATAACAAATAGATTGCCATTTTTTCCCCTTAAGATTTGTTGATTGAGTGCGAGGTTAAATTTTTGCAATTTGCAGCAATGCACCACAGATTTTAAAACTATAACCAGATCAGTTTATTGGGATTGTAAGAGAAGAAAGATATTGCACACATATTCTTAAGTATTACAAATAATTAAAATATAAATTAATATGTAACTACATATCTAATTTTTCTACTTGTTAGATATTGACGATGAAGTCGTTCTTATTCTTGGTATAAATAAAAATGATAAACTTATATCTTTTAACGAAATTTATTTAAAGTCAAATTTTCAAAAACGGATGTTATGTTTTCAAAATTTAATTGCACTACCAAATAAAGAGTTGTTTAGTTTAAAAAAAAAAAAAATTCGTCTTCTAGAAACTTCTACTCGAACTTTGCTACCTTCAATACTTTTTATTTGAAATGAAAATAAAAAAACATCCTAAAAAATATTTCTGTCAGCTACGTTTAGCGGCTTGAGGTTGAAAGTTTTCTGGAAAGGGCTGTCTCCTTTCTGCGACAATGTCGCCGTGTCGCTGCGTTTCTGCCAACGGTATCAAGTTTAGCTCAAATTCAACCTATAAAAGTACATTTTAATAAATCGAAAATTATCTTTTGCATAAATAATTACTAGGAAGCCATTATAAGAGAATCAATTGAAATGATTGCTAATAAAGATACAGCTTGCAACGATGCACTAATTATCATACGATATCATTGGAGTGTGGAGAGATTTGCCGCATAATGCATAAAAGCTCGTTTTGTTGAAAATGTGAATAACTTTATCTGGCATGTCATCTGACGTACAACATTTAAATTACAATGATTTCTTCCAGACAATTCTCGGATAAGCGCAAAAAATAATAATAACAACATTTAAAACCCACTGATGACGGCCTTGTAATGGCTGAAAACGTTCTGGGATTTTCTAATGTATTTTAAGATATTTTTAATATATTTTAAATTATTTTATATTATATGTATGCACAGAAAGTAATTTTTGTACATTTATTTGTGCTTTTTTATATGAATTTTATTTATTCGTACGATTAGTTTCAGAGAAATTGATTATTTTAAAATGAGCCTATTTTAGGGACTGTATCCAAATTGAAGTTCGGTACTCAATTGTTGAAATATTGCAGAATGACTATGGCATTCCTATTAATGTTTTATGTCTTGCCAATATGACCATTATCTTATCTATCAGAATATATTTCGACTATTCCCAAGCGCAAATGTTTAAGTAAAATGAGTAAAATATTTTTTTTTTCAAATTACGCTTTTCCGCACATCCAGACGGCCCCTTAAACCAAAATTTTTACGTTTTTAAAGCATGATTTGAAAACTTCTTGAAGAAAAAAAATTTTTTGGATTCGCATAAAGCAGGACATAAATATAAATCAATAAAAAAAAATTGTAAGCTCCAATTCATAACTTTTTCGAATATAAATTTCATAATTCATGTTATAAAATTACAAAAATTATATATTCAATGTATTTATGTTTGGGTTTCTTAGTATTATAACTACACAAAAAATTAGCACATTAGGCTTATAATGTCAGGAGATATTAATAAAAATACGAAAATGTAATTAAACATTAAATGCTCTAAATTTTGAATGGTTATAATTCAAAAACTTATCAACCATATAACTTGAGATTTTGTATCTAGGCGTAGTTTGAACCGAAGATTTAAAATATCTGCTCAAAATGGAATGTTTCTATTGAAAAAAAAATGGCCTGGTTTTGATTTGTAGATGGTCCTCTAAGGAAATTTTATATACATCAATTAGAGGTAGGCTTTATTTCCATTCGTTTGGTACCAATAACTTTATTCTGCTACAATTTGTTGCGGAGTTAGTAGGGGTGTTTACTTTTTTTCCACAACTGAACACTACGTCAATGCCCAGCCCGATTATTGACTTGGAGGGTTACACGGCTACAGAACAGCACATCGGAAAATCTTTAAAGAGATTTTTGTTAACCCATTACCCGCTAGGGTTGCGTTGGCGCAAAAATAAATGTACGTACTTAAATTATCTATCAGGCTACCACTATATTTGAATTTAAAAAGTTGCGTTATTTAATAACAGAAACTTTGTTCAATAAATAAAACAAAGATTATCTTTCAAAACTTGTAGCGGAAAACATTTTTCAGCAAAAAGTTGAAAATCCCTATCTTATAGTTACGGCGGATAATGGGTTAAGGTGCCTGCCTACGTACGGAGCAATTTTTTCCAAAAAAGCTATTTAATTGTTTTTTAAACTTATTTTTACTAAGATTAACACTAGAAAATGTGAAAAAAAGTAAAAAATATTTCATTCATTATTAAAATTTTGGTAAATGGAGGAATTTATAGTAAAATTTAGTGAAATTTGGCCCTAAACGCAAAACGCTCTAAAGGAAATTCTACTGTATGTATCTTAATTTCCCTTTTGCACTTCATATTTATGATATTGGTGAAGGCAATGATCTAAAATCTAAGAGATTCTTTAAGTATTTCAAAACTTATAGCATATCGCACCTGTTTACATGTTAATTTTCATAAAATTCATCGATGTCATTCCACAAAAACATCCATAAAACAAAAAATATTTATTCTAAATTTAAATCTTTAGTTAATTGCCTTCACAATAGTGCAAAATAACATATATTTTAAATTTCATACAGATATTCTAATAACGTTTTGAGAAATCATGTTTTGCGTATGGAATTTTCACTGAAAATTACATTTTCCAAAAAATGCATTTAAAATTTAGATTTATGTTTTACTACAAGACTTTACAGTAATATATATCTAAATTTCATGGAGCATATTATTTACATGTCTTATTATTAAACAATTGCATCCAAAATCGCGAAATTTCTCAAAACATACGACCCTTTAAAAGCAATTTAAAAATTAAAAAAATTTAAATTTTAAAGCCTTTTAAACAGCACTTCCGGTTTGAGTGACAGCTGTTGAGTAGTTTTAAAACCACCATAATTCCGTATCTATTTATCGTACAATAAAAACAAATACAGTTTTGGAAAGGTAAAACATTGGTCTTTAATAAAATAAAATAAAATAAATTTGACAACTTTGGTCGAAAATTGCATTTTCAACGTAGTCAGATACCTTAACTAAAAAATATCAAAAAGTTTAACACCTTAAAGGGTAGCGGTATATTGTATATACCACTTAATTTTAATTCCCAAAGGCCACAATGGCACCAGAATTTAGGTATTAAATTTTGCTTTTTATAGTGTAGGCGAAGAAAAGCTTTCACTTACTTTCATAAATTTGTTCTTAAATTCCGGTATTATTCAATCATTTTAACATTTTAGGAACATTAGTACTTTGCCCCTAAAAAAGGATTAATAATCGACGACCGAACCAGATTCAAGCGTATTCCTTGCTCTCGGAAGTGTCTGAAGAAGGTGAATGTCAGAATGGGGGGGGGGAAATGGCCATTTCCCTCCCATTCTGATTAGAAAATCAGAGTTCTAACTTTTTACGACTGCTCTTTCATCTTCACCTAATACTTCATTTATAATAGCTGGTTTATAATAATGGAATCCATCAATCCATTAGAAGTAAATGGTCCATTCCAAAGGTATAAGTTCGATTGAAAAACCATTTAATACTTTGAGCAGAAAGAAGAGGCTATACCTGCAATTTTCATGACACTAATAGAATCACATAGCAGCTAGTTTGTACGGTTTTGTTACCTCAAAAATGGAATACAAATTTTTGCCATATTTAATCGTTGACAATTGTTAGATTTCGGCGATTGAAATTCATTGGTAAAGAAAACACACAAAAAACTATCAAGCGCTTTTTCAACTAAACAGTTTCATTCCCCGTTTTTCTTTAACAAACGGAAATGTGCATCAAAGAAATGTTGCTAGTACCATAAAAATGAATGAATTAAGTGAAAATTTATATTTCATCTCCTTAGTTGGTGACGATTTGTGTAAATCCGGTTTATCCGAGTTTTTTGCTTATCCGAGATGATCTTGACCCATATTAACTCGTATAAACGGAACTCTACGATAGTTGATTTTCGAATCTTGACTATGTTGAGTGATAGTTAATGGCATATTTATAGTCATCTTGACAGAAATTTCGAAGGGGGATCAAACCCTGGTCATCCCACCATTGGCTACGGCCTTGATTAGAACTTTGACCTTTAATTTCTCTGGCCACAGGCGAATTCCATAAATCAGGCCTTGTTATTACCTCTGTCTTATTAAGATATGGTAGTTACTAAGATCTAGTACGTACTAAGATCTGGTTATAGTCCAGCAAAATTAGATAAAAAAAGTTATCTGCCTGGAAAGTTTTGGAGAAGTTTTTTTCTCTTTCTTCCTTTATGTTTTTTGGGGGGTGCTGAACACAATTTTCAACTTTGCCACCTCGTATCTGGTCAGCTTAAAAAGTTGTAAGCGAAAAACCATGAAAAAATTGGGTTTTTTTTTTTCGGATTTTTCATTGTAGTTGCTAGAAGGTTAAACTTTTTTGAAAGAAATACTGCACGAAATTAAATTATAGAAAATTTCCTACATTTTTCATACACAGTGTTTGTTTCTAAGATGAATACTTGTGGCAATACGAGCAAAAAGAATTTTAGCGATATATTTAAATTCCATCATTGAAGGACGAAAACACAATACAATCACAATGCATCCATTTCAGTCACCAATTTGAAGCTTTTTAGTTAATTCTAGTTGCATTTCGAATATGTTAACATTTGCTTACCAATTTTAAGCCTTTTATATATTTATTAACAAAATAAATTGAAATCTGGTAATTAAGAAAAATATAAAACACAAACACTCCGAACAGATGAGAGCACCAATTTGTATTTTCCTACCAATCTGATTATAACTATTACATGATACAATTGTAATGTACATGTACAATTATAACTATTATAACTATTATTAGTTTAATATAATAACATAAAAGGGAAAAAGGAAAAAAAGAGACATGCAGAGTTGTTCTACCATTAATGTGGTTTTGGTAGCTTTGAAAGGACTGGTTGGTGTTTATCGAAAGGAGGCTCATCGTTAACTGGATTGGTCAGGTTGGGTCTTCACTTGGCTTAAAATATCGTAGAGAATTGACTTGTCAACCTCTATTTCCAAATCATTTTCGGCGATGAATGAGCTGAGATTGCTACAATGGCAATCGCATTTCAAGCGAAGGAGCGAACACAACAAACCTACATTCCTATAGCCACACTTTTCACTGCAGTTTGTTTTGCATTTGCAGGATTTTTTTCACAGAACAGCTTATGGTGCATGAGTTTGACAGTTGTTATTAGTGTGGTGCTTCTCTTGGTTTTATTCTAGTGCCATTCCTTAGCTTTTTTACAATTGCCTAGCCATAGCTGTACTCTTAGACATGTGTATCGAGTTTGTTGTTTGTTTCTAGCACAGTGTTTCTTTCTAAGATGAATAGTTTTGGCAATACGAGTAAAAAGGATTTTAGTGATATATTCAAATTCCATAATCGGATGTCGAAAACGCTTAATGTAATATTTTTGTGGATGCAAAACGAGTGGGTACGTGTTCTTGAAACACTTTCATGGCGCCACGCACATGATATTACAAGAAGCCCGCATCTTTCTTTTCCTTCCCCTCTCTATCAGGGCTTTTTTGACTCGTGTTGAAATATAAAGCTCATCTCTCAGTTTGTTTCTAGACGTCTCGACGGTCGGTTATGCATTTGCTTTAATATATGTGCAGCGTTCCTTTCATTAAAAATTATGTGTTTTAAAACGACGATTCTGTGAGACGTGAAGTGATATTCATGATGGCAGAGAAGCGTTTTATCTGTGACACGGAGTTAATTGGCGAAACTAAAGTGAAATCAAAATGTGTGAAGTCCTTCAGATTAGCAAGTAAGAAACGAAAAGAATGGAAAAGGAATTATTTATTGAACAAGGAGTCTCTAAGGATCCATAAAAAAGGCCGTAAACAGTACACAAACGAAAAACAGATTGCTGCAACTTGAAGATGCTTTCTGAAGACGTAGAAAACCAAACTCCAACCGCTTCAAAGTCGTTACTGTTTATTTGGAGAAAAAATCCCACCATACTTTAAAGCAAAAGAAATTCATAAAGTAAGAACAAAACTAAATATATTCTACATTGACAGTCCTTTTAAAAGTTAAACTTCTTTCTGAAAATCTTGATGATGAGCTGGGTCTTGCCATAATCTACGAACTAGATCATGTGACTGACTTGGTTACTGCTGATAAGCAGTATCCTTTGAAATTTATGAAAAAGCCCTATCAGCTCGCAAAAACCACAGAGACGCAGAAAGGTCCATTTGCCTCTGACATAGACACAGCTATGCAAATCAGTTATTTTATCTGGAGGAAAATAAAGAACAATACGAATTTTCTATAGAAGAATTAACAGACCAGATTAAAGCAGGTGAATACTGTCCTTCAGTCAAAAAAGTTAAATCACGCCTTCTAAACAAGTGTGAATAATATATTGTTATATCAACCACTGCAAACAAGATACCTATTCTTTGCTTCAAGAGTGTTTCTGATTTATATTTTTCTTAATTACCTGATTTCAATTTATTTTGTTAATAGGTATATAAAAGGCTCAAAACTTGGTAAGCAAATGTTAACATATTCGAAATGCAACTACAATTAACTAAAAAGCTTCAAATTGGTGACTGAAATGGATGCATTGCGATTGTATTGCGTTTTCGTCCACAGATTATAAAAATTTGAATATATCGCTAAAATTCTTTTTGCTGGTACTGCCACAAGTATTGATCTTAGAAAAAAACATTGTGTATGAAAAAATCTGTTTTGTTTTTCGGGTTTTCCATTGTAGTCGCTAGAGGGTTAAACTTTTTTGAAAAAGTAGAAAATTTCCTCTAGTTTAATTTGGAGCAGCATTTTTTCAAAAAAGTTTAACCCTCTAGCGACTACAATGGAAAACCCGAAAAACAAAACAGATTTTTTCATGGTTTTTCGCTCATAACTTTTTAAGCCGTCCAGATATGAGGTGGCAAAGTTGAAAATCTTGTTCAGCACTCCCAAAAACATAAAGGAAGAAAGAGAAAAAACTTCTCCAAAACTTTCCAGGCAGAATCCTAGATTGACCGGACTATTAGTCAGTTTCGCGTTGTTGAGCAGGGGATTTGAAAATCGCCTTAATCACTATCGATTACGAAATTTTTCGTGCTTTATAAAAAACCTTGAAGTAGTCGTAGAGCAAAACAACCAAATAATTATTTAAAGAGTGTTGGCGTAAGAGGTTTCATAAAAGTATGGTATAATAAGTTTAGACGCAGTACGATTTGTATGATTATACTAAAGAAAAGGTACAAACCTGAATTCTGCAAAGCGCTAAATTGGATAAAACATATAGATTTGAGAGTTGATTGTTTACACCGATTTTTGTTTTCAAGAAACGGAGTTAAAGAAGATGCCGTTTATAGGAATCGTGGAAGAACCACACTTTCTCTCTAAAACGGCACAATCAACTTTATTTTTTTCATCTTCTTTTTTTCCACATGAGTCCAAATTACATCAGGACACGATTATAAGTTTTTCTGAAATTAGGAATTATACTCACTTTCGAATTGAACGTCTTTTTCTATTTGCATACCCCTAGGTAGAATATGGTAGAACTACATTCGTACAATCTCAGACAAAGAAAAAACACATAAAAAGAACAGGCAGCTACTTGTTGGAACTCTCTTTTAATTGGAAGATAATTGTGTGTTATTTGAAGGAACCCGTCTTTTAAATGCAGAATTCTGAGCTCAGGTTCGCGAATTTTTCGTATTTTGGCAAAAAAGAGCCTGTGTACAAATACCCTTTCTAATGCGAAAAAGTAGTACTAGATCAACCTAGCTGGAACATGCCTGTGATTTGACGAAAATGCAGCCTTATATTAAAAGATATCAGGTGATTTTTGTCGTTAGACTAGTGAATTTTCTGTGTTTGGAGGGAAAATGGGCAAATCAAAGTGGAATATGAAGATATAATTAACAAATAATCACCTATCGTTAATTATCACTAATTAAAAGTAAAGTTCTTTTTTTACAAATATATTTAATTACGACTTTCTCCCCTTTTTACAAAAAATATATTAAATCTCTTCCTCTCTTTTGCCGTTAATAAATGTCATTCTTTTAATACTTACCAGATTTTCAGTCGTTAACAAAATAAATAAAAAGAAGCAAATCATCTTTTCTATCACATTTTTTTTTTTTTTTTTTTTTTTTACTGTCAATATGAATAAAATGAAAATAAAATCTTTGATTATTTGTCTTCTCTCCCACAATAATCTAAATGCAGTAATTTAAACGTTCCTTAATCTTCCTAATTCATAGCTAACACAGGAGATAAATTCATTCTTGATTGTCTACTTGTTTATCATAAATGACGTCATGCATAAATATTACTGTTTGTTGTTTGTGTTATATGGTGCCTTCCATTCCTTATAGTACATTTTTAATATATTTATTATAGATTTTCCCATTAACATTTGTTTGTTTCCCATTAACGTCGGACTCTGATTCTGATCCAAGTAACACCTCATGTCGTTGGGTCCCTCTTTGATACTGCTGACATTTCCCTTGCACGGCTATCTTAGTCATCTAACATCTTGATGTCTGCTTTTGAAAAAATAAAAGTAACTGGATTTTAACGTGCTGTTTGTATTTATTTTTATAAAATTTCATGCACGTATCAAAGAAATATTCAAGAGCTCCGAACACATAAATCGAATAATTATTACTCCATTTATAGACTAGCAGAAATTATGTTATACGGACGTTTTTGTGTTTTAGTGAAACGTAATCAACGGAAACTGCATGTACACGGATTTTTTTGCGAATGTACTTAAATATGTTCAAACATTACGCCCTGTGTATTAGTAGAGTATTCGTCTTTAAAAATGAGGTGTTGTTAGAATCGTATAAATCATCCGATATTCATAAGGTATAGGTATATGCCATCCTAAAAATGTAAAATGAAAAAATGTACACATATAAAAATGTATTGTAAAAACTATTTGTTTCTTCGGATCCCATTATCGAGACGAGTATCAAAATAATTTCTTTGTCGTGACGATTTAAAAAAATGTATCTTTAAGTAAAAGAGCAATTTGACAGAAATAACACAGATTGAAGCTTCACAGTTACGTGTTATTCAAACTATATAATGTAGATATCGGCTATTCCAGTAATTGTTTAAAAGTACTAAAAAATTGAATCCTATAAATGGTGAACGATCCTTAATGACAAATGTCGATCGCAACGACATCTGCTAGCCACTGAGCTCTATATACACTGACGGAAAGAAAAATCCCAACACCAAGAAAGACTTGTGTTAAATAAACGAAATTTGGTAGGCGGGTTTATACATCTGAAAGATGACATCGATTGAAATTCCGCGCTTCGCGCATAAGTGTGGCGCTAGTAGTGCCACTCAGAACTTGCAGATCAGGTTTACTTTAAATGCGTGCTGTAAAGTTCGTGGGCGTTATTTAGCTTCAAAATGTGACGTATTGAGTTGGTGTTAGCCAAGAATGCCTTTAACAAGACGAAGAAGTCACTATCAACAGCTCACCGAGTTGGAACGAGGTCGCATATTCGGGCTAGGAGAAGGTGGATTTTCTTTCCGTGATATTGCAGAATGACTTGGCTGGAATGTATCCACTGTGCATGATTGTTGGAAGCAGTGGTCAAGGTATGGTACTGCCTCAAGAAGACCGGGTTCCAGGCGGCCGCGTGGCACTCCTGAGAGGGAGAGATCGCCGTATTCGACGTACGACTGTGGCGCATCGTATTGCGTCTGCGGCAGAAATTTGAGCTGCAGTTGGTACCACAGTAACACAAAGAACTGTTAGAAATCGGTTACTTCAAGGACAGATCCGATCCAGGCGCCCTGTAACGTGCATTCTACTGACTCCAAGCCATTGCCGTTTGCGACGCCATTGGTGTCAAGCCAGGGCTCAGTGGAGGACAGAGTGTAGATCTGTTGTGTTTTCTGATGAAAAAGCCACACAACAGATCTCCACTCCGCCCACCAATGAGCTCTGGCTTGACACGAATGGCTTCGCAAACGGCAATGGCTTGGAGTCAGTGGAATACACGCTACAGGGTACCTTGCTTGGAGCTGTTCTTGAAGTAACCGATTTCTAACAGTTCGTTGTGTCACTGTGGTACCAACTGCAGCTCAAATTTCTGCCGCAGACGCAGTACGATGCGCCACAGGCGTACGCCGAGTACGGCGATCTTCCCTCTCAGGGGTGCCACGTGGCCGCCTGGAACGTGGAACCCGGTCTTCTTGAGGTAGTACCATCCCTTGACCACTGCTTCCAACAATCATGCACAGCGGATACATTCCAGCCAAGTCTTTCTGCAATATCGTGGAAAGAAAATCCACCTTCTTGTAGCTCGAATATGCGACCTCGTTCTAACTCGGTGAGCTGTTGACAGTGGCTTCTTCGTCTTGTTAAAGGCATTCTTGGCTAACAACAACTCAATACGTCACATTTCGAAGCTAAATAACGTCCACGAACTTTACAGCACGCATTTAAAGTAAACCTGATCTGCAAGTTTTGAGTGGCGCTACTAGCGCTACACTTATGCGCGAAGCACGAAATTTCAATCGATGTCATTTTTCAGATGTATAAATACGCTTACCAAATTTCGTTTATCTAGCACAAGTCTTTCTTGGTGCTGGGATTTTTTTTCCGTCAGTGTATAACAGGAGTTCACAGTCGGCGATCAGAAGCTTGCAAGGCAAAAGTTAAAAATTGTCCGCGTTGTCAATGTTAAATATTAGTGTTTCCATTTAGTATTATCCTAATATATGCTTCACTGATTAAGCAATGCTTACTAAATTAATAAATAAATTTCTAATCATTTAAGAGAGTGCGACAAACAGCACTTTTTGCCATGAATGAGTTACTGCATCCTTCCGCGCTGACCGCTGGAAATCATGTCGGGAAATAGTAAGACAGATCTTCTGTTATATATGGAGCAGAGTGCTGCTAGTTCTCCACTGCCGAAACGCTTTCTCAATTGAATCCTTATGCAATTTTTACGTTTGAACTACCAGATGTCACTGCGATCTACATTGTTCATTCAGCACCCTTCAACATTTATGGAATATAATTTTTTATCACTTTTTGATTGACCGACTTCAACACTATATCTTCTAGACACTATAATTCAGACTACATTCACTTCTGTCTTACACGAAGTTTCTTATTATATGGGAGATCGCGTTAGATTAGTGACATTCAAGAAAAAAGGGAAATCGAACACATAAAACCCAATTTATACGAAAATGCATATAGGGTAGGGTAGTACACAGTGAGACGAAAATTATTATTACTTTACGAATGGCGACGATTTTTATTCTTTTGAAAAAAAAAAAAACCCTTACATAATGAAGTTACACAAATACGCTACACATTAATGTATAAATGGTTTTTAAAAAATTATTTATAAAAGCACATAAGCAGCATAACGGAGTATCGGAAATTGTCTCACTGTGTACCACGAGTGGTACACAGTGAGACAATGTATGCATTTTCATAAATCATACATTTTTAAACTCTATGAATAATTTTCTGCAGTTTATGATTTCTAATTAATATTTCTAGATTTTCAAAATATTAAAAATATGAGCCTCGGGTGGACAATGGCAGACCTTGGGCTACCTTCATGCAAATTTTCAGCCCCTTACGATTAGTAGATTTCCCTAGCCATCGCACGCCCACACACAGACACAGAAACAGAGAGAGAGAGAAACCTTCTTTTATTAATAAATAACTTTTTTTAACATCAAAACCGCATAGTAGGTATACAACGAAACACGTCTCACTATGTACCACAACTGTGTGTCTCACTGGACACTTTCGTTGCGTTGCAACAAAATGGATGCCACATCTGTTACATCAATTTCAACGCTTTAAAAAGTTTATGTCGTTTTGTCGAAATAGTCTATTATTACATACAGCTAAGTTTGGTTAAGGACATATATGCCATATTGAAGGAAATAAATTCTAAAATAGACGTTTATGTAACTTTAACCGCTTTAAAATAAATAATTATTTACTATTTTGTCGGACGAGTAACTGACATGCCGAAACTACATCCACGTGTTGCATAAGATGAGGTCGTTATGTGTGTGTGCCAGCTTGGAGAAAAAGTTACAACTATATGTCAAAGTGGCTGCTGTCTCACTATGTACTACTCTCCCCTAATGGTAAAAGTATATGCATTTAAAAATTAACTGAATAACTACAGCAGGCGTTTCATAAAATAACACTCAAAAATAGAAAGAAAGGAAATTATAGGCCCTTCAGAATCGAATCGGTAATTTCAAACGCTAAATAAGTCCAGGTTTTGTTTTCCGAAATAAACTTTTTTGCTGCTAACGTGTCCTTGAAGGTACTCGTGTAAACAAAAATTACGTAAGTTTGTTTATCCGCTGCCACACAAATTCCAGGAGAAATTGTCGTGTTGATGTAAAAATAACATTACTCCATGACACAAGATTCTCTCTATGACCAACAAGAAGAAAATGTGATTGAAGACGATGGTGAATATGACTAGACTATGTGTCTTAATATCAAACATTAAGATGCAGTAAATAATGCTACGAGGGCAATCCAGTAAGTAAGTTCTGTTATCAGTTTTCACCGCGGAAGCACTGCATTCGTAATTTCACGTATGCGCGTCCACTTTGCTGACTCATTGGCAAACAATTGAAGTTATATATAGATCGCTGAGTATTGCGTCGGCTGCATGTTGAGCGTTTAAAATGTTTTAAAATATTAAACATCCCACCGTATGCGAGTTACGGTCTTTCATCCGCTTTCTGAATGCTAGGAACACTAAATCAATTGAAATTCACATAAAAATTTGTAAAAAGTACGAACAAAACCCAATGATTCTATGGTTAGGAGGTGGGTGCGAAGTTTCAGTGAAGAACGTGAAAACGTTCACGACGAAGAACGAAGTAGACGGCCGTCTTTGATTGTTGATGATTTACTTGCAGAAGTTGAAGAGAAGATTAAAGAGAACCGAAGATTCACCATTACGACACTGTCAATTCATTTTACTCAAATTCCCATTCACTTCTTCATAAAATTGTGTCCATAAAATTGAATTTCCGAAAACTGTGTGCTCGGTGGGTACCAAATATCTCACAGAGCAGCAGAGAAGGAAACTTGAGGTAAGTGCACTTCAGTTTTGGACACTATGCAACGATGAGGTAGATGAGGATGACTTCTTAAGTCATATCGTCAATGGGGATGAGATAAAGGTCTCTCACGTAACCCCTGAATAAAAACAGCAATCAATGGAATAGAGACACACGACATCGCCAACAAGGACGACAGCCAAACCAGCAATAACGTATCTAAAGATCATGTGTACAGTGTTTTTGGACAGACGAGGCGTTTTAATCGTGAATTTCATGCCACGAGGTCAAACAATCAACGCGGCTGCTTACTGCAAGACGCAACTGCGTCGCGCAATACAGAATAAGGTTTGAGGCATACTTCAGCCAGGAATTGTTCTCATTCATGAGAATGTACGTTTACTCAAAGTGATTGTGACGCAACATCTCCTTACGGACTTCCGCTGGGAACAGTTTGACCACCCCCTACAGCCCTGATCTAACATCAAGTGACTATGATATTATTCAACACTTTAAATCGTTTCTTTCTGGCAAGTAGTTCGCGATAGACGACGAGGTGTAAAATGTTGATACCACATAGTTCACATAGCAGGGAGCATTTTCTACGGTGAGTGTATACAAAAGCTGGTGCCCCACTATCATAAATTCTTCAACAATGGTCGCAACTATGTTGGAAAATAATCAAAGCATTGTACTTCATTATGCAATATATTTTTTCTAATACTCGTTTCCTTTTTGTTTAATCGCTTAAGGGAACTTACTTTTTGGATTGCTCTCGTATAGTGACGTTATTCGTGAATTTTTTATTAAATACCTAAAAAAAAATATGATTAATACCTTTTCTGTATCAATTGTAGGTATTTCCAATTTTACCAAGAATAACACGAGAACATTTTTTTTTTTTTATATTATAAAATAAATTACTGATACTTGGCTTATAAATTTACTGATCTCCGAAATATAATCAGACGAAAAAGTTCTTTAAAAATTCTAGTTTTTGGATGCAGAACAATTTCCATTTACTATTCAGAAATTTTGAATAGGTGGTTTATGTGGTTTTTGAAATGACTGATACAGCTGAAGAAAAATATGATCAACTATACTTGAAGATTAATATCGCCAACAGCCACTTTCAGATATAATAGCCAAATATTTGGCAGAGATTTTTGAATTTTGTAATATTTCTTAACTAGCTTCTATTACAATTGAGTAGCTAATTTTTATATTATATCTTATTATTGCTTGTACTTTTACTCATAAATTTTCCTTGACAAATTTTACTTAAAAGTAATTTTTTGAGAGAGGATAATCATTAAAGCATAAAAATTTGAAATTTAAATTATAACACAATAAGTAACTGAAATTACTGCAGAAATCATATGAACAAAACGAAATAACTCAATAAAAACCTCATACGTAGCTACGAAGATTTTCAATAATAAATCATTTCTTTCACATGTTATCGAGCTGTAAAGAAGCATGACTGAAAACAGAACAATCCGTCCGAACAACAAAAGACAATTCTCTCTGTTGTGTTATCCTCATTTATCAATTCTGCACAACCCAGGTTTAGATTCACGTAAACACGATTTATCAACTTCAATGTTTCATTTTGTAAATTGACAATGATGAATTGTGCGACGTTCATATTTTTCAATTACTTTATCATTAAGTTTATACATTCTCTTGGTGACATTGATGTCATTTGTCATACAGTTTTTCTTTCAAGTTTCAATTTATTTCGCATGGAACTAACAAAGTCTCTAGATAGAAAGCCAAATGATCATACCTGAGAATAAGAGTGCATTCATATTTGAGAATTCCGATGATTTATCACATCTCTATACTTAATGTCATAAATAAAATCTTTGTGCCAGAATGACACTAACCAGTAATAAGGAGAGAGTTCATTCATTATTCTACATTTTTTGAGAATAAAGCGTTTTTTTTTTCGTTGTTTTTTTTTCATAGAATTCATATTTTTCATAAAAGTTTACTTGCATTAGTTTCTCTTAGAAAATTTGAAGTAATAATAAAATAAATAAAAACACTTTCTGCTATGTTTAGCTGGCACGTAAAAATCAATTTAAGGAGGTCAATATGTAAAAACCAATTCAAGGAAAATATGATTAATACATTTTCTGTATCCGTTAAATCCAATTATAGCATAAACAACATTAAAAAAGGGATTTGTTTTTGTCAAATTTTAATGTTATAAAATAAATTAATGATACGCGACTTATGAACATAAAGATCTACGAAATATAACTCACACAAAATAATAAAAAAAAACTCTTAAAAATCTAGCATTTGCATGCAGAACAATGTTTATTGGTTCTTGAGAAATTTTGAATCTGTGATTTGTTCTTGCAAATATCCACAAAATTTAGATTGCATTTATTGCAAAATTTCATAGATTAAGTGCTCATTGAAATCATACAGTTAAAAATGAAGAGCAGAAAATAGTAATAGCACCTAACATGCTTACTACAGCCACCAGGGACAATTTCTACGGTGACCATGTATTACTGTTTCTCACTAACACTCTATTACACTGGCCTCCAAAAGTTAAGGTACAGGGACTGGATGCCTTCGATTTCACACGTTTTGTCGAATATCTACACAAATTATTGGCGAATTGTTCTTGAACTTCTGGGATGAAAAGAACATGTTTGATTTCATATTTCTTGGTGAAGATTTAGTCGGGAGGACAATTAGAGGGCTAATAAAAAATTAATAATAAAATAATATTTGCGATCACCTATGTAACAGAAAATATTGTAAATGGTTTGTCACTGTGTTAAATGACTATTTGTGTCTTGTTCAATGTTTGTGTGCATTTGTGTAAGCATAGCGCTCATATTCGTGAAGATGTTATTGTGTCTGTGAAAAATTCAAAAGTTTTTTGCTTATAGCATACAGAGTTTTCAACCAAATTTAACACAACTTTCCAAAAACTTGCCAAAGAATAGTAGCAACAGTATACTGCAATTAAAACATGAATATATTGAATATTTAATGAGATATGGGCATTTTTATGAGATACTTTTTAATTCCACATGCGCGGAAGATTTCAAAATTTTTATTTCATAATTTGGTAGTCGGTATTTTGGGGCAACTTCTATAAAAAGTCCAGTCAAATGTTTTGAAAACTTAGATATAGTGAGCTGATTGAAAAGTTGTGGAAAATTCCTTATAATAAAGCTATTTTTAGGAAGCAACTCATTATATCGACCCTATCTTTGTGAATTTTCGCGATATTTGACTGGGCTTTTAATATAAGTTGCCCTAAATAGCTGACTACCAAATTATATAATAAAAATTTTAGGATCTTCCACACATGCGCAGTTAAAAATTATTTCATACAAATGCCCATATCTCATCAAATATTCAATATATTCATGTTTTAATTGCAGTATACTGTTGCCGCAGTCCTTTGTCAGGTTCTCGGAAAGTTGTATTATATTCGATTGAAAACTCAGTATGCTGTAAACAAAAACTTTTGAATTTTTCACAGACACAATAACATATTCACGAATATAAATGCTATGCTTATATAAATGCACTCACATGTTGAACAGGACCCAAATAGTTATTTAACACAGTGACAAACCATTCCCAGCATTTTCCGTTACATAGGTGATCGCAAATATTATTTTATTATTAAATTTATTATTAGCCCCTAATTGTACTCCTGACTAAATCTTCACCGAGAAATATGAAATCAAACATGTTCTTAACATCCCAGAAGTTCAAGAACAATTCGCCAATAATTTTGGTAGATATTCAACAAAACGTGTGCAATCGAAAGCATCCAGTCCCTGTACCTTAACTTTTGGAGACCTTTTACAAAGACTTTGCTGGAAGTCTGCCATAAAACACGGCAATATTTTTAAGGAAGTTGACTATGTTTTTTATAAAAGAGTTTTTTTTTTTTAAATAATAATTGAATGGGAATCATCTACTCAAATGTAGAAAAGGGAATTTTTGTGACAATACTGTATAAGAAATGCTCAATATTTTACCATATGCAAACTATGTTTAAATATCCCATTAAATCAATGATTTTGAAACATGTGTGGTGCGTTATTCTATCCTAAAAAATACATTGTATAGTAAAGTAATTACTTCTGGGTTATTATAAAAAAGTAGATAGTTTAACTTAAAACAATTTCATTCAAACAGCCAGTCGAGTTTGAATTATTTTTGCGATTCACATTTAAAGATATTTCGAATTTTGTAGAACAATTTTTCCTTTCGTTTGAAGTATAGCTTTTCATAATTTAAACATTCCTCAATTATTTGTTGTTTTACTTCGCAGCAAAGTGTATTTAAAAAGTTGACACGTTGTACACGGAAACGTATTATTATCTCTTTTTTAACACGGGCATCTACCGTCGCCCCCGAAAAAGAAAGCTACAGGCTGCGTCACCAACTTGCAGCGTTTTCCTAATTTCAGACTAAATCGTTGTTTTTCATATCAAATCGCATCCTTCCAAGGCACGGCGGAAAGTAACTTTGTCCGAATCATAGACCTTTCAGAATTAGACGGTGCATATAGGCGTGGTTCTTGTTCTTAATGTAAACATTGTTTTTCCGACCACTAGTTGGAAAACATCACTGATTTTTTACTATCGTTGATACAGTTAAAAGTGTTGCCATGGTCACGGTCAGGCAAATTCTAAAATATCTATGGTCCGAACTTACAAAATCCCCTCAATTTGATGACGCAGCGCTATAGATTTCTCTTTTAAGATCAACACTGTATTTTTTTACATCTACTATATTTAGGTAACTGCCATCATTAATATGCATTCATTTATTGTATAAACATCCAAGCAGAAACTTTAGTAAGGTAGGAACAATTGGGGTCATTATAAACAAAATTTGCTAGTTTCAACTACTGACAGCTTTAAGTAGCACATAATCCATGAAAAACCTTGTAAAACGCCATAAAGTTATTAATGCACTCCTATATTTCAATTAAAATTTGTAATTGGTGCTGTGGAATGTTAATAAACTCCTGTTCACAATTTCCCCAGATGTTCATAAATTACCCAAATGCTACGGTGTAATTATAAACATTTGTTACAGTGTCGGTGTGCTGTAATAAAAAAATGTCAAGTTCATACACAACGTTTTTTCAACAAAACAGTTCATACACATATTATTCTCCACTAGCTAACCTGCTCGGCGTTGCTCGAGTCTGTGATAATAACATTCAATATACTTAAAATTAATGTTGAATAATTTTATACTTTTAAACAAAAATTTTTCTAAGCGGACCTGGTGTTGGAAGTCCCACCGCCTTTAGCAGCGTACAACCTCAAATACGTATGATTTTATATGTGTCAATGGAAAATTATTCAAACTAACCTAAAGTTGGGACCCCCGCTGCCTTCAACCACGTATACTGGACATACTATGCACTTTCCGATCGGTTTTGAATATATATCTTTTGATGAAAATCTTTTCAGAAGAGCTTAAGATTGAGGTCCTTAGCTACCTTACATTTTTAAGCGAAATTCTTTCGAAACGAGCTAAGGGCTCCCCGTTATAATGAGTACCGGATTAATTTCTGATATTTATACATTAAACTTTTAATACTAAAAAAAATATCCAGAGGAAAATTAAAGTTTCAACTGTATAAACAATTAAGACTTCACATGACGCTTACTACGCTCTAATATAGAACCAAATATTTTGGGCGAAAAACTGTTCATAATTGCCTCAAATCACAAAAAATGTGGGGAAATTGTGAACATGGTTCTGTAGGTCCTTGAAAATGAATTAGAGCAAAAACTGAGTTGTATTCTGATAGAGTAATTATTACTTAAAAATTATTGATCAAGAACAATGATTTACCTTGATTTTGCCTAATAGAAACGAAGAATATTCACAGGCAGTAAAAAGCTGTTTCTAACTTTTAACTTATAAGTAATTTAATATACGCAAGCAACGGACAAATGTGAAGCAGGAAAGGAAGGAACTCTACCATTCTGTCAACAGGGATATAAACCTTCGATTTTTACATCAGTGTCAACTATTTTCGCATGGGTTTTATAGAAGCTTGTACTGAATTATCCCATGTTCATAATTATCGCAATCTAGAGATCTGCACAGGCCCGTACCCGGCCCGGCGAAATGGAGGCAAACTTAAAAACTGGCCGGGCCGACAAAATTAGGATAATTTTTTCAACGGGCAGGCCGATAAAAAAGTTTATTGCCTCCATTTCGCCATTGCTGGGACAAAACTGGTCTTAATCGTTCTCGGGATGTAAAGGGCAGGCACTATGTTTTATAAAAGTATTAAGAGTGGTAATGAATTTCTGTTAACAGTATTTTTGTGACAGTTACATGGTACCTTAAGGTGGTCCTTAAATTCACTGCTCAAGAAGGCGAAACTTTCCGACACATTTCCTGGCTCATTTTTAACTGTAAAAGCACAAATTGAAAGGCCTGACACCGAAGGGATTTGGGATCGAATAGCGTTTTCTGTTTTTGATATATTACTTACAAAGATATAAGAGATTCTTGTCACGTGATGTTTTATCCTTTTCCATGCTATCGCTTCCGGAAATTCGATTCAAAACGCTAACTTTCGCAGTATTTTCTCAAAAATATATTACTTTTATATTAAAAAATAAAAATAAATAAATAAATAGCCATTTACATAGTTTTTGAATAAGAATACCTGCCAATCTTACGCTTTTCCGAAAATAAATGAATTCAGGAATGTGTCAGAAAGTAGCTCCTTTGGATTTGAGAAAAGCCTTAAAATGACAGAGAAATATTTTCACAAATCTGCTTTCCATTATACAGCTTCAAAAGTCATCATGTTTTTAACCCTTTATTCTAAACTACATTCATATTTTAATGAATTCTTCTTTGAATTTTAAACGTCTAACCCGGCAATTCTCCGTCAACTTCAACCTCGCGTTTCGAGCTTAACTCTCGGTTGAATGCGAAATCCAATTCTCCGTTTACCCAACCTGACGAAATTCGAGGTAAATACTAACCTGGGGTTGACTAACTCAACCAAGCTCTGGTAGGTAGATTAGTGAACTGCGCATGCCTGGTAGAAAGAAAGAAGGCGATCGTTTTAAATTGTGCGCTGATGCTTCTTTTTTTTAAACAAAGCTTTTTGCTATTTACTAATTAAACGAAGCATTAATTATTAAAGATCGTATTATAAAAGAATGTGTCACTTACATTTTTCCCCTTTTTTGGATATTTTTGCTCTATGAATGCAAAATTATACTAATTTGTGTGTCGAAAACGAAGCTTAAAATTTTATTGATTTACAAAGTATTTTTTGGTGGCGCCATCTAACGAATCTAAATGGAAATATGTTCTTTCAATACCAATTTTGTAAAAATATATGATTCAAATTTCTTTCTCTCTCTCTCTCTTTTTTATTAATAATGAAAAAATAGAAAACAAATTTTCTTCCATTTGAGTCCCACGCTGTATCGTTCATAGTTGATTAAAGCATGAATTTTGTACCAGATTGTGTATATGTGGTCAGTTGTTCATAATAGATAAATAATTATTTTTTTATTACATACTTAGTAAGTTTGAAATAATGATTTTTGACTTAAAGAAACATTTTTTCAGAAGATTTTTTTTTTTTAATTTCGCAATACATTAAGAACATTAATACATGTTCTCGGCCTTCTTCTAAAGTTATTAAACATGATCTCTTAAAAAATGTGTAATAATCAACGCAGGATTTTCTTTTAAAAGGTCTCTTGTCTTTTTGCTACCGGCATGATATTTTATTCAAGATATTTTAATTGAATCTGTAATGAATAACAGTTGTTAAATAAAATATATATGCATTAGAAATAATTATATGAAAATACCTTCATATCTAATATTCATTGTAAAAAAAATAAATAAATAAACCTATTGCATTATTTACTTTTATTCTACTTAATACTACTAGTTTGATCAGATAGTTGTTTATTAAACTTACATTAAAGAAAATGATTTTTTTTTATCAAGTTTTTTTTTTTTTTTTTTTTTTTTTTTTTTCTTTATCAACAGTTTTTTAAGAATTTTATTGTTAAGAAAATTATTGAAACTTTTGTTCTGTAAACGAACAAAATCATGAAATCAAAATGGTAATTGCACATTTACTTATAAGAATTTTTTATTTAAAAATTAAACATGATAAGTATGCATTTCCAATTTCAATACTGCCTTTAGTTTCGTTATTGAAAAGAAACAGATTAAGATGGTGTCAAGGAAGGACAGAACTCGCAGAGAGGATTACTAGGTCATGTGATTCCTTTGGCCAATCAACTACGCAAATTTCAACCGAGAGTTGACTAACTGAGGTCCACTAATCGCGGCTTGAAAGTTATCGATGAATTCGAAATATTAACCGGCGGTTAGATTTGTCAACCGAAGGTTTCTCAACTGAGAGTTGAACCGCGAGTTAAAGGTTGGTGGAGAATCGACCGGTTAAACTGTAAGTAACCATTAATGTTACTGTCGTGCGTTTTCTGTTTTGCGGGCACATAGTAATCTAAAATATACTGTAAAATGTTCCCATAAATACGCGTGTAGTGTCTCTCTATTCTAAAAAAAAAGTAACTAACGCTGTCACCGCCGCCGCCGCTGGTTTTGAATTTTTTGTGACCGGAGGTCTTTCTTCGTTAATATTAAGCAACATATTGCATACAAAAATATGAAAATCGGTTGTATTATACACTGTTAAAAATTTGCAGCAATCTGTCCAGTCATTTGACCGTTTTTTGAAAAAACGGTTTCATAACCATAATTTAACTGTATTCTGACCATAAAATGGCCAATAATATGGCCAGAATAGTGTTAAATTACGGATGTGTAACCGTTTTCTATAAAAACGGTCGAATGACTGGACAGAATGCTGCAAATTTTTAACAGTGTACAGAAATGCTTGATAAACACGCTGATGCAGACAGTTTTCAAATCGAAGAATTATTTTAAGAGATATTTAATGCTAAAGTTGGACAAAATCATTCCATTAAAAAAGTTTTATAGGAGCAAAAACTATACATGGGAATTTAATCATTTTTAGATCATTTTATGCGCTAGATTTTCCCGGTGTGCAGACTGCATTTATTTTTTTAATTTGATTCATTTTTTGAGGTTTTATTTCCAGTTTAAATTCAAATTTTCAACATTTCCAGAGATATTTTTTACATATTTTAGAAAATGGTATTATTTTAAACTGTTGCTAACTACATAAACAGCGCAAACAATAATGTTTGCTTGAAATTAAAAATTTATTTACACCTGACTATTATAAACAGAAAATATAAAAAGCAGGAACTCATTGAAAATTACGTCATAAAAACTATATTTACACGTGAATTTTAAAAGAGAAAGAATATATAAAATAATAAATTCATTAACATGCGTTAGAAGTCTTAAATAGGAGAAATTACGTCTCATTTACGTCACATTACACTTATTACGTAAAATGCAAAAAATATAATATTGCAAAACAGTTCAAATTTAAAAATTGCGCGAGACATTTATTTGCTATTTTAAGATGATCTTTTCAACTATTTTTATTTGGACAGCGCAAATAAGATTTAATTTCTAACAGAAGTAATTTCACGTGAATATTAATAAGAGAATGAAAAGTTTGGTGAAAATTACGTCAGATTAAAAACGATACATTTAAAGTGTCTTACTTAAAAAAACTTTCTTTTCATTTTGCTAAAAAATAACGGGAGACAAAGACTCTTTTTTACTTAATTCATTTTATATTAGCTTATTTTGAAATATTTAACTGATTTTATTTAATCAAAGACGGAAACAGCCATTGTACCTTTTAACAGCTGCAGGTTTGGCCTTAAAATTCCCCAATCAAAGAGAAATGAATAGAAACCCGTTTATAGGGAGATCGCCACTGTTTTTTAGCTTATAATTCAATCTTCCGAAATCTTTTTACAGCCGATCAAATTAGCTTACTTATAGAGTCTGCGGTGTCTGAACGGGGGTTGGCGAGCGTAGCTCGTAGGGGGCAACGCCCCCTAGTTCATTAAAAGAATCTTAACTGTATGTCGAGTAAAAAAGGATTTTTTTTATAGAAATTGAGTCGGGCCGGGACTGTTTTCACTGATTTTTGTACGGGCCGATCTTTTAATTTTTACACCGAACCGGGTGAAGATAGCTTTCGTTCGGGCCGCGCCTTGGCCTGGAAATTCCGGCCCGCACCTCGATCGCAATCCACCCAAGACGGTGGATTCTTCTGATCATATCGAATACCGACATAATATATGTTAACATGATTTAACCGTTATAAATTACAACTTTATCGATCAATTCAAATTCAACAATCTGCAACTTAAAATTCTCGCGGGCATTAGTTTTCTAGTTCAAGATGGTGCTCTAAACTTTGTCGGGCCCGCTCTCTAATATTAGTATTGGCATATAATCAGCTTGGTAAATACAGAGACTGATTCACTCACTCCGACTCCCCTCTTATTAAGGTTGTCCTCTCTGGGTCAATTCCGATTCTCGAGTTTTCTCAAGTAATGGAGTTTGAGAGTTCCATCTCGAACAGGAGGTTCCGTTTATTTGATCTGCTTGCGGGAAGAACCCTAATGAAATATCCCCCAAGAGGAGATTGCCAGAAAATGACCGCATAAGAGGCTTTTAATTGCAAAGGAATTCACGTCAGGTGCAATTATGCAATCTCCGTGAAGCTATCTCTTAAAACAATCGATCTTAATTAACTCTTTATACACTGTAAAAAATACAAATGATTCTTAATATAGGAAAATATAATATAACGCAAAACGAGAATATGCAATAACCTCTTTCCAGTTATCCATGACTTTGAAAAACGTTTTTTTTTTTTTTTTTTTTTTTTTTTTTTTTTACCATTAGAAATCTCAGAAAGGAATATAGTTCCAGAAATTAAAGAATCATTTATAAAAACAAAGTTTCATTTGCTGCTAGTCATTTTCGGAAATTTTCCCGAGTATTTATTTATAGTGTATTAATCTTTAATGCATGATTTTTAATTTTGATCGGAAAAAATTATATTTGAATCTATTTTTTTTTTTAATTATCCATTAGAAAAATAGGGAAAAAATGTATTTATGTTTCTGTTGGACATAATGTCATAATGTCTGTTCAGACTAACATAACAAATTTTGATAAAAAAAATTATAATTTTAAATTATATACTTACTTTAAAGTATTTACACAGCACAATAACAACTATTCAACCATATAATAATTTTTATGATGCTTTTAATAGTTTGTCGATATAATAAATTTTATAATGTTTTTAATAGTTTGTCGAATTAATAATTGCTACCTTATAAAGATAGAGAAAAAAACGCCAGTCTAGCACATTGTAAGCAGTATGAATAACAGATATTATAATCTCTCCCTGATAACAAATCAGAACAAAAACTGACTTCAGGACCTTATGCATGTTATCACACGTAAGTAACACCTAATAGTTCACCAAAGGACCAATAGAAAGCGCCAAATGACAAAGAAGAAAATCATGTAACTCCTAAAGTTACACTATGCATTTAAGGGTTAGTCAGTTTTATGGAAGCGAAATATCGGTTTTTAGGATGCTATATATTCTCGTGTAAACATTTTCAGCTGCATAATTGAATTTATACATGCAAAAGTAACAAAATAATATTATTTTTAATGTGGATGTTAATGATAATCATTTTTTACGTTTGTCTGCAAAACATGTTTTTAACACTTTCCAACATAGTTGAAAAGTGTTTATGACTTCGGTTTGTGTGTCCGTATGGCCGTCTGGCCGTCTGTCCACGGTCTAACTCCAGTAATTATACTCGGATTTTCATGAAATTGATAAAGGTTATTTAGGGTCACCCAAGCATGTTTGGTATTGTATATGAAGTATGTAGAATTAATAGTTCAATTACAGAGGCACTCAAAAGTATTCCATTACATTATGGTATATTGGGGAAAATCGTTTGCAGAGTATTTTATTGACATTACACTATTTCAAATGTATTGAAACTGATATAAATCACTGAATTCCACTACGATCACGTTAGAACAGGGCATTCATAGCATTTTTTATTCATTTACAGGGACACACAAAAGAAATCGGTTACAGTACAGTACTGTCTTTGAGAAATAATTGCTGGAGTGTAGGGTTTAAAATTCGGTATGCGCTTTTCAATTTATTTAATTTTTTGCATCTTAGTCTTTATATATAAATTCTATATCTCAAATACAGGGATGCACAAGAGTATCCACGTACCGTTCTCCATATTAGAGGAAAATGCTGAAGGTAAATTTTCAACTGAAGTACATGTATCTCTTAAGTGAACTAAATTTTGGCAAGCATGTAGTTAATATATTCAAATCTATATATCCTATACAAGGCTGCTGAAAAAATTTGGATACTTTTCAAATTGTGGACGGGAACAGTTGAAATTTAGTTTTGAAATGTGTTATGCGTTTCCATAGGGTTGAATTAGACGTAATATTTTATTTTTTTAAAAGGTGCGGTTTTGTTACAGTATTCTGAATGTATTGGAAAGTGTTTCATAATGTATGCGTGACGCATGATTTTTTTCTTTCTTGTTTGAACATGAAATCGTTTACTTGGACGATTGTTAGCATAAAAAAAATCTATACCCCTGTTTGATGAAACTGATAAATACACTCTAAAAACAAATATATTGATTTTCGAGGTTTCTAAAGATAAAAAATTGCTGTTTGCAATCGTGGGTAAAAGAGGCTATTTGTCCCCGGTATGCTATTTTTTTCTCTCAGCTTATTTTGTCTCCAATAAATAACGTTACCTCGTATACGCCAGCCGTAAAACAAAAGCCAATGTTTCATTGTGCGATTAAATACTCTACAGCATTTATTAAAACTTCTAAGCATCGCACATTTTCAATGTTTATACCGTCGTATTGGGGAAAAAAGTGCTTTTTAATGCAATTTGTTTGAAAACTGTGTCTCCATTTGTTTTTGAAATATTAATTTTTTTGTAGTTTTTAGCGGCATTTGTTTCATTTTGGCAACTCAAGTACTACATTTCTGTAGAAAGTAAAGAAAAACTTGTTGAAAAATAGCAATTATATCTTTTTGTTGCTATTTTCTCATAAAAATTGAAAAAAAAAATTAATTAAAATACGTGCTATTTTGAGTAAAATATAAATGAATAATTTATAATAAATAATGGAGCTATTATAAACTATATTTAATTTTAAGTATCTATATTAATGTACATGACGTCATTTTACATAAAATAAAAGCGTGTGCTTTAAGTCTTAAAATTGAAATATGTTTTGCAGTAGAGTCCCGATTATCCGAGTCCCGCTTAACCGAGTTATGCGGGGAAAAAATGGCCATAATTTTTTTTTTTTTAATTGTAGCAATTTTTTTCCATTCTCACCAGAAAATCACAGTTCTAACTTTTTATGGCTGCTCTTTCATCTTCACCTAACGCTTCATTTATAATGGCTGATTCATAATAATAGAAGCCACCAGTCCATCAGAAGAAAATGAAGTAATGGAAATGTCGGGTGCGACACTAAATTCTGAAAAAGCAGAATTCCTGTTCTCTAGTTTTAAATTTTCGTTCGTGGTTATGTTACGTTTTTCTTTAGATTAAGAAACATATCATTTTTTTAGTGCATACCCGGCCATAAAAAAACAGGAAAAAGAAAACAAACTGGAAGCAGGAATTCTGCTTTTTCAGAATTTAGTGTCGTCCCGATGAGGGAAAAAAAAATTATTATTATTACTAGATGGAACCCGACAAATTTTAACGAAAGAAAATGTTTAAGAAGGAACTGTTTCATTAATTTATAATAAACCTACAAAATTAGTTACAATAAAAAATGCATCTTATACTAGTTAGAAACAAGTATTATTTTAACCTAAAGATTACTGCTCTTCTAAAGACACTCTAAATTTTTGTAAAACTTTGCGTTTTATCAGTGTGTGATTTTCAATTGATTTCAAAAGTGAAGCATTTCCATCTGTGAAGAATTTCAAAGCCGCTGGAATGAAAATGACGCATTCTGCAAAACTTATTTCAGTTTTAAGACTTAAAATACAGGCATTTATTTTATAAAAATTATGTAATGTGAAGAATTCCACATTTAGGATTCAGTCATAAATAACATCTACAGAAAAGTATGCATATGATGTCACTATTGCGGAATAGTACACAACCCCAGCATAAAAAGCGATTAAAAAAAAAAAAAAAAAAAAAAAATCGGCTATCTAATGGTTTATATGCCTTCATTTGTTTCTAACATTAATATGGATACTTATAATTAAATATTAGTTTATAATAGCGCTATGTTTTCTCAGAAATGATTCATTTACATTTTTTCAAAACAGCGAGTATTTTAATTACAATTTTTTTTTCAGTTGTTTTGAAAAGAATGGCAGCAAAGAGATATATTAATCTACTATTTTCCCATTACTTTTTACAGAAATGGAGTACTTCATTTGGCATCATTACAAAAACGGCATTAAAAATTACAAAAAAATTAATATCTCAAAAATAAATTAGATGCAGTTTTCAAACAAATTGCAGTTAAAAGTACTTTTTTCCCTAAACGAAGCTGTAAAAATTGAATATGTGCAATGCTTAGAAGTTTAAAAAATTGCAGTTGAGATTATCCGTATTTAACCGTACATGATACATCTGCTTCGTTTTACGGCTGGCTTAGTAACGTAACGTTATTTTTTACGGACAACACTTTAATTGTTGCCTGAAATAAATAGCATATAGCAGGCTGAAGAAAACCACTTCACACATCGATTGCCAATAATATAATTTGGGATGAGTGAGAGATTGTTTTATCATGTTCCAAAAACATTATTCATTATTGAAAACTAAAAGTTTTAAATATGTAATTTCTTCGTAATTATAACTGTTCAGCTTTGATGACAAAAGAGAGGGTGGAGAATTTCAGTTCAGTAAAAGGCCATTATTATATTTTATGGGCATAATAATTGTATTGTCATCGGAACCTACGTACATATTATATATATATATATATATATATATATATATATAATTCTAACATATCAGGAAGTGAGTTAAAAATCGATTACAAAATTATATCTGTCCATACAAAAACCAATTTAAGTTACATAAAACTGTAAAAAAATCCCTTATAAATGCCGAATTACGAGGGTGCGTCAATAAGTTTTTGCTCTCACATAGAAATAATTGAGTGAAATTTATGAAATCGCTACATTGTATTAGTCATTTTCTATATAGTCACCGTGAACAGTAACACATTTCTGCAACCGGTATTTCAAAGAGAGGGGGGTAGGATGTATTCCAGGAGGCGAAATAGTAAACCCAAAGGGAGGCATTTTTCTAACTTTTGCCAACACCCCATATGTAACATATTGTTGGAAAGGCCTGTGACCACTTATTCATAATATGCACCTCCCGAGCCCCTCCCCCCAAATTTTCCCCCTGGGGCATGAATGATGTCACCAAAATTTAGAAAATTGCCCCCCTCCGGAGGTCAAATTTGGGGGGGGGGGTTCTCAGGAGGTGCATAGCATGAAAAATTGGTCATAGGCCTTTCCAACAATATGTCACATGTGGGGGTCGGCAAAAGTTAGAAAAATGACCCCCTTTTGGTCTACTACCCCTTTGGCCTCCTGGAATACACCCTCCCCCATCTCTTTGAAATACTGTGGGAAACTTCGCAAGTTAAAACCTACATTCAGACTGAAAGTTCCCGACACTGCCCTCCGCTTCGAGATTAAAAAGGTAACGAAGCTGCGTGAGGTGGAAACGCAGAAAGAATTCGATGGTGGCTGTTGTTAAAAAGAACAGAAAATTTCGACGATATAAAATAGAAGATTTAGACCAAAGCATTGTGAATGGATAATACGTAAGGAAAAAAGCAGCAAAGAAGACGCTCGTGTGACATTGGTCTTAAATGCCGTATAAAAATCTTAGGAAATATTCGACGATGTTAAGTAAATAAAGCCGAAGATTGTCGCTGTTAAGCTAAATATCGATTGTGAAAAGTGCTACTATCTGTATTCTTGTTTTGTCTTCGTCTTAATAAATGTCAGTGTTCGTCTTAGAAATGAGTTATGATTTACAAATTGGAGTCTCATCCCACAATACAGTTTGCAGAAATGTGTTACTGTGCATGGTGACTATATAGAAAAGGACTAACACAATGTAGCAATTTCAAAAATTTCACTCAATTATTTCTATGTGAGGGCAAAAACTTATTGATACACCCTCGTAGTTGATTAATTTTAACAAAAGAAATCTTTCTATAATTTATTTAGCGATTGCATAATTCTGCTAATGTGTTTTGAAAAAGTGAAGAAAAATATTTTGGGAGGTTTTATTAATTCCTAATTTTAGGCATTGGGTTAAATTTGTTGTAACAAAACAGTAAATGTCGAAATTCTTAAATACATGCAACAGTGAATTTTTTTAGTTTGGCTATTCTATTTCTTGATTAATGTTAGGAAATTCATCGTTTATCAGTGTTTTTATTTAATTTATTGCTTTGTTGTCTTGGTTTTTACAAAACGATAAAAATACTAGTTAAAATTATTTTTTGAAGATAATGCTATTATGCTTTATTACTTTCTTCTATCTTCAATAGAAGAAAGTATTGTAATCGAAATTTTTTCAACTTCCGGTTTTCGACGGATTTACACGTTTTAGGGGTCAGAGATCCCAAAAATCATGTTTATAGAAAATGTCTGTCAGCCCGTGTGTCCGTGTGTCTGTCGCCATTGTACCATCAAAAAGTATATGAAGTTATGCATAGAACTGAACCAAATTTTTATTTTAAGTTTTTGGCTATGGCAAGCAGATCCTCTCTGAATTTGGAAAAAATTCGATGGTAGGGGGCGCTGTAATAGCGATTTTTGTGCGATTTTAAATATTGTACCATCGAAAAGTGTATGAAGTTATGCATAGAATTGGACCAAATTTTTATTTTAAGTTTTTGGATATGGCAAGTAGGTCCTCTCTGAATTTGGAAAAAAATCGCCGGTAGGGGGCGCTGTAACAGCGATTTTTGTGCGATTTTGAATATTGTACCATCCAAAAGTGTATGAAGTTATGCATATAATTGAACCAAATTTTTATTTTAAATTTCTGGCTATCGCAAGCAGATCCTCCCTGAATTTGGAAAACATTCGCAGGTTGGGGCTGCTGTAATAGCGATTTTGTGCGATTTTGAATATTGTACCATGCAAAAGTGTATGAAGTTATGTATAGAATTGAACCAAATTTTTATTTTAAGTTCTTGGCTATGGCAAGCAGGTCCTTCCTTAATTTGGAAAAAATTCGCAGGTTGAGGGTGCTGTAATAGCGATTTTTGTGCCATTTTGAAAATTGTACCATCGAAAAGTGTATGAAGTTATGCATAGAATTGAACCAAATTTTTTGTGTTTGTTTTTGGTCATGGCACGAAGGTCCTCCCTGATTTTGGAAAAATTCCACCGGAAAGGGGCGCTATAATAGCGATGTCTGTACCACTTTCATTATTGTACCATCGAAAAGTGTATGAAGTTATGTATGAAATTGAACCAATTTTTTTTGTGTATGTTTGTGGCTATGTCAAGCAAGTCTTCCCTGAACTTGAAAAAATTCCGCCAGAATTGGGCGCTATAGTTAGATGTCTGTGCCATTTTCATTATTGTACCATGGAAAAGTGTATAAATTTATGCATAGAATTAAACCAAATTTTTTGTGTGCGTTTCTGGCTGTGGCAAACAAGTCCTCCCTGCATTTGAAAAAAAAATCTGTCGGAAAGGGGGCGCTATAATAGCGATGTTTGTGCCATTTTCTTTATTGTACAATCGAAAAGTGTATAAAATTATGCCTACAATTGAGCCAAATTTTTTGTGCATGTTTTTGGCTTTGGCCAACATGTCCTCCTTGAATTTGGAAATATCGCGCGGTAAAGGGGCTCTGTGATAGTGACTTTTGTATACTTTTCTTGATTTTTCGTAGTTCTATTGTCCATCGGCGGCTCGTGCAAAGGCGGGAGCTCGCTTTCTGCTAAGCCGGCTATTCGCAAACATCTGATAACAACAGAATAAGGAAAAACTATTAATTTTAACAAATATCATGACATAGATTAACTCGGTTTTAGTTCGTTTAATTGACTAAAGCAGAAATTTAAGATGAAAATCAAAGTTGGTATAGTATTGAACTAATAATATTGAAGTATTAACATGTGTAACTAGTTTTTGAAATATTAAGATGTATAAGATAGGAGAAAGTTTTGGGATTGGTACATCCAACTAGTTTTTAAAGTACACTGCGTGCCAATAAAATTGCAACACCAGGAAGGAATGATCTGACGAACGTCAAAATCACATGAAAGGAAGAAAAGGTTAGAATATGCAAATGATTAGTATTTCAATGCATTTAGACGATTCAGGCGGGAGAAACGACACCTGAAGCACTGGATAAAAGAAAAGTTGCGTTGTGGATTTCTCATTCGGAACGCGCTCTGTAAGGTCGGACTTTGCTCAGAATATCGTATTTTGCCTCGAGTAATCAGAAGAAATGCTTACCACCAAGTGTAGGTATTCGATAGAGGCAGTATCGTTGTCTATCGAGAGTGTGGATTATCTTTCCGTGATATCGCCCGTTGCATTCGTCGAAATCCAACCACTGTCATGCAAATATGGAATCAATGGGTTGCTGAGGGTCATACTGAACGGCATGCAGGATCTCGACGTTCTCCCATGACTAACGCTGGTGAGGACAGACATATTGTGAGGTCGGCCCAGCTAAACCGTACAACCACATCACGAACCATTAGTCAGGAAATGGGCATGTTTGAAGCGCACCCAGTATCCGCTCGTACGGTGCGACGACGTTTGCAGCAGTGGGGACTGTCAGAACGGCGACCAGTACTGCGGCTTCCCTTGACAATGCAGCATAGAGGGAGTCGGCGACTCTGGTGCGCCGAACGACAAAGCTGGATGCATGACTGGCACAATGTCGTCTTTTCAGATGAGTCCCGGTTGTACGTGCTGTATTCTGATGGCCGTATACTTGTCTGGAGGCTCCGAGGAAAACGCCTGTCGCTTGCTTCCATTCGATATCGGCATAGGGGCCCTGCACCTGGTGTGATGGTTTGGGCAGCCATTGGGTACACGACATGCACATCTCTAGTTCGGATCGACGGTAATTTGAACGCAGATGGGTTCATTTTTGACATTTTACGTCCAGTGGTTGTGCCCTGTATTCGAGGCTGGCCAAACGCCATCTTCCAGCAAGATAACTCAAGACCACATATTGCACGTCGTGTTCTGACCTTCCTCGATACACAGGGTATTCGACTGCTGCCCTAGCTGCACAGTCTCCAGATCTGCCACCCATTGAAAACATCTGGTCATGAATTGCTTAGAGACTAGCCCGACAGCCTTCTCCAGCTAATACGGTTGATGAAGTGTGGCATAGACTTGAAGCAGCATGGAATGAGTAGCCCGTTTCTGTCCTCCAAGTTCGGCTCCATGCCTAAGCCTAACCGGATAAGGGCCGTTTTAGCTGCCAGGGGGAGCAGCTGTTTCTACCAATTTCGTACCCTTGTAAACCCCTAAACTATTTACAAATTTAATCGTGAAGTTTTCATGCCTTACTCTTTATGTACAATAAATATCTTTTTGTATTTTCAATCTTTCATGGTGTTGCAATTTTAATGGTCAGCAGTGTATTTCAAAAATAATAAAAGCAAGCACTATAAGTTGCAAACGCAAATATTCCCGAAAATTTATACAGGAGCACAAATGAATATTTAATAAATACAATACAGCATTTCTTCAACTTTAAAAAAATAGCACACATATACTTAATAAAACAGCAGCTATTCAATACTTTCTTTATAAGCGTTTGATACCTTCAATATAGTGTTTCAGTGACATATTATGAACAAATAATCATTTATTTATGTATATATTTTTTAGTTTTGCTTTTAGCACTTTCTAACATAGTTGAAAAGTGTATATAAATTCGATTTGTCTGGCCGTCTGTCTGTCTGGATAATAGCGAACGTAAATATACTTGAAATCCCAAGACACCGATATATATCATTGAGGTTTCTTATAGCATGTTTCTCACTGAAGATGAAGCATGTAGATGTTAAAGTTCGTTTACAAGGACACACAAAATAATTCCATTACATTACGGGAAATATAGCTTGCATTGCATTTTAATGAATTTAGGGCACGCTAAACATAATGAAATTTATACTCATCACTGAGGATGACTACAGCATGCTTTCTATAGAGTACGGTGTAAGTAAAGTTTACAGTTTGTTTACAGGGTCGCACAAAAAAATCCACTGCATTTTTATCTATAGGGTGGAATTGTTTGAGGTGTATTTCACACATGTTACACTACCTGAAACATATTAAAACTAATATGCATCATTGAGTTCATTTACCATTCATTTATAGAGACAGAAAATATTTCAATAACAAGACAGAATAAGAGCAATTATTGCTGAAATGTGTTTTGAAGTGGGGTGTTCATTTCTTTTTTTTAAATAAATTTTAGTTTATTACGTTTCACGTGGTATGTATGACGTCTTTCTATCATATACAGGCCTTCACAAAACAATTCGTAAACATTACCGTATATGGAAATGAAATGCCTAAAGTGTGTATAACAATCTCCTCACGTCCGTGGCCACATTTGCGGATGTTTAGTTTTTATAACTTATAATTACTGCCATTAAAAAAAAGAAGAAAATAAGAATAACTTATCCACTACAGAATTCCTCAACAAGAGAAGTAAAAATTTTATGGTTTGGCTGCACTGCTCATGTTATGTCCCATGTACAGTTAGAGATAAAGAGTGAAGTAATTTTTCGGAAGTCAGTGCTGTTGGATTACTTGAACAAATCGTTAATATTTGATAAAAATAATAACAGGTAGATTAAATATATTAAGTTTTAATAATTTGTAGAAATATAAGAAAGAAATTTACCGTTAGTTTTTTTTTATTTTATAAGAAATCACTTCACTCATAAACTACCATTAAAGCCCAGCGGCCACAAATGTGGACGTTATTTATTTATTTAATTTTGTTAATTTTTATTGTTTTTCCCATTTTGTTTTCTTTTTGAATTCCTATTAATGTAAATAGAATAAATCATAAATAAAAAAAGATAATAAGTCATTTTTTTCACCATAAAACAAATCGTCCATGAAAAGGTTAAACTATGTAAATTTTGTTCCAGCTGAAATAGGTTTATAGATAGTAAGACATGCTTGTAGGAAAAATAATAATAAATCCATATAAAGGGTTGCGTAAAAGAATTTATATACGTTGCCATTTATGGATGGTTATTGCTGGGAGTGGGCTTTTATTTCTGTAACGCGTTTTCTAGCTGAGTTAAATTTTACTTATGGCATGTATAAATTTTCTAAATAGTATATTTACCCAAAATATTTCGGATTAACATCTATAAATGAGATTTCCTAAAAGAGCACTTTCAACTTTTTACGCGTTTTTTAGCTCAAACAAATTTTACTGTATTATATATGCTGTTAGTATATTATAATATAAATTAACTAATTTACATATCTGAACATTAAGCTCCCTTCGTGAAATGCACACGAATTATGAAATGAGTAGTATACAGGGTGCAAAGGAAAGTCCCTTTAACCTGAAAATACTTCGAACGAAGAGAGCTACAGCTATGCAAGTGAGGTAACGGTATAGTAAAGCGATTTAATGGAAACGACAGCAGCGCGAAATTATAGCGAAATTTGGAAGATAGCAATTGCAAATCGGAAACGAAAAGAGATAGTGCAAAATAATTTACAGTTAGAAAGTTTTAGAGCATCAATTAATTAGTATGGAACGACAATTGGTTTACATGGATAAGATAAATCTTCGCCTGTATACCCAAAAATGTCCGAATTCGATGCACTTCATTTTGTGTAAACATTTGAATAGAATAGCTAGAAGTATGAAGAAATATGTACAATTTATGGTATAAATACGTACTTATCTCAATACATTTTGATAACATCACACACACACAAAAGAAAAAGACAAACTCTCTCACAGTGATAAAAAGTTAATATTCAGTATGTTCGAAAAGTTTGCAGTTGCTCACGATACACGTTTGTATTCGTGAGAGTAATTCTTCATGCGAATTTCTCAGCATGGAACGTTTATCGCAAGCCTCTTCAATACGACGACATAGATTTAACCCTTTCAAGGGCGGTGGCTAGACGGTCTAGCCACCTAATTTTAATTCCAAAGCTGACAAATGGCACCAAGAATATTTTAATAAAATTTTGCTTTTGTAATGAAAGTGCAAGTTAGCGGTTTTTTATTTTCTAAGAAATTCGTTTGAATATTCTGGTGGCAGGTAATTATTTCATCAGTTTACGACTAGAATTCTTTTGCCCCGAAAGGTTTAATCTAAAATTTTAAATCCATTGGAAATTAAATTTTTACAGACATTACAGCGCAACAACGTCACAATCTGCAATTGTGCACTGCTACATTTCAGGAATGTAAATATGCAAAGTAGAATCGTCGCTCATCGATTTCGGACATTTTTGGGTATACAAGCGACGATTTATCTTATCCGTGTGAACCAAATGTCGTTTCGTACTAATTAATTGATGCTCTAAAACATTCTAAGTGGAAATTTTGCTATATCTCTTTTCGTTTTTGATTTGCAATGGCTATCTTCCAAACTTCGCCACTATTGGTACTGGTGTCGTTTGCATTAGGTCGGACGTAGTCGCTTTGCTATACCGTTACCCTACTTGCATAGCTGTAGCTCTCTCCGATCGCAAGTATTTTAAGATTAAAGGGACTTTCCTTTGCACGCTGTATATATGAATATGAATATGTTATCATCTATGGATGGTAATTCTTATAAAGTACTTTTAGTTCCGTTAGGGGTTTTTTTTCTTTATTTACACGTCTAATTATATTGTAATATTTTTTTTTAATTCTCATTGGGTTGAAATAGGTTCATAATGTATGCCTGATGCATGATTTTTAACTTTTCTTTAAATTTAATATTTTTTGCAAATTAAAAATTTAGTGATACTAAAAAAAGCATTTTCTAATTTTCCCAATAACAATATCACAATCAGGAAAAAGCTACTTAATTAAATGCAATTTTACTGTAACCGGCATAATTTATCGGATGGTGATGACAACTTGACAGTTTTGATAATGAAAGTAATAAAAGTACCCAGTTATTTTTTAATGTAAAGTAAACCTTGTATTTCACACACTAATTATTTTCTTAGAAAGTGCTGGCTTTTACATGCTTTGGAAATAAACATACTAATCAGTGAGTAGAATCCAAAGTCATTTTCAAACTATTACTGTAAATGTGTTTTTATCCGACTGCCAAGAAGGGTTATGTGTTTCAAGCGTATCTGGGTATGTGGATTTCTTTATACCCTCAAAACATCCCAACGGCTGGATGGATTTTAATGAATGAGGTCTCTATTGATTAGTCTTAAACGTCTGATGGTTATAAATTAGGTTTTGTTTTTATAAATTCAAAATGGCGGCCATAATATACAAAAGGGCGGTAGAGACGAAAAAAAATTTACGCATCCTATTCAGTGGCATATCATTGGATAGGTCTTTCAAAATGAAGACGATTTTTCATTGACTATTTTACAGTCAGAAGCTCCGTTTAAATATTACACAACCTGGAAGTTGTGTAGGTAGGATCTCTTAGCTTTACTGCTACTCTTACCTTCATAGACATCTATAGGCCTCATCAAAACAGCGTTTATAGATAGAAACTGACAATTAAACATAATTTAAAAGTCATCAATACAAGAATAAAAAAAAATAGGTAAGTAATATAAAAAATAGTTTTACATTGATGAGAAATAATTTATTAGTTCGCTTTTTACACAGTCGGGTTTTTTGATTTTTTAAATTTAAATTTTACTTGTTGTAGTATGACGTCAGTTATAATAAGAGTTCAAAATCCCCCCCCCCCCCCCCCAAAAAAAAAAAAAAAAAAAAAAAATTACAAGCTTAATTAAAAAGTTTTCACAAAAGTAAAACGTTGATTCAGTGTTGTGTATGTATCAAAACGAAAGGTTGAAAGAAAATTTTAATTTTCCACCCTTAAGTTTAAGATGTTGATCTTCCAATGCAGGTTGTAGCCAATATACACCATGCTCGTTTGTTAGCATGTTTCGCTTTAAGTTTATTTATTTTTTATTATAAAATTATCCATTTGTATATACATTCATATATCATTCATATTTATTCATAGATTGTAACACAAAACTGATGTGTAATAATAATCTTTAGTGAAATTGTGTCACAACAGCGATAAGTTCTATATTTTCTAGTAAATGATTAATATATATGAGGACTTGAGTTTCAAAACTCGTTTTAACAAAAATTAAAAAAATCGTCTTTTTTATATCAATCTATTGGCAAACCTGTAGCGAAACAATACTACAATCTACAAAAAAACTAGTTTTATCCTGTATTTCTGGCAATGTAAAGTCTTGGTTTACAATGAAAACCAATGGACGCATTTAGAGGTTTTTCGCGATTTCCCAAAATTTGATTTTCTGGATAAGGCGCGTTTTCAAACTCACGTCTTCATATATATCCGATAAAATGCTAAAAATTCTTTGAATTTGATACATTGTAATGAAGCACTGTATTGATTTCAAGAACTAATTTGTTTTTGATGTTTAGAAAGTTTATTTTTATCATGCTGGCTTTTCCTTGCTTTTTATCTTTCCATATTTTCGAGCTATCACAGCAACATTACTGATATAACAGTATCAACCAGAATAGCTAGTTAATGTAAAGATAATTCACTTCACAATTTTACTTCGTCAAAATAATTTAACCCATTCACACTGGATTTTGGAACTTGTCAGTTTACACTCTTACAAATTTATGTTAGAGAAATTGGTAGAAATTTTCTATCCGGATGTACCTAACAGCACTTTTACTTTAAAACATCATTTCTCTCATCATGTTAATTTATTCATTATTTAAAACCGTATACACATGTAACACTTTATCAATGATGTATTAATTCTTTCATTAAAATCCTGCGTTGTAGGGAAAACTATTTAAATGAAAATTTGATAAATTTTCAGCAGTGACCTGTTGTGATGAAGGAGAAAGCTGAAAGTGAGATACATATGTAACTCAGTCACGCCGTCAGATAAATTTCATGCATTATTTATGCGCGTATATTTCAGCACAAACACATTTTGAGTAATTACATAGGCTAATGAGCTGCGTTGAGTTATTGTTTAAACAGATGTATGCCTATCATCGCAGAGTTCTTTATTTATTTCTCTAAGGAGAGATGTGTGTTTATTTTGTGCAAACAGATTCATAATGGAACTGGAAAACACAGACTGAATGTTTAAACATCTTACGCGTCTTTGATCGTAACAATGCAATTCAACGTTTACTCGCTGAACCTAAACTGCCTATTTATGTAGATATGTATAATTATTCCAGTTTCATTTACGAACAGTAAAATGTAAAGTTATGCATAAATCTCTCATTAAATTCATAGAAATTTAAAGAAATAAACAGAAAATCTTACATTGATAAATAAGGTAAGTAGCATTAAATCATTCTGTACATATTTACTATTTTTCATGAATTCAAACTTTAAAGACATTTGCGTGTAATATATTATAAAAAATATATTTATGATTTCTACTATATTACATTGTAGGAAAACTACTATATATAATATATTATAAAAAATATATTTATGATTTCAACTATATTACATTGTAGGCAAACTGCTTAAACTCTTGCAACCGATAGCATTACCATTATTTTTCATTGTTTTCATGATATCAATGTTTAGAACCATTTATGTAACACATAGTGGAAGATGCATTAATTCCTCCATTTTTATCTCTGAATTGCAAGAAAGCTAATTAAAATAAACTTTAATAATTTTTTGACAATAACTAATGAAGGAAAAACTCAAACATCGGATATATGTAACTCGGTCATGTAGTACATACGCGTGTAATATATTCCAGGCCAAAAATATTTTAATAATTACATAGACTAATGAGTTGCATAAAGTTATAATTTCGGTTTCATTTAGAAGTTTTAAAATATTGTGCATGAATATATTCTTAAGGTAAGTGCACCTATAATGTTATACTAATTTTTAAAGTTTAAAAACAAACCCAAAATCCATGTATTGAAAACGAATGGAAAAAATCTGATTAACTAACATCCTTAAATGTTGACTTTCCATAAACTGTTTGAAATAATTGTTTTTTTTCTGCTGGTACATTTTTTTATTTTCTAGAGTGTCTTCAAATACCGATTTTTTGGCGAATTCTTAGACATTTCATTAAGAGATATGTTTTTGTTTAAAACATTGTTTCTTTAATATTATGTTTTATTTTAAATTAAACTACCATTGATATACTCTATTACATTATAAATGATTTGTTGGATAAGCTGAAAACTTAAAGATTCATGCATTAGAAATATACTAGGCCCACTACTGTTAGCATAAAGTAATATAATATTCTTTTTTTCATTTTTGTCAAAGAATATACTTTGAAACTTTGAATGTTTATTTTAATATATGAAAGTTAGGACTAGGCTATATATATATGTATATATATATCTTTTGGAATCCACTAGCACTTTAATAGTAATTAGATAAAAATCCTTAAGTGGCTCACTACTGGTGCATTTACCTTATTTGCAAAACGCAATCAACAGAAATTTTCTACGCAGATAAATACAGCAAATAGCATTATTAATAAGTCACTCTGCATACAGAAATAATTTTTCTTGATTATTTAAGAAATTCATTTGATACCGAATTTTTTTAAAATCATTACCACCTTTTGCATTTATCCAAAAATCCATTGTTCTATAAAAGTTACGTTTTAAAATTTCCCTTATATTCTGAGCTTTGGTTGAAGACGAGTATAAAGACAAATTAAATTTTAATAAAATAAATAAAATTAAGTGCTTGGAGTGTTTAAATAGACTTTTTGAAGTCGCTTTGTGTCAAATTTTACTTGGCTCCGCATTCGTCAGTCTTTGCACAAACACATAAACAGCTTCTTTCATTACATAGGTTTTCTTAAACTAAATATTTAAAGCCATTCGAACGCTTTATCAAAAATTCATTAATTCTTCCATTTACGAACCCACGTTGCAAGGAAACTATTTAAATGAAAACTTAATAATTTTTCAACGGTGACTGATTGTCAGGAAACAGAAACCCCAACATAGGTACATGTGTACGTTAGCCACGCCGTCAGATAAATTTCATACATAATTTATGTGCGCGCATTTCACGACGAAGATATTTTGAGTAATTACATAGGTTAATGAGTTGCGTAGAGTTATTATTTGAAACAGATACAAGTCTGTCGTCGCATAATTATTTATTTATATCTCAAGAGGGAAAAATATACGTTTATTTTGAGTAAACAAACTCGTAACAAAATTCGAAAACGCAGACATGTTAAATATTTCACAAACATCCTCGATGATTACAATGTAATTTAACGCCCGATAAATTTAAACTGTATATTTATATATATCTGTGATAGTCATTGTTTTATTGGAAAAATTAAAATATACTTTATTATTTACGAAGAGAATATTGCATGATTCAAAATGGAATCAATTGTATAAAGTAAAATGTAGAAAAATCCTTTGATTGACAATGCAATTTCCGTTTTTTACGGAATTTTTATTTACTATAGAAAGACTTCGGAAATGTGGCAGAAATTAGCAAGTATGGATTTAAGAAGATCCTTGACAGATAATAGTGCTAAATGTCTTGTTAATTTATCCTTTACGCTAAGGTTTAGAGTTTTTTATATTTTTAAACTCTAAAAAAGAATTATCGTATTTTTCCAGTACAATTTTCGGGTTTTTTCTTTTGCAGTGTGATAATAAAACTGAATTTCACAGCTTTAAAGAAAGTGAAAATTTAGTAATATTTGTCAAATATAGCCTCAGAATGCCATACTTTTTGACACACTTACAAAATCACATTCATCGTACAAAAATTTCCATAAAAATATAAAAATTGTTCTTTTTTTTTTTTTTTTTTTTTTTCACAGTGTACATTTTATATGAATTGCTAAAAAAAGATATCAAAAGTTGCTGCCAGTTTTCAAAAATTAAAAAATATATGTTGAAATTAAAAAGAATTTTTCTGCATTTTCTCGAGATAAATACTAAAAACAAAAAAGTAAAAATGTTAATGTTTATCCCTTTTATTTAATTTTTAAAAAAACCAATAAATATGGAAGACAAGTAAAGAGAACTTTCTTTATATTAGTAAAGAACATGGTGAATTAAAACTAGAATATAAAGCTGTTAAGGTAGAATATAAAACTCTATAAGAAAAAAAATAACAAGTAAATAGATAATAAAATGAAGGAAAAACCTGCAGCATTCATTAATTATGATGCGTTTCCGTCGTAATTAAAATTTTCCAATATGGAATCTATATAAATAATAGGAATTGAAAAAAAGGATTAATTTTATCAAAAAAAAAAAGTATCAGCTGCTGTTGCATAAAGCTTTTTTTAAGAAACACGATTTCTATTGTCGTATATTGCATTTGACTTCTGTAAAGCAGAAACTTCATTAAAAACATGAACGATGCTCTATCACTGGTGCTCTATCCTCAAAATTCTGAAGATAAACTCTCATCACCAGAACCAGAAAAACAAGAAAATGTATCTATTTTTAATTTTTTTTAACAATCAATTTTTTGGTTTTCTATCAAAGTCATATCTAGAGTGGGGAAAAAATTTCTTCCAAAAAAAGTGTTTATTTCTTAGTTTATACATATTCTGTTGTAATTCCACACAAAATTTAAATTTTATGGAAAACATTAGTGAACTGATTTGTTTAACTCTTTCTACTTTCAGGATGAAATTTTAATCTGTTATGAACATATAATGTTTTGTAAGGAAAATGACATGTAAAACCACAGTATGTTTTAGATTGCTATATTGCTTTATTATATGTGTACAGCTGTAATAATACACAAATTTGCTTTTATTACGAATTTGCATCTTTTCCAAGTCAAAAGTAATTTATAAGCATGTACATATTTTTTGTTGAAATAAGTACACTCTTAGCTGCCGAAAAATCGCAAAACACTTGTCACGTATTAAAAATCAAGCGAATTGGAATGAATGCATAAGAAATAAAAAGAAAAGTGCCCAGTTAAACTGATGGCATTGAGCTCACAAGATATTAACACTAATTGTATATTATACTCTTATTTCAAAGACTAATGCCCCTTGAAAAATAAATTAAGGGGGATTACCCCCGTTTCCCCCCTTTATACTTAACCAATGAACCTACAAATCTAATTAGGGAAGCGCCTTATCAGAATAAAGCTGTATAACAAATTTGAAGCAAATAGGATAATTCTTCATGAAAAAACCATTTGGCTAAATTAAGGGGGAGATTAGCTCCCCTATCCCCCCCCCTTTATACTTAACCAATGAACCTCCAAATCTAATCAGGGAAGTGCCTTATCAGAATAAATCATTGTACCAAATTTGAAACAAATCGGATAGAAAAACCTATTTTACTGAATTAAGGGGGAGGAATTAGCCCTCGTTCCCCCCTTTAACCTTAACCAATGAACCTTCAAATTTAGTCAAGGAATAGCGTTATCAGAAACCGGTATACCAAATTTGAATTAAATCTGATAATTCTGCATGAAAAGCCATTTATCTAAATTAAAAGGGGAGGGGTTAGCCCCAATCTCTCCGCTTTATACTTAACCAATGAACCCCCAAAACTAATCAGGGAAGCGCCTTATTAGAATGAACATAGAACAAAAAAATGAAGCAAATCGGATATTTCTATGAAGAGTTATCGCGTTACGTACGTACATACATACATACATATGCACATACGTACATACAGAGCCGGCGGGCACATTAGCTCTCAGACTTTGATAGCCTGTGAGCTAAAAAACTGTGGCTCAACCCATAGTCTCTAATATTGCAAGAAACTGCTGATGAATACCCCTGGCTTTTAACTCATCTGATTCTCCTAACATTGCTTTAAAATATAGTTAGGAAGAAAACATGTCAGCAGAGATTCCAGACAAAGCCCGCAAGAAAAAAGTGGCTTTGTCTTTATATAAACGGTTTTTGACCGTACAAACATACCAATTTTCCAAAATCATTGTTTCATAACGTAAGATTATGAGATGTCACCTGGAAAAATGGAATTGTGTGTAATTTTACAGGTAAATTTACATATTATTTATTTTTATTTTATTTTTATTTATTTATTTATTTATTTAATTTATTTATTTTATATTTTTATTTATTTGCACTGTTAGTTCTCTTCTAACATCCTGACAAAATTAGCTTGATGATAATTTTCTGCGCTTCATGTTAAATTATTTGAACTATTCCTTAATTTAACTAAGATTTAGTAAGATCTTGCGAGTCTTTGGTTTTCATGCTTAATTTAGATGCCAAGATCATAGGCATTAAAAAAGTCGCCAAATTGTCTCTAGTTTTGCCGAGATTATGACAAAAAGCAGTTGTTTTCAATTTCTGTAAATCTATTTTCCTCGCAATAATTGTGACGACTTAAGAAAGTAATTTTTACGTTTCATAATACTATGCCATTCGGGTAAGAACTATGCATTTACCTATGGAAGGTATGTGATAAAAGATTATAACCTTAAGAAGAGAAATACAAATTTATGTAATAAAAATAACTTTTCAAATTTAATAATTTTGTTTACCTTTAATGAAGCCCAGTGGCTTAGTGGTATGCAAGTCTGATTGCGCCGCTGCAGGTCGAGAGTTTGACACCCTGCTAGGCAAGGTTCACTCAGCCTTTTATCCTTTCGGAGTCGATAAAATAAGTACCAAGCTAGCTTGGAAACTAAACACCGAGGGTCCTGCGTTAGACTGACCGCCTGACCGGGACAAATGTTATACAGCACCTCGGGGCCTGGGATCAAGAAAAATGGGATAGGGGCTGTAGGCTCTGATCCTTCATGGATTGTACAGCCGCAGAGTTTAGTTTAGATTTACTTTTAATAATGATCATGAATAAAAGAATAAAACACTTCTTCTTAAATTACACAGGGCACGATAAAATTGTGGGACACAGTAAACTCATTGTCGCAATAATTACAGAACTTTAAATGAACATAATGCATTCATTTATTCGAAAACGCACCTTTTATAGTTTTTTTATTGAAAATCAAAGTATTAAAACTCCTTTTAAAAACAGTAATATTTAAATTAGCTAATGGGTTGTGTGTTCCATAATTTTACATAGCAGATTTATTTACATTTTTATAAATGAATTTCCGTACTCATCATACATTAAACAAAATTATTACAGTTGAAAATATACTAACTTATTTTTTTCGTACTATAGAAAAACGGGAAATATTATACCTCTGAATAAATTAATATTATTAAAAGTATTAAATTAAATATTTAACAAGTAATATAAAAATTTTGTTTTTAAAGTCAATTCCTACTTAGGCCATCAAAGAAAAATTTAATATAATCAAGCTAATATGAGTTTTTGTTGCATTAAAATATCTCAATTTGTTGATTTTCTATAAGCAAGTAGGTTTACAATGGAACTCTATGGGAATTTGGCGAAATATTACAGATATCGTCAAGTTGGCGTCACATTTGGCGACTCAGTTTGGCCGCCAAATTTGGCGATATATCGCCAAGTTGGCGACAAACTTGGCGTTATTTGGCGACAGAACAGGGTCCCGCCCCCTATGGTAACCCTTATTGAAAATACTTTCATTGAAATTCAATAACCAATGGCGGCCATTTTGTTTCCCATGCAAAACTAAAATTAATTAATTAAAATTTAATTAAAAAAAAATTATTTCAACCTGATAGGATGAATAATGAGTATTTTATTAACGATTGAAAATTTGTACAAGATAAATATATAAATATATAAATAAATATAGGGAGAGTGTGAGCTAATAGTAGGAATTGAAAAAAAGATTGAACTATTATTACCTTGAGCTATTAGGAGTATTCTTTGTTTATACCATGGAAATCGATTGTTCTTATGTTTTTCGAGTCTATATGATGAATTTTCAATAATATAAGAATTTTATGCATTACAGCTTATTTAATTAAGAAGGTAATCTGAATATAGAACCTGAATAAGAAAATTATCTCCTTGCCAACTCTTCCATATAAAATAGAATGAAAATGAAAGTAGTACCATTCAGTTAGAATTATTGTTTACTTTTATTTTATGTTTTCACATTTTTCTTAGGGGCTATCTCCATATTACAAGATTTTTGAATATAAACATCTAATTTAGATAACAGAATATTAATCTAGGGTCTGGTATTAGATTAGGTTTAAATTTTCAGAAACGTTTTATGCTTATTTCCAGAGTTCAATATTAACAAGAAAGAAACAAAAATCATGCGTCAAGCATAGATTATGAAACACTTTCCAATATATACAGAATAATGTAACAAATTCACCGTTTAAAACCCTCTGACGGTTAGAACGTATTTTTCCGCTTCTTAAAAAAAAAACTTCAATCTGTTGTAGACAAAATTATTTTAAACAGAATTGTACTTAAAGATGTGTATCTAATAAAGGGGCATGAAGTGTATTTTACAAACAAACAGGGAAAGAAAATTTTAATTAAGATTATTTTTATAAACATTTTTATGAAAATGCAGGAAAGCCCTCAAGACGCTCGGAGGGTTAATAAGTTGAAATATGATGCCTAATCGAACTATTTGGAAACGCAACACATTTGAAAATCCAATTTCAGATATTCCCATGTACAGTCGGAAAATTATCCGAATTCTTTTTGAAGCACTGTATATGATATATACCGGGTGTCCTAAAAAGGACTGACTGATTTTAAAATTCAATAACTTGCAAACGGTGACAGATACTTAAAAAATTCTTGCAGGAGTGTTATGGATAAGGTCAAAAGTTTTTCGATTTTCGTTCGAATTACAAACAATATATGACGCTGTAAGCAATAGCGCTAAATACAGGTTCGATTTTTTGGCCTTTCTCTTCTTCCATGCGGAAAAAGGAGGTTAAAATGTATTGACTGTGTCTCGAAGTACCAAAAATCGAGCCTGAATTTAGCGTCTATTGATCGCAGCGCCATCTATTGTTTGTAATGTGAACTAAAATCGAAAATCACTGTAAAAAAACTTTTGACATTATGCATAACCCTCCTGCAATAATTTTTTAAATATCTGTCACCGTTTGCAAGTTATTGAATTTTAAAATTAGTCAGTCCTGTTTAGGACACCCGGTAAATATGTAACTATAAACTACATGCATGCAAAAATTTAGTTCAGTTAAGAAATACATACCCACTGTTCAGCAATTTCCTCTAGTAAAGGGAATGATACGTGAATTCTTTTGTGCAGCCCTGTATGCGAGGTATAGAATTTATGCACAACGAGTAAAATGGGAAGAATTAGTTAAATGTAAAAGCGCATACCGAAATGGAAAACGCACTTCCAGCAATTACTGCTCAAAGACAGTACTGTAACCAAACATCAAATTATCAAATGAACGAAAAATACTATGAATGCACTATTCTATAGTAATGATCTTGTAATGAAATTCCGTAATTTATATAAATTTCTATACATTTAAAATAGTGTAATGTTATTAAAATACACTGCAAATGATTCTTTTCCCATTGACAATAATGTATCACACTTCATATTCAATACCGAACATGCCATGGTAAACATCATTAACGTATGTCAATTGCATTTTACACGAGTTAGAGCGTGGACAGACAGACGGATAGACAAACAGAATTTATAAACTCTTTTCAACTATGTTCGAAAGTTTTAAAAATTGGTATAATTTAGGTTTTGTTTTTAGAATGAAATTCGTTATTGTAAGTTTCAGATTCAATACAACATTTAATAGCGCTATCCAATAATTAATATTATTAACGTTAGGAAAAGTTAAATAAATTAATTAATTTATCATATAATTGAGACACCTGTTACAATTAACATTTTTAATGACATTAATTTCTTCGTTGAATACATGATTCCTCAAACAATAATGCTGGTGGGATCTAAAGCATAAAACAAATGTTACTTGACGGAAAGAGTTGTAATTTTTTACACGTATATTAGAAGTATCTAAAAATCATCTTTTATAGAAATATTTATAGACTATCAATTTTTTTCGGTTATTACTTTCATATTTCACATTTAGTATTTCAAATTAGGATAATTATGTAAGTAAGATATATATGTTGGGTCCTTTAAGTTGTATGGTCAATCAAAAATTCCGCATAATAGTAGGGTTATTTTGGGAGGTATAAATAAAAAATATATAATTAATTTAACATTATAGGGTCAGATGTTTCAACAATTGTAATTCCAAAGCGTTTGATTAAGATTACTTGAAAATGGGTATCCAAGCACAAATTTCAAAGTTGGTTAAAAACATTTTTTCCAAATAGTATGTTACCTTTTAAAATTTTTTGAGGTGATACAATTTTAATGTGTAGCAGCTTTCAAACCCTAATCCATGTGTAACATTTAATAGTATACGTTATTACCAGTTGATGCTAATATTATTTTTATATGATGACTTGCTTTAGAATTAGTGAGAGGAAGTTTTAATACTAGATCGATGCTAGACCGTTTGAAAATGAAATCAAGAAAAGAACGCTGTACATAACAAAGAAAAAAGTCCTTCCGGCCAGTGCCGGGAGGAAGAGGTAGCTTTCATATTCCTTATTTTAAAAAAGCCAGCTTATATTATTCAAACACACGAACCTCAATTAAGTGGAAACCGAATGTAGGAGATTCAATACTAATTTTTATCAATACTAAATCATTATGCATGAGAATTTCGCGAAATTAGTCAGCTTTATCCAAGCTGCTTTTCACCACATTTCAAATTTAAATTTTTCTTAAAATTTTAAATGGCCGCCATTTTTAAACAAAATGGCGGATGAAGCTGGCCAACGAACTCGGTTGAGACATTGGTCTGTACTATGTATAAACAAAGTTACATCCAAATCGGTTCATAAATACGCCTTTTATTGCGTGACAAAATTCAGGACGTTTCAAAATGTCTGCTTCGTTAGAAATTCAAAATGCTATAACTCAGCCATTTTTTAAGATATAGACGAAACAAAAACTGCTACGGAGTCTTTGTATAAAGATCAAATACATAAGAAAAAAATATTTTTCCATTTTCAATTTTTTGGTACCACATTTCAAATTTTAATTTTTTTTTTAATTTTTAAATGGCCGCCATTTTGAAACAAACGCCGGATGAAGCTGGCCAACGAACTCGGTCGAGACATTTGTATGTACTATGTACATACCAAATTACATCGAAATCGGTTCATAATTACGACAGTTACAGTGTGACATAGGTCAGATATATATATATATATATATATATCAATTTTGAACGGAGGGTGGTTTCGGGTTGGGGGGGGGGGGGGGTCATGATCGATGAAAATATACCAAAATTTTTTGAAATCGCTTTCCTCCGAACGGCTGCAATAGGTAGCTTTTTGTAAAGAAAGCTACCTAAAAGTGCTCCTTCAACAAAAGAATACGCAATTTCACACATCTATGAAAGTGACTACAAAATTGAGCGAATTAAACTTTGAATTGTTCAACTACCCTTTGTATTTTCCACACCTGGCTCCTGGCGACTATTATTAGGTTGAGCAAAAAGTTCAGGGAAATTTTTTAATCTAATAGTTGCCAGAATTTTTATTGTATATAGGAGTACAAGTGGTACAGTCCAGACGTGGCTCCATCCGATTATGGCCTTTTTCGATCAATGAAAACACTTTTTCAAGGGTCGGCGATTTGAATCCTTTAATGAAGTTGAAGAAGCATCTCAAGTGTTTTTTGATTCCAAAGATCATGGTACTTCCAGCAAATCCGGAATCTGGCAGAACTATGGCAGAAAGTCGTAGACTATGATGGTCCCTACTTTGAAGAATAGTCATTGTTGCTTTTGCTGTTAATTTGCGCATAGCAACACAACTTTCACAAATTTCCCAGAACTTTTTGCTCAACCTAGTATTTGCTTCCTAACTTGAAGATTTGGCTCTAGGGGAAGAGATTTACGTCAAATGAGGAATTCAAATGTGAAACTGGCGTATTTTTTTAAGTTCTTGATAATTTATATTATATGAAAGATATACAAATGTTAGAGGACTGTTCGAATAAGTGTATTGCTTTTAGAGGAAACTATGTTAACGAATAAGATCTAATTTTTATATTAAAGAAATGTTTCATGGATTGTCCCGCGAAATTTTTCACTTCATTTTCTATATCCGTTTTTCGTGGATTGGACGTGAATCTAAACTAGTGGTCGTATAACACTTAAATTTGTAATTTTCTTTACAGCTCTTTAACTATTAAATCCGTTTTCACAAATAATATTTTCTTAATATCGCAAGCAACATATGCTATAAGAATAACTTTGGAAAATCTATAATGCCGCATCCGCGAAGTGTCCAAAATTAAAATTGTTCCATCATATCTATTTGAAGTACCGAATAATTTTTAACAATGAGATTAATCTAAATATCGCAAGCAGCATAAGATATAAAAAAGATATGTTATGATATTTAATCCAAGTTCATTAAGTTATGTAATGTTACTAATTATATCAGCAAGCCATTCACATTAAGCATGTCCCACCATAGTTTTCAAATAAATAAATAAGTATATAAATAATATTTAAAAAAAGGTGGGTTCACTTTTACATTTTATACGCGGTGAGGTTTTAGTTTTACTGTACTTGAATAAATCCTTTTACATCTTATCACTATGGTGTAATTATGTCTATTTTTTAACAAGTATCGCTATATTATTAATGAAAAACTACACCTTCTGTAATGAAATTCTTATTTGGCCAAGTACAGTTAACAGTTTTGAACTAATAAGCATAGTAATCAATTCCTGAAATAAGGAAAATGTAGAAAGACAAGAAAGAAACATTTATAGCAGTTTTATAACAAGAGGGTGACCAAACAGTAAATGATTCCGAAATAATCAGTTTTCAATCCCTTCTCGCCGGATTTAAGCCACTTCCCGATTTCCCCACGGACATTTACAACAGTCTCTATTAATAGAGAACAAACCTGGCACAACTGGACACTGTATGTCTGCGCCCATAAAATAGGCGAATGTGTCAGTACATAACTTTCTCTACAAATGCGCTACCAGCTACAGTCGTAAATTTTCGTCAGTGACACCCGTTTACAGCTTTCCAGAGTTTCTCTGGAAACTGCTATAAACAAACAGTAATATCTGTAGGCTGATTTGGGTTTTCACATTTAGTATTCAAACTTCAGTCTACAATAATGATTTTATAATATAACGCTATATTTATAATTTTTGGATAATATTTTGTTTGAGGGTGCAACTTGTATATTTTAGAGATTGTTGACATTATATATCATATTTGTTCATATTAGAATTTGTCAACGAATTTGAGCATTATTATCTCTATTTTTTTTTCATTGCAGCAGTGTCTGTTACAACTCTTAGGGTTATGAAACTTGTTTATTTTTTATGAACTTGAACTTGAAACAGACTGATTATTCTAAATGTTTGGCATTTCTGTTTTTCGCTGAAGATGATGTTCTCATAGTTCATAGTAGGAGAGCTGTTGAACATTTTTGAGTAGGTATTTGAGGCACCCTGAAAATTTGTGCAACACTTCTTTTGTAATGCCTGAATACAAAATCGAATGTCTGGCTGAAGGATCGTGGCCCAAAAACTGTGCCAGACACGTGTCAAGTGCCATTTGGCCCAAACGGCACTTGACACGTGTCTGGCACAGTTTTTGTGCCGACTAAAGTGTCTGTCATTTTCAAAATATTTTTTTCTAAGCATAAATATTATTCTGCTTCAATCTCAGCGTGCCTCAAATACCTTTTTTGGGTAGTCAAAAAATGGCACTTGACATGTGTCTGGCACAGTTTTTGGGCCACGATCCTTCAGCCAGACATTCGATTTTGTATTCAGCCATTACAAAAGAAGTGTTGCACAAATTTTCAGGGTGCCTCAAATACCTTCCCTAAAATGTTTAACAGCTGTTGGACTATCATCTTTATTTGAGAAACTGCTCTCCCGGCAAATGATTTCAAAAAATAGCTTGCATAAACCAAAAAAGTCCCACATTTTAATAAATTATCATATTCATGAAAGCGAATTATTCCTCTTTCAAATGCATTAACACAGTCAAAACCGATAATTTCTATTGTAGGTCGATAATGATTTCGCCCACATTAAGTTCGGTCGAATGCCTGACACAAAAATCGAAAACAATAACCTTTAATTATCACAACTGTGCCTGAAAATATAAATGATAACAATAACAAAAAATGTATCACATATATTTTTACTTTTTTCATTTTTTGTTACATTTTATTTGCTTGCACGAACTTTAATGTTTAACCAAAGAAACTTTCTTTTTTTTTTTTTTTTTTTTTTCTTTTTTTTTTTTTTTTTGAATGAAGTACATAAATGTGCTTATATTGATTTTGAATGAAATAAATAACTATAATTTTGTGTAAATTTTTAGCTCACAGGCTATCAAAGCCTGAGAGCTTATGTGCCCGCCGGTTCTGTATGTAACGTACGTAACGCGATAACTCTTGATAGAAACACCACATTTGCTTCAAAATTTTTCTAGTTTCATTCTGATAAGGAGCTTCCCTGATTAGTTTTGGGGGCTCAATGGTTAAGGATAAAGGGGGGGAAGGGGGTTATTCCACCCCCACCCCCCTTAATTCAGATAAATGCGTTTTTCATGTAGAATTATTCGATTTGCTCCCAATTTGGTGTACCGGTTTATTATGTTAAGGAACTTCCCTGATTAGATTTGGATGTTCATTGGTTAAGGATAAAGGGGAAAAAGGGGGATTAGTCCACCCCCAATAATTCAGATAAATGGGTTTTTCATGCAGAATTATTAGATTTGCTCCGAATTTGGTACACCGGTTCATTATGTTAAGGAACTTCCCTGATTAGTTTTGTGTGTTCATTGGATAAGGATAAAGGGGGAAAAGGGGGGTTAGTCCACCCCTAATAATTCAGATAAATGGGTTTTTCATGCAGAATTGTTCGATTTGCTCCGAATTTGGTATACCGGTTTATTATGTTAAGGAACTTTCCTGATTAGTTTTGGGAGTTCATTGGTTAAGGATAAAGGGGGTAAAGGGGGGGGGGCTAGTCCACCCCCCTTAATTTAGATAAATGGTTTTTCATGCAGAATAATTCGATTTGCTCCAAATTTGGTATACCGGTTTATTATGCTAAGAAGTTTTCTTGATTAGTTTTGGGGTTCAGTGGTTAAGGATAAAGGGGGGGAAAGTGGGGTTAGTTCACCCCACTTAATTCAGATGAATGGGTTTTTCATGCAGAATTATTAGATTTGCTCCGAATTTGGTATACCGGTTTATTATGTTAAGGAACTCCCCTGAATAGTTTTGGAGATTTATTGGTTAAGGATAAAGTGGGAAAAGGGGGCTAGTCCACCCCCCTAAATTTAGATAAATGGGTTTTTCATGCAGAATTATTCGATTTGCCCCGAATTTGGTATACCAGTTTATTATGTTAAGGAACTTCTCTGATTAGTTTTGGGGGTTCATTGATTAAGGATAAAGGGGGAAAAGGGGGCCTAGTCCACCCCTTTAATTTAGATAAATGGGTTTTTCATGCAGAAATATTCGATTTGCTCCGAATTTGGTATACCAGTTTATTATGTTCAGGAGATTTCTTGAATAGTTTTGGGTGTTCATTGGTTAAGGATAATGGGGGAAAAGGGGGGTTAGTCCACCCCCCTTAATTCAGATAAAAGCGTTTTTCATGCAGAATTATTCGATTTGCTCTGCATTTGGTATACCGGTTTATTATGTTAAGTAACTTCCCTGATTAGTTTTGTGGTTTCATTGGTTAAGGATAAATTGGGAAAAGGGGGGTTAGTCCCCCCCCCCTTAATTCAGATAAATGGGTTTTTCATGCAGAATTATTAGATTTGTTCCAAATTTGGTCTACCGGTTTATTATGTTAAGGAACTTCCCTGATTAGTTTTGGGGGTTTTTTGGTTAAGGATAAAGGGAGGAAAAGGGGCTAGTCCACCCCCCTTAATTTAGATAAATGGGTTTTTCATGCAGAATTTTTCGATTTGCTCCAAATTTGGTACACCGGTTTATTATGTTATGGAACTTCCCTGATTAGTTTTGGAGGTTCATTGGTTAAGTATAAAGGGGGGAAACGGGGACTAATCCCCCTTCACTTATTTTTTTTAGAGCATTATTCTTTAAAATAAGAGTGTAATATACAATTAATGTGAATAGCTTGTGAGCTCAGTTTAGCTGGGCACTTTTCTTTTTTATTTATAATAATTCCCATGATTCTAATTCATAAATATAATCGAAGTGTTCATCTAGTTTGATATGAAACACGTTCTATATGAATCCCAATACCTATATGGTTTCAAGCTGTAATTTTAAATATTTTAATCACCTAAATCAATTTACAAGTTTGTCAAATTAAAATCAAATTCTAGTCAAGTAACTGCAATGATGAAATGCAGTTTCTTGTAACTTATACCTTGTAACTTCTGTTCGGAGCAGCCATTACTTGATGGCTACTTTGTTAACCGCTGTCAAAGATAGGTAGCGAATTTAGATATTATATATATTATTAAAATTATATTCATTTAAATATAGTAGCACTCGAATGTATTAACCCATTTATGCCTAACCTCCCATTTTTGGGACGCTTCGAATTTTAATGAATTTGCATAATTTTCTTTTTCTTTATAACATGAAAATTGTATGAAATAATTATCCATAAATATTTTTATCTGTTACCGAAAGATAACAGCATAAGATGGGTATTTATTTGCTTAAATGAAGGCTTTTTTTTTTTCGGAGTTTATAGATTTTTCACTTTTCAAGATGGCGAAATGTAAAAAGCAAGTTTATTTGTGTTTTTTCAGCCAAGAATAAAAATAAATAAGTGATAATCTTAGCTTGGAGACTTTTTTGAAATACGTATTTTTTTAAATTGTGAAATTATATGTTCAAGCGCATTTTGTATGCATTTTCGTAAAGTACAAAATATAGGGCCCAAGGCACGAATGGGTACAAATTTTTATTAGCCATTCAGGGGGCAGTTATTTATGTAAAGTCCTTTTCAAGATGATTATGAAACCAATTGTTTTTAAGTCTCAAATGCGATTATTCTTAGTTTATTATTACTAGAATTTATAATGTTATTAGTCTCTGTAATGAAATAAATATATTTTTCAGTAGTTCATAAAAATACTAATTATACTATGTAATATACAATTCAAAGGATTATTTTATACAAATTTAGACAAAACATATAATTATGCCTATTATACTATTACAAATATTATGCATATTCACATATTTAGTACGTTTACATTTTACCAAATAAATACAAACAATTTTTAGTGTAATTTTTTTTTTTGTATTTTTTCAGCTTATTTTGTAAGTTTTTAAAGTGATTTTTCCAACAAATTTGAGAAAACAAAAAATCAGGCACAAATGGGTTAAGGCAGATTTCGAACTTTTCAAATGTCATTGTAAAAAATAACTTTTTAGAATATAAAACTTCGGAGTTATTTTAATTGATAATATTTCTATAATTATCTTCTTCAGACAGAAAATAACGTATTTTACTACTTCAGATGTACAAAATAAGCCTACATATTTGCACACAAAAGTAAACAGTATATCATAGACTTGCCTTTTAAAGTGGCATTTAAAGAGATCGGATGTTTTTCTCTATCTAGCAAGGAAATTATAAAGTTATTGTTGCGGACCATTTTAAACAACTTAAAAATTTACCTATCTATCTATCTATCCCTCTATATATTAATTACAGATTTTTTGCATTGAAATGTATTTATATATGCAAGCTCATTTAATATTTAACTTTGAATTTTCATTATTTTTAATACATTTATTGTTTTTGTTATTAAGAGGAAATAAATATGACAGGACTTTATTCAAAATTCAGAGAAGAAATAAAAGTGGATTCGAAATTGGAAATCTCAGAAGAGAACTTGTATTGTATTTATTATTTATGTTTTAAGAAATGAAAAAAAAAGACTATGAAAGAATAATAATCTTTAATGTTTACCAACAACTTTCTGTTGCGTACTCCTTTCTTCAACCAAGACGTGGCAAACTTTAAAAAAAAAAATTAAAAAACAAGTCATTTCAATAACATCGCTGCGTCTTCGCAGAGATAACTAAGTGAAAGGCTCTTGAATCATTTTATCGCACAATGGAAAGCTTTTACGTCTTCGGGAGCCCTTAGTGACTCACTCCATCAATGAGTGATAAAAAAGGAAGGAGAAAAAGTACTGAATTAATTCACCACTCGATTCAAAATGGAGTAAAAGGGGTGCACAGCATTCATATGTCTGCCTCAATCAGCTCAATCTGTGGTCAGTGGCAGTTTGCCGAGTGGATGAAAGGAAAATATCTCGATGAATGGGGTTTCGTGACTTTAGTGGAAAGGGTGAAAGCTATTTACCAGAATAAAGAATTGGGTAATATCAAAGAATTGTGAATGACAGAAAAAGCTCTAAACATAGGAAATTAAACTGGAGACGGGGTTAATTTGAATGTTTGTTTGATCTAAAAAAAAATAGTAAAAGCGTTATTTCTAGTTTTTTAGACTATTATTTTGAATGTCTAATCCTCATAAGAACGTTATCCAGCTAACTGGGTACGATTCATGTGTCTTATTCTAAAAGTAATATCTAAATGTATACAGAAAAAAAAATGCTATTTTGAAGTATGATTATTTCGAAAGCTTGTGTGATCCACTCAAATGAGCCTCGATCTTGTTAGTGAATAGTGAATTACTGCTACCATAAAAAAGAAATTGTGTTGATTTAAAAAGGTTATAATTCAAACTGTTTTAAAAAAAAAACGATCTGTGTGATATCTGGGCGACATGATTCTTTTCTATTTCAACAAGGCATTCAATGTAAACAGCACCTGATTAGGTTAAGACGTTTTCCAGATTCTATGCCTTAAGATCTTTCTCTTAAGAGGGTTTTTTGTTTGTTTGTCTCTTTACATATTAAGGCAATTTTATAATTTAAACAAGAAAGAAAAATCATGTGTAAGGCATAGATTATGAAACACTAAGGTAAAAGATGGTGTCTAAAGGAACAATTTGGAAAAAGTATAATGCATTTTAAAACCCAATTACTAGTATTTCCATGAACAGTCGGGAAAATATGCAATATTTTTGTGCAGTCTTGTGTATGATCTATTAATATGTATGTATACTACACAGTACGATAAAAGCTAATTCATATAAGCGCATAGTACAGTTGAAAATTTTCATCCAATAGTTTCCACCAAAAAACGAATGTGGTTGAAAACTTTTGCGCAGCCCTGCATGTGACTTACAGAGTTTATACACATCAAGTAACATATATAAAATAATTAAATTTACAAAAGCATACCACAACTGAAAATACACTTCCAGCAATTATTGTGTACAGGCTTCAGTAGTTCAATTATTGTTAATTTTCTTCTGTAGCTAAATTCCTTTGGGTGTCCCTGTAAATGAACGATAAATTCTATGCACACCATGCTCTATAGTAAAAACCTTGCACTCGTAGTACACTTCAGTGATAAATATCAATTTAAATATGTTTAAAATACTGTAATGCCATTAAAATACACCGCAAACGATTTTTCTCCATAGACCGTAATGTAAAGGAATTATTTTGAGTGTCCCTTTGAGTGGACCGTGAATGCTACTCACTTAATTTTCAATACGGAACATGCCATAGTGATACCCAATAACATATATCCATTTCATGGCAATCGAGCTATATTTACGTTAGTTAGTAGAACTCGGACAGGCGGGCATACGGGCAGACAAACTGAATTCATAAACACTTTTTCAACTATGTTCCAAAGCGTTAATAAAAAGGATAATATTCGGGAACTGATTTTTACTTTTCCTCATATATAAAACCTTTTTCTAGTTTATTTTGCAGCAAGACAAAATATTGTTATTGCTATTATTTACAGCATTATATCTCGGAAAACAAATGATTACACAAAATTAATAAAATGTATGAATTTAGCTCGGCCATATTAAAATTATATATCTCAAATGTCAATCAATTCATCTGTGGCCAGTGGCAGTTTGCCGAGGGAATGAAGGCAAAAATACCTCAAAAAATGGGCTTGAAAGTGAGAAAGCCATTCACAGGAATAAAGAAATTTTAATATCAAATAATTGTGCATGACCCAAAAATTATTAAATTTAGAACGGAGTCAATTTCAATGTATAGTTGATCTAAAAAAAAGTAAATCATTATTCTTAGTTTTTAGACTATTACTTTAAATAAGAGCACTAGAACTTTATAATGTTAATTGAATGTGACTCATGTGTTCTTTTCGAAGGCTAATAGTATTATTTAGATTGATAAAGAAAAAAAAATTCCAGAAAAATACTAAGAAAACAAAAAGATGCTGTTTTGTTTTATATGATTCTGTGGATAGCTTTAAAGCAGCATATAACCCCCGCTACAAATATACTTCAAACTTTTTAAATAATAGTAAATCGTTCCTACCAGAAAAGAAAGAAATTGTTTTTATAATAATGTTAAAATTGGTAAGGATTGTAACGTATCAAATACAAGAATTTCTCCTTTCTTTTTCTTATGGTGTCCATCATTTACTATTGATAGAGTTCTTTTAAGAAAAGGACTGATGCTCTTGCAAAAATGTGTTTTCTTATTTCAAACAGACAACTACTCTGAAAAGCAGAAGATTAGGTCAAAAGTTTTTCAATATCCCGTATTTTAAAATCTTGTTCTAAATTTTTAACACTTTCCAAAACAGTGTTTATGACTTCTGTTTGTCGCCTGTGTGACTGGCCTTGCTCTAACTCGCGTAATTATACTCGGATTTCCACATAATGGATATATGTTATTGGGGTTTTACATAGCAAGTTTAATTTCGAAGATGACGTGTGAGGCATTTATAATTCGTTTACAGGAGTACTCAAAATAAATACATTACATTATGGTTTATTTGAAAAAATCGTTTACAGTATACTTTAAGGATGTTACACTAATTCAAACATATTGAAACTGATATGCATCATTAAGGTGCACTACAAAATGATTTCTCTGGAATATTGTGTATGAAGTTTATATTTTTGATTTACAGGGACACACAAAAGAATTCGTTGCAGTAATGTCTATGAACGATCATTGTTGGCAGTGCGTTTTCAATTTCGGTTTGCGTTTCTAATTTCTTTTTCATATTACTTGATGTGTATAAGCACTATAGTTCATTTACATGGCTGCAAAAAATAACTCGAGAACATTTCCTCTCATTGACAGGAATTGCTGAGATGGAATTTTCAACTGACTTATGCGTTTCCTAATAGAGCTAAATTTTACAGTAATATGTTTACAAATCTAGAGATCATATACAGTACGGCAGAAATAAATTTGACTATTTTTCCGACTATAAATAGTAATTGCTAAAATTGAGTTTTCAAATTTATTATGCGTTTTAAAAGTTGTTTACTCAACAGCATGGTTGGCAGCGTGCTGGAAATCTAAACTTTCACTTTGAGTTCGAATCCCAGCCAGATTCTTAATTTTCGTAGCAAAAATTTTATTCAAATGTTTTCGAATCGCAGTTGAAAAATATGTATAATCATCAAAACTTACGAAAAATGTAAATTAAATATGTGTTTTGTAGCCTATAAGTACATTTTTAACTGTGAAAATTTACACGTTTAAATATTTCAGAAAAGTAAAAGAAAAATAAATAAATAAATAAAATATGTAGGTAATTGAAACTTCTTTAAACCACAAAATTTTATTGTTTTTAAATTTATTTACCATTATTTAAATAAATAAATAATTATTTTCACAGTGAAATAAATTAAGATATGTTACATAAAATTAAAACATGCTGCTTAAGTATTGTTAAGTTGTAATTTTTCTATTGTCATAATAATATTTAAAAAAAATATGTGTTTTTTTAAATAACTAGCTATTAAATTTTGAATGTTTTAAATCTTGCATTCTCATGCTTCAAATTAGAATAACTCTCAATTAACTTAAAAATAAATTCTGAAAAGATAATAAACTGATAAGATAAAAATAGTTATTATGTAGAGAGTAACCACAAAAATAAGAATCCGAAAATTTAAAAAATCATATTAGGAATTCAAAAATACACTTTTTGAAAAATTATGAAAATTTCAAATATTTGGATAACGTAACGAGTCAAAATTAAAATAATGTATTGCAGATTTATATCAAGTTTTCTTATCTATTTCTCTCTGAAAAATGTGAGATTATTCATGTAAATATCTGGAAATAATTTCAAACAGCAGCAAAAATTTATAGACTATACATCTATAAAAATACAAATTGCCTACGCTTTTTACTTTTACTTTTTAATAAATATTAAGCATTTAAAATTTCATAGTTAAAACAGTACTTATGTGCGACAAAATATATATTTAAATATTTCGTAAATTTTAATTAATATACATAGTTTTTTAATCATAGTTCGAAAATAATTGATAAAGTTTTCGCTGCGAAACATGCTGCTGAGCCACTTGCCAAAAAAGTTATTTATACAATTGGAAACATTCACTTAAACGTTAAGGATTATTTTCTCAAGCCCACTATTTATTGCACTTTATGGCTTTTATAGATTTATATACTAACTATAGTCTATCGATATACAAACGTTCACCACAACCACATTCTGTTTCCCGACCTTTAAAACTTGCCCTTGTTATATATCATCTTTCACCTTATTAAATATTGAAGTTCTGTTGCAGTATTTTGAATGCGTTGGAAAGTGTTTCATAATCTATGCTTGAAGCATGATTTCTCCTTCTTGTTTACTATTCCCCAGAAGTAGGTTAAGGAACCGAGGGGGAATGGCAATTTTATAATTTTAAGATGGATTATTATGGAATTATTTATCCTTAATACTTTAATCGGTATCATACGAAATCTAATTTAAATTCATTTTTCATCAAATTAAATGTTGTTTTATAGTTGTCATTTACAATATTACACTGTAAAAAAATACAAATATATCTTATTCTACAGAAATATAAAATAACCACGTGCGAAAATATAAAATACCTCCTAAGAGTGGCAAAAAATTCTCAAAAGCGTTTTTTATCTTTATAAAATTTAGAAACCTCTATATTTTCGACATTTAAAAAAATCCCTGCCGGCTCGGCCTACAAGCAAAGGTAGATTTCGAAGTTAAGTATTAATTTCACATTTCACCAATAAAATCTATATCAAGATTAGAGATAAAACCCAGTTTCTTCACTCTTGGGGCCTAAATTTTTTGTGAAAATTTGAATACACACGAATACACACTCATGTATATGGAATAGGTTTAAAAGTGATGAAAACAAATTCAGAGAACCTTAAAATGTTAAAATATGTTAATATTTTCATAGTCGAGTTTTTATAATGCTTTAATACTTTTTTTCATTTCAAATGACGTTGAACCTGGACGTCCATTATATTTCCAATACGACGGGTTTTTTTTCTTTTTTTTTTTTTAATTCGTCAAACTATTTATTTCATTTTCAGTTTTTACGTGGAAATATTGCTCTAGAAAACTTATGACGTAATATTCATTTTTTTTTCAATTCGTGAAACTATTTATTTCATTTTCTTTTTTCACGTGGAAATCTTGCAAAAGAAATGTAATTGTTGTGGTGAGAATATTATTGTTTTATTTTTTATTGTTGGCAACTGCTATAACGAAAAATGTTTATTTTTTCCTGTCATTTTTTTAAGAGCTGGTTTTATCAGAATCAGGTTACGGCGGTATTCCAAATTTTTAATGCTCCCCATTTCCACCCCCTTAGGCCGAATTTACCATTTGCAATCCCCGCCGAGATATTTGCCATCTCAAAGTTTATCAAAGTCTATATATATATATATATATATATAAACTTTTAGGTGGGTGTGGTTTTGGGTTCCTGGGGTCATATAAGGAAAAGTTCTGAAGGAATTTTGTCAAAAGTCGCACCATGGTAACGACTGCAATACGTAGTATTTCTAACGAAATCTACCTAAAAAGCATTTATAAAAACCGAGTGTTTTTTTTTTCTGACACTGATTTTCGGAGCGCTTCCGACTAATTTTTTACAGTGTGTTAATCAGTATTTTGAATCCGGAATATGGGTTATTAGAATGCTATCACTTCTCAATTAAACATTTTCAACTCAGTAAAGGAATTTATTCATGCAAGAGTAACAAAATAGCATCGATTTTAACGTTAATATTAATTCTGTTAATTTATCATGTTTGTCTGCAAAACACGTTTGTTGAACATGAAAACGTCTGTTTAAAGATTGATAGTAACCCAAAAATCTAATACTCCATGTGCAGAAAACTGCCGTATAAATTAAAAACTACTCACGAACATTTGCGAAAATCAGTGGCGGCAAAAGAAACATTTTTCATAAAAATTCTAACTTTCGTAAATTTATTATTTTCTCATGTTTTATGAATTTAAAAAAAAAAAAAAAAAAAAAAAAAAAAAAAAAAAAAAAAACTGTTTTTTGGAATAGCCGATAACTCAGAAGAGATTATTGCACAGTTTTGTTCGTAGTTATATTTACTTAGATTAAGGTTTAGTTTATTTACTTAGTTTAGATATTTACTTAGATTACTTAGCAAAAAATCCTCAAAAAAATGCAATTTTTTTTTTTATTGGCTTAAAAAAATACTGAGTTTTTAGCGTTAAATATCGCAAACCGCATGCTTTTATCTTCCTTAGATCCAGAGATATAACACCTTTTGCCTTGAGAAGCGATGCATCAGCTGCCCTCTTACGAGAACATTAACTTCATTTATCTCAGTGAATTTTTTCACGATTTGTCAAATTTAAAAGAATATATCTAAATTTCCTTGTAAGATATGCGTATGAAATTTTCAATAGAGATTTTATGCTATATTTCCAACAAATTCTCTTCATGATTTTTAATTTTGATTGATAATTGTGAAAATATGCTAATGAGTGCAAAACTCACTCATAAAAAAACTTCATTTTTTTACTTAAATTTTTTTTATAAAATTCATAATCCATATTTTTAGAAATCCTGAAGACAAATTAAAATGACACATTTTTTGTACACAAAAGTGTAAAAATTTTGTAAATCGAGTAAGTACTTCCAGAGTTATATAAAAAATTAAATATGTTTAAAATTTTAAAATTTAAATTTTTGAATATTTTCAAAATTTTTTACATGCAATATTCTTATTATATTAAAACTAGAGGGCTCTGCCCCCTGCAAGCTACGCTCGCCAACCCCCGTTCAGACGCCGCAGAATCTGAAAATCTAAAAATCTAATGGGTTTTAAAAATATTAGAGAAGATTAAATTATACTGAAAAAGCTGTGCAGATCTCCCTGTAAACGGGTTTCCATTCAATTACCTTTGATTGCAAAAATTTAATGGAGAATCAGTTGCTGTTAAGGCATCCAATGGTTGTTTTCGTTTTTGATTAAAGAGGATCAGTTAAACATTTGAAAAGAAGCTAAAATAAAATGAATTAAGCATTCAGAGTCTTTGTCAACCGATATTTTAAAACAATCTCTATAACAATAACCTAAATCATGTGACTATCATCAACAGTTCTGGGCGGAACACTTTGCTTTTTATACTCTAGGTGCCATTTTGATACTTTAATGTTATCCAGGCACAGGTGATAAGTCGCCAAATATTATTCTATCCCCATCATTTCATCTATATTATAATAATTCAAGTCATCAAATGCCATAAACAAATGCGATCTGATCCCTTCGCCTTTCATATGAAAATTTGGAACAAATGTCATATAATGCCCCATATTGGCGAGATTTTTTTCCAACGCCAATTTGGGGAACGCATCAACAACATAGACAACAACATTTGGCTTACCATATCAAGCAAAATAACGATACTTTGGCGCCAGTTAAGTACCCGTTGCGTATATGACATTGGCATCAGAAAAATATCGCGCCAATATGGGGCCGTATATGACATCTGTGCCGAAAGAAAAAAAAGCCGGGTGCAAATCTCGCCAGTATCTTTTTTTCAACTCGTCAGTTAGCATTTTTTTTATTGAGATCTGTGGATCAACACGGATTTTTTGGTGTTAATTTCATCGCAAAGTATTCCATATTTTAGGAGAAATCGCCGTGAAACTAAATCAGTTGTTTAATCAATCGATTCAAAGAATCGATACATTTCATGCGTTACATATATTTGTTTCATAAATTCGTTTCATTAGGATTTTATATATATAGGGTCGACATATTTCATAAAAAAATTTCATAACAAAATCTCTATAAATAAAAAAAATAGAATTTTGAGCCCCGGACCCCCTTAAGAAACATTTGTCTTTTTCTTACAGTGTATAACCAAAGGTAATTTATTATACAGGGTTAACCTGAATCATTCATCGTGTTTCAAGATACTGTTTATTTACAAGTATGCGACGTTACAAAGACAGGTGATACATGAAAAGATACAGACGCGCACCAAGTTTCTGGCACATTTATTATACAGGGTTAACCTGAATCATTCATCGGGTTTCAAAAGACTGTTTATTTACACTTATGCGACGTTACAAAGACAGGTGATACATGAAAAGATACACATGCGCACCAAGTTTCTGGCACATACTACAAATGTTCAATGCGTGCGCTCTTAGTCAACCTGCACGCATCCCAATGGTAATCCAGTTTCGTCTATACGTTCAATAGCATGTTTCTGCCAATGTCCCTCACAGCAGTAGTGATGCGTCCCTGCACGCGAGCCATGAGGCGGGACTTTAAACTTGCTCAGTGTATGTATTTTGGCATGTATCACCCGCTTTTGTAGGTCGCACACCTCTCAACACACAGTGTTTTGAAATCCGTTGAATCATTTAGGCTAACCCTGTACATAACTTAAAAAGTTTGAATTTATCTAGGGTAGGGGTTCTCAAACTATGGTACACGTACCACTACTGGTACTTGAAGCTCTGTTTACTGGTACGGGAAAGTCTGATACTGGTATGCGAAATGTAATAAAAATTACAGGATGTGAAATCAAAAAGCAGCTCAATCCCACCCCCTCCCTCCTATTTCTTGTGTCCGTTCGATGGTTCCATGGCGTTTGCTCACTGTTACTGCTTTGACAGCGTTTTCCATGTAATTTGAATTAGAATTTTTAAATAAATGGAACTAATAATCGGTAGTTGTTGAGTTGACCTTTCATACACCCCGAAAAAAAAAGGTTTCTTGTATTACTATATTGTATATGTTAGATTACTTATTTCAACGAACTTCGATCTCGTATTAATAAATAGTTTACTTTCTGAAGGTACGTAAATTTCTTATGTAGGTTATTCACATATTAAAATTTTTTATGTGTATTTTACTAATGATATAAACATAGAATTCATATAACAAAAAATTGGTGATCAAGGCGACGCAAATGTGTATTTTTTTCCATGTTTAACAAAGCAATGCAGTAGTTTTATATTTAAACTAGGGGGCTCTGCCCCTTGCAAGCTACGCTCGCCAACCCCCGTTCAGACACTGCAGAATCTAAAAACACGCTAATCTGATGGGTTTTAAAAATATTAGAGAAGATTGAATTATACTGAAAAAAGCTGTGCAGATCTCCCTGTAAACGGGTTTCCATTCAATTTTCTTTGATTGCAAAAATTTAAGGGCGAATCAGTTGCTGTTAAGATATCCAATGGTTGTTTTCGTTTTTGATTAAAGAGGATCAGTTAAACATTTGAAAAGAAGCTAAAATAAAATAAATTAAGTATACAGAGTCTTTGTCTCCCGGTATTTTAAAACAATCTCTATAACAATAGCCTAAGTCATGTGACTATCATCAACAGTTCCAGGCGGACCACTTCGCTTTTTATACTCTGGGTGCAATTTTGGTACTTTAATGTTAGCCAGGCATAGGTGATAAGTCGCCAAATATTATTCTATTGCCATCATTTCATCTATATTATAATAGTTCAAGTCATCAACTGCCATAAACAAATACCGTCTGATCCCTTCGCCGTTCATATGAAAGTTTGGCACAGATGTCATATACGTCCCATATTAGCGCGATTTTTTAACGACGCCAATTTGGGGAACGCATCAACAGCATAAACAACAACATCCGGCTTACCAAATCAAGCAAAATAACGATACTTTGGCGCCAGTTAAGTGCCCGTTCCGTATATGACATTGGCGTCAGAAAAAAATCGCGCCAATATGGGACCGTAAGTTTTCCATTTTGATTAAAAAATCAAAATTTTTTTTCGAATAAAACTGCATAAAATTCGCCATGGTTGCAAAGAATTCTTGGTACTGTTACGCTAGCCGGATGCAAATCTCGCCAATAGCTTTTTTTCAACTCGCCAGTTAGCATTGTTTTTTTTTCGAGTGGTAACATTTGGTCAGATGTCATATACGCACAGCAGGTTTGGCATGATTTTTTTTTTTTTTTTTTTTTTTTTTTTTTTTACGAAAATTTGGCGAAAACCTCGTTTTCAAATACCAGTTACATATGCATTTTTGGTATTACTTAGTTATCCCGTCGACCAAAAATCTATCGCCAAACTATAAGATTAAATGCCAATAATGGTTGATCGTAAATGTCACATTCACTTGACTTTAAGCAAGTTACACGTGTTTACGTCATCAAGTTATTTTTATTTAGACTCATTATTTGTATATTTATTAATGTTAAACTAATTTATTTGTTCTTCGGTTATTTAAAATAAAAATTATATCAATTTGCATAATTTGGCGAGTGTTTTGGCGATTTATATAATTTGGCGAACTTGGTCGACGGAATAACTAAGTACTACCGTATTTTTTAATTATTTTTCTATTATTTTCTAAAGGAAATATAAAAAAATAATTAATAATTATAGAACAAAATAGTTTATATAATTTATAAAAAGAAATAAAAGTAAATAAACATTTATTATCAAATAAACAACAATAGCCGGTTACCATGTCAACCTTTTCTGAAATATGAAACAAAAAATATCTGTTTGATTAAAATTTGAGTTGCCATCAGAAAAATGTATGTAAAATTAGAAAAAAATTAATATTTCGAAAACTAATTGGAATTTAAAAATTCTAATACCAGTTTTGAGATTCATTACTTCATTTCATTAGGATTTTATATATATACTGTAGATATATCTTTATTTGTCACACAAAAATGATACACTTTATACACACTAAAAAATATTAAAGTCAATATAAGCACCAATTTAATAATGTAATCATGTAAATCAGTAAATTCTCCTCAGATGGAAGCACAAAAGACGGGAAAAATATTTCGCTTTAGTCATATTCTGTTTACACAGGTGTTTCTGTATTAGGTTTGAATTTGTCACCTGGTGGTACGCGAAAGTATGAACATCTATTTAGTGGTATTTCGGTCTAAAAGTTTGGGAACCACTGAGCTAGGGTATCCTATAATTAAAGGTTTGTTCGTATTTCTTGTTAGTAAAAAAAATTCTTATAGAAATTCATTTTTATGATAATCTACAAGTTTCATAGGAAACATTACAAAACTTTTTCACGGCATCATATACAGGCCAGAAATACCAATTTTTATTGCACATGTCTACATTAATGGTCTGCTATATACATATGGTAAACCTACTATAAATTAAAAATTAATGAACTTTTAAACAGTACTCGAATCTGTAAGAATTTCCAATGCTGTTGAGAAGCCTGCTTCTTCTTGTCATCTAATAATATTAAATAGTATAAATACTTCAAATTACCGAATTACTATATATAATAACTTGAAACAAACATAAAATATTTTAACATTTTCTATAGTTTTATTAGAATACAACAAAAATGTTTTTATTACAAATGAACAAGTATTCTTTAACAGGTTTTTTACTTGAAAAAATACTTTTTTTAAAGAAGTATTAATAGGAGCAGAGCAATCAATATCTATCAAAGTTCATGATTGTAATGGATCTATTAAATCAATAATAAAAACTGCAAATATTATTCCTGATACGATTATTTTATGAATTGAAATTAAATAATTTAAAATAATAAAATACAAAAATAATTTTTATATGTAATGAGTTTTCATTATAACTAACAAATTTGCATTTTTTAGAATTAAGTTAATCTTAAATGTTTTGAAGACTAGTTTTAAAGTAATTTGGTTTCTTAAAGAATAATTTAATTTTCAACTCATTTATAACATATTATTTTGTTTAGAGAAAAGTTGGTAGCGCGCAATCCCCTTTGGAAAGACACGGGTATCAATTGCTGTATTTTGTTCAGTAACCATACCTTCATTACTTAAAGAATCTACTTGCATTTGTATCTTCATGCCAGTAAGCTAAGTTCTAACAAAACAACTACATCCCTAAATTAATTACGAATAATTCATTATAAAACAATTTGCACCTCTCCTTGAGCGAACACACGATTCACCACAATTTTGACAGCTAGCGGAATAATTTGCGAATACCACCGTCATTAAATTCCAGAGACTCCGGAGATTAATAGGGCAAATAGTTTTGTCCTAAATGACTCGCGAAACTTTGGCCACAGTCAATTCTCAAGAAATTTCCCTTTGCGTTCAACCGAAACTATATTACCCAATTCGATACTTGAATTATTAACGCAAATGGTTCCTTAGATACGGGAAATAAACGATGAGGAATACTTTCAGTTCCAGGTGATAGAAATCGAATTGGTAGTGGTGTGGGGGATTTCGACATTAATCAATTTATTCAAAATTAAGTTTCGAGTGAGTTATTTAATCTTTAAAGGATAACAAACATAATGTCTTTGAATTAAATTGCTGATAATTATCTTGGTAACTTCAAAGTTCTCGAAAGATTTATTTTTTATTTTTATTTCGTTGGTAATGCATACGGAGGCTGAAAGGGGAATGAATTAGTATTTTGGGGGACAGTACCATCTAAAAGACTGAAGGCTTAACATTCGATAATCTTGAATAATCAAAATGCATTTTAGTACGTTTTTGTAAAAAATAGACATACAGACAGACACAATAAGTAATATAAAAAAAATCATTCAGCTACTATTTTTATCAAGGTGCCTCGATATGAGAGTGATGATATACGGGATGCGAAATTTGATGTGTTGAGGTGCCTTTTGGTAAAACCATATCGCCAAAGCGTTTTGACAATCTTGCCATTCTCGCCAAGCTAATGTTTGTTGGCATGTCTCAATTGCGATTACATGAAGCATGTCAACATCGCTAAGTTAGTGTTTGCTTACATCACGTTTCTTCATTAAACTGTATGCAGTGCTCTTGTTCTTTCAGTGATCATTCAATGTATTAGTGATAATTTGTAGTATATTTAGATTATTAAAATAAAATTTAATGTGTTTTTACATTAGCCAATTTTCCCGTTAAAAAAATTGACATGTTATATTTATTTTATTTGTATTTGCGTAAACTGTGCTAAAAGAGGTGATACTGAAATTTTGGCGTTTTGGGCCTATAAAGTTAACATTTATTTCATTTTTATAAGAAGTTTTGATTAATTTAATATAATTTAGGATCTATATTTACTGGATGTCTGGTTGGTTTTTGTTTGAAGATTAATAAAATTAATTATACAAGATGAGAAATAGAGATTTATTAAGCAAATTCTAATATATAGCTATTCCAATTATATTCCCGTAAATTCAACTTTAATAACAAATTTTAATTTAAAATAAATAAAGCCATTTCGAATTATTACAGACTGTTGAGTTAAATTCGTAGACTGAAAGATTAAGTTTATTGATTTACAATATAAATAATGGATATCCACCCATTAAGCATGCAAGATATCGCAAACATTTTACGCTATTAAATACGAAGTTTTAATACTATTCGTTAAATTATTTTTTGTGGGCGTACGTCTTTTAGTCTTAACATCACATGTACAACACTATGAAAACGAAAATCAGCATCGACTAACTGTCATATTCATCATCAAATGTGTATAACCCTTTTATAGGTGTACTTTTGTTGGACAATATCGCCAATTTTTGTTTACCAATAGAAAACATTGGGTTGCTGTAGTTTTGACAGTCGTCATTCATCAGCGAATGTTGCCAAGTTCTGGGCTGTCATAGTTTGGACAAACTAGGCATCCTAATTTGTATAGATCTTTATAATAAGCTCTTTCTTTAGCGCATTGATGGCTATTTAATATAGGACTTTGTAACTTGAAACTTTTCTAAAACAATCGGTGGCGTAAGTAACCAGTGACGATTTATAAGAAGGCTCTATAAAAAAGAGATTGGCGATCTCGATTCCACAGCGATTTAAGTGTTGTGGAGATATTCAGTATGTCGTCTTTATCTTCAGTATCAAGTGTTTATTGGTTGGACAATTTTTTTATGTCTACGATTAACTGCTTCTAAAATATTTTTGTCATATCCCACATATTCAATAGGGTGGACCGAAAAAACTTTTTTTCAGTTTTCGATGATGGGTAGTTCAGAAAAGCTGCCACTGGTGGCTCTAAGTTCACTACAAAAATTTGAGATGTTTCGGACAATTCCCTCAATTGCCGCAAATGGCTTGAAGTTTTGCTATGCTGATTTTTGAACTTTTTTAGCAAAAATTTTAAAAATGTTAAATTTAAGTTATTTTAGCTGAATTTACTTGAAATGTCATGTTTAGTGTACGAAATGTTTAAATAAGCTCTGGTTATGTGCATTTTGAATTAGGGCGCGTATAACGGAGCAAAAATTGCAGGAATTGTGAGAACAGGGATTAAGGATCTCGTCATCGATAAAGACTTGATCAGGAGGCAGAAAAATAAACTTGGAAAGAAGATACAGGAAGGGAAAGATGTTGGAGGAAGAAAAATTACAAGCATCTTTTTTGATAGTAGTAAAAAAAATCGATCTTCACAGAAAAAAAGGGGACTAGCAGCAGCGTCGACAGAAAGACAAAACAAATATCACCATGTTGTCTGAATGTGGTTCGGAATATTTGGGTCACTTGACACCTCCTTTTGGTCACTGCGGAGAAATAGCAAATTCATTATATAATTTTCTAAGCCAGAATAAAATCTGCTTTGGAAAACATCAAAAAGAGAACTGCAACATTTGATATGTATTCTTCATACGAACGAGCTTCCACTCTGACAGCGACATCAACTGTCTAAACTAGATGGTAAAACCATTTGACCTAAGACCTTTACCAACTAAAGCGGAGCTAGATTAATAGACTACTCAAATCTTCAGCCTTTTGCATTTCCGTTGTCCATAAAACAGGAATAGGCTCGTAGAAAGGAACACCTACATTTTCGCACGCCATTAGTTGTATGTGCTTCACATTTCTCTCGACGGTATCGCTTGATCCCTTTTTTCTATGAAATTGTGTTATTATTTCTACCATCAAAAATATAGTTGTAATTTTCCATCTTCCAATATATTACTCTTCCTGTATCTTCTTTTCAAATTTCTTTTTCTTGCTTCTGACCGAGTCTTTATCAGTGACGAGGTCCTTATTCCTGGTTGTCACAACTCCTGCATCCTGAAGCACAGATGAAGCTCATAACGCAATTTACCTATATGAGATACCAGTTCTAAACTCGGCGAATGCTGTGTGAGAAGGTGGATTTGCGTTTGGAAGTGTTTGCTTTTGAAGGCCCTGGTTCAAATTCTGATTCAGACGAACTGCCCGCTTCAAATTTCAAACTTTTGGAATCTTCAGACAATACCTGTATCTTTGAGCAGAAAAATAATTAACATCCCATCTCGCAGTTACTCCCATCTCCTGTTTCCTTCCTCATCCTCATGATGACTGATTGCGTTTTCATTGGTTTCTACTCCACATACTGCTCTCCTTCCAGAATTGCTGCCAAGACATTCTGTGGTCCGGCATTCAAATATGTGACTCTGAACGCATCGAAAAATCGAAGGAAGAGCGAGGAACATAATAAAGATAAAAGAGAGAAACCGACGAACCAAAGAATACTTACAATTTTTGCTCAGTTATACGCGAAAAGGCAATAAAAATCGCCTAATTCAAAATACACATTACTAATAAACAATAGATAATCAGAGCTTATTTCAACATTTCTTACACTAAACATGGCATTTCAAGTAAATTCAGCTAAAATAAATTAAATTTAACTTTTTTAAAATTTTTGCTAAAAAAGTTCAAAAATCAGCATTTGAGCAAAACTTCAAGCCATTTGCGACAAATCAAGAAATTGTCCGAAAATTTTCAAATTTTTTGTGTAAACTTAGTGCCACCAGTGGCAACTTTTCTGAACTACCCATCATCGAAAATCGAAAAAAAGTATTTTGCGGCCCACCCTAATATTGAGCAAGAAACATAGACATTCACACAAAAACATTTCATTCGTTATTGATAACTGGGGACTCACTCAATACATTTTAATCTCCTGTTTTGGCATGGGAGAAGAGAAAGGCCAAAAAAATCCAGCTTGAATTTAGCGCCTATTGCTTTCAGCGCCATCTATTGTTTGTAATACGAACTAAATTCCAGAATCACGGTAAAAAAAACTCCTGACATCACACCTAACACTCCTGCAAAATTTTTTTTTTAAATATCTGTCACCTTTTGCGAGTTAATGAATTTCAAAATCAGTCAGTCCTTTTTAGGTCACGCGGTAGTTGTTGCCACTGAAATAAAATAGATGCGTAAATACGAGCTAGGTTCCCTTAGAAAGACCCCCACGAAGGGCACCCCCCCCTTAGGGCCTATATCCCTCGTGTTGATAACTGGGTGTCATAAACACAACCATCTAACCCGAAATAAAATAGACATTTATGGCTAATTTAATCGTAGATTTCGACAATTATACAGCACAAAATTTACTATAAATTTTTAGTTGTATGAAAATAATTGTAAATTGTTGGTAGCTGTTTAATTAGGCAGTTCAGACAAATTCAGGTATTGCACATTTATATGCAGATAGTGTAAACACGACACCAAAATGATAAACCACGATAAATCTTTTAAACATTTTTCTTGTTTCTACTTTATCAACGATGCTTAAATTTTCCATCCTTATAATCATCTAAATTTTACATTAATATTCAAAAACCTTATTTTCTACCAGCTGCAAAAATGTTTGTTGGATTTGCATATATAAACGTACATTTTAGGTATTTTTCTACGATAGATCATTTATTACTGAAACAAACCGATGCATGAAGTTCTTCTAATTATGTTCTTTAACATCTGCTTTCGCGAAATTTCCAATTAATTTAGAAGCTTCTCTAAACTTTTACAAAATAAGTCTGTTTACATTTGGTTTAAATTTATCTGCACAGATCAGTTTGTTGCTATGACAACAGAGAGAAGGCTGTTTAAAATAAACAGAAAATAAAAATAAATTAATATAGAATATTTGAGGCGTTGACGATACATTTTAGAAAATTAATTTAACTAAACCAAGTCAATATGTGTAAACAAGTAGCATGCATTTTACTTTAGCTGGCCCCCGAAAAAAGTATTTCTATTTTAAAGTAAATTTGACTCTAGATAACTTCCTTATTAAAGCAGGAGTTATTATTTGATCATAAAAGGAATTTTAATACAAAATAAAAGATGGCAAAAATGGATTTCTCCCAACTTATCATGGTATCTTACTTCTTTCTTGATAAATTAATAATAAAACTTTCGAAATTTTCTTACTCATAATTTTTTGTATTTTATTATTATAATCATCGTTCTAATCTTCTGAATCTTTTATACTTAATATGTATGCCAAAATATTTTAAGTTTAATAAATAAAAGTACAAAAATTCTAATTTGAATAAAAAATCAATATTTTGGCAATTTTAATCTCAATCAAAATAAGCATAATAACCTTTTGCATATAAAAAAATATTTTTAATAAGTGAAGTTTAAATATTTTTATCACCATCATATGATCTTTCGTTAGTATGAAGCTTTCTATATTTCTATCACCATCATATGATCTTTCGTTACTATTAGGCTTTCTATATTTCTATCACAACCATATAATCTTTTGTTAGTATTAAGTTTTCTATATTTTAAAATTTATCAAGTAAGAGTCAGAGAATAGTAAGAGAGAGAAATAGTAAGAATCAGAATTTCATATTTGTTGTAAGCATAATTTAAAAAAGAAAGATTTGTGTTTTTTAATCTTGTTTATGTTTTACTGTGATAACTTATTAAAATTTTTATTATTTATTATTATTATTATTGTCAAAATTTATTATTATTATTAACATCTTTATAAATTTTTGGTAATAAGTCACTCTTTCGAACCTCCCGCTTTTTAAAATAAATTAAATAATAATAAAAAAATAATAAAACATATTTTGAACCAGAAAATTTATTTGATTAAATGTGGTAGCGATTTGAAAGCTACTCCATTTTATTCATAAGATATAATTACTGGCTTAAAGTAAGTTTTTTTTTCTTTTAAAGGCGGGAGGTTGGCAAGTATATAAGTAAAATTACAAAATTAAGAGATTCGTCTTTATGAATAGAAAGATTTTGTCTTTGCAAAATTAAAAGTAGTCTATTTTTACAATCTTCATTTTCAGAAATGGATACTCCACGAAATTTTCTTCGTTTTTGACAAACCTTTTCCTGGGAAATGCTCCGAGCGAATATTTCGTCTAATTGAGAAAATTGCTTCCTTTGCTGGTTTGAGGATACAAATTTCGTCAAATCACTTGTTCTAAAAGTGCAATAAAAGGGCTGATGGTGCCAACTATTGAGCAGTTTAGAAGCATTTGTATTTATTGACAGGGAAAAAAATAACATCACTAAACTTTTCGTCCGGGGTGGTTCGAACTCACGACCTCCGTTGTAGGAGTCCATCGCTCTGGCTATCTCGCTATCGGATCCACGCATAGATGTGATTTTAGAAGCATCTAGTGGATTCTATTGTGTGCTTATATTTTTATAAGGAATATTGCAATTTTATTGATGCTGTTATAATTCTTGCAAGTTTTAATTAATAAGTTTAATTTATTTTTTTTTTCCTATGGTGTATGAATAATTAGAATATGGCTTGATTAATATAATTTATTAGAGAAATTTTCTTTGCTCAATGAATGATTAAAATATGGTTTGGTAAATTTGTGGCTCAGAAATAACGAATTTTGAAGTGTATATTGGGGGAGATTTTATCAATCTGAGTAGGTGGCTAAGACTTTAACACTTTACTGTTTACAGAAGGGAGGGGTATCAATTATGCATATTTTTAATTTGATAGTTATATGAATATACTTCTTAAATAAAAAAGAGATCCTGGAATTTTTAAATTTTATTGATCAATTTTTTTTTGAACGATTTTGCAAAACACACAAGAAATTTATTCTTTTCGAATTAAACCATAACGAACAACAGCAAAATAGTAGTAATAATAAACATTCTTAAAAACTTTAACAGCTAAAACCAGAACTACCTGTATTTCAGTATTTTCTGAAAAGGGTTAAAAAGTGCTATTTTTAAAATAAATTGTGACAGGGTTAACATAAACAAGCAAATATCTGCTTGCTAAAATCGCAGGATCTGAAGAGGTACAATAGCGCGCCCCTCTTCAAACTGCTACCGCAAATGTTTCCTTAAAATGCATTGAATCTGGCCATGAGACAGGAAACATTTTCGTCAAATATTTGAGAGTTTCGTTAAAAGTCACGTGATTTTGATACGAAATGATTGTCAAAAACGACGAAATATAGCTCAAGGATTGCTGAATCGTCAAAAGTGAGAATTTTATTTCTGAGAGTGTTGTTTTATTCTTCCAGTTATATAACTTTCTAATTAGTATTTTCATTTAAAACAATTTTTTCTTTAAATTAGAGTTTCAATGTTTTTTACTTATTTTACGTAAGATGTTATCGAAAGAATATTTGATATTTCTAATATAAACATCATAGAATGGATAGCTCATAATAACCAATCACTTTTAACCTAGAATGACAGAAAGATTTACATAATTCTGATAAATAGTATACTATAGCTACCTTACTTTATCTTAAGTAGGCGCCACAATCTTTAATAATTAACATATCTCTTCAAAAGGAAACGCCACTCTATACTTAAGTAGAAAGTATGTTTAATGAAACTCTGTACTACAAGACATAGTTCTATTTACATGATGACTGTACATATTTACATAATTTGAAACTTCAGAAGAAATCTCTCTCGGGAAATACAGATTCACCTTTCTTCCCTCCGCCTCTTATATAAACTCTGCGAGAAAATCTAACGCAAGACCACGCGCATTTTACAACCTATTGATTGCGCTTCGTAGAACACTCTCTCTGCGGAAAACTTATCACAGGGGATCACGGGAAAATCTATTTGACAGCTACTAATATTAAGGATTATCGTCTAGTGCTGCCATCTATCGGTATAATCTTTAAATATTTGTTACAATACATTTTTGTAGAATTTCGCAGTACTACTTCGTAAACTAAATGAAATAAATGATTATAAGTATTGAGGGTTAGCTGTTTTAATTCAGAAGAGGAGAGCTCAGGATAGCGAATGCAATTTGAAAAAAACTTTGCTTGATGATAGCTTACTGTAAGTGAGATACACTGTTAAAAACCTGCAGAACTGTCCAGTCGTTCAACAGTTTTTATAGAAAACGGTTAAAAAATCGTAATTTGTGCCAATTCTGACCAATGAGAACTCTTCTTAATATGGTCAAGCAACCGTAACTATAAAAACAATATAATGACTGGGCAGTTTGCTGCAGATTTTTAACAGTGTAATGAAAACTCCGTACCATTTACTTTGCCAAAAATTATAAAAATATCAATTTTAGAATATTTTATGAAAAACGTTTTTAGACATATCTAGTGTATTTTGTTAAAGTTATTAAAAGATCCACTAACTAAAAATATGTGAAGGGATGGAATTTGAGCTGAAGCTAATACTTTTTTTTTATATGGACTAGAGAGCTCTGCTCCCTACGAACTACTCTCGCCAACCCCCGTTCAGGCACTCCAAGATCCAAAAAGCACGCTAATTTGATCGGCTTTAAAAATATTGAATTATAATTAAGAAAAAAAACAGTAACGATCTCTCTTCCATTTGTTTTCCTTGGATTGGGGATTTTTAAGACCAAATCTGCTGCTGTTAAAAGATAGAATGGCTGTTTTTGTATTTAATTAAAAAAAATTTAGTTAAACATTTGAAAATATGCTAATATTCAATGAATTAAGTAAACAGTGTCATTCTCTCCCTGTATTTTCTAACAGCGCTATAAGATAGTTGTAGATAGCTGTAGATATTCTTATAAGCTATAAGATATTCTTTTAAATAATTCATTTTAAATGAATCATTTTGAATCTGACGTAATTTTCATCAAAGTTTTATTTCTCTTATTAATATTCACGTGAAAATACTTTTGTTGTTAGAAGGATATATTATATGCGCTGTCTTAGAATTCACGATAACATTTGTAAAAATGTGAACTATGAAATGTGAACTCAAACTATGAAATAAATGTCTGGCGCAAATTTATTTTTTAATTTAAACTGTTTTGTCATATTTTTTGGCCACTTTAAATATGTTACAATTTCCTATCTTTACGAGTTTTAACGCATAATAATGATTTTTTTTTATTTTAAAGTATTCTTTCTCTTTTAAAATTCAAGTGTAAATATGGTTCTTATGACTTAATTTTCAATACTTTCCTGCTTTTAACATGTAATCATTTAATTCTAATTTTAGAGTTTTTTTTTATGTTTATAATAACCACGTGTAAATACATTTTTAATTTGAAGGAAATATTATTTTTTGCGCTGTTTTAAAAATTGGCAACAATTTAAAATAATGCCCTTTTCTAAAATATGTAAAAAATATCTCTGGAAATGCTGAAAATTTGAATTTAAAATGGAAATAAATGCTCAAAAAATTAATCAAATAAAAAAATAATAAATGCAGTCTGCACACCCAGAACTTCTCATGTATAAAATGATGTAAAAATGTTTAAATTCCAATGTATAGTTTTTACTCCTATAAAACTTGCTTAATGGAATGATTTTGACCAACTTCAACATTAAATATATAATTATTCGATTTGAAAACTGTCTGCATCAGCGTGTTTATCAAACATTTCTCTATAATACCGCCGAATTTTCATATTTTTGTATGCAACAGTTTTTTTAATATTAACGAAGAAAGACCATGTTTAAGCATTCAGAATGGAAGCCGATCTACCGGGAATATCTATGCAGATTTTCATTGGTCCATTTCCAAATCATTACTTTTTTTATATATAGAAATAGATTATATATAAAGGAATTCGTGTTTTACTCAAAGTTTTAGCATATATAGTAATATGTAATTTAAAAAGGAAAATTAGAAGAAAAAAATCAATTCTCTTTTTTTTTCTTTTTTTTTTTTTTTTTTTTTTTGTCATGAAAATCAGTTTGTTTAACAATTTCATTTCATGATGTGCAAAAGAGGTTTAAAAGAAAAAGACATAAATAGTTTTTTTTCCAAAGACTGCCAAAGCCCCCTTAATACAGTATTCTTTTAAAACCGCATAAACTATACGGAAAGAGAATTCTCTTTAGGAGTATTAAAAAATGATTATGGGAACCTTCTACATTAGGAGACAAAAAAAAGCACTTTTATGATTTTTTTTTCTAAGAAAACTGCATGATGGATCTTTTTGAAATTTTAACAGTTTATTGTACATATCTTACAAGTATACACAAGAATTTTTTTCATTAGATTTTGCTGCTTCTACTCTAAGTTATAAACAAATATGTTCGACAGCTTTGGAAATTTTCGTCAGGACTGTGGGTATGATAGCGCCTTGTAGCATTATCTGAAACACAAAAATATTTTTTTTTTCGTAAACTTTGTGAGTATAGCTTCTAGTTAAATTAAAGAAATGCATAAATTTATTAAAAAAGAATTATGTAACGGCTGATTTAAAAAAAAAAAAAACTTTTTTTAAGGCAATTAAATAAGCTTTAATTTAAAAAAAACCAAGATGATCCATTGAGTAGTTCTTTTTTTTTTTTTTTTTTTTTTTTTTTTTTTTTTTAATCTTGCCCACAGTGTCAAAAAATGTGGTTGACAATCTATAAAAACTAATGAATTCATTAATGTTTTTTTTTTTTGTAATTTCTGAATCAATGTCCATTCATCGATCATTACAGTTTTTACTTCGCTTTTCATTTTAATTTCGTGTCTTCGTACTCTAACCTCCACTTGTCTCCAAATATGTTCTATAGGATTTTAGTTCGGTGATTGAGGTGGTGTTTTCAGAATTTGTGACAATTATAGAGACACCAGAGGCGAACGTTGACAGCCACACGGTGGGCGATTTACCGATTCTAGTTGGCCAAAATTATTTTTGGCGTTAATATAGTCGCATCGCCAGGAAATTGAAAAATGTTATTGATATTCACTATTGAATGTTAGGTATTGTAAAATATTGCGTGTAGCAGTCATAATTTCGTTGCAGGGACATTCAAAAGTATTTCATTACATTAAGGCCTATGGGTAAAAATCGCTTGTTGTGGTTTTTAATGATGTTTCATAATTTCAAACACTTTGAAATTTATGTACATATCTATGAAATGCACTACAAGATGATTTCTATAGAATATGGTATGAGTAGTATATACATATCGATCATTTACAGGAACACTAAAAAGAATTGCGGTCTATGGAGAAAAATTGTATGTGGTGCATTTTGTTCATGTCACACTTTTTAAAAAGTATTTAAATTGATATATATCTCCGAGGTGCTCTGTAAGATGCTTATTATTGAATATGATGTGACATTCATCTTTCATATACAGGGGCACACAAAATAAATTAGTTATATTTTTCTCTGTATGAACAATAATTGATGGAAGTGCGTTTTCAGCTGTGGAACACTTTTTTAAATTATAAAAATTGCATACTATTTAGTGTGTATAAATTCTATAAATCATATAAAGGACTGCAAAAAACATCTGAAGTATATTCCCGCTTATTGCCGGAAATTGCTAATGAGGAATTTGCAACTGTGCTATGCGTTCACCAACTGTTCTAAATTTTATCATATTGTGAATTATATGATAAATCTATAGTTTATATACAGTGATTACAAAATTTTCAGCTATTTTTTCGACTTTGGTTGGAATCGTGTTTTCAAACGTGCTATATGTTTTATAAATTATTACTTAGACATCGTTTTTCACGTTATTAAACTATGAAGTTTTATTATAGTAGTCCGAATGCGTTGAAATATGTTTCATAATCTGATTGACGCATGATTTTACGTTCTTCTTGATAATTTTAATGATACTTTCTTAACGGTATGGAAGCTAAAGTGATAAAACTATTTTTATAATATTATAACAAATCCTAAAATTTAAGGTACGGGGCAAGCATTCGACAGCTTTAATGAAAATTGCTGTGTGTGCATATTCTATTGTATAGTATTTATATTTATCTCTGCACAGAGGAACCTTATGTAAAGAATGGGAATCATGAGATATCATGAGAAAATGCCTACATTATGTTTTGCATTGTATCAAATCTGAATTTGGAGAATATTTCTGAATCAGTTTTGTATCCACTCAAAATCTGCAGCCAAGTAATATATTTTAAATCATTTTGTCCTGATATATCTACATACAATTGTCAATTTTTGTCCCAATTTGGTCATAAATTTAAACATTTCGGTCTTGGAAAACAAAATATTTTCAACCAAATTCACATTTTCGTTAAATTTTAAATCTTGTTGCCGTTGCATAATGGTGCAAAAGTTTATTTATGTGACTAACTTAAATTCTGCTGTCTTTGATAAACAGAAAATAGTACTTGAACTAAAATTTCAAAAAAATTATTTAGACTTAATAAGCTAAAAGCAGTTCTAAACACTGGGGGGGGGGGGGGGGCACCTAGAGGCAGTTTAAATTAAATTGGAACGAAAATATAATAATCTAAACTATTTAACCATATCAAAAATTGAGCTTAATCGTGCTTTATCATATAACTTTTTCTATATTAAAACTGAAAAATTGTAAAAAAATAGAGTTTCTTGAGACATTAAATATGAAATAACAGCTGATATGTGCAAACTTTATGCACATAAATACGATAAAATAAAGTCCATATTTTATTTGGAAGCGTCCATAATCGAGCAGTATATTTTATTCCGCTTCAAGTAACAGATTAAAGAACAATACTCAAATTGATTGATTCATTCCCAACTAAGAAACACTAAGTGTGCGTTAGTCTATGCACCATACAATTATATTTAGATCAAAACCGATAGTAGGGTACAACGTCCTAACTATTGAACTATAACAAGCAAAAAATAAATTACGCTATGATAAAATTTTGAAAATCGACTTTTGGCCAGCTAGAATCGGTAAATCACCCACCGTGAGCCGTGTGCTTAGGATCGTTATCCTGATAAAAATCAAAATTGTTTCCATTACCCAAATTTTGGCCTTATAATTTTAAATTGTATTTTAAAATATTTAAATAAAGATCATGATTCATTATGCTATCAATAAATACCAAATTACCTACTCCTGATACTAAGAAATTTTGCAGATTTAGCTTTACCTTAAAAATATCTACAGAATTTCTTAAGATATTCTTAAAAATATCTGCAGTATGGGCCAATTACCTACAGATTTTCTACAGATTTTTTTAGTGAGGTGCCATGCACCCACACACAAGGACAACTCCACCGCCATGCTTAACTGTTCCAATTGTGTTCTTTGAATTAGGTTCTTCATTTTTTCTTTTCCATACAATTATACGCCCATTGGAACCAAACATCTGCAAATAAAACATTACTCCAATACGATTCGGGTTTATTTACCAATGATTTTGCGAAGGAAAGCCTAAGCTTTCTGTTTTTCGTACTAACAAAAAAATTTCTATGGGCAGAACGCCTATAAAATCTAGCTGATCTCAGCATTCGTCGAACAGTTTCAGGTGAAATTGAAGTATAAAACGTTTCATTAAACCTGCAGCAACTTTTACAGCACTTAAACGTGGATTTTTTTACAATTTTTCTAATCATAAATCTTTGATCACGTTGTGTTAACTTACATGGACGACCTTTTCTTACCTTGTTTTCGATCCCATTTTATCCTTTAAAGCCTTTTATCGCATACTGCAACGCAGAATGGAATAAATTAGCTAATTTAGCAATATTTCGAACTGATTTACCACTACTATGATGAAAGATAATCAATTTTCGAATGTTCTTAGTTGTTTCTGACTATGAGTCATTTTTTAAATAATAAATAGAATATTAATGATCTCATGCAAAATATAAAGCCAAACGATTTTTTAAATGTCACCACAATGGGAAAATAAAAATAAAGCGACAGACGGTAATTTTAATTACGAAGTTTTCCAAGAATATTTCAGTGTACAAAGACTTTTATGACGTGTTCGTTCTCTGCCTCCTTCCGTTTTCATTTTTAGATAAAAAAGAAAATCGGTCAATGTTAAAAAAAAAAAAGGTTGAATGATATTTAGAATAACATGGAGATAATGTGAAAAAGTATTAGATTTCATATTCGAATTCAATTCCAGAGAAATTTCTTTTTACTGTAAATTTTTAAAGTGTACGAACACTTTTGTGAGCCACTGTGTAACAGTTAAACTGTAACTTAAGTCAAAAAAATTATAAAATATACGATATCAAAAATTACAATAAAAGCAAATGATCTGTAAAAATAAATAGGAATACCTTTGTGTATTTATATTTTTCTCCAGTTTACAAAAACTCAACAACTTTATTTTTTTTTTAACCTACTTAAGTAATGAAGTGATCTTTGAACATGTATTACGATAAAACGCCAAGTCATATTTTATACAAATAAGATATTTAATCGCTGTTTAAACGTAGCTATCAATTTTTGATTCGCTTATGGGAGTATTATTCAAAACAATTCCCTTTTATGATAAATATTTTTTTTTTCTTTCATTTATTCATCTTTCCCTTCCTTCCGTATCTTAGAACGGGAAACATTTTGAAGAACACCCGAACTATGTGAAAGAATACTTCCTCCTTAGTAGTGATAAGAAAATAAATATGTTAGAAACTGACTTGAACAACTCCACTTCAGTATCACCCCCATAAATTCCTCAGCCCATTTGTCGGAGCAAATAAAGTACGGGGTGAAAAGTTATACCCAATAAAATGCCTCTTCGAATAGCGACGTAACAAGTTGATGCTGGAAAATCGCATTGCCCGCAGCAACAAGCAAGGAATACCCCCATTCTCTTCTTTCCGTTTTGTCAATAAGCAGTACCGTGGCATTTGCATAAAATGCTATTCGAACACACGCTTTCATCCCTTTCTTGAAAAAGAACCAATTTCATTAGCTATCCTGAAGGCGCGGTGAGTCGCTGAACTCTTACACTTCCGCCATATTTGATTGTTAAAGTATTTTCAAAGGAAATTATTAATAAAACATTCGGATCCGCTGGGACCGCTATGTTCATTCTCCCCTCCTTCCCTCCCCCACCCCAAGTAACATTTATAAGTTTCCTATTTTACTTTGCCTGCAACAGAGTACTTTGAGCCTATGATGTATGTTGTTAAAACTCTTCAATTTCCTTAAACGTTAAAAATAAAACTTTATATTTAATGATGGTATAAGTTGAAGATGGTATAAGTATAGTATAATTTTTTTTATTATTTTAGATGAACCAGGTTTATAATTGTTATATTCTATTCTTAACACCTCAAAATTCAAGAATAAATAAACGATAAAGCATTTGTAGAAACATCTCATGGTGTAAAAAAAACGTTTACAAAAACTCGTTACAACTTTCTAGTTAGTTACCAATGGTCCTGGAAATCTTTTTCTAATCTTTAAAAACTTTTAAGCGGAAGAACCAACAGATATCTCAGAAAAAAAAGTCCAGACAGAATATCAAAGTGAGCCTTTTATTTCACAAAGAAATTTTTGAATCTGTGTTTTTCCGAATATTCCGATTGCTACTTCTCCAAATGGTTCATGGAGTCAAGGGAAAGATTTCGGAAAACATGGATAAACTATGAGATTACATTACACGTTCATAAGCGTTTCTGCTGCATGCAGAAAAGTTTATGCAATTTTTTACCTTGTAAACTTATGCAATGTCTTCGCATACTTTGTCTAAGCATAGAATAATTGACTAAAATACGTCCACGAGAACGACTTTGCTCGTAATCAGACATGCTTTTGTCGTGATTAGGAAGTACAACAAATTTGTAACAATCGCAGTTTCCAACGAATGGTCTAAATACAGAAACAAAGAGATCTCTATGATTCATTATCTTTTAATGTACCGTACTTAATCTTTTAGTTCAGGCATTAAGGTATTCGAACACCTTTAAAACGTAATTTTCGATCAAAATATCGATTTTCCTTTTTTGCAATAATATTAAAATTGAATCTTTTATCTATCGAAGTCTGCTTAAATTTTGTCTGTATCTAAAAGAGAGTCGGAGTTACAGCCGTTTAAAGTTACAGCTATTACAGCTTTTGAATTGTGTTTAAAAGTTATTTTAGCTTTTTCTCAAAATGAAGTTTTTCAGAATTTTATTTTACGCAAAACATCCTAAAACAAAAAATTATGCATAAAATGACACGAAATGTTCTGTACTTCTTTTACAAATGTCTTTTGAGGGAATAGACTACACTCATGATAATATATTAAATAGTTTTATATTTACACTGGTATAAATGACAAACTTGAGACAAATTTTTCGAATTTTTCATTACATTAGTACTTTAACTGCCATATCATCTGAGATAGAGACGCGATTTTAATGTTTGTAGCCTAAGTCCTAGAACAAGTTATTCTGTTTATTATGCAATTTACAAAATGTCAATACATTGTTTCATTTTTGAGTTATCACGCTTTGCGGAAATGTCAATTTTTGACAGAATTTTGACTATTTTTCTCTTTAAAAATTATTTCTGGGTAATTGCTAAAATTTTTATATATTTTTTTAAGTTTTAAAGTAAATGGCATTATAAAAAATGAATAAAAAGGGAAAATTTCAAAAAATTACTTCCGAAGGTGTGCGGATACCTTAAGAAAAATCTAAATAGATTATGTATTCAGGCAATGGCATTATGTAATGACTACCTCAGGCCACACTTATAAGCAGACACACAATTGTTGCCGGATGCAAATTGAATAGAGTGGCAATAAAGAGCAATCAATGCTATGCACACTCTTCACAAAATATTTTCGAAACATTAATAAAGTAACATATTATTTAATTACTTTTAACAAATCTGGATATACACATAAGAATTTCTTTTTAATTCATGTAGTTAATTAATTAAATTTATTCACCAATGTCAGAATTGTTATTCCGCACAAAACACATAAACAAAGATTAGCAGAAGAAAGACGTCGTCATGCATTATTTTATAGCGAACAACATCGTCATCGTAAGAATGCACAGGTGATGTTAATTATCCTTTAAATGTTTTTATACTTATCAGTGCTATTTTTTTTTCAATTCCTACTATTACTTCACACTCTCCCTATATATATCTTGTTCAAATTTTCAATCGTTAATAAAATACTTATTATTCATCCACTCAAGTTCAAATATTTTTTTTAAAACTTGTAGTGGATGACACTTGATGTTAATACAGTTTTTTCAAGTATTAATTCATTAATTAAATTTTAATTAATCAATTTTAGTTTTATATGGGAGAAAAAATGGCGGCCATTGGTTATTGAACTGCATTTAATGCATCTTCATACCTATAAGGGAGTTACCATCTGGGGGGACCCTCTTCTGTCGCCAAATACCGCCAATTGTATAGCCAACTTGGCGATATATCGCTAAATTTGGCGACCAAAATGAGTCACCAAAAGTGACACAAACTTGGCGATATATCTAATATTTCGCCAAATTCCCATAGACTTCCATTGTAAACCAATAGGGTTTACTTGCTTATAGAAAATCAATAAATTGAGATATTTTAATGCAACGAAAACTAATATTAGCTTGAGGGATTACACTAATTTTTTCTTTGCTGATCTAAGTAGGAATTGATTTTAAAAAAATTATATTACTTGTTTATATACAGTTTATCAAAACATTCCACACTCATTTCTTTTATTACCATTTCATTAACACTGAAAATTCTGCAAGAAGAAACATACTTAATGTAGTCAATTTTTAAGTAAGAATATTGAAGAGTTCCAGATTAAGAATTCAATTCTTTTAGTTTCATAGATAAAGAAAAACCAGTTAAAAAATGGCATCAAAATTATATTATGTCGCATGACAGGCAGGAGTTTCGAAAAAACCTGACTGAATTTTAAACTGGAAGAATACGTTTGTTTAATGACATTTATGAAAAATTGAGTTGCTAAAACCTTTAAATGTTTGTATGCTTATCAGTGCTATTTTTTTATATTCAGTTTATCGGAAAATTACACATACAATTCTCTAATTATCATTTCATTAGAACTTAAAATTCTGCTAGAAGAAACATAATTAATATAAACAGTTTTTAACTGGGAATATTGAAAGTACCAGATTAAGAAATCCTTCGGTTTCATAAATAAAGAAAAACAAATTAAAAAATGACATCAGAAATGCAATATAATATATTGCGTGATATACAAGGAGTTTCGAAAATATCTGACTAAATTTTACACTGGAAGAATCCAACATCAAAATCATTCGTCAAAAAATGTGCGTTCGAAAAGCTTATCTTCTACTCTATATGCTTTTACGGAACAGACTCCTGCTAGACTTTTTATTGGTGGCGTAGAACGAAAACAAATTTTTAAGCATCTTTTTTATCTAAAAAAAAAATGTATATTTATAATATACGTCCGCTGCGCACTTAAATTATGGTGTTAAAAAAAAGTGTGAAATGAATATAACTTTTGTATGTTATCCAAAAACGCAACAATATTTACCATAGGACTTGTAATTTTTTCAACTGAGTGAAAAAATGTTCTGGCCGGAGATCGAACAGATAGCTTTCGCTTAATACCTTTTAGGACAAGGTCAGAAAAAAATCAAAAAATTCATTATTTTCTTTGTTACTTTTTATTTGACATGTCTTTATGAGTACATCCAACATTTTTGTGAATTATAGTCACTATTAACGAAAATATGGTCACAGTGTTGTATGCGACCCGAAACGTTTTTGGAGTAGTTTCATAAAATTCTGATCTTCGTATTCGATCGATCTATATTTTTCTGCAGTTTGAGATAACCGCTGATGAATGAGGAATGTTAAAAGTTGATGCTGTTCTATCTAGAAAAAATAGAAATTAATTTTTGAAAATCATCCTATCTAAACCTGGAAAAAAGAATCTATATTTATTGCATTCCTGTAGTATGCATTGAGAACTGTAGTACAGTTTATGAAGACATTTTTCGAGTTTTCCGCAACGTGCCTTAAAAAAGAACAAAATAATTTCAAAGTTTTTTATAAACATTTGCAAAAATTTACAAAAATAAAAAAAGTTTACAACATGATTTTTTTTTTACAAAAGTAAAATTACAAAAGTAAAAAAAAAAAAAAAAAAAAAAAAAAAAAAAAAAAAAAAAAAAATTACAACATCATTTTTTTTTTTTAGAATAGTAAAAAAAGAAATTAAACATAAAAAAAATTTTACAATAATAAAAAAAAAATGGCAAAACAAAAAAATTACAGTTTTTTTTAAAGTTAAAAAAAATTAAAAATATTGCAAAAGAAATAAAAAAATATTATGAAAAAAGAAATAGAAAAAAGTTAAAAAATTACAAAAAAAGGTTTTAAAATATTACAAAAAATATTACAAAAAGTTAAACATTTTTATAAAACGTATATGTTAGGGGAAAAAAATTACAAGATAGCGAAAAATTAATATATTTACCGATTTACTGTGAGAAAATTCACCAAAATGAAAAACTATCTTCTTTAGGATGAGGTATTATCTTAGTGTGGTAATCACTGATATGGTGATTTTATAAAATAATCTATCAACAATTTTCTACACCGAAACTGCTTCCTCTACAGCCTTTCTTCTTTTCATTACACTCTCTTAACTTGATCTTCTACGATTGCGTTTGTTTATCTAATTCTTCATTAATTCATTCATACTAATTGTCAGCTTACACAGTCTTAACAGAGAGAGTGATCCATTGCTACATGAGGTCATATACAATTTCAACTCTCTCTTTGTAGCAAAATTTTTTTCATAACATTCACAAGCATAAGGGTTTTTCACCATACATTTTTTCAAGTTGCATTTTCTTGAAAACAACCTATTACAGTTAGGACAAACCTGTAAAAAGAAATAAATACTGTCACTTAAAATTTTTTTGCCACAACTTTTAGTATACTTAATTTTTATTATACATTTGTTATAATTTCTTATACTTTATACAGGGTGCAATATGTTATATATCGCCGACCTGTAATTTCTCAACCGTTGGTCGTAGACATATCGTTCCAATTACAAAAACGTTTCAAATGAGGTAGGTATTCATGTTCTGGCATTATTTAAAGTAAAAAATCAATTTTATAAAAATTACGAAAGCTAACTTTTTATACGATCCCCCAGTCCCTATAGTTATATTTAGTAAAAGTTTACACATATCATAACACATATAATACAAAAGGTTTGACATCTGTACTACAAAAATTGACACAGTTATTAAATTCCAAAGTTGGAAATTTTTGCAAATGATTTTATCTTTCATTGAGGGATCAGTTAAAAGATGAATTAAAGTAATTCGAGATCAAAATCAGGGTGCTATGGCCTTTTTACGTCAAAACCACCTGTAGCGGTATCGCCAAAGAGGGTTATTTCATCTAAAAATTTGAGCTGACTTTTAGGGGTCGTATACAAAGCGAAGAATGAAATATTGAAACTAAACAGAAAAATAAATATGAATTTATTATAATATCAGAAAACGGCCTAGCATAAAAAATGAATACGGGTCAATCCATTTCAAGTGGTCCAGCACTGGTTGCTCGACCATTTTTAAAAAATCTGAAATTTTTTGTGCAACAACCCTAACATGATGAAAGTTCAAAGTGACTCTTATTTTAATTTTATTAATTTTTGTTTGTGCATGGCGGCCATCTTTGTTTCATCGTCTGCATCAATTTTCTCACATTTAAGCATAAAGTTTCAGTTTTTTTCCAAAATTTGTCAGTTTACAAGAGGAAATTTTTCTAGCAAGGAAAACTGTGAACATGGCATAATTTTTTTTACAACTAGGCCGAAAGTACTTGTACTCACAGGCCAAGTTCCAGATCTGGGACTTGGTTTCTCTTCGCTAAAAAAACCCCAAAATTTTCAAAAATGTCAAAAATCGCACTTTTGAGGCTTTGCTAATTCTGGTGGGGCACGAGATAAAAATCTGAAGTTCTGGTTTCTGAGAGTATTATATGGTAGTGTTATGTAATAGGAATTTCAGGATGGAGATTTGACTACAAGCTGAGATATGGCAAGGGCAACATGTCAAAACAATACTGCGAAACTATTGTGTTGTTGTAGTCACATGTAAGTATTTATCTCAGAGTGTCATTAAATTTTTTTTTTTTTTTTATCTTTAAATAATAATAACAGAAAATAAAGTCTTTTGCAAAGCTTAGCTTTGCATTTTTTTTCAAAAAAAATTATGGCCATTTTTTTTTTCATTCTGACCAGAAAATCAGAGTTCTAACATTTTACCACTGCTCTTTCATCTTCACCTAACGCTTCATTTATAATGGCTGTTTCATAATAATGGAAGCCATCAGCCCATCAGAAGAAAATAGCTCGACGAAAGCGGAAAGTCGGATAATCGGGAATCTGCTGAATATTTCATTTTAAAAATGATCTTCACAATATTTTTGTTGGTGTTCAGAGGGGGGTCATGACGCCCTGCCCCTTGGATCCGCCATTGTAGATTACGTACTTCAGTATTACATATTTTATGATTACAAATTTTAAATTTTAAAATAAGTCAGCTATTATAAAATTAGTAAAATTCTCTTTGTAAACATACTTTGCGGAAGAGGGGGGGTGGGGGGGGGGGGCAAAATCCATGTTTACCCCGGGTGCAAAAAAGGCTAGTTTCGGTCCTGATCCGAAGTAATTGACACCGAGCATCTTTCGGAAAATCGAAATTTTCGGATAATCGAGAATGGTTCAATTTTAAGATTAAGGATAAATATGTGCAATATTTCTTATTATGGTAACAAGTGCTTAATAAAAATAAAGCAATAGCAAAATAGAAAGAAGAATAAATTACCGGAATTTTAATTTTGAAATTAAGTACATTTTACATATATCACAAAGGGAAAAAAGGAAAAAATGTTTTGTTTGTCGCAGTTTTGATTGCCTGTGCTTTGATGCTCTATCATGGAGTTTTTTAATATTACTAGTTTACCAGTATCACAGTCTTTCTGCTGCACCAACCATGTCAAAACTTTTGCAAAACATTCAAAGGTTTCAGAATTTCTAATTTGTTCGTTTTCTTCGTTCCACTCCGCAGCTAACGGTTGCACTGTTAAAAATTTTGCAGCATTCTGGCAGGTCATTCGACCGTTTTTTGAAAAAACGGTTTCATAACCATAATTTAATTATATTCTGACCATAAAATGGCCAATAATATGGTCAGAATAGTGTAAAATTACGGTTGTGTAACCGTTTTCGGAAAAAACGGTCAAATGACCTGCCAGAATGCTGCAAATTTTAGGTAGCTTTCTTTACAAAAAAGCTACCTATTGCAGCCGTTCGGAGGAAAGCGATTTCAAAAAATTTTGGTATATTTTCATCGATCATGACCCCCAGACCCCGAAACCACCCTCCGTTCAAAATTGATATATATATATATATATATATATATATATATATATATCTGACCTATGTCACACTGCAACTCCCGTAATTATGAACCGATTTCGATGTAATTCGGTGTGTACATAGTACATACCAATGTCTCGACCGAGTTCGTTGACCAGCTTCATCCGCCGTTTTGTTTCAAAATGGCGGCCATTTAAAATTTTTAAAAAAATTTAAAACTTGAAATGTGGTACCAAAAAATTAAAAATGGAAAAATATTTTTTCTCTTATGTATTTCACCTTTATACAAAGATTCCGGAGCAGTTTTTGTTTCGTCTATATCTTAAAAAATGGCTGAGTTATAGCATTTTGAATTTCTAGCGTGGCTGACATTTTGAAACGTCCTGAATTTTGTCACGCGATAAAAGGCGTATTTATGAACCGATTTGGATGTAATTCGGTGTGTACATAGTACATACCAATCTCTCGACCGAGTTCGTTGGCCAGCTTCATCCGCCATTTTGTTTCAAAATGGCGGCCATTTAAATTTTTTTTTAAATTTAAAATTTGAAATGTGGTACCAAAAAATTGAAAATGGGAAAATATTTTTTTCTTATGTATTTGACCTTTATACAAAGATTTCGGAGCAGTTTTTGTTTCGTCTATATCTTAAAAATGGCTGAGTTATAGCATTTTGAATTTCTAGCGTGGCTGACATTTTGAAACGTCCTGAATTTTGTCACGCGATAAAAGGCGTATTTATGAACCGATTTGGAAGTAACTTCGTTTATACATAGTACATACCAATGTCTCGACCGGTTTCGTTGGCCAGCTTCACCCGCCATCTTGTTTAAAAATGGCGGCCATTTAAATTTTTAAGAAAAATTTAAATTATATATATATAATATATATATATATATATATATATATAATATATATATATATATATATATATATATATATATATATCTGACCTATGTCACACTGCAACTCCCGTAATTATGAACCGATTTCGATGTAATTCGGTGTGTACATAGTACATACCAATCTCTCGACAGAGTTCGTTGGCCAGCTTCATCCGCCATTTTGTTTCAAAATGGCGGCCATTTAAAATTTTTTTTTAATTTAAAATTTGAAATGTGGTACCAAAAATTAAAAATTGAAAAAATATTTTCTTCTTATGTGTTTGACCTTGATAAAAAGATTCGGGAGCAGTTTTTGTTTCGTCTATATCTTAAGAAATGCTGAGTGATAGCATTTTGAATTTCTAGCGTGGCTGACATTTTGAAACGTCTTAACTTTTCTCACGTAATGACAGGCGTATTTATGAACCGACTTGGATGTACCTTGGTGTGTACATAGTACATACAAATATCTCGACCGAGTTCGTTGGCCAGCTTCATCCGCCATCTTGTTTCAAAATGGCGGCCATTTAAAAAAATTAAAAAATTAAAAAATTTAAATGAGATACCAAAAAATTGGAAAATGATAAAGATTTTTTTTGTATGTGTTTGACCTTAATAAATGGATTCCGGAACAGTTTTTCTTTCGTCTATATCTAAAAAAAAATGGCTGAGTAATAGCATTTTGAATTTCTCGTGTGGCTGACATTTTAAAACGACCTGATTTTTGTCACGCGATAACAGGCGTATTTATGAACCTATTTGGATGTAAATTGGTCTGTACATAGTACATACCAATGTCTCGACCGAGTTCGTTGGCCAGCTTCATTCGCCATCTTGTTTCAAAAGGGTTGCCATTTAAAAAAATTAAATTTAAAATTCAAAATGAGGTATTAAAAAATTGGAAAATGAAAAAGATTTTTTTATGTGTTTGGCCTTGATACAAAGATTCCGGAGCAGTTTTTGTTTCTGAAACTTTGTTCTTTTGTTGATATCTTAAAAAATGGTTGATTTATAGCACTTTGAATTTCTAGCATGGCTAACATTTTGAAACGATCTTGTATTTGTCACGCGATAACACACGTATTCGCCTATTTCGATGTAAGAAGGCATGTGGATAGTATACATCAACACCTCGACCAAGTTCGCTGGCCAGATTCATCAGCCATCTTGTTTCAAATTGGCGGCCATTAAATTAAAAAATATATATATATTTAAAATGAGGTGCAAAAAAATTAGAAATTGAAAAAGGTTTCTTTCTTAAGTATTTGATCTTGATATAAGGATTCAGGAGCATTTTTTGTTTGTCTTTACCTTAAAAAATGGCTCAGATATAGCAGTTTCAATTTCTATTGTGGGTGACATTTTGAAAAATCTGATTTTTTGCATGCGACAGCACTCCTATATATTAACCGATTCCGATGTGAGTGAGCATGTGCACAGCAATTACTAAGGTCTCGACCAAGTTCACTGCTTAGCCTCATCTACCATGTTGTCTTAAAATGACAGGCACTTTAAGAAATTGCCGAATTTGGAAGAAAAGCAGCTTGGATAAAGCTGACTAATTTCGCGAAATTCTCATTCATTATATTGATAAAAATTAGTATTGAATCTCCTATATTCGGTTTCCACTAAATTGAGCTTCGTGTGTTTGCATGATATAAGTTGGCTTTTTTTAAATAAGGATTATGAAAGCTACCTCTTCCTCCCGGCACTGGCCGGAAGGACTTTTTAACAGTGTGCTCAAGTTAAATTCAAAGGAACTCTAAGAAAGGGGATCGAAAATATTTATATGTATGCGTAGTTCGGAAAGGATCGCTGGCTCACAAGGAATATGATAGTTAAAAGAGAAAAAAAAAAAGCTTTCAAAATGGATTTTGCCAAAGAATTCAAAATGGATTTAAGTATGGAAGTAATGGATTTCAAAATGGATTTAAGTCACTTTCTCCAATTTCATTTTTTCTGCATTTAAAAATATCAAATCATTTAACACTTATTTTAGGTATATTTAAAGCTATTAGCATGGAACCAGGTTACGTCGGTCAAGCAACTAGTATAATATAAGAAATAGAATATTTGTCGCTAATAAACAGCAACTGTTGTAAAAAAACTAAATTTTTAAAAATAAAATTTATAATTACTATAAGATAAGATTCAATTATAATCGTCTTAACATAAAAAAGAAATAGGTCTTAAATGGAGCTGCAACTTTTTAAAGCCTTGTTACTAATAAGCACTCTTTTTAATGGTGATCGTTTTTATACCTCTTTAAAGCACAGTACTCTTCATCAATACTGAGTAAAATAACATTTTTTTTTCTTTCAGAGAAAGATATTATGTAAAGTCTTGAACCTGTATACGAGATTTCAATGTCCGGGAACACTTGAAACAAATTGGGAGTTTTCAAAATGTCCTCAAAAATTTAAATATCATTTTAGATATTTTTAAAAGATCATTCGTTATTTTTCTAATTTATTTTCCTCAAAGGAATAATCTTTGGCAAAGTATTTACTATTTTAATAAGAGATGTTTGTGAATATTTTTCAAATAATTCCTGTCTTTCAATTGAAATTTCTGAAAATCATGTTTCAACATTTTGACTGATAACGAAGTAGTAAAACCTTTATCGTTAACGATAGCATGGCGCATCATTTCGCTATCATTATGCTATTATAATTTAAAACACAAGTTAAAAATATGTACTTATCGATGTCTGAAAATATTTCTGAGACCTTTATGTAACAGAACTTAGATAGAATTTTTTTTTTGTATAAAAGCTTCAGAATATTTAAAGAAATTAATGAAAATAAACATTTTTTTTATTTACCATAAAACGAATAAACATTTTAAATTTGAAAATAATCATAAATATATATTTAATTATCACTTTATTCTTTCATTATAAACAATATTATGAAAGTTGAAATCACACATCTAAATAATGATGTTCAGACAGAAAGGTTATTTTAAATATATAAGAATCCATCAAAGAATGTCCCAGCTATAAATTTTAAAAGTATCAACTGTAAGCGTTGTAGACTGTTGGTTCTAGGACACAAATAAAGAGTAACTCAAACAGTTTTAGATAAGCGCATGCTCGAGTACTGATTTGTTATGTACTCGCTTGAAATGCCACATACGCAAAATGGCAACTCCTGAGCGTAAAGCGTCATTGCTGGGCTCAAGATTTAAAAGCCGTTAGACACATGTGATTTTTTTTTCTTTGGAGCTTTATAAAAGATCGTGTCTATATTCCGCCGCTACCTAATGATTTCAAAGAGTTGTGGCACAGAATTCAAGAGGCTATTGCTTCCATTACTCTGGACTTGTTAACCGAAATGTGGGAAGAATTTAACTTTCGGTTGAATGTGTGCCGCATAAAAATACACACATTGAACATTTGAAAGAAAAACAGGTTAGTTTACTTTTAATTTTATGTATGATTTGTTGTGCATAGTCTAAATTAAACTATTATAATATACCATTGAAACTAGGACATTCTTTTACGGACACCCTGTATTTTTGTGATGTGAAAATCATATTGTCAAGGCCATTTTGTGTTTCCGTATTTCTACATTATGGAAACCCAAATACTGGTGAGCCGAGTTAACTATTCTCACGAATATGTCTAGTTATAGTAAAAAAGGAATGTGCTACACGATGGGGTACCTCATGTGCTACGCCATGAGGCAATGTTCCTAGCGGTAAATTCCGGTGATCGTACTTGGAAAACTATAGTGGATACAACCAAAAGTTCAATGACTACGTTGTGCAGCATTTTTTGGTTATATTTTCTACAGTTTTCGAGGTACCCTATTTAATTTTGGAATTTATTGCTAGTGAGTGTTATTTTATGGCAAACAGTTGATGTTAATTTGTCTTTTTCCCAAAAGGTACTGAAGTGATTTCAGTATTTTATTATTATTATTATTATCCTTCTATATATAAAAAAAAAGTTTTGATTTGGAAATGGACCAATGAAAATCTGCGTAGATATTCCGGGAAGATCGGCATCCAATTTGAATGCTTAAGCATGGCCTTTCTTCGTTAATATTAAAAAAACTGTTGCATACAAAAATATGAAATCGGTAGTATTATAGAGAAATGTTTGATAAACACGCTGATGCAGACAGTTTTTAAATCGAAGAATTATTTTAAGAGATATTTAATGCCAAAGTTGAATAAAATCGTTTCATTAAAAAAGTTTTATAGGAGCAAAAACTGTACATAGGAATTTAATCATTTTTAGATCATTTTATGCGTTAGAATTTCCCGGTGTGCATATTGCATTTAGTTTTTTAATTTGACTTATTTTTTCAGGTTTTATTTCTATTTTAAATTCAAATTTTCAGCATTTCGAGAGATATTTTTTAGATATTTTAGAAAATTGTATTAATTTAAACTGTTGCCAGCGGTATAAACAGCACAAACAATAATGTTTGCTTCAAATTAAAAATTTATTTTGCACGTTACTATTATAAACAGAAAATATAAAAAGCAGGAACTCATTGAAAATTACGTCATAAAAACTATAATTACACGTGAATTTTAAAAGAGAAAGAATATTGTAAAATAATAAATTCCTTAACATGCTTTAGAAGTCTTAAATAGAAGAATTTACGTCACATTTACGTCACATTACACTTATTACGTAAAATGAACAAGAAATAATATTAAAAAAAAGTTTAAATTTAAAAATTGCGCGAGACATTTATTTGATATTTTAAGATGATCATAATATTTCATTTCTAACAAAAGTATTTTTACGTGAATATTAAAAAGAGTAAGAAAAGTTAGGTGAAAATTACGTCAGATTATAATTTACAGATTCAATTTATAATTCAATCTTCCGAAATCTTTTTAAAGCCGATCAAATTAGCGTGCTGTTAGAGTCTGCGGTGTCTTAACGGGGGTTGACGAGCGTAGCTCGTAGGGGGCAAGAGTCCCCTAGTTTTGTTTTTTTTTTTTAAGTATTTTCCAAAATTCATAGAGAAGGAAAATGAATAAAACTTAATATTTATTGAGAACTTTTAAACTATGTTAACTACAATAAATGCACGCCAAGTGCCAAGCCTTGCCAATGCCATGATCATTGCTTTGCTATAAAAGAAAACATGGTTTGTTTTCTCTTATTTCGATCTGTATTAGTTTATATTACTTAAAATAAATAGATAAAAGAATAAACTTTAAGTCATCCTCCCCCCCCCCCCCCCTCCTAAAGTAAATGAAAAAAATCACATTTTAACAAAACTGCGAACAAAATTATTTGAAATATTTATAAAATGGTATTAGAACTTAATCCTGAAACTGCGAAAACGTATGATGATATTTTAATAAAAAGTTAATAAAAAACTCGAAGTAACTATTTAGTTTGCGTACGTAACGAAAAATTTAATTGTAATTGTTAATGTGATTAACTAAATTTTAAGCACTAAATATTTGCCAACAAAATTTTCATTTTGGGACAGGAGGTTAGGGTGGGAGGCAAATAAACATTTATTTTTAATTAAAGTGCCAAAAAAGCGAATAGAAAGCGCAAAACTGAAACTGAATGGTGTAAATTTGCAACTTTATTTTTATTTAAATTCTCTCATAATTTTAGATGATCTAATATTTACTTATTACTTAGTATTATAATTAGCATATATTAAGTAGAAGATAATAAGTATAAAGTAAAATTATTTTTAAAAAAATTATATTAAAAAAATTATTTGATTATAGTTGTAAATATTGCAAATAAAAAATTAATTTTTATATATATTTTGAAAGCATTCAATGTTTTTCTTTAAAATCATCCTTAATTTCAGATTGCAATTCATTTTTTTTAATTCCATTCGCAATATGTTAATTGGGTGTGGACTGTGATTATATGGAAAATTCACAGTCTTTGATTTACGCTTGAAAGATAGAACGAAGTAGCGAATTTATCTTTAAAAATTCATAAGTTTTGTTGTTTTTCTTTCCTAAGATATAGCAACAAGGAAAAAAAGTATTATTTAAACAATCTATTCGGATTTCTATAGTGTTTTCTCAAAGTGTAAACATAATTTAATTAATATTAAACTATTAATTGATAAAAGTGTATTTTTAACAATATACACTGGTTTCCAAAAATTAAAGAAAAATCACAAAAAGAGCGATAACTCGTTCAAAAATTAACCCATCCGCATGAAATTTGGATATGTTGTTAACTAAAAGATGCTGATTAAAATTATAAAATGCAAATTAGTGGCGCTGCAATCGTATTGCGTCATCTGTGCGGAGCATAAAAATGCATGCTAGAGAGTACGGCTACTGGTGTCGCTGTGATTATGGGATAAGAAAACTGAGATAGCCAATTCATTAGTATGAGATCGAGGTATCATTTGTCCGCATAACTGCGATATAGATCTATTGGAAGATTGGATATAGGCCAAAGTCAGACAGAGGTGGCCAGATGGCTAAATGTGAGTCCTTCAGTTGCTCATAGGCTTTGGCAACAATTTCAAACCACTGGTTAGGCCTCCAGAAGGTTCAGCGAAGGACGAACAAGAGCTACGACAAGCACCGATGACCGATATTTGCGGTTATGTGTACGAAGTAATAGAACAGCAACCCCCTCTCATCTTAAATCCGTACTTGCTGCAGCCACTGGGAGATTGGTTTCAACGTCTACTGTAAGTAAAAAGCTTCATGAAGGTGGTCTTTGCGCGATGCCACCAGACATTTGTGTGCCGCTCACCTCATGTCACCGGAGAGAACGTTTAAGGTAGGCACGTCAACACGTCCACTGGACGGCTGATCAATGGAGGCGTGTTCTCGTCACAAAAGAGTTCCAGTTTAGCATCCAAAGGGATAGTAGGCATTGTTTGATTTGGAGAGAACAGGGAACACGCTATTATCCATCAAACAATCGTAAAAGAGATTGGTATGGAGGAGGCAGTATCTGTGTTTGGAATGTCATCTCTTTGGGCGGACGTACAGACCTATATGTCTTTCCACGCGGAACTGTGAATGCTGGCGTCTGTCGAGATGACATTCTTGATGCTTATGTGCACCCTTATGCCAGTGCAATAGGTAATGATTTCCTGTTACAGGACAATAACGCTAGACCGCACAGGGTTCACATCGTAGAAGATTATCTTCAGCACCAAACAGTTCAGCGCATGGAATGGCCAGCGCGAACACCGGACGTGAATCCCATCGAGCATCTTTGCAATGCTTTAGGAAGATGTGTCTTTGCTCTCGATCCCCCTCCTCAGACCCTTGCCACGCTTACAAATGCTTTACAAGAGCAATGGCTCGCACTTCCCAGCGAACTTATCGATCACATAATTGACAGTGTCACGCTTCGCTTTATGTGCTGTATTGCTTCTAGGGATGATCATACTCCATATTAAAGGTACTTTCCTATACCAAACTGAGACATTTATTTTGTTTATTTTATAATTGTAGTAATTTCTGAAACACCACAATCGTCTGGTAATTTCTTTTAATGTCATTTTATACCTTACTATGTGTTGTAAATTGTGTCTCAGTTTTATAAAAATCTACTTGTAACATTTTGAGTAATCGTTACTTTTGTTGTTTTTCCTTAATTTTTGGAAACCAGTGTATATAAACAGTTAAAGGTATATATAAATATTTTACAGACATACATACAATAAATACAATAAACCCAACTGGTGTGGAAAATTAGGCAGAGCCAGGAATCGAGCCCGGGACCACAGTATACAAGACTTCTATACTGTGGTCCCGGGCTCGATTCTTGGCTCTGCCTAATTTTTCACACCAGTTGGGTTTATTGTATTTATTGTATGTATGGCTGTATAATATTTATATATACCTTTAACTGTTGAATGCAGGCGTTATTTATGTGTGTTTTAATATATAATGTAGTATGTGTGTTTTATTATATATGAGCACTCTTTATTTTTTATTTATATTCTATTTTTTAGAGTTTAAAATTTCCATTGTTGCAGTTTCTCCAATTGAACTATTTTAGCGATCATGTTTTGGCGCATACATAACCCCATTATTGTTGTAATTCTAATACAGTTGTAACCACAAAGAATATTTGGGCGATTTATCACCTGCACCCATATAACGGAAAAAATCATTAAAATTCATTTAATATTTTATAATTAACTACGAAATATATTAAAATATTAAACTTCCATCGAAAATACACATGTGTACATAATTTTTATAATTCTAGCACATCTGGAAACGAGTCAAAAAATCTATTACAAAATTCCATCTTTACATACATGCATGCACCAAGTTCAATTAAATATAATAATGTAGTATTTAAAATATCTCTAATAGCAAACCAATATTGCTGTTACTAGTCCCCATTACTGCGTCACATTGCATTAATCTGAAATACAATGACGCACCAATATTTATCAAATGTTAACTTTACATTAGAAATATTTGCATTTAAATTCCGGTGTCATGAAATATTATCTTTATGTTGAAAATACTGGTAATCAAATGACAAAATATTTTATGACAATATTAGTATAACACCGAAAAAAACAGTGTGCCCCCCAAAATTTTGAAACATGTAGCCAATCAAAATTACTAAATTGTTCAAAAGGAATTAAAATTATGTTGATGAAATAGTATTGTAATTTATTTTCAAAAAGTAACACTTTTTAAATTTTATACGGTCCCTCGGTCCTCTATGTTATATTTAGGAACATTGTCTACGTACTCTGACAAGTAAAGCAGTAAAAATTCCATTGTTCTACGAGTACAACCAAAAACTAAACGAGTTATGATACGTTTTACGAGCTCTTCTGCACTAAAAACCAACAGACGATTTTTTTCGTGCTGGAAAACTTTCAAATTTTATAAAATTCAGAGTATGATATCTTAGTTGGTTTTGGTCGTAATAATGTGTACTGTTTTACTTGTCAGAGCATGTTGACCATGTTTGTAAATATAACATTAATTGTAGGACCAAGGGATCGTAAAATTATAAAAAATGTAACTTTTTGAAAATTAATGTCAGGGTTAATTCATCGACATAATCTTGCTTCCTATCATTTTTTAACCACTTTTGCAATTTACATTGCCTACGTATCTTTCAGAGGTAAAAAAATAAAACGCGTTTCAATGATTTTGGCACACCTTACATTAACAACGAATTTTGTAATATTTAATGCCAATGGTGGCAAAATATAGCCAATTTAAACAATTGATTTGCTGCTGGTGATCTTTCTTAAAACGAAATCGCGAGGAACCAGAGAAATCCTCCGTTTTAGCCAGGTTTCTGCCCAACAGATATAATTGTTAGGCATTCTATTCCCAGGACTATATTTTTTCCGTTTATGGCAATATTCCGTTATAAGCAAGTTCCGTTTTGACAATTTTACCGTATCATACTCCTGTTTTCTATAATTTCTAGCCAATAACCTTTTATTAAAGTACTTATAATCCGTGAGGCACGACATTTGTTTTTAACTATTTTATAGACTCTAACCTTCGAATATGCAATTGATCTTACTTAATCATGAAAGCAGCCGTCAGCCGTCGCGACAGCGGTAGATGTGTCTTTCAAGGACACAATATTCCCCAGTCAAAGGGAAATGAACGGCAACCCGATAACGGACGATCGCCACTGGTCGCGTTAATATCCTTCAATCTTCCGTAATAAGACTGTCATTCATTTGACTAAGGGATGTTGCGGGCCCCGAGATCGTATACGCAGCCTTCGCCAGAGACTATGGCTATTTTCGTGCTTGATTAGGTAAGATCAATATACACTATATGGCCATTAATGACCGGCAACTTTCAATTTTAGATATTTTGTCGAATATTTAAAAATATACTTGACAGATTCTTCTGGAATTTCAGGATTAAAAAGAACAGGTATGACCTCATATTTAGCTATGTCGATTTGTTAAGGGGGGCAATTACGGGACCAACAAAAAAAAAATAGTACTTGGGATCACCCTGTAAAATAAAATGCACGAAATATCTATCGCTACCGAATATAAATAAACAGACATTGTGCAATATGTGTATTCTTTTGTGTAAGAATAGCACGTATATTAATAAAGATATAGCGATTTATTTAAAAAAATTAAAAAATTCTGACATGTTTTTTGCTTATAACATGCAGGGTTTTCAACCTAATTTAACGCCGGTTTCAGAAAAATTGACAAACTATAGTAGAAACAATATAGTGCAATTGGAATATAAATATATTAAATATTTTAGGATATATGAGGAGTTGTATGAAATTTTTTTATCTGCGCATGCGCGAACGATAACAAGGATCATTTTACATAATTTAATAGTCAACTCTATGGAGTAACTTATTTAAAAAAATCTAGTCAAATATCGTCAAAATTCAGAAAGATATCGGCGTTAGAGTGAGCAAATTTTTAGTTGTTCTCTAAAAGCAGCTGAATGATAAGGGATTTTACACAAATTGTCATTTTTTATTAACTGACTTTCAGAAAAAGTTAGTATTTAGTGACTATCAACGAGTATAGATTTGGAAAAATGCTTCGATTTTGATACTTCTTTTTATCATGGTATAGGCTCGTTCTGGTGGTTATTTAGGATGAACTAAAGCATCAATAAAAAATTAAAATTTAAAAAAAATTAAAATTTAAAATGATAATTTGTGAAAAGTCCCTTATCATTCAGCTGCTTTTAGAGAAAAACTAAAGATTTGCTCATTCTCACGCCAATATCTTTCTGAATTTTTACGATATTTGACTAAATTTCTTTTAATAAGTTGCTCCATAGAGTTGACTATTAAATTATGTAAAATAATCCTTGTTATCGCTCGCGCATGCGCAGATAAAAATCATTTCATACAACTGCTCATATTTCCTAAAATATTTAATATATTTATATTCCAATTGTACAATATTGTTTCTACTATATTTTGTCGCTTTTTCTGAAACCGGCGTTAAATTTGGTTGAAAACCCTGCATGTTATAAGCAAAAAACATGCAAGAATTATTTAAATTTTTTAAATAAATCGGTATATCTCTATTAATATACGTGCTATTCTTACACAAAAGAATACACATATTGCAAATTGTCTATTTATTTATATTCGGTAGTAATAGATTATTTCGTACATTTTATTTTACAGGGTGATCCCAAGTATTATTTTTTTTTCTTTGATTTTTTGTTGGCCCCCATAATTGCCCCCTTATCAAATCGGCATTGCTAAATATGAGGTCAAGCCTGTTCTTTTTAATCCTGAAATTCCAGAAGAATCTGTCAAGTATATTTCTAAATATTCGACAAAATGTCTAAAATTGAAAGTTGCCGGTCATTAATGGCCATATAGTGTACATATTTGAAAATCAGCTTGTATAAAATGGTTAAGTAAAAAATCTTGTTGCTTTCCGGAGTAATATAAATAAATAAATAAATAATAGTTAGACAGATTCATCACACATATACTCTTATTTTCTTGTTAACTGAAATACATCAACAGCAGTTCTAAAGTTTCAAAATCTTTCATTATAGCTTAATGAAATATTCTTTACAATAAAATAAAAATATTACCTTCAATAAAAGAGAGCAACATTCTAAAAATATCGATCCAATTTTAATAGAAAATATTTTTTTTACCCGCATTGGAAACAAGATAAGCTAACAATGTTAAAGAAGTTATACGAGCGAAAAATGTTATTAAATGGAAAGAAAATTGAATACCAAAATTATTTACTGAACCATTAAACATGTTATTTCTTCTTAAATCAGAGTATAAAATTTAATTTGAAAATACATTTATTTTTGTAGAACAATATAAAAAATTATAATTTTATTCATACTTTTAAATGCTAGAAAATATATTTTCTATTGATTTTTAAAATAGATAAAAAATAGATATGAAACATAGATAAGATAAATTCATAAATTTAAAAAAAAAAGTTGAATACGAAATTTATTTACCGAACCATTAAGCATGTTATTTCTTCGTAAATCAGAGTATGAAATTCAATTTGAAAATACATTTATTTTTATAAAATAAGATACAAAAAATTATAATTTTATTCATATTTTTAAATGTTGAAAAATATATTTTCTATCGATTTTTTAAAATAGAGAGGTAAAAAAAAATAGATATAAAACATAGATAAGATAAATTCATAAATTTAAAAAAGAAAATTGAATACGAAAATTATTTGCCGAACCATAAGCATGATATTTCTTCGTAAATCAGAATATGAAATTTAATTTGAAAATACAGTCGGACCTCGTTTTCCCGACACCCGGTTTTCACGTCACTCCGCTTATCACGTCTGTTTTTCAAAGTCCCGATTTTCTGTATATGGTTATAATATACAATGATATGGTAAATAAACTATGGATTTTACGTCACTGAATAATTTTCAACTCCGGATACCCCGACGGTTTGGGAAAATTTTCCATTTTTCATAATCCATCTTATAAGCACGGAAATTAAGCGGCAAGAAATGTCTTAGCCAAACGTTTCACAAAAAGATCTAAAATACCCATTGAGATAAATGTGAAATTTTACTTTATTCCATTATCTGAGTAAATAAACCCACAGACAGTATGAATGACTCACTTAAGCGCCAGATAGACATATCAGTCTACTCACGATCTTTTTGTTCTGGCCAGGTGCTGCTTTCTTGTTGTTACACGGCGTTTTTCATGCGACTAAAACCGAAGAATTGCATTGCATTGAAACGATCAGAAATTATCTAACTTGCATTTCTGAAACAACGACTATTGATTACAATCCATTGTATAACATTGAAAAAAGATCTGTAGGAAGCACATCTAGGGATAAGCAAACCTTAATTCATCAATATTAGATGTAACAATAAAAAAAAAAAAAAAAAAAAAAAAAAAAGTCATCAAAAATCTGATTTTTATTCTTTTCAATTTTGTTTTGTGTTTATTTTGTTTAATAATAATGTTTTATTGTTTAGAACTGCAAAATCAATTATGAATTTAAAATTGACCTAAAGTAACTAAAAATACAGTTTTTTATAAACATTTTTTTCTAACTCCGGTTACCGCGACACTCCGCTTATGACGACACTTTTTTCTGAACATTACAGTGTCGCGATAACGAGGTTTGACTGTATATTTATTTTTATAAAACAATATAAAAAATTATAATTTTATTGATACTTTTAAATGTTAGAAAATATCTTTTCTATTGATTTTTAAAATAGAGAGATAAAAAATATATATATAAAGCATAGATAAGATAAATTCATAAATTAATAAAAGAAAATTGAATACGAAAATTATTTACCGAACCATTAAAAACATGTTATTTCTTCGTAAATCAGAATATGAAATTTAATTTGAAAATACATTTATTTTTGTAAAAATAATATAAAAAATTATAATTTTATTCATATTTTTAAATGTTAGAAAATATATTTTCTATTGATTTTTTAAAATAGAGAGATAAAAAAATAGATATAAAGCATAGACAAGATAAATTCATAAATTTAAAAAAAGAAAATTGAATACGAAAATTATTTACCGAACCATTAAAAACATGTTATTTCTTCGTAAATCAGAACATGAAATTTAATTTGAAAATACATTTATTTTTGTAAAAATAATATAAAAAATTATAATTTTATTCATATTTTTAAATGTTGGAAAATATATTTTCTATCGATTTTTTAAAATAGAGAGGTAAAAAAAATAGATATAAAACATAGATAAGATAAATTCATAAATTTAAAAAAGAAAATTGAATACGAAAATTATTTACCGAACCATTAAGTATGTTATTTCTTCGTAAATCAGAATAGAAATTTAATTTGAAAATACATTTATTTTTGTAAAACAATATAAAAAATTATAATTTTATTCATATTTTTAAATGTTAGAAAATAAGTTTTCTATTGATTTTTAAAATAGAGAGATAAAAAAATAGATATTAAGCATAGATAAGATTAATTCATAAAAGTCCTTCCGGCCAGTGCCGGGAGGAAGAGGTAGCTTTCATAATCCTTATTTAAAAAAAGCCAACTTATATCATGAAACACACGAAGCTCAATTTAGTGGAAACCGAATATAGGAGATTCAATACTAATTTTTATCAATATAATGAATGAGAATTTCGCGAAATTAGTCAGCTTTATCCAAGCTGCTTTTCTTTAAAGTAACTTATATTTGGCTGCCAAATTAGGCAATTTCTTAAAGTGCCTGTCATTTTAAGACAACATGGTGGATGAGGCTAAGCAGTGAACTTGGTCGAGACCTTAGTAATTGCTGTGCACATGCTCCCTCACATCGGAATCGGTTAATATATAGGAGTGCTGTCGCATGCAAAAAATCAGATTTTTCAAAATGTCACCCACAATAGAAATTGAAACTGCTATATCTGAGCCATTTTTTAAGGTAAAGACAAACAAAAATGCTCCTGAATCCTTATATCAAGATCAAATACTTAAGAAAGAAACGTTTTTCAATTTCTAATTTTTTTGCACCTCACTTTAAATATATATATACATATTTTTAATTTAATGGCCGCCATTTTGAAACAAGATGGCTCATGAATCTGGCCAGCGAACTTGGTCGAGGTGTTGATGTATACTATCCACATGCCTTCTTACATCGAAATAGGCGAATACGTGTGTTATCGCGTGACAAATACAAGATCGTTTCAAAATGTTAGCCATGCTAGAAATTCAAAGTGTTATAAATCAACCATTTTTTAAGATATCAACAAAAGAACAAATTTTCAGAAACAAAAACTGCTCCGGAATCTTTGTATCAAGGCCAAACACATAAAAAAAATCTTTTTCATTTTCCAATTTTTTAATACCTCATTTTGAATTTTAAATTTAAATTTTTTTAAATGGCAACCCTTTTGAAACAAGATGGCGAATGAAGCTGGCCAACGACCTCGGTCGAGACATTGATATGTACTATGTACAGACCAAGTTACATCCAAATAGGTTCATAAATACGCCTGTTATCGCGTGACAAAAATCAGGTCGTTTTAAAATGTCAGCCACAAGAGAAATTCAAAATGCTATTACTCAGCCATTTTTTTTTTTAGATATAGACGAAAAAAAAAACTGTTCCGGAATCTTTGTATTAAGGTCAAACACATACAAAGAAAAATCTTTTTCATTTTCCAATTTTTTGGTATCTCATTTAAATTTTTTTATTTTTTAATTTTTTTAAATAGCCGCCATTTTGAAACAAGATGGCGGATGAAGCTGGTCAACGAACTCGGTCGAGATATTTGTATGTACTATGTACACACCAAGGTACATCCAAGTCGGTTCATAAATACGCCTGTTATTACGTGAGAAAAATCAGGACGTTTCAAAATGTCAGCCACGCTAGAAATTCAAAATGCTATAACTCAGCCATTTCTTAAGATATAGACGAAACAAAAACTGCTCCCGAATCTTTTTATCAAGGTCAAACACATAAGAAGAAAATATTTTTTCAATTTTCAATTTTTGGTACCACATTTCAAATTTAAATTTTTCTTAAAAATTTAAATGGCCGCCATTTTTAAACAAGATGGCGGGTGAAGCTGGCCAACGAACCCGGTCGAGACATTGGTATGTACTATGTATAAACGAAGTTACATCCAAATCGGTTCATAAATACGCCTTTTATCGCGTAACAAAATTCAGGACGTTTCAAAATGTCAGCCACGCTAGAAATTCAAAATGCTATAACTCAGCCATTTTTTAAGATATAGACGAAACAAAAACTGCTCCGAAATCTTTGTATAAAGGTCAAATACGTAAAAAGAAATATTTTTCCATTTTCAATTTTTTGCTACCACATTTCAAATTTTAAATTTTTAAAAAAATTTTAAATGGCCGCCATTTTGAAACAAAATGGCGGATGAAGCTGGCCAACGAACTCGGTCGAGAGATTGGTATGTACTATGTACACACCGAATTACATCCAAATCGGTTCATAAATACGCCTTTTATCGCGTGACAAAATTCAGGACGTTTCAAAATGTCAGCCACGCTAGAAATTCAAAATGCTATAACTCAGCCATTTTTTAAGATATAGACGAAACAAAAACTGCTCCGGAATTTTTGTATAAAGGTCAAATACATAAGAAAAAAATATTTTACCATTTTTAATTTTTTGGTACCACATTTCAAGTTTTAAATTTTTTTTAAAATTTTAAATGGCCGCCATTTTGAAACAAAATGGCGGATGAAGCTGGCCAACGAACTCGGTCGAGACATTGGTTTGTACTATGTACACACCGAATTACATCGAAATCGGTTCATAATTACGGGAGTTACAGTGTGACATAAGTCAGATATATATATATATACATATATATATATATATATATATATATATATATATATATATATCAATTTTGAACGGAGGGTGGTTTCGGGGTCTGGGGGTCATGATCGATGAAAATATACCAAAATTTTTTGATATCGCTTTCCTCCGAACGGCTGCAATAGGTAGCTTTTTTGTAAAGAAAGCTACCTAAAACTGTGTGCTATAATATCAAGTGAGAAACCATCGTAACAAAGTCCTGGAATAATTACCTTTGAAAAGATCAGACTTGGAATGCCGTGAATTCTCTAATGTGAGTTATGAAATAATAATTTGCATTCAATTAAAAAAAAATAATAATAAATGCAACGAAATTATAATGAACGCATACACACGTATTTAACTGCATGAAGTTAATCTCAGTATTAAGTTAATTATCGTATCTTTATTCCTTTACCACATATAATTAAAAAATAAGTATTTATCAATAAATTTGCTGGAAACCATATCTATATATTTACAAAATGGATTATCTCTCTATTCTAAAAAAAAGTATCTAACGCTGTCACCGCCGCCACCGGTTTTGAATTTTTTGTTACCTGTGGTCTTTCTTCGTTAATATTAAGAAAAATATTGCATACAAATATATGAAAATCGGTGATATTATAGAGAAATGTTTGATAAATACACTGAAGCAGACAGTTTTCAAATCGAAAAATCATTTTAAGAGATATTTAATGTTAAATTTGGTCAAATCGTTCCATTAAAAAAGTTTTATAGGAGCAAAAACTATACATGGGAATTTAATAATTTTTAGATCATTTTATGTATTAGAAAATCCCGGTTTGCAGACTGCATTTATTTTTTTAATTTGAATATTTTTTTAGGGTTTATTTCTATTTTAAATTCATATTTTCAGCATTTCCAGATATATTTTTTACATATTTTTGAAAAGGTTATTATTTTAAATTGTTGCCAAAATTGTAAAAACTTCTCGAATAAAAATATTTCCTTTAAACTGAAAATTTATTTACACTTTAAAAATTACGTGATAAAAATTGTTTATACACGTGAATATTTAAAAAGAAAAAAACAATAAAACAATTAATTATTTAATATGTGTTAAAAGCAGTAAATGCGGGTGGAATTACGTCCTATTTCAAATAGTCAAATAATATAGCCAAACAGTTTAAGTTAAAATATATATTTAGGCGAACATGTGAGATTTATTTCATATTTCGAGATAATCTGTTTAACTACTGTTGCCAAAGGCAACGCAAATAATAATATTTCCTTTTTAACAGTTGAAATATTTCAAGGTGAATATTACCAAAAGAAAAGTTTGGTTAAAATTACGTCAGATTTAAAACGTGTGATTTAAAATCATTTTCTTATAGCTGTGTTAAAAAATACCTGGAATCAAAAACTATGTTGACTTAGTTCTTTTTGGATTAGCTAATTTTCAGATGTTTAACTATTCTTATTTAATCAAACTTGAAAACAGCAATTCACAGCAGGTTTTATGGCCTTAAAATCCTTCATTAGAAGAAAAATAAATGGAAATCCGTTTACAGGGATATCGCCACTGTTTTTTTTAATTATATTTAAATCTTCCGTAATCTTTTTTAAGCCGATCAAATTAACGGATTTTTAGAGTCTGAATGGGGGGTAGGCGAACGAAGCTCGTAGGGGGCAGAGCCCTTTAGTTCCTTTTAAAAATCAGCTGACACCGGGACAGAGATTAAAAAAATCAAATAAATAATTACAGAAAAATTAACAAATAGCAGAAGACAAAATTTACTATATTGCAGGGTTTCAAAAAAGTTGCCGAAAATTGAAAAAGAAAAACACGCCGATTTCTTTTATTGGTTTTAACCGCTCTTTTTTTTTTTAACCAAAAATGGGCCTTTTTTATTTTAGCAGAATAGGCTTTTATATAGTAAAGTATTTGAATTATAAATTGCTCCTTTTTCAGTGTTTTTTTAATTAGTTTTAAACACAGTTAATTTAATTAGAATGTAATAAATAAACTAATTTTTCAGTAATGAAGACTTTAATATTGGGATAACTAGTAAGTAAGTAAGCACACATATGTAGAGTTGTTAGTGATTTGCAGTCAGAATCGCAAGTATGCCAGTTAAATTTGAAACGGATGCGGAAGTAAAAGTAACCGTCATGCCAAATTTCAAATTTCTCATCCCTCCAGTATCACAAAAATCGTAAGTTTTAAATTTCGAATGTTTTTTAAACTGTTCTGTCTGTGCATTTACGTCTTAAAAGTAGCAAGTAAGTCAAATTTCAAGTTTCTACTCTTAACAATTCCATAGAAATCGTAATTTAGGAAGTTTTTAGAACGCCCCTTTGAATTTCAATTTTTTTAGAAACTATTATCTTAAACGTTTATTATCTAAAGCATTTGCAAATTAAAAGTAACCGCCATGCCAAACTTCAAGTTTTTAACATCTTCAGTATAGGCAAAATCACAATTTTAGAGCCTTTTTTGCACCTGCACCCACCTGGAGGTAGTGGCAAAGACATAAAATATAGCTTATGTTGGAGCAGGGGCTGCCACCATCAATTTGCCACCATTACTTTTGAAATCGCTTACTTTTAGATAAATAAATAAGCAAATATAGATTAACTCGGGAAAACTTTCACAGAATATGACCATGGTTATTATATTTTTCAACACTATATTGAAAATCATTCTTCGGATCATTTTATTGTAAAATTTGAAACAACTGTCTGCAATTAAATAAAGCCAAAGTTTTTATTTGCAAATATTGGTGACAAAATGAAAACCATACGTATAATGGGTAACCGTGAGTGTACCCCTGTTAATTGAGTAAAAAATCCCGCAATACTGCAGGTAGACCCAAAGTGCCGTATCTTGTTGCTGCGATTCGCTCTTTCACTAAATATTTAAAAGCTTACACTTGTCGCCAGAAGATAATTGCAAGCGAATGTCAAACTGATGGCAGCGTTCTTTTCAAGTTTCTCGTTTGGATTTGAATGTTTCACTTTTTTTTTTCATGGCATATCTGAGCTCGATCTCGAACTGAGTACATTTTTTGTTTTTTGATTTCAGTTGCATAATTTTTTTTTTTTTTTTTTGATATTTTTACTTTCGGAACCGGTTCCGAATTAGAAAGTAACAAAAAAACTGCAACGTTTCTTTCCAATGGAAACATGTACAGCAATTGTTAGGAGTTCGTTAAGTTTAACAGAATCCCAAATAAATGCAATGACGTTACAAACAACTTAACAGACCAAATATGGAGCCTTATTCATGGTTTGCCATTTACATTATTTGTGTTTATTTTCCGTTTCTCGGCTGCCTTAACTTAGTCACTAAAGATCCTCTGGGAAAGCAAATAAAGGTAATAAAATAAGGGAGCTTTAATGCGAGATGTTTGCATTTTAAACAAGGTAACTACGGCTTACACATTTGGTTTCCTTCTTCCAAAAGACGAAATCCTTTGAACATAAATTCAATTTTCTGCCGACATACATTAAAAGTATGCCTTACGAATACCTTCTTATAAACGCCTTTACTTTTTGATAAGGTAAAAAAATTGGTGAAAAGGATATTCAAATTTTGTATACTACTAAATTAGTTTATAAACATTCAGATAGTGGATATTATTTGCATACAATTAAGCTAGAATAAGGAGAAAAAAAATAGTTTATTATCTGCGACGAAAATCAAATTGTGTATGGATGAACCTGTATTTTTTAATTTTAGTTACTTTTGGAGTTTGTGCAAAAATTAAATATTTGAGGATGCAAATCTTCTCACAAAAATATATATTTAGCCAACTTTGGCATGCCAATAAAAAGTAAAGCATTCTTGTAATTTCAGGGTTGTATCATGAATGTACTAAATATATATCTTTCACCAAAAATGATAATGAGTTTTATTAAAACAGAGTAAACACACATAAAAACGGTTGCACTTCGAAGGTATCACAAAATGTGGCAACTTGCTTAGTAAATTTTCTGGCTATTCCTCTACCAAATTGTGCCGCATTTTCTTCGTAGCCTAGTTTACAATTACCGTCGCACTTTAGACTTTTACAATTTTTTTTTTAATAGATTGTGTAACGGTAATCTTATTTCGCGGGCCCAAACGGAAAGACAGGCAAAATAGACTTGGCACTCAACGTGTTAATAATGATGTTAAACATTTGTTGCTTTAAGAATTTACACTGTATAAAAACGGATTCTTTTTTCTGTTTTACTATAAATCACAAGCATTGCAATTAAGAAAAATTCCTTTATTAAAATTTAATAGATAACAAGATATCTTTTATAGCTTTTTGTTTGTTTCATTTCGATTTTATATTCCAAATTTCTGTATCGACTTTTTCCTTAAACTACGAAAACAGTGTCATCAACATCGTGAGCCATCAAATACCGTTTCAAAGTATCTAAATTGCTAACTGCTTCTTTGAATGTTGCATGCTTTATCTCTATATTTCAGCTTTTTCATCGGATCCACTACTACTATTATTAATAACCTCCGCTGTAATGTACATTTTCGCATGTAGATATTTCTTCATCACCAGATACATATTCAAAAAATTAACAATCAGGGTGATTGAATTTTTTTTTTATTATTAAAATGTTTCTTCAATATTTATTTTTTTATATCAAAAGTTATTCCTTAAATCGGGATAATAAATTCGCTAAATCGTAGTATTTTTGTTCCATTTTCGTCGGGACCATAAAAAAATTCACTAAATCGAGAAATTTATTAAATTGCGATTCGTTAAATCGGAGCTCGACTGTATATCTTCGTATTACACTATAGATCATCTGTGAATTGATCGGTTCGAGTAAATGTGGTGATATTATAAACGTTTGAATCCTCTGGGAGCCATAATATGTGATATCATAAAAATTTCAAGATGGCTTTGACAAGACATAAAAATGTCAAAGACGAAAAAAATAATAATCTTAAACAAGTGCCACCAAAATGGGTTTCAAATGAAAGATATTGTTGAGATTATTAGAAAAAAACAGGGAAAGTTAGATAAGGGAAAAGAGGAAAAGGGAAATGTGACAGAATTGAATGCAATTTCAAGTTTCGTCTTATATAACTTTTTCAAAATATAAAGAAGAAATTTTCATACTAAATTTAGGGCACTTGGGAGTAATTTTTGATTCAGTATCCTATTCATAACAATCTCGTATAGCCAAAATCGCGTTTATGTATGTTTCAAAATATTTTCTTGAAACTTTTCTGCCAAATTTTTCCACCGAAATTTTTAAAATAAAAATATATTATATAATTGGTTCTCTGACTTTTTTTAGCCATATCCCCTCTAATCGTGGAAAAATAGTAAGAATAACACTAAGATAAATAGAAAAAAAATAAACAACGTAAGAAAAATATATACTGTATTACGAAATTCAAATTTCCGCTCTATTTTTAAAATATTCTGTAAATTTTTCCTGTCTAACATAATTTTACAAAACTATTTTATCTAAATTGTTCTTGTCTTAAAAATATTCCAGTCATCCATTTTATCTTAATTCCATTTCTATCTAAATTACATACATTAATATTTTATTTCTCTTTCAAAATATTTTTAAAAGCACTTCACGTATTATTATTTTTGTTTCAAGGTCTTTACATTTTTATTTCAATCTTAAATACCGATATGAATTCTATAAAAATTATTTATTCTTCAACTCTCATTTTTTACCATTTTCTTTCTTCTTTCCTTTTGTATATATATATTCTAAAAATATATATAAAGTGCGCTTTTCGCGCACTTTCTGGAGAAAAAAGAAAAAAAAAGATTTATTTCATTTTTCTTCCGTTATTAGGAAATAGAGTCTGTACTTTTACGTGATACCACTGGTTCGTTAGTATCTTTGTATTGCCATAAAAATCCCTTCGCCGGTTAGTATTTATTGACGGACATGAGATCTGGAGCTAAGATTTTGTATGTTTTTAATTGCTTAAAAAATCTATATACGTCACCGGGAAGTGAGATCATGTTTAACAATATGGAAGAGCTTAATTAGCATCGTTTAATAATCTAAATTATGGTGGAGAGCTTAAAAAAAGCTGAAATGGTGGAAGGCCGTAATTATTGTTATTCAATAAGATGTATTCGTAGTTGTGTCGGATGTTCTAATTATGCACGATGTTCGAGTAATCTAATAAATATGTTTCCATGAAGGATAACTGTGTTCTAGTCTTTTTACGGGGAAGCGCAACAAATTCTCGATCATGTGCTAAATCTAATAGTGGCGGATGCAAAATTACAATAACATGCCATTAAAGAGTTTCACTGGTAAGAACTTCTATTTAATGGAATGGTGTGATAATCTTGAGTGGAGTCTTCGTCAATAAAACAAAAAAGAGAGGAAGCTGTTATGATAACCAAATAGCTGTAAATCTTCCCGCAAGTGATTACCGAAAGCTTACACCACAATACACTCATACACACACACACACATATATATATATATATACACTGGTTTCCAAAAATTAAGGAAAAATCACAAAAAGAGCCATAACTCGTTCAAAAATTAACCTATCCGTATAAAATTTGGATATGTTGTTAATTAAAAGATGCTTATTAAAATTACAAAATGCAAATTAGTGGCGCTGCAATCGGATTGCGTCATCTGTGTGGATCGTAAAAATGCATGCTAGAGAGTACCGCTGCTGCTGTCGCTGTGATTATGAGATAAGAAGACTGAGATAGCCAATTCAATAGTATGACCTAGATGTATCATTTGTCCATATAACTGCAATATAGAGCTATTGGAAGATTGGATGTAAGCCAAAGTCAGTCAGAGTGGCCAGATGGCTAAATATGAGTCCTTCTGTTGCTCATAGGTTTTGACAATAATTTCAAACCACTGGTTCGGCCTCCAGAAGGTTCAGCAAAGGACGAGCAAAAGCTACGACAAGCACCAATGGCTGATATTTGCGGTTATGTGTACGAAGGAATAGAAAAGCAACCCCCTCTAATCTTAAATCCGTCCTTGCTGCAGCAACTGGAAGGTTGGTATAAATTTCTACTGTGCGTAGAAAGCTTCATGAAGATGGTCTTTGAGTGATGCGACCAGATGTTTGTGTACCGCTCAGCTCATGTCTCCGGAGAGAACGTTTAAGGGGGGCACGTCAACATGTCCACTGGGCGGATGACAAATGGAGGCGTGTTCTCGTCACAAATGAGTTCCTATTTAGCCTCCAAAGCATTAGTATGCATTGTTTGATTTGGAAGGAACATGGGACACGCTATCATCAATCAAACATTCGTAAAAGAGTTTCGCATGGAGGAGGCCGTGTCTGTGTTTGGGATGGTATCTCTTTGGGCGGACGTATAGACCTCCATGTCTTTCCACGTGGAACTGTGAATGCTCACGTCTATAGAGAAGACATTCTTGATGCTTATGTGCACTCTTATGCCGGTGTAATAGGTAATGATTTCGTATTACAGGACGATAACGCTAGACCGCACAGGGTTCACGTCATAGAAGATTATATTCAGCGCATGGAATGGCCAACGCGATCACTGGACTTATATCCCATCGAGCATCCTTGGGATGCTTTAGGAAGATGTGTCTCTGCTCTCAATCGCCCTCCTCAGTCCTTTACGACACTTACAACTGCTTTACAAGAGCAATGGCTCGCACTTCCCAGCAAACTTATCGATCGAATAATTGACAGTATCACACTTCGCTGTATGTGCTGTATTGCTTCTAGGGGGGATCATACTCCATATTAAAGGTACTTTTCCTATACCAAACTGAGACATTTATTTTGTTTATTTTATAATTGTATTAATTTCTGAAACACCACAATCGTCTGGTAATTTATTTTAATGTTATTTTATACCTTACTATGTGTTGTAAATTGTGTTTCAGTTTTATTAAAATCTACTTGTAACATTTTGAGTAATCGCTACTTTTGTTGTTTTTCCTTAATTTTTGGAAACCAGCGTAACATATACATCATACATGCATACATATATCAGATACAGAATATGTTATACACATACACACATATATACATACATATAACAATTAAAATTATAAAGGGCCTCAGACAAAGGTAAATAAAAGAAAGGATAGCAAGTTTAAAAAGAGGAGAAAAAGTATTTCGAAAAATATGTTCAGAAATCTTGAATGAAATTCATACATTTTGAGATTCAATAAAGAAGAATTGGCCAATCCAGGAAATGTTCAAACCAATCCTTTAAGGACATGGATAACTTTTTTTGGATGCGAAAATGAGTAGTTAAAGGGTACTCTGGAATATAATGTAAAGAAGTAGATGGTTTATTTTATATGCAGTAGGGAGAATTGCATTTAATTATCTGATAGAGATGCTGCTGAAAGGGACCACCATTTGTAAAAAATAGACAGAAATATCGATTACCCAACTAATCATTTAAAAATTTATGATCTCTTCCCATGACACATAATTCTTATTATTAAAAAATAATAATAACAACTCTTACAGTAGAGGATAAAGACTAAAGGTTATTCACCAGTTACCATGCATTTATTTGCCAATGAAATAGGTCAAAATTTTTATGAAAAATAATTAAGTGCAGCGTTTTTAATGCTTAAGAACTGAGTCTTCCCACTAAGTAAATTTTGCTTTTTAAAAGATCGTCAGTCTCATCTTGAGCTAAATGTAGCGGATGGCCATAAAATAAGGCGACGGGTTCAGAACCTTCTAGAGGGCAATCTATTGTGCGAAATGTAACAACATTTCGTGCACGTGCACAGTGAAACATGCGGTTTTGATTTCTAAATAAAAAAGATTAGTACCAAAATTTGCCACAAGGGCAAAATTTGAAGTTGCAGGAGTGATATTAGGGAAAAAAATGTGTAGTTACCAAATTAATTTACTAACACAAAATTTCTTCACAATAAATAACAATTTTTTTTGTTATTTACAAATATGGCTCAGTTACAATTCTGATATTCCAATAGCCGGATGCAACATTTTCTATAGTTAAATTACTTAAAAAAAACGTTTAAACACTCAATAAAATACATAAGGTAATTTGAACAGACGTATACGTTTCGCGAGTTCCTGGACTCGCATCATCAGTGTATAAAATCTATTAAAACAATATCCCCCAACTACATGTACGGTGAAAACTCAAATGTCAGAAAACACAATACCAAAAGACCATCAAGATCCAACAGCCAATGAAATTAAAGCGGAAGTGAATTGTCGTGACACAACATATCCACCCAGAAAGTTGAGATTTAAGGTATACTAGACAAATCATTAACCAAGGAGTTTTTTAATCTGTGGATATGAACAGCTTAAAAAAAGTCTAAATCTAGAGGAGTAATGCATTTATTGATAATGGTAGCTGAATCAAAATTAAAATTATGTCCCTACCCCCAGCAATGAGAGGCGATAGAGGATTTTTGCAATTCTTTTTTTTACATAGTTTATGTGTTCTTTGACTCTGTAACGGAGTTTTCGTTTAGTTTGTCCAATATAGGACAAACCAGATTGTCATTGAATGTTGTAAACACCCCAATAATTTTGAGGAGGAATTTTATCCTTATGCTGTGAAAACGTTAATTTATTAACTGGTTTAAAAACCACATTAAAATGATACTGTCTTAAGATATTAGCCATTTTAAAGCTAATACTATTATAAAATGGTAAAATGATAAAGTTAGAAAAAGAAGCCGCAGTAACAGAGGAATCAGGGTTATTAACACATTTATTAAGACTATGAAAAATTAAATTACTGATATAAGATAAACTAAAACCACGATCGATAACAACAGATTAATATAATTTAATTCTGTAACAAGTGAATTGTTATCTTAACACATTAAAAGAAAAACACATATTTAAAAAAGTAAATAAATATAGAAACAAATTGTATAACCTCATTGCCAAAGCTGGTTTTAAAAAACTAATTTAAATGCAAGAAGTATATTTTTCTAAGAAATAATTGTTGCATTTTTCTTCTTTTTTTTTTTCCTTTTGTAAAGTTTACTTGTGTAGAAAACATTCTCGAAATCAAAGTGAAACTCGTAACAAGAAAGCTGATAAACTGACCAAGAGCCAATTAATATGAGCAAGAAGAAAATCCAATTCGCTGATATCTCGAGTAACTTTACCCCCTTGGGCTTCATCACACAAAGTGCTCTTACTTTATTCCCCGATCAACCATATCTTCATCGATACTCATTCATTTGTTCTCGTATGATCAGCGTCTGGAAAGACTCAAGACACAGTTCGGTTGATTCCGCCAATTCATATTCAAGGCGTGTCTACTGCTGAGACTTTCACTCTGGTTGATTAAGGTAAAACAAAACTTACCAATCTATCCAATCACTGAGGATAATTCACAACGATGAAAATTCAGATTATGATATAATAATCGTCTATCTTTACGACAATTATTTTTCATTTGGAGATTGATTAAGGTAATTTTTGAGTGTTTTCTGGAATATGCAACTAGGGAAAAATTTGTCCACATCATTAGTGTCTTAATCGAAGTCATAAAGCACTCCTTTGCCCCATTCAGAGAATATGTTAGTAAATTTATTAGGGAAAAGTTATGTATGAAGCAGTTTAGTGCTTCCATCTCGGCAAAAGACAATTATGTGTTTCATTTTCGGCGAACTTTTATCATCTTTAAGTATATGGGAGTTTAATTAGCTGAATTTAAAATTTTGTAGCTTTAAAACTGACTTGATTATAACTTTTATCTTGTTTTACGTTTATGAGTTTTAGTTCAAAGGTTATCATTGTTTTAATAATGTAACTGTCTTTTTTTTACTTTCAGGAATGAATTAATTTAATAAAGAGCTAAATATTTTATAATTATTATTATTATTATTGTATTTAAAGCTAATATCAATATCTACAAGAATAATTTTAAAGAAATAAAATTAAATAACAGTAATTAGATTAAGTAAAATATTGCTATAAAAAGTGATAAAATATCTTTATTCAGATTGACGATCGTTTCGTCGCACAAACGGCGACATTTTCAAAATCATTCACGATAGAAAATATTTTCACATAATTTAAAAACAATAAACATAGTAAACAATGTCACGAGGCATGATGCATAATGAAAAACATTGCAAACGTAAAATTAAATTACAATTAAATTAGCTATTTGCGATCGTAAAAAGTTTTTAAATTATGTGAAAATATTTTCTATCGTGAATGATTTTGAAAATGTCGCCGTTTGTGCGACGAAACGATCGTCAATATTAATAAAGGTATTTTGTCACTTTTTATAGCAATATTTTACTTAATCTGTTTATAAGTGATTATTATTCATGTTTTTATAACAGTAATTAGTTAGCTTGTATAACCTGTTTCTGAACATTTTTCTTTAATTACTTCATTTCTGGATCAATCAGACTGAAATCTACACACATTCATTTGAACGTTGAGGATATTAAGTGCGAACTAGAAGAACACAATTTTCGACAATCTGCAATTTAAATTGTACACATCATTATCGTCAGTGTGTCAATTTTTCTTATAAACCAAACTTCTGCGTATTAGATGTGTGTCGGAGTTTCCTCTTAGTCCGCACAACTTCGAAGAAAATCCTTATTATTTATATGCTGCCACCACCGATATGATTACGTGATATCGGTCACGCACTGAGAGGATTGATTAAATGAAAACCAACGCTTTCAGTTAACTAAATTAACAGTTTATTTACACACTATTTACACAACAACAAACGCTATTTACATTTACAAACTCGGATATAGATGATCCGGTTCAACATTAAATTGAATACAGTAAAGGCTGGCTGTGAACTGTTAAACTACGTTAACTCACTCTCACTCTACACACGTTAAATTAGCTTTCCGGAGATCAATCTCAATCCCCCAACACATGGGCTCTAAGCCTAAGCTCCCCGAGCTTCTTTCAACCTTACGCACTCTCCCAGAGCTCTACCCAGGAACACACGTCCACTTTGCACGCTACCCTCAAGTCTGACACTAGCGTCTCTTTCGTGCGCTATTCCCTACGACAGCGATGGATAGCGGTTAAGTCCATTCTAAATGCAGGTGGGAAGGGTAGACAGGAATTCTGCGTCAGCGCTAAATCGCACAACGTTTAGGTATAAACCATGATTCATGGTATAAACAAACTGAAGGCTCCTCCCACTCTAGAAACGAGCGCCATCTACTGGCTAATCTTCTAAAAATAACATGTAGAAAGGTTTTTAATTAATTTTGTATTTCTTTTTTCTTCTTAACAACGAAAAAAAAATATTCTTCATTGTATTCTTAAAATAATAATAACAATAAAAATTATAATATGTTCTTTCTGTGACAAAAAAATAATAATAATAAATAAATAAATAAAAAGAGTTTTTTTTGGGGGGGGTGGGGGGGTATATTTTAATACCAAATATTTAATTTAAATGCTTTAACATTGAAGTTACATTAAAATATATGTGTGTATCTTGACTTAGGACTAGCATCTGTTAATAATAGCATTTTTTATTTATTTGTTATTTATTTCTTTTATTTTTTTTACTTAATTTTTTTTTTCTTCAGATTTACTAGTTTATGATGTCATGCAGTAAACTGAAAAAATTATGGCTAATCATAGAAAAATCTTATTTAATTATTATTATTATTTAAGAATTTAAAGAAGAACATTTTTTAATTCATAATTTTTGCATCTTGTTAAGAAACAAGAGAAATTTAATTTGAAGAACCCCCTAGGATCTTATTTTTCATAATAATATTTTGAATTTATACTAAATAAAAGAGAAAGGGCGACAAAAAAAATATTAACAATTACTTTTTATTAATTTTAGCTATCAATTGCTTTCCAATACCTTTAGCTAAATCTTACTTAAATAAATAATAAATTTTTAAAAATAAAAAAGACAAATTTATACAAAAGAATTCTCATAGCCATTCATAAGTTTTTAATAATTTAGTGCAGAAAAATTGTTTCTAATGTAAAAACAACAACAACAACAACAACAGAAAAAGGCAGAATTATATTTAAGTTATTTTTGATAAATAGCTATTTAAGAGTTCCTTACATGGGGAAAAAAAAAATCATACTCTTACACTTGAACTTAAAAAAAAAAATAGTAATAATTTTTTTAAAGTATATTTAAAAATTTAAATCCAAATTTTGCAACATTTAAAGAATCCTATAAATTAATTCATTAATTTAATTCAATAAGTATAGTGCAAGTTTTAAGTAAGATTTAGATGAAGATATTGGAAAATAATTGATAGCTAAAATTATTAGAAAGTAATTCTTAATATTATTTTTTTTTGTCTCCCTTTCTCTTTTATTATGTATAAATTCAAAATATTATTATGAAAAATAAGATTCTAAGGCATTCTTCAAATTAAACCTTTCTTGTTTCTTAACAAGATGCAAAAATAATGAATAAAAAAAAACCTTTTCTTTGAATTCTTAAATAATAATAATAATTAATTATGATTTTTCTATGAACAGCCATATTTTTTCAATTTATTGTATGGTAACATAAACTAGTAAATCTAAAATATTTTTTTTTAAAGTAAATACAATAAAAGAAATAAATATCAAATAAATAAAACTTGCTAATACTAACAGATGCTTGACCTAAATCAAAATAAAGTATAAAGTTTTTTTTTTTTTTTTTTTTTTTAGGTTTTTACGATAGAAAAGTATTTATGCATATAAATTGCAGTACATATACAGACATATACTTAAATATAACTTCAATGTTAAAGCATATAAATTTAATATTTGGCATTAAAATATATCCCCTCCACCTCCCCCCCTCTCCCTCTTTTAAACTTTACTTTTCAATTTTATTTTAAAATTTCAATTTTATTTTTAAAATCTTTTATTAATCTGAACTTAAGATACTGAAAATAATAAATTCGTGAATTAAGAACTGAATTTTTAATTTTAATTCTCGATCCTTCGGATTTTAAAGTCTATTCTGCCATATAGTAGTGCTCAAATGATGAAAACATTTAGAAAAAGAGTGGAAATTTTCAGCTAAGACCTGGTTTAAATCGAGATAAAGACGGATTTCTAATTCTGCCTTGTATCGACATGAAATCAAAAACATGACAGTGTGGAACCATATTTTGTTGGAGAATTAAATTTCTTATACTAATTTATTAACTAATTGAATTAAGTTAATGATTCAATTTATAAGGTATGAAAGATAGAGGTGTGTGCGTGCGTGTGTGTGTGTGTGTGTGTGTGGGGGGGGTGATAATATGTTTGAATACCGAATAAATGTTGAATTATACTTAAATATATGTGTGTGTATATATACTGAAAATTTTGAGGCTAGTCATTGAAAAATGGTATTTAGTTATTTTTTTAAGAATTCAGGGAAGTTTTTTTTTTATGCATTTTTCTTGCATCTTGTTAAAAAATAAGAAAAGTTTAAAGATTCTCTAGAATCTTATTTTTCATAATACGATTTTAAATTTATGCTTAATAAAGGAGAAAAAATAAAACAATAATATTGACAGTTACATTTTAATAATTTGAGCTAGCGATTACTTTCCAATACCTTTAGGTAAATCTTACTTAAATATGTAAATGATTTTTTTTTTAATATAAAAATAGTACAATTCCTACCCAAAACATTTCTCATAACCATTCACAAGTTTTTAATAATTTGCAAAAATAAATATTTTTAATGAAAAAAAAAAGCTATCAGTTATTTAAGTTAATTTTGATAACTATTTAAGAGTGTGTTTAAAAAAAAAAAAAAAAAAAAAAAAAAAATACAATATGCTCTTAAATATGGACTTAAAAAAACCTTTTGTTTTTTAAAATATATTTAAAAATGTTATCCAAATTTCGCATTTACAACTTTTTAAAAACCCTATAAATTAATTTATTAATTTAATTCAATAATTTTATTAACATTAGTTTTAAAATCATCACCTTAACAGAGAAATAAAATAGCTATTTGTATTATTCACAAAAAACCATGTTATACTCTATAAATTGAAATAAATATTATTGGAATATTATAATCACAAATAACTAATATTTATTTGATTTTTTCTTTAAAAGTACTTTTTATAAACAACAGCCTTTATCACTTTAAGAAATGCTTATTATTAAGCATATATTTACATAATTAGGATTTTAATGAAATTAATTAGATCGGCATACAAGTTAACAGTAATATTTTACCAATCATACCTTTTATCATCATCTAAATATAATGATATATACCTTGACATTTTAAAATTTATTATAGGCATGAAAGATACTAACATATACCCCTTTCTTCCCAACAAACAAGTATGTAAACAAAACAGTAAATCTTCCTTTTCATACCTTTATGATCTTTACGATCAGAAAAATTGCAAAAATAAAATACAAGAGCATATAATTTTAAAAAGATGGAAAACTGATTTTATTTGATGAGAATGAATATTTAAATGTGCATTTTCTAAACTCTTATAAGTTATGTTTTTCTTGGAATAAGGAATACACCTTCCTATATCCATGATGTTTTTAATAATAAAATAGTCGTTAATGACGATATACAAGATTTTAAGAAGCTGCATGTATCACTCTTAACGCCGAAATCAGAGTAGTAAATAAATCTGAACATAAACAATGATGACGAAAACATCACGTGGTTTGCGGAGCAAATTTCTGAGCTCTCCCAACCTTCCCACCTGCATTTAGAATGGACTTAACCGCTATCCATCGCTCAGGTAGGGAATAGCGCACGAAAGAGACGCTAGTAAGACTGACTCTCTCAGCAGAAGAGACTGCCTTCCAGCGACCCCTTGCTCCTTCTCCAAGTAACACCTCCGAAGATTTCTACCTGGCTCCCATTGTCTCCCCATCTTCCACAGACATCTCAAAAGGTTGGGCACGCCCCTCTCAAACTATCTTTTCCCCCTTCATACCATCTATACATTTTCACCGGCTTAGATCCAGTTTTAGATAAGGAAAAACTGTTATTTTGAAATTCCAGTACGCAGCCCATACAATATATAATATATTAAGACAAAAATAATATACACTGTAAACTGAAATGTCTGAAATTCAGACACTTAAGTGTCTGAAACGTAGTGTTCAATTTTCAGACGTTTTAAAATGTCTGAAAATTTTCAGACACTTCTTGCGTCTGAATTTCAAACACATAAGTGACTGAAACTGGAGTGTTCGATTTTCAGACGTTTAAAAGTGTCTTAAAATTTTTAGACACTTCTTGCGTCTGAATTTCAGACATTTCAAGTGTCTTAATTGCGGCCATCTTTGAGCCCTTTTTTTTTTTTTTTTTTTTTTTTTGCCAATATGAAGCCATCTTTGACCACTTTTCTTTCTAAGTCATATACGCAGCCATATTTGACCACATTGAATCATTTTTTATAAATGAGAATAATTTGTTACCATAAAGCAGAGCTAATTGCAGCGTGATAAAACTAGGATGCTTCTCTGCCCCCTGGTTTTAGGGTACCCAAATTGGGTACAAAATTTTTATAAAGCTGATATTTTATAACAGTTTTGACTTTATTATGATCGTAATCAGTATTTTGTAGTTTTAGAATAGGATAATATACATAAATATATTCACCTAAATATGTATTTATGCGATTTCATATATGCCCTACGGCATCAAAAATGTTTATTAAATTAATTCCAGTCCAAAGACCTAGTATTTATTCGCCCCCCCCCCCCCCCCCACCACCACCGCCACCTTCATATATTGCTACAAAAAAAAAAAAAAAAAAAATTAAGACTGCTCGATGCCATCAAATACATATTTGGATAAATATATCCTTTTCTTTAACCTAATCATATTCTAAAAGTACAAAATATTTATTAAAATAAGTATAAGATCAAAACAAATTTAAAATATCAGCTTTATGGAAATTTCATGCCAAATTTGTGGGCCCGTAAAGCTAACGTCCCATAGAAAAAGCCCAGTTTGTCCATGCTGCAATCAGCTCTGCTTTATGGTAACAAATTATTCCCATTTATAAAAAATGATTCACTTCTTCGGAAAGAATTCCATCCCTGCTTTGTTGCACAATTTTTTCTATTTAAATTAGATATTCCCAGTCAATTAGTTTAAGCATTTTTTGGATTTTTATTTCTGTGTTAAATAAAATCTAGCACTAGATTTCACAAAATTATCAGCATATGAGATCCGAACATTAAAAAAAATTTGAGCACGAAACACTTACTTTTCTTTATCCCCCTTCGTTTTTATTACCAAGAAATGCTTAAACATTTGACAACCGCACATCGGCGCCTGAGACAAGCAGTAGTTATAAGATTCTGGATGGACTTCATGTTTATTTGACTCTTTTCAGACGATAAATAATATAGTAAATATCAATGGACACAGAAATCCTTCATTATGATTTGAGTACCCTTCATTTCTGCTCCCCACGTTGCTTGCGATCACACAAGCAGTATCAGTCGCAAAAGCGATTTCTTATCCACATGATTGGAACAGTCGTCGAAATATCTACAAATCAAAACTAGACCAAACTTTGTTCTGTTTTTTTTTCCAATGGATGCACCCAATTTTGACACTATATTTTAAATCTTCGGTTCAAACTATGCCTAGAAACGAAATTTCTAGTCATTTGAATGATAAGTTTTTGAATTATAAGCATTCAAAATTTAGAGCTTCTAATGTTAAATTGCATTTTCATATTTTTATTAATATCTCCTGAAATTATAATCCTAATATGATAATTTTGTATGTGGTTATAATACTAAAAAACCTAAACATATATAAAAACATTGAATTCGTAAAATTGCATACCAAATTTGGGGCCACAAAAATCGATGGGAAGGTGAGGGGGCAGGGCCGCGGATTAGTTTCCATGTTTTAATCAGGTCCTGCTTCTAGAAGAAACACTAACCCGCTTTATATTTTTCTAAATAGAGCTGTCCGCTATTCGGGAGTGACCGGTTATAGAAGTTTTACTGTATGCTTCAGTAATAACGGACATTCTCGAATAGCAGACACCTATATAGCGAACACTTTTTTCAATCCACAACATTTGTGGATTGAAAAGCAGATTAATAATATATTGACGCATATTTTGTGTAATTTGTACTCTGTATGCTGGGTATTTGTACACTCTGGACTTTTTTTTACATATGAAAATAAAACCTCTAAATAGCGGGCAAATTCTACGGTCCTAGGGTGTCTGCTATTGAGAGGTTTTATTTAATATATACAGTTATAAATATATTCTAAAAAAGTTAGAAAATGTTTTTTTTTTTTTTTTTTTTTGGACAGTATAGGAAATGTGGTTCTAATAAGTTCCAGTACCAGCGGCTTACATTCATTACTCCCCCCCCCCTTCCCCCTACTACATATACAGCAACAAAAATTTAAACACATTGATGACTTAATATATATATATATATATATATATATATATATATATATGAACATGTAAATATATGTTTGGATAAATATATCCTTTGTCATTAACTTCATCCTAATCTAAAAGTGTGCAATATGATATATAATAAGTACAATAAATTGCTTTGCGCAAATGGATGCATTCTCCGATGATAATAAAAAATAATCCTATAAAAAATCAGAATAATTTTGACGTTGAAAGTTGTCAGAAAATTTCTGTGTCTTAAAATTTAAATATGTTATACAGATGAAACACAGGAAATACATATAAATGTAGTTATTTTACTTTGAACAAGTTTCCATAGTCTAAAAAAAATTCTTTCATCCTGCAATTAAATACTGTAGAAATTTCGAACTTTTTAATAAAGCGTTACAAAGGAACAATTTAAAATGTATTTATAAAACATTAAAAATTTCACGATAACTCCGATTCTGATGCTTTTATAATTATTTTTCAAGTTTTATGCCCACCACTTGAAGCAGAAATGTTCATAGCATTTCCTATACATAAATTTAATTTTGTTACACGAAAACATTAATTTCGAAAATGTAAAAGAATTAAATGATCTGTCATGAAACATAAAAATTCATATACGAAATCATGTTAATATTATCTGTAACTAGAAATTACAACGGAAGGGTTTATTAATAACAATATCATTTAATAACTTGATCTTTTTAATTATATTTTGCCATGTAGGCTATTTCTTTTACATATAGTATATGGTAATCACCAGAGCTACTAAGCTATCTTTAAAAAGTTAAACATATATATTTTTTTAATAACAAGCAAGAGAAATAACATATAATTTCAAAACTTATTTTGCATTAAAAATACATATTTAATTGTTATTTCTGTATCTTTTATAAAAATGAATAAACGTTGAAAAAAAATCCCCCCAATTTATGTGAAAAATGCAGTAAAATATGAAAATAAAGTCTTTTTTCCGTTCTAAATCTGTAATTTCTTTTTAACAATCAATAAATCAATATTAATAAATTTTTCAATATCTGAAGTTGTACAAAACTTAAATATAATTTTAAGCAATTAAACAAAGTAAATAATGATTTATTTCCTTACTTATTTTATTGTAAATCATTATATAGCTATTATAGAAAAATATTTTTAATAAAATTAACTATTAAAAAATGGCATTATATAAATGGCTAATATTTACTGACATTTTTATAGTCAGATTAATAGCTTGTATCCACAACAAAAACTATATAGTGCTGCAACTGCTTTTTTTTTTCTTTTTTTTGGACAAAAATATAATACTAAAAATGTTGACAAATTTGGGTGTCAATGTACACGAGCAATAACTTTTAATGCTTAAGCAATGATTTAAGCAATGATGATATTATTTTATATGAAAAACATTTATTTATAAATCGAATACTTTAAGAATTATCAAGCAAGTTAGTTAATTAATCCTGAAAATGAAATAAATTTAGTCGAAAATAATAAAAAACACTGTAATACTGAAAAATATTTATTCTATATAGAAAGATACAAATATGATAAACACATGTATTCGTTAAAAAGTGATTTAAATAATTAATATTACATAATTAATATTGTTCAAGGAAAATTTCTATTTCCAAATAAAAATTATATTTTTGTAAATAATCACATTCTTACCTTTTTAGTATTTTCTTAAATGTAATAAAGTAAATTCATGTAATATAAACAGAAACACAAAAAGTCCTTCCGGCCAGTGCCGGGAGGAAGAGGTAGCTTTCATAATCCTTATTTAAAAAAAGCCAACTTATATCATGCAAACACACGAAGCTCAATTTAGTGGAAACCGAATATAGGAGATTCAATACTAATTTTTATCAATATAATGAATGAGAATTTCGCGAAATCAGTCAGCTTTATCCAAGCTGCTTTTCTTTAAAGTAACTTATATTTGGCTGCCAAATTCGGCAATTTCTTAAAGTGCCTGTCATTTTAAGACAACATGGTGGATGAGGCTAAGCAGTGAACTTGGTCGAGAACTTAGTAATTGCTGTGCACATGCTCACTCACATCGGAATCGGTTAATATATAGGAGTGCTGTCGCATGCAAAAAATCAGATTTTTCAAAATGTCACCCACAATAGAAATTGAAACTGCTATATCTGAGCCATTTTTTAAGGTAAAGACAAACAAAAAATGCTCCTGAATCCTTATATCAAGATCAAATACTTAAGAAAGAAACCTTTTTCAATTTCTAATTTTTTTGCACCTCACTTTAAATATAAATATATTTTTTTAATTTATTGGCCGCCATTTTGAAACAAGATGGCTGATGAATCTGGCCAGCGAACTTGGTCGAGGTGTTGATGTATACTATCCACAGGCCTTCTTACATCGAAATAGGCGAATACGTGTCTTATCGCGTGACAAATACAAGATCGTTTCAAAATGTTAGCCATGCTAGAAATTCAAAGTGCTATAAATCAACCATTTTTTAAGATATCAACAAAACAACAAATTTTCAGAAACAAAAACTGCTCCGGAAACTTTGTATCAAGGCCAAACACATAAAAAAAATCTTTTTCATTTTCCAATTTTTTAATACCTCATTTTGAATTTTAAATTTAATTTTTTTTAAATGGCAACCCTTTTGAAACAAGATGGCGAATGAAGCTGGCCAACGAACTCGGTCGAGACATTGGTATGTACTATGTACAGACCAAGTTACATCCAAATAGATTCATAAAAACGCCTGTTATCGCGTGACAAAAATCAGGTCGTTTTAAAATGTCAGCCACAAGAGAAATTCAAAATGCTATTACTCAGCCATTTTTTTTTAGATATAGACGAAAGAAAAACTGTTCCGGAATCTTTGTATTAAGGTCAAACACATACAAAAAAATCTTTTTCATTTTCCAATTTTTTGGTATCTCATTTAATTTTTTTTATTTTTTTACTTTTTTAAATGGCCGCCATTTTGAAACAAGATGGCGGATGAAGCTGGCCAACGAACTCGGTCGAGATATTTGTATGTACTATGTACACACCAAGGTACATCCAAGTCGGTTCATAAATACGCCTGTTATTACGTGAGAAAACTCAGGACGTTTCAAAATGTCAGCCACGCTAGAAATTCAAAATGCTATAACTCAGCCATTTCTTAAGATATAGACGAAACAAAAACTGCTCCCGAATCTTTTTATCAAGGTCAAACACATACGAAGAAAATATTTTTTCAATTTTCAATTTTTGGTACCACATTTCAAATTTAAATTTTTCTTAAAAATTTAAATGGCCGCCATTTTTAAACAAGATGGCGGGTGAAGCTGGCCAACAAACCCGGTTGAGACATTGGTATGTACTATGTATAGACGAAGTTACATCCAAATCGGTTCATAAATACGCCTTTTATCGCTTGACAAAATTCAGGACGTTTCAAAATGTCAGCCATGCTAGAAATTCAAAATGCTATAACTCAGCCATTTTCTAAGATATAGACGAAACAAAAACTGCTCCGAAATCTTTGTATAAAGGTCAAATACATAAGAAAAAAATATTTTTCCATTTTCAGTTTTTTGGTACCACATTTCAAATTTTAAATTTAAAAATAAATTTTAAATGGCCGCCATTATTGAAACAAAATGGCGCATGAAGCTGGCCAACGAACTCGGTCGAGAGATTGGTATGTACTATGTACACACCGAATTACATCCAAATCGGTTCATAAATACGCTTTTTATCGCGTGACAAAATTCAGGACGTTTCAAAATGTCAGCTACGCTAGAAATTCAAAATGCTATAACTCAGCCATTTTTTAAGATATGGACGAAACAAAAACTGCTCCGGAATCTTTGTATAAAGGTCAAATACATAAGAAAAAAATATTTTTACATTTTTAATTTTTTGGTATCCCATTTCAAGTTTTAAAATTTTTTAAAAATTTTAAATGGCCGCCATTTTGAAACAAAACGGCGGATGAAGCTGGCCAACGAACTCGGTCGAGACATTGGTATGTACTATGTACACACCGAATTACATCGAAATCGGTTCATAATTACGGGAGTTACAGTGTGACATAGGTCAGATATATATATATATATATATATATATATATATATATATATATATATATATATATATATATATATATCAATTTTGAACGGAGGGTGGTTTCGGGGTCTGGGGGTCATGATCGATGAAAATATACCAAAATTTTTTGAAATCGCTTTCCTCCGAACGGCTGCAATAGGTAGCTTTTTTGTAAAGAAAGCTACCTAAAATATAGACACTTTCTTCTTACATATTTCACTAAATATTCAGATGAATGCTGATAATTGAAAAACATATGACGAAGACATTTTTTTTTCATTATTCAACATATTTTTTTCATAATGATATAATTTAATATAATGCAGAATTTAATTCAATTCGCTTTTTCGAATCACATTTCACTCGCACTTTCTTATTCTCCAATCTCTCAAGAACCAACTCAATCAAGAACAATCTCTCCAATCTCTCAATTATTGAAATTCCAAAAATGCACTTTATAAGCTGTGTATTAGTAAGCTGCATATACATCTATGTGGATGGCACATTACTCAACGTATCATTTTTATAATAATCGCATATATTATTCCATAAATGAATTATTCCAAAAAACTGTTCCAGCTATGTATATGTCACAGTCACAGAATATAAATAATGTTACACATAAAAAAATTGCGGGCAACTTTGTTAAACAGGGAACTACCTCATTGAAAGCATTGAAAGAACCGTTTTAACGCGCCAGTTGCCAACGGACATATTTGAACAAAGAGAAATAGGCGAAATCAGCATTTTAATTACCGCTGCAGTCGCTGATCTCAGCCTACTGTTTATAAACCGTTATAAAGGGCTTAATGAGCTCATTTGAACTTTTTATCAGCGAGAAATAAAGCATTGAATAAGAAGAAATAAGAAAAGTTTTATTTTCTTTATTAGGTGTTTTTCTTAATGTGTTACATTTATTTGAGTATAGTTTTTGCAGTTTTTTTTTATTTTTAGACATATAGAAAACATACTTTAAATAAAGATTTTATTGTAAAACTAGAAAATAACATATCGAATTTTCGGTGGTCATGAAGAGAGCAATTGTCCATCCCTGAAATTTAATTAATTATATTTTCTATACGTTTGATTATTAAAAAAATACATTTTTCTCTTCCAAATACCAATATATTAATTAAACGCTAAGAGAAAATGCTGCTAAGAATGTTTCTCCAGAGGAGCCCCCCCCCCCCCTTAACTTCTCGTAGAAGACGATTTTAATTCTGTTCTTCTGTTAGTGTTCATATATATCAAATTTATCTTAAATAAGGAGAGGCAGTTCAAAAAAAAAAAAAAAAAAAAAAAAAGACAGAGAGAGGAAAGAGAAAAAGAAATCAGTTCTCCATTGTGAACAATATCGTTAGAAACTTATTTTTAAACGATTAATATTTCTTAATTTTTAAATTTCTTAAAAATTGTCTTACACGAGGAGTTCTGGCATAAATTCTTAGTTTAGCCTACTTCATGTTTATATTCTGCATTTTACAAAAGCGGACCCCAGGCATATACAGTGAAATCTCTCTGTGCGACCACCTCCATTAAGCGACCACCTCTCTGAACGACCATTTTTTTCATGGAACGAAATTTATTCCCACAGGCTCAATACTAATTTTACCTCCATTCAGAGACCATCCAAGTTGAACTCCCTCCATGAGCGACCCATTTCTTTGAAGAAAATGAAACAAATCCCGTTTTTTCCTGGTCGCTTGATGAAGATTTTATTAGAAAAATAGTTCCGGAGTGCGCATTATTCATCAAACTTCTAAACTAAGTTTAGATTTTTTCTTTTTTATTCCGGTAACTTTTAAATATTTAAACCCCTTTGTGCCTTTTTAGGTAATAAATTGAACTCTGATGACAAATTAAGAATGACGGTCGATAAACTCCCCTGCCCTATTTTGTCGGGAAACTCTCAAAGAAATACATAATTTAATCAAATCGTCTTTATTTGTTCCCGTCAAAAAAAAAAAAATTAAAAAAAAACGCATTTATTGACTGGACTTCGAAAAGACTTGGAAACAAAAGTTATAAAATATAAAACCGTAAAATCAAAGCAAACGTCAATGTATTCATTTTTTAAACTCTGCAGTAATTAATTTATATAATTAACTTTTGTTTTGATACTTAAATTTTTATAGTTCCTTTTACTAACGTGAAAAATAAATTTTAGTAACATTAATTGTAACCTTTTTTCAAAAATTAAAATCTAGATTTAAACATGACCTCCATTAAGAGACCACCTCTCGATCACTTTTCATTGGAACGAACGTGGTCGCTTTAGGGAGGTTTTACTGTATGTTCTAAAATCTTGCTCCTCAGTACGTTTCATTCTCCCTCTACTCATAACTCTTAGTATTTATAGTCCAGGCAAATTAAAGTAAATACACCTTCAACCCGAGCAAAATTGCAATAGAAGCTCTGTTAACTGATTTTTAATCCGTAACCATTACTGAGAAATATAACCAAAATCAGACAAAATCCGACCACGGGAACACCCTTAAAAACGGATTTCAAAACGGACTGAATCATATGCCGTTTTGCGTTGTTGTGCAGTTGTATAGCTTTTAGTTGAGACGGAAGACGACAGAGAGCAGCACTAAACAATTTGGACTGCAAATATTCATTTTTTATCGAACAACTGACAACCAATAATGCTTTTGGAACAGATAAAGTAAAGTATCTATAACTCATTCTAAACTGTATTACTACTAGACCGATCTCCTAACAGTCATCCGGTATGAGGTGAGTTTTTCAAGCTCCGGCGATTGGGAGATATATCTCCGGCCTCAGGCAAGCCCTATACTATATTTTCTTTCTACATATTAAGTCTTTCTGAACATTTTAAGCCCTACCGCATCAAAATCGGTCCAGTGGTTCGCGAGATACAGTTCTTTTAAATTTATATATTTTCTGTTAATCCCGTTCCTCTATTTCATGTATCCGCAATTGCAACTGGCTCCGAATCGATTCCAGTGCTTATAAATGCTAGTTGTGCATAACTTTCCCAGGCATCGGAACATTTTTAATAATATGCTTTAGGGAATTTTTCAGGGCAAATATCAGTATTTTTTAATAGAAGAATAAATCTAGCTTAAACGCGCGAAATTTCGCCTTATTTAAGAAGTAATTTTCTATAAGAAAATACTGGTACCGAAAAATTTCCTGGCTATAAAATTTCAGGACACGCACAACCCCTGCATTTATGGACATTTCATCACCAATTTACTTTGTTAAGGGGACTTTAAGTAAAGATATCGATATTTTTTATACATGCTGTGCTGTGATTGTGATCTGACCAGAGTAGTTTGTCATGTCAGTGTTTTTCAAGATTATATTTATGGTGTTAAATGATTATTTAACAGCGGATTACTACATTATTTGTGTAATTTGAAGCTTATACAACACTAGTGAGTGAGTTTTAGATTCTTTTTATAAATTTTAGTATTTTAATGAGCCTCTGAAAAGTACATGCTTTACCATTGGCGGCCATTTAATAATGCATCTCTGTGGAGATTATTGTAATGTTAACCTTTTTTAATTAATCTCTAACCTCTAACGTACATAATAAATGCTATAAACAGCTCCATACTGTGCTTTTTATTAACGTAAGTGTATATACTTTGCTCTGTTGCCAGTTTCAATTCAAAATATCAATTTTAAGTGTACTAAATGATGTTTTGAAAATAGTTAAAAATTGTGTTCTATGCTAACTTTTAGCTTCAAACTCCCATAGGAATAACATTGGGAGTGTGTAACTTTTATAAAATTATCAAAAATACCTATAAGAGACAGCAGGCAGAAGAGGAGCAGCAATGACATTTAAAAAGTGGGCGATGTACTGGAACACATATCGCCATTTCATTCTGATTCTACTCTACGCAAAATTGTCACAGGCGTAACAGCTAAAAAAGAAGTTAATGTTGATGAGTTGCACTTATTTGGTATGATCATCATCTCCAAAATGATAGGGAAGGATATATTTAGGTATTCGGCTAAAAGGTCAAAGAAAGTGAAAACTCTAGGATCTGCTGCCGCCATTTGTAGTTATAAAGATGACTTAGATATACAAATAGATCCAGCGCTCCTCTTCCAAAGAATGATGATTACTGGCACTTGTGGTGAAATGAATCTCGGAGATGTCATGCGTTATGAACCGTGTGCGTACCCTGCAGCATTATTTGAATCACCAAGTATGATGAGGAATTCAGACAAATCTCAGTTAGCTCAAGCACTAGTCAAACACATTAAAAATTTACACAATGAAAAATATGACAACGTGGAAAGTACAGAAAGATACATATTGGATGGAGGATCTTTCTTGCGTCGCATTTCCTGGTGTAAAAAATGATACATATGAAAACATTGCTACGTCTTACGCTGATTTTATTGTTAAACAATATGGAAAACCTATCATGGTTGTTGATAATTACATTGGGTATCCAACAATCAATGATGTGGCTCACAGATGACGCTACAAAAAAAAAACAGTAGAGATATTAATTTCAGCCCATACGTGAAATTTATTGGAAAAAAGTGAGAGTTTCTGGACAATGAAAAAACAAGCAAGCAATGACTTCCCTCATAGGCGAATTGCTTAAGAAACAAGGCTGTACTGTTCCCAACACAGATGGGGATGCCAATATAGACATTGTTCGTGCTCCAGTCTCATCTTCAGGAAATGCACATGCACATACCACTGTAATAGGTGAAGATACCGACTTGCTGATTCTCCTTCTTTAACAGGCAAAGGATAATGACTTCAAGCTATACTATCGCAGTGACATAAGACGAAGATCATGTTCCAAACCAGTCTATCATATCCTCAACATGCAATCTCTGTTAGGTCGTGAAAATTGCAACTTCCTTCCGTTTCTTCATGCTTTCACGGGCTGCGATACAACATCCAGAATTTTTTCGATTGGGAAATCCTCATCATTTCTCAAACAGATAAACAAGACAGAGCTCCGTTCTATTGCAAAAATATTTTGTTCAAATTCAAGCCTACATTCAGATATGGCTGAGGCTGGAAGAAAAGCAATGCTTCTGTTTTATGACTGCAAGGCACTGGATTCTATAGACAAACTATGTCCCCAAATGTTGGTAAGGAAAGTAACTACAGTAAAATCATTTATTACACCTGAACGTTTGCCTCCGACCGATTCTTCTACAAAATATCATAGCTATCACACTTACTTACAAATAAATATCGGAAGAAAGAATCAAGCCAGCAGAATGGGGCTGGTATGTAAAAAAACACTCGTGCTACCCAATACTCTGCGAGTGACTACCAGCTACAGATTATTTACTTAATATGATTCCATGTTCTTGAAGGACAAACTGTGCTACTTTACGATGCTGATGCAAGCGTAATTGATTGCCCTGTTCTACAGCTTCTGGGGTGTGCCAAGTCAATGTATGTAACAAGAACTACCTAACTTCTAATTATAAATATGATGAAAACTATTGATACGTTTTTTTCTTCACTCGAACATTTCTGTAAAAATGAACTTAAGCAGTAATTTGTCAGAAATAGTAGACTTTTGTGTACTGTTTATCGTTTTTGACTATACTTCAAAGTTAAATTGTGAAAATAAAGCGATATATTTCCGTAAGCGATATATTCTCTGCCTTAGTTTCAGAAAATCCCCTCCGCCATTTTGAAATCCGTATATAGGGGTGTTCCCATGCTCAGATTTTGTCTGATTTTTAGTATGCTATTAAGCAGTAGTTCCTGATTAAAAAATTCTGTAAAAAGCTTCTATTGCAATTTTGCCCATGTTCAATCACAAAATGCCTGGACTATTAGGTGAGCGATTCTCCCTGTATACGATCATGATAACAAATAATTTTTGGAAAACTTTATATTTTGTGAAAAGCAATTATTTAATTATTTATTGCGCCAGAAATAACTTAGCTCCAAACCTTAGTAAGCGAACTTTTCTAATTTTCTCAGAAGTCCCATGATTTCTTCATTTATAAATAAATACTAAATTAAATGGATGAAAGAGTATTTTAAATATCTTTCATCCATTCTGAAATATTTTCTGATAGCGCTGATATACATATTGCAATACAATTGTACGTACAGTCATCACTCATATGATACAATTGTATCGCATTCAGACACTTAAGTGTCTGAATTTCTAAATGTCTTAATTTCAGACATGTCACTATTATTCAGACATTTTTCTCCGTTCATTTATAACATGATCATAGTAAGACACTTATGTGTCTTAATTTTAGACATCTATGATGTCTGAAATTTCACATTTAGACACTTAAATGTCTGAATTACTTTTTCAGTCACATATGTGTCTGAATTTAAGACGCCTCCATTTGCAGTGTAGAACCCCAGTTCTAATAGCAGATGTTTCTCAGAACCTGACAATGTGAACTACACATTGTAAGAGATTCATCAGTCGCTACAGCCTTCCATGTTATTAGTTCGCCCATAATATCTGTAATGCCTCGTTTGTTCTTGTAGGATCAGTGTCAGAAAAGACGCATCATGCAGTTAGGATGATTCCAATGATTCATATCCAAGGTCTGTTTTCAACTGAAGTTCACTATAGTTGATTAAATTAAATATATATATAACCAATCTTTTTCATCAAACAGGATAATTCACACAGAAATTTAGATATGCAGAGATTCCAGTGCTGCAGGCGACTGTTTTTTTTTTTTTTTTAATAAAATACTACTTTGAAGAGTTCGTAGCAAGTTTTAGGTGCGTTCGTAATTATATAAATACGTAGCACCTATAGTCGTCGTCTGGTGCGTCCGTCTATCTGTCTGTCCGTCCATCTGTCCGCATATAACAGCGCAAAACTACCCTACCGAATGGTTTGAAATTTAATATATATAATTGTTGCAGAATTTTGTCGAATCATTTCAAATTTTATGAAAATCTAATCAAAACTTATATATTTATGAAAGTTTTCTTCATTTTATTAAATCCAGTCATAAGTAATTAATTCAGTGATATACATGGTAGGTAACGATTCTAGGTGGGCATTGTGATGGCGTCCTATTTAAGTTGGAGTCATATTATTTCTGTATTACTTAATTTAACATATATAATCGTAAGAAATTCTTTTTTCATGCATTTTTTTTATATAAGAGTGCAACAATTAGTGCACCAAGATCAGGATATTCAAAAAATTAGTTATATCACGAACGCATCTCAACTGCCACGTTTGACGTGCAATTTTCAACTTGTTTTAAACTATAATCCTTATCATACATTTCTACAACTGCTACATAAATCGATCGGAAAAAATATATTTTTTAAATAGCAGTACGACTAGAATATAAAAATAGTCGCTTGTGGCAACAATGAATATCAGAAAATAATAGTCTATCCTTATGGCAATTATCTTTTATTTCGAAATTGATTAACATAATTTTGAGCGTTTTCTGGAATATGCAACTAGGGTAAGATTTTGCCAGCATCATTAATATATTAATCGTTGTCATAAAGCATTTCTCTGTCCCAAATCCAGAGAAAGTTTGTGCATTTGTTAGAGAAAAGTTATGTACGAAACAGTTTTGTGCTTTCGTCGCGGGAAAAAACAATTATGTGTTTTATTTTTGGCGAGCTCATATCATCCTTAAATATATGAGAGTTTAATTAGCTGAATTTAAAATTCTACAGTCATAAAAGAGACTTTATTTAAAATATTCATTTACTTGTTCATGAGTTACATTATCAAAATGACGATAACATATGAAATAAAACTTATTTTACATTTTGAAATTAATTATAATAATAAAAAGTGGAATGATTTAACCTTTAAATTGTGTTTAAATAGTATATCTAAATATAAAAAAATAAATAAAGGAATTAAATTACAATTGATTACTTACTCTCGTTTCAAATGTTTCTGTAAAATGCTCTTTGTTTACTTCTTTTCCCTATCAATCAGATCACCATCAAAACCCATTCATTTGCATTTATGTGATTAGTATTAGTGCTCCCTTTTAAACGTTTATACAAGTACACGTATAATACGTATTATACGGGGTACGGATTTCAGATACGTATAATATGGCTACGGCGGTTATACGTATTATGCAAAGCAGCATATACGGTACATCGTATACACGGATCTTACCCAAGCGGTTAAACGTATAAACGTATAAACTTTTTTCGTTCAAGGAATGAAAATAGATGTTTAATGCTTATCTGCGGATTAGAGACATTGAGAAATATTCTCTAGAGTCCTGCATATAGAGTCGCGGTTTACCGGGCCATATTTACCTACCTTCTGGTTTTTATGCCGGTACTTAAAAAATCTGAATACTTTACCTCAGTTTAGGTTTTGGTTCTGTTTCCTAAAAACTGAGCTATTAATTCTGAAATGTTTTACTATTGGTAGTGAGTAGCTTCAAAGCTACCTTTCGCAGATCTTTAGAACAGCACCTAGGTTCTTCTGACGGTATGGCATGGGCACTTCTCGCGAAACATTACTTTTGCATGCGGCCACAGAACAGACTTAAATATACTTTATATTTTATAGTAAAATTGATCAATCCGACTCCTGAGAAGTTTTGTAATCATAATTTTATGGTATTTAAGACTATTGTTTTCTAAATTTAAAATATTTTGAAAATATGTTTTACTCTAAAAAAGAAAAGAGAAGGCAAGCCATTTTAAGCATATGTAATTGCGTTCTAAAACCTGCAAGTCGATAATTTGCCAGTCTTTAAGTAAGCAAAATTTATAGGTACTTTATGCAAAAAATTGTATTTGTCAATATTAACAAATCTTAAACGCAATGCTCTAACATTTCGTATAAAAAATACCATGAGTGTGATGATTAAAAAAATGGATTTTCATTATACATTAACAAAGTAGAAAACATTAGCGCCATGGAAAGAATGCAATCATGAGTGTAACACACACGAATAAAGAAATTTTAAAATATTAAAAAGAAAAAAAACATACTTAACAAGAATTCACAAGGTATCTGCTCTCAATACCATAAGATGAATAAAAAATCTAATTCAAAGTAAAAATTTGCGAAGTAAATTTTGCCATTCACGGTAATAACTTTCAGTGTTGAAATAAAAAAACTAACATATTAACATTTTCGGAATTCCAACAACTGCGTTTTGAGGTTATGTTACCTGCATATGAAAAGTCTCGTTGAGAACAGGCAAAGCCAACGACTACATCGCCTTATCCTTCCAAAAAATTGCTTTCTTAATAGGCATATATTACCGTATTTACTCAGGCAAACAGTTCGTGAACAAACCAATACCACACTTATTTTTTAAATCATTATCAGAACATAAAACAACTATAATGGCTTCTTTCAGCAATTATTATTTATTTATAAAACAATTTAACCTGTTTCAGAAAATTTATATATCATTTTATCACTTAATTTAATGAAAATTAGAAGATAATAAATTAATTAAAATATTTAAAGAGGAAAATAACAAGATATTATGTACAAAACATAATATGGAGATTGTTACGGTAACGCCACCGATTTCCAGTTTATTCTCCATTCACTGACGTAAGACTGATGAGCTCCATTATTATTAAAAGTAAGTACGATACTTGAAATATGCGTATACTTTAAATGTACGTATGCTTAAATATACGTTTAACCTATGAACCTTTATACGTATCCGGATATGTTTAAACGTATATTTTAAGGTATTCGTATTTCAAATAAGCGTATTATACGTATATACGTATATCGTTTAAACGTATAACTGAAATACGTATCCCTCGAGTGCACTTATTAGTTAGAGAAAGAAAGAAAGATTGACGGTTGACTTTTTGTGGTCTTTCAAATTCAACCCGTATTTACTCTTGTAACTTTATTTCATTGATTAGGTTTTAAAAATCTTTGAAATCTATCCAATCACAGAGGATAATTCAAAACGATGGAAATGCAGATATAAAATAACAACTGTCTATCCTTACAACAATTATCTTTCATTTCGAAATTGACTAAGATATATTTTTAAGCGTTTTCTAGAATATGCAACTTGGGAAAGCTTTTGTCCGCAACATTAGTGATATTTTTCATCCTGTAAGAATCGAGGTCAAAGAGCATTTCTCTTGCAATCTGGAGGATATATTTGTGTAGGAAAAGTTGTGTTTACAACAGTTTAGTGCTTTACTCCTCGAAGAAAACAATCACATGTTTTATTGTTGGCGAGTTTACATCATCCATTAAGCATATATGAAAGTTTAATAAATTGCGTTTAAAATTTATGGAGCCTTAAAAGAGACTGTACAATGAAATTTTTATGAGTTGTATTATCATAACGATGATAACATCTAAAGTAAAATTTATTTTACCTTTGGAAATATTTCAATAAAGTGTGGAATGTTGTAACTTTTTTAATTGTGTTTAAAGAAAATATCCACATCCACAAAAATCATTTTAAAGAAATAAAATGACTTTTTATTAGTTATTATCACTGAAAATGCTTCTGTGAGATTTCCTTCTTTTAATCCATTTACCGATCAAGCAGATCGGCATAAGAACTTATTCATCTTGAACTTATATGATCAGCGTTTAGATCTAGACAGAAGCAAAAAAAAGTTCGTTGATTTCAGGCTTTCACATTCGAGGCAGATCTAACACTCTAGACACACTTTGATTGATTAGGTAGATTTAGAACATAAACTTTCTAATTTATCCAATGAACGTGACTATAACTCACATGATAGTACGAGAGCAGTATGATAAGTACCTGGAAATGGCTCACCCCCAACGCACGTCCAACAGCTCTCGGACTTTTGTGCATAATACTGCATCTTCCACTGCATGAATTCTGCGATAACTTTCAGTGCCCGTATCACGCCTCGAAGCATAAAATGATCCACTCACGCAAAACTTCTGATGAAGATGCTCAAATGTTTGGAGATCCAGCAGATTCCTATCCTGGAATCGTTCCATGTACATCCTTTGAGCGGTTTATTTCCTTGTGCAGTTTCATACATGAAACGCACGTAGGCAAGCTCCGCATTGGGGTAATGACGCATGTTGCTCAAAATTCGAACGGAGAATGACGATTCAACCCAGCAAAGCTCTTTCATCCGCCTAACTCAACAGCGAGGTCTACTGCCTTAACATTACATTTCCAAACCCACATTCCTATACGAAATTTGCTTATTTAGATCCCTTTTACCTGCCTTTACATTTTTGACATGTATTTCTGAAGCACCCTGTATGTGTGTGTTTGTGTGTTTAAATAGTCCAGTATCAACTACATCCAATGAAATACAGTGTCGCATAATTCTATTCCTTTTAAGAAATATCGATCCAAAGAATTATCCTGTCTAACTGTAAATTCAGATATAATCCATATCGGAAAAAAATTAACAAACTCTGTTATTATCTAAACAGCCCGTGAAAAAATATATTGATTTCAAATATTGATAATCTCTAAAGTAGATAGCGCAAACAAATTAGACGTTGAAAAAGACGCTTAACTGTTAAACAGAAAAATATTCATTTTTTAAATAAGCATTATAATTATCTCAATACGATAAAAAAAAGCATTTTTTTTTTTTGCTTCTTTTTTTTTTTAAGTATTACATAGTTTTGCTGAACCGAATGCATGTGACTGCAAAATATCTAAAGGAATAAAAAAAATTTTATTACATAAAAAATAAAACTAATTTACGGATAAAAGTTGATATTAATAATAATCATAATATCATAAATAAGAGCAAAGAGGGTAGGGGGGTCACGGGGTTCCCAAACACCCCATTTCCCAATCTAAGAAGCATTTTCTAAACAGAATATTTCTATCAAATTAAAAGGGCATTAATACTGTTCTAAAATTCAAATTGGCTACTTTATGATACATTCATGAATTCATTTCTATTTGGAAACACGTATAACTGGGAGATGCTTTTATTCAGAAAATATAAATCGAATAACATTTTCCATTTTTCGATAAAAAACAATTTATCCTTCTGAAAGGCAGTCAAAGTTCGCGCTTTTAAATGCGTTTCCAATTGCATTTATAGACGAACAAATCCGATAACGATCATTATGAGACAGAAATCGCTTATAACTCAATATAGTAAAAAGTGAAAAACCCTATTCAATTAAAATTCAGTTCAGTATTCATGCCTGAGAGTTTCGTGCTTTCACGATTGAAAACAAGTCTATGAAAGTGTCAAAAACGTTTACGTTGTTAAAGGGAAAAGTGATTATTGAAAAGATTGAAAAAATTATTCATTTAGAAAGTTGACCCAATCGCAAAAGATGTATGACTCTTCTAAATCTTGGGCTCGATTTATACATGGATAAGAATCTGTTAAGATCCTTCTTTGTACGGTAGACGGATTATAACTTCAAATGATGATTTACTTTATTCAGTACTTATTTTATTCATATAAATATTCATTTTTTATTCAAATATTTTCCTTTCATAAATACTTATTCATCTGTTTTGTTCATATCCGTCGTATTTAAATATATTTTCGATTTTTTTTTTTTTTTTTTTTTTTTAACAGATGTAGAAGAAAAGAAGGAGCATCAGAAAAATCAATGTAGTCATATATTTGTTCACACTACAATTTTCATCAGACTGTTTACAAAACGAATTCTTAGAAACAGACAAATAATATAAAAAACAAGCATCTAAAATTGTGTATACATTGTTGGAAATGCATTTTTAAATTTAACTACTGAAAACGAATATTTTCAAACAGACAAGCAAAAAAAGCACTACAGGGTGCAAAGTATTGATAGTAAAATAAATCTCTACTACAACGCCATAGATACAATTATTTCAATAATTTTTATTGCGTAAGATTAACAACTAAGTATCAATTGATATTCTATCATTCATTTTCGATTCGGTCTTCTTTTGCCTTGATACACTCGCGGAGAATGTGCGAGAAGGCATCCACGGTGCGCCGCAAGTACTCCGCATCGAGACCGTTCCATTTACGTGTCAGAGCAGGTTTTAAAGAAGTGATATCTTTGTGAGGATTAGCACAGGCTCTTGCTTGTAACACTCCCATACTGAGTAATCAAGTGGATTAAAATCCGGAGTATTCGGAGACCAGTCTTGAGATGAAATGAAATCACGAAGATTTGCTTGGCACCACCGTTGCGTTTGGCAAGACTTATGGGCTGGTACTGAATTTTGTTGGAACACATATGGATTGTTTCCAAAATGAGAATTTAGCCATGGAAGGACCTCCTTTAGAATATCGTTGAGATAATTGATCTGAGTAATCCTGACACCAGCATCATCAAAGACCAAAGAGGATTTCCCATTGCTTGTGATGCAGCCAAAAAACACCACGCTGGCTGGATGAGCTTTTCTGGCTACTATGCCACCACTTGAATTAGCAGTTTTACTGTTTTTGGCTAATATGGAGTCATTCTGATGGTTAACAGCTTATTCAATAGTGAACTGTTTTTTGGCACAGAAGACGAAATACAAACAATAACCCAAAAATACTTACTTATAATGCAATATTTATATTATAAAGAGCAAATATACACAAAAAAATAATTCTACAACATTTAAAAGACACACACAAACATTAAGAAAAAATTATCAATACTTTTTCCGCATCCTGTAAATTGACATATTTTCATTTGAATTTTAATACATTTTTATTTTGCTATAGATAAGAACACTTTATTATTGGTTAGCTCAGAAGCAGAAGGACCCTTTATCATATCTGGGTAGCGCAATGGTAGAACACTGGCGCATATAGCCAAGGCCCTAGGTTCGAATCCTGGCCTAGTACTTTTCACATTGTTGAAAGATTTTGTAAACTTTGACCCCCAGCCCTACCTACAAAAAATGTAGAGCTCTTTAATTAAAACAAAATAGAAATATCAATTCGAACATGACAATAAATTAAATAATCGATAAAATAAGTAACGCCTGTTTCTGTCTCCTTTTTTATACACATAATAATCATTCGAGACACGAAAATACTCAAGTACAAAATACCAAAAGAAAGATACTGAAATAAACAAGACATATCTATTTGTAGACACTTAATATATACATCTAAGGATTACTGCTGTAATCTCCTTTATTTCCAATATAATTTTGCCCTTGTAATACACAAAATAAAGAAAAAAGAATGCTATATGGAGTGCATAACCTCCTTGTCATACATTCATCTACATTTCGACCCCTCACATTTCATACATGTTCATGCCAATCTATGGCGAGAGAATATGAGCGGAACACATGCCATATGTGCAAATAAAAGAGAGAAGAAAAAAATCAGGCAAGGAGGCGGATTACTTTTATTTATTGGGAGAAGGACATTCTTTTGGTGGAGAGAGAAAATATTATAGCATTCCAGTCAGCACGGTATGTTTCTCGTCACACGATTTCCTCATTACGATGACACCGGATTACCTTACGGATAACTTTTTGTATTCGTGTATCGTGTAACAAGTGGAAATAAGAATCTAAGTAGCTAAGAAATTGAATTTGTAAAAATATGAGATGTTCCAGAAGTAACTAGTCACATTCAAAGAAAATTTGATAAGAAACAAGAAATTGACATTTTGAGTTAAAGAATGTGTTTTAAAAAATAGCTAAAAAATCCAATCTCTAAAAATACAGGATACTCCTATAGTATCCGGTCAAAAACTAAAAAATGGTTAAGGGACCCAAAATAATCAGTTTTTGCTAAAGAGCGTGTGTCTAAAATTGGCATATTTAGATAATAAGGGATGTGTAGTATAACAACAGTAACACTGTTTTAATACTGTAAGTAGTCATTCTTCATCCTGTATTTCAATGAAATGCATAAATGTAAGTATTTATAGCTTTATCAAAGAAAATATGTTTCTAATGGTGGTTTAGGTATTAGACAGCGTCAGAAGAGAAACGCTAAAATAGTACTAAGAATAAGAAAACAGCTGAAATCTCTGGCCAAATTTTAAAAGTAATAGATGGAAAAAAAATAAAAAGTCTTTGTCGGAGAAGGTGTGTCTGAGAACGCCGAGTTTAAACGGTAGAGGATACTATCTATGTCAACTTCGTAAAGTCTTCGTTATAATTTCGTTCATATTCATAACTCAGATTTTCAACAAAATCCATTAGTAAAAAAATTTTAAATTTTGTCAAAATACACATATGTCCAAGGACGCCTTATTTAGATACTAGAGAATTCTATCTAAATTAAACGCGGAATTTCAGAAAACACATTCTTTTGGTGGACAGAGAAAATGTCCAGACAGTACAATATAATACTTATCACATGATTTCATCGTTATATGAGCACGATTATATGATGCATTAAAGATAACTTTTGTACTAGCGTACAATGTAACAAGTGGAAATCAGAACTTAAATAGCTAAGAACGTGAAATTGTAAAAATACAATGTGCTTCAAAAATATCGGACAAATATTAAAAGTGATGTATATGTCGAAACAGGCATTATTTGTTAAAGAATTTGCGTTCGAGAGCAGGGTCGGACTGGGCCAGGGAAAAGGGCGCAAAAATTTTAGCGAACTCGTGTAGATTTTTCTTGTTTGTGTTGTTCCTGGCTTGAAAAGGTTTAACACATTCTGACAGCACCAAGAATGAAAGTGGCTTAATATTACATCTCTGAGTCTAGGTGGAAGACTTCGATATATCACCCTTGTAATTCTAAAGTTCTATCAAATCTACACAATGCTACACAATTTTTTAAAACGAATCTAGTAATATCTAAAAGTTCCGAGTTGAACACAGATTACTTTGTAGTAGATGACCGATATCAAGGCTACGGCTTTATTATTTTGTTAGTAGGTACCTTATAAGACTCACGGGGAAAAAAAGTGATCACCCCTACCAATTCTCTTGCAAATGACTGTATAAAAATGACATAGGTACCAATTTGGAGATTGTCTACGTATTAAAAAATGCACGAATGTGAATTTTTCAAATGGTGAACGTTGATTTTTCAAATGGTAATATCCACTTTTGATACCCTATTTGAATTCTTTGCCAGCAAATAAAGAGATAGAGTTTATACAATTTTCTTAAATCTGAATACAGTTATAAAACAAAAAGTGTTAGGGGTTTATCCATAAGTTTCGGAAAATAAAATGAAATGTCTTGCAACGGAAAACACTCAATTACTCTCCAGTCAAATGATACAGGAATTTTAAATTTATTATAAACTTTATATTAAAGAAAATCTTACAAAGTATTTCTGTTAAGTTTCTACGAGTTTTCAGTGGCTCTTTTGATAAAAGAAGACGGTCCCCTTAAATTATGGAAAGGCAAAATGTTTCCGTATCTTGAACACTAATTATTCAAATTAGCTATAAACTTACACATTGATGTTTTAAACGATTGTTCTTTGTTGTATGCAAAAATTAATAAATTAAAGTAACCAAAATTAGATATCAAAAATGGGCGTTATTGTTTGTAAATTCAGAGTTGGTGCAATTTTTAATATGTAGAAGAGTTCGGAAACATAATTTATATATATAACAATAATTAGTAGACATTATTTACAGCCAGTTGTATCTATAGACTTTTTTACGAAGATTTTCAGCTGAATTAACAAGGGTAACCACTTTTATTCTATTTATCCCCATTGATGCACTGAAAATCTGTACAAAAACTAACAAGATTTTTCGCACGAGGCACCAACTAGAGTTGCTGCGGTGCTGCTAAGGGTTTCAACCCATTTTTTAAGCTTTCTTCTTTATAAAATGAATTAGTTATCAGTCAGTTTAAAATGAGATAAATTCAATTTCTGTTACAATCCGACAACAAATACCTTTTATTTACTACAATTTTTTTTTAAGTAGAATTTTTAAATATGGTAACTATCGGTATCTCCCTCATGATACACAAAAAAATTCAGTATGCAAACTTCGCTTAAAATTTCTTTGTATCTAAAACAAAAATGTATAATACTTTTCATATAAAAGTAGAAATTTTGAAAACTAAAGCTTGTGCTTCTTTTGTTCTTTTATAAAAAGTACCACATATTATAAGATATTTAAATGTTGAAACATACGGATATTTAAACATTAAAATCAACATCCCATTAAGGAATTTGAAAATAACACTTGCTTGTGAAAATAATGCTTATTACACTTGCAACATTTATATAAGGCGAGGTGTAGGAAGAGGCATTTTGCGTTTGTGTCCTTAAAAAAATGACTTTATGTATCCGTAAAATGCTGCATTAATATTGCACTACTAAAAAAATTATACACAGAAAGTACACCAAAAATGCCACTTTGTTTGCCTAAAAATCACTAAAATAATTGAATAAATTTACTCTTTTCAGCACCCTCTTCCTATGATTTGCAAAATTCTTATCCTAATTAGAGATCAAGGAAAATATTTAAGTTTACACAATTGAGAGAAATGCTCCAGGAATTGTATTCATACAAGCTGCAGGATCCCGTGGCAGCGTTTTTTTATTCGAATAACCTATCATAATTCCTGAATAGTGGTCATCGCTTTATTTAATGATAATTTTTCCGTGATTAAATTAAAACAACTTTTTATTTAAAATACATACTAGAATTTCCTAATATTTATTTAGCAACGGAAAATCTGTCAATAAATAAAACAAAGATTACTAACTGAAAATTATGGTGTAGATTTTGGGAATGAAAAAACGCTAGCCGCGGGATTCCACAGTTTACGCGATTGTAATCCAGAAGTGTTACCAAGTTTGTATTCCGTGCAAAGAAAGATCATGTTTTTCAACCAAAAACGAAAACCTTATAAATAGTTTTTTTGTCTTCTGATATTTATCACTTTCTTATCTCAAGTTATTTTCAAAAAGTACGGTTTCAATTGTAGGCGCATTCATGGCCGTCATTAAAAGTGTAGGGACAAGGTACTAAAAGCTAAAGGCCTGAAAATATGCAAAATATTTGGTTAAAATATAAAACGTATCATTCAAAGAAGTGATGAAATAAATCTCGCCCAGGGCGCTGTGGCTACTAAGCTTTCCCTGCGTGCGTGCTTTCCCTCTCAATAGTATGCAAAGATGCCACCATTGGTTTCCAATCCTGGAATTGCTTCGATGTATTTTTAGTTGCTTTGTGATAAAAAATACCTCTCTTGTGCTGTTTGTCTATTATCCCTAATGATTATTCTGATGATTATTTCTAAACGAATCCTCGAAATTTAGTACACTAGTCCGAATGTATGTGCACAACTTGGGAAAAAATATTGGAGCGGCTTAAGACACTTAGGGGCGCGAAGTTTTCCGTGGACGAGGGCGCACCGGCCCTCGGGCCGGCGGGCCAGTCCGAGCCTGTTCGAGAGTTACGCGACTAGATAAGTTAAAAAGTTGATTGTCTAAAAGTTATATTGCAAGAAACATTTTCTCTCATATTTAGCACAATACAACATTGCGATTAGCAGAATTCCTGTGACCTTGATTTAAAAATTTTAAAATTGTCCACTGTCTTTATTTCCAATTAGTTCTTAAATAAAATAAAAAAGGTTTACATTTTTTATTACAACTCTGCTTTTTATTTAATCCACCCATCACTATATTCCATTTTTGAACCGAGTGTAAAAGAATAGTCAGATGTAGAAAATGTTCTCTGGAATCACCATAAAAATTATATATAACTTTTTTTTTTTTTTTCAAAATTCAAATGGCTGATATATGTAAACCAAAACACTAAAAAGCCAAATGTGCAAAAAAAAAAAATTTGAAATATACCTTTATCAGAATTTGACCTAGAAAAGGTTAAGTTACACTAGATTGTTAAAATTCTATCGATACGTCGCTCATAGCATTTTGAATTTTCAGGATATTCGATTGTCCTTTCTATATTTGTTGTCCTGTATAGTTCGTTACTAAATTATGAATGAAAAACAAAACTATCAATCGCGCATGCGCAGTTAATAATCATACAAACGCTCATATCTTATTAACTGTTCAATATATTCATTTCCAATTAAAGAAAATCTGTTTTTCTTGCACGTTATCAAAATTTCTGAAAGTTTTGTTAAATATGAATAAAACCCCCGCATGTTGAAAACAATACATAAATACTATAAAACACATGCGGATATATTTTTATTTTTAAAAGAGACATTTATATCTTTAGGAAGGTTCCTGTTATTCTTACACAAATGCATTCAGGTCTTACACAACCATTTGTTACAATTGCAGATCATTTCGAGATTTTTATGATACCGTGTGACTGTAACTATTATTTTTTTATTCGAATTGCTGTTGATTCCCTAATTATCGTCGTGACTAAATCTTCATTGAAAAATAAGAATTCTAATGCATGTTCTTTACGTCCACGAAATTCAAGAACAATTCATCAAATATTTTTCTAGATGTTCGACAAAATGTCTGAAATCAAAATTGCCGGTGATTTTTGTCCTTATAGTGTTCATACGAGGGCAATCCAGTAAGTAAGTTTCGTTTTCAATTTTTGCCGCAGAAGCATTGCGTTCGTGATTTCAAGTATGCGCGTCCACTTTGCTGATTTTTTTGCAAACAATTGAAGTTATTTTTAGATTACTGAGTATTGCGTCGGCTGCATGTTGAACGTTTAAAATGTTTTGGAAAATTGAGAATCCCTCCGCATGCGAGTTATGTTGGTCTATCATCTGTTTTCTGAATGCTAGAAACAATGAATGAATTGAAATTCAAAGATAAATTTGTGAATTTTGTGGACAAAACGTGTTGAGTGATTCGATGTTAAAGAGGTAGATGCGAAGTTTCGATGAAGGACGTGAAAACGTCCACGATGAAGAACGAAGTGGGCGGCCGTCTCTGTGCGATGATGTTTTTCTTACAGAAGTTGAAGAGAAAATTAAGGAGAACTGAATACTCACCATTTCGACATGTCAATGCATTTTCCTCAAATTTCTCGTCTAAAAGTTATTATCACATGGTTGGCATGGCATTGCAGGCGGTTTCTTTCTACGATGAGGGAATAGAAATAAAGTTCGTGCTCCGCTATGATAAATGCTTCAACAATCATAACAACTAAGTTAAACTAGTCGGATGTACCAATACCAAAACTTTCTTTTATCTAATACATCTTAATACTTCAAAATTCGCTATCGCAGCGCCAAAATGAAATGGCAATCTATGCTCATCATGATGATTCTAAAAGGATGAAATTCCATGCATAAGTTCTTGAGATCGGACTGTCGCTTAAATCGTGTAAATCCAGCAAAATGCAGCATAGCAGCGTCAGCTATTGGGTGATTTACTCCAGAACCTAATCATCATCAACTTGTGTCAATGTCTAACTGAATATGAAGTTTGGGAAAAATCCGTGCATTAGCTTTGAGATAAAGCTATTGCAAAAATTGTTAAAAAACAGCATAGCAGCGCCACCTATTGCGCGATTGGCACCAAAACCTAATTAGCAACAACTTGTGTCAACGTCTAACTGAATCTGAAGTTAGATGAAAATTCGTGCGTTAGTTCATGAGATAGAGCTATTGAGGAAATCGTGCAAAACGCAGCACAGCAGCGCCATCTATTGGGCGAATTACACCTATACGTAATTCTGAAGTTTGATGAAAATGTGTGCATTAGTTCTTGAGATAGAGCTATTACGGAAATCGTGTAAATCCTACAAAATGCAGAATAGCAGCGCCACGTGCTGGGCGATTTACACAAAAACGTAAGCAGCACCCATTCATATCAAGGACTAACAGAATCTGAAGTTTTGTGAAAATCTGTGCATTAGTTCTTGAGATACAGCTATTACGGAAATCGGGAAAAATTGAGCATAGAAGCGCCACCTGTTGGGCGATTTACACCAAAAACTAATCAGCACCAATTTATATCAGGGTCTACCTGAATATAAATTTTTATTAAATTCCGTGCATTAGTTTTTAGCTCACAGGATATCAAAGCCTGAGAGCTAATGTGCCCGCCCGTTCTGTATGTATGTATGTATGTATGTACGTACGTACGTATGTATGTATGTACGTAACGCGATAACTCTTGATAGAAACATCAGATTTGCTTCAAAATTTTTTCCTAGGTTCATTGTGATAAGGCGCTTCCCTGTTTAGTTTTGGGAGTTCATTGGTTAAGGATAAAGGGGAAAAACGGGATTAGTCCACCCCCCTTAATTCAGAAAAATGGGTTTTTCATGCAGAATCATTCGATTTGCTCCGAATTTGGTATACCGGTTTTTTATGTTAAGGAACTTCCCTGATTAGTTTTGGGGGTTCATTGGTTAAGGATAAAGGGGGAAAAGGGGGGTTAGTCCACCCCCTTAATTCAGATAAATGGGTTTTTTATGCAGAATCATTCGATTTGCTCCGAATTTGGTATACCGGTTTATTATGTTAAGGAACTTCCCTGATTAGTTTTGGGAGTTCATTGGTTAAGGATAAAGGTGGGAAAACGGGGTTAGTCCACCCCACCCCACCCCTTAATTCAGATAAATGTGTTTTTCATGCAGAATGATTCGATTTGCTCCGAATTTGGTATACCGGTTTATTATGTTAAGGAACTTCCCTGATTAGTTTTGGGGGTTCATTGGTTAAGGATAAAGGGGGAAAACGGGGTTAGTCCACCCCCCTTAATTCAGATAAATGTGTTTCTCATGGAGAATGATTCGATTTGCTCCGAATTTCGTATACCGGTTTATTCAGGCTATCAAAGCCTGAGAGCTAATGTGCCCTCCCGTTCTGTATGTATGTACGTACGTACGTATGTATGTATGTATGTACGTAACGCGATAACTCTTGATAGAAACATCCGATTTGCTTCAAAATTTTTTCCTAGGTTCATTGTGATAAGGCGCTTCCCTGATTAGTTTTAGGAGTTCATTGGTTAAGGATAAAGGGGGAAAACGGGGTTAGTCCACCCCCCTTAATTCAGAAAAATATGTTTTTCATGCAGAATCATTCGATTTGCTCCGAATTTGGTATACCGGTTTATTATGTTAAGGAACATCCCTGATTAGTTTTGGGGGTTCATTGGTTAAGGATAAAGGGGAAAAGGGGGTTAGTCCACCCCCTTAATTCAGATAAATGGGTTTTTCATGCAGAATCATTCAATTTGCTCCGAATTTGGTATACCGGTTTATTATGTTAAGGAACTTCCCTGATTAGTTTTGGGGGTTCATTGGTTAATGATAAAGGGGGAAAAGTGGGTTTAGTCCACCCCCTTAATTCAGATAAACGGCTTTTTCCTGCAGAATCATTTGATTTGCTCCGAATTTGGTATACCGGTTTATTATGTTAAGGAACTTCCCTGATTAGTTTTGGGGGTTCATTGGTTAAGGATAAAGGGGAAAAGGGGGTTAGTCCACCCCCTTAATTCAGATAAATGGGTTTTTCATGCAGAATCATTCAATTTGCTCCGAATTTGGTATACCGGTTTATTATGTTAAGGAACTTCCCTGATTAGTTTTGGGGGTTCATTGGTTAATGATAAAGGGGGAAAAGTGGGTTTAGTCCACCCCCTTAATTCAGATAAACGGCTTTTTCCTGCAGAATCATTTGATTTGCTCCGAATTTGGTATACTGGTTTATTATGTTAAGGAACTTCCCTGATTAGTTTTGGGAGTTCATTGGTTAAGGATAAAGGGGGAAAACGGGGTTAGTCCACCCCCCCCCCCTTAATTCAGATAAATGGGTTTTTCATGCAGAATGATTCGATTTGCTCCGAAGTTGGTATACCGGTTTATTATGTTAAGGAACTTCCCTGATTAGTTTTAGGGGTTCATTGGTTAAGGATAAAGGGGTGAAAACAGGGTTAGTCCACCCCTCTTAATTCAGATAAATGTGTTTTTCATGCAGAACGATTCGATTTGCTCCGAATTTCGTATACCGGTTTATTATGTTAAGGAACTTCCCTGATTAGTTTTGGGGGTTCATTGGTTAAGGGTAAAGGGGGAAAAGGGAGGTTAGCCCGCACCTCTTAATTTAGATAAATAGGTTTTTCATGCAGAATGATTCGATTTGCTCCGAAGTTGGTATACCGGTTTATTATGTTAAGAAGCTTCCCTGATTCGTTTTGGCGATTCATTGGTTAAGGATAAAGGGGGGCTAGTCCACCCCCTTAATTTAGATGAATGTTTTTTTTTTTTTTTTTTTTTTTGCAAGATTATTCGATTTGCTCCAAATTTGGTATACCGGTTTATTATGATAAGGAGCTTCCCTGATTAGATTTGGAGGTTCACTGGCTAAGTATAAAGGGGGAAACGGGGGCTAATTCCCCTTCACTTATTGTTTTGAGTGGCATTTTTCTTCAAAATAAGAGTATAATATACAATTAGTGTGAATAGTCTGTGAGCTCAATGCCATCAGTTTAGCTGGGCACTTTTCTTTTTTATTGAGATAGAGCGCCCACAAAATTTGTGTCACATACAGACAGACAGGGTCACAGACTCACAGACAGACATTTTGTAAAAACGTGTTTTTCGTAATCTCTGACCCCTAAAACGTATAAATCCGTCTAAAACTGGAAGTCAAAAATTTTCACGAATCCAATACTTTCTTCTTGTAAAGATAGAAGAAAGTAAAAATAATCTAAGCATTGTACTTAATTATGCAATAAAGTAAAAATTCTATTGATCGTTTCCTTTTTTTAATTGCTTAATGGAACTTACGTTCTAGATTGCCCTCACGCATATATATATATATATCCCAAAATATTTACTTCAAATATACTTTTAATAAGGAATCATACCGCAAAAAAATTAGAATGTTTAATTTTACAGTAATTTTTATCATAGATTATAATCAAGGTAAGAGACTAAGAATTTCGCATACTTTGAGTAAACTTAGTATAAATAGGGTGTTTTTCATAATTTCAAGTCATTTCAAAAGCAAATTTAAGCCATGTTATGAAAAAACTGAAATGTTGTGCATATATCTAATTGTTTCGTTTTACTATTTTATTATATAATAATATTTAAATAAAAGGACTATATAAAAAGATGTCAAGACTTTTTACATCTTTTTGTAAACAAATCACTTAACCTTTCAAAATATTTTTGATGATTCAACCTGTCAGCAAAATCTTAAATTTCTCGCTGCTGAATTCGAAAGTAGGAAAAAAGTGGATATGAAGAAGTAGATATACTATTTTGAAGCTAAAGGGAAAAAAATTCAGAAGGTTTTCGTAGTTTAAAAAATTCTACCGATAACAAATAGTCACATTTTGCTCTGTATTTTTAAGAGAATCAAAGAGTTGGCTATTTTCAAAAGAGTATTTCTAATAAATAAATATCTTTATTTTGTTTGTTACTCTTTTATGTGATAAAGCCATGTTATGTCATCGATTTTAAAATCATATTAAAAAACATAATTTAAGATAGAGTTTCGGCACATTCAGCTTAGTTGCATTTTAGATTTTATATTATCAGAACAATCAATGCACTCTGCATTTAAACGGGCTTAAAATATACGCTTAGAAATTTTACAATGGATATATAATGCTTCATTTCCTTATAAGTTACAAAATTCATGAAATTAAGCTGATTTTTTAGTAAAAAAAAAAAACGAAGTTCTCAAACTTCTACATCAAACAACATAAAAAAAAAAAACTAGACCCAGCAAAAGTAGACCCAGAGCGTAGAGCGTTCTCTGACGTTTTGTACTTGATATTTGTCGATCGTCAGAGCTGCGAAATCAAAGTGAAACTTGTAATGGCAATGTATTATGAAGATGCATTATTCTACGTAAGTGCACGGACTTATTGTTCCGGCTTCAAGATTCGTTTAATTGAAAATCCGTTAAAAAACGCCCTGACGACAAAGTGTTTTTTCCAGAATATTCTAGAAAGAACTGAAATTTAGGGGAATGATAAATATAAGGAACCTATCAAATCTTAACACTTTTTTTAACCGTTGACGAGTATATTCGTCACTAATTTAGCGCGTTTTTTTATTCCAATTATCTACCAGAATTTTCCAATAGTTATTTTGTGACGAGACCATCCAGAGAGACATACTCAGATTTTAGTTTTAAAAGACTAATTTAAATCGAGAAAAACAGCATTGTATCTTTTTAATTTTGTATCACTACTCTGTATTTAATAGTATTATAATCCTTACGCCAGCGTTCAATAATCCGAAAAAACGAAAGTTACTAAGTTTAAAACCAACTTGTGTGTAGAAAACTGGCTGGCTGCTGAAACGATATTCACAAATGACTTCGAAGTCAAACACAACTATCGCTGCAAGTAATCGATTAGCTCATAAATTCAATAAATTATACTGTGTACCCGCTAAAGTCCGTTGTCACTCCAATAATTTCTGAACGGCAAGAGATATAGTCATAAAAGTGGGGCCTAGGTATAGTAAAATTGTCATGCGCTACTGAATGAAACCGCCTACGGCGCCACCTGGTGGAAAACTGCGGAGTTAGGATTCCTATCTCGAAAACGGAAAGAAATAGGGGGGGGAAATTGATTTACAAAGTTGTAGAGCATCATCGACTTAGTGCGAAAAGATAACTTGTGGAAATTAATTCGAAGAATGGAACGGTTAAAACGTACATTTTTTTTTCGTGATTTCCTACGTGACGTCTCAAAACTTGAACGGAAGGAGAAATGGTTATCTTTCGGAGAAATGTGCATCCAAATGTGCATTGCAGCTGACGGTGAAATGTTTGACCGTCTCAAATAAACTTATATTATTAAAACTAGTAGCTTTATATCTCAAAGATCGTTTTGTCACGACACAGTGTAGAAAATCACGAAAAAACAAACGCGCGTTTTAACTATTCTGTTCCTCGCATTAAAGTCCAAAAGGTGTCTTTTTATACTAAATCGATGATTTTATACAACTTTTTAAATCACTTTTCCCCCTATCTTTTTCCCTTTTTGAGATAGGAATGCTAACTCCGCAGTTGTCCACCAGGTGGCGCCCCAGACCGTTTCATTTAGTAGCGCATGGCTACTTTACAATACCTAGACCCCACTTTTATGACTACAGCTCATGCCGTTCAGAAATTATTGGGGCGACAACGGACTTTAGCGGGCACACTGTATAAGTAAGTAGTAATCCGTGGTTGCAGGAAAGCTTTATTGAATGATGACTAAAATCCACTCTTACCCACAATAGCAGCTTCTACACAGCTTATTTCTACACTTCCAATCCCAAAGAGAACCAGTCACGCTTCAAATCTAAAAGCAGTAGAACTGGTCTAGCAATCCTTTCGAAGGCATGTCTCGACCCAAGATCCGTTGTTACCAACTTTCGATCCCACTTACGTACTTTCCAGTTTGACCATTGTACCCTAATTTGCACAAAAGTAAAGCGAAAACTACTAACTGGAGAATCCCAGAGCCACAAACACACTTCAGAAAATTAAAGTAAAACGATAGATAGAGGCCGCTTTTAGGCACACAGGTTAATATCGACAGAGTATTCTCACTCAAAAGAACTAGACTATAAGAGAGTAGTTAATTTTTTACCATCCTTCTTTTACTTAATAACGAGATGCCTGTCATTAAATACATAGAAATTCCTGTTGAAAAAATCTCACAGATATTTTGAATAAAAAATGCACTGAATTGGATACACTGCCCATCAATACACTGCCAAATCATGTGTTAATAAGCAGAAATTTAAAAAACAGATATTCCAATGGAGAAACGTAAAATACCTCAGGCGAACAACTTTATAGCTACTGTCAAAACTGAGATAAAACCTTTACTCTCATCTGAATTCTCCCTGACATGGGTAGAACATATAAACCCTCGTCGCACCGTTTATGTCTCGTCCAGAGATTTCGGGAAGTTTAGTCCAGGGGAAATGTACCAAAAAAAGAGGGTTACCTTGCAAAAGGTCGGGTAGAAGATTTTATTTTTTTGAATTGTTTATAATGATGCCAACATGGAAAAACCAAGTTTTCTAATAAAATTTCTTAAGGCTAAATTTTCTGTAGCCAAAAAACAACAAAATTTTGGGACCTTTTTTGATTTTTTTGAAATATCACGAGATCCGTTGCCGTAGTATATTATATGTCAATTACAATATTAAAGAAGATAAAATTCTCTACATTTTTCATATTTACAACTTTTTTATACGCACAATAGCAAGCGCAGTACGCCATTTCAAAAATAGGACAATTTTTTCAATTTTCTTAAAAACCGTGAAAAACGTACTTCTGCCCAGATTATTCAAATGTTTCCCACAGATTTAATCTTGTATGTGAACTTCTATATATTGGTAGTAGTAAATTACGTGTTTCAGGGCCAAAACTAGTCTTTTTTGCACCCGTGACAAACATGGATTTTGGCGCCCCCCCCCCCCCTCCCCCCCTTAAAAAAATTTATCACGAGAATTTTAATAAATCTCTAATAGCCAGATTTTGTAAATTTTAAGTGTCTAATCATTAAAAACATAATTCTGAACTACGTAATCAACTTCATAAAATATTGATTAATTAAAACCTTGAAAACCGAACCGAAAAAATCCGAAATATATTCCGTTTTTAACAGGTTTCCATCTTAGTAAGTATAATTTTTTATATTCTTTCTCTTGAAAAAATATATTTTTTTCTTTAAAGATCGCATTCCGTAGAGATTTCATTTTCAAAGATTTTATGGTAGTTGTTGTATTGAGGCGTTTAAAGTCACAGTTATATGAATTATGAGACTAAATTAGTCACACGAAGACATTTGCAAGGTAATATTAAACCTATGGAAGCGTTCTTGACAAATATCTCGCTTCCATTTTATTACTTTTAAATATTTTTTTTTCATGGGATACTTGAGATCAATATCTAACGTTGTACACTTTCGGGTTTGGTTGCATTTTTTTTTTTTTAATGTTCGGATACTTTCATTTTTGGAAAACTGTTTGGAACCCGTTCTGAAATTTAAAGTAACTTCATTAAAAAAATGCAGCCAAATTCGAAAAATTAAAAACGCACAACGTTAGATATCAACCTCAGGTATCATATGAAAAAAAAAAAATAAATATTGAAATTCAAGCAAGAATTCTGAAAACAATGCTACCATAGGTTTAACATTCACGTGCAAATGTTTCCGCGTGAAACTACACTAGTTACGCGAAGAAAGTGGAAGAAAGTGCAGGAAAATGCTGATAAATGAGAAGTATTAGACATTATACCTCTAGATGATCCAGATATCTGTTTCATTCACGATAAGGATATTCCTTCGAAACAGGATGCTAATAATCCTACAACAGTGCCATCAAAGAGAAAAAAATATTGTTAAATAGCCTGTAGAAATTATTTTATTAAAATACATTTTTCTTTCATTCAGCTTATGCAGTCCTGTTGCGTACTTGTGTACGGAAAGTGGAGTTGAATGAGTCAGGGGATCAATGGGAAAACAAAAATGTTTATATGGCCTACAATCATAAATAAATTGGTATTTCATTTGATAAATGGTATCACTAAGATCATTAAACAGATATAGTTTCACAACAGTACATAATACAGAAGATTAGAATATCCCATAAAGCATATTTTTCAACAACCTAAGTAAGTTTTTCTGTTTGAGCTTTAAAGATATTAATAGATAATCTTAAAGTTTTATATATTTTTGCATGCTAAAATGATATAATCTCTTTTTATATTTATTGTTATAAGTGGAGAAAAAAATTGACAATGTTTTTTAAAACTAATCTTTTAAATATTTTTATGAAACTAGTGATCTCAAATATTTTATTGAAAGAATTTTTAAATTTTACAAGTGATAAATGCATAAAATTAGTTTATGAAATAATCTGTTGTCATTTTTATTGTAGCTATAAGGTAAAAGTATGTCTTACATAAAAGATATTTCTTTTTTTGCGTCCCCCTTTTATATGGAACCACAATCCAATGTTTACTATCTTTAAAACAGTAATACATTAAAACATATATTATCAGTAATTGGTAAATAAAATATGACATTGTCGTGTGGAATAAAATACGTTTTTCTCAAATTTTCATACCTATCCAATTAATACCTGGAAAAATATGTATGCATTATAAAAGTTATTAAAATTAAACAAAAATTCTTTCTCAATTGCAACTATCGTGCGAATAACTTACTAAATATTGAAGTATTCTTTAAAACAATGCTTTGAAATTAACATTGTATACACTTAGAATCTCAGAGTTGCCAAGTCTCCGACTTTTTGCGCACCACTATTATCTTAGAGAAAATGTGGTTCTTTTAAATCGCCCAAATGTTCCAATTAAATAAAAGAACATTTTCTCTATTAAAAAACTGCTATCCAAAAATCCGGAGACTTGGCAACTCTGCTGTCTAAATAGGAAAATTGTTTCATTCATCTACACTCTGCCCTACTTTTAAAATTATATAAATTTATTGAATATAAAATGTCTGTTGAGACGAAAATAAAGACGTGAGTGTGCAAATAATAGGTAATCTACTGCTACCTATTTTTAGAAGTCGACATACGATTAAATCCGCGGGGAACATTTGAATAATCGGGGCAAAACTACGTTTCTCGCGGTTTTTAAGAAATTGAAAAAAATGCCTTATTTTTGAAATGGCATACTGCGCTTACTATTGAGTGTATACAAAAGTTGTAAATATGAAAGTTTTAGAGAATTTTATCCTCTTTAATATTGTAATTGACAAAAAATATGCTACTGCAACGAGTCTTGAGATATTTAGAAAAAATCAAAAAAAGTCCCAAAATTTGTTGTTTTTTGGTCACAAAAAATTTAGCCTTAAGAAATTTTGTTAGAAAACTTGGTTTTTCCATGTTGGCATTATTATAAACAATTAAAAAAATAAAATATTCTACCCGACCTTTTGCAAGGTAAAATGTACATTTATTTCCCCTGGACTAGTTTCCTCCTTCCAGAAAATTTCACCGAAGCCCCATAGATATAACATAAGCTTCTACTGCATTGAGCGTGGTCACTTTCGGCTCTGTTTACTTGGATGGGACTGAGTACATGTGGCCACATCTAGCTAGTTTTCATTCCAGCAGAAATTAGAAAATTTATCTTCGTTAAGGCTGTTCTCAAAGCCAAAGGGTCAACTTTCTGACATAAGTTTTAATTCGTTTTTGTTCGGAAACGCATGAAAGTAGAAGGTGTTGTTATTCAGAAACATTGCCATCGAACTGTTTTTTTTCCTTTTTCTTGTAAACGCAATAGATCTTTCAGAAAATACCATCAAAGTTGGCATTTTGAACTGAACTTCCGAACGACTGAAGAAAATCCAGTCCGTAAGAGGAGAAAAATGCCGTGTCACGTGATCGAAATCGCTTATAACTCAATAGGTAACTGATTGATCAAAAAATGGAACACAGTTCGATTCCAAATCGCTTCCATGGTTAGGCTTTCCAATTTTATATCTTTCCGTTAAAAAATGAATTCGTAAATGTGCAAAACGTTTTACGCTTGTTGAGCAGAGCGGTTGAGAATAGCCTTAAAATTTTTTTAAAGAATTCCTAAGAACATTAGCAGTATGTTGACTTCGCCCACCAAACAAAAAATAACCCTCTAAGTTTGTAGTATTATTTTTTTATGTTTAAATACGAAATACAAGTCAATAATAAGATTGACTATGCAAGTCAGCAAGTCAAAGTTAAAACAATAGGAGATTTAAGATCATAAGAAAAAAGCAGCAGAAAGCGTGTACTAATAGCTTTGCTAAGCATAGAGATTCCAAGATGGTAAGATGTAAAGCTTTTTTTCAGAATAGTGTACTTATTATTTATGATATAAAGTTTGAGACTTTCATCAGAAACAAATATTTGAAACTCACAGCCAAATACTTCGGTCTGCAATGTCTTTGTCCGACAACTCTAGCTACACGAAATAAATTGCTTTACTTAATTGCAGGAAATGAAAATTACATAGCCACCAGGATGAATCCCCAAAATATTGAAATGCAGTGTATGATCACCTGAACAAGATTTTCAATATTCATATCTATATCTGATCCGTCATTCACAGATGTAATATTATTTCGAAAGTTTCCAAAACTTTGTTAAAGTAGTTACGAAATGTTTTAAAACAAACGATTAGCCTCTCTCATATTATGTCTCTTATACTATGTTATAGTAGTTGCGTACAAGTTGCTATATTTGAAATGAATTGGAGAAGAATCCATAGAACAAAAAGGAATAACAATAACTAATAATAATAATACATAACAAAAACAAAGAACTAATAATAAATAATAAAACCTACCTCAAATGATTATATTTTACCTTATATCCCTCCAATTGGAATATTTTAGTTAGAGTGGTTTGTCACAAGAGAGTGTTTTTAATAACAGTCCTTTATTGTTATCGCCATTAAGTTTATCGATACACATTATCTTTCTCAGCGAGCGACACATTTACGTGACGCATAAAGTGCTCGGATTTTTCATATCACTTATTTTTGACAGAAAATTTTGCTTTTTGTAATGAAAGCTTTTTTTTGCGATTAAAGACAAAAAATACAAACAAAAATGTATCTGAATTTTAAAAAAAGTCTGTTACTTTAGTAACTTTTTTTCTTAATTTTAATGTATGGTCACTGAAAAATGCCTTTTATTTCAAGGCCTAGTCTTGGGCTCCTTTTGTCTCGGCAGATTTTTCGTGCTGCAAGAAACTAATGGAATTTTTACTTTTTTATTATTATTTCTCATTAATTTTTTTAAATTTTAAATTTGTATCTTTCATATTTTTAGTCTTTAATCCTAAATTTATTTTTTATTTTAATTTATGTAGGTTTTTTTTAACTACAATTAAACTGAACTTCTTCATATGGCTTCTTAATTTCTCAGATGCTTACCTATAAACTGGATGTGAAATTGTCCTACAATTATGTAATCAATTGTGCAGCCTTACAATGTTCTGTTTTTCCATTGCGATTCAATTAGGTAAACTTTCTATGTCTAAAAACCAGTGCCAAACGATTAATAAAGTAGTAAAGGACATCCGTCGCAAAGAGCTGAATTCCTTTGTTCCAATATCGTACATTTTGCTGAACAGTAGACGATCACATGTTAAAATGAATAACGTGTCGTACCCATAAAAACACTAAACACAGTACGACTACTTTAAAAACTAAAATAGAACTGCATAGTTTCTAACTGCATAGAACTGCAACAATGAAATTTCGTAGTGATAGCCCAATATTTACGAAAGTTGCAGCATAGAAAGTAGAAAAAGATTTAAAAAAATAGACCATCAAATAAACATGACAATCGTTTTTGGATTCTCGGGAAATTTATAATGCGGTCGTCACTAAAATAAGATCATTCCTATAAAAAAGGAATCAAAATCGGACCCTGTTTTCAAAAGTTATGATCGGACATTACATAAAAAGAAATACAAAAAAATCGTATAACCTCTGTTGTTGAAAGCTGGTTAAAAAAAAAAAAATGCTGTGTTTGAGTTACCTCAACGCAAGACTAAAGTAAAGCAAAAATCTTTATGTAACAGTTGATATCCAACAAGCACAATGCAGGCAAGCACAATGTCTTGCAATGCTGTAATTGGAGCTGTAAATTCTCCCTCGTGTGAGGGGTTCGAAAAAACATTTTTTTTTTTTTTTTTTGCATAAATTGATTCCTTAATGTGCCTGGAATACGATGGTAAAATAATTTTCTAAAATTCGAATTCGTTATAAAGGTATAGCATTTAGAATAAGTAGATGTTTGGAGCGCCAAGTTAAGTGGTTTACACAAGTATAGAAGGAAATTTCTAGAGTCACTTATTTTGTCAAATAGGTTAGCTTATTTTAGTCTCGATTTAACCTTGAAGAGCACAACAGCTACGACAAATTAGTTCGAAATCAGGGATCAGTTATAAGTTATTTATTTTCGCAATGAGTTGTAGAAAAAAAGTCGTCATAAGAAGCGAAGATTTAGCGGAAACCATTATACTGCCCCAAAAGATACGGAATAAACATCAGCCTTCTGCTAAGAAACTGATAGATGATATGGACATGGAGGTTCCCATCGCTTCAAATTCCTCGTATTGCATTTTGGAGTTTGTTTCAGCATTTTCGGCCATTTCTATTACTGTTATATGTAAGGAATGCAAAGGTGATGTGTCTTTCACGCAATCAAGTTTTCGAGGCTTAGGTTTCAAAGTTGTTCAGTCTTGCAATTGTGAAAAACAGACAGTTATAAACTCGTGCCCAATGATTCAAAATGCATGTGAAATTAATTGCCGCTTTGTTTTTGTGATGCGTTTACTAGGAATTGGTCATGAAGGAGTGAATCTTTTCTGCAGCCTCACGGATATATACACGGGTATTGGAAACTCAACGTATTATGCGCTTTTAGAGAACATTCATATAGCTTCAGTTTTTGATTCTGTATTAAAATTGCTGGCACGCCAGAGAAAACTATGAACGAAGAAGCTGGAAAGCCACTTGATGAATTAACAGTTTCAGGTGATGGCACTTGAAAAAAACGAGGCTTCTCATCTCTATTTGGCGTCTCTACGTTGATTAGAAAATACACCGGGAAAGTTTTAGCTGCCGTGGTTATGAGCAGTTTTTGCTCTGGATGTAATAATTGAAAAACAAATAGAAAAAAGAAACTATTAGAGCATAAAATGTGGTATGAATCTCACATAGATGAATGCAGTATAAATCAAACTGGAAGCTCTGGTAAAATGGAAATAAGTGCCATCACACAAATGTTTGCAAGGTCGATGGATAAACATGGCGTAAAATATCTTACGTATATTGGTGATGGTGACAGTAAAACTTTCAAGGGGATTTTAGATGCTAAGCCATACGGAGAAACATTAGTAACAAAAAAAGAATTTTGGGCCACGTAGAAAAAAGGATCGGAACACGACTCCGTAATGTAAATAAAGATAAAAATAATCAAGAAATCGGTGGTAAAGGCGCAAGCAAACTATCTGACAAAATCATCAACGACTTGACGAATCTCTACGGGTTAGCTTTTCGGAGACACCCATATTCTATTGAAGAGATGAAGAAAGAAATTTGGGCTAACTTTCTATCATAAAAGTTCATCAGATGAAAATCTTCATCATGAATATTGTCAGGAAGGCGAAGACATCTGGTGTAAATGGTGCAAGTCGGAAGCTCCGGGCGAGCTCAAACAATTCCATCACGACAAGCCACCTTTATTATCAAAACTCCAAAAAGTTATAAAAGCTGTTTATGAAGATTTGTCAAGAGATGTTGAACCGTTGTTTAGGTGCGGAAACGCAAAATAATAACAAATCCCTAAATTCCTTGATTTGGACTTTCGCTACAAAACATCTGCACTCTGGCGCCAAAATCGTTGAGATTGCAACATATATTTCTGTTATTATATTCAACAAAGGTTTCCAAGGAGTATTAAAAATAATGGCAATCAGCGCATACTTATATACAAAACAGTGATGAAGCGCGCGTCGTGACAGCGCACTGGTGGCGTTGCGAAAAATGCCAGAATGGAAGCAAGAGAAGATCAATCCGCATTGAAAGACCTATAAGAGGAAGAGGAAGGAATGCTCTATGGACCAGGCATCGCAGATTGATGGTAAGTTGAGATTTTGATCGTTTTAACTGTACTTGGAACTTTAAATGCGTTTTTATCAAAACGTTGTTTTTCAAATTTTCCTCTATCATATCTCGAGAACGGTTTGATCGATTCACTAGAAATTTATAGAGTAGACTCAGCACATGTAAACGCGCGGAAGGAACAAGAATGATCCGAAAATTCCAAATATTTCTATTTTTTTCGTATCGAAAAAATAAAAAAAATCATGAAATTTGAAAAAACAATTTCAGAAGTCTGCCAAAAACCCAATTTTCAATATTTTCAAATGATTCTATTTCATTCGATGCATTTAGGCTTACAGATTAAAACTCCGTTTTCTTTTTTTTTCTTTCAGATAAGACAATTAGCCGAAATCGTGGAGGAAGTGAACGTCCTTTTTTTGAAAGCAGGTGTCTTCAGGGTGGTGTAATTTACTTTCTTATAAAGATTTTTGCTTGAAATTTGTTTTACATATTCTTGAAATAGCAATAAATGTATAATAAAAAACTCAAACTTCTATTTTTTCATTTGTCGTCAAAAAAAATTCCCAAAAATTGCTTAAAATACAGGCTGTCACACGGGGGAACCCCCTTAAGCGTCGATGCACTATAGAATAAGAAGATAAGGTCTATGAACATCCTTAGCAATCATAAATTTCATTAAATTGATGTTCAGAAAATTTATACTTTCAGCATTTTAAAATTCTACGGTAGTCCTTAAGATATGGAAATTCCAATCACATAATCGAGACCAATGTTCCTCTTTGCCTTTTCCCTTGACTTCTTCCTTTAAAATTTCGCTGATTTCCGTCACTATTTTGATCCCCATATCATTGAAAAAAAATGCGATGTTTTTTTTTTTTTAATTTACTACGGATACATAAAATGTTTACATAAAAAAAAAAAGACAGTCACACATTAGAATCATAAAAACTTAACGTTACATACTCAAAATAGCTCCGATCTAAATGTACTCAAAATTGAGAAACGCGTAGTACTTATTTTCAGATGTCATGGATGTGTTCAAATAACGTTTTGATCTTATAGATGCATTCAAATATGAAGAGTTTTATGCACTCATTTTTGATCCCATGGATGTATTCAAATATGAACTTTTAAAGAAAGCGTTTGTTAAATATTCAATATATTTTTCCCCTATTTTATGTAATCAGGTGTACCATCTGTAAATATTGAATTATTCACAGTATTTTTAAATAATTCAAAAGTCCTTGAAAACAATACTCTTGTCATAAAAGCGTGAAGCAAAACAAGATGGCCGATTGTATATACATTGTACCGATACATATACATTGGCCGATTGTGTTGTACATAATCAAAATCAGGGCTAAAAGACAATTAATAAAACACTTCCAAAACTAAAATAAGTTAAATGAAAAAAAAAATACATTATGGAAAAATAAATATATTTAAACGCCTCTCTAAACACCCGCTTTACTACAGATTAAAGTAAAAAATCATTGACATTTATTCCTCGCTCAAAATTATTAACAAGAAACATTTAATTGATTATTTATTAATGAAAAATAGTAAAATTATTATCAAGATACTAAAATCAAATATCTCTAATACAATAGCATTGTTTTCAAGCACTTTTAAATTATTTTAAAATACTTTGTACAATTTAATATATATTAATTTAATAGTTATAGGGGGTAAGGCTTACATAAAATATGAAACTAGAGAACAGGAATTCTGCTTTTTCAGAATTTAGTGTCAGAATTTAGTGAATTTAGTAATATTAGTCGGGTGTCGCCCCCGGCATTTCCATTAGTTCATTTTCTTCTGGTGTACTGATGGCTTCTATTATTATGAAACAGTCATTATAAATGAAGTGTTGGGTGAAGATGAAAGAGCAGCCGTAAAAAGTTAGAACTCTGATTTTCTGGTCAGAATGGGGGGGGGGGGGATGCCCATTTTTTTTTTAAATTATGGTCATTTTTTCCCCCATTCTGACCCGAAAATCAGAGTTCTAACTTTTTACGACTGCTCTTTCATCTTCACCTAACACTTCATTTATAATGACTGTTTGATAATAATAGAAGCCGTCAGTCCATCAGAAGAAAATAACTCGGTGAAAGCGGAAACTCCGATAATCGGGACTCTACTGTAGTTCAGTTTTAAGATTTATAACACGCGATTTTATTTTACATAAAGTGACGTCATCCACATCCGCTGAAGAATTCATCATTTGCGATCTAGTGTTAAACAACATCTACAGTAAAGTACGCTTAGGACGTCACTATCGCTGAATAATATACAAATCCAGAAAAAAAGAGATTTCGTCATTCAAAAAACTAGACAAAAAAATCGGTTATCTAAACATTCACAGGCCTTCATTTGTTTGTATTATTAACATAGATACTTAAAATCAAATTTAGTTAAATAATAGCTCCATGTTTTATCAAAAATCCTTCATTTATATTTTTTCAAAATAGCACGTATTTTAATTAATTTTTTTTTTCAATTTTTATGGAAAATGGCAACAAAAAGATATAATTGATATTTTTCTTTCAGTTTCTACAGAAATGGAGTTCTTTCGTTGCCAATATTAAGCAAATGGCTCTAAAAATTACAAAAAAAATTAGTATTTCAAAAATAAATGGAGATATGGTTTTCAAACAAATTGTATTAAAAAGTACTTTTTTTTCCAAATACGACAGTATAAAAATCGAAAATGTGCGATGCTTTGAAGTTTAAAAAATATCTATAGAGTACTTAATCGTACTGCTTTGTTTTACGGCTGGCTTCTGTAAGTAACATTTTTTTTTTTTTTTTTGGAGACTACACAAAATAAGCTGGGAGAAAGAAATAGCATACTGTACCGGGGGCTAAAAAATGCATTGAATATTTAACAGGAAGCACTTTGAAAGTTGTCACTGAAATCTTCAAAATCCTATTCTTCAAAAAACAATTTCCCGAACAAATCATCATATTTCACTCCATACATACACTGGACAGACCACGCATGAATATACGAAGCACTCAATAGCAACAATGTAATGTAATCTTACGCATTATAAAGGAGAAGCAAGATATGATTACTTCCGAGGAATAAAAATGTAATATTATTCCCTGATTTCCAGAGTATATTGCTTTTTTTTCTATTAAGGAACATATTTTATGTCGCCATGAATGAAATAAGCAATTACAAAGTAGATTATTATCGCATCGTTTGGATATGATAACATGTGATATTTCAAAATTGAGAAAGCGTAGGTTCATTTTTGATCCAAACATGCTCCATCCGATAGGAGTACATCAGTTTACTCATTTTTTAGTACTTCATTTAAATCAGTGTAGCCGGGTGTGCCAGTCCCAATCCTTTCTTGCATTTCACACATGTTAATTATACACGAGATTAAACGCAGTCAAAGTCGAAAGTTAAACCTAGATTGGACTTTTGAGTGATTCAGTATGATTTCTTCCTACCTTTTCTGGTCAGTCGAATCATATATATCATGTCCTCAGGCATCCAAGGCGTCGACAGAAAGGGATGCTGAGCAGCTGATTCGGCATACAGCGCGTTCTTAGCAGCTGGTATGTAACAGCACAACAGCTTGGCTATGGCTATCCCACCCGAAAACTGAACAAAATTCTCTATCACAGAGCCGCGTTCAGGTCGATTTTCTCCGAAATTTTATACACTCAGCATATTCCATAGTATCTAAATATGAAATTTTGTCTAAAACCGGAAGTCGAAAAAAAATTACAGTACTTTATTCTATTATAGATAGAAGAAAGTAATATATATATATATATATATATTATGATGATTAAGGGGTCTCAGGACTCTTAAATTTAGAAAAGAAAGAGAAGAAAAGACCATTTTCAGTATTTAATACCTTAAAATGTATATGATTTAAAAAACACAATTTTTATTGATATGAAAGATATAAGTAGGTTCTTTCATTTCATGTCTTTAAAAAATTGCAAGATGCAGAATTAGCATTTACAGGCGGCTCCAAACTTTCAGACATTTGTCGAGCAAAAAATCGGTATAACAGATTACGCGTAGGATTATAGAAGAAATTTTGAAATTAGAATGACATTTTTTGTGCTTAATTATACTTCAGATTGCAATAATTACCCTGAACCTAAATAAATTTGTATTTAAAGCTTTTTTATATTTTTAATACAAAGATGTATTTAGCTAATGCAAAATTAAGAAAATTTCAACAGTATAATCACCTAAAAAAATATTTTTTTGAACAGTAAAAATAAAATTTTAGGTTCAGTTTATACAGACTAACATGAAACATGTGTTTTAAAAATTTCATGAAAAAATATTGAAAAGTTTTTCAGATATCGCTCACGTTATGCCCAAAAACGTCATTTGGAGATAAATGACTGCAAAGTTTCGGAAACGCCGTTTCAGTTATTGAGCGGCTAAAAGTCACAACTTCTGTTCTAATGGTAATTTCAAGGATATAATTACATCAAAATGTTCAAAAAAGATAGGAGTTTAACAGTTAAAAAAATTTTTGTTTCGAAAATTTTGAAGCTTTAAGAGTCCTGAGACCCCTAGGATAAAAAAACTTTTCTATAAAAATAACATTTCTGTTATTATTAGTTAGTCTGTAAGCCATGTGGGTGTACATCAATTGCGCTTACTGTAGGAGGAGATCATAAATTGCGCCTACAGCTTCGGCCCCTTCTGTATGAACTGCGCTGGAAGGGGGTGAGATAAGCAATCCATCATTGTATTGAGGGTTGCCTTAAAGAGCTTTTTTTTCCCGAAAAGTCTTTTGGATGCAAATCCAGCCGTGGTAAATCTTGGCGACAATAATTCATCTAGCATTGCATTGCATCTTATAATATATTCAATGTAATAAATACAAATAAAATATTAAAATGAACTAAATTCCTCAAGTAGAAGATACTAATATTTACTACGAAAAAAGGGGGACCCGATTTAAATGGGCCCAGTGCAAACTGCCGCTCCAAATTTTGTTAGCTCTTTTATAGTATTTCAAGAAATATCTAATGATAATTTAAAAACACCACTGTTTAAAAAAAATTATTTTGAGTTGTAACATTTGGGTAAAAAGCGCTTTTCCGTTTTTAATGACAAAAAATGCTGAAAACTCATAAAATTCAAGTTATCATAACTTGGTAAGTTTTATTTGTACAAATGAAACTTTGTTTTATTTATTAGTACATAAAGAAAGTTTTACTAAGTATATAGTACTTGAATCCCGTAAAAAATGTAATTTCTGTAACTTTTAAAAATAACACTTTTTTATGTAAGCGGATTTAATAGGAGGACGAACAACTTTTAAAGATGTTTGCTATTGAAACTATACTTCTAAAGCTAATGGTTTAGGAAATTGGTCATTGGGCAACAATTAGAGCTGACACTCTTATATACTATTTGTCACGATTTTTAATATTTTATAATTAAAAGTTCACTAGTTGTGTTTATGACGGCCAATTATCAACACGAGGGATATAGGTTCAAGGGGGAAGGGGGTGTATTGCCCTCCGCGGGGGTCTTTCTAAGGGAATCTAACAGTTATGTTCGCTTGGAAAGCCAAGGCTCGAAGAAAACCACGAAAATTCCGAACGATTAGGCCGACGGGCGCAATTGGGATCGAACCCAGCACTTCCTGTCTACCAGCTTCGAGAGCACAACCTCTCGGCCATTGATGAGGCCAAAACTTCATTGATTTTCACAAATGTTTTCTTCAAATACTACTTACCAAATCGGTAACTATTCATGTTTAAATTAACAAGATTATTACTATAAGTTGTGGTATTACTATTATTAGTAGCATTTATTTTTTAAATGAAGCAGAATAGAGACGGGTCTAATTTAGGATTATTTAAAAAATCTTTAATGTGTTAAATTTTTCTATCACAGCATAATTTTCATCCATCATTCATGTATTTATACTCTTTCAGATACCAAATAACTAATCCATCAGTTCTACTTAAAAATTTGGCTTTTAAAAGTCAGCAAAAATTTAATTAAAAATATTTTGAGGATCAAAATCATAAAGTCAACTCTAATCTGTTATTTAAAGTGTATTTTTCTTTTATAAGAAGACATCTATTATTAAAAAGGATATTTTAACTTTATAGAAAAATAAAACCTTAAAACTATGTTTGGAGAAGATGTGTTGATTTAACATAAAATGAGAAAATCATAATCTTATGTTGATGAATGTTTTTTTAAAGATTTAAAGATGTTGTAAGAATTTCCCTCAATTTTTTTCACTTACAAATTCATTTTTAAATGTAAAAGCATGTCACTTGACATGACTATTGAATTAATTTAGAATCTAATAATCTTTTTATTTTTTGATAACTGAATTACACGTTGAATTATAAGCGATTGTTGTTTGATGAAAATTTTATCGAACTGTCACGTCTGGAAATTCAGTTTTGAACGCACTGTGGAAATTCAGTTCAAATGCTGAATGCTTTTAACAGCATTTTGTGAAAGATTGAAAATTTAAAAAACCGTTCGATTTCATAGTTTCTAAATCAGCATTTGTCACTCTCATGCAAGTAGGTATAAACAAATATGAATTCTGGAAAGTAATCAGTTTGGATTTGAAAACAGTTTTAAGGCTGCTCTCAAATTCAAAGAAGTTACTTCCCGACACATTTCTGAATTTATTTTTGCTCGAAAACACATTAAATTAGAAGGTGCTCTTATTCAGAAACTATGCAATCGAATGACTTTTCCATTTTATGGTAAAAGCACATGATTTTAGAAGAAATACTCTAAGCGTTTTGAACCAAATTCACGACGTAGCAGTGCGAGAAAGAAGAAAAACTTGTCACGTAACAAAAATGGCTTATAACTCTAAGTAATTTATTTATCTGAAAATGGAAAACGCTATTCAATTAAAAATCGATTGAATAGGCCTGTTAATTTTATTCCTTGAAGTACAAAAATGAATCAGACAATGTGCCATAGAATTTTGTGTCGCGGAACAACTTAAGAAATTAAGTTTCTTTACCCAGTTTTGAATGCATGTTTTTCAAATGACAACGCAATTCTCAGTTTTGAATTCATTAAAATTCAATGCTCTTCGTCTTATTATTATTAATTTATAAGCATATGCACAAGGAGAATCGTGCGTGATTATAAAAAGTATATATTCAGTAAAAATTAAATTTTATCAAGAAATATATATTTAAGTTTCAGTTATGAAACATCGTGCAGCCACTTATTTGGAATTTTAAAATTTACTTTAGAATTTAAAAAAAAAAAAAAAAAAAAAAAAAAAAAAGGTTTCAGAGAAAATAATAGATTAATTTTTAAATACAAGTTAATAATGATAATGTTCCAAAGAAGTTAATAATGATAATAGTAAATACAATAATATTAATAGCAAGCAATAAAAGAAGTACTAATTAGCGTAAGAAGTACTAATTAGCGTTTATAGGAATATTTCAGCACCAAAAATATTCCTGTATTTAGAATGTTGTTCTTTTCCCCCCAGAATCTTTCATTCAAAATAATACAGAGGATACTTTTAACGTGAAAAATATTTCTAGCATATTAATGGGAATACAAAATATCTGTATATAAATGTTAATATGTCATATGTTTGAAGTTCTTGAAAAATCTTAGAATGAAACATCCAAAGGCAAAGTCAACGAAAAATTAGTTTAAACCTGACGAAAATATTTGTTTCCATACTTAATTATCCTATGTCAGACATTTAAAAATATATATTTCTAAACGAAAAATAACATACTTGAGAAAAAAATACATTATTAGGTAACAAGTGTTATTTCTTCATAAAATTTTCTCTTCTAAAGTAGTTAAAAAAAATTCTTCAATGTTTAAATTTCTTGTGTAAATATATATTTATATATGGATTTTTTATCATCATACTTTTATTTATTTCCTTTTTTTCGATTTGTCCATTTTATATTAACGGATATACATTTTCATATTGTCGATTTTTCTGTGATTTAATAGTTATTATTAACAAAATATTTATTATATACATATATAAAATATATGTGTATAAAATTTTTGTGAGTTTAAGAAACAACGTTATCGATATCCCAAATTATCGATAAAGCTCCGAATTTAGCGAATTAACGCCAACAGAAAAGAGTCTTTCTAACAAAAGAAAGCTGTCACTTCGTGCCCATAAGTATAAGAGACGGGGGTGACAATGATATCTGTTCCCCGTGACGCCGAGCGCAGTTCATACAGGGGGAGGCAAAGAAGGGTCGGCATAGGCGCAGTTAGCCGGTCTCCAGCCATGTAAATATAGAAGAGCTCATTCTTCGAAAAAGCTAACAAAAAGAAGCTGTTTTTGTTCTTGTTCTGAAGTCTTCTTTAGCACCTATGTTATATGAAAAACCTATTGTCGCCTTAGGAGCAGTCCATAAATGATGACACACTTTTTTTCAATATTTTTGACCCCCCCCCCCCCTCCCTCCCTTTGTCAGAAAGTGTCACACTTCACCTTACCTCCTCCCCCCTCTTGTCACATGTCACACTATATTACATAAACATATATTTGCAGTTCAGAAACAAAGCACTATATATAAATAGGTCATATTTAAAATTTTCATTTTAAACTTTAACTATGTATTTTAATGACATTTGTGAGCATAACTATAAAAATGGTTCGTGTTCTTATTTTATGATAAAAAACATAATATACAATAGAATAAAATATTCATATGAAAGAGCAATTCAAAACAGTAGTATTTTGGAATTTGAAATGGAATTTAATATATTTGGCTTTAAATCTTATCCTTACTTTATGAATACAAAATACATTAATTTTAAAATAACTTCAAAATTTAATCTGCTGATTTTTAATGCTTTTATTTTAACCAAAATGTGTGATGTCACATTTCTTCTCACACCCTCCCACCCCCTTGTCACAAACTATCACAATTTCACGAACACCCCCTCTCACCCCCCCCCCTCCAAGCGTGACATCATTTGTGGACGGCCCCTTAGCATAGTCAACTTTTCGAAGATTATATGCCTTCACCAAAGTTAAATAATATAAAACTAAGAAATATAAAAATTGTAAAGAATCTTCACTATATTTCTGTAGAGAGGAGCTGGGGGATGGGGCGATTTAATCATATTCAAGAATTCAAGTGATTAAATCTCTCGACCCCCACCACCCCCAAAATCTATTTTTGCCTTCGTTCTTTCTTTTTTTTTTTTCTTTCAGAGTTTACTTGTAAAAATTATCAATCTTTATATTTTGCTATTTTAATAAGTTCAAAAATTTACATAATATTTTATTTTCAAAATTATTGAATTTACATTTTTCTTTTCTTTTGCATTTCAAACTCTAATGGTAAATAATTATCTCGCATTCAGCATTTATGCTATCACCTCTTTCCAGGTCATTATCACCATTTTTCCTTGCAAACCAATGCAATAAATAAAAAATATATTTTTTTTACGATAAAAAACTATCTCTGTGATCTCATGACTCGAATTAACTAAAGATTTTTCTTTTTAACAAGTTCTGCACACCGGAGTTAACTCGAAATAATTGATTAAGGTGCTACTTCACTCAAATGAAAACACCCATTCGCAAATGTTAATCCTATTGAAGAAATTTTTTAAGATAGCTCTCTTGCATTTCAATGTTTTTAAAGGATTTTTCTTCATTCAGTAGCTGAGGTTGATCCGGACAAAGGTCGTTTTTTATTTTTTCGATTTTCTTTGCAGGTTTTTTTTTTTTTAAATGAGAATACTTTCACTTTAGCAACCGGTTCCTAAAGGAAAAATATCCTTTAAAAAAAAAAAAAAAAAAAACCTGAAAACAAAATTGAAAAAATAAAAAATGACCTTTGTACAAATCGACGTCAGTTAGCTAACGCAAATAAAAATCGTTTTAAAATATTGAAATGCAAACGAGATATCTTAAAAAGTTTCTTTCTTAGAACTAACATTAAAGAACGGGTGTTTTCGCGTGAGTGAAGTAGCCTCTTAAGTGGTTTAGGCTTGAAGTGCTTTCTACAAAAGGAAAAAAAATCTATTATATACGTACCCGAAATAATATAATATTTTTATTAATCCGTTTTTATAGAAACGTTTAATTCAATATTTCCAAAATAAAAATACTGTATGTACTTTTTCTAGGTTTAAAAATATTTCTTTTCACATTTTAGTAAAAATTAGTTTATGAATGAAAGATACAATTTAAATTTTATCGCACAAAAAATTCTCTTTTCAAGTCATCATAAAATATTACAGTCGCAGTTTGCTAGTCCAATTAATCTGCTTTCTAAATTCTTTTAGCTCATAAACGAAATTTTTAAATCTACTTTTAAAAATAATAGAAAAACTAAAGGAAGAACAAAATTCGAAGCAAAAACATATTTCACGCCACTGAAGTCAAAATGTGTAAATATCTTTGTCGGTGCAACATTTGAAAATTATGATACGCCATATTTCAAAAAGAAAAATAAGGAATTTCTTAACATTTCTTTTTTGCATTTATTTATTTAAAAGAGACAACATTCTTTTCTTATTCTGATTTTTTTTCTTCGAAAATAAGAGAAATGTTATTTCGTTGTCGTTTCAAAAAAAAAAAAAAAATTTTTTTTTAGTTTGCATTTTACAAAAGAAGTTTTGGCGCTTTTTCAAGTGCTTTTTAAACACGTAATAAAACATCATTTTTAAACTTCCATCTGTATGAATTTAAAAAAGCTAATAAATATAAATGAGCATGCATAAGCTTATCAAAATAAATAATAAATTGTAGCAGATTCTTCTTTATTCTGCGCCGCGAAAGTTTTGTTAAACATTAAATCAAAATTTAGAAGAAAAAATATGCATGCGCTTTTTATTCATCTTTTTCATGTTATGTGTATTATTAGAATATTTTCAGTTTGTATTGTTGTGCACCTGAATTTTTTTTTCAATTCTTGATTAAACGAAATGACATCGTTTTAAAATACATATGGGAGAATAATCTTATTTACACGATGTTCCTAAATTCGACAGACAAATTAAAATTGCTATCACATTCACCAACTTTTCGAGCAATTTTTGAGCCAACTCTTGATTTCCTTCCAACTTTCCGCGAAATATTGTCTCAACATCTAGTGTGATAGCAAACAGCAATATCCCCAACTTTTTATCCACAGCTCAAAAAAGGTCTGAGCTAGCCGCGACCCCAACTTTCAACATTTCAGCCAATCAGAGATAAGTGATTGATGCAAATAGGCCATAAATATTAACGGCTGGTACTAGTAGTACTGGTTTTTCCTACAACTTTAGCAACGACAATTGTAACCTTTTTCTCCCTTTGAACGGGAAAAAGTTGGGATTAAAATCGACTGAAAAACTGGTTGCTCGAAAAGTTGGTGAATCTGATAGCAGCTTAAGGGGGATGATAGACGACATCAAGAGCATGAAAAATTATCATAGAACATGGAGTCGAAAACCACGTATTTAGTCACAAACACGGGGTGTTTCATCATACTTGAACTTGAATTGACGACAATAATTTTGAGAAAAATAAAAACATTGCAATGAAAATGCAACGATTTGTACCTTATTTCGTGTGAAATGTTATAACATCACGAAAAGTTCTGGAAAAACGGTGTGCTCAAAGAATCAATGATACCGTATGAACTGGTAATCGTAGTGCAAAATGTGGAGCTTCGAGTGCGGACAGCTGGCAAGTATAATGGAAACCTCTATCACTTTTTTTTATGTATCATCCTATTTACAGTAAAGGTGAGAATGTCCATTAAAAGTTTTATTATAATATAGTTCAATTTTCAGAAAGTTATTACCGTCTATACCAGGCGTGTCAAACACGTGGCCCGTGGGCCACAATTGGCCCACCGACAACTTATCTGTGGCCCGCGAAGCCTTTGGCATTTTACCTGTGTTTAATTTAGTTGTTAGAACGCGGAAGCTGAAAATAAAGTTTGTACGAACAGACTTGCAACAACCGCGGTCTTAAAAATTACAAACATCTGGAAGATCTAAAGGTATATATATATACTGTTGAATGCAGGCGTTATTTATGTGTGAATTTGTGTTTTAATATATGTTGTAGTATGTGTGTTTACTATTATCTGAAAGATTTGTTTGTCAGGTGTTACCAGTTTGACAGGCCTTTTTCTTCTTCAGAATACTACCACTAAATTTGAAAAATAATATTTATCTAATTCATTCTGGCATTAAATTAGGAGAATATTTCTCTTCAGAATGTGATAGCATTCTGAATTTAAAAAATCCCGCTGGTGAGGAAACAGTGACATAGACAGATATAATTCTATTTTACATTTTAGAACAAAAAAATTGTGGATACAAAAATAACCAATCGGAACGTAGAAAACCACGGGATCGTTCGTTCGAAAATTTAAAGTTTCGTAAAATTTCTACGTATTCTATTTATAATTTTTATTTGTTTTATGTCGAAACTAAAACTTTTTTTCACTATTTTTTTTTACACCCCTTTACAAAATAATATGCTGTATTTAATAAACACTAAGAAATGAATTCTAAAATTAATAAAATTCGGCGCTAATTAAGAACAGTTAAATTTCTTTAAAAAAAAATAAATATAAAATTAAATGATTTTCAATGAGTCGCTTTGAAAGGTACACAAGTTATAACTTTTTTGTTTGGCACAAAAAAGCCCCGAATATGTCATCCAGGTTCTTCACTTGGACTTAGTCGAGCGTATGGATTTTAACACTTTAATTATTTTCATTACTTAGGTCAGTAATTATGTCATAGCATGAAACTAGTGTAACCATTCTTTATTTATTTTTATTTATTTATTTATTTATTTATTTGCGATATACACACGTATAGTAAAAAAAAAAATATGTTAAAGCTCTTTTCCACTATGAATAAATGTAATGAAGTGAAGGTCAATATCGCAGATTTTTTCAAAAGTGATTTAAAATACAATTATATTCATACGAAAACTTAAACTTTACGTTTGATATGCTGACATCTTGGAGTTTGGAATGAATTTAATAGCGAGAGATGCTATAGCACAAAGTATAAAGAAGCCTCATAAAAATCTGGCTAAACATCGGAAAGATAAACTGTCAAAATTGGAACTGATACTTTTTAAATGAGAATCAAAGTGTTTCATCAAGCCTATTGAGGACAATACATTTGATTTGAAAAACTAAGGTATTGTCTTTATTACATTAAATATCGCGCAAGCCGGAAATCATTCGAATCATCTACACAAAATTGAAGAAATGATGTCTAGAGAAGTAAAAGAACTTTGAAAATACTATAATTATAAGTACCATTGCAAGAAAGATTTATAGACAGCGAGATAAATTTATAAAAGCCAGATATATGTTGTAAATATGGGTAGTGGCGATAAACAAACTTACATTCTTATAAATCTTCTTTTTTGTTAATTTCGAACTGTTGAAGGAAGTTACAATTTCCATTTTAAATCAACAAATTATGAATGTGTATTATTAAAAGACCACCAACAGACAAAGTAGTTGGAGTTTTCATTTGAAATTAGAAAGCACCTGAGTAAACTTCAACTTCAAAGTATATTTCATAAGGCTATTGTGTTATTCCATAGTACAGTGAAACCTCCTTAAACGCTCACCTCTAAACAACGACAACCTCCAAATACCGGCCACATATTAATGGAACCAAACACATTCCATAGCATTAACATTAGTATGAACCTCTAAATAAGGAATTCTGAACAATGGCCCTCAAAAGTGACGAGAACATCTGAAGCAGATCAAACAATGTTTACTTAATATCTCAACAAAATGTTACTTAATCTCTTGAACACTTAATCTTTTCCAAAACTAGATATAGAAAATGAAGACAATAATAATGGGGAAAATTTAGATAATATTCTTAGAACAGCAAACATAATAAACACGAACGCCAGTAAGTTTGTGTGTCTGGGTAAAGATTTGACAGTTATTGCTACATTTGATTCATACAGCAAATGGTGGAAGATAGGAGAGAGGGAGAGAAAAATGATGCGGAAGGGGATATGGAAGAGAGTAGAGAATCACCTAAAATTTCCAGTATTAACACATATACCAAATTTTTTACGAACCTTCGTGAAATCAAAAATTTTGCATTAAATCATAATGATGATGAGTTAGTTGTACAGCAAAACAACTCATACTATTATTTCTTTTGAGAAAGATATTTGCAGAAAAAAAAAGCAATGCAAATCACCGATTTTTTTATGTATTAAAACAATGAGGATTCATTAAAATGACTGTGTATTTCTATTTAAATTTATGTAATTATGATTTTTTTTAATGAAACCTCTGAATAACACCCACCCCTGAATAGCGGTCACTTTTCATCGGTCCCACTGGTAACCGTTATTCAGAGGTTACACTGTATTAAAGTTTTAAAATAGTATTTATTACTTGGACAAAACAATTTTCAAAAAGAAAATGTATTTAATTTCAAATGTTGATAGGCATTATTACAAAAATAATCGGGGTAGACATTTTTAAAAATACATTAAAAAATGAATTCAAAAGAAGATTTTTGAATTTCAAGAAATATGAAAATCAGTTTAATCTGTTTACTTCAGCTCTAATGATTGATAATGAAATTCATTGCGACTGCATATAAAAGCGAAAATATATGGATATGGGGTCTCCAAATTTCTATAATTATTCATCAATCTGAATCAACCCATCAATTTTTAAAAGTATAGTGTGCAAATAAACCTTATTTGAACCTGAAAATGTATTTTATAAATGCAATAAAGCAAGTAGCGCATAAATACATGACAAAATTTTATTAAATAAATTCTTTGAATCAAAATATGTCTGTTTTTATATTTTACCTCAAGAAAACACGGAAGATTGACAGCTATGCCTTTTCTAGACCAAAATTAACAGACCAGGGGGTACAATTAATTTTTAAAATAAATACAATTTAGAAAATTCAATTAAATTTTAAAAATTTTGTTGATGAAAAGTAAATCTGAGTATTTTTCGAAAAATAAGATAAAGTAAACTATGCATAATAAGAAATAACAATTTTTCTTGAATATTTTTTAAAGAAGGCTGTGTTTTGTACGAACACATTTAATTATTTTGCAATAGTAATAATATTATTGATTTTTTATGTGGTCCGCGGTTTTGTATTTAATGCATAATTTGGCCCGCGGCGGTAAACGAGTTTGACATGCCTGGTCTATACAAACTAAGTTAGAGTAGAACATAGATTAACATACAAGATGGGACACTTCTATAGAGCGTAATGGTAATGCGATTGCGATCGTAGCGCCTTTAGTGACGATGGGGAAGAAACTCCCCATCCTTGTAATATTTTTATTATTGAGTATGTACGTTATTGTGATCTTTCTTTTTTTAATGTTGCATGTTTACGTTTTCAATAGAATCTTACACCGATAGAGGTCGCCCGGTGGCGTGGTCAGTAAGCGGAGGCTGCTGTCCACCAAGGGCCCGAGTTCGAGTCCCTGGGTAAGACATGGATGTAATTGTGAATGTCCCATTGTAGTTATATAATATGTGTAATAGAAAAAAAAATGTTGTGACTTGTTGTTGTTTCTATGTATAATAAAGATCATTCCAGGCGACAGCCATTGTAGCTATAGGCCCCAAAGCATTTTCCACTTCGGTGGGCCTCAAATGTCAAATGTCACCGATAGGTGAACATAGAATAGATATTCTATTTTATATATATCTATTCTATATTCATGCACAGATATATGCTTCTTTTTTACATGATTAGTGATCCATTTAAGTGCAACGAAAAACAAGGTAAAAATTTCGTCTTGAGTGTTACATATCAAAAGCAATGGTGTAATACAAAAATATACGGAATATTGTACTCTACAAGCCTCAGAAAATTTCATAAATATTCTCATTTGGTATTAAAGTTTATATAGCCGGTGTTTTATTAATTTATGAAGTTTAACGTATTAAACAATTGTTACAATAATCTTTTAAAATTTATACATTATCACTTTCTTAGAGATAAAATAAAAATATTGTTTTTAATGTAAATAACGTACAATCAATTCAATAATATTTATAACATTAACATATAAGAAATAATAATAAAAAATTTAGAAATTTTTTAGAATTATACAAGTCTAAAAGTTAAACATAAATAGAGGTACTGACATTACACTCAATAAAATTTTATTCGATATGAATAAATTAACACAATACCTGAATTTGATTTTTTACAATTTAAGCTCATAGGCTTACATATTTAAGTTGTTAACAGAATTTTCTAGAGTTTTTCTTTTATATTATTATTCTAATTATCATTTTGTAAGTTAAAGATGAACGATATAAGTACGATTAAAAAAAACAGCTAAATAAATAAAGCATAAATATAATATCGTCTGCCTCTTTTTTCCGTTTTAGGAAAGAATATATATTAAACATAGAGCGTAAACATATTTCTTCAACTCAGGTAAACTTCGGAGTCTTGTTAATTCCTCCCGTTGTCGGTAGTGACGCTAGTACTGCTGCCATTACACATTTTGCCGTAAATGTCCCATCTTGTATGTTAATCTATGGAGTAGAACACCCTAAAATTTTGATTAAATACGTGGTTTGCGACACCATGTTCTATAGTAAGATTCATTCCTCTTGATGCCTCCTATCATCCCCTCTAAATTTGTCTGTCGAATTTAGCAACATCCTGTATTTTAAAATTATTTGGTTTTATTGATGAAATATTATAGTATGCACGTGAGGACTAATTAGACAAGAATCTCCTGCTTAAAGAGTATAGCGAACAATTACGAACATCCTAGTCTAAACCAGGTTCAAACTCAGCACCCTCCAATTTATGAATCTCAAGAATTCTTAACGTAATATTAGTTCTTAAACTATTTATTTCTGAACTAAGTTCCAGTAATATTATTTAAATACATATTAACATTTTTTTTCCTCTTTTTCAGCTGTAGGTACGTATCTAAAAGTTAATACCGTGTGAACTCCGTAACTCGACATAAAACATTACACCCGTTCTTGTCAACACATTTTTGCAATGCGAGGGCAATGTCAGAAATCGGCTAAATCGTCATAGTAGTAAACTTTTGAAATTTTAAATTTTTTTTCTTATTTGTGTATTTACCATATGGGGAATTTCCGCCCACCTGGAAGTTAGTAAAATATCCAACTCGCTTTCTAAAAAGAGAGAAGGGAAAGATTTGAGGCGTGCAAATGAACATTCAAGACGATAAATTGAAAAGACAAAGAGAGAAAAGGCTCTGTCTACAGTAGAAACAGTACAACCTTTGCGCTGCCAAGGTAATGCTAAAAGTACTCTATGTTGTTTAAATAATGTAGTGAACTTTTTTTATGTCTAGGAGACAAAAAGGATAACTATTAACCTCCTCAGACTTGATGTATCCTATAGGATATACCCATTTACAAAAAAACGAAAAAAAAAATTACGCATATAAATAATGTTAAAAGCAAAGAAATTGTTGTGAATGGAGCCTAATAGATAGCAGACATAAACAAAATAGCAATTTGCTTCTTTTAGCGCTTTTTTAGCGGGATACGTATTATATTAAAATGGCTTGCAGCAAAAATGTACAAAACGTACAAAAACAAAGACATAAATAATTTTTCTGTACGTTAAGACACTATTTGTAGAGTCCATAAAAAAAAATTATTAAATGTATAATTATTTCATTTTTTTCAGTGTTTTTGCTATGCAAAAAAATAAATAAATAAAATAAAATAAAAAATACTAACAAATTGTCAAAAAATATATAGTCGTAGGGAAAAAAAGTCAAATACCCCCTACTAACTCTGCAACAAATTACTGTAGAAAAAAGTTACAGGTACCAAACGATTGGAAATAAAGTGTTTATTATTGCTATTGAAAAAAAAATAAAGTTTCGTTTCATTTTGATATACAGATAGCCCCTAAGCAAATTTTACATATTTTTAAATGGTGTATGTAAACATTGCTTAGGGGGCTCTCTGCATATCAAAATGAACAGATACTTTATTTTTTTCAATAGCAATAACCAAGTTTGACACCATAAATAAATTGTACATCCTTTAATTAGCCTAAAAAGAAATTTTCATGAAATCTTTATGATTAGTTTCAGAGAAATTAATTATTTTAGAATGAGCATATTTTAAGGGTTGTATCCAAATTGAAGTTCGGTGTTGAAATGCTACAGAATGACAATGTCACTTTTATTAATGTATCGTTTCTTTCCAACATGGCCATTTCACTCGCTTAATATGTTTCGATTATTGCTGGCCCAAATGTTGCAATAAAATGAGTAAAATAGAGGGTGTTTCATAAAAGATGGGCAAAACTTTAAGAGGTGATAGTACACATCCAAACAAACAACTTTTATCAAAGAATGCATGGTCGGAATTAAAATGCAAAGGAATTAGAGGGCGCTGAAGGTGATGTTATACGAGGTAAAGACACACAAAGAACGATTAAGTGACAAAAGCAAGGTGGGAAACCGCTCTCTGTACAATCTTTGAGTCTTTGAGCCATTATCATTTGTAGTTCCGTAGATAAATGCATATCAGCCTTTTCCCTCTTTGTGAAGAACAACATCTTACGTTACGTTCTTACTGCGATTGACAGTTGCACACTCGGATCAGTAGCTTTTATGTATTAATCGAGGCGAAATTTTGCATACGTGTTCTTCTTCTTCCTCATATGACATTTGCATGCTATTATTGTCATTCTTCCCCCGTTAACTTCCAATAGGAAAGAAGCTTTAACATTTGCATGGACCAAGTCAGTGTTGCGAGTGGGCTACATTTTTTAATTCAATTTTTTTTATTGCGCCAGTTTTTTAAAATTGATAATCTACCTTGTTTTCGCCTTATTTAATCTGTCATTAAATAAGGCGAATTTCGTTATTTAAAAAAATGGTGGCAATCAATAAATCTGAATTTAAAAATAGTGTCGAACTGGCAACACTGGACTAAGCGTTTTTTAATCATAATTCGAAACCTACTTGGAAAAAAAATTGAGATTAAAAATTTGAATAAAGCAGGACATAATAAATATAAATCTATCAAAAAAAATTGTAGGTTGCAATTAATATTTTTCTCGAATATTAATTTCATATTTCATAATTCATATTATAAAAATTTAAAAATTACAAATTCAATGTATTTATGTTTGGGTTTTTTAGTATTATAACTACAGAAAAAAATATCTCATATCTCATTTATCTCATAATTTCAGGAGATATTAATAAAAATATCAAAATGAAATTTAACATTTGAAGCTCTAAATTTTGAATGTTTACAATTCAAAAACTTATCATCCAAATGACTTGAAATTTCGTTTCCAGGGTTTGAATCACAGATTTAAAATATATTATCAAAATTGGGTGTTGATATTGAAAAAAAAAAGTTTGCTCTGGTTTTGATTTGTAGATGGGCCCCTATGCATCATTTAAAATTAAACTTTATTTTCAATCATTTGGTACCAGTAACATTTTTCTATAAATTTTTAAATCTTTAGTAGGGGGTGTTTACTTTTTTTTCCCACGACCGTAACTATTGAATCCCCATGTATCATTAAATTTTATGCACAAAAATGAATTTATTTTTTTTTTCAATTTTTCTTAGTTATTAGTTTTGTTCGTATGGTGGGCTGTAGACGTTTAATTTATTTTTAATTGGTTTTATTGACACGTAAACACTGCGCAATACACTCACACAAAACATAAAACTTGACTAATTTGAATTGATTGTAAAGTATAATTAATATCCATCGCATAGTTTTGGTTGGAATATTTAGTGACGTGTTGATGCTTTGAGGATCAACAGCTTAATGACCACCTTTATTACAGACTGCTCGCTAGGGGTAGCTGGTTATTCCTCCGGGACGGAACATGCCGCCCGAGGATGAAATATGGAATGTTTCAGCAATTAATATAAACATAATACAATAGACAACTAATTAACACTACAAATGATACTAAAATACAAAATACGTAATATACAAAACTATCAGGATAATTACTTTAAAATAATACATAAGAAGTACTATGATGCATAAACATTAATTAAGTGTCCTGAATGGGCAACAGGCATACTTTAGAAATGCCTCTTAAAAATATGCCACATGCAGTTTTGTCTTTGACTTCACGAACCCTGTTGTCCTTGCCTGGACATATTTCTATAATCCGGACAAGAGCCCACTTAAATGGTGGGAGATTTTCTTCTTTTAATAACACTAGAGATCCTAGCTTAATGTTTTCTGCTGCAAGTGATTTAAGTAGTCAATAGACCAACGTTTCCAAATGCATTGAACATATTTGGTAATTAATTGCCAATCTATTGTCAGAAAAATTCGTAACATTAGGCTCTGTAATACTGTTAATGGGTCTGCCAATTAAAATATGCCCTGGCTTATCCACTTCAAACTCATTTATGTCATCAGAAAGCGGAAATAAAGGCCGTAAATTTACGATCCCTTCAATTTGGACTGCTAGAGTTTCAAAGTCCTCTAGAGTAATTTTATTATATTACCTATGGCACTAAGTAAATGATGTTTGAAGGACTTAACGCCAGCTTCCCATAGCCCGCCAAAATTAGGAGATCGTGGAGGGATAAATTTCCAAGTTATGAATTCTTCAACAAAGAAATTTGATAATTCCTCGTTGGGAGTGGTCAATAATTTCTTAAAGTTATTTAATTCTGTTGACGCACTTTTAAAATAAGTGGCATTGTCAGAAGTTAGCGTATTTACTTTTTCTGTCCTGGCGTAAAATCTTTTAAGCGCAACGATGAATGCAATGATAACACGCTTACTATCTCTAGATGAATAGCCTTCGTAGCCATGCATATAAATATGGCCACATAACTTTTGGAATAAATGCCTTTTCTCTGATTTTTGAACTTTATGTGAAAGGGGCCACATAAATCAACACCTGAATTGAGAAACGTGTGGTTAGGTGTTACATGTTAGGTGTTAGGTGCTACGTATGAGAGGTCTCAACTTAATTGATCTAGTGTTTTGGGGTTATGCCTGAAACATGTAGTACTTGTGTGCACTGTCTTTCGGGCAATGCTTTTAGCCTTTATAGGCCAATATTTCATCCGTACTTGATGAACTAATCCCTGAGCACCTATGTGAAAGTACTTTTTATGAAAGTACTCAAAAATTAATTTAGTGAGCTATGATCAATGGGCAGAATTAATTGGTGATTAGTCTCAAAAGGTAAGTCGGAATTGGTAATCTACCACCTACTGGAAGTAATCCACAGTTGTCAATGAATGGGTCTAATACCTTTAACTTACTGGACGAAGGAACAGTTTTGAGTGCTGCTAATTCAGGAGCGAATCTCCTAATTTTGGCGGGCTATGGGAAGCTGGCGTTAAGTTCTTCAAACATCATTTACTTAGTGCCATAGGTAATATAATAAAATTACTCTAGAGGACTTTGAAACTCTAGCAGTCCAAATTCGAAGACGATTCGAAGGAACAGTTTTGAGTGCTGCTAATTCAGGAGCGAACTTACATTCCTGAGACTTTTTTATTAAAAAATGTGTACTATATTTTGATTCGATGCCTTTAAGTTGATTCTGGTATATGTTTCTGCGCCTGCTGTTGTTGGCGAACCTAAAAATAAAACTACATATTCTTATTATTTTGAGAAAATTATTTGAAGATTTATATAATACCTCAAAAAATGGTTAGATTCTCTATTAATATTCAATTAGTGATAGTCAAATTTTAGTTCTTGTTCACATTCAGTGTCTGTAAGAGTAGGAAATTGGTTGGGAACTATAATTTCCCTTTAAAGAAATTCTGGACCAAACCACCACAAATCATTATTTATCATATCCTTGGCTGCTGCACCTCTGGAGAAGATATCTGCTGGATTGGATTTAGAGGATAGGTGGTTCCAATGATAATTCTCAGAAATAGACTGGATCGATGTTACTCTGTTGGCAAAGGATGTTTAAGGTTTGTGGGGTGGTGTATTAAGCCATAATAGAACAATTGAAGAATCTGTCCATAACCACACCTTTTCAAAGCATAGCTGTAGGATGGGAATTATCCTTTGAACCAGTTTTGTCAAAAGTAGAGCTGCACACAACTCTAGTCGCGGAATGATCATTGGCTTTAGGGGAGCCATACGGGATTTGCTGCTCAGACGATTCGAGATAAACTGTCCAGTTGTGGAGAGAGATCTTATGTAGATGGCTGCTCTATAGGCCTTTCCAGAAGCATATGAAAATCCGTGTAAATATAGACTTGCAATATTGTCTGACAAACCATACCGCAGAATTGTAAGATGATTTATTTCTGTCAATTTAATCAGAAAATTTTGCCAGAGAACTGGCAGGTAGATGTTGGTTCCAATTTATCTTTAATTCCCACGCACAAATGTTGCATGAAAATTTTTGCTTTGGTTATAAAAGGGCCAATTAGGCCTAAGGGATCGTAAATTTTAGCAATTTGTGCCAAGACTTCTCTTTTGGTATAAACATCTTTGGGTTCGATAATAATTTTAAAAGTAAAATGATCCGATTGATGTTTCCAAAGCATCCCTAAAGTTTTCACAGAAATTTGCTGCGAGTGTCCGTAAAATTCATATTCTGATATGGCTGCGTCTTGTAATAATTCAGGATGATTAGAAATCCACTTATGCAGCTCCATCCCTCCCCTTTTTAAGATCAGAATTAGTGAGATTGCAAGTCCTGTGCGTCTTGTAAGGAACCTGCACCATATAAACTATCATCAACGTACATGTAGTTATGTATCACTTCTGCAGCTTTGGGAAAATCTTTTCTTTCTTCATCAGCAAGAGCTTTTAAACGTCCGCGTGGCTAGAAAGGGAGCACTTACCGTGCCGTCTGTACTTGGTCTGTACTATGTATAAACGAAGTTACATCCAAATCGGTTCATAAATACGCCTTTTATCGCGTGACAAAATTCAGGACGTTTCAAAATGTCAGCCACGCTAGAAATTCAAAATGCTATAACTCAGCCATTTTTAAGATATAGACGAAACAAAAACTGCTCCGAAATCTTTGTATAAAGGTCAAATACATAAGAAAAAAATATTTTTCCATTTTCAATTTTTTGGTACCACATTTCAAATTTTAAAATTTTAAAAAAAATTTAAATGGCCGCCATTTTGAAACAAAATGGCGGATGAAGCTGGCCAACGAACTCGGTCGAGAGATTGGTATGTACTATGTACACACCGAATTACATCCAAATCGGTTCATAAATACGCCTTTTATCGCGTGACAAAATTCAGGACGTTTCAAAATGTCAGCCACGCTAGAAATTCAAAATGCTATAACTCAGCCATTTTTTAAGATATAGACGAAACAAAAACTGCTCCGGAATCTTTGTATAAAGGTCAAATACATAAGAAAAAAATATTTTTCCATTTTTAATTTTTTGGTACCACATTTCAAGTTTTAAATTTTTTGAAAAATTTTAAATGGCCGCCATTTCGAAACAAAACGGCGGATGAAGCTGGCCAACGAACTCGGTCGAGACATTGCTATGTACTATGTACACACCGAATTACATCGAAATCGGTTCATAATTACGGGAGTTACAGTGTGACATAGGTCAGATATATATATATATATATATATATATATCAATTTTGAACGGAGGGTGGTTTCGGGGTCTGGGGGTCATGATCGATGAAAATATACCAAAATTTTTTGAAATCGCTTTCCTCCGAACGGCTGCAATAGGTAGCTTTTTTGTAAAGAAAGCTACCTAATAAGTCTTCCTGAACCGTTCCCCCATTTAATAAAATAGAATTAAGTGAATAACCACTAAATGTATTTGAACTTCCGTTGAAGACAACTCTCAGGGGAGTGGATATTTTTTCCGGTTTATTCACAGCTTAATGTGGAATGTAATAAGACAATTTATTTTCGTTTTCATTTTTAATTTGTGTCATATGCCCCAAAGATTCGTATTCTTCCATATATGCTGTATATAAATTAGCCATTGTTTTATTTATTATCTAATTTAGCCCATAAATTATTTAATCTCCTAGCTGCAATTTCTCTAGAATTTCCTAACACCGATTTAACCTTTTCTTTCATTGGTAGCTGTACTGTAAATCTACCGGTATTATCGCGTTTATAGCTGCTTCTAAATTGTTCCTCACAAAATATTTCTTCATCCCCTTTGAATGTTTCTTTATTATCCCCAGATAAAGATTTTATTTCAAAAAAAATTCTGTAAAGTGTTGTTTAAGTTATTTTCAGTTAAAAGGCAACAATATGACATATTTTCAACTTGTGGAAGTGAACCTGTGAATAAATATCCAAACACTGTATTCCGTAATATACAATTAAAATCTGTTAAAGGAATTTGCTCACTCTTTAAAATTTCCAAAAATAACTCTCTGCCAATTAATGCATCAATCTCACCAGGTATATGAAATTAATGTCCGCTAATTCTATGTAGTTTGGAATGCAGAAATTTGAAATGTCTAATCTTTCAACCGGAATGGTGTTTGTTATTTTTGGTAGAACTGCAAACTCTAATGTTTTAAAAAATGTTCCCTGTTCATTTGATATTTCTGCATTGATAATTTGCTTTACTTCCTGCTGACACTCGTTAATACCAGAAATAATACCATTGAATGGCTTTGGTTTTAGATTTAATTTCCTGCATGCGCTGTTACGTAAAGCGTTAATCGAGGCCCCATTGTCTAAAATAGTTCTTAATGTAATTTTATTTCCAAACACATCGATTACTAAAATTATAGCTGTGTTTAATATTGCGCAATTTCTTCTATCTTCTTCTAACAAATTAGCACCGATTAATGGCGTTTCTTTATTCACAGGTTCAGAATTGCTTTTTTTTTTAACAAACTCATTATTTTTATTTATTACCGCTGTTCTGATAGATCATTTTCCTTTACTTCACATAGTGAGGTGCTGTGTACTCATTTGCATCTCCGGCAGGTAAATTTAGAATTGCATTGACCTTGATATAATCGTAAACAATTTGAACATAATTTATTTTTACTTACAATCATTTGCCTTTCACGAACACTCATGTTTAAAAAAGCAGAACATTTGAAAAGAGAGTGCTGAGAATTGCATAGCACGCATGGCTTTACATTATTTTTATTTTTATCGCTGATAAAAAATGATCTGGATTTATTTATCGAGTAATTACACCTAGTTTTGGAGAACTTCGATTGCGACTGACTAGCGACAGAGGATAAATTTATGGATTATAAAACCAGGCATCTTTTTCCTAAAAAAGAAATTAAATAATCAAAAGTCGGTACATTTGAGGTTTCAAGGGATAATTCAAAATGCTTTTGGGTTTCTTTATCAGTTTCAAAACTATATTTATAAACACATTTACAATATTACATTTGTTTTCAATAGAGGCTAATAAAAGTTTTAGGCTTACCTCTACTCTTTCGAGCCTCTCATTAGCACTGTCGATATCCTCCTCCATTTTTTGCACTTGTTGTGCAGATATCCCTTGGACATCAAAATACTGTTCTCTTATTCCTTCCAATTTATTTTGAAGACCTTCCGTCTTTTTTAATTTGACTTCAAGTAGGCCCACATTCGTTGTTTTTACATCAGTAGTATCTGTTAGAAACTGCTCCAATCTTGTGATGGCAGCCTTTACGATGCCTTTTAATCTATTGAGTTTATCCATAGTAGCTCTCAGGCTCTTTAGGACCACAATGTTCGTATGGTGGACCGTAGATGTTTAATTTATTTTTAATCGGTTTTATTGACACGTAAACACTGTACAATACACTCACACAAAACATAAAACTTGACTAATTTGAATTGATTGTAAAGTATAATTAATATCCGTCGCGTAGTTTTGGATGGAATGTTTAGTGACATGTTGATGCTTTGACGATCAACAGCTTAATGATCACCTTTTTTACAGACTGCTCGCTAGAGGCAGCTGGTTATACTTCCGAGACGGAACAAGTTTGTTAACATAAATTCATAACTGAAGTAAAAAATAAAATAAAAAAATAAACCCTGGGGAGGTTAAATGATCAAATTGTAACATATGTAATTCCCCCCCCCCCCTACATTTTTTTGCGTGTTTCAACAATACGAGTTTTTCTATAGATTAGAAAATTGAGTACCGAGACTTACAACTTAAAACGTCATTTTTGTACCAATTTCTAACATATTTCAGCTTAAAATGCTAATTTGCATGTGATTTAAATGCAAGAAATTATACATAGTTTATCAGATAAAGTATATAAATATACAAGAGTGAAAATGCACAAAAATGTCAGTGAATTCAAGTATTTTTTCCTTTTTTCCCCCTTGCTAAAGCACTAAATTTGCCGCTTTTATTTGTGCAATTTCCCTCAAAAATAACGAAAATTCGCCAATCTAACAAAAAAATTAATTGAAATAAAAAATTAAAACCAATCTCAAGTTCCATTTTTGTCAAATCACAATATTCCGGCAACTGTACTGCCTAGCACTTTTTCGAATTAGAAATAGGATTTTTACATGTCTCCTTTACAAAAACACGCAAAATTTGCGAACCGAAGCTCAAAGTTTAATGAAATTCACCAGTCATAAGATGGAGATTTCTTCAAATAACAGAAAAATATTTTCCAATCATAGGGATATTCCAGTAACTTTCTGTCTGGGCATTTTTGACAAAATTTGTTTGAAAGTGTAATTACCGGAATAAATTTCATGAAAAAGGGATATTGGGTTACTAAACACCAACCAAATTTTGATCAGGTGACGAAAGAAATTGTATATAGAGAAGACCTTTTAAAAGAAAATTAAGATAGTAAATTTAATTATGGGGCGGAGAACTCTTGCCCAACTCGCACTGTAATATAATACGTTGCAAGCGAATTTTGATTTCGTTAATTTCATATTTGTAAATATCACAAAATTAAAACATTATTCTGGATGACTTTATAGCTATATTTTTTAATAAAAATGGACTTTGATTAATTAATATACTACTATTTGGTTATTATCATCTTAAGAACTATATTTATTATACGATTTTTTAATTTAAGAATGTAATTATATTTCTAAATACCCAGTAAAGAAAAATATTATAAATGATTAATAAGTGATTAAAATACAATTAAAAAACACATACTAAATCTAATGATTAAAATGTAAGTGTAAGACTTTCTTTTTTTATTCTCTATCTAGCAATAATGATACCCCTTTTCACCATAAGTCTAATTTTAATTTGTATAGTCATAATTTTAATTTGTATATACTTTTTCAAAATTAATACTCAGCAATACGTTTAACGTTCAACGGTAATTTGTACGTTTTACTCTATCGTGAACTCATGCCGTTCAAACGTGCTATACTAGAAATTTGAAGAAAAAAAATGCCATTAATTTAGTGCACATTTAGTAAATTTGTGTTTATGATAAATCTTCTTTCATTTATACCGCTGGGGTTTTTTCTCTGTATTTCACTCAAAGTTTTGTAGAAATTCTATGTCCTATATTTAGCACAGCATAGTTATACAACACAAAATCACTTTTCAGAAATTTACAAAAATCACACAAAATGCATTGCTTATATAATCGTGTTGAAATTTAAAATTTATCTATACTGAAGAAAATCTGGAGAATTACAATTGAATCCATATTGTTATATAATGTTTTAAAAATGTCAGAGATATGTCAGAATTAAACTCATTAAAAAAATGTATACATAATATCAAGCAGGGGTAGTTTTTAACAGAAATGTGAATTAAGTTCTTAATTAAACCGTCTCAGCATAGCTGAAAGTAATTTTTGAAGATATTATTTTTTTATTATTTACTCTGACTTGTAGACGAAAATCAGAGATAAAATGAAACCAATGTAAATATTTCTACATTGAAAACTATATAATAACTTTGTCAAGTGATTTATTATGTTTTATCTCGAGAGCTTAAATTAAAAATTTACTTATAATTTATCCCAAATGATGTTTAATATGCCCCATCTGAATTGTACGTCTGAATAACTTTGACGCTGAATGTGCCTTATTAATCTGTTATCGGTGGATAATACTTTTAAAAATCTCTTTATAGCATATATAATGAATACTAATCTTGCTCTATCTCGTAGTACTTCAAAAATAACTTTAGTACTTTAACGAACAGTAAAGAAAACTATAGCATAACTTAACAAAATAATAAGAAGAGAACCGATTTTTTCATTTCAAAATTTAAATTCAGTCTATATTGGGCTAAAAATATAAAATCATACAAATTTGAGGTTTATATAAGGTTATTATCACGATCCCGGGAAACGACGGGCGGGTCAGCTAGTTTTTCTGTTAAATTATAATCATTATACAAAAAATATACAAGTCAAACACATACAACAAAATTTTTAATCCAGATTAACTTGTAGCAGAAGTATTAGAAATTATTACAGTTTCATTCTAAAATCTCACGTCTCAAAGTTTAAAGTCGCATGCATTTTGTGGTGCCCACGTATCTGCATGTTCCCATTTAACCCATTAAAGGCTGAAGTTGCATTTTCGCAACATTATGTTTGTGATTTTTAACCATTTGGGAAAATGGTTATTGTTCTCTGTCAGGGTAGGAAATCAAAAGCATATCTGAAGGTTTTTATTGGTTTAATCTGCATTTTATTCGTTTTCTGATTGGTCTATACAGTAATCTGTATTTCCCTTTACTTTCAACAACGATGGATACCTTCTGTTGCCACTATGACAAAAAAGTAATAAAAACTACAAAAAAAATTAATAACTCAGAAACAAATTGAGATACAGATTTCAAACAAATTGCATTTAAAAGTACATTTTTTTTCTCTATCCGACGGTGTAAAAAGTAATATTGTCGGGTGTTTAGAAGTTTAAGAATGAAATTACATTTAAAATGTGTCGTCAGATTTGTTGGAAATCTGACGATGGAAAAGCCTTTTCCCAAACAGCCAATGAAATGCTTGGATAATACGTACGAGTCGCAGGCGATTTTTGCGCTTGCAACCTTTACGTGCCATAACCCTATTAATGTTTAATTCATGGCGTACGTAATGTATGATCAACTCCGTGCGATTTTTTATGTCTTAAATTTTAGTCTTCGAAAAAATCATTTTCCAAATGGTCGTTGTAATTTGTTAAATTGCTTTTTTTTATTTTTTTTTTTAACAAATTTATTATCACATATAGTATGTATGACTTTATTTTCAAAGGAAAAAATGTTAATTAATTCGAGTTGTACAAAATTGGAAATATGAATGAAACAGTACAGAATGTTTTGAAAAGTTTATTGATAAATTTTGGATTATATTCATAGACGCACTATAAAGATGAAATAAAATTTAGAAATTCAAGATACGGGTATTGTAGCAGTCAATCGATAACTATATGTACAGTGTAATGTACTACTACATAGTAAATAATGCAAAGATCATCATTTGGCAAAAATGTAGTTGATTTGTACTGACGTTGCGTTTTCGCAATTTATCATATCTCACATAAAAATACAAAAAAAAAGTAATATCGCTTTTTTTCTCTTAATTAGGCATTAATATACATAAAATAAAAGTTTATTTCATTTGTGTCAAATATAAAAAAGGTACGGCTTTTAATGCGTTAATACGCCACTGCATGCTCAAAGGGGGAAAAAAATTAAAAGATATTTTTAGGAATTTTTAGGTTGCCAACGTACCAAAATTTTTCAGAGAATCCTGTTAATTTATCGGAGGTTAAATAAACATGTTTTAAACAGAAAATCTATCTATACTAATAAAAAAAATATGTTTGTGTGTGTGTCTGTCTGTTGGCGATGGCTAGAGAAATCTACAACGGATAGAAATCGAGAATTTTTGATGGGTATAGTCTAAGGTAGGTCCAAAAGCACCTCAGGCTACGATGTTTTATTTATTTTTCATTAGTGCGCCGATGCCGATCTGGGGGGGGGGGGGGGATTCGAATCATGCCGAAATTCAGTTGCAGAAAAGAAAAAATCCCTGCCGGCTCGGCCTACAGGTGGAGGTAGATTTCGAAGTTAAGAGGCTACTTCAGTCAAAGGAAAAGACCCGTTCGCTAATGCTAATCCTATGGAAGAAATTTATAAAGATATCTCGGTCGCATTTCAATATTTTTAAATAATTTCTTTTGCAATGAATAGTTGAGATTGATCTGTACAAAGGCCGTTCTTTACTTTTTCGATTTTGTTTATAGGTATTTCTTATGAGAACACTTTCATTTTCGGAACCGGTTTCGAAAGTAAAAGCATCCTCATAAAAGATATCTGCAGTCAAAATCGAAAAAGTAAAAAACGGCCTGCATACAGATCGATCTCAACTATTCAATGCAAAAGAAATCATTTAAAAATATTGAAATGCGACCGAGATATCTTTATAAATTTCTTCCATAGGATTAGCATTAGCGAATGCGTCTTTTCATTTGACTGAAGTAGCCTCTTAAGAACTAATTTCATGAACATAAACTAAATCAAGATTAGAGTAAACCCAATTTAACAGTTTTATCTGGCCGCTTTTGATGAGTTTTTAATTTCCTTTTTTTTTTTTTTTTTTTTTTTTTTTTGTAAGAGACGGTTTTATCAGAGTGATGTTAAGGCGGTATTCGAAAAAAAAAAAAAATCCGCTCAACAACTCGGAATTTTCTAATATAATTTTGGACTCATTTTTAAAAGTAAAAACACGAAACTTGCTGACGTGATTTTTTGAAGAGATTTATAAGCGACCTGTGTTTTTATTTTTCGTTCAATTAAATAGAAATTGATTTACAAACAATTATTTCCTCAGTACGACCCTTTTTTTTTTTCTATCGCTTCGGGAAATTCGGTTCAAAATGCCCACTTTGACAGCATTTTTTTAAATATATTCTGCCTTTATAAAATAATTGACCAATATGGCACATTATATAGTTTATAAAAGATTATATAAGAGAGCCTGCATTATATAAGAGAACTTGCCAATTGGATGCGTTTGAGCGCAAAAAATGAATTAAAAAATGAGTCAGAAAATAAGCAGTTTGAATTTAAGTACACCCTTAATATGATAATTTTTTCGCCAACCCCTATTTTTGTTTAATTTATTTTTGCTGTAAGAGTTAGCTTTATCAAAAACTTGTCAATATAAAAGTTGTAGATAATATTAAGAAGATTTATAATAAGTTTAAGCGTATTTGATATCTTATGAATTGGCAAATTTATCAATTTTTTTTCTTCTTCAACACCCCCATTTTTTTTTTTTTTTTCGTTTTTAATTTTTTTTTTTCGGTAAGAGTTGGTCCTATCAAAAACTTGTCAATATAAAAGTTGTATATAGTATTAAAAAGATTTATAATAAGTTTAAGTAAATTTGATATGTTGAGAATTGAAGAAGTTCGGAATTTTTTTCTCCCTAAAAACCTTTTTTTTTTCGCTCTTTGAGCCCATTTTAAATTTTACAAAAAATCTGTGATACATAAATTTTTGGCACTTTCCTTAAAAGTAATAATAACTTTAAACTCATTTGATATATATTATAATTAAAAAGTTCTGGGATTTTTTCGGTTTTCACAAAACCCCTCCTTATGTTCACCCCCTTGCTCGATTTTACCCATTAACAAACTTAAACGAAATTTTCAGCCCCTTGACTTTATGTGTCAGTTTGGAAGAGATTTGTACGGAATTATTGAAGTTATCGTGTCCATAAAAAAGTGATATATATATATATATATATATATACAGATAGATATATAGATAAAGTTTTGAACTAGAGATTGTGTTTTGTTTTCTAGGGCATCATGATCGGCGTAGATCTGCAAAAATTTTCAGAAATTCTAACATAGGTGAGAATGTAATAGGTAGTATTTCTTACGAAATATACCTAAAAAGGCGTGAAATTGTTATTACGCCTTTTTTACGCATCGGCTTAATGAATCGAAATGGAGAAAAACAAAAAAATACCCACTTATAGATGATACCTTTCCGGTTAACCGGTGTTATTCGTTAAAAAATACATCGACATTAAACCTTTCAAAAAAAATATTTTCATTGTGCCGTTTTCAATTGTTTATTTTTTCTGTAACTTTTTAAAAAAAATATTATCCATTTTCCAGAACGAAATAATAAAAAAATATCCATTTTTATATGGTATCTTTTCCTTTCTAATGATGTCTTTGTTTACAGAAAATATTAATATATACAATTTCAGAAAAATTGTTTTCTGGAAGTCCTTTCACGAATTCGCAAAACTTTCTTTTTCTCGGTGATTTCCCAGAATTCATTTCATGTTTAAAAAGAATTGCATTCTTGAAGTTTTGCGAAGAGGGGGGGGGGGATGGAAGATATCATTTCATGTCTTAACAGAGGTTAGGGTGGGAGCGTTTTTTATTATTTATATATCTTTTCTTCAACTATTGGCCTAAATTGAAAGTTTAATATAAGTAAATGACAGAAATTAAATCGGAAATCACTATATAGCGGGGATCTCTTACTTTGCTTGGAAACATTTTCATTTAAAAATATCAATTCATACAAAATCAGTTTCAATATATAAAATCATTCAAATTTAAGATTTGGTTAAAAATAAATCCCCTAATTTAGATTCGTTTGGGTAAATTTTCATTCAAAAATATAAAATCATACACATTTGAATGTTTGTTTTCGGAAATCAGTGGGACCGCCAACTTTAAGTTCATTTGTTACGATTTTAGTTTAAACATATACATATGTCCATCATTCAACACTGACTTTACGTAGATATAAAGTTATCATCAAGGGCTTGTTCAACGGCGGGCGTGTCGGCTAATCTTACATTAAAAAAAAAACTGGAGTAAATTCTAACCATCAAGAAACGAAATGATAGTTTTGAAATACCTTTTCCGGTTAAAAGCTAGTTTCCTTGCTGTTGAAGATATCGGTACCATTCTCTGGAAATTTTTTTTATACTAAGACAAACTATAGATACCGCAGAACTCTCGCAAATAGGATGTCAGTTAGAAACATTTAAATTTATTGAATAATTGCTATTGCGGAAATCAGGAATAATGCAGTATAACAGTACTACCTGTTGGGCGATTTACACAAAAAAATAAACTGCATCAATATATATCAAGAATTAACTGGCTTTAAACCGGTCTAAAGTTTTATTAAATTCCATGCATTAGTTCTTGAGATAGAGCGGCCACAAAATTCCTGTCACATACAGACAGACAGACTTAAAGACTCACTGACAGATATTTTCTAAAAACAGTCAAATCGTGTTCAGGACCTTTTAAACGCATGAATACACCGAAAACCGGAAGTCGAAAATTTTCACGAATCCAATACTTTCTTCTTGTAAAGATGAAGAAAATAAAATATGTCTACCCGTAGTCTAAACGACATAAGTGTGAGTATAATGAATTAAAGATAGAAAAGCATTTAAGATAGGATTTTAAGTGAAAACTACAATTAAATTTAAAAAACAAATATAGTAATTACAATTAAAAAATTGTGAAAAAGTAAAATGTTCAATTGATCAAAACAGTCGAAATCAAGGAGGAAAGGGCCAGTAGGGCACTCCTCAATGGCAACCCTACATTTTTGTATTATTAGTAGTAACAGTATGGATGTGAAAAAATAAAGTACTTTATATATTTTTTACAATATATATATATATATATATATCTATGTGTGTGTGTGTGTGTATGTAAGAAGTAGAAAATCAGGCATTACCTTCTTGATTTTGATATTATGGTTATTTCAACATTTTTACTCTATGGCTTTAGAACCGTGTGGCTCTTAAACTAATTATTTTGTTTACAAAATTCTGGTTTTAGTTGATTAAAAGGTATACGAATGTTGGCAGCTATGTTTTTTCGCATGCCCGAATCATTCATTGGAATAAAAAAAATCATGTGTGCATCACTAATATTTTAGCTTTATCGAATGTTAGAATACCACATGACGCCTTCAGTCATAAATTAAATCGCTTTTTGAAAAAAAAAAATGTAACATAACACTAGCTTCCGCTCGTATCTTCAATGAACAATTAATTTTGTAAATAAAGTTTCATTCTTTTCAATTATTCATGCATCTATTCATGGTAAATCTCTCGTAAATATAAATAGAAAAAATATACTAGTTACTAAATCAAAAGTTATTACTTTAAAATCGCTTTTATAGCATCTAACTGCGACTAACTGTAGTTCTAAAAAACATAAATTTAGTTTTTCCTTTTTTATTTGTTTAATACTAAGAGGTCATAATTCAAAAACTTTAAGTAAAAGATTTTTCCCTTTATAACTCATTAGTATGGTTTTTATTAAAATATCTCTCAGCCTCGTGTGAAAGAAAATACGCTCTTAGCATATTTTTCTGACCTTTTATACAATCTCCCTCGCGGTTCAAGTGACAAGAAAATTGTTTTTCAGGACGCTGTTATACGATACGAAAGAGCATTATTTTGAAAAACGTTCATCTTTGAAACAGCTCTCGAATACATTTTCGCACTTAAGGCCCCGATGAAAAATGTACATCGAAAGTTCAACAAAAATTGAAAACATTTTAAATATATCGGAAACTGTAGCGCTCTGCGTGGAAAATTCTTAACTCAATGTTAATAACACTAATTTATTATTGTAATGATTTTTAAGGTAAGTGAGCTACTAACTTTCGTTTATTTAAGTTTATATAATGTAACAGAAAAAAATGCCATTAATATGAAATAAGTAATGCTCAAAAGTATTGAAACGATATAGATTTGAAAAAAAAAAAATCTACTTTTTCCTTAAAAACAAATAATTTTTAAGAAAGCAATACAACTTATTTCAAGGGATTGTTTCTTATCTTCATGTTATGTAACCACCCTTTATGTTTATTCGCCTTAGAGTCATGCACGGGTCGATGTATACCCGACCCGAACTTTCTATACTGTAAAGTGCCTTATTTTCGTCCCCCAGTCACTTTTAGGCCCTTGGAAGTTTTAATTTTCAGTGAACACCTACCAAATTTGGATTTTACATAGACTAACTACCCACGCACGTAGAAACATAGGCAAATATCGTACAAAAATATTTTTTAAATGTGAAAAAATGTTTTTTCAAAAATCCAATACAAGCTTTAACTTAAAACTAAATCAAAATTTATTTCTAAATGAGTAAGTAATTTAATTTACATTAAATTAAAACACAAAGAAATGTACTAATTATCAGTAGATGAATAACATAACGAAACATTAGCCATCCAAACATGAGGAATATATAAATTTCGTATTATTTTTGGCTCCTGAGCATATTTCGTGTGACTAAGTGCAGCACTGAAAGCCCTGAATCCATTGTTCTCCATGTTTATCACCAGAAAAACGCTTCTAGTTGTCGCCATCATTATAGCTTGTATTATCATCATAAGGAATGTCAACAGGAGAGTCATTTTCATCATCAGAATCACCCGCTGGTTAGGTCACGTTTGAACATTTTACATGGCGGATTCGGACCCTTTCTCTTGAGAATGATAGGTGCCATATGTTTTTTCTTTTTTGGCTGAAAGTTTCTTCTTCGCATGGGAGTATTTTACTTTGTTTTTATGTGGAGATCCAGTGCTAAATGTCGCTGAACCTCTTCGGTCAGAAGTTGCTGATGTGATCTCTTTAGGGCTGATGGCAACAGCAACTTGACTGTTTGATGATGGTTGATCAGGTACGCTCGTAGGCTTCATTGAAAAGTTGTGCGATTTGTAAGTTCTCAACTTTTCTACCAGGATAGTTTGACAGCGAATTTTCTATTGCTTTAGCATAAAACGTTTTAAAGGGAACATAAACGCGACACCGAGAAGTTGCAGTTTTGCTGTTGAATGGAGAGGAAACCACATGATTATAACACCATTCTCCCGTTCAAGGCTTTATCCCCTTCTGCGTGGCACAAACTGAAACGATCAAGAGAAGCAATTTTTTTTTCTTTCAATAAAAATAAATGTATTTAAAAAAGTTTTTGAAAAGTTTTTCTTCAAGTAAAAAGATCGTTTTTGTTTTGAATTTTATTTTAAACTTTTTACATTTTTATATTTTAGCTTATTATATTTTTTATTTTATTTTATATTAAACTTTATTTTCATTTTGAATTTTTTTTTAATTTGTTTTCATCTTATTTTATTTTATTTTATTATACTTATTATTTTATTTTATATTAAACTTTATTTTCATTTTGAAATAATTGTCATGAAAAAGCACTCCTAATTTCGTCCCAGTGACGAAAATAAGAACGGCAAGGGGGATGAAATTGGGACCACGCTACTTCCCAATATGGAGGAGCTTCTATTCCCGTAAGATGAACTGCATGTCCTAAAACTCACTGTATGCTACTGTCAGCATCTTACCTATGTAAAATAGATGCAGTGAATAAGAAATAAGTACTTACAGTACAGCAAATAACGTTCTACAAACGACGTAATAAAAACTCAGGTTTTCAAAAAGCAGGAAATCCGGCGTCTTTAATATATATATGCGTTTTGGCGAACGAAACTTTCAATACTGACTCCTTTTACTTTCCGTTCCCTGTGCCTTGCGTGATAAGTGGCGCCACTTTCACAGAAGCGGAGAAGTAAAGGGGGACGAAATTAGGGCACTTTATCCTATGAATTTAAGTAAAATTCAATGCACTTCAATCCAAAATGAAACCAGAAACCTGAAATTCAAGAAAAGTAATCCTTAATTTAATGCAACTATATAAACATGCTTTATAATTATTTATCTTCTTAGTAGAAAGCAATATGTATATATATATGTGTGTGTGTGTGTGTGTGTGTGTGCGTACTCCTCCCACCTTTCGATGAGCTGAGAGATGTTTTTTCTGAATTAGTACGTCTCCATGTTCAACGTTTGTTTGTTTTTTAAGAATTTTTAAATCGCCGATTCTTCTTATTGCAGCCACTTTTCATTAAATTTCTTGGCTATTTTTTTTTTTTTTTTTTTTTTTTTTTTTTTTTTTTTTTTGTGGCGTAAATCCTATACATGATTTGAATATATATATTCATCGTTTTTTCATCTGAAACAATATTGTGAATTTTCTTTGAAAATAACAGGTTTTATAAGCTTTTGAAAAAGAAAATTAAAACTTATACCTCTATCACTGATAAAATGAAAATCAACAATATAGCTGGCACTCGTTCCCTTAATCACCTGAAGGTGTCAGACAGTTTTAATAAACCCAATTTCTACTCTAAATCTGTTACTTGTATATTCACACATACTGTACCCAGAGCCGACTAAATCCTAAGATTTCAATATTTCAATTCCTTATACTTAAAATACATATTATACACTCAATAAGAAAAAAAACTGCACTCGGTGCTCGTCTCGAATAAGGTTTTGACGACAATACTATCTAATAACATTAAGAACTCTAGAATTTAAACTTGATTTACAATGGTGGCATTTAAAGAACTACCAGAGACTTTTGTTGCTTATTCTGCAACTTTACATCTTCTGAACTACATTCACGTACCAGTTTAACCGTGTACAACTTCTGCCACCTCGCATTTGCACCGAAGTTCGACTATTACGACATTCACTGACTAAACTGCCTAAACTTAGAAGGGGAAAATTTCTAACTTGACCATTCACTATTGACCTTATCCATATCCAATTCCCTCTAAAATTTCCACCATTGCTTCTAGAATTATCACCCTTATTACGATCATTTTGAAAATTACCACTTCGACTGTTCCCACATCCTTTTCGATTAACATTATAAAACTGTACTCCTTTCACGAAAAACCTTTTCATTACAACCATTCCCAAGTTCATGTGAGGGAAAAGAATTGAAATTTGAAGAATTGAAATTGAAAGAATTGAAAGTTTTTATTTACATGTACGCTAATGAGTATCGTAAGATTTTTAATTATGAAAAGAATTGAATTCATTACTATGAGACCCTTTCTGCAGTTGTTTACCACATACCTCACCACGATCAACATCATGTCTGCTTTCACATTTTAACAACGGTTAATACAGTTCAGCAGAAGCCTTGTATTGGCGATATAACCCTGTTTTACCACATGAAATAAAGGTAATGAAATATCTAACGTTATCTTCGAAAATTAGATCGAGAGTAAGCAATTTTAGCTCAAATTTCTGCAGGAAAAACATTGATGCTTTTGAAACATAATTTGTTGATTATGACAGAGATCCTTACGCAAAGTACTTTTTATCTCAGACACATGGAAATGCCTTTTTTCAACGCAGCAACTGTTCGTTCGTAACATTTCGATTGATCAATGATAAAAAAAAAAAAACCTTCCAGTATTCTCAATGTGTAGGAGTTCTCCTTTAATGATCACTTCATTAAGATACGTTTCTTTTTTTATCAGGCACATGGTTATATAGCGTATGTTCTTTAAAGTTTGTGATAAATTCAGTAATATCTTGTAAATTACTAAAATAAACTCTATGAATTACAACTAACGGTCTGTATTTAAAATTAGTTCAAGCGCCATTTGTAACCACTCTTTTGCGCTCGGAAACTTGAAAGGAAGCCGTATAATTTATACAACAAAATAACAGTTTATTCAATAATTTAAATGAAGAAGAAATTGTATAACAGGGCGAATTAATTAGCTCACACTAATCTAGCAAGAACAGCGAAGTAAAGAAGAGGAAAAATTAACTTTTTCGATTGCTGAAATATAAACTAATTTAGGATATCAGTCTTAAAAAGAATGTATGTATTCGTAGCTCTTTAGGATAAACTACGCGCTAAAATGTTCCTTCCTAGAAGTACAAATTCATTAAGATGAACACTTAATTCTAATTGAAGTCTCATGGACCACGGTAAGCTCTTTATTCTGAAGCATAGAAATATTCAGAAGTACAAATTCATTAAGATGAATGCTTAACTCTAATTGAAGTCCCATGGACTACGGTAAGTTCTTTTTTCTGAAGTATCGAAATATTCACATTACCAAATTGGCGAAATTCGCAGTTTCTGGCTCTATCGAAAGACTTCAAAACCAAAACTTCACTTTCAAAATAACCTCCACGTGTCTAGAAGTAAAGCAAGAGAACTAGCTTGAAGAATGTTAAATGCACTTTGGTGAAATCTGATCCAAATGCAAATTTAGTTCGTAAAATCTTTCTATATATGCTACACAACCAGAGTATCAAAGTTACATATTGTTGCAAAATATCATGACAACATAATTGCGGAGAACTGTGCGAAAATTAGAGGACGATAAAATAAATCCCACATTCATCTACAATGTTAGTAACGCAAAACTCACTCGTCCACTACAGCACCCATATCAATGAGTACCAAGACATACTATCATAATGCTGCAACCTTTTTTATAAAGAAAATTAAGCATCAGAAGTAAATACATGCATCTTCGATTCTTCTACTTCTCACTGTTTATTGTTTCCTAATGGACTGAAGAATGTACTACTTTATGAAATTTTGAAGCAATGATAGATACATTTAAGCTCAAGATAAAACATGAAGATTAACAGATCCAGAAAAAATTCTCATTGACCTCCAAAACACATTCCTATAGTTTTAAGAGTAATTAATTAGAGATCTTTTCTTGCATACAGTAGTGGCCAAAATTACGGACGTTTTCTGCTATTTGAATGTTTTTCAACTCTGAAGGCTTCTAAAAACTCTTTGTAATGCAATGATTCACATATCAAATGAAAAGAAATTTAATGCGAAATTCAACACAATAAACAGAGGTCAAATATTTACATTACAAGGGACGTTATACAGTGAAAACAGTACTTTGTGTGAAAATTCCCGTGTACTTACAATATCCCTGTTCGAGTGTTTCTAGGGTGTACTTTATTTTTAAAGACAACAGTACAATGTCCAGGCATTGAGGCAATCAATGTTTGGAGGTCTTTAATACGTAGTTCCATGAGATAATTATGGTGTCAATTCTATTTTATTGGATGGACGCCTGAGATGCACCATTTTTTTTCAAACGGAAGAATAAATGTTCTATGGCGCTCTGGCCAAAAAAAAAAAAAAGAAAAAAGAAAAAGAAAAGAATGGTCATTTTTTTTTTCAAAAAAAAAAAAGAAAAAAAAAATGATACCCATCTTTTTTTTTTTTTTTTTCCATTCTGAACAGAAAGTCAGAGTTCTAACTTTTTACGACTGCTCTTTCAGCTTCACCTAACACTTCATTTATAAAGAATATTTCATAATAATGGAAACCATCAGTCCATCAGAAGAAAATAACTCAGTTAAAATTCTCTTTGTAAATGTACTTCGCAGAAGAGGGGGGAGGGAAGCTGGTAGGGGCGCCAAAATCCAAGTTTGCCCCGGGTGCAAAAAAGACTAGTTATGGCCCTGGTTTATACTGGCCATTTCTGATTTCTTTAATGTCAATTTTTACATGAAATCGTGTTTATTTATCAACTTTTTTATAACATTCTGAATTATAATATTTATCCATTTTTTCTAAACTTTAGATTTCATTAAATTGATCAATGACCCTTAGCAGTACTTTCATTCAACACACATTATGTAGGTATTGATTACACAAATCCGCACTTATAAAAAAAGTTTCAATCTAAAATCAGCCATCCTCTGAAAATATGTGGTAAGAAAAATAACGAAAATTATATCTGCACTACCAAATGTACAATATTATCTTTCTTTTTCAAATTATGCATTACAACCGAAACATACATTAAGCAAAGTTTATTCCAGTAAATAAATATTATTTCCACAAATTATCATAATTCATCACAAAATTATGATTTGAAAACAATTTTTAAAAAAATTCTCTTTAGGTCCGCTCGTCTGATAAAAACTTTAACCATAAAAGAACAATCCCCATTAACCATTAAAAACTTTAACCATAACCGTACAACCATAATCAAAATTTTCAACCGTAAACATAAATATCTCTTAAAACTTTCATCTAGATTATAATTACACACTCAAACTTGCCTTTCTAAAAGACATATTTTGAATTCATATAATAATAAAAACTACGAAACATGTTTTTGTACTGCCTGTTTCACCGTACCACCTTCTAAAATATGCGTTGCAATTGACACCTATCAAACAAGAATTATTTGAACGAAAAAAATATTTCTACCAAATTATCCTAATTCATCACAATATTATGATTTGAAAACAAGTAAAAAATATATATATTACTCATAAGGACCTCCCTACTGATAAAAACTTTAACCATAACCGTGATCATAACTCCTGTTTAACTCATTTCCTCCGAGAACAGATACGAGGCGTTTTCTGACTTTTATATTTTAACAACGACCTCGCAAATCAATTTGTGCCAGCGTCTCCGCGGTACATTATGGCTAAAATGTCGCCGCGTGTAATGCGCCAGTCGCCCACATTTTTGATTTATGGTTTAAAGTTTTAGTGTTGTTAATGGTTCCGCTCGACCTTCTTTTAAGATAAAATTTACGGCAGGGTTTAATTTTATTTAGCTTCAGTCTATGGAGTATTCAATTTTTGTCATATGATACTTGAAAATTTTCTTTTTTTCATTTTGCAGTCATTAATTTATGAGGACGATTAGAATATTTTAAAATAGAGTATTTCATTTCCTAGTAAATATGGCTAGGAATATATTACTCAAAATGTGAAATAAAAAAAATAAAAAGTAATATTAATTGCTGAAATTTCACTTTGTCGAATTTTTATTGTCACTATATTTATTTTTAATTGTAGCTGGTAATACTAGAGGGTAATTAATAAACTGCTTTATAGATGTACCATGTAGCTGAATTATCGTTTCATTTAACAGTTGAATAATTCGCCTATCTTTGATCCCAAATTGTAATTGCCATATTTTTTTAATTTTTCTAAAAAATTGTATGTTTATGATTGGTGAGTAGAGAAAATGAGAAAACTTTTTAGTAAGTATGAAAAACTGTAATTGTGTTATTATGAATAGCACATAACCTGTGGTAATCTCTGTAATAACCGTGTCCTCTTTATGCATAAACCCCTTCCGCGACCCCCCCCCCCCCAAAAAAAAAGAGAAAAGAACTGAAAAGGAAAAAGAAAAATGTGTACGGTGGTCATTTCTCCATATCTAAAAGTCGGAGAAAAAGTCGGAGAAAAACTACCTGTTTATTATTTTCTACGACCTTGCTATAATGAAATTTATTTGTAGGTTATGTAAATGCTGAAATTACATCAAAAAAATCAAAACTAACACCTAAATTTGATATAATATTTGGATTCTCCAATAAACTTTAACTTCGGATAGAAAACAGAAAAAGATGGGGCCTAATAGTTAAAAAATTATGTAGATTAGAGTTTGGAACTCCTAACGTTGAATTAATTTTTAGTCTTGTAAAATAGATTGATTGCAATGTATGTTGTTTATTAAGCATTGCGCAAAAACTACTTGGAAAAATTAACTGTAATTCTGGATTCTCAGGTTTGAAGCTTCTAGAAATCGATTTCATTGAAAAATTCTTAGGTACAGTTCATGTTTCCTCGTACCTAAAATAAAGCACCTTCTGTCCAGAAGATGTTTTACACTTTTTGTGTTAACTATTTTCTGTTATTGCTCGATGTTGAAAGCTGCTTATTAATTGCTCTCGAAACTATAGTCTATTCCTCACCTTCTAGAGGAAAATATATCATATGTTTTTCATCTCAAATTATTTTATTATCCCTCCTTATTATCTGTTTCGCCGAAGAGCCTCCAGTAGGGTGGAGCGAAAAAAATTAATTTTTTGTTATCAAAAACGGGTAGGTGCCAAAAGTTGCCTTTATACTAGTACATCAACTGCGTGAAATTTTACCGCTGAAAAAAAATGGCTTGAGTCTGCGCTTTTGGTCCAAAAGTCGAAATTTTGGGTAAAATTTGACAATTTTTCAAAAAAATAAAAAAAATCCTATAGAGAAGGTTATTATTTAAATGTGTTTTTTAAACCTTTATTATTAATGACTTAACATATTTAAACGATGAAACGATATCTTTATTCTGTATAACTGGAGCAAAACTGACAACTTTTGGTAAAAAAAGGCGTTGTCACTCTGTTGTGTCATACAACTAATTGTCATTTAGAATATAGCTCTTACCTAGTTGCTTTCAAAACTACACAGGAGATATCACGTGGAGGTGGCTGCATTTCATGTCACAGTAGTGCATAGCTCGACCACCCTACCATCTGAGCACAATGTTTTATTCATAGATTGAATTGTGATTTTTTATTAAAGACTGTTATAACTTTTCTATGTATCAACCTAGTACATCTATCTCTTCTTTGTATCCACAGACGTTGGATGATGTTGCTGTGACACTCCTTCACGTATATTTCTACTGCTTGTGTATAATAAGGCAAGCAGAGTAATGCAGTGGAATTAATGGAATCTATTCAGCCGTCTATTATCTTCACCAAAATTGCACCCAGTTAATGCATAGTGATTGGGAGTTCTGTTACTACAATATTCTACAATATTTATGTATTTCGTCTTTGGGCATGCCATCATTTTCTCTACCTGTTGAATTTTTTATATGCTGAGAAACTTGCTGTTTAATGTGATGGCAATCGTCAGAGAGCAGTTCAATTAGAATTTGCTCTCGATGTGCAAAACAACTATTGTCCTAAATAAATTCTTTTAGCATTTCTTTTATGCCATTTTCTGTGATGTTTAGTACTCGAGTAATTTCCCATAAGTTTTTCGATCCATTTTTTAGATGTGGATTACATTTGGTGTAAACCATCCTGTAGCATAAACTTGGATTACATACTTTGTGAATGAACCTACAGACTCTGATGGTCAATCAGTGCTTATATAAAGGCAAAAATTTTATTCGCCTTTGTGAGCCATCTTGCATAGGACTTCCTATTTGCTAGTTCTTCTGAGCAAATATCTTGATGAAATAACTTTGCAAATGTCTGGTAGCTATTTCTAGTCTGTGCTGAGTACCCTTTTCTCGATTTCAGTAAATAATGTTTGAAAATTTCTCTCTGTGGGTTCAAAAATTTAAATAAGAAGGGAATGGCAGGTGGACAAAGATTTTCCTATTGCTCCGGCGAATCCCTGCGGGTTAGAATCTATTTTTTGCCAACGATCTTGTCTAATAAATGATGCAGAGGAAATTTATTGGACTCTGAGGTGGCATATGATCCATTGTAATGGTTCATTCTAAACATGTCTCACACAGAATGGATGGCAACGATGAACAGAATTCTCCGCCTTTAAATGAGCACTCACTTCCCATCAGAGTCTCTATGTTCACTCAAAAAGTACTATGTAATCCAAATTTGGCACCAAGATGGTTTACCATCAAATGTAATTCACATCTAAAGAGGGTATCTAAAAACTCATGGGAAATTATTAGGCTACTAAACGACACAGAAGACGGAATAAAACAAATACTTAAAAAAGTTATTTAGAACAGTGGTTGCTTTGCATACGCAGAGGAAATTCCGATTTCAATGCTTTCTGACGATTGCCATCACATTCAATAGCTGGCTGCTCAGCACATAGTAGTTGAAATATGAGACTAAATGATGGCATACGCAAATCTGAAATATCGATAATCTACTTTGAAGCGAATAATTATATAAATCAAATTGATAGGAAAATTGCTGTGGTAACCGAATCCCTAATCAATATGCATTTATCAGGTGCAATCTTGGTGAAGATAATAGATGGCTCAATAGATTACACGAATATCATCCCCACTGCATTACATTACTTGCCTTCTCTTACACAAGTAGTAGAAAAATACGTGAAGAAGATCACAGCAGCAGCATCCAAAGTCTGTGGATACAAAGAAGAGATGGACTAGGTTGATACATAGAAAACTTATGCCAGTCTTTGATAAAAAATCACAATCAATGTATAAATAAAACATTGTGTTCACATGGTAGCGTGGTCGAGCTAGATGTCCTGGCTAGTTTTGAAAGCAACTAGGTAAGAGCTGTATTCTAAACAACAATTCGTTGAATGACAGGGGCAACGTCCTTTTTTACCGAAAGTTGTCAGTTTTGCTCCAGTTATACAGAATAAAGATATCGTTTTATCGTTTAAATATGTTAAGTCATTCATAATAAAGCTTTAAATAACAGTTTTAAATAATAACCATCTCTATAGGAATTTTTAAATTTTTTTGAAAAAATGTCAAATTTTACCCAAAATTTCGACTTTTGGACGGAAAGCGCAGACTCAAACCATTTTTTTTTTTCAGCGGTAAAATTTCACGCAGTTGATGTACTAGTATAAAGGCAACTTTTGGCACCTACCCGTTTTTGATTTTAAAAAAATGATTTTTTTCGCTCCACCCTAGCCTCCAGTGCTTGAGCCTTTCGTTTAAGATCATTTTAAAAACATCAATATGAACAAAACAACAACGAAAACAAAAGAGCTAAAAAATTATCTTCTCCATAGGATTCGGGGTGCAAGATCCCCTAACGAAAAATAGTAAGTTCTTTTACTTTTACAGTTTTATCTTTAAGTTACTGGAAAAGAATAAATTTTATTATTTTTTTTTTCAAAATCAGATAAAAAAATAGTCAATTAAATTTAAAAATTCAGGGATTTGCAATTCTGATCACATCCGGACCTTTCCGGTCTTCATGCTAATTGCTCGTTAGACAATGTCAAGTTTATTTCCAAATTGTCAAGGATTTTTGATGTTGTTGTTGTTATTGCTATTCGAAATTCACTTGAAGCAGAAAATTCAGAGCTCTTTAATACTTGGGTAAAAATAATTACTGTGGCCTGCCTACACTAACAGAATGAATATTAGTAAATACAGTTCACATATTTTTGTAACGATTTTGGAAAAAGAAATATATAAAAAAAGATTTAAAAAAAAAATTATTTTCTAATATGCTTAATCAGATGGCCCTTTTGTTGAACTATCATATTAAAACTTATTTCCAACATAAAAGAGCCTTTCGTAAAATATCAAGGTGAAATTTGTTCTACTCCTTGATCAAGATTTTCAAGGTATCATGCGGCTTATATAAAACTTACTTAAAAAACCAAAATGCATAGTAGATACGCAACTTAGAACAATATGTTATATACTAATACCTTTTCTGCAAAACTTTCTAACAGTGTAAGTCCCATTAAATCAGTTCAGGAGAACTCAAGTTATATGCAGCCAGAACGACATTCTCATTTCAATTTTATATAATTACATAGTAGATATACTAAAACCTTCCCTGCAATATTATCTAACAAACAGTGTAGGCCCCAACAAAATCCATTCAGCAGAACTCAATTATAAACACCAGGAACGAAATTCCCATTTACATATTTTATATATAGTAGATTAGCAATTATGAAGAGCTACTTCTTTCTGTTTTTTTTTCTTTTTTCACAGAGATTTTCAGCATTTTTAAGCATAAATTACCTAATAAAACTCAACATTCAGTATTGCTTTTTCTTGTTCATGGGTTAATCAATCTATATTATAAAGCAAAAACATGTCCTTGAATAACGCTGACCTCATAAGGACGATAGCAACAACCTGACGAATACATTTAACATTTACTGCAATTTTTTGTAACCTCTAAGCATCCCATAATCTAAATTTTTACACCGTCTAATAGAAAAGAAAGTACTTTCAAATGCGATTTCTTTCTAAAAATTGCTTTTGTTATTGTTTGCGGGGCAATCTAAAAAATATTAAGTACAAAAACTACATTATAGTTTACAACTACAAAGTGGCCCTTTTATAACTCTTTTAATAAAGACATCTACCAGAATATATTCACAATTTGCTTATTCAAATAAGCTATCTAATCTAAGTGAAATCTGTTAAAATAATTTTAAAAATAACTTTTGTAACAAAATTAATTAAAAAGCCGAATTGATGTTGGATAAATACAGTTATTTAAAACTAATTTTTCAAGTTTAAGTATATTCATATCTTACCGAGATTAAAACGTTACAAACATATTTCTGTAAAATTTATTTTATTACTATTTCAAAAGAAAAGAATTTTTCAAAAGAAAATAATGGCATATTTCAAGTATTAAATAGGCTCAAAATACAAAACAATCCAATATCCACATATAAAACCATAAAGTTTCTAAACATCATTTCATTTCACATCGACTCCTACTCGATAAAAATAATTTTCCATAATACTTTATCCTCTGATGAGATACTTGATAATAAAATATGAGTGGTTTTCAGACTTAATACTTATAAAAATTGAAAAATATATTTCATATAAATCTTCTGTCTTTGTCTTGGCAACATCATAATCCACTCCATTTAGAATCACTGAATTTCTTTTTTTGAAATTACATTACTTATTGTTCCATAATCTCGTGCACTTTTATCGCACGAATCCACACGATTTTCAAATAAAAGCAGACGATATTTTTTCTGTTTTCCTCTTACTTGATTTCCATTCATAACGGCTTTTCTATGCAATGAAAAGATTAAGAATATAATGTTTTCAACAGAACTCATAGAGCAGTATGGGGAGAGATGGAGTAATCATCAAACGGGATTGAATTCTGGTCACGCGGTGGGATGACCATATCAAAAAGTTCAATGAGGTTGGATTGTGTGTGTCTGGTGGGCCGAAAATATAGGAACATATCAGTCATACAGCAGTTCAGCTGAAGAAAATAATAATTTGAATGGGAAATTGAATAACGGGAATAATTTCGTATCTTAACGTGTTCAGGGGACTAAGCCGGATTTAGTAGGTGTATAGAAGGGAAGTGGGACTAATATTGATATGCATACAAATATTAGTGCGCATATGTTTTATATTTTTTATCAGTTCTCTCATAGTTATTTTTGTTTAATATCATAGTAGTATTTCATAACATTCTTCTGTCTTTCGCCATAAATATTTGACTCTTACTTTTCATTAGAAATGGTATTTCCACACATTATTTTTGTCTTTGTCTTTATTTTATTTTTATTTATTTTAGCAAAAAGAAAAAAAAAAAGATTTTTTTCTTTTTCTTTTTTTTTTTCCATATAAATATATTTAATTTCGGCTTTAGCAATTTATATTGGTGAATATTGCATAGAAATGTACCTTGGCTCTATAGCTTCTCTCTCTTCAGGGGAAGTGTATCACCTTTACTTGTTTCTTCTTACTTTTAAAAAATGCTTTATTCACAAAGACAAATGAATGAACAAAGTTTTGAACAACGATAGTCTCCATAGTTTCACAATCTTCATAAATTCTTTTCCCATCTTATTGTTTTCCTTTCTTTAAAACGACTTTTAATACCAATTATAATTAAAACTTGTATTTGTGCGCGTACATATAATTATCCATTGTATAATAATTTAATTAACGTATTTAAAAGCATCGGGATCGCATTTTTAAAAAACATATTATCATATGTTAAATTTATATTAAAAAAGTCCTTCCGGCCAGTGCCGGGAGGAAGAGGTAGCTTTCATAATCCTTATTTAAAAAAAGCCAACTTACATCATTCAAACACACGAAGCTCAATTTAGTGGAAACCGAATATAGGAGATTCAATACCAATTTTTATCAATATAATGAATGAGAATTTCGCGAAATTAGTCAGCTTTATCCAAGCTGCTTTTCTTTAAAGTAACTTATATTTGTCTGCCAAATTCGGCGATTTCTTAAAGTGCCTGTCATTTCAAGACAACATGGTGGATGAGACTAACCAGTGAACTTGGTCGAGACCTTAGTAATTGCTGTGCACATGCTCACTCACATCGGAATCGGTTAATATATAGGAGTGCTGTCGCATGCAAAAAATCAGATTTTTCAAAATGTCACCCACAATAGAAATTGAAACTGCTATATCTGAGCCATTTTTTAAGGTAAAGACAAACAAAAAATGCTCCTGAATCCTTATATCAAGGTCAAATACTTAAGAAAGAAACCTTTTTCAATTTCTAATTTTTTTGAACCTCACTTTAAATATATATATATATTTTAATTTAATGGCCGCCATTTTGAAACAAGATGGCTGATGAATCTGGCCAGCGAACTTGGTCGAGGTGTTGATGTATACTATCCACATGCCTTCTTACATCGAAACAGGCGAATACGTGTGTTATCGCGTGACAAATACAAGATCGTTTCAAAATGTTAGCCATGCTAGAAATTCAAAGTGCTATAAATCAACCATTTTTTAAGATATAAACAAAAGAACAAATTTTCAGAAACAAAAACTGCTCCGGAATCTTTGTATCAAGGCTAAACACATAAAAAAAATGTTTTTCATTTTCCAATTTTTTAATACCTCATTTTGAATTTTAAATTTAATTTTTTTTTTAAATGGCAACCCTTTTGAAACAAGATGGCGAATGAATCTGGCCAACGAACTCGGTCGAGACACTGGTATGTACTATGTACAGACCAAGTTACATCCAAATAGGTTCATAAATACGCCTGTTATCGCGTGACAAAAATCAGGTCGTTTTAAAATGTCAGCCACAAGAGAAATTCAAAATGCTATTACTCAGCCATTTTTTTTTAGATACAGACGAAAGAAAAACTGTTCCGGAATCTTTGTATTAAGGTCAAACACATACAAAAAAAATCTTTTTCATTTTCCAATTTTTTGGTATCTCATTTAAATTTTTTTATTTTTTTATTTTTTTAAATGGCCGCCATTTTGAAACAAGATGGTGTATGAAGCTGGCCAACGAACTCGGTCGAGATATTTGTATGTACTATGTACACACCAAGGTACATGTACGTCGGTTCATAAATACGCCTGTTATTACGTGAGAAAAATCAGGACGTTTCAAAATGTCAGCCACGCTAGAAATTCAAAATCCTATAACTCAGCCATTTCTTAAGATATAGACGAAACAAAAACTGCTCCCGAATCTTTTTATCAAGGTCAAACACATAAGAAGAAAATATTTTTTCAATTTTCAATTTTTTGGTACCACATTTCAAATTTAAATTTTTCTTAAAAATTTAAATGGCCGCCATTTTTAAACAGGATGGCGGATGAAGCTGGCCAACGAACCCGGTCGAGACATTGGTATGTACTATGTATAAACGAAGTTACATCCAAATCGGTTCATAAATACACCTTTTATCGCGTGACAAAGTTCAGGACGTTTCAAAATGTCAGCCACGCTAGAAATTCAAAGTGCTATAACTCAGCCATTTTTTAAGATATAGACGAAACAAAAACTGCTCCGAAATCTTTGTATAAAGGTCAAATACATAAGAAAAAAATATTTTTCCATTTTTAATTTTTTGGTACCACATTTCAAGTTTTAAATTTTTTTAAAAATTTTACATGGACGCCATTTTGAAACAAAATGGCGGATGAAGCTGGCCAACGAACTCGGTCGAGAGATTGGTATGTACTATGTACACACCGAATTACATCGAAATCGGTTCATAAATACGCCTTTTATCGCGTGACAAAATTCAGGACGTTTCAAAATGTCACCCACGCTAGAAATTCAAAATGCTATAACTCAGCCATTTTTTAAGATATAGACGAAACAAAAACTGCTCCGGAATCTTTGTATAAAGGTCAAATACATAAGAAAAAAATATTTTTCCATTTTTAATTTTTTGGTACAACATTTCAAGTTTTAATTTTTTTAAAAAATTTTAAATGGCCGCCATTTTGAAACAAAACGGCGGATGAAGCTGGCCAACGAACTCGGTCGAGACATTGGTATGTACTATGTACACACCGAATTACATCGAAATCGGTTCATAATTACGGGAGTTACAGTGTGACATAGGTCAGATATATATATATATATATATATATATATATATATATATATATATCAATTTTGAACGGAGGGTGGTTTCGGGGTCTGGGGGTCATGATCGATGAAAATATACCAAAATTTTTTGAAATCGCTTTCCTCCGAACGGCTGCAATAGGTAGCTTTTTTGTAAAGAAAGCTACCTAAAATTATTTTTAGATATTCTTATGTTCTATAAACCAATATAATTCCTCTATTTACTAATTCTTTTACGTGATTTGATAAGAGTGCTCTTTGCTTTTTTTTTAGAAAAGAAAAGAAAGATAAACAATTTGAGTATCATAAGCCTTATCAGATATGTTTTTTTTTTTTTTTTAAGTAGTTACTTAATTATTTACGAGTTTTATAATACATAAATCAAAATAATAATTTAAAATATTATTTGAAAACAAGAATATTTTTCGTAAAATATCTGCAAATCACAAAATTTTGGGGAATATTAAAAGCTTCCATTTATGCGGACCGGCCGAAAGTCCGTTAAGAAATTTTATGGCAGCTAAGATATATTATTACGTTATTATAACTAGTAATTATTAAGTATGATGTAAAATATTAAGTAAACTAAGCAATAAAATAAAATACATTAGTAAATAATTTATCAAATAACATTACAAATTACTCCGCCATAGTTATATTGCTCGCATTTTTATTTCTGTTTTTGAGGTGGAGTCACTTTTGATATTAAAGTTGGTTTCATTATTCAGTGTGTCACCTAAAAATAAGACCTATTCTAAAAATTAAACCTAGAGTGATTTTTCGGGATACTTGTGATATGTGATATCCCCCCCCCCCTCCCCCAATAAGCCCATCTCAATTTCTTAAAACGATCAGCTTCTTAACCAGTTCTCCGACTTTAACAATGTGCGCAATCATGATGAGAATTTGATACAATGTAAATACGTTTAGTTTAAAAAGTAATTATTAAAAATAATATTTCGGGAAAATATTTGCATTTACCAAAGAAAATCCCTTCATGAATGTGTAACACAGCAGCCAATTTGAATTAAAAAACAAGCATGAGTAAAACGCAATCCTCCATCCCCTCATTTCTTTGTTTTTTTAAATGAATGTTTTCTTTAAAAATGACATCATTTTCTGGGGTGACAGCTTTTCGATTTTTCGAAATTAGAACTTCAATTCCGTTACCAGCGAAATAAAAAATTTTTGTAAATTTCAACATTTTACCAAAATGGTGTCTTTTGAAGAGCTGGACTTTAATTTCAGAGTGGCGGACGCTTTTATAAGTAAAATCTCGATCTTACTTGCGAGTTAACACTATATTAGGCACCTTTCATGTCGATATTAATACGGACTTTATATTCTTTATAGTAATTGCGCACTTTGTTATTTTCTCATAAAAATAGTTCCATTTCTTTTAATTAAAATAATTATTTTTATAATATAAATTAAGCATAATTGCCAAATAGTGTGAACAAATTTCAAGGGCTTCGAAACTGACACAACTTTAAACCCGGTATACAGTTCAGATGTCTCGCCATTTTTTGGAGCTTATGAAACAGGTGGTTTGAGTAACTACGAGGATAGGCTGAAAAGAAAAGCACACATGCTTGTAGAACACGAATAAAAACAAATAGCAAGATCAGACAGAAAGTAAATTAAAGTACAATTCATAAGCTTCAAAATCCTATATTTATTTCTCAACATAGTCACCGTTAAAGCTAGTAAATTTCTCCCAGCGTGTAACAAGTTTTTTCATTCCGTTACCAAAAATTTCTTCCGACTTTTCTCGGGTGAAGGACTTCCCAGCTGCTGCACCCGACTATCCAGTTTCTGTGCCACGGAAAACACTTTCAGTTTTTCGTGCCCCATTAGATTGGTTTATTTATTGATACTAGCTTTTTTTACATATTAAACACTTATCCGAAAAGTGTCAGCCCAAAAAATTATGCTTTCAGAAAAATTGAAAAATGGTTCCAGGAATAAAAAATATATATTTCTTTTATTTATTGAAATGTGCTTTTAACCATATATTGTGATATATTTTTGACATTTTATCGTATTAATATCTCAGATATCACATTTTTTATTAAGATTTTTTAAACAGAAATTTAGATGAAATTATAATGAATTTCGTGCCCCTCAGAAATTTTGTGCCCAGGGCACGGTCCCCGGGTGTCCATGCGATAGTCAGGGCCTGCCCAGCTGCCATCATCTCAACGTCCGAGGTGTAATGATTACCCTTGAGGTCTCTCTTAAGTAAAAGGAAAAAAATTAAAATCGCAAGGCGCAAAATCGTGCATCTAAGGAGGTTGTGGAATCACTTCAAACTTCAGATTTCGTACAGCTTCTGCAGTTGCGGATTTTACGGTATCCCAATTGTTCAATAATGAAGGCGACGCGTTCAATGGATATTCTAATATGGTTTGCGATACACTTCTGAGTGATTCGCCAGTCATTTTGAATCAAATTGGCGACGAGTTTGCGATGTTTATCGTCTGGCCATTGATCGGACGCTCGCTGCGTTTTTCAGCAACAATTATGGCTTTTTTTAGGCTCGCAATCCTGCCGATGGACTTACAGTAGAGTTATCAACAGTATCGGCATCCTTGAACGACGATGAATCTCAGCATGAGTCACTTTTTCAGCAGTTAAAAGTTCGATAACAGCACACTGTTTAACTCGCGTTGACATAGCACTAGAACACTCCATACTTCCGCTTCTCAAAACACACTGGATGAATTCAGCGACTTAAAATCTACACATGCGTATAGATGGGGAATGTTACCTCCACATGCTACCGGGCGCGCTTCTGTAGGTCATTTCGTTCGCGTTCTACAAGTATGTGTGCATTACTTATCAGCCTACCCTCGTTCTATAAAGAGTTTAAGGATAGCGTAAATTCCTCAGAATACTCAAAGCAGACAGACAATTCAAGTGGTCCACTGACAGTCTGCAACCTAGCCTCGAAAAGAAACACAGCTGTCGCATAAAGATTGCACCAGAATGACGCAGACCATGAGCATCTTTGGACTGAAGATATACAGGGTGCGTTATAAGTTCATGCAAAGTTAAAAAAAAAAAATCATAATAAAAGAAGAAATGCTCGAAAATTTTTTTTAGCTTGCGCGAATATGATCAGAGGGCCATGCGATTTTTTTCCAAGTATAAAATATATATATATATATTCTAAAAGTAACCGAAAGAGTCCTCTCCACGTCAAGAGTCCCTCCACGTCATACTGAGACGTTTTATACAAATCAGGCAAACACAAACAGACAACTAAAAAATCAAAATAACATGACATAACATGTCTAACATGACACTGTGCATTTATTTTAAAGTAAAATATTTTCAACATGACCACCACCACCAGGTGTTAGGCAAATGAGGCGCGTTAATATGCCTGTTACAGCTGAGTATAGCATGTGGTGCCACAGAGGTCCGTTGAATGGCATCTTTCATTTTCACCAAAGTAGCTGGGATGTCCCAGTATACACGAGACTAACAAGGGAACCACTTTTGGTGTTGCTCGCACCTAGCATCGAGACCTGGTGCGTTTTGTAGCCCTATACATAAAAGTTAGAGAACCAAAAAAAATTCTCTGTTAAAATAATATTTTATATACTTTTTTATACTTTTAATTTTTTATTATTACATATTTATTTGTTTATTTCACGCCAAAAGTAAATTAAGTCGCCAAATATGGCGCTATAAGTTTTCCGCCCGCTTTATCCAAAGTGAAAATGTAGAGAACATATTACTAGAATTATATCAGATTGATATTTCTTTTTAATAATTGATAGCATAAGAAACAAATATTAGGTTTTATTTTTTTTCTATGCAGACGATAAATATATAAGTAATAAATATAATTCTATAAAAGCTTCGAAGATCATTGAAAACTATTTTTTAGTGAAATACAAAATAAGCAAACTATTTTCTTCTGAAATCGAATGAAATAAAGTTTCGAATGTTTAAAATGAAATGTTGCTGTATTAAATGGTCCTTCGGTAAAAGTAATCATAAAGTAAATTAATATTTTTACACAATTTAGAAAAATTACTGTGGCAAAATAGGTCGGACATTGCAATCTCTAGTTATTACAAATTCAGCTATGGCATTTGACTGGGGTTGCCGGAGAGCTCTACTTTTGAAAATAAACGCCAACTGTTTCTCTGCCAAAAATATGAATATAAAGTTGCAATTTTTCAAAATCGAATTCGTGGGTTTTTGAAGGAATTTTCATACTTTTTTCAATATTTTATATTTATTATTAACTAATTTTTATTTTTAAATGCTTTTCTTAAAAAAAATTCATTGTTAATAGTCCGATAAGTGGTCTCGAAAATTGCATTTTTAGAAAGTTATGCTGCTTTATAGTCAAGAAATATTATTTTAACAGAAAAATTTTATCGATTCTCAAACTTCATAATATAGGGCTTTAAAATGCACCAGGTCTCAATGCTAGGTGCGAGCAACACCAAAAGTGGTTCCCTTGTAAGTATCCGCACAATCAAAAATCTGCCTAGGTGAAGTCTGGATATCTCGAGGACCACTCAAACTAACAATATCGACTTATCATTTGGTCATCAGTGAAAGGGTCCAACAGGAACGTATTGACTTCGAGTGCAAAGTGAGACGGGGCACCATCCTGCATGAAGTTGACGACAGAGGTAACTGATGTCTTTCCTGCAATGCAGGCACAACGTGGTCCCGCAAAAGTGCCTTACTTGCCTAATACCTGGTAGTGGTGCTCATCTTGAAACCTTTTACTTTAAAATAAATGCTCAGAGTCATGTTATTGTGGTTTGTTTCATTGTCTGTTTGTGTATGCCTGATTTACATAAAACGTCTCAAAATCACACGTGAGCGCCCTCTTTCGGTTACTTTTGGAATTATTTTTTATATACGAGGGGGGGGGGGGAATCTAATGTCTCTCTGATCGTATTCGCGCAAACCGAAAGTTTTTCCAATCATTACTTCTTTTATTATGAATTTTTTAAAGTTTGCATAAACTTATGACGCACCCTGTATAATCTAAAGCATAGCTGGAAATATTAAAAATAAAAGCAATAATAAATTAAGAAGTTAAAGTAAGCAAAAAAGTAAGAGAAGATAAGAATAAAATTAAGCACTAGTTCTATAATCAGGGTCGGATGACAAACTAAGAAAAAAGAGAGAAAAAAGCCACAGGACTAAGCAATGGATTTTTTTTTTTGTGTGTGTGTGTGCACTCTCCTGCCCTCCCTTTTGAGTACCTAAAGTGGTTTAAACACCAACGTACGGAGTAACCAATTTCAATTCGAGTAACTTTTGCCGGTTACTCGATTTGTTTAAGCATACCACGACGTTCCTGAAGCATTTTTCTATACGTTGCACCACTTTTTTCGAAGTTACTCAGAAAAGCGTTATTCCACAGTCATTCATACACACCGTGTGTTATGTAAAATCTAAAATCTGTATAACGCGATCTGGCGGTGTGTAAAAATGCAGCCTCAAACCCAGGGAGTTTCCTAACAATTACTCGGTAAAACGGTAATAGTCCAATAATGGCAACCCTTGTGTGTTTGGTTTCTTTGGTAATACAGGCTTGCTATATAATATTTTCCTCTCTATTTAGCGGTTACTCACTAAAGCGGCAATAATCCAGGAATGGCAACTCTTGTGTGTTTAGCTTCTTCGGTAATTCCGGTTTGCTATGCTAGTTTCTCCTCTTCATTTAGCTAGTTTTTTGATAGAAGAATATCTGTCTATATAGTTTTTTATATATAATGAAAAAATCAAATATGAAATTCACGATTTTATTAAACGTAGCTTTCGAGCGTGAATTTCTTAAGAAATAAAGATCTGAAATAACTTAAAATATTCAGTGAATGCAAAATATTAAAAAGAAATTTCAGGCCTAATTTTAATAGCGTAAATTGTCAATATTCCAATTAAATTCATTTTAAACATCCCCTCTCAGCGCCAGCCGAAACAATAGGCTATTTCTTCTTCTTTTTTATTCTTTTAAAGATATAATGCATCTGATTTAATAAAATTTAAACAAATTGGTGTTATTTCCTCCAAATTCCTTATTTTGTTAAGAAAGCTAATTTGCAATGAAATTTTTAATTTCTTTACGGAATGTAATTAAATGCATATGAGATAGATATAGCAAATTTTTTAAGCAATTATTTAGATTACAGAATAAAAAATTCCAACTGGCTATAATATTTTCCCTATTTCATACATGTCCTAACCCAAATCATTCAACGAAAGCCATAAAAATTTTTAAATGTCTCGTCTAGCAAAATAAACAACTTTTATTGAAATCAAATGATTTTAACATAGTCTAATAATGAGTTGATGGATTGAAAATCTAGTTCCCTTAACTGTAAATTTATTCAATTTTTCAAATGGCCATCATTTTTGAATTGAAATGCCCAAATTGGGTTCTACATTTTTTTTTGACGATATTGTGACAATTCAAGGTTGTAACACATGATGATACTAAGCTATAATAAGATTATTATACAAATGAAAAGTTATTTTAGTATGTCTGTCACCAAAATAAACAATTCCCAATGATTTTAGAGCTAATACAACTTGTATATTGTAATAATTCCTTGGTCCGACTTAGACTACGTAGAGTAGTGGGGCAAATATTATTTTGAAGGCCGATCTTCTGTCTATCCATAGAATTTGTTCATAAATAGTATGCTTAAGTGATTACTACTAATCTTCATGCTTTTTGTATATATACATAAATTTTATGCCATGCAGTACTCTCATCTGTTAATTTGATAACACAACAGAGATAGTCACAATTAAAAAAAAATATCTAGTACAAAAATAGGAAACTAATAAAAAAATTGATGGATTGGTTTATGGGGTAAAAGTTTGCGACCTTCACCTTTGTTTATCTATGTATGTCATGAAATATCTAAAAGAACCCCCCCCCCCCCCCGCATTGGTAATCATAAATTGTTTTAACTTGCCGCGTTAAAAGGAAAACGGCCAATAATTTCACTTGAAAACAATGTACTACTATGTTTTTATAATACAACTTTAATCATTAGTTTTTTGATGATGTAACTCATTCTTTTTTGGATGGCGGGAGGGGGAGGGCATGAGCTACAGGAAGTAGAGAAGGAAAGAAGAGGAAACGCTCGTCCTTAATATTTGAAATTCTTTTTGACGAAAAGGAACATTGGTAATTTTGGGCCAGTTTTACTCAATTTGGCATCCTAATTCCTGCCATCGAGAACCCGCTCAAATGAGGTGGCAGGGGCTCCATTTGAAGGGGGCAATAGCCCCCCCCCCCCAAGGAATTTGATTTTTCAGAAAATTTATCAACTATCAATTGTCAAACTCAAACAAAAGTTTAAAAATTTCTCAAACGCTAAAGTAATTTATCAGATTTGATTGCAATAAAAACATATGCATTAAATAAATGCTTTATGCATAGAAATTAATAATTATAAAAAATACTTCCTATTCGAACTTTCTTAAGGTGAGACCTATATCGTACTTTGGCTAATTTAAAAAATATATGAGAGACATTTTCTTTTATAAATTGCTTCTCAACTGTGTACAACTTGATCATAGGAAAACTAGTCCCCTCATTCTAGAAATTCAGGGGTACAGTTTTTTCTGATAGTTTTTTTTGTAGGGGGGGGGGGGATTGAAGGGGCGAGTACAATTCACGTTCTTAATTATCCGGCTTTATTACTTTTTTGGATTATTAGTGTCGCATTATATTTACTGCAATTACTGAAATGTTATCAAATTATTTAATTATTTGCTTTATTAAACCATATTATGTATGGAACACTCTCAAAATTCTTCAACGCCTAGGAATGGAGCCTGCGCGCACCCGACAAATACAATTTCTTCAGCCTAAAAACCGACAGACGTACCAAATACCAAAGTAAGAAACACGTTTATAATAAAGTAGTCTATAATTTTATCCCCTATGTACAGAAATGAACACATGGGTTATTACTATGGGTCACCATTATTAGTCAAATATATAGTTTTTCATTTAAAAAATATTCAGGACTTCCTTATGAAAAACCAGGTCATCCTGACTCCGACCGAGATAAAGCACAATCAGAAAAACTTAAAATGTACCTCACTCGCAACGAAGAAAATACGTCAACATATCCTGACGCAGGACTGTAATTTCATGTAAAAACGAAAACCGCTAAAATGATTTCCATTGAAAGGCAACCCGATCCGAAATGAAAGAAAATGTAATTCTTATTTTAATACAATTATTGCAAAAGAAGTCTACAATTATATATTTAATATAAACTTTACATTTTATGTAGGAAAATGAAGATATAATATAGTATTCATTAATGTTCAAATATGTAGCTTTTTCATCTGAAAAATGTTCAGGATTTCTTTGAAAAATAGTATTAATACGAACCCACCTCATAATAGTGAAAACTCAATCCGAAACAATTAACGTTTTACCTTACTTTTACTTGCAGAAAATCACTAAAGAAAATTTTCTTATCGCTGTAGATCACAAAAGTTGCAAATTTCATGACCTATTCATGACGTTCGTCTGCTGATTATCTCATGACTGATTGAATTTCATGATTCCTTTTTCGCAATCATCTGACGAAATTTGCGATTTTTTCCGCGATCGTTTCACTGAATTCGCGATTTTTTTTCGGCAACCGTTATCGAAATTGCTTTTTTTTTCTCACGACCATTTTTCGAAATTCACAATACGAAATTCCATATTTGTTTCTGAGATCTTTTGACAAAATTCGCGGTTCTTTTTCATGATTATTCGTTGAAATTCGTGATTTTTTTTCTACCAGCGACTAATAATATTTGTAATTTTTGGCGCGATAGTTGGACGAAATTATGTATCTTATTTCACGATCGTTTGACGAAATTCCCCTCTATTGTTTGAGTAAATGTTTGGGATTTTTTGTACAATCTTTTGATGAAATTCGCGATTTTTTTCGCAATCCTTTCACAAAATTCGAGATTTTAGTTTGTACAATCATTTGACGAAATCTGCATTTCTTTTCACGATCGCTGATGAAATTAACAACGTTTTCCACGGTTGTTTGGAGAAATTAGCGATTTTTTTCCGCAACGATTTGGGGATTTTTTTTTCAAAATTTTGCAAAATTCGCAATTTTTTTTCTGTGACCCATTGATGAATTGATTTTCGGAATTCGAAAGAAAAAAAATCGTGGACTTTCACGAACACTGAAAAAATTCGCAGAATATTCACATGTCCGTTTTACCCCTTTGAGAAGGAATTCTGAATTCTGTCATAGACAGGCTTCGTTTTCATAAGTTTTACTGTAATACATGTCTTTTCAGAGCTATAATATAGAGGGGATGGTTTAATAGTCTTTGGGTATACCTGTAAAAATGTAACCTATAATAGAATCCTGTCTAAAAAGAAAATTTTTCACATGCAATATATTGAAATTTTACCTGTTAAGACGGAAACCTGTTTAAAACGAAATATTTAATTGGTTCTTAAGTTTTGGTATTCAAAGTTTTTACTATTTTTGTAAGAATGTTCACGTTTCTCGTTCGGTGGTGGTGTGTGTGTGTGTGTGTGGGGGGGGGGGGGCAGACGCCCGGATCCTAGCCTTAGCTATATAACTTAGCTCACAAAATCTTTGCCTTTCCCCCCAAGAAAGTTCTGAAATGGCGCCCCTGTGAGGTGGCTCTGCAGTCCGTGCAATAGTCAGGCTTATAACGATAATTCTTAAGAACTCTTTTCTAAAGACATATATATTATCAGCAGAATTTATAAACACTTCGCAATAAACATAAGTTTAGCTAACATTAGAAACGCATGCAATAGCGAAAATGCACTTTTAATTATGTAAGTATCGCTCATAGACAGTAATGAAACCGAATTACCGTATAGTGCTCTAAATGAGTTACTGTTGACATCTTTTGGTGTATTCTTGTAAAAAATTTATAAATACTACTCACTCTACATTTTACAAAAAACATGTTGTAATACACCTCAGTAACTGGATATGATTAAAGCACTGCCCAACTGGACCGTTACCCTATGGTCTCTGACTTTCGGGGCTCTGAAATGTAGTATGCAACGTTAATAAAGCTCATATTTTAAATCTATTTTGATCTAATAGTAAACATGATTCATATTTTGTGCTTTTACAGTAAGATAAGATTAAAATATGTATGTATGTATATATATATATATGCATTTAAATATTTATATCTGTATTCTAAAGCATATAAAATATAAAATTTTCTGCTGCAGTACAGGAAGGCGAGAAAGAGGCGAATTAATACCAGGCCTGCACCTCTTTTTAACTTGGATCGAATCCTGCTCGATAATGCATATCGATTTCATTGTGTCTGAAGAAATCTAACATAACTAAAATACGCTGTAACCTAATTATCTCTATAGATCTTAGTGTAACAGATTTTTTGGGTATCAATGTAAACGAACAACAAATGTTATATCAATTTCATTCAATATAATTCTAAGTTCAATACACAGTAACAATTAGTTTCGAATATTCTCGGTAGTTAAAGCGTTAGTATGATGACACATTTTACATAAATTTTTTCGGTAACAGATTTCGTTTTAACAATGGTATCACTACAGATAAAAAAAAGGTTATCTGTCTCATTTTCCTGTAATTTTCCTCAAATTATTCGAAATAAGACGAAACTTTACCTGTTTCACCTGTTTTAAAAATAGTCTATCTTACTTATATAACTTATATTTTCTGTAGATGCATATTAAATAAATAAAAGTAAAATTAGTTCCTAAAACAAATACCCTTTTATAAGTTTTAAATTTTTTTCTTAAAAATCACGCCTGAACCTGATTATTAAAAAATAACGCTTTTTTACGCTTCATAAAAAGAGCGAAAGAGTGGATTTATTAAATATACATATATATATATATTAATTACTTTGTTTTCCTTTTTAAGATAAAGGAACCGGAACATTTGATAATTTAATTTATATTAAACTATTAAATTGAAAAAGAGTATTTTTTTAAATAATACCTTTTTTTATTTTTTATTTTCATTTATTTCTCCTTTTTAATTTTTGAAGTATGTCTTTGTTGCAGTTTCATAACCAGTTGACCTATTTAAGCAAACGTAATTGGACGCATTATGGTCTCCATTGTTCTCGTGATTCATATAAAGTCATAAGGGTCTGATTGTAACTTCTAATGAAAGGGGTCACTGGAAATACCCCTAAAATAGCAGTGATGATTAAAAAAACTCTTTTTTCTTATAAAAAATTGTAAACGTTTTCTAATGTTAAAAACAGTTTATAAACTAGTTAAAAATTCAGCGCTCAGTCCGAAACCTGATTAATGTAGGGAAGTTTTAAAGTTTCATTACTGCGTCAGAGTAGAAGGTAATTTAATAGGTTTAAAACTTCTTGCAAAACCTTTAAAAACTGATGCATTTAAAAATAATTTCTTTAGGATAAATACATGATACAAAAAATAAATAAATAGAAAGTAAAGTGACCAGTTAAACTGATGGCATTGAGCTCACACCCTATTCACACTAATTGTATATTACACTCTTATTTCAAAGAATAATTCTGCATGAAATACTCACTTAACTAAATTAAGAGGAGATTAGTCCCCGCCACCCCCCCCGTTATACTTAACCAATGAACCTGTGGCCGCCCCTCCGGGTGGTTCCGACCCGACCCCTTGAGTGGGGGAGGTGACCGGAAGCTCAGCAGAGTTCGTTGTGTACGAATGCGAGGGGGCCGGATGGGGACGAATCGCCACCTCCTCGAGAGGTTCATCTCCGACAGACGTTGAGCACGGTGGCCACGGTTAACGGACGTTGTGCATAGGGCCGTAGCCCGCTTCGGTGGGTTTTCAGAGGCGCGGTCCTCCGGCACCCGGGTTCTCTGGGCAAGCCGGGTAGCGACGCTCCATAGGTCGATCCCGGTGCCGGTCTACGGGCCGGATGGTGTCGCCGGGCAAAGACTAGCTAAGGCGATAGGACCCCATCCACCAATTGACTAAGAGGGAGCCTGAAGTATGAGTGAGGGCTTTGTAGTGGAAAGTCCTCGGTGCTCGTTAGTGACGACGGGGCTCGCGGGAACGCCATGCAGGGACTCCCGGAGCAACCGAAGGGCGAGGGTTTCGGACAGCGCCCAGGTTACTTTATGACTTGGGTGGCTCATCCCTCCGAGGACCTCAGCTGGAGCAGTTGGGATCCGACCCTAAGGGTGGTAGGGTTTGGCGGTGCCCCCGTTGACCAAGGAGCGGTCGCGTGGGGAGGCCAGTACGGTTCTGGTTGCTCCATGTCGTGCCGTGACCCATGGGAGGGGGTCGGCCGGCAGGTCCACCATCGAACACTATTCCCGCAGGGAAACGGGCCGGAGGCTCGCCGGTAACGCGGCGGCTCATCGTGCCTCAGGTGAACTCTTGGTCCGATCCAGGTCCTCCGTGTCTATGCGGTACCGGAGTTTTCCTCGCCTGGTGATGAGGACCTAGAGGTGTCTACACCTAACTTTCGAACGCACTAACAAAGGTAGCGGTCGGTCACTGCACGGGGTCAGGGGCCTTCGGGCCTGGGTACCCTCGACGGCCGTGAGGTAAGGTAGTGACGGGCGGGCTTCTGTCGGCCTCCGCTGGCTTCTATGTCTTAGGATGGGGTTGAGTCCGTGGGGGCGGGCGGGACTCCGTTCCGTCCAACCCCCTAGCGAGGCGGAGTCTATTCCGTCTAGGTGGAGCTTTCCGTGCCCGCCTGGGGTCGCTAACGGCACCTAGTCTGGGCCAACTGGTTCCCGGCGTGATCCGCGAGGGGTTCCGTCGGTTGAGCCGGGTGGTTTGGGCGAAAAGCCAGGAGCTGGGCCGTTTTACGGCCGGAGGGACTTTCCCCGTCCTCCCTGCTTTTCAAGTTAGGGGCTCTTCAATAACTTTCCTATCGGCTGGCCCACAAAAATGTCTCTGCCGGAAAATGGTATCTGATCTTTGGGGCCTTCAGTAAATTAAATTCGGGTCGGGAAGCCTCGGTTCAGTCCGTGGGCCCAGCGTCTTTATAGGCGTCTGGTTCCTGCGATGGCTTGCGGGGCCTACCGGCTCGAGTAACCAAGTTTAGGGACCACTTCGTTTTTCTAGCTGGGTGGTGAGGACTATCGTAGCGATTGTTCACCAACTTGGGAATAGCCGGCGTGACGTGCGCTGGGCAGTGCGTCGGCCTGACTGGAGTTTGCGTGGGGTTCTGCTCTGTTGGAGCTTGTCTGGCGGCGACCTTCGGGACGCGCCGCGGGGCTCGCTTCACGGGTGGTTCCTTGCGTAGACAGATGGGCCTGCAAGGGCCTGGGACCGGGAGATGGGACCCCCGTCTTAACCAATGAACCTGTGGCCGCCCCTCCGGGTGGTTCCGACCCGACCCCTTGAGTGGGGGAGGTGACCGAAAGCTCGGCCGAGTTCGTTGTGTACGAATGCGAGGGGGGCGGATGGGGACGATTCGCCACCTCCTCGAGAGGCTCATCTCCGACAGGCGTTGAGTCCGGTGGCCACGGTTAACGGACGTCGTGCCTGGTGCGTGGGGCCCTCGGGCCCGTGTATTCCCGCACCTCCGGCAGCTAGGTTCTCTGGCCAAGCCGGCTAGCGACGCTCCATATTCCGTTCCCAGAGCCGGTCATTGATCGGGTGGTGACTCTGGCCAAAGGATAGTTAAGGCGATAGGACCCCATCCACCAATTGACTAAGAGGGAGCCTGAAGTATGAGTGAGGGCTTTGTAGTGGAAAGTCCTCGGTGCTCCCTAGTGACGACGGGGCTCGCAGGAACGCCATGCAGGGACTCCCGGAGCAACCGAAGGGTGAGGGTTACGGACAGCGCCCAGGTTACTCTTTGACTTGGGTGACTCATCCCTCCGAGGACCTCAGCTGAAGCAGTTGGGAGCCGACCCTTAGGGTGGTAGGGTTTGGCGGTACCCCCGTTGACGAAGGAGCGGTCGCGTGGGGAGGCCAGTATGGCCTCCCCATGGTTGCTCCATGTCGTGCCGTGACCCTTGGGAGGGGGTCGGCCGGCGGGTCCACCATCGAATGCTGTTCCCGCGGGGAACCGGGCCGGAGGCTCGCCGGTAACGCGGCGGCTCATCGTGCCTCAAGGGAACTCTTGGTCCGATCCAGGTCCTCCGTGTCTATGCGGTACCGGAGTTTGCCTCGCCTGGTGATGAGGACCTAGAGGAGTCTCCACCTAATTTTCGAACGCATTAACAAAGGTAGCGGTCGGTCACTGCACGGGGTCAGGGGCTTTCGGGCCTGGGTACCCCCGACGGCCGTGAGGTAAGGTAGTGGCGGGCGGGCTCCTGCTCGCCTCCGCTTTCTTCTCTGCCTTAGGGTCGAGTCGAGTCGGTGGGGGCGGGCGGGACTCCGTTCCGTCCAACCCCCTAGCGAGGCGGAGTCTATTCCGTCTAGGTGGAGCTTTCCGTACCCGCCTGGGGTCGCTAACGGCACCTAGTCTGGGACAACTGGTTCCCGGCGTGATCCGCAAGGGGTTCCGTCGGTTTAGCCGGGTGGCCTGGGCGAAAAGCCCGGAGCTGGGTCGCTTTACGGCCGGAGGGATTTTCCCCGTCCTCCCGGGTTTTCAGCTAGGGCCCTTCATAACTTTCCATCGGATGGCCCACAAAATTGTCTCTGCGGGAAAATGGTATCTGATCTTGGGTGTCTACCGTAAAGTAACTCCGGGTCAGGAAGCCTCGGTTCAGTCCGTGAGCCCAGCGTCTTTATAGGCGTCTGGTTCCTGCGATGGCTTGCGGGGTCTACTGGCTCGGGAACCAAGTTTAGGGACCACTTGGTTGTTCTGGCTGGGTGGTGAGGACTGTCGTGATGACCGTTCGTCTCTATTTGGGAATAGCCGTCGCCGTGTGCGCTGGGCAGCGGCGTCGGTCTAGGCCGGAGTTGCGTGGGGTTCCGCTCTGTTGGAGCTCGTCTGGCGGCGACCTTCGGGACGCGCCGCGGGGCTTGTTTCACGGGTGGTTCTCTGCGTGGACAAATGGGTTTGCAAGAGCCTGGTACCGGAACACGGTCCCTTTTTTAAGGTGCGTCCACCGTCTTAACCAATGAACCTCCAAAACTAGTCAGGGAAGTGCCTTATCTGAATAATCCTTTATACCAAATTCGAAGCAAATCGGATATTTCTGCATGAAAAACATATTTAGCTAAATTAAAGGGGGATTAGCTGCCCCACTTCCCCCTTTTATACTTAACCAATGAATCTCCAAATATAATCAGTGAAGCGTCTTATAAGAATAAACCGGTATACCAAATTGGGAGCAAATCGGATAATTCTGCATGAAAAAACAATTTATCTAAATGAAAGGTGTATTAGCCCTCGTTCCCCCTTTATACTTCATGAATGTATCCCCAAAACTCATTAGGGAAGCGCCTTATCAAAATGAACCTATTTACAATTTGAAGCAAATTGGATATTTCTGCATGAAAAATCCATTTATTTAAATTAAGGGGATATTAGTCCCCGTTCCCGCCCTTTATACTTAACCAATTAATCCTCAAAACTAATCTGCATCATCTGGTGTTTTCCACTCCTGTTCTTTTATTTTGATAGAAAGACTTACGAAAGGGCTCCATTATGCAACCTTGAAGAAAGTTTATTTTAGATATTTGTGTTTTAAATTACGTCTATTTTTTACATGTCATGTACAGATTAAACATAACGTTCTAAACATTGGTTCAAAAAAAAAAAAAATCCAATAATAACTTGAAATTTTCGGGCACATTTTCTGACTAATTTTTAAATATAAAAGCATGCTACTTGCAGACATAGTTATGGCATTAATTTGTAATCGATCAGTTTTTTCCTTTTTCTATAAATGAATCACTTCTTTAGTTATAAACGATTGTAATCTTTGGAAGCACTTTTTCCTTTTCTGTATTGTCTTCGAAAATCGACCAAAGACGAGATCGAATTAAATTCTATATTTCATGCAGCGATATGGGCATAACAATTCGTTGTACCTAAAAGAGATTATTTTTCATTTATATATTACTAGCAGGCTTTGCCCGTTTCGCTGGTCGGTTTCACCTAACTAACTTTGAAACAAATGAAAAATTTTAGTGAATTTGACCATCTGTTTTAAAGTAATATGGAACGTTATCTGTCTTTCTGTATTGCTGAAAACGATACAAACGGCATTGCGTTATTATATTTTCTAATGCTTTAGGCAAAATTTGGCCTGTTAAGAAGCGACTCCTTTTGTTGATCATTTATTGTAAGATTTGATGCAGAACAATATGCAAAATGCTAAAAACTCCCCTAAAAATTACCTTATTAACAGTGCAAGTCCCATCAAAGTCCATTTAGCAGAATTTACGTTATCAACAGCTTCAACGAAATTTCCAGTTTCATTTTATATATATAGTAGATATTATAAACCCCAAATCCTTCACAGATGCAATAATTTTCTGTCAAGTAAGCTGAGGTTACTCGAAGATGCGATATTTTGCCAATTCCTACACACAGCTCTTTTAGTTACTCGATGATGCAATCTTCTGCCGTGTGTTACGCAGCAATATAAGTTACTCGATGACACGGTATTTTATCAATTACTTTACACAACTATCTCAGTTACTCAATAATGCGATCTTCTGTCGATTTATACACACAGCGATCTAAGTTACTTAATGGTACATTTTTTTCCAATTCCTACATATTCTCAGTTACTCAATAAAGTTATCTTCTTCCATCTACACTCACCGCATGTTAAATTGCTTGATGATATGGTACTTTATCCCATCATAAAGACACAGAGATTTTTCCTTAAATATGTGAGCGAAGGCGGGGGGGGGGGGGGTGCGCACTTAAGAGAATTTGGACGAGTATTTTGACAAATCGCTGCATAGGCTGAGTAATTATTTTAAAAAGTTGTTTAAACCCTTAAATATGGAAACCGGCACTTTTATTTTTTTTTTGCCAAGGAACATGACACAATAACGTTTCAAAAAGGTTTAAAATTGATGTTTTATGAGCAATTAATCTTAAAAGTCCTTTCTGTGAAAAATAAAAACTATATATTTATAAATATGAACTTTCTTAATCTACCAAATCTTGTCGATTCGTGAATACCAATATTCTAAACCATTTAAACATCAACTTTCTCTCCTGATGGGCCTGAAGTAAGTTAATAAACGTTACCGCCAAGCAATCGACGACGGTTGACAAAGGAAAACTGTAATTTCCATAAGCTTTTATTAAGATCTCACCTAATTTAAAAAATCAGCATTTTTAATTATATCTATGTGATGTTTTACACAAACGCGTTTATATTTCATTTGTTACAATCATCGATTTATTAAAGAAATAATAAATCGTTATTTTACATTAGACTTACAATATTCTTTAATTATTTTGAGCAGTCTGTTTACGTGAAAATACTTTTGTTGTTAGAAATGAAATATTATTATTTGCGCTGACTTAGAATTGACAACAATAGTTAAAAATATCGTCTCGAAATATGAAATAAATGTCTCCTGTAAATATATTTTTAATTTTAAACTGCTTGGCAATATTATTATTTGGCCATTTTTAACCCCTTCGGGACGGGAGCCTTTTACGAAATTTTTAATCTTTTGTCACCGCTTTTTAAAAACAGAAATTTGTGTCTTGTTGAATCGATAAAATGCGCTGATTAAATAAGGCAAAATTCACAGTTAAATTTTACTGGTGAGAAAAAACAAGGATTCTGAGTGCTTCATGTGGCACGAATACGTGCCGCTCGTCCCCAAGGGGTTAAATATTATGAAGTAATTTCCCCCATTTACTGCGTTTAAATTTACGCATATTAAGGAATTTACTATTTTAAAGTTTTCTTTCATTTTTAATATTCACGTGTAAATGCAATTTTTATAACGTAATTTTAAATATTTCCTCCCTTTAATATATAATTATTTAATTCTAATTTTAAGGTTACTCGAAGATGCGGCATTTTACTAATTCTTACACACTATCCATGTTACTCGATAACGCAAACTTCTGCCGCCTGTATCTATTTGCTGCCGTTCTGCCGCCACGGCAATTTAAGTTACTCGGCTATACGGTATTTTGCAAATTACTACACACAACTACCTCAGGTACTCGATAATGCGACCTTCTGCCCATCTATAACATAAAGCCATCTAAGTTACTCGATCATACGGTATTATACCGATTCTTACACTCAACTATTCATTTACTCGATAATGCGATCTTCTGCTTTTCTGAACACACAATAAGCAAAGTTACTCGATGATATTGTATTTTATCTAGTCATAAGAGCACTGTGATAATATCATAAAAAGGAAAAGATGAAGTAAGATAAGGAGGGACTCACTGACAAGAATTCTGTCTATTGTTTTGTGAAATTTTTGCATGGACTGCAGACCTACGTCGATTAATGTTTTAAATCGAAATTAAAGGATAAAGGCAAATATTAACTATATATATAACCGATATAGTATTTTAAATAGTTGGTTGTAGTGTAAGCGTGGTTTGTCTCTCAGAAGAACGAAAAAAACGCTGTTTCTAGCTTTTTTTTTAAGAATAGGAAGGGAAATTAGTGTTCCATGTATTTTTGCAAGTTATTTATTATCATTTGAAGGATATTGCACTTTTTTAAAATCAAAAATTGATTATGTGGATTCAGTTGCGTAGGTGATGCGCGTCGTGCACTTCCAACTGGCGGGATCCAATAGATTACCAGAGACGTCTGCATTTAATTTTCGTTAAATATTATGAAAGTAGATAAGATTGTCTGGGCGCTTGAAGTATTTTTTTGAATTCAAAAAAATTGAAAGTAACAAAATGGGGGCCATTTGAAAAAATTCTGTTTTTGGCCCCTTTTTTCGCACTTTGGCGTTATTTTAAAAATGTTTTTTTAATATAAAAATGGCTGAAAGTGGTTCAAGCCCCATTGAATTATGTCCCCTTTAATTCAAAAAAACTGCTTAATAGATTTTGGGTTCTAATCTCGCCCAGTTTTAAAAAAGTCATTTTACGTAAAATGCGTTTGTAGTGCTCCAAAACAATAAAAGCCTATGGACGTGTTGCGCTAAAGCACAAAATAACTAAGAAAGGTTTTCGATTTCGGCAAAATAATTTTATAAGGATTATCTATAGACTGTAGGGAATAGAAAAATGTAAAAAAAAAATCGATTTTTTTAATCGAAAAAAAGCAAATCTTCTCTTAAGGAAAAATGTATAATAACAATAAAATGAAGTTCTTTTAAAAAGTTAAATGAAAACATGAATATAAATGCATAAAATAGTTTCCTTCTAAACACTGTCCTTTTCATCTTTTTCCCATAAAAATGTTTTACTTGTTTGACTGGCTGGTATAGTGTATATATTATTAGATTTAACATACTTTCTAGGATTTTGCTGAAAATGTTTATAATGCAACTATCTATATAATTTATTTCTGAGATGAAAATAATGGATTTTGCAGTTACAAATCACTTGTATTTCACATACATATAGATGAAATATCTGCTATTTCCCTAAACATTAAGTTTTACACAATTTTTTGATCTTTAACCTTTCGAGACGGCATCCGTTCCTCAAATTTTACTTGGTTGACACCACTTTTTTTTAAACAGCTCCCTTTATTGGTGAAATTCCAAAAATTGCTCTACTTAAAAAAGACAAATATTAGATTTATTTATTAATGGTGCCAAAGACAAATTCCATATGCCCCTTTTAACGATGCATATATGCATCACCCGTCCCGAAAGGGTTAACACCTTATTTCAGAATTTTGTAATGAAGGCATTGTTGTAGTAAAAGATCTTTATAATGCAATTATCTCTATAACAGACAGCTCCTTTAATGTAAACAATGAATTTTGCACTTAGAAAGAGCCTGCAATCCATTTTGTAGAAATATTGTTACCCTCTAGATCAGGGGTTCCCAAACTTTTAGCTCGACGTACCACTGAATAGAAGTTCATACTTCCACCTACCACCAAGTTACAAACTCAATGCTATTACACAAAAACCTGTGTAAACGGAATGTGTCTAAAACAAGGTATTTGTCCAGTCTTTTGCGCTCCGTCTGAGCAGATTTTACTGTATTTAATTGTACGATTACATTATTAAATTGGTACTTAGATTGACTGCTTTATATTAACATTCAAGTAAAAGGTAGTAGTGTCATCATTACAAATTAATAATATGTACATTATCAAAATATAGTGTTTTGATTTTAAAAAAAAAGCTACAATACTTAATGGCATATTGGCGTAGATTGATGCATATGCACTAGGATGACTCTAATAAATCTGTTGTGTTGCTAATGATAAGCGTGATGCTTGCTTTACCAAACACATCTTCCTCATATCTGATTCAATCTTAGTTTTATACATAAATCAGATTCGAAGTTTATGTTTATTCCTGTATTTGTTTTTCACATAAAGAAGTGGCGAGAAAGCATTTAAAACAAATATACACTGCCGGCCATCCAAAATGCAACACCATGAATGGATCAACCAAGCAGCGTAAAATTTACACCATGTATACACCTCGGTAGGATATGCAAATGATTACAAATTCAGCGCTCGCGCACATTATTGACGACTGCAGCGCTCCTTACAATCTGTATATAAAGGGAAGAAAGATTGTCGTTTTGAAGAACGTGAATTGTTTCTCGTGCGATGTTTGTGTGTAAAGATTCAGTATGCCTCAAAGAAAAACACGAGTACCATTCGAGCACGTTTCTGATTTCGATCGCGGAAGAATCGTTGCATGCAGAGATAGCGGATTATCCTTCCGAGAAATTGGTCATCGTATCCGGACGTAGCCAAGCAACAGTCATGAGAATATGGAATCGGTGGATGCAGGAGGGAATGACAAACCAGGAGCGATTTCAACCGCATCGTCACACCACTCCACTGGAAGGCAGGGATATTGTGCGCATGGTACTGATGGAACGCATTGCCACATCCGCAACCATAACACAACGAATGCCGTCTCTAACACAAGAATGGGCATCCGCATGAACAGTTCGAAGTCGTTTTCAGTACAGTGGATTGTCCGCTAGGCGTCCATTTCTTCGCACACATTTGGCATTAAATCACAGGAGTTTGCGTTTACAATGGTACGCTGAATGGCAGAGGTGGACATCCGAATGGTATAGCATTGTGTTTTCGGATGAATCACGCTTCTGCCTGCAGTATCACGATGGTCGAATTAGAGTTTGGAAACATCGTGGGGAAAGGCTGCTCAACTGCTGTATTATGCATGATCACACTGGTCATGAACCCGGTGTTATCGTGTGAGGTGGTATTGGATTCAACTCCCACACCCCGCTAGTAAGCATTAACGATACACTTACCAGCCAGCGCTATATCTCTGAGGTTTTTGCAGCCTGTCCTCCTCCCTTACCTTCGGGGCTTGCCTGCGGCCACATTTCAACAGGACAATGCGCGACCACATGTTGCACGCAGTTTTCAAACTTTCTTCTTAGCTCACCATATTCCATTGTTACCCTGGCCTGCCTGTTCTCCAGATCTATCACCCATCGAGTATGTATGGTCAATGATTGGAGAACGCCTATCCCGGATTATCGCACCTGCAAGTACACAAGATGAACTTTGGCTACGTGTGGAGGCAGCGTGGGATGCCATTCCCCAACAACACATCCAAAGCCTCTTTCACACTATGCCGCAGCGTGTAGCAGCGTTTATTCACAGATGTGGAAGTGACAGTTCTTACTGATTTTCCCGTCTACCTCACTTCAAAGAAGGTTGTCTTTGGAATCACTTAACACTGATACTATGTTTAATCTCTAAAATAAATTTGGCTTTGATAACTCTAGCCTTTCTTGGTGTTGCATTATGGATGACCAGCAGTGTATATTGTGCTAAAAACAAGCAATAATTTTAGAACTTTTACCGAAATCAGAGGGTATTTTTCTTTCTCACCAATCAAAATTCTATTACCTTCATCTTTTTGAATGCGGACTACAGCAATCCATTATTACTGTTGCATTTTTTACTTCATTTCACGTACCAGTACTGGCACGCATACCATAGTGTAAGAACCCCTACCTAGAGGGCTAAATTTCAAACATTATTTCATCTTTATCTCCATAATTCTGATATTTTTAATGAAAAAATTGCTAGCATTAAATAAAAATTTTTTGAAATAAGTAATACAGTAGACTCCCTAAAATCTGCAAGAAATCTGCACATCATTGCAGATGTAAACAATGAAACTTTCAGTTCAGATATAAGGGCAAAATTACACAATTTTTTAATTTTATATCATTCCGTTTGTATTTGAATATGTAATTAATTCTCTATAATATGACTGAACCCATGGTTTTTCAGGAAGGAAGTACAATTTATTTCTGAAAAAAAATCAAGATCTTCGTAATCACAATCTTTTTATCAAATCTTTTTATGTATTATAATCCAGATTGTTTGAATATTAAGACTGGCTAAACCTGAAATAAAATTTCCTTACTTTATGATTTTTATGTGAATTAGTAGGTACCATTAGGAGGCAAGTTTCATTCAATAATTCAAGGAAAATGTATCTTATCTTTATTATGCAGATTTAATTATACATTATTAATTATTTACTTGATCTTTACTTTTAATAGTTCAATCATTTTTTAAATTATCTTACTTCTTATCATTTTAGTTTATTTTTGTACTTAATTATTTTAATATTTTACTATGTTGCAAGGATATTTTATAATTCTGATTGCATAATTATATTCAAATGACTGTTTAAAAACTGTAAACAAAGCAATGACCATAAATCTGCAAAATTCTAAAATCTGCACAACCTCTGGTTTCAAGTTGTGCGGATTTGAGGGAGTCTACTGTATAATGATTTTGTCCAGAGGTACAGTCTGTTTTCGTAAAGCGAAACTTTCCGCGCTTTTGCGCATGCGTCAGGTCTGTTTTGATTTTATCAAAATAGGGATGATCGGAGGCTGTTTAGCTGAGTGACAACATGCAACTGGAACTTCGGCAAATACCTATCTCAGCGTTACCACCCCTTTGGATCATAAAATCATCTCAGAATGTTAGGCGCGGCTTTCGAAAACGAGCTGTATTTTTTTATGTGTTTATAAGGCATCATTTTGTTTACATTTTAAAACTTCATCAAAATAGTTGTAACTTTTCTAATAAATATGTTACATATAATATATGGCAGTAATAATCAGTATATCTGATGAAAATTCAAGTAATTTTTTAAAATAAACTATTTATTTAATGATTTTTTTTATCCCTATTACTGTATTTGATTAATAGTATTTCAAGAGCCATAATTTTATATTGTAAAATTATTTAAGCATTCTGCAAGCAGTCCTTGTTCAATCACAAAAGCCTGCCACTAAAAAATTTTAATACAAAAGATGCATATAATATTTTTCTCAGATGTAAACAATAAATTTTGCAGTTAAGAAGCACATGTATTTCACAAATATTACTATTTCTGGGAACACTAAATTTGATACATTGTCGTCTTTAACACATTACTTTGGAGTAATGAAAACATTGTTATTACATTAAAATTTTTTGTAAATGTGTGTTATCACAAAAGCCTGACACTAAAAAAAAATTAATACAGAAGATGTATATAATGTATTTCTCAGATGTAAACAATGAATTTTGCAGTTAAAAAGCACATGTATTTCACAAATATTGCTAATTTCTTGGAACACCAAATTTGATACATTGTCTTCTTTAGCGCATTATTTTAGAGGAATAAAACCATTATATATATATATTTTTTTTTTTTTTTTTTTGTAAATGAGTGTTATAATTAATCGGTAGCAGCTCATGACTTTTTTTTTCTAGGCACTAAATGCATGGCTTACAAAAGTAATATTTTTTTTAAAAAAAGACATTTTTGCCTTATTTAATGTAAGAAACTTCTGCCAAAAATAAGGCAAAGATTTCATTTTTAAAAATAGTGAAAAAGGAATAAATTTGCCAGCCATGCATTCAGTGCCTCCAAAACTGTTAATCACGAGCTACCACTGTTTATAATGATTTTGCCTAGGCATATTTAGATCATGCTTTAAGGTAATTTAATAATGTGTGACATGATCTATACCTATTATGTATAGGTGCAGATTCAGTCGCCATGTGACGACTAAATTTTTTGCCTTGGCCACTAACTCCCAATGCCATGCGTTATACAGGGATGCTCCTTTTCTGCAAATGGTGGATTTCTACCTTTTTTAAAAAATGAAATCCGTGTATTCTCCTTCCTAATTCCTACAGTCCAGAATGATCTGTTTAACACAGAAAACTACTGTATTACATAAAAAAACAAACGTCTGAAGTGTGTTTTGATTTTTATAGCGCTAAATAATTTTACACATTCACAATTTTTTTTTTGTAATGTTATACGATAAAATCAAAATTAGAAATATTGTTGTCCTAATATTTCCCACTACCATGATTGCGTAGCTTTACATTTTTTTTTTAATGTATCTTGTCCAACTATATCTTCTGAATGAACATAGTTTAACATTTGTATTACTCTTAATAATCAAATTTAAAGAATTTTGTGATTAAAATAAACATACTCATTTGATGTAATTAGTCTGTGTTTTCTTGTACATAGACATATGTATATATCAAATAAATTATTTTCCACTTTGAATTTAGTCTCCCTCCCCACCCTTATAAACACTAAAATCTTTTTATGTGTTTGTTTCACAATGTGGCCACTGGATTTTTTGGGTTTAGGAGCCACTTTCTCCTTCCAGATATTGCGAATCTGAACGTATTCTATTATGTAAAATTTAATAATTTCCACTATTTCTGGTTCCAAGGAATGTAATTTAAAGCACGTTTAGGAGGTAAATTTAATGATGAATAAAATATGATCTATATAATGCAAAATTCTGTAATACGCAGAACGTCTCATCCGAAGGTGTGTGTTATAAAGATCTATCGTATTTATCTTCATATGTAATTCACTCATCAAAAACCCTAAAGATTTAGTATCTGTGAATGCCCTGAAGAATGCATTATTACAACTTTATAATTTTTTCATTCTGTGGCACAAATTAATCAGCTTACAATTCATCAATCAAAGCCATTACCATCTTGATTTTTTTTCACTTACTTTATTTACCTCAGAAGTGGTTAAGATTTTTGTATATTGTAAATCCTAAAGGCATTAATAGCAAAAAAGCATCTTTAACCCCTTGGGGATGAGCAACCGGCATACTTTCCAATTAAGGTGTTCAGAATACTTCATTATTCTCAACACTTATTTTTAATTGTAAAGTTTACCTTATTTAATCAGAACATTTTTACGATTCAATTACAGAAAATTTTCTGTTTTGAAAAACCGGTGGTAAAAGATTAAAAATTAAGCAAAGGACTCATATCGCAAAGGGGTTGAACATCTTGAATTAAAGTGAACTTTAATAACCTTTCGCTTTAATTGCCAGTCCTCTTCCAATTGAGCTATCTGGACGACAACCCAGCCAACACAATATTTGCTCAGAACAACTACTATGATATCAATTGATTGTGTGAAAAATAATTTAAAGTGTAGATGATTATATATTTTATTTTATTATTATTAAGCAACAGACTTTGCAGATTATTTTTTCTAAACAGCTCTAAAGATTCAAATCTCTAGGCTGGAGGGGGAAGTGGTAAATTTCAGGAAAAGGAAGATAATTTATATTAATTGGTTTTTATTGTCACTAACAATCTTTAAATAAGACAGAAGAATTTTTTTTATAAATAGCTTTAAAGATTCAAATCACTAGGCTGGAGGGGGAAAGTAGTATTTTTCAGGAATAGGAGCATAATTTATGTAGAATTTTCTGTATAAAAGTAAAGATTTTTTTTTTGGAAGGGGGGAGTAGGGGGAGGGAGGAGAGGAGAAATGTACATTTGGGAAGTTAGGACTTAATTTATTTATTTATGCTAGTGAGCAACAAATGTTACAGATATTTTTTTTCAAATTAAGTTTGAAAGATTTTAATTATTTATTAAGCTGGAGAGATGGGTGCAAAGGGTTAAATTAAAGGACATAAATTAAAAATAAAATTTATGTAAATAGTTTTTTTGCGTCATTGTATCCAAACTAAGTGAAATGTATTCAAATGGATACTATGAGGCAAAAAAATTATTTACATAAATTTTATTTTTAATTTTTAATAGCATGGTACAAAGGATAAATCAATTTATTCAAATAAATACATTTCAATGCATTATATAAGTTCAGTAAAAGTGACATTTTTAACAATGTATTGAAAAATTAAAAAATATTGTTTAGATGTGCGAATATATCTTAGCCAAACTAAAAATAATTTAAATTGAATTTTAAAACAAATCGTTTATAGCCACATCAAGGTGTCACTTAAATTTTGATATCATATCTTATAAAACTCATGCTTTGAATTTATGAGAGATATGAATGATAAAGCATTAATGAATAAACTTTTATACATCTTTTTAAATTAAACATAATTTTTGCACATGCAATTGTAACAAAATAAAATGATGAAATAAATATGTATAGAGATTATAATTAATAGCATAGCGTCACTCAAAATTTGATATCAATATTTTTAAGTTCCATATTTAAAATTCTTACAAGGAGAGGGCCAACCTTGTTAATCACAGATTTTGATTATTTTAATATATGTTGTAGGGTAGAGACCCCGTAGTCTCAGGCTCAACTGAGTTTATCATAGACTTCTCATATAACTGGACTCAGAAATAGCAACCCTTTCTTGAAGCCACGATAACGTGACCCACCGTCACGTGATGGTGGGTAGAGAAAACACGCCAAACCGGTTTTTCTCCTCGGGTTCCCGCTGAAACTTTCTTGCGTCGGCATTTCTCTCGCATGAATCAAATCCGACAGTTGCCAGTAAGGAGATCACTGCCAAAAAAGACAACCTTTTGGCGATGAAAGCGGAACATGTTAGCTTAAAGTTCTGACTCAAATAACAATGGGATTTGGCCTCTACTTCTTATCTTTACTCTGAGGATTTTATCCAACGTTCCTTAGTTCTTGAGAAACCGGGGGGGGGGGGGTGTCTAATAGTAGTACACAACTTAAATGCTTACTTTGTAACCAAAAGGATAGGTTGGTCGTAGCTCAGTTGGTACGGAGTTTGCTGGCTGATCTGCGGGCCCGGGTTCGGTACCCAAACGCGCTACATTTGTTTTTCTCAGTTTTTGTTTTACAAATATACTTGTAATTTAATAATTTAAATTAAAAATTTTAATATCATACATTAATTATAATGTTAACAATCTTAAATTTATCATTTTTTATTTTTAAACTATTATTTCTCATCCTTTAAAGAGGTTTAAAAAGAAATTGGATCTATTATTGAATGATGAAAATTCCAAAATCGTGGCAAAACCTGTTGTGGCGGCATCTGGTTATGATAAAATAAAAATAAAAGCAGAAAGAAGATAAAGAGGAAAGCAAAATAATTGAAAGTGCAAGCATACATAGTACAAATTTAAAAATCTTTAATATTCAAAAAATCGGTTGTAATTTAATTCTGATGCTAATTTTTAATATAATTATGCTTGTTACTTTAAAAACAGAATAATAGTATTACCGCATTGACTTCCTTTGTTAAGCAATGCGTAAATGATGTTTCTTTAAAATCACGAAATGACACAATCGCTCAATATCATTGCATTGATAAAGAATATATGAAATATATTTTAAAAGTGATTTTAAAGAAATTAACAGTTTTATGATGTTTTATACAACTATTTAGTTAAAAGTAAAAAATTAAATAGGTTAAAATTATAATTGATATACAATATTATAAAATTTAATTGACAATGAGATTATTAAGTTATACTTACAAATATATTTATAAAACAAAAAAATGAGAAAAACAAAAGTAGCGTGTCCCGGTATCGAACCCGGGCCCGCAGATCAGCCAGCAAACGCCTTACCAACTCAGATACGACCAACCTATTCTGTTAATTACAAAGTAAGTATTTAAGTTATGTACTATCATTAGACCCCCCGGTTTCTCAAGAACTAAATAGCGTTGGATAAAATCCGTTGAATATGAGACTAAGGGGTCTCTACCCTACAACATATATTAAAATAATCAAAATCTGTGATTAACAAGATTGGCCCTCTCCTTGTTAGAGCATTAGATAAAGCGCTGCGTCACAAACTTTTAACCCGTTAAGGGTTTTTGTATTGATATAAAATAGAAGAATTGCAAAAATTACAAATTTTGTACGCTTTTTTGTTTTCTCATTTGATTTTTTTTTTATTAGTTATCGTCATAACGCGTGTACATTCACGACTTGGAGGCCCTGGGTACAAAAACGATTTTGAGCTCCATTCTTATGTTGTGTATTAAGTTGAAATATGTTGTAAACGTGTTATATTTTATAGTTTTAATAGGCTGACACAAATTAAACTAGATACTTTATGGCCTCACATAGTCAATGTTAATCATAAATGCACAAAATTCGAATTTCGTTTTATTGAAATAATAAAAAAAATGGAATTACATTTCCAATTTTCCTATTAAAAGAGTGTTCTAGCAATGTCTGTTGTTACAGGGTAGACAAAAAAAGCATATTTTCGGTCAGGAATCAATTTTAATTCAAGATGCTTAAGGCTTCTGACACTGCAGGCGAAGACACTCACGAGCTAATGCTAATCCTATGGGGATGGATTTTTTTTTTCACTGGATAGCCGAGAGCCGTCTCTACATCGCACCTTTTTTACTTTTTCGATTTTGGTTGCAGATATTTTTTAGAATGACACTTTCATTTTCAGAACCGGTTTTGAAATTGAAAGAAACTTTATAAAAAATATCTGCGACCGAAATCGAAAAAGTAAAAAAGGTGCGATGTAGAGACGGACCTCGGCTATCCAGTGCAATATATATATATATATATTTCAAAATGTCGAAATGCAAACGAGATATTAGAAAAATACCTCCCCATAGGATTAGAATTAGCTCGTGAGTGTCCTCGCCGGGAGTGACAAGAGTCTTAAGTTAATAGGAAAAACACTGTTTGATTCCACAACATCCGAAAAACTAATATAAAAAAAAAATTCATTTTTACGCGCAAAAAAGGTCTCAGTGAATGTGTGGAAAGATGTGATTTGTAGATTGCAGTGCAAAAATAAAAAACACGAGAACACGCTTATATAACTTTCAAATGCGTGTATGATTAGAAGTTTTTTAGACGTGATTTTTATAATGTAGTATTAACCCGTAATTTGCTTCATCGATGTTTTGTGTATTACGAAGTATATATGCATTGGAGTTACTGGGACCCTATTGCACGGTAAAAACTATATAAATAATGAAACTCAACACCTATTATTTTTTGTTCTTCCTACTGACCCCCCCCCCCCCTTCTACACACACACAAGCTTATGCGGACATGGATCTATGCCCCGTGCATCAATCTTTGGCTAATGTCTCTGCTTTGTGAACATTTAAGCACAGTTTAATTGTTCTAGCCCATGGTCGGCGAACCTTTTAAAACCCGCGTACCAAATTTTTTTTTTCCGAAGGAAAATGACGTGCAATAAAAATATAAATTTTATGAAAAATAATAAATTAAAATTACTTGAAAATTATTTATTAGTATTAAAATGTTTTTAAGTAATATGCATGTAGGTTTACACTGTAAAAGATATAGAATTAAATACATTTTAGAAATTAATAAAAGATTAAATGCGATTTTGTAGTGACATCGAGGATGAAAAATAATTAGTATCAGATTCATACTAAGATCATTTCAATAGAAGATAAATTGAACTAGAGATATCTAAGTTTTTATTTGAGTTTTTTTCTTTTTTATCTATATTATCTAATTAAGTTCCAAGTTGTCATATTTCAGCATCAGCATTTTTGCTTATAATATTTAATAATTTTTACTTTTCAATAGTTTCCAAATATTACATTTGTTTGATAATTTTTTCAGTTCATATTGAGCTGCGATTTGACATTAATAAAGCAGAATAAAAAATCCTCCCATTTTCAATCAAATGAATTTAGACAAGATTTGATAATCTAAATTTATGTACTTTGTCTAATCTCATCGTATCTTTTTTTAGAATCCCAAACAATCCCGTGCCAAAATTATTCTGTTACGTGTCAAAAATGGCACGCGTACGATAGGTTTAACGACCCTGTGTACCATAGGTTTAACCATGCCAGCACAGGTAGGGTTAAAAGTGCAAAAGATAAATAAATACTTTTTTGCAGTCACATTATATTTATTTGAAAATAGTACTAAATTTTCACTTAAAATTTACTGAAAATTCTTTAAACAAAATGTAATATTTTAGTAAATTATACTTTGTACTGTACATGTAAAAAAGTTTTAAGTACGCTAATTTTCTCAGAATAAAAGAATTAATACTTTGAAACTATTAAAAAACTTTTCCGGTTGTAAAACATATTGTATATTTCAGGAAAAGACTTAATTTGTTTCATTTCCTTTCATCTGATTTTTTTCCGCCACTCTCTTGAAAACTCCAAAACTTATATAAAACATTAATGTATTCTTATTTATATCAATTTTCCACGTTGTTTATATATTATATATATCTTTGCTTTGATTATATATATATTGACAACTGATTTGAGATATATTTAAATTACTTTTTATGATAGTTAATTGCTGTTATAGATAAATATTGATAAATCTTCAGTTGTGTGGAATATGAATTAAAATATCTGAAATTTTTATGATTGTATTGGAAAAATATTTCGTGATTTTAAGTCCAAGTTTAAACGTTCGATACATATTTATACAATATTATTGATATTGGCTGTTAAATAAATTGGGGATTATTATCTGAATAATTATTGTAAAATTTACATGCATTTTATAGAAAAAATACAAGATTATGAATATCATTTTTTTTCTATCTTTAAAACAAATCAAAGAATACATTCTTTTGAAAATACACTATCATTTTTGCCAGAACCCTTTTTAACAAGCATGTGTCCCAGCTAAACTAATCGCTTTTACCCCGCGAGCGATTTCCCACCCTCCTCTGTTAGATAATTGACAACAACTGGATAGAGTGACAGTTGTATCTTCAAAAGAAAAGGGAAAAAACCCCACACTTTTAGCATATTGTTTATGTTCTCATGTCATGTGCAATATGTTTTATTTTCTAATTTATATTATGTTTGAAAATATTTATTATCAGCAGTAAGTTGACTATTTTGAAAATATCGGATATATATCGAAAATATCGGATATATGTCAAAATATCGGATATTTTTGATATTTTCGAAAATATCGTGATGTTTACAAACCCTGAGTATTACATTTTTTAGTAACACATACAATTTTTTTTCCTACAAATAATATTTGAGTTATTTTACTATGCTTTTTATGGTTGATGTAGCTAAATTTATAGGATAACAAGAGTTAATTTTTGTTATTTTTTAATAAGTTTTATATTAATTTATGTGCAAAATGTTTTAGGATTGTCGTTTTTTGGAACTCAAACTGTTCCATGGATAAATTACTTTGTTTTCTGTATCTTTCCTCCCTTTTTACTGTATAAATTTACCATTGAAAAAACGAAGGAAAGAGGAAAAAGAAGCACACAGAAATGACTGGTAATCTGCCGTCAAAATGCAGGGAGGAAAGTGTACAGTATACACTGGATAATATGAAAAGCATTTGCAAGTAGACAGCCAGTGGCAAAAATGTTTAAAAACCTCAGAATGAATCCCAAAATTTTAGGAGAAGATTTTGCGGAAACACGAAAATTATATTATTTCGAAATAGTGAATCAAGAGTACCAATCATTGTTTTATTTTTCTACTTTTGATTTATCGTAAAGTACCGAAAGTAAGCCCCCTTCCAAATATAAGACCCCCCCCCCCCCCCGAACATATATGATTTTTTTTCTTTTTTGAAAAAGTTCCATTTATAAGGCCTCCTCTTGAAGTTTTATTTTCTGGCGCTCTCAATCCTTCTGTGTTTTTCAGGAAATTCCTTAAGAATTTTTTTTCTCCATATCTTCTAAATGAATATATCTTATGCAATTTATTTTTATCTAATATCTTTTCTGATCATTGTATCAGAATGGCATATGTTCAATATATTATACTATTAATATTTACCTTGATTTTTACACACTAATAAAATTTAATAGATATTTATATTGAGATAAAGTTTTATAATATTTGTTCATATTTCTTTATCTAAATTAACTATTTTATGTAAACTTGCTTCATTAATTTAATATTTTTATTAACGGAAACTACTTAGCTTCTATGGAAGAGAGTTTAATTTGATCTGATTTTATTTTTAAAATTGTTCAAATCCTGTGAAATTTCCTAAATTCCAAATACCCCCCCCCCCACCCACCCACCCTCCCAATTTCCCTACCCTTTTCACAAAAGTTCCAATTATAAGCACCCCTTAAATTCATTAGAAGTTCCTGTTTGCTAAAGAGGGGCTTACTTTCGGTATTTTACGGTACTCAATTTAAATTATTTTAGGAGCATTCTGATTCATTTACTTTTATAATTTAAGAGAAAACTATAATAGCTCTGTCATTTTTTTAATTTTTATTTTTTATTTCCAATCTTAAGGCGATTCTCTCACACTCTTCTTAAAAATGGGAAACTTTGATGTATTTTCTGACTCATTTTCAAGCGTAAAAGCATAAAATTGACAGGCCAGGATATTACCGTAATTTGGAATCGAATGGCTTTTTGAATTTTTTGATAAATAAATTACTTAAGGAGTTATAAGCAATTATTGATACGTGACGGCAGATTTTCTCCTTTCCCGTACTGTCGAGGCCGGCAATCCCGTTCAAATTGCAAAATTACGCAAGATTTTCTGAAAGATCCTCTGTTTTTACCAAAAAGATGAAAAATACATTAGAATACATAATTACATAATCATAACACTTACCAATTCCGAGCACAAATGAATTCAGAAAGGTGACATAAAGTATCTTCTTTTGATTTCAGAACAACCATAATGCTATAATATTAAGGGCTCGTTTCTAAAATAAGTAAATAATAAAATGTAATTTCGAGATAAAGATTCGAGTTTTTTAAAGTCTATAACTATCCTCTCGTGAAACATCGTGATTGTTTCCTCTAAAACTGCTAATATGTTAAAGACTTTATTCTCAACATCCTCAGTTGCACTTATGTACCACACATTTTGTATGATTCATTTTATTTTATCGGATTTATATACAGGAAGTCTTCTTTTTTAAAATTTATATATACAATTTATGGCATAACTTTTGAAATTCATATCTAATATTATAACATATGATTCAAAACGAAAACTTGTACATTTAAAAAGATGTCAGGATGTAGTTAACGGCTTTACATGTGAATAATAATAATAAAAAATCACAGTTACCATTTTTTACGCCCAAATCCTTCATATATGTTCGTATTTAATCAGTGTATTGAATATTTCTCTGAAGTTATTGCCACTGCTCAGTTCAAAGTAACAGATTTAGAGCTACCAACTTATGTTAGAAGGATTTCGTTAATAAATATGTAAAGTAGCATACGTTACAAGTCGGATTGATGTGTTGCTTGTATCTAGTTTTATTCAGTCTAATATACTTAATTTTTTAACGCTTTTAGGCGATAGTTTCATAGCTGCCAACTTTTACACTTTTTTCTTACAGCTATTTTTTTAAAAGCCTTTTTTGCCTTATCTATCGCCAAATTTCGAGGATTAAATAAGGGGAAGATTGCATTAAAGTAGAGCAGCAGAAAAGCACAAAAGTTGGCAGTTTTATCGCTACCATATCTACTTTATCGAACTACTTTTTCTATGTTAAATTTGACATGCATATTAACTTAAAGCATCCAACATTTGAATTAGTATTTATTAATATCCTAATAATTAATTATAGGAATATGTTAGAAATTTATAAATGATTTGATTATGTTACAAAGTAATAGATTTGCTCCAAATCTCTCAGTGTACCCCTAGATTTTTTGAGCATTTTTCGGTTTCTTATTTTCCTGGTAAATATTTTATTACAAAGTATTTGGATTAGTGATGTTTGACAGCATTCATTTCTTTATCTGACCATGCCATTTTATTTCTTATTTATTTATTTGTTTTTGGGCGTGAGGGGGGGGGGGGGTGTGCTTTTCTTACTTTTAATTACTTTTTTTTTATTCAATGCCAATAGCATGCCGACTCTTGAAGTTGTTTTCAGTCGAAATACCCATACCAATAGTAAAAAAAAAAAAAAAAAAAAAAAAAAAAAAAAAAAAAAAACCATGTCTTAGTGTTCATTGCTTCTGTTATTTCTCTTTTATTGGTGAATAGGTTCGTTTTTTATAAATCCTTGAAACATCTGAATGGTAAAGTTTTGCCTACTGGTGTTACTTATTATGTCGATTTTTACAAGTCAAGTATTTAATAAAAACTACGTTATAAAAATATAAAACTGTACCCTTTGCAACTGAATATCATTCCTGCGGAATTATTATCCAACGCTTACAATTACTGTTATATTGTCATAGAAAAATACTTTCAAAAGGCTCTGCAGAAAAACAGCTGATTTTTTTTCTTTTTGTGCAGGATAAATGGAAAAAATGACCATACACATAGAGGGTAACGCTTGTACAAAATGCTGTGAGAATAATACTAATATTGCATTAATATAATGTTGAAAGTTGATTTATACCATAACTAAACTATGTTAAATATAACGTTTGTATCAAAATAAGTCTAATTTTTGCTAAACAAAAGCACTTCCGTTATGAATATTAAAGGCATAATTTGACAATGCAATATGAGATACATTATACAAAAGTGTTAGCTGATTTCCAGCTAATTATATTTTTTCAAGCATGAAACATGGCCAATTTGATTTTGAAATAATATTTTTGACATATTAAAATAATTTGATATTGAGTTTAAACGGCAATCGTTAATCTTTAATAAATCTGATAGAAATTTGAGTGAAGAATATTAGAGAAAGAGCTAATGAAATGACGAATTTGCTGATTTTATTTCTTACGTATTATTTCTTTTACATTCATGAATAAAAAAAACGCCACTGTATATTTTATGAAAGCGCAGTTTGACGCTTCCTAAACTTTAGTTAAAAAAATAAATATGTAATATTGAGAACCAATAAATATATTTTTTAATAACACATGGCTTCACATCTGTAAGTAGAAGTATAAAGTTAGGAAAGTTGTATTGACAACATAACTTTTCCATTCGAGAAGCAAGATTTATTTTAAACAATTGTTATACGAATCTACTAATCGCTTTACCAATCACGTCTGCCTACAGAGAAAAGATATTACTTTGGTCTACAATTTCTTAAATCACTTAGATATAGAAAGGGCTTTCTTTTTTATAATTGTAAAGTTATCGAAAGCACTAAGATCTAAAATTTTCTATATCTCGATATTTTCATTGATTACGTTGAGGTTGAAATAAAACCCTGATCTCTTAAAGTATGATTTCGCTAAAATGATGCGAAACGAAAAAACATGTGTATGCATTCTAAATTTTCCTATACCTACATTATTCTGGTGACTCTTCTACTATAAGAAGCTATTTTTACTTACTTTACTATGTTTTTCACGTTGAAAAGACAAGTTTTCTTATCTTGGATGTGGAGAAGAGAAATATGCTGTTATCTATTATGTTCCGGAACAGGTCGGTAAACATCTGCAAATCATTAAAAAAAGGGGGGAGGGTGTACGCGTGTATTTGAAAATTACCCCAGGTTCTACAGAGAGAATACTTTATAGTTTGAGACTTTAAGTCTTCCTGTTTTAAAATTTAAAGCTATCTGGATATTTAATTTATGATTGCTTCAAAGAAATGCTTACAATAATATTTGAAACGTATCTCACAGTGTCAATCTAATAATTCCAATTTCGGGTTTTTTGCTTATATAATCCTTTAATTTTTTTTTCCCAATGACATTTTAATTTCAATATAATTATCTCGCAAGATTTACTCACAGTAATAAAAAATGTGAAAGTAATTAAAATTCAAAAAATAAGCTATAAATTATTTATTATTATTATTATTATTATTATCCTGATATTACTTCAAAATTGAAATTTATTTCATTACAGATAATTTCGCATGATTATAATTCAAACAATCTGTGTAGATTTTATGTGAAATTACTCAATTTATGAATGTAGCTCTTACCATCAAATTAAATTTGTTGAATTCAGGACTTTGGTTTGTTTAAGATTAAACTTTTATTTACAATATCTCTGTAATATCGGAAAATGAACTGCGCTAAATGTGTAATTACCTAAATATATAATTGAAAGTAAGCTGTAAATAAATTTGAACATGAACTTTTGATGAAAATAAAATAATTTAATTTAGAATGATTGACATTCAATAAGGAACTTCTTGAAAACTAACACGAAGTCACTCTTTCAGTTTGAGAAAATATTTTTTTCTCTATTAGTAAAATATGCATTTGAATTAATATTTCATATTTAAATTTTTTTTTCAGTTTTGTTTATAATTTGGATAAGTGTCAAATAAAATAAATAAATAAATAAAAGAGAGAGGGAGAGGGAGAGGGAAGAGTACAAAGAAACATAAAACGAAAGCAAAGGAGAGAAATGGAGTTTTGAATACGTCAATAGATTATATCGTGGAGAAGGTCAAAGAAGTTTTTTTAAAGTGCGAAGGAGGAGGGGGGGGGGCATAATAAAATTTCATTTGCTTCAGTATATATATAAATTATTTCATTTAATTTTCCATTTGGTTTTTTTTAAATGCTTTTTACCTTATAAGAGATTTTCCAAAATAATTTACTTGTTAAGCAAATGATTATCGTGTTCTTTCTTTCTATCGCTGTGTGTTTTTATTCAATTTGTGTTTCTTCAAGGAATAAATCAAGGGACATCGTTAACGAGGAAGAATATGCGCACTAGTAAGACAGAAAAGAAATACAACATTTTGCATATCAAAAATGCACATAATTTTGCTGTCCTAAATTTGTCTTAACTGCATTACTATAATGCAAATTAGTTAAAAGGAATGACGAAGTTACAAAATTACAAAGTTTATAATGTTCATATTTTGTGTGTGTGTGTGTGGGTGGGGGGGGGGGGGGGGAGAGGGTTTACCAAAAGGTTATACGCAATTTCTTTTCATCTAATAAGACAAAGCTAATCTATAAATGTGTAGAGATTAATAATCAAATATACGTGATTTTAAGTTAAAAAATTACAAAATTTAATAATGTTCATATTGTACGAAATTAAAAAAAAAAAAAAGGTTTACCAAAAGTTTATACGCGGATTTTTTTTTTCACTTCTAATAAGACAAAGCTCAGTTAATCTATAAATATGTATACATTCATAAACAATTATACGTGATTTATAATTTTTATTATTTTAATACAGATTTAGTTAGTGGTTATTTGACAAAGTTACAAAATTTCTAATGTTCATATGCACATCTGACAAAAAAAAAAAAATAGGTTTACCAAAAGTTTATATGCAGTTTTTTTTTTTCCATCTAATAAGACAAAGTCAATCTCTAAATGTGTATAGATTAATAAACCTACGTGATTTTATCTTTTGTTTTAATACAGATTAAGTTTGTGGCATGTTATTTATACAGATTATTTAGGCCAATATTCTAATATTCAGTTTTTTAACAATTTTTAAATTCTGCCTCTCTTATAATTTATATGAGGACGTGAGTTTCAAAACTCGTGTTATCATCCAAAATTTTAAATATCGCGTTTTCCCTATCAATCTGTTCTAATGGTAAATTTGCACCGAAGAAACACAACACTCTGCTAAAAAGCTGGTTTTATCCTGTATATCCTCTATTTTTGCTATTGCAAAATCTTGGTTTTAAATGAAAACCAATGGACATAGTCAGAGGTTTTTCGCGATTTCCTGAAATTTGATTTTCTGGATAAGGCGAATTTTGACTCACCTCCTCTCATATATATATATATATATATATATATATATATATATATATATACACCTTTTTTTCTTTTGTTTTATATTTACAATGACCATATTTCATTGAAAAAAAAAAAATACGGGTGGCAAATAATAAATGTTGACAACTGAATACCCTCCCTTCATAGAATACATAGTAAAACCTTCATAATAGAACCTTTATTTAGCAAACATTTTATTTATTTTTTTTTTTTTTTTATCTAAAGCACATATTTATGTACATTTTCCTTTTTAGCAGATTTTGAATTTTGAAGTAAATTTGGAATTTATAATTAATATATATATATTTACAATTACAAAGCAAAAAAAGGGAGAATGAAACTTTACCATTAGTAATTGCTATTTTAATTTATGTATTTTAATGTATACTTTTTTCAAATTTAAAATCGCTATGTAATTCTGTTACTATTTCAGAAATATAATTGGATATTATGTGTTAGCTTCTGAATAATACTTTCTCTTCATTTAACATTTACGGGGATAAAAAGTAAAAAAATCAGATTGTGAAGAAATTTGCACATATTGAAAAGGGCATTTATGTTATAAGCAAAGACAAAAACTGTCTAATTTTTATATACTTACATAATACAATTTTATATCCTTATTAATAATTATAATACCATTCATTTTCAATTGAATTATTACTTTTTTTCAAAAGTGCTTAAAATAAACAACATATTTCTAAGCAATATTTTTGTAGATCATGAGTAATAGAAATGTGCATTTAATCAAATTTTATAATTTTCTTTGTGTTGCACACATTTATGATGGTGAAGGGAATAATAAAAATATTGCTATGGAAGTAAAATGAAAATAATAAAATGTATAGCAATATAAAATGTTGCTTTGAGAAGACTTAACGCAAGCTTTTTGCATTTTAATGAATGCTAACTGTTTATAATATTCAATGAGTTACTTTTTAAAATTTGCGATTAACTTGCTTTTTCATTTAAATTATCTGTGTAATAAATCTAATTTCAATTGCAATTTTTAAAAGAAGCGTTCTTTGATTATGTACAAAAATGTGAAATGTGTCATTTCTCTCGGAAAGATTTATAGACTAATTATTCATTAATATCAGCTATAGGCAGTAAATTCTGTTCAGCGTACTATTGTGAAAGTCCTTGAAACAGGCAGAAATTCAGTTATATTAATTTAACGCTTCTCTTTAATAATAATGATTTCTTTATTTAATACAGATTTTATATGATTTCTTTATTTAATACTGATTTTATAACTTTTTAATTTATGATTATAATTATTTAAAGCAAATAAGGATCTAATCGCATAAAAAAGTCCTTTTTTCTGCTGAAATGATGCATTTCTCAGATATACAATGCATGTATGCTTTGTATATATATGCTTTGTATATATAATGCATTCATCATTATATATACAAAGACCTTATTTTAAGTAATATTATAAAAGTGGGACATATTACCTATTACCACTTATTTTGAGGGGAACGGGTGAGGGAGATCTCGGGTTTATCGGGAATTCTGGTGAATAGTGTACAGATAACAGTGTTTAAAGGGGAAAAAATACTTTTTAGATATTGCCGTTGCGATTTTTGAACAGGGAAATTTCTTTCTTTCTTTCCTTATTATTATATTTTTCTAGCTTTATCTTTGACTCTATTTTGTATTTTTTAGGTTTAATGAAGTATTATTGTTCTTTTCCACATTTTCATAAAGTAGAAACAAAATGCCAGATTTAAAATATATTTAAGTTAATATTATAAAATCCAAAACAAATTTGCATGCTCTATTCAGAAAGGAATGTATTCTAAATGTTTATTTGTAGTTTTGAAAAAATAGTCTATTTAGTTTTATTTAAATTTTGTGATATTTACTGTATGAAATACTATAGTAGCACATGTTTATTATTGAAGGTTGTATAAGCATTTAGTGTTTAATTATTCCCATTTTACAGATGAATAGATGGCTTATAACATAAAAGAGAGACTTGATAAAAATAATAGACCACTTTATCTAAAACTCCCCCCAGGGTAAAAGGACTAAATTTGTGTACTAAGAAAATTTTGTAGGAAAATAATTCCTCACATTTTAAAATTTATATATATTTTTTTCTTATCAAACCCTTTTTTAATTTTTTTCAACAAAATAAAGGAAGTATTAGACAACAACATAATTTTTCGAAATTTAATTGTAATTATTATTAAGAAACTTCAAATAACATATTCGTACTATTACTTTCACTTAAATGTAAATACAATTAATACATGTAGAATATATTGGTCTTAAACAATTTGTATTAATACAGTATCGAAAAAAGCAGAACTCTCTGTTAGATTGTACTATTTTATAAATGAATAGTACTCCAAAGGCCTGATTATTGCACAGTCAGACTAATCCGCAGCCTTGGGATTACGATGCGAACGCTGAAATTAGTAAAACGATTTATAAAAAAAAATCTTAAAGCTTTAGGGGAAAAAATTAATTTCGAGCTCCAATATCTAAGTAACAATAATTAAATGTCTAGTTAAAGAATGAATAAATTCCATCTTTATTTGGAAGCCAACTTTCCGATTGCATAGTGCATAGTAGCAAGTATTTTCAAGAAATCCATAGTTTTATATGGTTTTGAATGCTTAAAAATAAGGTCATTACAATAAATAAAATAAAATAAAATAATTAGAGAAGAAACGAAAAATTTTTAACATATGTCGCATTTAATCAGAATCTTTCCTAAAAAAAAAATATTTGGGAACGAAAAAAAAAAAAAAAAAAAAAATATCTATTTTGAACACTAAACATTTTTTTAACTATTTCCAATAAAGTTGAAAAAGGTTTATGACTTCGATTTGTCTGTCCGTCTGTCCGCGCTCTCACTCTTGTAAATATACGTGGATCGTTCTGAAATTTTTGGATGTTAGTGACCTCAACCATAGCACGATCCCTATTTCAAATGAAGTTTGTAGCATGTTTAGTTCATTTACAGGGACAGTCAAAAGTTTTCCGTTACATTACGGCCAATGGGAAAAAATCGTTTCAAATGATTTTTCATTGTGTTACATACTTTCAAACATAGTAAAATTGATATGCATTTATGAAGTCCACTAAAATATGCATTCTGTAGAATATGCGGTGCAAAGAATAGTTTTTATTCATTTACAGGGCCACACATAGAATTCCGTTACATAATGGTATGGGGAGGGGGGGGGTGGATTGATTGCGGTGTAGTCGAATTATGTTAAACTATTTCATATACAGTATGACTTCAAAAATCCGACATTCAGAAATCCGGCATCAAAATCATCTTTTCCCTTCCTTTTTCTTTCACACTTTCAAGCTATGGAAGAAATAAAATAGCAATTCTTTATGAATTAGAAACTTCATCATCTAAAGTAAAAATGCAAAAAAAGAATATTTGACATATTTTTTTCATTTGTCTGAGGCAATTATTTTCTGAAAAAATTTTCTGGGAACTGCACAGTTGCTTAGCAACGAGAACAAATTTGGAGGCAACTTTGCCGAATGAATGGCGCAATATATGGCCAGAACGAATTTTCGGCAACAGTGACATCGATGATGAGGAATTTGCCGTGAAAAGGCCGCAATTTATGAGAGAATTGAACACGCAAAATCTGAAAATGCATTAAGTGTCGAAAATAGGTATATAGATTATGGGCTAAGCATTGATTAAAATGCATCAACAACAAACAATTTAACGGACAGCATGATAACTGACGCTGGGCTAAATAGAACCGCCGATAATGCTAGTAGCAGCTTAGAAGACGAGCATGAACAACCGGCAGAAGAAAAGGTGTCACTAGAAAAATGCATACATTTGATTGGAGAATTAATCTATGCTTTAGAAAATCAAGACTTTGTTTCCGAAATAGATATTCTTCATTTGTATAAAATAAAAAAAATAAAAACTTGTTAAAGAACGGCAAAAAAAGTTGAAGCAAACAAAGTTGACATCGATGTATCTGAAATTACAAGAGAAGAAATAATTTCATTCTTTATTAGATTTTTTTTTCTGTAACATAGAAAATATCAATTAAAGTAAGTTTTTTTATTATTTAATTTTCTCTTTTTGTTACATAATTATCACTTAATAATGAATTAAATTATGGCTAAAGGCACCATTAAGAATATAGGACTACTTTCGATATATTCATAGTTACTACTTTGGATATTCCTTCAAAAATCCGAAAGTTTCAAAAATCCGACATAGTCTCACTCCCGTTGATGCCGGATTTTTGAAGTTATACTGTATAATGAAATTGATATACGTCGCTGAGGTTTAATATAACTTATTTCATGTATAATACGAAGTACATAGCATTTACAGGGACACACAAAAGATTTCAGATATTATATTGTATCCGAAGTACTGTACAGTAGCGATGATTGCTGGACATGCATTTTTAATTATGTTATGCTCTTTTATGTTTCACTATATTTATGCATAGTATATGGTGTATATAAATGCTATAATTCATATACAGGGCTAAACAAAATAATTCGTAATGGTTACTGAGTATGAGCGTAAATTGCTTAAAGGTGAGTTTTAAATGAGTTGTGCATTTTTAAGCTTAAATGGATTTAGTTTACTAAGAAATGTTTGTAGAATATAGAGAAAACGATATATTGGGGCTGCGCAACGAATTGCATATTATGGCTGTCTATGGATGATAGTTTCTGAAATGTGATTTCAGGTAGTTTTAAGAGTGTTTAATTTGAATTAAATTTTAGCTAAATAGTGGCTTGTAATAAAGGTACTATGTAAACTACAGGGCTGTACAAAAGTATTCAAGTATGTTTCCATCTATTAGTATAAATTGTTGAAAGAGAAATTTCAACCAGTTTACGTTTTCTTGCTAAACTAAATTTTCTCATTATATAGTATATATATGAACCTACATATAAAATACAGAGCTGTCCAAAAGAATTGGAATACATATTTGGCTATGGACGGTAACTGCTGAAATCAGTTTTTCAAATGTTTATTCGTTTTATAAAATGTTTGCTTAGTTATCTTATTTACCTCATTTCCCTAAATAACAAAGTTTTTTTAAAGCATTCAGGAAGTGTTGGAAAGTGTTTCATAATCTCTGCTTATAGTATGATTTTTCTTCTTTTTTTTGTTGTTGTTTTGTTTTGAAAAGTACTCTTGAGATTGATTAAATTCATTATTGTTTTATTCAGCGAAATGTGCATAAAAATGCATTCAGAAATTCTGCTTTTAAAAGTATGAAGTGATTTTTAGGACAGTCAATTTACTATTTGTTAAAATATAACTAGTTAATGTTTTCAAAGTAATTTTAAAGATTACCCAAATTTTAACATCTGTGGGGGCATAGTTAAAGGAATATAGTACAATCTATCAAGGTCATTAAAGGATATCTTCAGTAGACAATATAGCCATCGAAGAAAATAGACTAACGTCAAATTTGAAGATTGAGTGGTTTATGTTTAATGAATCGGTAAGGGGAGGAACACCTTACTTTCTCCTGTCAGCTCTTTTCTTTTTTAATTGTAATACTACAAACAAATTTGTAAAAATAAATATCTTGTTTAAAGAAGAAAATTATGAATTTAATACACTTAAATCAATTTTATTTGAGACTGAATTGCTGCGTTAAATAAACAAATTTTAATTCAAATTCCTTTTTGTTAATGATTTCTTTGTTAATGGGTGTTAACATCGGACTCTAGGGATAACGGTATTAAATTCTGGCTGGTAACTTTAAAACTTGGAGGCGATAAAAAAAAAACATACACTTTACGTAACGAAATAAAATACTGTTTTATAAAATTCTAATTTAAGTTTCATGCTTTTCAAAACTATCTTATTTTTATTTTATTTATTTATTTATCTATGTTTTTCTGTATAAAAAGTTATAGATTATATAAAATTACATAAGATTAAAAAACATATATGAAAACATATTTCAATTGGAAAAAGTTAACCATCACTAAAGGAAATTTTAAGCTATAAATGAAATATATTTAAAGATATTACAGACACTAGATAGACAAATATATAGATAAAATAAAAAATATTTTTCGCTTATGTTGGAAAGTATTAAAAAATATGCTGCACAAAGTCGTTTCAATAAGCGCATATATTTTATGTCTACTCATAATTTTTAATGGTAACATTGATTTTTTATATCCTTTTCTGTTTGCATTCATTATTCCGATTTTAAATTTTAATGACATTAAAAGAAAAATTGTTTCGCTTCTGGACTGTTCCACTTTTTTGTAAACATTTTCTTAAATCGCTTTGATTAACACGAAATTCGGATATGTTATTTTGGCAGATAGTAGTGTTGTTTTTTAAAATACTTTATAATTTTTTTCATTATAAAATTATAGAAAGCCTGCATGTATTCAAAATATGTTTAGTAATTAGCAACCGAAGTAAACAGGGATTTTACTTGCTTAATATGCAATTACTTTCTAACAAGAGAAGTAAATTGTAATTTTTCTTGCTTAATGTGGAAATTATTCAAAATATGTTCAGTAATTAGCAACCGAAATAAACAGGGATTTTACTTGCTCAATATGAAAATGGTTAATAATGTACGATTTAAGAGTGTTATCTTTAAAGAAAAAAAAATACTCCACTCAAGTAACAAGAATCTTTCTAACGCATTCCCAAAGCAATTTTTACACGTAAGTATTTCACGCTTAGAAATTCAGAGAGTTAAAAATTGGATATAATGTTTTTATGTTCCCATAAATTTTTAAATATCTTGAATGATACCTAATGACTATTATGATTTAGTTTTAAGCGTAAAAGCATCATCCTGCAAGGTATATTTTTTAAAGTGATTTGAATTCGAGCAGCTTTTTTTATTTTTCGATAAATGAGTTACACCTTGAGTTATGAGCAATCGTTTTCTCATGGCCTCATTTACTCGCAGCTGTCACCCCCCCCCCCCAACCCAATATATATATATATATATATATATATAATCCATGCAGAAATTTTGGATTGAATGTCGGTCCGGAATGTTTACATGGGGTTTAAAAATTTATCTTGTTGATTCGACATTATTTTATATGGGCTGGGGATTTTAGTTATTTTATTAAAACTTAACTATGCCGGCATTAGATTGAGAATTTCAGAAATCTCAAAGGAAATATTTTTTATAGAAAGCTAAAGAAACTTTTAAAGGAAACTTTGATAACTGATGCTTAATGAAGCCGATCTGGTTCATACTCAGATAAACAAGTGGGGGTGGCTTTAATGCATATGTTCCATTCTGATATTCTTTTAACTTCCGAACTTTTTACTGAGAATATGGCAAAGCTATGCGCGTTCTATTTTTCGAGTGCGCTATTCTATTTTTGATAGCTCTGTCATATTTTTATTTTCTAAGATAAACAAATCCTGCATCTATTCTTAATTTTATTAAAACTTTTATTTCTATTTTTTTTTTTTTAATTCATACTAATAAATTATTGCACCTATTTATTTGTCTGTTTTGTACACTGAAAAAAAAGTATAGATATAGGATTAAAATACGTTTATAAGTCCAATTACATAAAAGGAATGCAAATTATATGAAGCAATTATTAGGGTTCATAAAATTGCCCCTGGTTCATACCTGGTTCATACCTCTGGTTCATACTCAGATAAACAAGTGGGGGTGGCTTTAATGCATATGTTCCATTCTGATATTCTTTTAACTTCCGAACTTTTTACTGAGAATATGGCAAAGCTATGCGCGTTCTATTTTTCGAGTGCGCTATTCTATTTTTGATAGCTCTGTCATATTTTTATTTTCTAAGATAAACAAATCCTGCATCTATTCTTAATTTTATTAAAACTTTTATTTCTATTTTTTTTTTTTAATTCATACTAATAAATTATTGCACCTATTTATTTGTCTGTTTTGTACACTGAAAAAAAAGTATAGATATAGGATTAAAATACGTTTATAAGTCCAATTACATAAAAGGAATGCAAATTATATGAAGCAATTATTAGGGTTCATAAAATTGCCCCCCCCCCCCCCCCCACACACACACAAAAAAAAAAGCTTTCAAACATGTAAGTTCAATATTTTGTTACTTTCAATATAGTTTTAGTTTATTTTGGTACAAATTCTGTTTATCAATAAGAAATATTTATTTACAAATAGCTGATATAAAAAAGTCATTTTAAAAATATCATAGAAATGATACTGAAATGTTACAAACTATTTTTAACCAGAAATATATTTATTATCATTTGTCATTTAGAAGAAAATATATTTTTCACGATGACATTAAAATTTTTCTAATATTGAAACATTGTTTATGCATCTTTTATAATTCTTTTAAAATGCATATTTCTGTTTAAATTATGTATATAAATATATATATTTCATTAATTGTTTAAGACTGAATTGACAAAAAATTCTTCTTTGACTTGTGTAAGAGTCCTTTCACACTTAATCCAATCTCCCTTTATCTGAAAATATGATTAATACATGTCAAATATTTTATAACAAGATCTACTGTTCTCTTGACCTACGTCGCCTTATATAGGGTAAGAATGCGTAATCTACCACCGCATAATATCATTGTATGACCATGTGCATTTAAAAAAGCTTGCAAATATTTCCTGAGAAATGGCGGAAAAGAATAAGAAATTCCCATTCATAGAACGTTATATTCAGTATCTAATTTAGTAATTTAGGGTTCCAAGCACAAAAACTTCAATGAGCTCCTATATGACTTGTTTCTATTGATTGATATATACTTATATAATATATAAATATAATCAGATAATTACTACTTGGAGGTTCTCACAATAAACAAATAAATCAAGAAACTGCGCACAAGAGTGCCCAATTTATACAGATGTGAATTGTGGATATCCACTAAATCTTCAATCCCTTCTTTTAACATTTCCCGTATTTCATGAATTTCATAGAAATTTTCACACACAGGCACAAACATATGCATATATGAACATGCAGTATGCATATATGAACATTTTCCAATCGTATTTATCTCAATATCTAATGTCAAGAGAAACCACAGGATTTTGAGACTCTGCAATTTTTATACCCTTCTTTTATTAGATGCGATCGTAATTATATAAATATGTAGCACCTATAGTCGTCATCTGGTTCGTCCGTCTGCTTGCATATAACAGCGTAGAGACTACACAACCGACTGGTTAAAAATGTAATATGTATAATCGTTGCAGAATTATGTCGAGTCATTTCAAATTTTATGAAAACCTAATCAAAAATTAAAAAGGTATTAATAAAAGTTTTCTTCATTCTATTAAATCCTACCATACGTAATTAATTCCATGATATCTCCCGATAGGTCATGATTCAATTTTGTCATGGTGAATACGTCAGATTTAAGATGACATCATATCTTTTCCGTATTACTGAATTTAATACATAGAATCATAATAAATTTTATATTCATGGATTTTTGCATAAGAATGCAACAGCTATTGCATCAAAATATGAATGTTTATAAAACTAGCTATAGTACGTCATTTGTCACATTTGACGTACAATTTCCGACTTTCTTTTCTGCTAATTTTTTAATTCTTTATCGCAATAACGCGTGAACCCTGGGTACAAGTACAAACACTGTTTGGGTCTCCATTCTTGTGTTGTGTAGTATGTGAAACTTTTATGGTTCTATTCGAATGGTACAATTTAAACTTTGTACCGGCCTATTCACAAAGTTAATTTTATTCATAAATGCACAAAATTTGCAATTATATTTTACTTAAATGTCAAAAAATGGAATTTTATTTCAAATTTTTCTTCTAAAAAGATTCCTAAAATTTGTAAAGATTATCGATACAGAGCAGTGAATAAAAATATGTTTTTGCTTAGGAATTAATTTTAACTAAGGATGTATATGTATAAGTTATAGAAAATAACTGATAAGTTCCATGATAAGAACCATGAAAACTGATAATTTCCATGGCACCCAAAATAGTACTATTTAAAAATTACACACGTTTAGATGTAAAAATGTCTTAGTAAAGGTACAAAAAGGCGCGAGTTGCCAATTGCAGTGAAAAAAAAAAAAAAAAAAAAAAAAAAAAAACAATGGAACACGCTTATATAACTTTTAATTGCATGTATGATTGGACATTTTTTAGCTGTGATTTTCATAATTTAGCATTAACCCATAAGTCGCGTTATACTTTTCTTGGGCATTATGAGATTTATAAGCATGGGAGTTTCTGGAACACAGTAGCGGTGATTAAGAGTTAACTATCTTGTTATTGTACGATATAAAAGTATGTAAACAATGAAACTCAACAGCTAATTTCTTTCAATTCTGCCAACGGACCCCCCCCCCCCTCCCTCAAGCTTATGGGATCTTGGACCAATGTCCTGTTTTCCCATTCATAATACTGACCCTGTGTATGCTTAAATTACAGTTTAATTGTTCTACCTTATTTTGATAGGGCTAAAAGTGCAACATAATAAATTAATACTATATTGCTTTTACATTGCAGTGATTATATTTCGCTTAAATTCGATTCGAAATTCCTTGATTAAATGTAATAATTTTGCAAATTTTACTTTATACTGTACGCGTAAAAAAGTTTTTACCACGCTAATTTTCCGCAGAATTAAAAAAAGTTGCTAAAAATTGTGTGTTTCAGGAAAATCTTTTTTTTTTTTTTTCATTTTCTTTCATCTGAAAAAGCTTTTTGGCCCACGTTCTTGAAAACTGCAGTATTAATAGGTATATAGTAAAACATTAATGTATTTTAATTAATATCGATTTTTTCTCCTTGTTTATATATTAGATATATATCTGATTATATATGTGTGGACAGCTGATTTAAGTGATATTTAACGCGTTTTTTATTATAGATAATAACTGTTATAGATATTATTAATAACAAATCATCAGTTTTATGGAATCTGAATTAAAATGCATGGAACTTTTATGATTGTGGTGAAAATATTTCGAGATTTTAAATGAAAAATAAAATTATAAATGCATATATATGCAAAATTGCTGATGTTGGCTATCAAATAAAAAAAAAAAGTTATATAAAATTATTAATATTATTTTAAAATCTGACTAATTATAGTAAAATTTATATGCATTTTATAAAAAATAAAGGGTTATGATTCCTATTTTATTTTTCTTTCTTTAAAAGAATTTTGAAGAATATCTTCTGTAAAGGTATTAAAAGGCAAAATATTATTTTCTCCGACCAAAACCCTTTTCACCATTTTCTTCAGGCTAAAACTAACCGCTATTGCCTAGAGCGATTGCCAACATCTGGCCGTGGTCACTCACACCTGGGTAGTAAGTGATAAAAAATGCCAGACTTAAAATTTCTTAGAAATTGGGCAGGAAACTCAAATAGCCATGATAACAGTTGTATCCTTACTCTGTGTTTCAGATAGGGGAGTTGTAATAACATTCAATGTATTGTATTATGAATTAATGCATTAATGTTTTTGTTATGTATTAACGTATTTTTCTCTCGCAAAGAATGCACACATTCTATTGCAGTACGTATAATTGATTTCAGAATACGCTTCCTTTTTTCAAAATATGCACCAATAACAATTGTAAATGTTGATTTTGTAACATTCTGTATTAAAATTTAAGCAAATAATTAAAATTAAACTTAAACTTTCATAATAAACTTCTGATATATATATATATATATATATATATATACATATATATATTGTAAAATATTTAACTTTAAAAAACGCAATTTTTCTAGTGAAAAAAAAATACGAAACCTTTTAAATATATTTTTAATTGCAAATTAAAAAATATTTTTAATATAATTTCTTACCTCAAAAATGCCATATGAGTTTGTATTTGGTTGGTAAAAAATCCAATGTTAAACTTTTGAAAGCATCAGTATTTAACCGACGATGTTTATTTAGCCTATACCAGAAAAATAAAATTAAACAATAAAAAGTTTAATTAGCATTTTGTTTTAATAACACATATATGGGTGATATTAAAACATGAAATTCCAAAATACAAATAACTCAAAATTTGATTTTAGGATAGAAGAATTTGATCGTAATTTTATAATATTAATGAATAATGACACAAACGCCTTTAAAATTTAACAATATAGATTGATAAAAAAAAAAAAAAAAGATCAGGCAAACTTTAAGAAATGGTAGGCCACACCACAACAAACTATTTTTTATATAGGAAGCCAAGGTCAAATAACATTTTGTTTTGCCAAAAATAGAGGTTGCTTCTCTCCCAGCACCACAGCAACTGGCACCCGGGACGGAAGAGCTTGTTATACCATTGGCGCATAAAGATAATAACTGACAAAAAAAAAAAAAAAGTAAATATTTCGGACCGATCATCGGTCAGGTATGGGGTTGAAAAATTTATCTTGTTGGTTCTACATTTTCTCATTTGGGGGGGGGGGGGGGGGGTCGATATTTTATTAAGGCTCTCAACTGCTCTGCTCAACAAGCGCAAACAGTTTTGACACATTTACAAATTCCTTTTTTAACGGAAAGATATAAAATTGGAAGGCCTGACTATGGAAGCGATTTAGAATCGAACCGTGTTTTCCATTTTTTGATAAATAAATTACCTATTGAGTTATAAGCGATTTTGATAACGTAACAAACACGTTTTTTACCCTTCGCTGACTGGGTTTTATTCTTTCTTCAGGAACTTCGGTTCAAAACATCCACTTTGACTCTATTTTCTGAAAAATCTATTGCGTTTGCAAAAAAAAAAAAAAAAAAAAAAAAAAAAAAAAACCGGAAAAAATGGTTCCATTACATAGTTTCGGATCAACAAAACTTGCTAGTTTCCTGCATTTCCGAACAAAAATAAATTAAAACTTATGTCATAAAGTTACCCTTTTGAATTTGAGAACAACCTTATGACTTAACTATGATGGTGTTGCATTGAGCATTTCAAAAATCTTAAAGGTAATATTCTTTATATAAATCTAAATAAATATTTTAAATAAGCTTTGATAATTAATGCTTAAAGAAACCGATCTCATTCATACTCATATAAACAAGTGGGAGGGCTACTTCAATCACACGAAAAGACACGATCGCAACTGCTAATCCAATGGAAGAAATTTATAAAGATATCTTGTTTGCATTTCAATATTTTTAAATGTTTTTTTTTTTTTTTTTTCGCATTAGATAGCTGAGATTGATCTGCACAAGGCCGTTTTTTATTTTTTATTTTATTTTTTATGAGGATGCTTTCACTTTCAAAACCGGTTCCGAAAATGAAAGTGTCCTCATTAAAAATACCTGTAAACAAAATCGAAAAAGTAAAAAAACTGTCTTTTACAGATTGATCTCAGTTATCCAATGCAAAAAAAAAAAAAAAAAAAAAAAAAAAAAAAAATCATTTAAAAATATACAAACGAGATATCTTTATAAATTTCACTCATATGATTAGCATTAGCGAGCGGATCTTTCGCTTGACGGAAGTAGCCTCTTAATGCATCAGTTCGATTTCTGATAATCCTTTTATTTCTAAACTTTTTACTGAGAATATGATAAAACTGAAAATATTCTTACATTTTTTTTCAATGAAAATAAATAAACCTTTTAATTGTATTAATAAAAATAATAATAATTTAAAATGTCGTATTCCTTTATCATTATGTTTCGTTTTATCTGTTACACATCTGTTACAACATTCGTTTGATAATCAATGCATCTCGACAAGAACAAGAAAAAACTGTCGATTTTCTAATATTTATTTTAAAAATTGAAATTTATCTGAATATACAATAAAATCATGTATTATTTTAATAAATTGTTTCTAGAAAATATGAATTCTTGTTTTGAATTGCTGTTCTAGTTAGATTCGAAAATCCACTACAAAAAACAATATTTGTATTGGAAACAAAGGTCGAAAAACATTTTCTTCTGAGAAAAATACAGGGTGTCTCATTCCAGACTAAACACAAATTTTCTCAAAGGTTTAACAGTGAATAAACCATATTACAGTAAAATTTCATAAGACTCGCCTTGCTATTGTGTGAAATGTAAATATAAAACACCAATTTGTGGAAGATGTTGTCCTTATCTTCTTATCTACTTCCAAACAGTATTAAACTACATGCTCCGTAATTGGAAATATAGTTCACATTTCATACGGTGTCACTGACCGAATTACAGCTCACTTCCAGAACTTTTTTTTTAGCGCCATTATATTTCACATATGAAATATAAATCAGACAAAAAATTCTAAAAATCTTTATTATTCAGTTTTCCCGTTCCTTAAGTCATAGACACTCGCGAGCTAATATTAAAGCTTTGGAGGTTCCTTTTCAAATATTTCGTGTGCATTTTGACTTATTTATTTATTTATTTATTTATTCATTGGATAATTGAGGTCGATCGCTTTATTCCCCTTTTTTTGATTTTGTGTGCAAATTTTTAAAATTATAAAGTTAACTTTTACTTTCAGAATGGGTTCCGAAAGGGAATGTGTCAACCTTAAAAAAAAAACTGCAGAAGCCAAAATTGAAAAAATAAAAATGGGGAATGTAAGCATCAACCACAGCTATTAAATGCAAGAAACATTATTTTAAAATATGGAAATGTAAATGAGATATTAGAAGAGAATCTTCCTGAGATTTAACATTCGCTCGAGACGGCAGCCTCATTTTATTAAAATATGCAGTTCATTTTTAAATTATAATAGAATCCGACAAAAAAAGCTGGCTGTGGAATATTTTATTGTTAATTGATAATAAATTTTCACGAAAGACATATTAACTCTATTTTTAGTTTCCAATTCAAATTCTATGAATCTAGGTTTTACGGATAAGATGAAGACTGGTTATCCCCTATTTTAGGCAGAGTGAACGAGCGATTTGAATGAAAGACACTTTTTATAGAAGTTTTAAACTTGTTGAATAGCCACATTGCATCCCAGTTAAAACTTCTGTTGATTGGATGAATGCAGTACATTTTCTGCTGATTTTAAATACTTAATAAGCACATTAAACAACCCGAAAAAAAATTTAAAAATCTGGAAAAATGTCTGACAGTTATAATCAGTGCTGTTAGAATTTGCAGATAAATTCAATTTTGTAAAATACTTTATCAATATATCTACTGTACATTTTCATTTCATGCAAAAAATCACTTAACAAAAGAAAGAAAGAATATATATATATATTTAATTACTAGAAAATCTAATCCGGACATCGCGGTTACAGAATATTGCTAAAAAATTCTAATATATTTCTTAAAATTTATCTTTATATATCTTTAGATTACCCACTAGCAACTCCTAAAAGCATTTTATATGAAAACTATAAAAAATATATTTAAATGAAATTTGAAATTTATTAAAAGAGATACTTTTGTATTAGTAACACACCAGAAGTTAACAAGCTTATAAGCAATCGACAATGATTTCGCTTCTTACAGCAGCCTTTTTTTATTCTAACAGATTGATTGGCTTGTGCGCGTAGTTGTATTTTAAGTCTGTAAAATTTGTGGGTTTTTTTTATATTATTTATAATATTTTACTAAATAATTATTTTACTTATTTGAAAGTTTCATTTTCGTTATCGAATACTAGTCTGAAAGAAATGCTGAACTATTTATATTGTTTCGTCTGTAAATGTATACATTGAATGTAAATATTTATGTGTTTCGTAATTTCAAAAGAACTGCGCAATTTTTTTTAATCTAATTTTTCTATCAAAATAACAATATGCTATACATCCATTTCCTTCAGTCATTGTTCATTGGGGGGGAAAAAATATATTTGAACAATTTCAGAAACAGAAATTATTCAATTTGAAATCAACCTGTATATACTCCATATAATGATTAATAAATTTTGCCAAAAGTTACTACACATTTCTGTTAATCAAGCTTAAAAAATACTTGAAAAAAAAAAACTTTTTTTTTCATAATTCAACAATTAAAAAATTATAACAGTTTAGAAAATATTAAGAATGTTTAGTGAGTTTCAGCATTAAATATCAATAATCAATACATATGTAGTATTGCTGATATTAGATATTAAATAAAAAAATTCATAAGCTATTATTATTATTATTATTATTATTATTATTATTATTTTATATTATATATTAGTAACTGTAGTAAAATTTACATGCAATTTGAAAAATATATAACAGTTTATGATTCCTATTTCATTTTACTTTCTTTAAAAGAAATTTAAAGAACACATTCCGTTAAGGCTCCGCTGCAGTCATTTTTTTTTCGATTCTCATAAAAGATACATCTTGGTAAATGTTGTGTAGCCGTCAACGACGTACAAATGATTGACAGAAAATCCTCCAATTCGAACAAGGTACATTAATAGTAAGGGTAATAAAAATAAAAGGTAATAATTATAAAAAAAGACATGATATTTTTCTTTATTTGAGAGCCCCTTTGAACGAGCATTTTTTGTTCACTACAGGAAAATATCGTCAAAGTATTAATAGTAATAGTTTAGTTATTATCAAGTTCTTTGAAAAATATCTCAGAATTTTAATAGATGTGTTTAACCCGTTAAACGCCAACGCTCCCGTTGCGGGAACAACTTTTTATTATTTTTTTTCTCAAAATATTTTTAAACTATTTAAAAAATACATTTTGTATTTAAAAGTTAATTGTATGGAGTCTAATATATATTTTTTTCAGGATGATATATATATTTTTACATTTTTTTGCAGATTTTTTAAAAAAGAAAATTTTTACATTTTCGACTATCTCAAGTAAAAGCAGTGAAAAGAAATAAAAAAATTCTTGATTTTTTACAAGTACAGTGAATATTTAAAGTCAACATTTCAACTAATAATCCATTCCTACCCCAAAGTAAATATACCCATTTAAAGTTATATTAGACGGGTTTCTTTGGAATGTTCCCACAAAGGGAGCTTTGGCGGCTTGTGCTTACACTTCCCCCTTTATCTGCAAGCGCGCTTCCATAAAGAATGAATGCGTTTCTAGGCAGTAAGTGAAAAGAAATCTGTTGACTGTTCGAAGAAAAAAAGGTGATTTATAGACCATATGACTATTACGTATAGTAATTATAAATTGTGTTCAAGGGCATTTTGTATTCATTCTTATGATCAGCAATATATTTCAGTTTGCTTGAGTATGGATGTTTAATATTATATATACAAAAAAACAGAGCCCCTTTGAATCAGATTAGATTTAATAAAAAGCATCACTAACACCTTAAAACAATAAAAGTTATATTTATAATGTCTATCCGTTTTAGAAAAAAAAAAAAAAAAAAAAAAAAAAAGATAAAAATACAGGATTGCGTTATGAGTGATTGTAAATTATTACTAAAACATTAAAAAAAGATTTTTTTCCAATTTCATGTAACAAGAAATTTGAGCATAAATAAAGGTATAATAAAGTAGAAGATAGCAGCTACTTTTGAAATAGACTTCAATAGGCAGATTCATATACCAAATACAAAAAGAAAAATTCCGAATTGTTTCATTTTATATTAATTTTACTAACGGCGTTAATTTTGTAGACAAATTTTTCAATACCCGCATGCCTCTTATTACAGAAGTAATAAAAATAATGTATTTTATTAAATAATTTGAATAGCATAGTGCGGTAATAGTAGCGTGAAAATTTTTTTTTTTTTTTTTTTTTTTTTTTTTTTTTTTTTTATGAAAGATGTCTTAATTTCCATTTCTAAAACAATTGCTTTATTTGAAACAAATAAAAGAGAAAATTTAATACATCATTTAGAAATAATATATAATTATAATTAACAGACAACGAGTCGATGTAATAAACTATTTCAATATAAGTACATAGAGTAAATCTAAATGTAAAACATATATATATGTGTGTGTGTGTGTGTGTGTGTTGGTGCGTGCGTATGTGTGTGTCTATGTAGTGTAAAATGCAATATAATGTTACATCAGAGTTTTCCTTGAAGGTCTGTAGAAAACGTATCGGAAAATAATAATAATAAAAAAAAGTAAGACTGGCTTTATATTTCTGATACTTTGACTACTCGTTCAAAAAATTTTAATAAAAGTGTTTTTCAGATATTAACATTAAATTTTTAATATATGTATTTTTAGTAATTATTTATATGTTTGTATAAAATTGTTTGCAGATTGCCAAAAAATGATGTTTTATTAATTTTTTCTAACCGCAATTGCATTGGGGCAGGAGAAAATAACGTGCGACTCCTTACGATTCGGAGAGAGGTTCAACCCCCATTAGACGCCAACGCTCCCGCTACGGGAACATGTTATATATTCTAAACGGTTACAGTTATTAAAAAAATTTCAACTGCTTTATCATATTGGCATCTTATGTATATAAAAAACATATATAAACTTTATTTAGTTAATGTGCTTAATATAGCGGCGCTTAATGGGTTAAACAGATGCTCTTTATTACTCCTCTTTTTATTTCTTTAGTATCAGTTTAAGTTCTTTGCCTAAGGCGATATTTGCACGTTTCCCCACTTCTTTGCCTACGATATCATCAATCATCTGGTGAAATCAGCGGGAGTTGGTAAAAAAATGTGCGACGTTGAAATGAATAAGATACAGCCATTAGGACACGCATGTTCTTACTCCGAGTTTAAAATACAGTTTTGTTTTTAACATTATTAAATAGAATTTTTTAAATAACATTAAAGTATTTTATTATTAGTTAGATACATTAACGTTCCTCTCGTTCTTAATATCCTATTGCAAAACGTATAACTAATTTATTTATCTTTTTTTTTTTTTTTTTTTTTTTTAATATATATATATATATATATATATATGCATCAAAAACAGTTTTAAACTATTATTACAGTTTAAAAATTGCTAAAAGTGACTTAGATTAAAGAAGTGAAACACTTAGAAAAGTGCCAAGATCCTTGTTGATACAAATATTTTCGCAAATTTTTTTTGAAAATGTCGCCGTTTGTGCGATGAAACATATGTCGATCTAAATAAAAATATTATGTCTTTTAACTGTATTATTTTTATCACTTTTAAAAATTTGTAACTTAATTCAGTTGATTATAACTGATTTCCATGCTTGCTTTTATAACACTTTTAAAGTAGATTTTGTAATTTTCTGTATTAAAATTGAAGCAAAAAATTAAGATTAGTCTTAAACTTTTCTAATCAAAAATATGAGAATGCTCATTTTATAAAAGATTGAAGTTTTATACATAATAATAAATATTGCAGCTAAAGATTTATATTATTTTGTGATAGTTTAACCACAAGAATTGTTTTATTTGATTGAATTTGTATATTATTATTAATATTGAATTTTTATTATATACATTCAAGCGTGAATTTCCTGAACACATTTTAAAGTATATTCTCTCTGCATACTATTAATAATTTTAATTATACCCGATTCTCCCAGTTTAAAAAAAATATATATATAAGAAACGTTTAAAAAACATTTTTAATTATAAAAAAATCTTTTTAATATGATTTCATATCTGAGAAATGACCTCGTATATTATGTTGGTATCATCAATAAACCAACGATATTTACATTTCTACACCAGAAAAAAAAAACAAATAATAAAAAGTTTAATAATAATTTGTCTTAAGAGCTTATACAAGTCACACAGAGAAACTCGAACGAAAATGTTAAACCTATGGGAGAAACTTAAGCAGAAATCTTTACAGAAGTCGTTATATATATATATATTTAACTTTCTTTTTCTTTTGGGATATCTGAGGTCGGTATCTATTTTTGTGCTTCTGTACTTTTTCGATTTTTTTTTTAATGATGACAGTTTAATTTTCACAACCGGTTCTAACCACTTCCAAATGTGAATGTATCCGCATATAAAAAAAACTGTGTCTCAAATTAGAAAAGTACAAAGACACAACAATGGGATATCATATCAACCTCGGGTTTCTTAAAAAAAAAAAAAAAAAAAAAAAAAAAAAAAAAAAAAAAAAAAAAAAAAATAATAATAATAATAATAATAATAAAATAAAATAAAAAATATTGAAATGCGATTGAGAAATCTGTAATGAACGCTCCGATAGGATTAACATTAGTTTGGGACCTTCTTTTCGTGACTTACGTAAGCTCTTAATCCCATTTTGCAACACATAAATGGTTTTATATATATATAAAGAAATTCTGAAAGACAAATAATTTCAAATTTGCTTCTAGTATAGGAAGTTTCGACAATAATTTTCTGATGTTAATGAATAATGACGTAAACATCTTTAGAAGTTAGCAAGACGCAGTGATCAAAAAATAAATAAAAGTAAAATGCAGGAATATAATTAACAGCGCCGGTGAAGACTACCCTAAATGACAGCTCCTGGTGCGGGGACACTGACCTAGCCGCCACACTTGCAGCAGCATTGCGTCCCTCCAGACAAAACCCAGATTTTACTCATAACTTTAAGTATAAATAATCCATATTATGGTAAAATTTAACCAGGGTTGACTTGCATTGTGTGAAATGTAGTGACAGTTCTGTTAGTGGACGTCGTGCCAATATATAACTCCCAAAAACATTGAAGTAGTAGCTTTGTGTTGGAAAATGTAATTCGAAATACACATAATGTCACTGACAGAATGACTTTTCACTGCCAGAATGTTTTGGTATCGCTATGACGTTTTCCCCAAAGGAAGATAAATCTTTAAAAATCTCTAAACTCATTACTTTGAAAGTTATGAACAAAAATCTATTTGGGTTAAAGTGATTTTTGTTTATACGACACTAGTTTCCCATAAGACTATTGCTTGTTGTGCGGTACTAAGTTTATCTCATCTTTTTTGAAGCAATGTATTCTTTTAAAGCGAAAAGTTTTGATACTGCAAGATATCAGCTAGCAGGTCAGCGCACGCGCAATCCTTCCTCCCACCGATGGTTATGAAATTTTTTTACGCCACATAAGAAGCACACCCTTCTATAATTAACGCACCGAATTAAGCAAATTAAACAAGCAACTGTGAACAAAAGATCTGGCTAAAAAATCCTTCTGTTAGAGATAATGACATACATTTTACAAAAACAAAAGAATATTTTTTCAAAAGTTACTTTTTTTTTTTTTAAATAGGCGACATAATTTAAATAATATTAATCAGTGGTTAACTACTACAGATTAACATTTGTCAATTATTTACTATTTCTCAATTAAAAATATTCACCAATTACTTACGCACCAATCCACGTACCAATAGCGTCAATTAAGTACCATTTTAATCATATGTAAGCAAATCATTAAGCATGAATATCTTTATATCATAACACTTTCGTCTTCATTGCAAATATTTTATTTTCGAAAAATTTTCATCAACCAGCAAATCCCCCCCCCCCTTCCTGTCTCAAACATCCTTTCATGTCGCATAAAAAATACACCATTCTACAATTATTGCACCGAATTAAACAAACAACCCTGTTCAAAAGACTTATCTAAAGAATTTGTTACAGACAATGACATATGTTTTAATATTTTAAACGAAATTTAATATTTGTTCACAAAATTTATTAAAAAAAAGAGTAAATTTTCTTTTAAAGACGACATTCATTAAATAATATTAATCAATCATTAACTAACCGCAGTCAATTTGTCAATTATTTACTACTTGTCAATAATAATCATCAATTACTATCCATAACTAATAGTAACGGTCAATTAAGTACTATTTTAATTAACAATAGCAAATGATTAATCATGAACATATCGAAATCATAACGATTTCTCCCATATTGCTTGAAACATCCTTTCGAAAAACACTCATTGTTCTTCAAAAGCTTCAATAACTTTATACACTTTGTCAGGCAATTCATTGAATAATAGAGTAACCACCCAGGACATCTTAGTTCGAGATTAAGTTACTCGGGTTGAGTGTGTAAAATTTCATAACGAGTAACACCCCAGTTACTCTAAATAATGGTACTCTGCTCGCACGAACTTTTCGTTCTAAAAAATACAAATTTTCTTCGAATGGAAATTTTTTGGTGTTCATATGTATATTTTGCATATCTTAACATTCTATAACAATATTTAAATGATATTAATAAAATTTCGGTGAGTATTCCAAACGTCGGTAAAAAGTTTAGTTACTGACGAGGGCGGGTAGGACGGTATTGGTGTGTGTGTGAGTGTTACAATGTATTTTTTTTTCCATACTTCTCTCCTAAAATAGTAGGAGACCATTTATATATAATAGAAAGAGAGAGAGAAAGAGAGAAATGAATGTTGGATCTAAGGCAAAATCAAAAGTAACTTTTATAAATTATTTTTCCGTTTTAGATGGAAATATTATTGACATATTATTCCCCGCATCTTTTAGAAAACTAGAAGATAAATGATACAATGACATGATTATGGAAATAATGGAACAAAACATATGTCATCTGGAATAAATAACCAATAAAATCTTTTTGTAAGCCTTATTCAACAATTTAGGAAAGCTCATTAATTTTACAATACATCCACAACTTAATCAATCCCGTTTTAGGAGATTCGATTTCTGTTCCCTCATTCTTTATTCATTACCGCAACTATATACTCACGGTGCAAAATCCTGAATAGCGTAAATCGCACCCCAGGGATTTAGAAACACGTCATGGTGGGCATTTGCCACCCATAGCGACCCGTTAGGGAATCCTCTAAACTCCTCAAACCCCAAGCTCAAAAAAGGGAGCCCATCCATTGTGTCGAAGGCAGGGAAATATGACATCTGTTTCTTTTTAGCGCATAATTATATAGAGAGAGACTTGAAAAAACTGTGAATGTATTTTTAAAAACTGTATAAAAGATCTGAGTTATTGTGATAAGGGTATCAAGAACTTGTTTTGTTAAAAGAAGGGGATTCTGGGCAGAATTTGCATGTTTCCGGAGCATGACGGGTGCATGTGTTTTTATTAAATGGACGCGCATACCCGCTGCGTGGCTACGCAAAAAGATCATGTACAACACGTGGACCTGCTGAGTTTGAAAGTGAGTTTTTTAATAAAAAATCTGGCAGACCGTTAAAATATCTATAGAAGTATTTGATAAGTATATCGACGGTTCAGAGTGATAAATGACATGAAAAAAAATTTAATTTAACGGTATGATTTTGAACCGAGATTATGTACATATAAAACATTTGTTTTTCATTTATTTATATTTTTAGAAAAATGTTTTGTTTTAATCCAAAAAATTAAAACACAATAATATGTTCAAAAGCATATTTTACAAATGCGTGCACTGCGCAGTAATAGGACTGTTGGCTTCAAATTTTAAAGATGCGTTTATTCACACAAATGTTCCGAGATTTTGACCTTAAATGTTTTCTTAAATCTAATTTACCTGTTAAATTCAACCATGATTTCTTGCCTCTTCTAATGATTCAAAACTCCGGACATTGATATTGTTAATGAAATAAAAGAGAAAGTAAACATACTACCAAATCCTTAGATAAATTTCAATCGCATTCCTTTCCCTCTTGGTTAAAATATATTAAAAGAAAAGTGAGTATGTTTGACAGCGATAGTTTATTCACTGGCCTTTAGGTTTTGATTCACACTTATATTTATTTAGTTAGTTGAAAACAAATAATGGATTTACTCTTGGAGTTCAGTGACAGTTTAGTCACCGGCCTTTGAGTTTTGATTCGCACTTATATTTATTTAGTTGAAAATGGACAATGGACATAGAAAATAGACAAATCCCTTCACTTTTGGAGTTCAGCCATAGTTTAGTGACCGGCCTTTGGGTTTTGATTCGCACTTATATTTATTTAGTTGAAAATAGACAATGGATTTACTTTTGGAATTCAGTGACCCACTCTCCATCTGTGAAATTATTTGTTATTTTTCAGGATATAAAATAGGTGGGCCCACTCTGCCCAATGGTTAGCATGCCGGTCAGAAAATGAGAAGCTTGGGACGATGTTCGCGGCTACGATATCGACGCTATCTAGGTGGAATGACTTTAGAAGGTTTTCAGAATTTTCCTTTATGAGAACGGTAATTTGGGTCACTTTCCCTTCAAAACTTCTCTCTGACGGTATTGCTTCTATAGCAATATGACTAAATCTGGCCGATGTTCTCCCCCCCCCCCCCTCACCCTTTCGGAAATAAATTTCAAAAGGTGTGTCTTGAAAATCAACTTTACTACTTCCAGAACTACTATAAAACTACTTCGAATTAAATTTCAATGAAAAGGAAAGATACTGTAAATCTCTAAAACTTGAGAAAGTCAAAATAACATAAATATTAACATAAAAACAATTTTCACAATTTCATCAAGTAAAATGGTCTTGGACAAAAAACTTAATCATAAATTTACCTTGTTATCGAAACTGAGGTAATTCTGTAGCAAATAATTCCCGTGGGAATAAAAGTGTTTACGGATATTATTCCCAGTTATATAATTGTGTATTGGTTTTTAAACTCAAAGTATGAATTAACTTTTAAATACATGTACCGTAATTTAACACGAAAGCTAAATTTTAAAAAATCCAAAGAGCCACGCGCTTGAAATATTGGCCATATATTACCATTATTATTCTTCCTCGGTTTATTTTTTAAGATACGGTAACAGAAAATAAAGAAATTAATTTTAATTGTTAAAAGAAACTCATTTTTTCCGACATTTAGCAAAAATTTCCCACAAAACATTAAATAATAATAATAATATTAATAATAATAATAATTAAAAAAAAACGGATCGTCGAAATCGCCTCCCAAAAATATATGCAAAATTTTAAGACAGTTGAGATCTTCAAACTCTCAGGGATTGCTAAGGTTTGCTCTTACATTACATACGTATATACGTAATTGCATGCATACATACATACGTATATACGTACATGCATGCATACATACGTACGCTTGACAGCGATGGTATAGATTAGTAGTTCAGTGTATATTATGGGCTTTATAAAGGTTATAGTAAGCAAAGCTTTCCACATATTTATTAAAGTTGAGAAGTAACACTAAACCCAAGCAAATTAAGTTTTTCAGAAAAAAAATATGAATGAATTCTCAATTTATTTTGCAATCTTTTATGTGCAATATATATGTACATTATATATATATAAAATCCTAATGAAACGAATTTATAAAACGATTTTATGAAAAGACTGATTAAAAGACTGATTAAGTTTCGCAGCTATTTCTCCTAAAATATGAAAATTTTGGTGGGTAAATTACGCCAATTTTACGTATTGATCCACAGATGTCAAAACTGGTAATAGAATTTTAAAACTTGAATTAGTTTTCTAAATATAATTTTTTTTTCTAATTTTAATTACATTGCTGAAGTGACAATCTGTAATCTGATTATCTCGTCGACCAATTTCACCAAATTATACAAATCGCCGAACTATTCACCAAATTATAAAAATTTACATAATTTTATTTTAAATAACGAAAGAATAAATAAATTAGTAAAACATTAATAAGAATACAAATAAAATGTCGAATTAAAACTCACTTGATGATGTAACAAACACGTGTATCGTGCTTAATGTCAAGTGAACATGACGCTTACGATCATCCATTATTGGCATTTAATCTTATAGTTTGGCCATAATTTTTAGGTCGACGTGATAATCAAGTAATACCATACAAACAATATAAATTGTAAAAATAACTTGAAAATATGCATGATGGCACATCAAAATAGAGAAAGGAATTCATGAATAAGCTAAACCTGTTCTTGAAATGTCTAAAACTCGATCAAGACATAAAATACAAGCGTAAAATTTCAAAACACATTGCTTTTCAATACGTGGATCTGAAGGCTACTCCCAAGCAGACGGAGTTTTTTAAAATCAAACCTAAAGGAAGAATATTGTCTATAGCGTCGTTAGAAAACTTAGAAAGATAGCGAATTTTATTATTATATAATCATTTGTCATAATATATACATAATCATTTTTAAACGAACCGTTTTAGACAAGCTAATTTTCAAAGGTGTAATTGATCTTACTTATCAATCCCAAAAACAGACGTCATTTATTACGACAGCGATGAATGAGGCCACGGTAACCGAAAAATGCCCATTCAAACGGAAAAGCATGGCAAAGCAATTGCAGAAGATAGCCGCTGTTATACTGATAATAATCTTCAATCTTCCGTATCCTGGTAATATTTTGTTAAACAGGGCACTTCAGTAAATTTTCAGAGGCTGCAAAGCCTAAACAGGGGTTGGCGAGCGTAGATCGCAGGAGGGCTGAGTCCCTTAGTATATATATATACAGGGTGTCCGGTCTCAACGGTGTCCAATGGCTAATTCCTAAACCGTTAGTCATAGACATATAGTTCCAATTGCAAAAATGTTTTAAATGAGGTAAAGAAGTATTTTTAAAGCGATTTGGGTCAAGAAAAACATTTATTAAAAAATTACGAAATTTAAATTTTTATACGGTCCCCAGGTCCTATAAGTGATATTTAGGGAAAATATCCTATTGTACTGACAAGTAATACAAAAAAAGCCCCATTCCTCTGCGATTAAAACTGACCGAGTAATAGATGTTTAAAGTTGGAGTATCTTTTTTGCTGCAAAATAGGGGTCAGTCACAAATTTACTAGAAATAAAAATAATCGTCAGATATAAAATTTCGCATTAAACATTGAGAGTAAATTAACATTACAATTATATTTTGAGATTTTTGTTCATTCTGACGTATTAAAACAAAATATACAACTTGTACTAAAAATATAAGTAAAAAAAAAACAACAGAAATTTTGTTAAATGATTATAAAAGCAACAGTCACAACTCTTTAGAAAATTATACATAGTTAGATTACCTAATCTAAAACTTTTTTTGTTGTTTTTTTATGCGTATATTTTTATACATAACTTTTGAATGGCTGCTCTGAATATGTTAAGGAAATTAAAATGTCCCTTTTTGAAAATGATCCTCATATCACTTTTATTTTCTTTTACATTAAACATCAATTATTTGAATTATATAATTCTACCTGTGCGATTACTTCGATGATTTATATAAACATAACAAAATTGTTACAATATTTTAATATTTTGTTTTAATAGAGCACAGATTTATCCATTAAAGGTCGGACATCATATATCCGCCCACATTCTCTCTTTTTAATTAACTTTACTTTTTTTAAGATCTTGTTCCATTTGTCATTGTATTGTAATGATAAAAAAAATATTATTATTATTATTTTTACATTACCCCTTCTGAAAATTCCACTGTCTCTCCCCTCAGCAAATATTCATTAGAGCAGTTATATTTTTAATTAAAAATTAGGGGAAAATACTGCAAAACATATGTTAAATTATTAAATTTTAACATTTAACAATTTATATATTTTTTTCTTTTTTTGCCGTACTTCTCTCTAAGCAAGTTTCAAAAGCATATAAATCACTTTTGCCATCAAACACTTGCCTCTGCACTTGCCAAGCACGAATACAGCCAAGATGAGTCACTTTGACACCGAAACCTCTTGCCAATCAGATTACAAATTGGTAAAACATGGTTGGGAAAAAATATGCATTTTAAACCTTAGAAAGTATTTGAATGTGCACGATTTGAGGCCGCAAGTGTTTTGGCACATCTGTTGTAGAAATAAAGTTGTTTAACTCATTTTCCTTGTCCAATAGGAAAAATTTTCACTCCATTTCATATTTATTTTTTGTTTAACAAGTAGAAATTGCATTTTGATTTTGGTCTCTAAAATATTTTTTTCAAACAAGTTTTTATAAAAAACTAAAAAGTTGAATTTGAAAAAAGCATAATATCATCAAAATGTATAATAAGCAATCCCTGCTCATACATCGCAATGTATCTGACATCTTTTGTGCGGCACTGTATAAAAAATATAAACGCAACGCACTTTCTTTTGGGAAAATTACATTGTGAATCTTAGTGCCTTACATAAATGTTACTGATTTTAATTTTAAAATTTCTGTTTGTAGGTAATAAAGTATACGAAATTTTTGGAGTGGTCCTGTAAAATAAATATAAATGGTACGTACCTAAAATCATATTAATATTACATTGTCATTCGATTTACATAATTATGATAAATTTAATCTTGATCGGATATTTGGAAGTGAGTTAAACATGGAATATAAATTTTGAATTAGGAAGACATACATACGAACGTCGAAGTTAAAAGCTTATAAAAATAATACAACTTTTTAAAATAAAATCATCAAAAGAGGCACACTCATTTCCTTACAAAAAAAAAAAAAAAAAAAAAAAAAAAAAAAAAAAAAAAAGTCAAAATACAATTAAAGACGTCAGTTTCGAAACTCGCCTTATCCGAAATTTAAAAAATCGTGTTTCTCTATCAATCTATTCTATTGGTATAAATGTACCAATCAAGCATACAATCTCCAAATTTTCAATGAATACCAATGGACGCATTTAAAGGTTTTACGCGATTGTCCAAAATTTGATTTTCTCGAGTTTTGAAACTCACTTCTTCAATTATTTTAACCAATATGAAAGAAAATTACTAAAAATTAACACTACCGTAATATTTATACGGGGGCAGCACCTTCAGTTAAATCGCTTTAAAAATACTTCTTTACATTATTTAAAACCTTTTTGTAATTGGAACTATATGTCTTTGACTAACGGTTTAGGAATTAGCCATTGAACATCGTTTGGAGTGGACGCCCTTTATAATACTTTAAGCACTTCGTGTACGACCCCTGAAAGCTTGGTCCAACTCATCTGTTTTCAGTTACAGAAAAGTGGTTTAAGTCATAAAATTGAAAATGTCATAACTCGGTCAATTTCAGTGCTAGATGAATGGGACTTTTTTTGCCGTACTTGTTAGAGAAATAGGAAAAGTTTACTAAATATCACTTATAGGACTGGGGGACCGTATAAAAATTTAAATTTCGTAATTTTAAAATAAATGTTTTTCTTGACCTAAATCGCTTTAAAAATAATTCTTTACCACATTTAAAACATTTTTGTAATTGGAACTATATGTCTATGACTAATGGTTTAGGAATTAGCTATTGGACACCGTTGAGACCGGACACCCTGTATATATATATATAATTGCAAATTTTTAAAGCTTCCTAGTCTGTAAAAAAAGTATATTTATTTGTTAAGTAAGATTTGATAAATCAAAAAATTTCTAAATTCCTCTTCGAATTTCAATTATGCATGATGATATTTCCCCCGAAATATCCTGTGTACAATCATTATTAAGAACGTCTCTTATCCGCCTCTATAACCTAAAACATACAAGGAGTTCCAACTCAGGCTTTTCGGGTTACAGAATGTAGCTGAAAACCATATATAATACATTTTTTTGTTGAAAACTCTAATAGCTATTTTACATTTAATATGTATTTTTTTTCCTTTAACGATACCAACAATCATTTTTATATGAAAAGTAGAAATTATATATTCAAATAAAATTTTGAAATTTGTTAAAAGCCATAGTTTCGCATTGGCCTCGTGCCTGGATTTAACAGTTCGAAGAAATAACAAAAGATCGCTGGGTTTTTACTCTGATAATTTCAGTGGTTTGAACGTGGTTCGTTTACCTGTCTTAAATTTGTGTTTTATTTATATTTCTTTATTTTATTTATGGACTGATAATTTTTTAATTTTGTTATATAATATAAGACGGGAAAAAAAATGCTCAACTATTTTATTTATATTAATTTTAGTGCAAACAGGTTTATCTGCTGTAATCGTCTGTCTGCAAGTGACAGATATATAGATTTTGAAAAATCATACTTGAAAATTATTTTTAAAACAATAAAAATCCAGTAAATTTCCCTACACTTTTTAAACAAATTGCGATATAATTTTCAAACAAATTGCATTTGAAAGTACATTTTTCTTCGCTATTCTACGGTGTAAAATTTGAAAATGTGCGGTATTTAGAAATAAAAAAAATTGCAATAAAATATAATAAAAGTTAAATTTAATCGTCTGCCTTTGCTATTCCCAAAAAGACGTCAGCGTTACGCACAGTCACGTTTGTTCTTTATAATATAGATAGATATAGCATAAAACATTTTTTTAAATTCCAATAATTTTTTTAATACTCATATATAAGGGTATAGTTCGATGCAATTACACTACATTGTACTAAATAACCAATATTAAAACATACTAATTTACTTCTACTGTATTCCTTACAGAATGTTTTTTTTTTTTTTTTTGTTTTTTCATGGATGTAAAATTCTGACGCCAACCTCACGACATCCCTCAGTTCCGGTTCAAAACGCAACGCGACATGTGGTAAAGAAGCAACAGGGCTTCATTAATTAAGCAGTGTCATTTAATAAGGTTATTCATCACCCTTTTAGATTGAGGATGATAAATAGTTTCCATCATCATCTCCCGCAGTTAAAATTATTTTTTTTTTCAATTTGTATGATAAAAGATTAATCTCTCATGACATACAGCTGTTTAATAGATGGCTCTATTTTTTATATTCTAAATTAAAGGAGAAACCTATGAATTGATATACCATTCTGGCCTTTTCAATCGATAAACTGAAAAATTAAATAATATTTCAAAATACAAAATTTAGGATTTAACGAATGATATGTTCAGTATTTTTGATAATTTCTTTTTAGGGTTTTTTAAAATACTTTATGGCAAAATTTTACGTATTTTGATTATTAGTAGTCATATTATTATAAGCTATAAACGGAATTTTTCCTGATATATATAATTTTGTGCAATTATAAAAGCACTGGCTATTACAATATTTTCATATTTGAAAAAGAGCTTCTTTTTAAGTTTTTTAATCTTTTTATTTTCTTTTAAATCAATTCAAATTATATTATTTATTATATTTATTTAGTCTTTATTCGTTGGTTTTGATCGATAAACTTTATTCAGTTTTCTTCATTTTGCAATACAATTGAAGTCGTTAAATATTTTATTTTACAATATAAAAATGCATATACTAGAATAAAGTGCAACATAATGATTTTTAAAGAAGGCAAGGGATACGTGTAGATAAACATTGGTTTTTGCCCCAATAAGGTATAAATTTTAAGGAAAAATATTGTAATATGCTATGGTTACTTTATTACTCAGGATCTGCATTTACTGATTTTTTGTTTAAACGTGTTATACAATGTAAGAAATGTAGGTTTATTTGGAAAATTATAACGCATTTCAATTATATCAATTTATTTATTTTATTTATTTCGATACGAGACGCTTATAATACCATCGTAGTTTTTATATACGTTATCATGTGTATAATAGAGTAAAACATATGTAAAAACTAAGACGGTGTTATGAATTCTTCATAGCGGTAAAAAATATCAAATTGAAATAATTTAAAGACATACATATTTGTCTATTATAAATCTATATATTTCTGATCTCGAAAACACATTCAAATGATCTTCAAATAAAAATAAACCAGATAAGCAATAAACACATATTCTAAATAATATTAAAACAATCAAAACCTGATTTAACATATCTATTGAATATGCAGACCAGAGGACCCGCAGTCAGATGTTGAAATCGCATTTTAATTTTAATCATACTCTTCAAAATATATAAAACCCATGACAAATTTATTTATTTATTTATTTTTGCATTAGATATAAGATTTCTCGAAGGCTTGGGAAATGCATCTTTTATGGACGGTCTCGTTAAACATTCAATTTCATGAGATGTTCTTATATTTCTTGTTATTTACGAATTTTTCTAAGTCAAAAAATGCACTTCCTCAGGAAGGGGTTGCTCCTCTGAAACCGTATGTTGTCTCATTGATTTTACGTTCGCAATTTTTAAATATTATTTGATTTTAGTACATATAAGAGTGAGTTATACACTGTAATTCCAACAATATAAGCATCTCGTTAGACAAGAAACTTTATCTTATCCTGTTAATAATATTTACTTAACTTCCAAACACGAAACATACATCTTTTGTAAAATTTTGATAAAATATCGTGGATCAAAGGTATTAATGCAAATATAATCACCTTTGATGAGACATACATAATGTGCAAGTCCAAACGTTTCATAATTTTTGTCTGAAGGGAGAAAAATGCTCATCATTCTATAGTGTTCAAAAGGGAATTCTTAGCTGAATAAATCTGGATCTACTTCGATAGGCAATTCATAACAAAATCGCAAGAAAATAAGCTTTTCTTTAAACAAAAATGTTGAAAATTCAATTTAATTCTAACAAAACAGTTCGCTATTTAATTTTCTGATTATTTACTTTTCTGATATGCTATGAAAGACAGTTGCTAGGCAACTGTTAAATGAAAAAAAAAAAAACGAAAAAAGAAAATAAATTAGAATAATTTTAAAATTGCAAAAATTATAAATCAAATGTATTATATTTTTCTGCCATATGCATAAAAAATTTCAAAATTTTACTGACCCAAATTTGAATCAATTTGATTAATTTAAGACTTTCAGAGCTCAAATTTAGTATCCATAATGCAACATTTCAAGCAATTTTTCAAATATGCCATTTTCTTCTCATTGAATAATGAAATTTTAAAATCATTCGAATTCCTACATCGAATTCCCATAGAAAAGAACTATCACAGAAAATATTTTTATCCATATTTTTCAAATTAATCAGCCAAATTACGCGAAAAACTATACAGCTAGTTCCGATTGACTCACCAACACATCTACAAAATATCATGCCAATTCGACGCTTTTTATGAAAGTCATTGCGAAACATACACGCATACTCGCTGACATACACCAAAAGATTTTAGCCGCTACAGTCAGCTTTCACTTGACACTTCGGTAATTGTATTTAAACCAGAAAGAGTACAAGAAAACTTAGAAAAAAGTTTTACTCTATATCGGCTAAAATCTCATGTAGCATTGCATATAGCATTGCAAAATAAGAATTAAAATTTTTTGGAACTGTAGAACAAACCTTCTTCGATTTTAAAAAGTTTGAAAAAAAAAATTCCAACTTTCGTTGAAAAAAATCTACCACAATCATTTTCCAATAATTAAAAAAGTCTCCTTTAAAAGTATTAAAATACAGTAAAACCTCTCTAAAATGACCACTTTCCGTTCCGATAAAAATTGGTCGCTCCGAGAAGTGGTCTCTTAATGGAGGCCATGTTTAAATCTCGATTTTAATTGTTGAAAAAAAGGTAACAATTAATGTTACTAAAATTTATTTTTCACATTAGGGAAAAAAATGAAAATTTAAGTATCAAAACAAAAGTTAATTACACAAGTTAATTACTACACAGTTTAAAAAATGAATGCATTGACGTTTGCCTTGATTTTACGGTTTTATCTTTTATAACTTTTTTTCCCAAGTCCTTTCAAATTCAGTAAATAAATGTACTTTTTTTTTTTTCGAAGCGAACAAATAACGATGATTTCATTAATTTATCCATTTCTTTGAGAGTTTCCTGACAGAATAGGACAGGGGAGTTTATTGACCGTCATTCTTAAGTTGTTATCAGAGATAAATTCATTGCCTAAAAAGGCACAAAGGGGTTTAAACACTTAAAAGTTACCGGAATTTAAAAAAAAAATCTAAACTTAGTTTAGAAGTTTAATGAATAATGCGCACTCCGGAATTATTTTTCTAATAAAACTTTCAAGCGACCACGAAAAAACGAAATTTGTTTCATTTTCTTCAATGAAATTGGTCGCTTATGGAAGGAGTTCAACTGGGATTGTCTCTGAATGGAGGTAAAATTAGTATTGAGCCTATGGGAATAAATTTCGTTCCATGAAAAAATGGTCGTTCAGGGAGGTGGTTGCACAGGTAGGTTTCACTGTATTTTTTTCTTTCAGAAACATATACGAATATGAAATCGTCTTCAAAAACATGGATTTTATTGGCTGTAAAATCACGTTTTCCTTTGCCATAGTGCGATAGATTAAAAACAACTCTCCTAGGTTTTTAAGCCTTAAGTTTCAGGAATACGGGAAATAAGTGTAAACAAGTACTTTAAAAGAATATTTTTATGAAATATTTTCGACGTGTTCCATTTAACAACAAATTGAATGATATATATTTAATTTTAACTTTATTTTTCTGTTGCTATATGTATACACAGTACGGAAAAACTTTTAAATCGCTATTTCATTTTAGGTGAGGCAAAATTCATTTATAAAGTTAAAAAACAGTTTTAAACAAATAATTCAAGAAGAATTAGTTCAATAAATAAAATATAAAAGAATTAGCGTACGAAACAACGCTTTTTTCACTTATAATTACATTTCTAAAAATCCACTGAAAATAAATTAGTAATTTAAGTAAACAGTGAAAATAGATTTATTGAAAAGACGACTGGAAGAAATTAAAGTATTTTTTAATTTTTCTGTTATGTCTAATGAAACTTTTTGCGTATAGATGATTTAAAATTGTATTTAAACAAACAATTAGTTCGGTAAGGGTGTTTTGTAAGTAAGATTTTTATGATTTATATACACACGCATATATATATATAACATAATAATGAACGTAGTGTAATGTAATATAAAATTACATATTTTTTCTTTTTGTCATCGAATTTACGTCGTTTTAATAATGTAATAAATTTCGTTTTCTCTTTTAACTAATAGAAAAAAAGGTTTATTTTACTTCCATTGAAAAACCTAGCCTGATATTTTCACAATATAAAAAATGTTTTCAATTATTCTTCCCGAAACTTCAAATGAAGGAATACTGTAGAAACAAAAAAACTTTTGGTGCCTATGTGCTTGTGTGTATATCACGCAATAACTATCGCAAAAAACACACAATTACCTAGGTATTTGGTAAATCTGTTGGTGAGGTATCCAGAATTAGCAGTACAGATTTTCGTTTAATTTGGTTCATTCTTTCGAAAAATATAGAACATTTCCTGTTATAATGCTTTTCTAGGAAAATTCAGACGATTTTAAAATGTTATCATTTATCTGTAAAGAAAATGGCATTTTCGAATAATTGATTTAAACGGTAAATTATGAATTCGAAATTTCCTAAAGGAAGATCTTAAATTATTTCGATAGCTTTGACAATTTGCTTATACATTTATTAGAATTTCGAAATTAATAGGTAAATTTATGCATCAATTCGAGAAATAAAAATTATTTTAATTTCTGATTTTTTGCAAAATTTCCAATGCATTTCTTTTTTTCTCTCCTTTTTATTAAATCGTTACCTAGCAACTGTATTTCAAAGCATATATAAAAAAAAGATAATCCAACTAAATCGCAATATTTTAGTGTATGTGTATTTTAGTATGTGTGTAGGATAAATGGTTTATAGACTTTTGTAAATAAATACTAGTAAATCTGCAGATCAGGAGCCTCAACGTCATCTTTCCAAGTCATTGTTTTTTAACACTCATTGCGTAATATTCATCTTCCTACAAATCGCTTTTTAAAGTTTTCAAATTACATAAATATTTATAAGAATACAAAATACTTCGTAAAGTTTCAGAAATTAAATGTGTTAAACAAGTGGTTATACACTGATGTTCTGAAATTCTGATGAGCTGCTTATTCTGGTAACTTTTTAAATCAAAAATTGCATTTCGTCAGGGGAGCTCTGCCCCCCTGAACCCCCGTAGTCTATTTAAATTTACATTCGTAATTTTTTATTGATTGTGCGGATGGTTATAGTATATCATAGATTTTTTTTTACGCTGTGATTTATAAGGATAAGCATAAGTTTTTTTTTATAAATTAATAAATTTAAAATTTAAAATAAAATCCTCATGTTAACCGTACGCAAACAATAAATCTTGAAGTGACGCCAAAAATGTAACCTTAAAATCCGCTACATTCGACCCAAACACAACGGCGTGCTTAAAAAAAGAAAGAAAGAAAAGAAAAATATTTTTAGTAATACAGTTTTTAATTCATAATACGATGAAATGCTACTTTAGAATGCTTAAATATAAGCAGATCATTTTCATTTTACAGAAAAAATGCACGGATGAAGTCAAAGAATTCGGTCCCTGTTCCACATGCTTGTTTTGTTTGGGCCGAATGAGGGCATTTAAATCTGAGCGATAACGCACATTATATTGCAAACTGTTTTTACGGCATACTGCATCTCCAGTTGCTAGGCAACTGATCAAAGAAAAGGTAAAAAATGAAATATGTATTATGTCAAATTGATAAAACAAAATGCTTTATATTATTGGAAAACATGCATAAAGTTCCACCAAAAATTATAAACCTAATTTAAAAAATCTCGCAAATATATTGACATAATTTTAAACTGATTGGAATAATTTAATAATCTTATTTAAAAATTTCAGCATCCAAAATTTACCATTTAAATCCATTTTTTATATGAGAAATTTCTTTCAACAAATGAAAATATGAAAATCGTCTGACTTGCCATTGAAAAGCATTACAGAGCAAAATAAAATGTTCTATATTTCCCGAACGAATGAACCAAATTTAACCAAAAACTATACAGCTAAGTCCGAGTACCTCATCAACATGCCCAATTAATTTCAAGCCGATCGGATGCTTTTTGCGGCAGTTATCGCGGAACAGACAGACAGACAGACAGACAGACAAACGGAAATCAAAACATTTCGTGTCTCCACAGTAAGCCTTCACTGACGTTTCGGCAATTAATAAACGTGAAACATAATAACTAGTAAATCTGCAGATCAGGAGCCTCAACGTCAGCTCTACAATTCATTGTGTTTAGCATCCTTTGAGTAATATTAATCTTTCTACAAAAAACGAAATTTAAAGTTTTGAAATTACATAAACATTTATAAAACGAAAAAATATTTCGAAGGTTTCTGACATTAGAAGGGTTAAATTATACCCCTTGTTATGTAATGGTATTCTGAAAATCTCATGAGCTACTTATTCTGGTAATTTTTAGATAATAAAGTAGATTTCTTCAGGGGGGGCAGAGCCCCCCTGAACCCCTTCGTAGTGTAATTTAATTTACATTTGTAATTATCAATTAATTGTGTTAATGTCCTTTAGTAAATTCTACCAATAGGCGGAAACGTACATGAATTCTTTTCTACAGCCCTGTATATTACGTGAAGATTTTTACGCGTCGTCTATAACATTTAAATTTAATGCAGACAAAAAACCCTCTTAAAACTGCTCATATTACATTTCCGGGGATTAGTATGCATAGTGTGCACCATATATCCAGTTTCTGCGGAGTCCTGTATATGGTTCTATTTAAATTCTGCAAACATTTGTTAGTATTCTAAATGTAATTGGGCTGGGAAATACATAACTGAAAAAAAAAAAAAAAAAAAAACACTGAAGCAATTCGCGCTCATTTTCATTTATACTTATGAATTCATTTGTGTATCCCTGTACATGGTCTATACAATATTTAAGCACTACTTATTAAGCACAAATTTACTTAACGTTAAAACGCACACCATAATCGAAAATGCTCTTCAGCAATCATCCCTAATAGACCAGAACTGTATCCGAAATATTTTATGTGACCCTATAAATGAACGATAAATACGATACAAATCATATTCAAGCTTCTTGTAGTCAACCACAGTAATGTAATTTAATTTCATAATGTTTGAATTAGTGCAACACAATTAACACACTGACGACAGGCAATTTAATTAAATCTGGGTTTAAAAACAGTAGAAGCTCCTCCCTCTTCTGAAAGTGTCTCGGAAATTGGTTTCTGAGATATGTTTTTCATGTTTATGCAGCAGTAAGTATCTTTCAATGTACGGATGTAATATATAATGTCTTACAATCTATAAAAAATATGGACAACACAATATAAATGTCTTTTCTGTAAGGTAGAAGTCACTCCCTTAGCCAATGATGTATTCTGAATAAAAACGAGAATTTTCGTTTCCCGTCGCTAATGTGTTAAAATAAGCTGTGAAGAGATTTTTTCCCCCGTAGACCACATTTTAATCGACCACTTTTGTGTGACCCTGAAAAAAACATATGCTTTGCACCCCATATACTACAAAAATGTTTCAAAAATACATATCAATTTTATTATTTTGTAACAGAGTAACATCATTAAAAAACGCTACAAAAGGATTTTCTTCAAAGATTGTAATATTATGAATACTTTTGAGTTACCTGTACGCATGCTGTAAGTGCTACACATAACATATTTTATAGTAACCAGGTTCTAGTGCACCTTAATAAAGTATATAAATTTCATTACGTTTAAAATTGTGTAACATTATTAAAATACACCGCAGACGATTTTTCCCAAAGACTATAATGTAACGGAATAGTTTTGAGTGCCCCTGTAATTAAGCTATGAATGCTACACTCTTCATTTTTAATACCAAACATACTTTGGCAAACCTCAATAACGTATATCAATTACATGTAATCCCGACTATATTTACGCGAGTTAGAGCACGTAGAGAAACACGGCAGGCGACAGATAGAAAAACTGAAGTCATAAATACTTTTCATCCATGTTGGAAAGCGTTAAAAAGGATTTACATGCCTTTAACTGTACTTTTTTTTCACTTATAGCATGGTTAAACATTAGTTTAAACATCCTAATCCATGCGATAGCAATAACATATTAAAAGCCCCCCAAAATAGGCATATCTGGAGATCTATAAATCTACTGGAAAATAATTCATTATCGTGCCCACTGTTAATTGCATAAATTGCATCGATTTGGCGCGATAAAATATTTTTTGTGATAGCCTTTTAATAGTACCTGCAACAAAATTAACGTAATTTACTAACTTCATTCATATTTGACGCAATGATAGGCTACTAATAACAGTCGCTAGGCAACGAAGAAAAGGAAAAAAAAAGAAATATGTATCATGTAAAACAAGAAAATTAATTTAAAAATTCTTTATATTATTGAATACATGTATAAATGTCCTCAAAACATTATACACGTAAATAAAAAAATCTTATAGATATATTGATAAAACTTCAATATAATAGGAATAATTTAAAACCTTTATTTGGAATTTTAGTATCCATAATTTGACATTTAAATCCATTAATCAAACGTGCCATTTTCTTTCAACAAATCGAAATTTGAAAATCGTCTGACTTGCCGTAGAAAAGCATTATTAAGAAAAATAAAATCTTCCATATTTTCCGAACGAATGAACCAAATTTAACCAAAAACTATACAGCTACGTCCGGGTATCTCACGAATATGCCCAATTAATTTCAAGCTGATCGGGTGCTTTTTGCGGCAGTTATCGCGGAACAGACGGACAGACAGACAGACAGACAAACGGAAATCAAAACTTTTCGTGTCTCCACAGTAAGCCTTCACTGACGTTTCGGCAATTAGTGTAATGAAATGTAAAATTAATATATATATGTATTCACTATATTACAGAATGCAGACATTAAAACTTATTTCGAGTGATGAAGCAGCTCCTTTTTCACTTATTTTTAACAAATCTCAAAAATAAAGAAAAGTTATTTGCTTCCGCTAAAATATCTACTACAAACATTTCCCAACAGTTAAAAATAGCTTTCCTATAAAAGAAAAAAAAAAAAGGAAAAGGCACATTTCACAAAAACAAAAATAGCCTGAGCCGTTATGAAATCGACATCAAAAACCTGTACCTTGACTGTAAAACCACGTTTTCTTTTTCCCTTTTAAATGGCATAAAAGATGAAAAAAAAAACTATCACAGATTCTTAAACCTTAAGTTTCAGTAACACGGCTAATCAATAGAAGAAGTTACTTCTTCAACTTTTAAAAGGATATTTATAGGTGTATTTCATTTAACGATAATGTGAAGTACATAATATATCTATTCTAAGCATTATATTCTTATTTCAAGCGCACAACATCGAAAATATTTTTATACAGATATGCATATTTGGTTAAGATAAAACTAAATTGCTAAACTTAAAAAAGGACTTATTTACGAGTAAAATTGATTGTATAGAGAGAGCTCCTTCTTATTTTTGACCAATATCTGATTCCTAAACCGTTAGTTTTAGGAGGTACATTTTCAACTGCAAAAATGTTTTTAATGTCTTTTTTCATCGCATAATATATTTGCGTCAAAGTAGTTATTATTTAAAAAGTTACAAAAACTAAACTTTTACGTGATTTCTGAGTCCTATAAGTTATATTCAGAAAAATATTCCCCATGCTTTATCGTGTAAAAAAGTTTAAGAAAAAATATATATTTTTGTAGAATTTACTTTTAACGAATTATGCTATTTTGAATTTTATTAATTTTCAGCCTTTTTTTTTGGGGGGGGGGGGCGCTAAAAACTTTTTACCGTTTTTAGGAGCCTGAAAACACCAAAGCTCATAAAATTCAATTTACTCAGTAGAATTCCTGTTTTTACTAATTTACTTTTTAAAACAGGAAGAAAGTTTTTCTAAATATCACCTATACCTAAAGACTGTAAACCTTTTTTTTAAATAACTCTTTTCGCGTAAATTGATTTTCATGTAAGGAAGAACAACATTTGAATTATTTAACAGTGAATTTAAATTAATAATCCAGCAAATATAAAATCGATATAAAGCACGTAAAAAAAGACTTTTAACATATAATAGAATTTTATGTTATTTTACTTTTTTTAATCATTAAGTTTAATTATTTATTTGAATAACAAAAAAAGGTAAAACTTTTACTCGAAAGCCGATTTAAAATCGCTAAAGTATTCATTATTGTATATATATGTATTTTTTTTAACATATTAAGTAAAAAATTTACTAAAACAATCCACTTGAAAATGAAATTAAGAATTTTTTTTCACAAAATCAAAGTGTTTTATACAATTTTTTGAATAGTATTTTTATAATATTTAATGTAATTCAACGCAATTAATAATAACAGCGATATAAAATTGCTTTTTTTTATTTACAATATCTCGAAACAAAGATTTAAAATCTTCTTCGGAGTGATAAATTGGTTGTCTCCTCTGATTTTAACAAATGCTAAAATATAAAGTTTATTTGATTCAGTACAGTGATATAGTAGTTCAAAAAAAGTAAGTGGATAAATCAGAAATTATCGTAGAATTGAAATGCAGTAAAATATTTTATAATAATTTCTGATGTTAAAATGAGTTTTTTACATGTTCGGCTTTATGGTTGTCTTTTTATTTATTTATTTTTTATTTATTTTTTATTAACCATTTGGAAAAATGGTTATTGTTCTCGTCAGGGTAGGAAATCAAAAGCATATCTGAACGTTTTCATTGGTTTAATCCACAATTTATTCGTTATCTGATTGGTATATACAGTATCTGTATTTCCCTTTGGTTTCAACAACGATGGACAACAGGGTGTTGCCACTATGACAAAAAAGTAATAAAAACTACAAAAAAAATATTAATAAATTAGAAACAAATTGAGATACAGCTTTCAAACAAACTGCATTTAAAAGTTCGTTTTTTTCTCTATCCGACGGTATAAAAAGTAATATTGCCGATGTTTAGAAGTTTAAGAATGAGATTTTATTTAAAACTGATTGTGAGATTTTTTGGAAATCTGATGATAGAAAAGTCTTTTCCCGAACAGCCAATGAAATGCTTGGCTATTACGTAAGTTTCATTGGAAATCTGACGAGTCGCAGTCGATTTTTCTTGTTTGCAATTTTTACGTGTAATAACACTATTAATCTTTAATTCATGGCGTACGTAATGTATGACCAGCTCCGTAGAAGTTTAAAAATTTACAGTACCGAAAATTGTAAAACTGAAATTTCTTTTAAAATTTGTTCATGATGGGTCCAGGAATGTTATCGTTTAATCCATGGCGTACGTAATGTAGGATCAACTCCGTGCGATTTTTTATGTCTTAAATTTTAGTCTTTGAAAAAATCATTTTCCAAATGGTCGTTGTAATTTGTTAAATTCCCTTTTTTCTTCCTTTTTTTATTTTATTTTATTTTATTTTATTTTATTTTTATTTATTTATTTATTTATTTATTTATTTATTTATTTATTTTTTTTTTTTGGGGGGGGGGGGGTAATAATAATAACTATAGAGAACAGGAATTCTGCTTTTTCAGAATTTAATGTCGCCCCCGATGGAAAAAAAGTGTATATAAATATAGATATAGTAGAGTCCCGATTATCCGAGTTAATATGGAACAAACTTACCTCGGATAGGCAAAAAACTCGGATAAACCGGATTTACAAAAATCGGTGCCAACTAAGGAGATGAAATGTAAATTTTTACTTACTAAATTAATTTGCAGGGTATTAGTAACATTTCTTTGATGTACATTTCAATTACTTTTAAGAAAATGGGGGAATGAAATGATTTATTTGAAAAAGCCCTTGATGGGTTTTTGTTTGTTGAATGTCAATTTTGCTGCAGTTTTTTTTCTTTTTTTTTTTTGGGGGGGGGGGGGGCTGCAGTATTACGCTACTGCATAGCTACCAATTTCTAAGATTTTTTACCTACCACTAAAACTTACCAGTAAATTTTGCCTATTTCAATCGCCAAAATCTAACAATTGTCAACGATTAAATATGGCAAAAATTTTTATTAAATTTTAGAGGTAACAAAACCGTACAAATTGGCAGCTATGCGATTCTATTAGTATTGTGAAAATTGCAGGTGTAGCCTCTTCTTTCTGCTTAAAGTATTAAATAGTTTTTTTCAATCGACCTTTGGAATGGATAATTTCTTCTGGTGGACTGATGGTTTCCATTATTATGAAGCAGCCATTATAAATGAAGTGTTAGATGAAGATTAAAGAGCAGTCGTAAAAAGTTAGAACTCTGATTTTCTGGTCAGAATAGGGAAAAAATGGCCATAATTGTTTTTTTTTTTTTTTTTTTTTTTTTTTTTTTTAATTATGACCATTTTTTTCCCCATTCTGACCAGAAAATCAGAGTTCTAACTTTTTACGAATGCTCTTTCATCTTCACCTAACACTTCATTTATAATGGTTGTTTCATAATAATAGAAGTAATCAGTCCATCAGAAGAAAATAACTCGGTTAAAGCGGAAACTCGGTTAAGCGGGACTCGGATAACCGGGACTGTACTGTAGTTCAGTTTTAAGACTTAAAATGCGCAATTTTATTTTATATAAAACGACGTCATCCGCATCCGCTGAAGAATTCTTCATCTACGATCCAGTCTTAAGCAACATCTATAGTAAAGTATTCATATGACGTCTGAATAATACACAAATCCCAAAAAACATATGTCACTCAAGAAACTCGACAAAAATTAATATCTCAATAATAAATTGAGATGCAGTATTCAAACAATTTGCATTAAAAAGTACTTTTTATTTCCAATAGGTCGGTATAAAAATTGAAAATGTGCGATGCTTAGAACTTTAAAAAATTGCTGTAGAGTATTTAATTGTACAATGCTAATCTGCTTTGTTTAACGGCTGGCTTATACAACGGAGCGTTATTTTTTGGAGACGACACTTTTTAAGTTGGGAGAAAGAAATAGCATAACGGGGTCTAATAAAGATTTTATTCTTAAATTATCAATTTGTTTAGAAAAGATTGAAAATTCTGTCACAAAAGTCAACTGATACTGTTGATACACAAAAAGGAAATATGTTATATTATTTAGAATTAAAACGAAACTTAAATTAGACGATCGTTTGTTCATGTTATTGAAATATTTTTTGTTGAAATACAAAATATTTTAGATTTTGTTGTCATGGATGCTTTTGTAAAAGAATTTTTTTGGATTTTTTAAAAAATATATTTAATTTGCATGTATGCAGAAAAAAAATGGATCAAAAAAGTTGCTGAAATCTGAAGGAACTGCAGTGCGTAGCGCTGTTAAATGTCATCCAGTAAAAAACGAAGTTCAAAATCAAAGAATATCTGATTGATTTATTATAATTTACTTCTGTAATAAAGGATATTATTATTAGAATTACTTTTTAAATTTAAAAATATAAAAAATAGTGTATTGAGTAAATATTCCCTCAGAAAATATAGGAAAAAGGATTCAATGATTAAATTGAAAATATTGTTAAAAGTAACTTGTGTTTTCGGAGTTCTTATTTTTGTCTTCTCTGCATTTTAATCTCCATATGTAAAACAGCATAATAAATTTGCTTTTGAGAAAATTTGATTTGCATTGAAATATACAAAAGCTTTCTTTTTTAGAAATTTACAAAAGAAACCAAGCTTTCTGATGTTTTCTGTCGTTTCATTCTTTCACATTACACTTTACGTTACATCCCTTTCCCATTATTTTTTCAATAGTCATTTATTACACATTCTTAATGACTCTAGTTATTAAGTTCATTTCAATTTTAAATTTCAGTAACTTTTCTAAGGTATTTTCGTCTACGTAGATGCAAATTAAATATTATTTTTTGAAAAATTCAAAGAAATATCTCTACTAGAAGCATATACAACAATAAAATACAAAATATTCTATATTTCAACAAAAATTACTTAGCAAATATGAACAGGTGATATTCAAATACGTCACTTCTAACTTTTGGTATTCTAATAGTATGATGCATTTCATTTTTGCGCCTATATTGGAATATTTTTTAACTCAAAAAAGTCCACTGATTTTTGTGACACAGATTTTTATATTTTTCAAACAAATTTGTTATCAAAGAAATAATCTTTTTTTATTACTTCGAAAAATATCGCATTTCATAATTTATTATAACAGCAGAAATGATTATATATATATTAAGGCCTTTTTCAATTCCTTATCTCGCTTGTATATATATATATATATATATATATATATATAACCATTAATTAAACATAATCTTCCACCGTCAAATATTATGAATTAAAGCTGTAAGTATTTAAAAAAAAAAAATTAATATAAGAATTATTATGGAAGAAAAAGAAAAAAGTGGACACCGACAAAAATTGAAAAGCTTATACATTGAATTACGTTATCAAGGGCACAGAATTCAATGATATAAGCAAAATGGTTGTTTTCTGTGGGAAAAATAAGCTAAAGCTAAAAGTTATTTTCCCCTGTGCCCAAACAACCATAAAATCAAGTGAATTGATTAAAAATGAAAGCAGAATAGAAACAAATAATATGAAATGGAAGAATCAATAAAACGTATTTAAATATTTATAGGATATAAAATATAAATAATAAACACCATACCGATTAATATTTCAGTATTTTACAAAAATCCACGCGCACATGACTGCCAGTATATCAAAAAGATTAAGGTGAATAAAACAGTTAAGAAATCACAGTAAATGATACCAAAGGATGCAGTTAATACATTTTGAAATAAAATTTGAAATACCTTGTTTTATATATATATATATATATATATATATATATATATATATATATATATATATATATATATATATATATATATATATATATATATAATATATATATATATATATATAATATATATATATATATATAATATATATATATATATATATATATATATATATATATATGTATATTAAGGCCTTTTTCAATTCCTTATCTCGCTTGTAAATATAATATTTTAGGGGGTTTTTTTTCCTTTTTTTAAAAGATAAAACTTCATTTTTGATTTTCTATTCGCATTTGTAAGTGATATTTTGTGTCGTTTTATAATAGTTTTATATAATTAATTTTACAATAATTTGGATTTTCTCAGTGCCACCGCACTTTTGTGAGTTATTGTATATCTACTATAATCATTCCTTTGTAACTGAAAAACAGTTTTTATTTTGAAGCAAATTATGCATATTTCAAAATCAAAAATAATTTGCGACATTATAAAATTGTCATTAAAAACCTTTCATTTTCTATACTGAACCGCTTTCTCCTTTTAAATAACCATAAGATATGAAAACCACTATATCAAGTTTTCAATGTTCCAGTTGCCAAGGGAAATTAATATAAAGAACTATTTTTCATATTTTTAAAATAAAATTTTGCGACGTGTTCCCTTTAGTAATAATATGAATCGTGTTATATATTTGATTTTAGCTTTATTTAAGTATGTTTAAACCCATGCAGTTGTTGTGGAACTAAATGTATATGGCACATTAAAGGAATAACTCAACACATTCAAACACATTTTTAAAAGGACATTTTATTTCAGATAAGATTTTAAAAAAAAACTATATATATTTTTTAAATCAGTTTATTGTGCAGCTAAATGTATATGTAACATTAAATGTATCTTAGCATAAGTTAATTAGATAAGAAACATTAAAAAATAGTGTATAAAACACCTAAATGATTCAATTAAATTTATATTTTTAAAAGTCGCTAAAATTAATTTTTTAATTTAATGCACTACGAAAAAAAAGGATTCATTACACGTAAAAATTTTTATTGGAAAATCGATTTAAAAAATTCAGAGTCTTCGTCACAATTGTTATTATATAAAATAAAAATGTTATTAATATACAACTGTTAAAATTGTAAATATGAGAAATTTTTAGTTTGTTTAAAGCAAATTATTATTATTATTATTAAGATTTTGATTTTTTTTCTCGAATAAATATGTAATATAATGCAATATTATATGTAGCGTAATATAGTGTAAAATTACATATTTTTGATTTCCCACATGGCAAAATAAATTTCACTTATTTCGAGGGATGAAACAAATTTTTCTTAGATTTAAAAAAACGCGAAATTTAGTAATTTAAAATATATTTTCTCTTGAAAAAAAAAAGGGGGAAAGAAAGAAGCAAAGTAGTTTTGAAAACTAAAATCAACTTTCCCCCACTACATATATCTCGTTCATTGGCTGTAAAACTACTTTTGCCTTTGCAATAGTAAAAATGCTGGAGAAAAATTATTCGAAGATTTTAAACACTTACGTTGTAGCACCAAGGAAATTAATATAAAAAGGTACTTTTTTTTATGTTTTACAACCATACTTTTCGTTGTGCTACGTATTAGCTTTGTATTTCATTTATCCAAATACACAGTATCTAAAAGTCTTTAAAGGTATATCTGATTTTGTATAAGATAATAACTTAATTTGTATAGCTACAAGAAAACATCTTTGGTACTAAACGTGTATATATGAGAGAGACCTTAAGTGAATAACTCAATAAATATTAATGTGATAATGAGATATAATAAAAATCTTTTAATCTGTTTTTAATGTTTTTTAATTAAATTTATTTTAAAAAATGTAATGTAGCTACTAATCTGAATAATCTTGGATTAAAACTACAAAAGAATTTAAAATTAAAGTAACAACGTTCAATTTTTGGTGAAACAAAAGTTATGCATCAAGTTTTCAAAAACAATGAAATAAAAAAAAATGAAATAAAAAATAGATGTTGAAAATATGGATGGCTTGCAATCGTTTCTTTTCTTCGGAAGTTGTTTTTATGTAAATGATCGCAGTTACATTAATTTTCAACTTAAAAGTGCACTAAGTTTTCATTGCTCACCGCTCTCTGAAACGAAAAATAAATCATTTGAGACCTTTTTCATTCATTTTTTTCTATAAATATACTTTATGAACTTTAAGACTTATTCATAAATCATAACTTCATTTAAATATAAATAAGTAAATGTAATAAACTATAATTATGTGTTAATAATGAAGATTATATATTTATATTTATTCTTTCTCGTTCATGCTTTTTTTTTCTCCTTATTTAAAATTTATTTAAAAAATTCAAGACAAAATGATCGTGGAAAAATTCCAATTTAAAAACATTTCTCATTATTTTATTTGCCTTTTAATAAACAATGTCATAAATAAAGTTATCGAGTTTCTATTTTTCATTAAGTTTCAGTCATATAAAAACGATATAAAACAAATTTGCTCTCGTATAATGGAATTTATATTTTGTATCATTTCATTTAATGATCAGAAAACAAATAATAATGTTTTTCTTTTCATTACGAAATCAACAAATCTTTCCTTTGAAATCGAATAATGGAAGTAAATGTTATTAAGAAGAAAATACAGTCGCGTTGCCTAAAAATAAAATAAAATGAAACGTTCATTTCTCTCCCAGACGATTTTCTCTTACATTGTAATTTATATTATCATTAAAAAAATAAAAATGAGGCTACACGCACGCCTATTATAAGAAGGAAATAGTAAAAAATACATATGAAATATAATTTAGCCGTGTTCTTTCACAAATTAAGGGTGTGTATGTGTGTATGTAATTGAGCTAATTTCTTTGTCTGCAAAATCAGCATTTACATAACCAGACGATTCAACATTCTATTTTTTTCTGTCAAAAAGTATATTTTTAATCTATTTTATTTATTTTTCATTTTTTTTTCATTAATGTAAATTATTTATTTTCTGGCTCTTGGAAATGAAAAAAATTACTGCACAACTAACTGCAGCACAATATTATTTTTTGACACAATTTATTGTAATATATTATTCTTAACAGAAATAGTAACAATATACTCCACATATTATACTTGGATATTTAAAATATTATCAAAATATTATTAAAATCTCCTCAAACACACATACAAAGAATTAAATGGGCAGTAATTTATTTGTCTTTTAATTTTCTCAATTTTCAAAAATAGATTTGAAGAGGGTTTTTAGGTGCGTTCGTAATTATATAAATACGTAGCACCTATAGTCGTCGTTCAGTCCGTCTGTCTGTCCGTCCGCATATAACAGAGCAAAAACTACCCGACCGAATGATCTGAAATTTTTAATATATAATTGCTGCAAAATTTTGTCGAGCCATTTCCAATTTTATGAAAATCGGATGTATAGTTTAATTACAGGGACAGTCAAAAGTTTTTCTTTACATTACGGCCAATGGGAAAAATTATTGCAAGTGAATTTTAATGATGTTACAGACTTCCGAATGGTCTTAAATTTTTAATATATAATTGCTGCAAAATTTTGTTGAGCCATTTCCAATTTTATGAAAATCAGATGTATAGTTTAATTACAGGGACACCCAAAAGTTTTCCGTTACATTATGGCCAATGGGAAAAAATTATTGCAAATGCATTTTAATGATTTTACAGCCTTCCGAATGGTCTGAAATTTTAAATATATAATTGCTGCAAACTTTTGTCGAGCCATTTCAAATTTTATGAAAATCGAATGCATAGTTTAATTACGGGGACAGTCAAAAGTTTTCCGTTACATTACGGGGAATGGGGAAAATATTATTGTAAGTGCATTTTAATGATGTTACAGACTATGCACTTATGAAGCGCAAAAAAATATACATTCAGTACAATATGGGGTGCAAAAAATAATTATAAAACTAGTTATAGTACGAACGCACCTCATTTGCCACGTTTGACGAGCAATTTCCAACTTGTTTTAATTATTATTTTTACTCGGAGTAGTAGCTGTAGTTCTTATTTTACAGCTAGTATATTTTTAGATGTGTAAACCTTCTTAAACTTCTTTTTAAATACTGAATATTAAAATGAGATTTTTTTTTTACAGTGACTAACTAACGAATTTTTCCTCCCGTTATAAGCATAATTATCATTAACAGAAAGTCTCAAAAAATTGTTATTGTAACAACGGCTATTTGAGACACCCGATGGTTCCATTTTACAAACACTTTAAGAATACGAAAAAAAAAAATGTATGATGGTACGTTATAAGATTTCGAATTAAAAGTATGGTCACAAATCAACCCCATGCCATTTAATGCCGTATCTCTTCCAGTGCTGCGAATTTAGTATTTTACAATATTTTAGTATTTTAGAAGATAAGAAAAATAGGTACAATGTTTATTAAATCGGGACATAAAGAATACAGTAAATCCTATGTTACCGTAACCTGACTATAACGGAATCATGTCTTAAACGTAACAAACTCACGGTCCCTACGGAAGGAATACCATAAAATTATAACTGCTAGGACGGAAACCTGACTAAAACAAAATCTTTCTCTGATCACTTAGTTGGTTTTACCGCACTAAATAAACATAAAAAAAATCATATACAGTAAACTCTGTCTAAGGCGGAATCGATCGGGACCGAGAAAATTTTCCGTAGTAGACAATATTCCGCCTTAGACACATTTTACTCTATGTCTTTGGATTCGCAGGGACTTAAAAATTTTTCCATGTTAGGCAAATTTCCGTCTTACACAGAGTTCGCCTTACAGAAAGTTTACTATAGAGTATAATCAGTGAAAGCGGACTTGCTGAGAACCGAAAGAAATTCCATTTTTGAGACGTTTCTGCTTATACAGTTATAGTTGTATACCATTCCTTCCGAATGACTATGATATTTTTACGGAAGAATGTTACACAGATTTTGGTGGCGCCGAAATTCATCTGACAAATAAATTTTCAAAATCCAAGTGAGATGGGAGAGCAATTAGATTAAATAGTTTATTAAATAAAACTGAAATAGTATGTAAATTCTATTCATCATTAGAAGTTAATAATTGTTCCATAATAGTAATTCTCCGTATTTAACAGAGCCAATACAAAAAAAATGTTCTCTGCTTGGTTGCAGAGTCAGGACTTCCATTATACACTCTGTATTAAACAGAGCCACGATTTAACAATTGGCATATCTGATTACAGAGTCAGGACATGTTACATGTTCTCTGCTTGATTACAGAGTCAAGACTAACCATTTTAAAAATGATACATATTATATAAAATAAACATCAAAATAAAAATTACAATATGCAGTTATAAATCTTCTAAATAGCTATAATATTCATTTAAATGACATCCAAGTAATTATAAAACTAATAAATCACCATCAATTCAAAATTATTATAAAGTAAATAAATCTATATTACATGACCTTGAAATCATAATGTTACTCATAAATATTGATTCAGGGTTATAAACAATTTAGATAAACAGATTAGATTTTTTCTGTCAAAAGAAATCAGTTTTATAATTATGTTTCACAATATAAAGATAAACAGAGTTAAATTATAAACAAATAAATTTGAGGGCACTTACGCCGAAACAGATTTGATATTTTTACTTTTAAGATAGGATTTTTTTACAAACAAATTCTATTTCAACATGTTTTACTTAACGATGTATAATAAGACCTAAAATCGGAATCAATAGGGACCGGGAAAATATTCTGTTATGGACAGGATTCCGACTTAGCAAGTAGATTTGTATGGTATTCTTTTGTCGGATTCATAAAAAATTCCGATAAAAGCAGGTTCTGTTTTCACTGGTAATAAGCTTCACTCGATACAGACTAGCATGGTACAAAAAATAATTTAAAAGAATTTGTAAGCTTTGAAAAATGCGAGAATTTTGGCGTTCGGTGCAATAATTACGTGGAATGGTCTTGCAGCTCCTAACAAGACATTCCGCATAAATCGGAACACCTATCGTACCCTCTTCTAACTCGCGCACTTCGATCTTTAATTCCTTATTTGGAAGAAGGGGAATTAACAAATAATGCGATTGAAAAATTAAGAAATATTTATATCCAATTAAAACTTGAAAATTTTAAGTAAATTATTATTGAACTGTGTTTATAGAATATTATTTAGTGATTCCGTTTACCGAAGTAGAAAACTATCGTCCAACGATCATATATAAAGAGGTCAATGTTGATGTAATAGGATGGGAAGCTTGAGAGAAAAACCTGAAGTTCGATGTTACCAACTATTAGAGCAATAAAAAATAAAATTAAGAAAAATAAATAATATTTCTAAAAACACTTCACGAATTTTTCATGCACATACATCCCAGAATCTTCCTTCAAGTTCAATAAAACTTCGTTTTGAATGTAGCGGCGATCTTCAAATATCAAACCTCGAATATCATGTGAGCAATGACTTTAAAATAAATTTTTGGTGTAAAAACTTGTCATTATACGAATTTGGTACTGTATTTTTAAAAAATGTTTTACAACATTAAAACACTATATTAAAATTGTTTTAGTATAGTGAATATAGTGTATTATAAAAAACACTATATTTGCTATATTATCGAATATACTGTACTAATATTAAAAATTCAAACCTCCTCCCCAAAAATATTTGTTTAGCTTTAGTACTGATTAAAACTATGCAATTTGTTATCAAAAAGTTAAGATTTACCATCTGCATTTTTACTTTTAGAATATAAAAATTCTTGAAAATTAAATTTTAACAATTAATCATACTTTTGAAATGTCATTTCAAAGATATACATAAAATTTACGCATTCAATGTAATTTTTAATTTTTAAATCCTTTCCTTCATCAAAAAATACATTCGTAATTCAGAAATGTGTATTAAAAGCTATGCATTTAAAAGGAAATTTGCATTTCCAAATTATTTCCTTTATCAGAAAATATATTCAAATTTTTGAGATACGCATTAAAAACTACGATTTAAACCAGTTTTAAATTTCAATTTTTTTTCTTTATCAGAAAATGTATTCGTATTTCAGTAATGTGCATTAAAAGTTATTCATTCACTGAGAAGTTTGAATTTCCAAATTATTCCCTCTAGCAGAAAATATATTTGAAATTTTGAAATGCACATCCATAGCTACACATTCAGCGAGAATTTTAAATTTTCAGATTCTTTCCTTTATCATATAAAATGTTCATCTTCATTTTATAATTACATGCAACTTGCATTTAAAACTCAGTTGTATAAAATAACGACAATGTACAAAAGAAAGTGGTAGAATGTCGGTGACGTCATTTCTGTGAGATGTGGTGCCGCGTCATTCTGTTGCATTAAGATGGCCAATGGACCGCAGATGATGCATGGACCACCTGAACCCCTCTTCCTCCTCTTTCCTTCAGTGGCTTAACGATGGTGATTACTTTCAGTTTTTAAAGCCTCCTTACAATATTTCTCCGTAAGAACAATATGGAGAATGGTAATGTTATTAGGCGGGGGGTAGTGTCACACTTCTAGGCTTGTTAGAGTAATCTACAGATGAACTATGGAAGCCATACGAAGAAATTCTGGTTGAACAGTTTCTTTTTCTGGAAAATTAAAATAGAAAATCAATGTTATTTATGACTTTAAAAAATATATTTTTAAGTAAAAGCATATTTTCTTTTGTTTAATTATTACACTCTTTATTTTTTATTTTCTACTTTTCTGCGTTTAAAATATCTCGCTGTTGCAGGTTCACAACCTGATGGCATATTTATGACGCATAATTACCTCCATTATTATTGTAAGTCGTATACATTTGGAACCATAAAGATTATTTAGTTGTTTCTCACCTGCATCGGCTAAGGAAAACTGCCTTAAATTTAATATATTAATTTATAATCAGGTGCTAAAAGGATTAAAAGGTTGTATTGTCGCCAGAAACACACCTGCGTAAATAATTTTTATAATTCTAGCATATCAGATGGTGAATCAAAAATAGGTTACAAAATTCCATCTAAGAATATAAAAACAAAGTTATGTTAAATAAAACAGTGTAAAAGGAATGTTTCATTATCATGTATATATATATCACATGAATCATATAAAAATCATCTCTCTATTCTAAAAAAAAGTAACTACCGCTGTCACCGCCGCCGCCGCCGGTTTTGATTTTTTTGTGACCGGAGGCCTTTCTTCGTTAATATTAACAAAAATAATGCATACAAAAATATGAAAATCGGTGGTTTTATACAGAAATGTTTGATAAACACGCTGATGCAGACAGTTTTCAAATCGAAGAATTATTTTAAGAGTTATTTAATGCTAAAGTTGGACAAAATCGTTCCACTAAAAAAGTTTTATAGCAACAAAAACTATACATGGCAGTGTAATCATTTTTAGATCATTTTATGCGTTAGAATTTGCCGGAGTGCAGATTGAATTAATTTTTTTATTTTGACTCATTTTTTCAGGTTTTATTTCTATTTTAAATTCAAATTTTCAGCATTTCTAGAGATATTTTTTACAGATTTCAGAAAATTGTACTAATTTAAACTGTTGCCAACTGTATAAAAAGCGCAAGCAATAATGTTTGCTTCAAATTAAAAATTTATTTACACGTGACTATTATAAACAGGAAAAAAACTTTCCAATTAAAATTAAATAATTACGTATAAAAAGCAGGAACTTATTAAAAATTACGTCATAAAAAGTATACACGTGAATTTTAAAAGAGAAAGGATATTGTAAAATAAGAAATTCATTAACATGCGTTAGAAGTCTTAGGAGAAATTACGTCATATTTACGTCACATTATAGTTATTACATAAAATGAACACAAAATAATATTGCAAAAAAGTTTAAATTTAGAAATTGCGCTAGGCATTTATTTGATATTTTGAGAATTAATTTAAAATGTATCATGTAAAAGAACTTTCTTTTCACTTTGTTAAAAAATACCAGGAGACAAAGACGCTCTTTACTTAATTCCTTTTATATTAGCTTATTTTGAAATGTTGTTACACGTGTATACGTCATCAAGTTATTTTTATTTCGACGTTTTATTTGTGTTTTTATCAATGTTGTACGAATTTATTTGTTCTTTCGTTATTTAAAATAAAAATTATATCAATTTGTATAATTTGGCGAGTGGTTTGGCGATTTATATAATTTGGCGAAATGGGTCGACAGGATAATCAAGTAGTACCGCAGCGGATATGGCATTAAAATTCCCCAATCAAAGAGAAATGAATAGAAATTCGTTTATAGGAAGATCGCCACTGTTTTTTAAATTATAATTCAATCTTTCGAAATCTTTTTAAAGCCGACCAAATTAGCGTGCATTTAGAGTCTGCGGTGTCTGGACGGGGGTTGGCGAGCGTAGCTCGTAGGGGGCCGAGCCCCCTAGTATTACAAATTAAACACATGTTCAATATGAGCCTAATTAATTATCAATATATTTTTTACTTTTTAGTATCACAGCATGTAAAAAAATAAAGGAATGAAAGGAAAGGAAAAATGAGTTTGCCTCACTCATATAACAACAAAAGTAAATTGAAAACTTCTATAATAAACAATTAAGCAATGTCACTTACTAAAAATTGAAACGTCTCAAATATCTTAAACTATTATTCATACCTCTGCCTAATCTGGAGCTATCTTCCATCTACGTTTTTAAATTTGCAAAAAAACATCTTATAGTGGTCGAAAATCAAGGCGCAAACTAAAAATAGTAATCATAGTAATCATATAAACTATAAAGTAAAAACATCTCCATGAGCAACGTTTTCGTTCTATCGACAATGGCAACAGAAATGCATCTCCCCCCTTTTTTTAAATTAAATTATTTTTGAACATCGCATACTTTCAATTTTTACACCGTTGAATAGGACAAAAATGTATTTTTTAATGCAATTTGTTTGAAAACTGTATCTCAATTTTCTTACTTTACTAGTTTTGGTGTTGTCCTATAAACTTTCTCGTCATCCGACTGTGTTTTTTCCCTCTCGCAAGTTTACCTGTCAAGCAAAAAAAAAAAAAAAAAAAAAAAAAAGAATTACAGTAAATGTCAAAATGTCCGCAGGTATTAATAGAAGAAATATTAAAAGAAAAAAGTTATAAATTTAATATGCAAAGAATCTAAAAAATTATTCCTCGAAAGAAATGGGTGAAACAAACAATAACCTCACTTCTACGTATTTTAGCTCTCATCCCTATAAAGCAGAGGTAAGATTAAATTTTGCTCTTTAATGATTATTTTTATGTAAGGCACATGGAACATAAAATGGTTCATATTTTTGATTTTTCAATTATCGGCCTAAAAAATACAGCTAAAAGTTTATGGTGCTAATTGATTATGGACCTAAAAGATTATGGTGCTGGAAGGTTTTACAGGGACGGTGGACGTTATAACTTTTGTATTTTAATTTTCATCATAGAGATATGAAATTTTGTGCAAATATACATTTCACTATAGGTATATATAAAACTTTAAAAGAAATTTCCAATCTTACTATAATTTTAAGATTTTTTTTTAAATTTTAAAATGTAATTTAAAAAAAGCTCCATGCGTCTTAATTCTTGAGATATTTCCTCGATTTTACATCCCCCCCCCCCCTTAAAACAGTATTACAAACAAATCTGTGTATCGATTTTTTAATCCCCTGAATAGTTACTTTTTGAGAGATTTTTTTCTGAATTTCATATCGATTTCCATCAAAATTTTGCCTTTTAATAAGTTAAAAATCAAATGTAATTGTGTTAATTGTCAAATTTTAAAATGCATACACAGCTTCTTTATAAGTAATATCAGGATTCTTTCTTATCAATTTCATGAATTTTGATCAAAAAGTAAGACTCATTTCAAAAGTCAAAGAATGTTGAAAACTCAGTTTTGAGAGAGACAGATTTAAAGTATATTAAAGAGCTAAAAAAACATTGGTGTACAAAATTAAAACACTTGCAACTTTGTGAAAAATCATCGCGTATGCATGCGGTTTTCACAAATGACTCAGACAAATTGGAGGATAATAAAACATACAAAAGGAATTTCGATTTTTGTTTAAATATCCACGGTCCCCTTAAAATAATATATTTTAAGCTCTGTCGGTGTGTATATATATTTTTTGCCTTTTTTCGAAATGTGTTTATTTTATGCTTTGGTACACTTTTCTAAAATCTTTCTATGTAAATAGTTGAAACTTTCCAAAATTGTGTAACTAGCTTGTTTCTTTAAAAGTATCTGACATTTTAGGTCTGAGTGAAAAATTATTTAAAATAATGAAAAATATGTCGTTATAATTTTTAGGATTTTCAAATTTTTTTAGTAAAATATTTTTAATTTATTTCTTTTAAACCAAAATGGAAATTCCTTCTTATTATTCTCAAATAGTATGTTTTCTGATGCCAAAACAAATTTTAAGGTGATATATTCAACAGTTTTTTAGAAAAGTGTGCCTAATAGACATATTGTTCAAAAAATATGTAAAAAGGTCATTAGTTCTTGAAAACTAATTTATGCATGGAATTATTTTTTTAATTTATATATATATATATATATATATATCATATATATCATGCATAAATACAGCCCATATATGGGCTATATTGTGAATATTTACTATATTCTTTTTCTATCTCTATTTCTAAGTAAAATACATGATGTTAAATATTTCGAAAAAACTGCTTCATGTTACTTGTCGAGATATTCCATATGCCCTTAAGTGAGTTGCGGTTAATATTTCACTTCACAGAGTATTAAAAAACAAAATTAAATTTGAATAGTAGTTCTGCAAAAGTTATTGCTTAGAATTGGCAAAACGTATGATTCCCGATATTTATAACAAACAGAGACTGCAAGTTATAGTTTGAAGCTAAAATTTGGATTTTTTTTTTAAAAAAAAAACATTGTTAGTAAAAACTTATCGGTTTAAAACTGTTAAAGATAGAACAATCTTTAAAAATAAGTTTAAACTAAAATAAGTTTCTTTTTAAATATTATATTTTAAAACTTCACATAAATTTCTAATTTGTAAGTTGTTCAGTTTCGAAACTTTTATACTTTGAAAGTGTCATTGATTATTCCGTAACTTTCAGTCGCATATTTAAAATTAAGTGTTACGAAACAAAAATGAAATATTTCTAAATAAATTATAATACTCATATCAATTTTTATGAGAAGGCCTTATTATAAATAAAAAAAATATTTTTTGCTTTTGTGTTTGAAAGATTTCATTCAATTAGATTTAAATAATTGGTTAACGGGGATTATTTTTATATGCCATTGAATAAACATCTAAACTCACCTAAAAAGTTCCAAATAAAAGTATTGATAACAAAATAAAAAAATTGACACAAATTAAAATATCCTTCATTATAAAATTTAATGTTTTCTATAATAAACCAGATACTTCTCTACTTAATTTTTTTAAAGTTACATAGCTTTCATGTTTATTCAAAATTTTCTCTAGTTATAACAAAAGCTTATGTGTATAAAAAGAAATTAAAAAAAATACACAGTTAAAGAATTAACGCAGTATCAAATAATGTTGCAGTAGAATGCATAAATACTGCGAAATAATATTGCAGTAGTATTCGTTACAAGAAACATTCCGGTTGAATTGTATTTTATTTACGTTTTAACATTTCAAGTAAATTAGAATATATGAGATACAAAAGAATCGTATAATAACCAAAAAATGAAAGTTTAGCTTTATATATATACACTTCTCAGAAAAATTAGGTGAGCAAGCAAAAAAAGTGAAGAGAACAGTGCGAGACAGCCAAGCACGGGCATAAAATTGAGAGTAAGAAGCGTATCAATGCGCAATACAGAAAAAAAGACGCAAAAAGTTTGTAAGAGAACTTTAATTCTTTAAAACGATGGATAGAACATAAATAGATGGTTTAGGGCAACAATTTAGTTGCATGTAAATGACAAAAAAAAAAAAAAAAAAAAAAAAAAAAACAGAATGATGCTAGGTGTTTAATATGGCGTGTGGCCCCTTTGAATAGATAAAGCTGTCGCATACCTGACTTCCATGGATTCGATGACATTATATCGATAGGTTTTCGGGGAGTACTGCTCCACTCCTCAAGAATTGAAACCTCCAACACCCGGACAATAAAAGGAGGCCTCAGTCTCGCTGCAATGCGTCGTCCGAGTCTGTTCCAAACATGCTCGATCGGATTCAGGTCAGGAGAGCATGTTTGTTATTCCATATTCTGCATTGTTTCAACTTTAAGTATGTTCTCCACAAGACGAGCTGCATGATGTCTGGCATTATCATGCATAGAAAAAAAGGAATCACCATTTGCTGCAACGTAAAATACGACATGAGGTCTCAGTATCTCGTCTGTATAACTTCAGGCCGTCAAAGTGCCATTCCGAATAATATGCGGACCTGTACGTCCACCTATGCTGATGCCAGCCTATAGCTTTAACCCACCTTGTCTGTAATATGATCTTTCACGAACGAATGTGGGATTATTTTGAGTGCCCCTTTCTCTCCATGCCAAAACACATTAGATGTCACATCCAGACTCAATTGGGACTCTTCTGTAGACAGAATTTGACTCCAAGAACGTTGCTTCCAAACTCGATGTTCAGTTGCCCACTTTCTTTGGTCCGCGCAGTTGCTTGAGGTCAACGGAATACAAATCAATGGCTTACGTGCATAAAGACCACCCTGATAAAACATATTTCGGACTGTTTGGCTAGGCGCCCTACGTCCTGTGGCCAAGAACAACTGTGTTTGCAGCTGAGTAGCATTCTCCGTTCCGTCTCAACAAGCTGTTAACAGGATATATCGGTCATCATTTACTGTGGTAGCACATGGCCGACCTTGTTCTTGTCGATGTGTACCATTCTATATGTCTTGGAATCGATTCCACAGCCTTGCATTGATACTTCTTGCAACTCCAACAGCGTCTGCTACACTTCGTTGTGTTTCTCCAGATTCAACTGTTCCAAAAATATGCCAAGCCATGAATCCCGGTAAATCACATTGTTGTGACATTTTTAAGTCACTTTTTTCTCAAAACACAAGCTGAGCAATTGAATTCTACAACTGAGACAGTGAAACAGACGTTTCTGCAAAATCCCGATTTCTGCACTTATCTCTTTTTCTAGTTTTTGACGTCATAAACTTTTATTTGCATGTGAAGTTTTCTTCGTCTGTTTTCTACTACGCTTTAAATTATGCATGTTTTATTTTACGTCACCTATTGGTGTAAATATTTGCGTAATTTTGCTAAAGCCATGTGCTCCCGCTTTTTAGCAATGTATAGATATATAAGACATTCTAAATGCTGTTATATTAAAAAAAAACAAGATTCATGGTGATTAGTAACGACCGGTGTAACCAATCCCGATTTATGTTTTACAAATTTTTACTACACACGTATATATGTGTTTCTAATAAATTATTATTTTTTCATACTTCTATGTAATGTGTACGTAAAATTTATCTTTCGAAACTGAAATGTCAAGGTGTAAACTATAATACTTCGTCAAAATTCTTGATAAAATCGCAATCTAAATTTGAAACCTGTTAAAGAATTTCTGAATCTTTCCTTCTCACTTTTGTCGTCGTGTTTGTTTCTCTCAGTAAGTGTTTTTGGAATAGTACGCTATTAAATGCCACTATTATCTCATATTTGGTAAAAGTTGTTGCTATTGTTCTAATGAACTGTTCAAATTTTGAAATTATATATATATATATCTGTGTGTGTGTGTTACATTATTAGATCTAATTCCGCGATTTCCTTATCTTATTCTAAATTGCTACTTTATTTTCACTAAATCCTTATCCTTAAATAATCTCTATCGTTAACTCTGTTTAATTCCCTTTAATTTAATGTCTCACTTGTCTTAATCACTTAAATATTACGCTTTTAGTATTCTTAAATTAAATGTTTCATTTCCGCGCTTTTTTTCTTTCGGTAAATCACATTGTTGTGACATTTTTAAGTCACTTTTTTCTCAAAACACAAGCTGAGCAATTGAATTTTGCAACTGAGGCAGTGAAACAGACGTTTCTGCAATATCCCGATTTCTGCACTTATCTCTTTTCTTAGTTTTTGACGTCATAAACTTTTATTTGCATGTGAAGTTTACTTCTTGTGTTTTCTTACTACGCTTTAAATTATGCAAGTTTTATTTTACGTCACTTATTGGTGTAAATATTTGCATAATTTTGTTAAAGCCATGTGCTTCCCCTTTTAAGCAATGTATATATATATAAGACATTCTAAATGCTGTTAAATTAAAAAAAAACAAGATACATGCACAAGATACATGCGACTACTGAAATATTCTTTTAGCTTCCATTTTTACTTTCCCGCGCATTTCTGAGGTTATCCTTTTTCCCTTCAAATTCATCCGCGTGCTCTGTCCGCACTCTTTATGTGACGTGACATTCTTAATTATTCATTGGTTGACAGCGCGACCTACGTCATATTTGTATTCTTACACGTGAGGAACAAAAAGTTGATACTCGCTGTGTTTCAGCAGATTTTGAAAGATTTGAGTCGATTTTCCAGTTTACATCCATCCCCTGGTCACCGTCCTTTTATTCGATTATCTGGAACTTTGTTTAGACCTAATTGCCGAAACGTCAGTGACGGCTTACTGTGGAGACCCGAAAAGTTTTTGGTTTCCGTCTGTCTGTCCCGCGATAACTGCCGTAAAAAGCGTCCAATTAGCTTAAAATTAAGGATGCATATTGGTGACGTCACCGGATTTAGCTGTATAGTTTTTGGTTAAATTTGGTTCATTCGTTCGGAATATATAGAACATTTTATTTTGTGATATAATGCTTTTCTATGGGAAGTCAGACGATTTTCAAATTTTCATTTGTTGAAAGAAATCGCTCATATGATTTAATAGATTTAAATGGTAAATTTTGGATGCTGAAATTTTTAAATAAGAGTATTAAATTATTCCTATTAGTTTGCAATTTTGCCAAAACATTTGTCAGAGCTTTTAAATTAGGTGTATAACTTATGATGGAATTTTATACATGTGTTCGAATAACATAAAACATTTTATTTTATGAAATTATTTATATTTCATTTTTTTTTCTTTTAACCATTGCGTAGCAACTGAATCTCATCTAAAAATATCATAAATGTGAAAGTATGTATGGTTTTTTAAGTCAAATCAAAGTTAAAAGGAATGAATTAATGAATGCCTTTGTATAGATATTTGCATATAGATTGATTTAAACGCAGAAATGAAAATAGTATTTATATACTATATAGAATAATATTTTTATTTATTTATTCAACTATTTTGATTATAAATGAAAAAGTTCGTTATTTTCATATTATCTGACATTATTCTATTAAACTTTATAAACTTTATTGTTGCCAAAAAACAAAAAAATAGAACAAAAAAAAAATGAATAACAATTTCTCCCAAAGAGTTAATTTTAATTTGTAAGATTTTCACGTGCAAAAGGAAAATGGAATAAGCAAATTATAAATAATAAAAAAGATAAATAGGACAGGAATGAATACGTATAAACATTTCACACCAAATACCACCTAAAATAGTTTTTGTAGCAGTATTTTCCCAGCACTACGAAGAAAGATTCCTCGATTTATACGATTTTACTTTGCCTTCCTTTTCTCAGTGTTTGCGATTTCACTTTCGCAATTGCGTGCATTAATTGGCACAAAATTTTACATTTTTATGACTGAGATATATGTAAGGCCATACAAATAAGAAATTCCGTATTGTCTCCTATAAAATGTGATAAAGTGTTGGTTAATCATATCTGTTTTTATTAAGAGGAGCAGAGCTGCCAAGCCTCCGGCGTTCTGGATACCAGTATTTTAATTCAGAAAATGTTACTTTATTTAATTGAAACATTTGCGCGATTTAAAAGAACATTTTCTCTAAGATTTTAGTGATGTGCAAAAAGCCTGAGACTTGCCATGTCTGGTGGGGAGTAAAATGTTTTACTTAATGCATTTATCTCTATTTTAATGCTACGTGAACAACGTCCCGTGTAACAGCTTGTAGAGTGTAAAATAAATTAAATTATTAAAATAATCCTTATTACGAAAAATGAAACAGAAAATCCGGCTAAGGGAAATGAAATGTTAGTTAACCTTTCGTAATTTGACCTGAACATAGGTTTGCGTCAAATTTCAACGGTATTTGTAACATCACGATTTTTAATTAAATGTGTATACTATTAAAAGAATATCACAAAAAATACTTAAAGGCGCCAAATCACGTTTATCTATTTAACGATGATGAATTATTAACCGTTAGGTTTAGAAGCCCCCCTACTTTAGGGTGATTTTAGTAAGTTACCCGTAAGGCATGGTGACGTCACGGCGACGTCGTTGTGAAGTCACACTGTGATTTTGTGACCGTCGATGTGACGTCACGTGACGTCGATATGACGTCATAGTGACTAGAATGCGAGGTCGTTATGGCCGTTTTAGAGGTCGTTTGTGACGTCACATTGTGACCACACTGTGAAGTCACGGTGTGACAAATTTGTGAAAAGTGTGTCATTTGTGACTATTTTCGCATTAACTTTGTGACGAACCGGTGACGAAAGTGACAATGCTTTGAAGTCACACTGTGACCAATTTGTGAAATATGGGTCATTTGTGACGAACTTGTCATAAACACTGTGATTTCAAATGAAAATCAAATTTCAAATTAATTGCTTAAAAGACGCAAATAGTGAAAAAGATTCCATGCTGGGACTCGAACCCGGGCCATTAGTACAGCGCACTGACATTCTACCGACTAAATCACATGGAACGATACCCAGGCTGGAAAATTTCTCACTATTACATGATGGCGAGGCTACAAACTCAGCACAAGATGGAATATTTAGCGTGAGCCACCAACATGATGCAAACACGAAACTTAATTAAATCCAGCATCGATTGAAATTATATTAATACTTGGAAATTTTTCCAGAGAGAACCATTCGCCTTGCATACAATATTTCAAATGAAAATCAAATTTCAAATTAATTGCTTAAAAGGCAATTTTAATTTGAAATGTTGTATGCAAGGCGAATGTTTCTCCCTGGAAAAATTTCCAATTTTTAATGTAGTTTCAATCGATGCTGGATTTCATTAAGTTTCGTGTTTACCCCATGTCGGTGGCTCACGATAAATATTCCATCTTGTGCTGCGTTTCTAGCCTTGCCAACCTGTAATAGTGAAAAATTTTACAGACTGGGCGTCGTTCCATGTGGTTTAGTCGGTAGAATGTCAGTGTGCTATACTGATGGCTCGGGTTAGAGTCCCGGCTTGGAATCTTTTTCACTATGTTGGCCTTTGCGCCTTTTAAGCAATTAATTTGATATTTGATTTTCATTTGAAATATTGTATATAAGGCGAAGGATTCTCTCTGGAAAAATTTCTAAGTATTAATACAGCGATGAATTTTGAAATAACCTTTTGCTGTAAATATAAAATCTTATCTTTTCACCGTACTTTTTAGCAAAATATCGCTATTTTGGAGTCCTATTCTTTTAAATCATTTTAAATTTTTCCACTTAAAAAATGCTTATCAACTGACATATTTTTTTATTCAGTTCTATGCTTGATATTAAGTTCTATGCTTGATATTGAGTTCAAGCTTGATATTTAGAATGTGTAAATTTTTTAATTTGTTGTGATTTGTCATTGCTTTATTAAATACGAACATGGAGACTCACGGATATTAATACAACTATTATTTATAGAGCGGCATGATAAGCGATATTTATTTAAATTTTTTATTCCCGTGTATATTGTATTTTGTGAATATGAGCTAAATAGATTTGGTATGTTTTATAGGAAAAGACTGATCTGGGAAATAGAAAAAAAACGAGTAAGAAAAATCAGGCGTTAATCATAGATTATAAAATACTTTCCAACACTTTCTGAATGCTTTAACAAGACATCATAATTTAGGGAAATGACGTAAATAAGATAACTAAGTAAACATTTTAGAAAATTCATAAAACATTTGAAAAATTGATTTCAGCAGTTACCGTCCATAGCCAAATATGTTTTCCAATTCTTTTGAACAGCCCTGTATTTGATCTGTAGGTTGATACACTGAGAAAAATGAAGTACTCAAAAATAAGTAAACCGACGTACTCATATCGAATTGAATATTTTTGGATCAAAAATGAACCCATGCTTTCTCTATTTTGAAACATCACATGTTATCAAACCCAAACAAACGAATAGTTTTGTACCCTGTAATGGTTCATTTCATTTATGGCGGCATAAATGATGTTTATTAATGTAAATATTAAATTATGCACAGCATTTTAAAAATAATTTAAAAGTGCTTGGAAATAATGCTCTTGTCATAAAAATATTCGATTTGAGTATCTTGTTAAGAATTTTGCTATTTTCTTAATAAATAATCAATTAAACATTTCTTGTTAAGAACTTTGAACGGGAAATAAATGTCAGTACATTTTTACTTTAAATTTTAGGTTTTTCTTTTTTGGGGGGGAAGGGGGGCAGTACATAATGATTCATATTTGATCACAACCAATGAATAAAAAATGAGTACATGTGTTTCTCAACTTTGAGTACATTTGGATCGGAGCTATTTTGAGTATGTGACGCATTTAAAATTAAGTACTTTTTACTCAATTTTGACTTCCCATTTTTTTAAGTGTATATATACTATATAATGGGAAAATTTAGTTTAGCAAGAAAACGCCTAACAGGTTGAAATTCTTTTTCAGCAATTTATACTAATGTATGGAAACATACTTGAATACTTTTGTACAACGCTGTAGTTTACCTAGAATCTTTATTACACGCCACTATTTAGTTAAAATTTAATTCAAACTAAGACACTCTTAAAACTGCTGAAATCACATTTCCAGAAATTATAATTTATAGACGGCCATGTATCCAATTCTTTACGTGATCCTGTATATCGTTTTATCTATATTCTACAAACATTTCTTGGTAAATTAAATGCAGTTCAGCAAAAAAAAAGCATAACTCATTTAAAAACCACCTTTAAACAAATTTGCGCCCATATACCCAGTAATCCTTACGAATACTTTTGTGTAGCCTTGTATAGGAATTATAGCATTTATATACACCATATACTATGCATAAATATAGTGAATCATAAAAGCGCATATCATAATTAAAAATACATTTCCAGCAATCATCGCTAATGAACAGTACTTCGGATACAATATAGTATCTGAAATATTTTGTGTGTCCCTGTAAATGCTATATACGTATTATTCGTATTATACATGAAATAATTTATAGTATGTAAAATGTAAACCTCAGCGACATATATCAATTTCATTATATATGAAATAGAATAACATAATTAAAGTATGCCGCAAACAATTCCCTCCATCCCTATATCATTATTTGAATTCCTTTTTTAGCCCTGTAAATGAACAATAACTATTCTTTGCATCGCATAGTCAACAGAATACATATTTTAGTGCACTTCATAAATGCATATAAATTTTATTCTGTTTGAAAGCGTGCGTAAAATCATAAAAAATCATTTGAAACGATTTTTTCCCATAGGCTGTAATGTAACGGAAAACTTTTGGCTGTCCCTGTAAATGAACAAAGCAGGCTACAAACTTCATTACAAATAGGTACCGTGCTATGGTAAACGTCAATAACATCCAAAAATTTCAGGGCAATCCGAGTATATTTTCGAGAGTTAGAGTGCGGACAGACTGCTAGACGGACAGACGGAGAGACAAACCGAAGTCATAAGCACTTTTCAACTTGTGTCCTATATTATGTATCCTGTATTATATGAACTTTTAAAAAATATATACTAAAGCAGTTTAATCTATAACTTCCCATCAGGCATGAAAAACACTTTGTTTCAATGCTTAAATATCATATTTTACTTTTTAGTGCCAATAATTCCGCGTATCATAAACGTAGAAAATGAATTTACAATAGAAGAAAATTTAATAACCGATTCAGAATGTCTATAATTAAATGTTTGATTAAAATCACAAACAGAAAAAATGCTTACATACAATTTAAAAAAATAAATATACCAATTTGAAAAACACTAAAAATACTAATTAGGATTTATAATTGTACTATTAAACAACAGCAAACTCAATAGATAAATTAAATGCATTATTAGATTTAAAAATATCTCAAAAATATTTCGATATGGTATAAGGAATTCCTATTATTTTATAATTTCGGCAAATGTTAAATCTGAAAACATTGGTTTGAATATTTAGGATGTTGAAAGATAATTTAAAAAATTATTAGCACTAAAAGAAAATTCTTTCAAATGTTTCACTACTGTAATATGTAAAGATACATTTTCCCAGTATAATGTTAATTTCTAATCTGAAACAGTTTCGTAATCTTATGATAATCGAACATCATATTTAACCCCAAAATAATAATAACTATAAGTGTTAGTAATCAAAAAATAGTAAGAAGCCGATAAAATAATTCCAAATCATTGTCGTTCCATACATTTTCAATCTCAAGTAAGAGTAAATTAATGTTTATATTAATTCCAGTATGAATGTAGGCATGCACAGTCTCTGAGCAGTTTTTTTTTTTTCTAGCGATGGCAGATTAAGATATTTTTCTTTGCAGTTATCGAATTTTAAAATATCGCTTCTAACAGTTAAAGATCAGTCTCTTACAAATATAACATAAAACTATTTCACTCATATGTACAAATCAGGAATAAAATATTTAAATTAAATAAAACTTACATATACGTTCTATTAATATCCGTGTATCCAAAAATGGTCATTTCCTTATCTTAAAGTGTTGTAGACGTGGTGAAGGTGATGTTCTAAAAACAGTGAACTATTTATTTCCCGCGTCTTCTCATGTTTATTTTTTTGTGGGCAGACGATTTTCAAGCAGATGGTCTGGTACAGACTATTTGTTTTTGCATGCAAGAGATATGAAACTTGAATGCGCAGTAATTTTCTGAAAGTATGGTTAATTAAAATTTTGTATTTGAAGAAATGTCCAATGTATTTAACCTTTTCTTTTTATCCGTACCAAATAATACAAGTTAAAATGTATTGTAGAGTTCATTTTTTCTAAATAATTATAATAATAATATTCATAATTAGAGTTTATTAGATATACCATTGTTTAAATTTTCAAAAGGTGTAAAAATAAATTTAATGGTAATAACGAGCCCCCCCCCCTTTTTTTTTTTTTTTTTTTTTTTTTTTAAAGTAAAGTTTGTTTTGCACAAATTTTGTATATTTCTTTTATTTTCGGAAAATGCTAATTTTATTTAAAAAGTCTGAAAGAAGTAGAATTTATGACTTGAATACAAATTATAAAAATATTCTAAAGCAAGAAATGCATAGATGACTAAACTCTGAAGACTCTTTCTACGTGCTCATTAAAAGGTGCAGATTTAACTGTAATAGAAATTTTTTATTTTGAAACCACAGAAGTGTTTCGAATAATCCTGGTCGGTAAAAAAATAAATAAATAAATAAATTTCCTCCCAGCAAACTAAATATGTAAAGTGTATAAATTTAATATTCCTAATTCTAAATATATTATCCAAATGCTAGATAAAATTGAAATCATGAAAAAGTATACATTCTCTATCTTAGATATCAAATTGATAAAATATAGCCTGAAAATTTAGTTTATTAATGATTGTATCGTGCACTTTATTTATTATGCCCCCCCCCCCTCCCCTTTAGTGACAGAATTTACCATTTGCTATCCACTAATTTATTTTATTCCTTATGCCATGCAACTCGTGACTGTTTAAAATATTTCTCTTCATTTTCAAAGATTTTTGTAGTTCATATTTTTGTCACACTGTGACTTACAATATGGTGGTTTTTTTGTCACATATGTGACGTGACGTACGTTACATAGCAGTGACATAACAGTGACCTCACAATTTTTTTTTAATTGCCAGGAAAACATAATTTTACAGTAAATAACATGTTTTGAAGAATTTTGTAATTTTTTAAAGTTTTTTAAGAAGTTCACATCTCAGTCACAATGTGACATCACTGAGGGGTGGCATTTTGGTCACAGATGTGACGTGACCACAGTGACTTACAGTGACGTCACAACGACGTCACCGTGACCATGCATGCTATGAGGGTAATGCTATCGAGTACATTTTTTGATATTTAGATTAGATCTTAGATATGAATATTGCAGAATGGTAATCAAAATTATTTTTTGGAAACAAAATTTATAAAGGTATTAGATTTCTAAATTAGATGTCTCAGTTTACATTTCCAAAAGTTCTTTATCCATTAGATACAGGTATTTGTGGTTAGCAGACAAGTAAATACTCCTGTATGGATATTAGGATAACGTAAAATGCTTGACCAAATTATTGCTTATCCTTATAAATCGCAGTGTAAAAAAGAAATCTAAGATATAGGGTAAACATTAACTCAATCAGTAGAAAATTACAAATGCAAAATAAATTACACAACGGGGGGTTCAGGGGGGCAGAGCCCTCCTGAAGAAATTTGCTTTATTATATAAAAATTACTAGAATAAGTAGCTCGTGAGAATTTCAGAATATCCTTACATAACAACATGTTTAATTTAACGCTTTTAATGTCTGAAACCATCGAAATATTTTTTTTCCTTTTATAAATGTTTGTGTAATTTAAATAGTTTAAATTTTGTTTTCGTAGAAAGATTAATATTACGCAAAGTTTGATAAAAACAGTGAGTTGCAGAGATGACGTTGAGGCTCTTGATCTGCAGATTTACTAGTTACTACTACGGAGAGATGGCTAATAAATAATCTTGGTGGAAAATGCGCCATTTGAAAGATGTTCTAATAAAGTGCTGAGCTGATCTTATGTGTCGTTTCAATTCATTCTGGGAAAACTTCACGGAACGATATATTCCATAGTCTTCACTCGACTACTGCAATTAACAAATTGTTATACTAATAAAACAGGCTCGAATTACCTGTTCTGACCACTTCTATTATTGTGTGATCCACAACTACTACCGAGACAGCTAGCACTGCATTTTCAACATTGCACTACTGGTAACATAATAACCAGTTATTTCGTTCACAAGTAAAGCCTTCCAATGTTAGAATAATCTAACAATTCTATTCTAAATCATAGCATATATACGCAGGGTGTCCATAAAAGAATGTCCCAGTTATAAATTGTAATAGTGTCAACTGTAAGCTTTGTAGAGTGTTGGTTAAAAGTCACAAATAAAGAGTAACTCAAACAGTTTTAGATAAGCGCATGCTGCGACTACTGCTTTCTTATTTACTCGCTTGTAGTGACAGATACGCGAAACGGCGACTCCTGGGCGTAAAGCGTTTTGTGTTCTCCAACTTACTAAGAGTTGATTCTGTAATTTCAGTTCAACGTGCGTTTCGTTTAAAGTTTAATTGTGATTTCCCATGTGACAAAAGCACACAGAATTGTAGAGGCTATTGCTTCCGTTACTCCGGACATGTTAACCGAAGTGTGGGATAAATCGGACTTTAGATTGAATGTGTGCCGTTTAATTAAAGTTGAACGCGTCGAACATTTGTAAGCGAAACTAGATTAGTTTATCTTCAATTTTATGTATCATTTGTTGTAAATAGACTAAATTAAACTTTTATAATATACCATTGAAACTGGGACATTTTTTTATGCACATAGTGTATATATAAATGGGGAAACAAAAGGATTTCTCTGATTACAAATGATAATAATTTCGTTGTAAACAACACAGGGAGGAGCAATTTCAACATAATGCAAAAGTCTTCTCAAAGTTTTGTTTGTGTGCTTATTACAAGTGCTATGTTGGAAGAAACCTTAGGTGAGTGTTTCTGAGTGATTTAGAAAGGAAAATTGTATGGAATTGTTTTTCTTTCCGTACACAACTCTTAGACGAAGCATTTTTCGGATATACCTCAGAGATGGCTTATGCTACAACTTGAAACAAAGGATTGGCATCAGTGACTTCGAACTTGCTTTTAATGTCATGCAAAATATGGTTTAGCGCCTGGTCTTGTATCCAAAGAGAGTCATATAGAATATTAATAGAGAGTCATATAGAATAAAGTACGAAAAAAATTATCTTCCTTTAGTACTGTTCTCAGACTGTTTTTTCCTATCATTATTTAAACGAGTTTAGAGTCATTTGTAATCAGGAGAATCATTATGATTCAATATAAACCATCTTTGTATAAAGTGTATAGATATATTTTTGGTTTAAAAGAAAGAGTTTCAAGTAATAATTTTGTAATTTATTTCATTAATTAAAGAATTTCTCTGTTTTAAAATTGACTACTCGTTAAAGGATACACGAGGATAAAAAATCAAATACAAAAAATAAATTCATTCATGAGTTTAATTAAATAACCAGCAGTCTGTGTTACTTCCAGAAACTGATCTCCAACTAAATTAGTTTTATTCATTTACTCTTCACACCTATCAAGATTTTACCCTTGTGAGTCACACACCTCCGACGAACATTGGATCTATTAAGGAAAGGGGATTTCTCTAAACCCCTCATTTCGTACACGGTCCAATTCCTCCGAATCCCTGTGTGAAGAAGTCAAAACTTCTACATCTGGAGCGTGAAATTTAAAGCAGCAGTTGAGATTCAGAAAGTTCGTACTTGCAAAGATTTTTCTTTGAGAGAAATGTATGATTCCGATTGGAACATTGCGTTACAGGAAGTTCTGTACTCTACTGAGTAATCGGTAGAACATAGTTTTCTGTTTTGCGATTTCTTATTTTTCCTTATATAATCTTTCATTCAGTCGGCAAGCAATGTTATTGTCTAATTATTTCTTTATAATTTTTCAGTTAATAATGTAAATTATTTGATTAAATTATGCATCATTTTTCATAGGCGTGCGCCGGAGGGTGTGGGAGACGTCTCACACTACCTAAATCGTTCAAAAGATAGTAAGAAATCTTGCCATTTTTGGCTAGTTTTCAACATAAGAAAATTCTGCATACGCCCGTGTTAATATTATAAATTAGGATGTAATTGTAATCATACTAATGAAATGAATACGAAAATGTGTGAAGGCCGCATGTCCTACACATATTCAGATGATTTGGATTTAATTGCACTGTATTTACTTAGATTGTCTCTCTGTATTAAACGTATTTTATTGGTTCTTAACGATTTTCAGGTCTTCTCTCAAGAATGTAAATTTGATGTAAATAAAAAATTATTTCTGCAAAAAACACACTTTAAGGGGTCTCAGGACTCTTAAAATTGTAAAACAGGGAAAAGAAAGACCATTTTAAACATTTAATATCTTAACCCTTAAATGCCTGGTGTTGCTTTTCGGCAACATACCCAATTTAGCCTTCTAAAATACTATTAGAATAATATTGAAGCTCTAATGGCTAATGTTGCCAATAAAATACATATAGAAAATATTATTAAATCAATTTTCAACATACTGATGGCAGCACTAGTGTTGTTTAAGAATAAATATAGATTTATTTTTTCAATTGTTGCTACATGATCTTTTTGTTTTATTTGGAAGCTTGTGAAATACACTATTTTGTTCTGTAGTGATCAAATAAAATTTATTACGTGGAAAAGTAAGGTATGTAGCCCGTATTTATGATTACTTTTGGATATTTAACTGTAATATATTTGTTTTAAGCAGATTTTTGAGTGTGTTGCCAATTGGCAACAACAGGCATTAAGTGTTCCACTAAGCTTGGAGAATAATGAGCAGTTTTAGTTTTACTTTCTTCTACATTCAATAGAAGTAGTTTATTTTTCTAGTTGTTTATAATTTAGTAGTTCACCCTTTTTTAAATGTATGCAAGATATTTTTCTACATTTTATTTTCTGCAAATTTTACTCTATCGTTTTTAGAATGCCTCCAAAAAAGTATTTGACTCAAAAACAAAATAGAAGAATTGGTTCATAATTACTCTCATAATGATATTGAAATGGCTATTCCGAAATGCAGTAAAGAGATTTCAAAGTAATTTAAACTGCCAAACAGGTAGATTGTTTGAAAATAGAGAACATAAAGGTAAATGAAAACCAGATAAAGTTTAGTGGAAATGAGATTATTCACCAAACGTGAATGAGTTGGATACACCACTAGCTTTTCTCAAATATTTCTCTTCAGATGAGGTTATAGAAAAAATTGTCAGTGAACGCACAATTAAATATGCCCGCCAAAAAGATCGTTATAAACCTACGAATTTCACATCACAAAATTTAAGGCAATTTATGGGGATAATATTATACATGTCTTTAGGGCATTTGCCCAGTTTTCGATCTACTGGAGTCATGAACTTGGTTTTCCTTTACCTCAGGACACAGTGAGTAGCGATCAGTTTGAAAAAGTCCGAACATTCATTCATTTCAATGACAACCAAAAACATCTACCTCGAGATGATGCGAAACATGATAGATTAACACAAATTTTGACCTATCATTGATATTTTAAACAATCATTTTGCTTCTAATCCTTTTAAGCAAAATCTCCCAATTGATGAGCAAAGGTGCAATATGAAAGTTCGACATTACATGAAGCAATATATGTCAAATAAAATCCATAGGTGGGGATTTAAACTTTTTGTACTTGCTGGTATTTCTGGGAATGCTTGTAACTTAGAAGTATATTCAGGTCAAGAAAATATGCTAACGGGACCAATTACTGAACCCGACTTTGGCCTTTCAAGCAATGTATTCAAAAGACTGTGAAGAAGAATACCAAGATTAGTAAACCATAAGTTGCATTTTGATAACTATTATACGGCTTTGCCGCTGATTGTACATTTGGCAAACACTGGCATCCATACATTGGGTATACAGACAGAAGAAATAGAATTCCTTAATGCAAACTACCCGATGAAAAACCCTTAAAAATTTTAGATCGGGATTCTTGATTCGAATATACAACAACTGTAGATGGCATCGATATTTCATCACTAGTCTGGAAAGACAATAAATTCGTCGCGATGATGTATCTTCTTTCGCCGGAACAAATCCTCTAAAAAAAAGTCAGTCGTGTTGACAGGAGTCGAAAGAAAATCATTAAAATAGATAGTCCATATGTAATTAAGGAATAAAAGCGGCATATCGGAGGAGTTTACTGATTTGGATAACTTAACGGCCCGCTACAAAATTAATAATCGTAGTCGCAAATAGTATCTACGAATATTTTTCCATTTGCGTGAATTCACTACAGTAAACGCATGACTTCTCTACAAAAGAGTTTTGAATGCTAATGATCATCAATCGGAGATAATGCCTCAATCAAAGATCAGAGCAGAATTTGCAAGATCGTTATGCATGGTGGGAAGTAAATACATCCCTAAGTGGGGAAGACACTCATCGATGGTTGAAGAAGAAATTCGGGAAAAATGTCATAGAGGTCTATCACAGTACTCACATAAATATGTCGATTCGACCAAGCAGGACATATGCCTCTATATGCAGAGAAAAAGATGAGGTGCATATTCCCAAATTGCAAAGGATACTTTGTAACAAAATAGGAAAAATGTGGTGTTTGGCAGTGTTTTAATAGAAATAATAATTATTTCAAAAATTTCCATACAATTGTCTAACTAAATAATTTGTACTCATATTATCAAATATCATAAAATAAACAATTTATTTTGTATTTCACATTGATTTTTATATTGTTTTACCATAAATGTTTGTATTTTCAATATGAATTAATTACTTTTATAAAGCACTTTGTGAAAATTCCTTATCATAGTTCTTAAAATTCATGTGTGTTTAATATTATAGAATTTTATCAAGAATTATTTTTTCAATTAAAGCCGAGTGTTGCCCATTGGCAACAAACCGTTTTTTTTAGCCGTAAACCATACTTAAAACAAAATACGATTTTTTAAAGTATTTTTCCCATGATTTATTTAAGAAATGAAAGCCGAAAAACATTTTTTAATTGATTTTTAAAAAGTCAGGCATTTAAGGGTTAAAATGTATCTGTTTTTAAGACTCAATATTAATTGCGATTAAAGGTATAAGTTTGTTCTTTCATTTCATGTATGTAAAAAATCGCAAGATGCAAAATTAGCCTTTACAGGGGGCTCCAAACTGTCAGACATTTGACAAGCAGAAAAACGGCATAACAGATTACGTGCACGATTACAAAATAAATTTTGCAACTAGAATAAAAATTATGGTTCCTACGTATACTTCAGATTGTAATAATTACCCTGAACCTCAATAAATTTGAATTTAAAGCATTTTTATAGTTTTAATACAAAATTGTATCTTGCTAATAAAATTTTCAGGAAATTTAAACAGTATAATCACCTAAAAAAATATTTTTTTGAACAATAAAAATGAAATTTTAGGTTCAGTTTAAGCAGACTAACATGAAACATATATTTTGAAAATTTCATGAAAAAATATTCAGAAGTTTTTGAAATATCGTGCGCGTTATGCGCAAAAACGTCATTTGGAGAAAAAAGGCTTCAAAGTTTCGGAAATGCTGCTTCAGCTACTGAGCGGGTAAAATTCTAAAAGCCAACTTCTGTTCTAATGGAAATTTCAACAAAATGTTCAGAAAAAATAGGTGTTTAACATCTAAAAATATTAAAATTTCAAAAATTTTAAAGCTTTAAGAGTCCTGAGACCCCTTAATAATTTAAAGAAATAATTAAACAATAACATTGCTTGCCGACTGAATGAAAGATTATATAAAGAAAAATAAGAAATCGCAAAACAGAAAACTATGTTCTACCGATTACTCAGTAGAGTACAAATTTCCTGTTACTTAACTTCCTTCTACTTATATTAAACAGAAATCATGAATAGTATTTCGACGTAACGCCTTCGTGATCGCAGAATAGATAACGCATCAGTTTCGTTACAAGTTCATCACAGATTTAAAAAAAAAAATCGACAGGATTACATTCGAATAGAGATTGAACATTCAGATAAACTACTATCAAATTATCTAAAAAGTTATGTGACCGAGAGGACTACATCGATCTGCTTTTTACATGCAAGTAACGTCATAAAAAAAGAAAAAAAAAACTGCTAATCAAAACACACTTTTTTTTTCTCTACACCTATTAGCGCTAGCCGATCGCTTTGTTGACGGTTAGCTTTGAACGCATAGCTTTGATGTAAAAAATAAATAAAAAATTTCAAAAAAAAATTCTCGGGTTATTTAGCGATAGTAAAATAAAATAAAAATATCAGTGAATAGCACAATCACTGACATTGGAAAAAGTCATACGTAAAATAGGACTTTGAAATAGAAAATATTTTTAATGGTTTAAAAAAATTAAATTAGGCTAAATTATGAACAAATTTTACAATAAATTAAAGAAAAGGAAGTGTATGCATATGCTAAAAATGTAATCAACGCAGAAACAAAAATGACATATCTTTATCTTGGTAGAAACATGTCAATGTCGAATTTCGGGATTTTCAGAGAAAGCTATCTAATATATATTTATGAAATCCATATAAAACCTTAAAAAAATTTTAAAATAATTTTCTTACGGTCAATTCTCTACTTATTCGTAAAAGCATTGCATATTTGTATTGTTTCCTTGTTAATTAACCTTCCTCTTCCCGCACTTGTATTGAATATTAACCCTTAAAGTAAAAGGTGAAATTAGTCCGTCCTTCCATTAAATGAGACTGCTAAAGATTTAACAACAATAAATTGCATTTTAATAAAGGAAAAATCAATATTATATTCTTGATCACTGACAGAAAGGCTGAGTCGTTAGCAAAAAGCACATATAAATACAAGATTAAATTCAAAGAGCATTTGAAAGTAAAATTATCCATCATTTTTTTCTGCTGCTTCATCAAGTCCACCTTCAAGCATTTGATTAAATCCATAGGATAATGTTTCAGCGTGGATTGCAGATGAGGATTTTAGTTGAAAGTCGAATGGCAGTAATAACTGTATCTCTCAATAAGTAAAAAAAACACATATATATATATACTGCTCTTGCCTGGGTAAAAAGTAATTCTCTTCTTCTGAAAGTCAATCAAATGTTGTATTCGAGGTCTGTTCATGTGTTTTAGCCCACAATATCAGATGCCTGACAGCTGTAGCTAATACACAGCATAAATAGAAATATGTTGACATTTAAAAAAAAAATCCAACGTATATAAATAAATGCACAAATTTAACTGATATTACATTCTAAAATTTTAACAATCTATATCATCAATCAAAAGCGGTAAGCAGAAATTTCAAAAGGAATTTTATAAACATAATTTAATGATTCTCACAAGAAAGAGCTCTTTAATCACATACAAGATATTTAAAGAATTTTGAATAAAAAATTTAGCACCAAAAATCACCGGCTGATTCAACTGTTATCGACTTTATAAGTTCTTTATTAACCCCTTGCCTGTGACGCCCAAACTCAGTTCGGGCAACGCAAATGCACCAATTTTGGAATGCCCGACCTGAGCAAGAGAGTTCGGGCAAGAGAAAAATCGGTGTTTCAATTCCAAGAAGCCCGAACTTAGTTCGCCCAATGCATTATATGTAATTTACCATTTTCCCAATAGATGGCGATACTTATCAAATTTTCGAATACTTTACGAAAATTTCGGCAGTTTCGCGCCATTTGTGGGATTTTTGTAATTTTGTAGTTCTTTCCAAATTTCATTCAAACCATTCAGACTATTTTTGGCACGATTTTCTCAAAGATATTTCACAGGTAAGGGGTTAAATGGGGTCATCTCAACCGGATAATCATAACGAGAAACTGAATTTAAATGTCCTCTGAAAATCTTCCATGCGTCATCAAATTTTCTTCACTACATCATACAGTAAACTCTGTAAGACAGAATCAATATATACCGAGAACATTTTCTGGCATAGGCAGTATTCCGCCTCTGACATCGTTTATTCTAGATCTATGGATTCACCAGGACTTGATAATATATTCGTCTTAGACAGATTTATGCATAACATAAAGTCCGTTTTAGACAGATTTTATTGTGAATTTAATCTATAGGATTCCTATATCTATTCTAAAGAAGAGTTACTTAATAATAAAATGAAACAGATCTTGGAGACTATTTATATTATAAAGGACAACCATATCTGTGCGTAACGCATACGTCATTTTGCGATTGGCAACACTTTGAAATTTGAAATAAAATTTTGGTTTTGCAATTTTCTCTACTGCAAATTTTTAAACTTCTAAACATCGCACATTTTAAATTTTTACACCGTTGTATAAGGAAAAAAATGCTCTTTTAAATGCAATTTGTTTTACAGCTGTATCTCAATTTATTTTTGAGATATTAATTTTTTTGTAGTTTTTAATACCATTTTTCTTATGATGGCAACAAAAGTAATTCATTGTTATTGAAAGCCATTGAAAGTAAACGAAAAATAGTCGAAAATAGGAGATACTGTATCTTTTTGTTGCCATTTTCTCATAAAACCTGAAAAAAAAGTTGAAATTAAAATATGGGCTATGTCAATAATATTGTCTGTTATTCCGTGATAATGGCGTCATATGCACACTTTTCTATAGACGAAGTTTAAGACTGGATTGTAAAAGTGGATTGCTTTAGCGGATGCAAATGACGTCATTTTATAAAAAAGAGTGTATTTTAATTCTTAAACCTGAATTATGCTTTGTAGAAATGCGTCATTTTCACAGCTCAGCTGCTTTGAAATTCTTCACAGGTGAAAATGCTTCACTCTTGAAAATAATGTAATTGAAATCACACACTGATAAAACGCAACGTTTTACAAAAAGTTAGAGTGTCTTTATAAAAGAGAGATGACATGCAAATAATAGCGATTTATATTACAGAAATTGATGATTCTCGCCTGGATGGATTTACTTCGCCGAGTTAGACAAGCAAACAAATAATTCGTGATTTAAAAAAATATCGTCTTCCTGAAGTTTTTGTCGAAAATTCTCTCGAATAATAAAATTTTAATGCTATTCTTTAGGACATTCTACTATAATTTTATCAAAATAACATAATTTGCTTAATTTAATTTTTCCTAATTTTATATAATCTATATATTTAAAACACAAGTGTGTTTTTTAGTCATTCGCCCTGATCTTTCTGCTGAACCAATTTTACTAATATTTTTTTTAACTGAAAGCCCTTCCTTTGTAGATGTGATCGCACTATCTGTTTTTTTTTTAGTTTTTTTTTTGTTTTTTTTTTTTTTAATATTCCCACTTTTATATTTTAATTTTAAAAGCATTTTATAAATTTCTTCAAAATGATGAAAATTAGATAGCTTTCATTATTGCAGACAAGAGAGAAATAATGATGTATGTTTAACTTTATTCATGCTGTTTTCTGATAAAAATTCAAAATTGTTGATAAAAATTGTTACATAGGATTTAGTGGCGCAAAATCCCATTAGGAGCAGAATATTATATTAGGGGCATGCATAATAATGGAAAAATACATACTGCTTTTGAAAACACGCATTTTTCCTCATAAATTTTCTATATTATTTTTCCTTCTGTACGTGTACTGATACTAAGTTTCAGACACTAGGCGAAATACTTATTTAAGTGAAAATGAAGCCATATTTAAAAGAAAACGATCATTTTCTTAGATAAAACTAAGCATTTTAACACAAATGCGTCTAAAAAACATAAAATACGGAAATTTTTACTCTCCGGAATTGAGATTAGAATCTCAAGTAAAGAGTGCGTCTGTTCACATAAAAGATGTTGCTAACAATCGTGACCTCAAGTTTTGAGTTAAAATGTTAAATGATCAAACAAAATACAAATTTTTAAAAAATGCTGAATATAGATATGAGAAGGGCGTATGCAAATTTTGAGAAGGTGAAAATTGCTGCTTTCATTCCGGAAATCCAAGCATAAGAGCCTCAGTTTATAACCACATCCTATAACTGATCTTTATTATATTTTACTGAGTAAGTATCTATATTATAAAGAACAAACGCATATGTGCATAACGCTGACGTCATTTTGCGAATGGCAACACTTCTCGATCAAATTTCGCTACTACAATTTTTTTAATCTTATGACCATCGTACATTTACAATTTTCGTCGCATAGGGAAAAAATTTACTTTCAAATGCAATTTGTTTAAAAACTGTATTCATTGACAGATGTATTATATTTTCTAAAATAATTTTTAAGCATGATTTTTTTTAAGATTATCTTATCAAGTGCCGGTTTCAATACATAATAATAATAAACATTTTGCACATAAAGCAACAAACATTTTTTAGCATTTTCTTCTGACTATTTTTGCCTAACGAAACTAATACTTCCTTTAAAAACAAATAAAAGAATGATATTAATAAAAAACCACCAATCTAACATATTTGTGAAAGACAAATTAAGGAAATTAATACCTCTTTTATAAACAAATAAAAGAATAATATTGAAAAAACACAAATCTAACATATTTGTAATCGTACAATTTAAATTTTTAGATCACCAAATAGTATTTTTTTTCAAATGGAATTTGTTTGCAAAGTTCATCTCAGTTTACTGATTGTCTATGGTTTTAAAAACAATTTTAAAGCATGAAATGTTTTTAAATTTATTTATATCGCGCGGAGCTCGATTACGAAAGATTAATCCGTTTGCCCTCAAAATAAAATAAAGAGTTCATCATTTTCTTACGGCTAATATGCATTAAAAAATACTTCCCTATGAATAAATAAATAAAATAATATAAATAAAACACAAATTTACCAGACATGTATAAGCTCTGAAATTATCAGAATATAAAAGGATGCCATAAGTAGCAAAATCTTGGCAAATAACTCTTAGCATGCGGCTAATGAGAAAATATCGCTTTTGATAAATTTCAAAAATTTATTTGATTGCATAATTCATATTTTCCATATGCAAAATGCTTTTTTTAATGTAAGTGGTCAACCTAAAAAAATTATTGCATATAAAAAAATTATTAGTTTTCAATTTTAAAAAAAATGTTTTTACCTATATTCTTTAACCCGGGAAGCCCGGGTACGATCCCCTAGTTAATATAAAAGATGTTTTTTAAGGGATAAAATGGATCAGTGAAATGCATTACCTATTTCACAGTAGTTTCAATTTAGTTTCATTCTTGTTGTCGATAACGTACAGAAATTTTATAGTAATCCTTTTTAATTTGCAGACGCTATAGCGTAGGCGGATGCAAATTAACAGTCACGGTATATAAATATGACTGTCAGAATTATTTCCCGGTGCGCCACACCACACAAATACACTGTAAAAAAAATTCCGCAACGTTCCTGGGAAAAAATGGGCAGCTGAGTTGCCCATTATTTCCAAGAAACATTTCTTGAAAATGACTGGAACTTTACTGTATATGTTAAAAACATTCTACAGAAATGCCAGTAAGTTTCCTGCGAAATACCAGGAATATTTCTGTTGACAGCAAAACATTACTGACATTTCACAGCATGCGGGATCCGCAGACGATTTTTACATTTCCAGTTGACAATTTTCCCTTTATTATCATTATTTGTTGGAATGAAAAAATATTTTGAAATTGACATCAAAATTATTATTTATAATTTACACGAAAAAATAAATTTTCAGTTAAAATTCAATAAAGTAAATATATATATGATATATTGTTTCTGAACTTTGCTTAAAATATAAATATATATAAATGTAAATAATAATTAGAAAAAAAAATCTAGACATAAAATATTTTGGATTTTCGTCAGTAATTATGTTAGTTTACAAGTTAGATAAAATACATATAAATTTTCATGAAAAAAAAAATCTTAACGTAATTGTATATTTTTTCCGAAAATAAAAAAAAAATTCAAATTTGCAGCAATTCAAAGTGTCAAATATATATCAAATTTAAATCAAATTGTAAAGTGTTAAAATATAAAATTAATTAAAAAAGAAAAAAAAAGTCAAGAGGTAGCATCGAACTCGGGCCGTACGGGTGGCGTGCGAGCCTTCTGCGTCCACACCACGAAAGACACATTGAGAGCTGCAAACTAATGGGTATTTGAAACGTATGCTAAACCTCGGCATTTAATTTCTGAAAATCTAAGGCCCATTTGAAGAAATCCTTTCACAAGAATAATTAGAGATAAGAACTATAAAACATACTTTAAATTAATCAAAATCGGTGAGAATCATGTTTGATGGTCCCCTGGTTAATGGAGATCCAAATAATAGGTGTATTTTTTTTACACGGTCTGCTCGTTAAACATTCCACAGACAAGTACAAGAGATAATCTCTTAGCGATGTCACAGAGGTATTGTATTTTCATCTGAATGGTCTTGACATAGAGACGTAAAGAATTATGTCGTCTATTGATTTATTTGCATTCCATATTGATTTTTTTACATTCATTTAAGGAATTCGTTTTCGACACTCGCTCGCGAGCAACGGATTATAGCAAAAAAAATAATAAATGGCGGCCGCATCGTTTTGCTGTTTCCAACTTTTGTTCAGGAACGTTTCAGATAAGAAAACCAGAATTTCACAGGAAAGATCTAAATTATTCTGAAAACCTGAGAAAAGGCGAAACGTTCCTGTATTTTACATGGAACGTTACCATTTTTTTTTTACAGTGTAGGTGTGGCGTCGTTTAAGACAATTTATTGGTATAAAACGGCAATATTGATAATATATTACCCTGTATCTATAAAAGGAACCCCGTGCATCCCACCACACAACAAAACGTGTTTAGTGATTTCAGTCTGACTTTCAACATGTAAAAACTACTAAAATTTGATATTTTTTAAAGAAAAATATATAGAATTAACACTTTGTACAAAATTAACAAACACTGCCGCTATTGGGAATTGGGAACTGACTCTATAAACAATAAAAAGCCTTTGCAGATTTATGCCAGAAAAACCACTTAGGCGTAATCTGTGGCTGTCATTGTGTTAAACTCCAATAAGTCATATTTTTAACTAACTTTGTAAGTCAATTGTGAAGAAAAATATGCATGAAATAAGAATGTTGGCAATCTTTTTGAGATTTTATTTCACGTGAAATTCGACCTTGTGCAAATCATATTGAATCTACGATACTATTTGATTAGGAACGGATAAGGCTCAAACGACTCAATTTTAAACGTGGCTATGAATCAATTCTGTCACTGGCAAGAAATAACTGATACAGAAAACTGGGTTAATTAAATAATGCCTCCATCATGGCACGCAGAAGCGACATTTCCCATGAGGAGCGATCCCCGTTTCGCACCTGAGCCCCCCAGATGCACGTGCCTGTGCACGTGATTAGGTACGCTATGTCTGACAGTTGCTCAACCGTATGTTTAAAGGGAAGAACAACATGTGTTAGGATGTCGGAATGTGATACATAAATTTACATATAAAAGTCTTTTTTGGTATGCAGTTTGGGGATACACAATGATACTAGAACTTTTGTTTTATCCGTCAGGCGTAGTCGTTTGAAAATCAAATTTTAAAATAGGAAACACTTGTAGCAGTTCTAGAAATATACGGATCATGTTCATGGTAGAATTTATATGAAAAAAAAAAAAAAAAAAAAAAAAAAAAAAAAAAAAAAAAAAAACAAGCGCACAATCATACCCTGAAAGTTCTACTTTGTTCTTTAGAACGTTTTTTAATCTGAAAAATTTTCGAATAATATGCTATAATAATCTGCTCTCAAAATATACAAACAGAAAAACGATTAAAAAATTGCTCATACAACAATTTTTTCACATAATTAATTTTGGAACAAATCTTTTTTTTTTTTTTTTCTAAAGTATAAGGCTCTGAACACAACCAGAATTTTTTAATTTGAGGGGGTTAAAATGTGTTAAATTTTTTTGGCATTTTCTAAGAAAATTGAAAAAATATTAACATAGCATAAACTGCAATATTCCCTAATTTGTCCGAAGGCTTTCATATGTGTTGAGTGTGCGAAAAAAAATCGGAAAGTCAAAAACTATGATGTAGATTTTTATAATCAAATTAAAAATAGAAATATGTAATTTTTTCTTCTTAATTAATTGCAAATTAGACTATTCGTTAAATCATTTTTAATATTTGTTTCCAACTTGTTAGAGTAGAATTAAAACTACCACTTTGAAGACGAAAACATATCGTAATAAATTATAGCCTCCATCGTACATATTGAATGTCAAAACAAATATATTAACTGTTTTTCAACAACACAACCTGTTCCGAACAGTCAACGTTTTATTCTACCAGCGATCACTTCGGTGACTTCGTCACACAAGGAGCCGCTGGACCATATCCCATAGAATTGCACGGGGGTCACTACGACCCTTTTCTCCGTCAGGGGCTCAGTAAAGTGACTCATTGTCAGGAAATGCTAATCGGAAGGAGAGAGCGGATTAAAAGAATGAAGCCCACCAAAGAAAAGTGATGTACTGATGGCATTTATTACCGGAGAGTCATACAGTTTTATTCCTCTTTCACAGGGAAAGGGAATTTTGATCAGAGATATGATGAAATGAGATGGCAACAATTAAAATTCCTAAAAAAAGATACTGGGTATCCTGTAAAACCTGACGAAATGCAAAGAACTTGAAAAAAATACATTTCAGGCTGATTTCTGCGCCACGAAGTACAACGTCCCTTGAAATTGCATTGTATTATTTTCCCCCAAATATAGGCTTTCGTGTTCCACAGAGACCGTGTTCACATATTTTATAGTATCTAATTTCAAAATGAAATGCTTAAAATTATTTTGGGATAAAAACAATATGTGAAAAAAAATTATGACTTTTATTCAACAAAAAGTCAAAAAAATTAGAAAAAACTTTTTTATTTCTAAGTTTTTACAGTTTCTTTTTATTTACTTTAATTTTTTTTCTGAACTGAACCTGTTTTTCAATAGAATAGTAATAAAACAAGGCAAACTGTTTTCTGTTGAATTATTTTCAACTCGAGTTTGAATACTGATGCAAAAAAAAAAAAAAAAAAAAAAAAAAAAAAAAAAAAAAAACACATTTAATTACTCTATTGTTCAACAGGTGGTGCTATAAACACAAATAAAAGTTTCGTTGAATATACCCTACCTAATTTTAACTTGAGTACTGATATCATAGAATAAAACAAAAAATATCAAATTTATTTAAATAGTATTACTCTTTTCTTGAGGGGGCGTTATCAACCTTAAAGAAATTTGACATAAATCTTTCCTTTCTAATTTTAAGTTGGGATATGATATAAAATAAAACAAAAAATCGTTTTAGAGTTTTAGTTATGCAATTTACCACCACTGAAAAAAAAAAATCTATAATTTTAAGTTGGGGTAAGGCACAAAATAAAACAAAATCCTTTTAAAGTTTTAGTAATACAATTTACCACCAGGGCACTACCAGCGAAAAAAAAAATACATATCACGACGAAGTATTTGACAAAACGTAAATTTGACTATGACAGCAATTTATTCAGAAAAATTTAGCAAAATCCATTCGAGTGAAGCGAGTTTAAATTGCAATGTTATGCATAGCTTGTAAGCAAGAAGCGCCGCTGGTCGGTACCTGCATAACAAACCTCTCATGCAAAAATTCTTCTCAAATCATAAAATTTTCCATGACGGATGCTTATTCTGAAGATTTAAGCCAAATGTTTTGATGGAAAGTCAAACTAAATTCAGCAGTTGTGCGATTTACCACCAGGGGCGCTACTGTCAAAAAACGTATCACACGAAAGTTTTCACCAAAACATAAATTTGACCGTGGCGGAAGCTTATTCTGAAGATCTGAGCGAAATTCGCTTGTGGTAATGGAATTTAAATTGCGTAGTTTTGAAAATTTCAATCAGGGGTATGACGTCAACAACATCAATAACAACAACAAAATCCTGTCTTCTGAAATGTTTTACCAAAACATAATTTTACCATGGCGAAAGCTTATATTACGATCTGAGGGAAATCCATTCGTGGGAAATGAGTTTAAATTGCGTAGTTAGGTTATTTCCCACTGGGTAAACATTTTCAGAGTGTTTATTAATATTAGTTGCAAATTTTACTAATAGACGGCGCTGTAACATTTCAAATTAATCTTTTCACCGCATATTGCTAATTTCAAAGTTTTATGTTTCATTAGAAACATATAGTTGTAAAGTTTGCATTTATTAATTTAATAATAAAACCTTTCTTTAAATTAATTCATTTTTAGACTTTTATTTAGTTTGAATTAGCACTTTATTGCTAATCGTTTTTACACATTGAATTTTAAAATTGGATAGACCATTTTCAGGCTCTTGTATAAGTTTGAGAATATGATTTTGCTGCTCTGAAAGTTGATGGGTTTTTAGGAAAAATTCAGCTTTATTAACGAACTCTTTAGAAAATGTTTCATCTTAAAAACGGATCCTTCAAAAAATCTTCATTCTAAATGTGGACATTGTATAAGAAATTTTCGCAATAAATTTATTTCGGATATGACAAAAATTGCATTGTAATAAAATATAGAGCTGTGCTGATCCATGATATTTTATTTTAAAAGCGAGAAATAAGAAAAGCCAAATAAATTCGATAATATTACGTTCTTCAAATGAGGTAATTAAATACTATGGTAATAATATTTTTATAAACTTTAAATTTCATAAAAGGAATTTCATAAAAGGTTGTGTTTAAGAAAAAATGTTCAATAATTCAGTTTTTTTCCCATGAAGTTTCGTATTGAGCAACGCACACAGGGATCGGTTTAAAATTATGGAAAAGAATAAACTTAATTGATTCTTGTTAGGATTAAAAGCACGATAAGAAAATAAATGGAAAAGTCCCATACACTTTAAGTATATAATCTATCCTAGATTCTAATTCAATCTTACTTTGCATTTACTTAAGTTTCTCTTTCTAATTGAGTTCTAGAAATTTGCTTAATTATGAATATTTGTCCTGCAGGTAAAGTTACCGGAAAGAGTTTTTCAACCTCATTTCCACACTAAAGCTCTCTTTCAGACTAAAGCTTCAATTTAAACTAAAGCTGATCATCATCATCTCTGGTCAACTACTAATTTTGCCACTAGCGTTCACGGAAAATTCATCAGGGTGTAAAATACATTATTATTTACTCATTCAATACAAAAATCAGCAAATGCCTTGTTTTCCATAACTATCAATATATTACTTTTTTGCTGTAAAAAATGTGACTTACGAAAGTCAGAAAAAAGTGGAAACAACAGCATACAGTAATTCTAATCAAAGTAATCCGTCTTCAGTTCCAACCGCAAAAATTATACCCTATTTTCATATATATATTTTCTTAGTTGGATATTTATTAGTTGGATATTTTTAAGAGAAAATTCTATTTTGTTTTAAAATGTGTATTTTGCCCTCTCCCCACTTCCCGTGGTTGACATGTAAATAAACCTGTAGCTTTTTAATGTTTTCAGCTTATAATATTTCTTATTATTCTTCCTTCTTTTTTCATAATTGGGTTAACGTTCCCTTTTTCCATAGTCTGGGTCTTTTATTCATTCCAAATTTCACTTAATATATACATATATCTTTATTATTAATAATAAATATGAATCAATTGCTAGAAAATTGTGATAAACAACAAAAAAAAAAAAAAAAAAAAAAAAAAAAACATGTTTTACGCAAAGTTGTAATTTATTGCTCGTTTATTAGTTTGTATTTAAAGGAAAACACCGATTCAACTATAGTCTGTTCTATTAAAAAATTGTGAGATTTTCCATAATCGGAATGAGTAGTGCTTTTAGTAATAATGCTCTCCAAAAACAAAACAATAGCCACTCTATATCATAAAAAATGCTTTTATTATAAAATATGTCATTTTTTTCAAATGATTAAAAGCAATAATTATATATTCTGACATTAACCCTTTGCATATCTCGAATATACCTTAAAGTCAATGTTACTTTTACAGCGGACTTTAAAAGACGGTTTTATTTATTGCGTTTTATCTCCCAACACATCAGGTATTCTAAATTGTTCATAGAATCTTCAACAGACGGCGATACTGACAAGGGAACCACTTTTGGGGTTGCTCGCACCTAGCATTGAGACCTGGTGCATTTTAAAGCCCTATATTGTGAAGTTTGAGAATCGATAAAATTTTTCTGTTAAAATAATATTTCTTGATTTTACAGCAGCATAACTTTTTTAAAATGCAATTTTCGAGACCCCTTATCGGACTATTAACATTGAATTTTTTTAAAGAAACGCATTTAAAAATAAAAATTAGTTAATAATAAGTATAAAATATTGAAAAAAGTTTGAAAATTCCTTCAAGAACCCACGAATTTGATTTTAAAAAATTGCAACTTTATATTCATATTTTTGGCGGGGAAACAGTTGGCGTTTATTTTCAAAAGTAGAGCTTTCCGGCAACCCTAGCCAAATGTCATAGCTGAATTTGTAATGGCTAGAAATTGCAATGTCCGACCTATAATGTCCGACCACAGTAATTTTTCTAAATTGTGTAAAAAATATTAATTTACTTTATGATTACTTTTACCGAAGGACCATTTAATACAGCAAAATTTCATTTTAAACATTCGAAACTTTATTTCATTCGATTTCAAAAGAAAATAGTTTGCTTATTTTGTATTTCACTAAAAAATAGTTTTCAATGATCTTCGAAGCTTTAAAAGAATTATATTTATTACTTATATATTTATCGTCTGCATAGAAAAAAAACCCCTAATATTTGTTTCTTATGCTATCAATTATTAAAAAAAAATCGCAATCTGATATAATTCTAGTAATATCTTCTGTACATTTTCTCTTTGGATAAAGCGGGCAGAAAAATTGTAGTGCCATATTTGGCGACTTAACTTACTTTTGGCGTCAAATAAACAAATAAATATGTAATAATAAAAAATTAAAAGTATAAAAAAGTATATAAAATATTATTTTAACAGAGAATTTTTTTCGGTTCTCTAACTTTTATGTACAGGGCTACAAAATGCACCAGGTCTCGATGCTAGGTGCGAGCTGTTAAATTTAATTCCCCAGATGTTCTTCGGCAACTGCTAAAAGTGATTAAAAAAAAAGAAAAGAAAGAACTTGTTACTATACACAGATCATTTTAACAAGCCAATTTACGAACTGTTTCTTTACTTCCGCATTTGATAATGAGTGCTATTACAGACCACTTGAGTAACTCTCTAAAGCATATGTTCTAATAACTAAGATTTCACCACTGATATGTAACTAAAAGGAACATCTGAACATTTTGACTTTTGCCAGACACCTTTAATTATTATATATTTTTTCTACGCTGCGAATATGTTTTTTAGCAGCTTTATGTATACTCACTCTTAATCATGTAGCCTCTCTGTTAACACGGAGTTTCTTATACTCCAATAATATGTTTAATTATAAGTATTTAAAGCTAAAATTTGAATCTTTCTTTATCGTAAAAACACACAATACTAATTCATATTACATTATATCTTCCCATGGATTTAGCGGATTCATATTAAGCTCTCAAAGGATACTTAAAGGATAAATAATGCTTCACAAAATAAAATAAAAATAATTTCTTCAAGAAGCTTTTGGATAATCCCTGGCCACACCACACCGATGAAGTTATACGTCATCGCGATATTGATGAATCCCAGGTAAGCGCATTTTACCTATTTCCATTTCAAAAGCAGCATAGCCACAAGAGATTTTTTCTAATTGTTTAGATATGAGACAGCGAATTCCTGCTATCGAGAATGGAGTGCTTTTGGCTTGATAGGCCACTTAAACTCCAACAAAAAGATTAATGAGACAGATAAAGTGCTCATGTTTAGCGAAAAAGAAAAAAATTTTTATATAGTGGCTTAGATTATAAATATTAAAAATATTCATGTTCTGAATAAAAAAAAATAAAAAGATGCTGCATTGAATAAAATAATAAATGTTATTGTACCAGAAAGATAAAGGTGAATGAAAAAGAAACATTTATATATTTATGTTTTATGTAATGAACATTTAAATAATTAGTGAATGAACAATTTGTTGGTTGTGAGTAATAATAATAAAAAAAAAAAGAAATCGTTCATTTTACAGTAAATAAATAAATAAAAAGGAAATAGGATTATCGCATATACAAATAAGAGTAAACATGGCAGGGATCAAAGACGTCCAAATTGTCGAAAAATTAAATTCGTATAACTATTCAAATTGGAAATTTCGCGCAGAAATGATTTTAATAAAAGAAGAATTGTTTGATGTAATAACACAAAATCCCCCAGATCCAATTAACACGGACTGGACGAAGAGGGACCGTAAAGCACGTGCAATTATCAACTTAAGTATTGAAGACTCACAAATCGTGCATGTAAAGCACTTAAACACTGCCAGAGAAACCTGGCAAGCTTTAAAAACAATTCATGAAAGGGCCAATCTCTCAAGCAAGTTATATTTGCTGAGAAAATTATACGGAGCAAAACTCCCAGAAAACGGCAATCTAATAAAACACATTACACATATTTTAGAACTTGTTGATAAACTTTCAGCCATAGGCGAAACTATTAATGACTCGCACATTTCAGCTCTGTTACTTTGTTCATTACCACCTAGCTACAACACCTTAATTATAGCCCTCGAGGCCCGTCCAGAAAATGAACTTAATTCAGAGTTTATAAAAGGAAAACTCACTGATGAATATACAAGACGTTTAGAAAACACAGATCAGAGCGAGAATTCCTCAAAAGCGTTTAAAACGCATAAAAAGTTTCCGGCTGAACACTATAATAAAAAGGACAAACAGTGCACATACTGTAAATTAAAAAACCATACATACAGGGAGTGCTGGCATCTTAAGAACAGAAACACTTACTCACCGTCACAAAAACAACAGCCGCACAAATCCAAGTATTACACATCATCGTTATGTTATGAAGACGCAAACTATTATAGAGAAAACAAAAACCGAGAAACAGAACCAATTCGGATTAACAAAACACAGGGCAATTCAGGAAAAGGCAGCGACGCAGCTTTTTTAGTCCAGAAACCAGAAAAAAAAACCTGGATAATCGACTCAGGTTCATCGACACACATTCTAAACAGTAAAGATGCATTCACTAAGTTTAACGACACTGAAAAGACGACAGTCATCATTGCCAATGGAAAAACGCTGAATTCACACGGTACAGGTGAAACGACATTTAAAACAAAAACATCCGATGGAGGGATAAACACAATCACATTAAAAGAAGTATTATACGTACCAGAATTAGAATCGAACCTCATATCGGTAAGCAAAGCAACACAGAATGGATATAAATTAATTTTCGATAAAGGAAAATGCACGTTATCCCGAAACGGGAATATTTATCTTGAAGCAAGAATGAAAAATAATTTATATCAAGTCGAATTATTAGAAAGTGCTGAAACTAATAAAGTAAACATTGCACATGAATGTAAAAATAAAAATTGCATAGAAGTTTGGCACAAACGGCTTGGCCATCGTAACTATAATGCGATAAAAGAATTAATAAATAAAAACTTAGCAGACGGTATAAAAATAAATAACTGTAATCATAATGCATTATGTGAAATATGTATCCATACAAAAATAAGTGATGCCCATATCCGAAATCAACAAACTGTCCCAAAACAGGCAAAGTGCTCGATCTGATACACACGGACGTGTGCACATCTATCGGTACACCTACTATCGGGGGAAAAACAATGTTCGTCACTTTTATAGACGACTATTCAAGGTTCACAGTAATTTACTTACTTTCGCATAAAAATGAAGTTCACGAAAAGTTAAAAGATTATGTAGCCATGGTGAAAACACAATTCGGCAGATTCCCTAAAGCTATTAGATCCGATAATGGAGGGGAATATTTAGGTAAACAAACGGAAGAATACCTAAGGGCAAGAGGTATCCAACACCAGTTTACGGTACCATTTTGTCCGAGACAAAACGGCGTAGCGGAAAGAAAGAATAGGTCATTATTAGATATGACTAGGAGTCTACTCTCCGAAGCAGGCTTACCTCAAAAATTCTGGGGAGAAGCCATAAATACCGCCAATCACCTGCAGAATAGGCTACCAACCAAAATAACAAACAAAACACCGTTCGAAATTTGGTTCAACCGAAAACCCACCTTACACTACCTGCGTACATTCGGCTGTAAAGCTTATGCTTATATACAGAAACATCAGCGAAACAAATTAGATGATAGAGCGCAGGAAGGAATACTTGTGGGGTATGACAACAAATCAAAAGGTTACCGTATATTCACAAAAGAAAACAAAATAATAATAGCGAGAACAGTTAAATTTATAGAAAATAGTGAAAACAACTTAAAAGAAAAAGAAGAGGTAGAAAACTCAGACAATGACAACAACTACATTCAAACAGAGTTAAGTAATTCGGACGAAGAACCAACCGCGTCCAAACAACCCGTCGTAGAACCGAGAAGGTCTCAGAGGTCAAATAGAGGAGTACCACCCGACAGATACGTATGTCATGTAAAAACAAATGACACATTCGAACCATCCAATTTTTATGACATAGCAAACATGAACAACCCAGTAGAAAAAGAAAATTGGCTCAAAGCCGCTCAGCAAGAAATCAACTCATTAAAGAAAAATAAAACTTGGGAATTAGTAGATCCACCACCAAATAAGAAAATTATTGGTTGTAAGTGGATTTTTAAGAGAAAGTTAGATAATTTAGGAAATGTACAAAAATACAAGGCCCGTTTAGTAGCGAAAGGATATAATCAGAAGTACGGCGAAGATTATGATGAAACCTTCGCACCCGTAGTTTCACACACAACAATCCGCACATTTTTAGCCTCAGCGGCATACAAAAATCTTTCTGTTCAACACATTGACATCGACACTGCATTTCTTCACGGCGAAATAGAAGAAGAAATTTTCATGAAACAACCAGAAGGTTTTATAGAAAAAAATTGTGAAAACAAAGTGTGTAAACTGAATAAAACAATCTACGGCTTAAAGCAGGCAGCTAGAGCCTGGCACAAAAAGATCGCAGAATCATTAAAAAACATGAATTTTGTGCAAAGCACTGCTGACTCATGTTTGTTTACTAGAAAAGAAAAGGAAAATTTCACTTATATCATCGTCTACGTTGACGATATTTTAATCGCGAGTAAAAGTGAAATAATTAAAGATGTAATAAAACAATTGCAAAATGAGTACGGAGTAAAAGACTTAGGCGAAATAAGTCAGTACCTAGGAACCAACATAATCAAAACGAATGATGGTTACAAATTAAACCAAAAGTCAAAAATAGAAGATTTGGTTAGAAAGTTAAATTTAACAGATGCAAGACCTATTGGTACACCGATGGAAGTAGGTTTCTATAAATTAGAAGATAGCGACAATTTACTTCCGAACAATACAAAGTTTAGGCAAGCGATCGGTTCGCTCTTGTATATTGCCACAGTCACTCGACCCGACATTATGGCACCAGTAAATATACTTAGTAGGAGAAGTGCAACGCCACGCGAGAAGGATTGGAAAGCGGCAAAAAGAATTATTATTTACCTCAATTGCACAAAAAACCTATGCCTAACAATAAGCAAAAATAAACCACCAATACTCATCGCGTATGCTGATGCTGATTGGGCTGGGGACACTAAAAATAGAAAATCAACCACCGGCAATATTTTTTTTCTGGGTGATAATCCCATTCAATGGACTACAAAATTACAGTCAAGCATTGCATATTCTTCCGCTGAAGCGGAATATGTTGCTGCAGCAACCGCAGGACAAGAAATTTTATGGCTATTAAAACTGCTAGAAGATCTTAACTTGTATCAAGTAAAACCTATTTTACTTTACCATGACAACCAAAGCAGTATAAAGATGATAGAAAATGAAAAATTTTCGAAGCAGACAAAACACATTGATATCCGCTTTCACGCCATAAGACAATTAAAGGAAGATAAAATTATCGAATTAAAATATTGTCCCACGCAATACATGATTGCTGACTGCTTGACAAAGCCCACACCCAAACCTCAACTTTTGTGTGACATCAAGACTATGAACTTGTTACCTTATCCATCTGAGGAGATTAAGGAGGGGTGTTAAATTTAATTCCCCAGATGTTCTTCGGCAACTGCTAAAAGTGATTAAAAAAAAAGAAAAGAAAGAACTTGTTACTATACACAGATCATTTTAACAAGCCAATTTACGAACTGTTTCTTTATTTCCGCATTTGATAATGAGTGCTATTACAGACCACTTGAGTAACTCTCTAAAGCATATGTTCTAATAACTAAGATTTCACCACTGATATGTAACTAAAAGGAACATCTGAACATTTTGACTTTTGCCAGACACCTTTAATTATTATATATTTTTTCTACGCTGCGAATATGTTTTTTAGCAGCTTTATGTATACTCACTCTTAATCATGTAGCCTCTCTGTTAACACGGAGTTTCTTATACTCCAATAATATGTTTAATTATAAGTATTTAAAGCTAAAATTTGAATCTTTCTTTATCGTAAAAACACACAATACTAATTCATATTACATTATATCTTCCCATGGATTTAGCGGATTCATATTAAGCTCTCAAAGGATACTTAAAGGATAAATAATGCTTCACAAAATAAAATAAAAATAATTTCTTCAAGAAGCTTTTGGATAATCCCTGGCCACACCACACCGATGAAGTTATACGTCATCGCGATATTGATGAATCCCAGGTAAGCGCATTTTACCTATTTCCATTTCAAAAGCAGCATAGCCACAAGAGATTTTTTCTAATTGTTTAGATATGAGACAGCGAATTCCTGCTATCGAGAATGGAGTGCTTTTGGCTTGATAGGCCACTTAAACTCCAACACGAGCAACACCAAAAGTGGTTCCCTTGTGAGTTAATTTTTCTTGCCACAGTGTTTATTTGATCATTTGAGCAGTTTCGCATAGTTATTGTTAAAATAAACTTCGTATTTTTTTATTATTATTATTATTCTGGCGACATCAAAAAATGCAATTTCTTTACAATTGCAGTTCGTAAACTTTACAATTTTGTATTAGAATTTCGTCAGTATTTTTGAAAATCATGTATTTTTCTGTTTATTGTAGATGTGAAAAGAGGTATATTTTAGTTGATATATTTTTATGTTCTAAATTTTGTTTAAATATTTTTTACATTCTTAAAATGATGTATTCTAACATCAGAGTAAATATTTTTTTATCACCGATGTTGAGTCACAAAGAGTTAAAAAAAGAACGATAGAGTAAGAGAAGAAAACAGAGAGAGAATAGCAATAACACGTGCTTTTTTAACAAAACGATTTCAAATAAAAAATCTAAAATCTAAAGTATGTTCTACAGATCAGGTTCACTCGTCTCAGTAATCTCTCTCAAGCAGTCAAACTCTAAAATAATGCAAAATGTATGATCTTCCCATTCCTTTTATTTGCATGAAAATCCCAATACATTTTTACAAAAAAACTTTTTTCAACTCTGAAAATTATTTTTTAATAATAAGGTAACTTCATCCAATTCTCCTTAAATTATCCGTTATGTAAGATGATTTTTGTTCCAGTAATTGATATTTAACCTTGCTCAATTAATAATATTTCGATTTTATTTAAGATTTTATATCCTTGCTCTCATCTATTTCTGTCTTTAAAATTACTTTCATATTTATTTAAGTACATTTGTTTTTGTTTTCTTTATATTATTGTTATTACATGAATTAAATATCGTATGAATAATAATGTTCATCGATCATCTTTTATCGGAATTGTTTTTCTTTGCTGTCTTTGTGTTTTGTTATCCTCTTCCAAAAATACTCATTTAATCTCTCTGTCGCATCTATTATCAAGACCTACTAATAAATTAAACTTCCACCGATGAATAAAAACATAAAAGAAAAAAAATCACCATCTCATTCCGGTGACTTTCATCCAATTCATTCCAGCACATTCCCGCACAGGTCTACTCATGCTACGGAATGAGTTTTTGTAATGATACGGCCGACTCGGGAATGTGGCTGCATGACATCACACCAAGTGAAGGAACTTGGCGCGAGCGAGGGTGGGAGGACCACGTCATCCCTAAGAAGGGGGTTCCCACAGGACCTGGGATGCAGGCCTGATCCACAGGCGGCTCTCGTGATAGTGGTAATGAGCGCAACCTGGTGCGTGGGGGTGGTAGCCCGGTGACGCAACGCAGTTAAATGGATTTTTGTGCGGCCAAAGACGTGAATGGAAATTGGATTGGAGATCGGGGGGAAACGTTTAGACAGGACTATAAACAGAGCCTCATTCTTGTTTTCTGAAAGCGAGTGAGGTATAATAAAATCGGGACTGCGATATGCAATTTTACTAAAGTGATTATGCATTTCCTTTTGGAGATGAATGATGTCCCTATTGTGTGTTGAAAACATTGAATATAAGCATGACAGATGGACATGCCATCGATATTTCCTCGAGGCATATTTAAAATTTTCTTTTCAATCTTTTTGCTTTGAAAGTTAAACACTTTATTTTTTAAAAGCATTTTATTTTTTTTTTTCACTTTCTAAAAAGAAACTGGATTTAAAGTATTGAAAAGGGAATAATTGGATAAATACTAATAGATAAATGCACAAGCTTCAAAATCTAGATTTTATCAGAGAATTTATGAACTTCTTATTTATTATTTATTTTTTGTTAAACGTATGAACTTCTTGTTTCTTTTTTGTTAAGCTTTTGATTTCAAAATTTCCAAAATAAAGATTTTAAACGTCTTGATTTTATTTATACAGCTGTAGGCATATATACGCACGTGGTCTGTACTACATATTGTATAAACAATACGATCGCTTCAAACACAGATAAAAAATATGCGATATAATCATAAAAATAAACGTGCCATTGATTATTGCAGCCAAACTCCTGTATAGCGTGCTCGAAGTTAACGAGAATCCGGTTTTAACGAGTAAAAACAAAGAAAGTTATTAACCTAATATAAATATGCATTGCAAGAAATCGGTTGTGATGTGGATAAAGCAATCGATCTAAGTACGGTAGATGTCCCAATCGAAGATAAAAAAAAAAAAAAAGTTAAAATTTTGTATTCTAATGTTTTATTTTTTTTTCGCTAAGCATAATGTTTTAATTCATCTGTGTTCTATATTGTTTTACTAGCTTACTTTGTTATGCATTCTCTTTTGGAGATGACTGGTGTTCCTATTTTGTATTGAAAGCGTTGAATATAAATATAAAAGCTGGGAATGCCATCTATATTTCCTCAAAACATATTTAAAATGATCTTTTCACTCTTTTTCCTTTGAAAGTTAAATATTTTATTTATTTTTTAAATGTCGTTCCTTTCTTAAAAGAATCTGAATTTAAAATATTTAAAAATTACTAGCAGGATTAATACTAAAAATATTAGAAATAAATAACTTTTTTATTGGTATATTTTATTTGTATACCAGAGTATCTAAAATTAATAAATATGCCTTCTCACCATAAGTTGTTTATAGGGCGGGAGAGGGGGGGGGGGTAATTAGAGTATAAAATGCCTTTTTTAATTTATAAACCCTAACATTTTTTTAAAATTATTTAATTTATTCCTTAGGTTTCTAGTATGTTTCTGATTCTATCGGTGTGAGCAGTTTTTAAATAACCCAGGTTACTCTCTGTTTAAATAAAAATATAAATGTATTTCTTCTGAAGTGTTTTAAAACACTTCAGTTGCACATTGTTACAAAACCCCTGCCTGCAAATCTACAGCTTTTTAAGTAAGGTATGTTTACATTATATTTCCTTAAAAAGTTTAATTTTAAATGTCAGTGCTTAAAATGTAATTTTTTAAATGTAGGGTAATTTGAGTGTACGTTCTATTTTAGAACCAAACCTATAAACAAACTATAGTAGTTGTTCTTTTCTAGACATGTTTCGCACACATGTAAAGAAAAGACCCAGGTGATACACTATATAAGGCATTAATCACCGGACACTTTAAATTTCAAACATTTTGTCTAATATTTAAAAATATACTTGTCAGATTCTTCTGAAACTTCAGGATTATAAAGAATATGTTTGGCCTCGTACTATATATCATAATATCAACGTCTATTTGATAAGGAGGACAATTAGGAGGTCAACAAAAAATCAAAGAAAAATAATAGTATTTAGGATCACCTTGTAAAATAAAATGCACGAAATTACCTATCGCTGCAGCATACAAATATGTGGACATTGTACAATATGGGTAAGAATAGCACATATATTCATAGAGATATAGTGATTTTTTAAGTTAAAAAAATTCTTCATGTTGTTTTTTTCTTATATCATGCAGGGCTTTCAACCAAATTTGGATAGTTTTTTGGTATTATGTTGTACATCAGCTATTTGCGGATAGCCGGCTTAGCAGGATGCGAAATTCCCGCCGCTGCAAGAGCCGCCAATGTACAATAGAACTACGGAAAATCAAGAAAAAATATTAAAAAGTCGCTATTGTAGCACCCCCTTCCGGCGCGATATTTCCAAATTCAAGGATGACCTTCTTGCCATTGCAAAAAAAAATAAATATGAAATTTGGTTCAATTCTATGCATAACTTCATAGACTATTCGAAGGTAAAATGGCGGCACACGGACAGACAAATATTTTGTATAAGCATGTTTTTGGGAATTTCTAATCCCTAAAACACTTAAATCCGTCGAAAACCGTAAGTTGAAAAAAATTACGATAACATTATTTTCTTCTATTGAAGATATTGAAGATAAAAGTAGCAGATAGTCTATTGAAGATAGAAGAAAGTAAAAACCTGCAGAATGTTCACGGTTTTTTAAAAATATTTACATCTCCAGGTATATGAATTCTATTCTTACACAAATGAACATAAGTGTTGTATAAGATACACATAAAACTGTGCTACAGCTTCAGATCATTTCGAGCGTTTTATTTTACTGAGTGATCGCAAATATTATTTTTTTATCTTTATTTGTCTTGGTCCCCGTATTGCCCTCGTGATAAAATATTCGCTGAAAAATATGAGGTCAAACATGTTCTATATATTTCTGAAGTTTTAGGAGGATTATTCATGTATTTCTCTAGATATACAACTAAATGTCTAAAGTTGAAAGTACCCGCTGACTTTTGGCCATATAGTGTAGGTAAATTAATTTAGTTTACATGGGCGTTTATAAAAACGTTACATTTCTTAAAAACGAATTCCCGAAAAGTATTAAACTTCAGGTCATCAAAATGGTGTTATCCGTTAAGTCACTCGTGTAAAATATTTTCATCCTTTTAAGCCACCAGAAAAAAATTAAATTTAATAAATTAAATTTTAAAATCCTATAAGGGCAATTACAATTATCTGCCTCCCTCCATTTTGGCGTCCATGTATTGCACGTCGATCATAAAAAATAAGAATATTTTAAGTACGTTATCCGTTTTTCTTAGCATTTTAAACCTCATTTGCACACGATAAAACATGATTAAAAAAATAATAATAAAGGCTTAAAATGTTATTTAAAGACTTTATTTAAAGGTCACTCTTCAACTTATCTTTTTAAGAGTTTATTTATGTTTCATGTTATTAATGTGGACGATGTCTAAATAAGCAATTTTGAAAATGCATAACGCAGTTGAAAGCGCACTTACTGCAATTACCACCAATAGTCGGAAAAACATCCAAATTTTTTGTGCAGCCCTGTACAGTGGCGTAGCCAGGATTTCGTTTCGGGAGGGGTCCAGATTTTTTCCTCCATGTTATATATAGTAAAACTTCTCAAGATGAAATCGCAAATATTGGTGAAAATTCCGTTTTACACAGGTTTTCGTGTTTGCAGGTGTAATTGTATAATATTCTTTTCGATAGCACCGTAGAACATTTCCGTTTAAGACAGAATTCCGTTATAGGCTCCATTTTTATAAGTTTTGTGTATTTATATAAATAAACTTATTTATATTATATGAATACTAAAACCTGTTAAAATAGTAATACTCTATAACTGTATCCTGCCTTAAACGGAAGCGTTACATGGTCTTCAATAGAATTGCCATACATTTAAATTTGCTAAAAACCTGTCTGAAAGGGAATTTTCCCTGCTCTTTAGTGAAACACAGTAAAACTTCTCAAAGCGGAATCTTTCTATAACGGAATACTGTCTCAAACGGAAGAGTTTCAAGATCCCTACGAAACGAGCAATAGATCTTATTGAGGTAGTGTATCATAGAAATATAATTAATTACACTTCTTTAAATGGAAGCCTGTCTAAAATGGAACTTTTATCCAGTCCCTTTCGATCACGTCTTGACAGGATTGACTGTATATATAATAGAAGTATTTCGAGTAACTTTAAGAATTTGGTATATCCTTATTTAATTTCTTAATTTTTAAAAAAAGCAGGGATTAAAAAAAAGTAAGATCAATCTCTGTAACTGCAGCTAATAATATATTGAAGTTACATTAATATTTATTAGTGAAAAGATTTTACAAACATTATGATGTAAAAAACTGAGCGCATATGAAGAGTATTCATTTATTTAACAATTATTAGTTATATTTTTAAATCAAGTTTTATAATACATAACATTTGCCTACAATAAAGTAGGATCAAGTGGTTAAGTTTAAAACAGCAATTTCCATGTTTAATTTTTTGCCATTGATTTAAGAACTTGCGCTGTAATAAACTTTGGATAATGATTCCACATAAGTGTCAGTGAGCCGTTAGTTGCGAGTTTTTGAGATAAAGTTTTAATCTTTAAGAAAAAGATCTTACCATTTCAGCTACAGAAATCAGTAATGTAAGACGCACACGGATCAAATATAGTTCAAGCCTGGCTTATCAGTTTGGCCTCCACTTTTAATTCGAAATTTCAAGAATCTTTACTTTTTGTAATCACAAAATTTCTGATATAATAAATGCAATTTTTATTTTCTGGTGCGAATTTGGATTGTCTTAATAAAAATGGAGGCCAAACTGGCAACCCTGGTTCATGCTGGAAAAAATAGTTTTGTTACAATTGCCTAAAACAGCCATAATTCTTTTTGGTTTCTATGTTTCGTCATTTTTTATACCATATTCGATCTAAAAGTTGCTTCCGATATCTGGTCGTCTTTGGAAGATAAATTTTCGTAACAAATTTATTTGTGATAGATTAGCACGCTTTTGGAAATATTAAGATGTGTAAAAAATAATGGTGGTTTCTGCTATTGTACTTCCCAACCAATTTATTTTAGATGGTTCGAAACAGTTTTAGAGCATTCTCCAAGTTCAGCAGTAAGCTCTGGACTTTGGTACGTGGATTAGCTTTAATTCGATTGCTTATTGTTAAAGACAAAATGTTACCCAAGACCTTCTACATACACAAAATTGTTATTGCTACTATGAAATTTCTTTAAGCAATGTTAAACTGGGTGTTCACAATTAGTAACTGGGGTCAAAGGAAATCTTGAATCCAGACATTTTTTTAGTGTGGGATTTCTGCAGCTATGGAAGGGACACTTCAGAGTTCAGTGGAGGAGGTAGCACTTCTAGACCATTAATAAGCATAAAATCTCAAATCTTTCGTTTGCACCCTTAACCTGTTCAGGACCAGCATCTTTTACATGAATTTTATTTCTTTGACACCACTTTTTGTCAAATAATTAAATTTAGTTTATCAATCGAGAAAATGTCTTAATTAAATAAGGAAAATTTTACTTTTTATTTTTAGTCGTATCAAAAACAAGATCTATAAGCACCTTTTGAAGATGTGTATATGCACCCATGGTCCCGGAGGGGTTAAACAACTTGACATGAGGATCAAAAACCTCATCTCTATATATTTTAGCACTTACAGTTGCACTGATAAAAATGTGTAGGTCGGCGTGGCCATTCAAAATGATGCCCACCCATACCATGATTCCACGACCTTTGTATCGATGCCTTTCACGGATGTTTGCAGCTTTATTGCATGTGTTTTTCCCTCCATATGATAACACGTCTGCAATAATTCTCCACACAAAATCAGGAATCATCGGTAAAGAGAACTCGCTGCAGCAGGTGATACTCTAATGACGATGATCTCTGACCAATTTAACTGGGCACATTTCGCTGCCGGAGTTAGTGGAATACAAATAATGGGTTTTCTTGTATGCAGCCCTTTTTTATACAGCCTGTTACTCACGGTAAATCTGGATAGTCGAGTTACTGTTGCTGCAGCGAACTCCCTTGCAATCTCAACTGACATCAGTTGTCTGTTTCTTTTAGCAATTGTTGCCAAATAACGGTCCCGAGAATCTATTGCGGCACGTTTCTTACCTTGACCTGGTTGTTTGTGCACATTACCAGTGCCTGTTAACCGTTTCTATATTCTTGACATTGCTATTTTTAAGTATTTACAGACCCCTGTGAGTGTCTGTCCTGCTTCCATTCTACCTATAGCACGCCATTTCTCGCAATTGGTCAGATGTCTTCTGGACGACATATTTCACCTTTATCAAGCGACAATTTTACACAACTACACGTACAATCCTTGAAATTAGACTTCAAATCACCCACATGCAATCCTTGAAATTAGATTTCAAATCACCCACGTGTAATCCTTTTCACACGTGAACCGAAGGAACGGACTGAAAAATTTGCATATTTTTCTGTAGCGAAAGTTAATCCCATTGGATTACGTGATAACGTTGACATTGAGTTACCTATCAATCACCTTTCATTGAAGTTCCCTTGATAGAATTAACACAAAGCACCTTTTTATGGTTATTCCTTTAATTTTTCTCTCTAGTTTATTTTGAAAGGGGTAACAAATAACCAGTCCAAAAATAAAGTTACTTTTATTAATTGCTTGCAGCAGATTTAAAATAATTGACAATATTGACCTTTATAAAGTAAACAAAGATAAGGGTCGCGAAACTCAACCAATCTGCCATTATTGGGTTCGTGTAAACTCGTCTTTTCCCATAAGTGTCGGCAATCGTTGGTCCCATCGAAGTCCAAGATAAAGAAGTTTTATGTTTAATCTAGTTACACAAAATTTGTGTAAACGGAATAGCAGGTATACTTGCATAGTTATCCTTCCGTTTCGGGATATTACCCTCATTGTCACAGTGACGTCATTGTGACGTCACTGCAAGTCACTGTGGTCACGTCACATCTGTGACCAAGATGCCACCACTCAGTGATGTCACATTGTGACTGAGATGTGAACTTCTTAGAAAACTTTAAACAATTACAAAAATTCTTTAAAACATGTTACTTATTGTAAAATTTTATTTTTCTGGCAATTAAAAAAAAATTGTAACGTCACTTTTATGTCACTGCATGTAACGTACCTCACGTCACATATGTGACAAAAAACTCACCATATTGTAAATCACAGTGTGACAAAAATATTAACTTCAAAAATTTTTGAAAATGAAGAGAAATATTTAAAACATGCCCTAGTTACAGCGGCATAAGGAATGAATATATTTTAGTGGACAGCAAATAGTAAATTCGGACACGAAAAGAAGGGGGAGGGTAGAAAAAGAAAAATGCACGGTACAAGTATCAACAAACTAGATTTCCATGCTATATTTTATCAATTTGATAGCTAAGACAGTGAAAGTATACTTTTTTCATGATTTCAATTTTATCTAGCATTGCAATTTAATATAATAATACTTCACGGATTGTTATTATTATAAAAGTATTTCTCGGAAAAATGCTATGTGCTGGAGTAATTTGGATAACATACTTAGAATTAGAAATATTAAATCTATACAGTTTACATATTTAGTTTACAGGGAGGAAATTTTAAACTTTTTTGCCGACCACTGGTCGAAACACTTGTGTGGTTTCAAACTAAAAATTTTCTATTACAGATAAGTTTGCAGATTTTAATGAGCACGCAAAAAGAACCTTCAGAGTTTAGTCATATATGCATTTATTGCTTTATAATTTGCATGCAAGTCATATTTTTTCCTGTTAATCTATTTTTAGTAACTGTTTTTTTATTATTTTTTTAATTTTACTTCTTTCAGCCTTTTTAAATAAAATTAGCATATTCCGAAAAATATATATATATACAAAATTTATGCAAAACACATGATATAATTAATTATTCGCATTTCCAATTGTGTTTTAGAGATATGACTTTTAAAAAAGTTATTTTACAAATTGTTTTATTCTGCAGAAAATTAACATGAAAAGATTGACACATTGACAAAGAAAAATTTTTTATCCTCGAAAATATTTTTTTTATTTATTAAGAAGATATTTTTTATTTATTACGTGTGAAACAAATTTTACTTTAAAAAAAAGGGGGGTGGTGGTGGTATTATTACTATTAAATTTATTTTTACACATTTTAAAAATTTAAGCAATGTTTTATCTAATAAACTTCCATTTTCAAATGATTTTTTTAAAAACTGATAAAAAAGAAATGGTAAAATGCATTCCAAAATTCTTCAAATAGAAAATTTTAATTACAGACTGTCTCATAAAACTATTGCGCATGGAAGTTAGAACTGCAAATAAACAGTAAAATCACCTGCTGAAGATCGTCTGCGTCGGATATGACCGCAACCGCAGGGTAAACAGAGAACTTTTAGGTAGCTTTCTTTACAAAAAGCTACCTATTGCAGCCGTTCGGAGGAAAGCGATTTCAAAAAATTTTGGTATATTTTCATCGATCATGACCCCCAGGCCCCGAAACCACCCTCCGTTCAAAATTGATATATATATATATATATATATATATCTGACCTATGTCACACTGTAACTCTCGTATTTATGAACCGATTTGGATGTAATTCAGTGTGTACATAGTACATACCAATGTCTCGACCGAGTTCGTTGGCCAGCTTCATCCGCCATTTTGTTTCAAAATGGCGACCATTTAAAATTTTTTTAAAAATTTAAAATTTGAAATGTGGTACCAAAAAATTGAAAATGGAAAAATATTTTTTTCTTATGTATTTGACCTTTATACAAAGACTCCGCAGCAGTTTTTGTTTCATCTATATCTTAAAAAATGGCTGAGTTATAGCATTTTGAATTTCTAGCGAAGCTGACATTTTGAAACGTCCTGAATTTTGTCACGCGATAAAAGGCGTACTTATCAACCGATTTGGATGTAACTTCGTTTATACATAGTACATACCAATGTCTCGACCGGGTTCGTTGGCCAGCTTCATCCGCCATCTTGTTTAAAAATGATGGCCACTTAAATTTTTAAGAAAAATTTAAATTTGAAATGTGGTACCAAAAAATTAAAAATTGAAAAAATATTTTCTTCTTATGTGTTTGACCTTGATAAAAAGATTCGGGAGCAGTTTTTGTTTCGTCTATATCTTAAAAAATGGCTGAGTTATACCATTTTGAATTTCTAGCGGGGCTGACATTTTGAAGCGTCCTGATTTTTGCCACGTGATAACAGACGTATTTATGAACCGATTTGGATGTACCTTGGTGTGTACATAGTACATACAAATAACTCAACCGAGTTCGTTGACCAGCTTCATTCGCCATCTTGTTTCAAAATGGTGGCCATTTAAAAAAATTAAAAAAATAAAAATTTAAAATGAGATACCAAAAATTTGGAAAATGGAAAAGATTTCTTTTGTATGTGTTTGACCTTAATACAAAGATTCCGGAACTGGTTTTATTTCGTCTACATCTAAAAAAATGGCTGAGTTATAACATTTTGAATTTCTATTGTGGCTGACATTTTAAAACGACCTGATTTTTGTCACGCGATAACAGGCGTATTTATGAACCGATTTGAATGTAACTTGGTCTGTACATAGTACATACCAATGTCTCGACCGAGTTCGTTGGCCAGCTTCATTTGCCATCTTGTTTCAAAATGGTTGCCATTCTTTAAAAAAAAATTTAATTTAAAATTTTAAATGAGGTATTAAAAAATTGGGAAATGAAAAAGATTTTTTTTATGTGTTTGGCCTTGATACAAAGATTCTGGAGCAGTTTTTGTTTCTGAAAATTTGTTCTTTTGTTTATATCTTAAAAAGTGGTTGAAAATTATAGCACTTTGAATTTCTATCATGGCTAACACTTTGAAACGATCTTGTATTTGTCACGCGATACCACACTTATCCGCCTATTTCGATGGAAGAAGGCATGTGGATAGTATACATCAATATCTCGACCAAGTTCGCTGGCCAGCTTCATCAGCCATCTTGTTTCAAAATGGCGGACATTAAATTAAAAAAAAAAAAATTATATTTAAAGTGAGGTGCAAAAAAATTAGAAATTGAAAAAGGTTTCTTTCTTAAGTATTTGACCTTGATATAAGGATTCAGGAGCATTTTTTGTTTGTCTTTATCTTAAAAAATGGCTCAGATATAGCAGTTTCAATTTCTAAAGTGGGTGACATTTTGAAAAATCTGATTTTTTGCCTGTGACAGCACTCGTATATATCAGCCGATTCCGATATGAGTGAGCATGTGCACAACAATTACTAAGGTCTCGACCAAGTTCACTGGTTAGCCTCATCTACCATGTTGTCTTAAAATGGCAGGCACTTTAAGAAATCGCCGAATTTGGCAGCCAAATATAAGTGACTTTAAATAAAAGCAGCTTGGATAAAGCTGACTAATTTCGCGAAATTCTCATTCATAATGATTTAGTATTGATAAAAATTAGTATTGAATCTCCTACATTCGGTTTCCATTTAATTAAGCTTCGTGTGTTTGAATAATATAAGTTGGCTTTTTAAAAATAAGGAATATGAAAGCTACCTCTTCCTCCCGGCACTGGCCGGAAGGACTTTTTGTAATACACGCGGGAAAAAATATCATGAAGTCTACAATGTCAGCTTTTGCTTATGCTTTTTTAAATGTAAGAGAAAGGCGTCTGCCATTTTCGGGCAAAAATACTCGGATATTATTAATTTATAGCATAAAAGGTAAGTCTTATTTAATTTAAATTTTTTATTTCTGTTTTGTATATTATGATTATGAATTAAATAGTTTTATGTTATACATATAGAAAGAGACTGATCTGGATTTGTTCTGAAGCGAAATTTTCCTATTTAATTCTATGTTGTAAAATGTGTTAATCTGCCATCGCTCAAAACAAAAGAAAAAAAAAAGCTGACGTAGAAATTCATGTCTACATTCATAGTGGGATGAATATAAACATTAATTTGTAGTCACTTGAGATTGAGACAGTGATGTGGAATTTTTTTCGGCTTCTTACTTTTTTTCTGATTACTAACACTCATATAACAGTATTTATCGTCATTATTGTTTTGGAGTTAAATATTATATTCGAATATTATGATATTACGAAACTGTTTCAGTTTAGAAATTAACATTATAGTGGGAAAATGTCTTTTTACATATTATAGTAGTGAAACTTTTGAAAGTTTTTTTTTCATTGCTAATAATATTTTAAATTATTATTTAAAATCCAAATCTTCATACCAATGTTTTCAGATTTAACATTTGCCAAAATTATAAAATAATAGGAATTCCTTATAACATATGGAAAGATTTTTGAGAAATTGTTAAATCTAATAATGCATTTAATTCATCTGTTGCAGTTTGTTGTTGTTTACTAGTACAATTAAAAATACTAATTATTATTTTTAGTGTTTTTCAAATTGGTATATTTATTTATTTATTTTTAATTGTATGTAAGCATTTTTTTTTTTTTATTTATTTTTTTTTTTTTTTGATTTTAATCAAACATTTAATTATAGACATTCAGAATCAGTTATTAAATTTTCTTCGGTTGTAAACTCATTTCCTACGTTTTCGATACACATAAATATTGGCATTAAGGGTGTATTCGAAAAAATATTTTTCCACCTTCAACAGCTCGATATTTTCTGAGACATTTTCAGACTCATTTTTAAAAGTAGAAACATGAAACTTGCTGAAGTGATTTTTGAAGAGATGTTTAAGAGGCCGTGTGATTCATTTTCCCCTCAATTCATTAGAATTTGAGTTTTAAATAATTATTTTCTCAGTATGACACTTATTTTTTTTTATTCTCAGATCTTCCGCTTCGAAAAATTCGGTTCAAAACGCCTACTTTAACAGCATTTTTTTGTAATATTTTCTGCATTTATCAAAAAATCGAGAACCACGGCACATTAGGTAGTTTCTAAATAAGAGAATTTCTCAGTTTGATGCGTTTGATAACAAAAATGAATTTAAAAATGCATCAGAAAATAAGCAGTTTGGATTGAAATACACCCTTAAAAAATAAAATATTATATAAAATTGAAATAAAGTGTTTTTCATGCCTGATAGCAAGTTTATAGGTTAAACTGCTTTAGTATATATTTTTTAAATTGATTAATAACTACTTTTTACATTAAAACGTTTTTCAAACAATAAAAATAGTTCATATATGCAGTCATTTATTTTAATTTTATATTTCTTTTTTAACACCTTTCAACAAAGTTGAAAAGTGTTTATGACTTTGGTTTGTCTAGCCGTCTGTCCGCGCTCTAATTCTTGTAAATATGCTCGGATTGCCTGAAATTTTTAGATGCTATTGACGCTTACCATAGCACGGTCCCTATGTGTAACGACGTTTGTAGCATGTTTAGTTCATTTACAAGGACAGTATTCCGTTACATTACGGCCTATGGGGAAAAATCGTTTCAAAGGATTTTTCATGATTTTACACGTTTTCAAACAGAAAAATATTGATATGCATTCTGAAGAATATGCGACGCAAAGAATAGTTATTGTTCATTTACAGGGCTAAAAAGGAATTCCAATACTTAATGATATAGCGGTGGAGGGAATTGTTTTCGGCGTACTTTAATTATGTTAATCTATTTTATATATAATGAAAATGATATACGTCGCTGAGGTTTACATACTATAAATTTTTCATGTAGAATACGAAGTGTGTATAGCATTTACAGGCACACACAATATAGTTCAGATACTATATTGTATCCGAAGTACTGTTCATTAGTGATGATTGCTGGAAATGAATTTTTAATTATGATATGCGCTTTTATGATTCACTATATTTATGCATAGTATATGGTGTATATAAATGCTATAATTCATATACAGGGCTACACAAAAGTATTCGCAGGAGTTACTGGGTATGAGCGCAAGTTACTTAAAGGTGGTTTTTAAATGAGTTGTGCATTTTTATGCTGAACTGAATTTAATTTACTGTTTGTAGAATATAGATAAAAAGATATACAGGGTCATGCAAAGAATTGGATACATGGCCGTCTATAAATTATAATTTCTGGAAATGTGATTTCAGCTGTTTTAAATGTGTTTTAGTTTGAATTAAATTTTAACTAAACGGTTGCGTGTAATGAAGGTTCTAGGTCAACTACAGGGTTGTGCAAAAGTATTCAAGTATGTTTCCATATATTAGTATAAATTGCTGAAAGAGAGTTTCAACCTGTTATGCGTTTTCTTGCTAATCTAAATTATCCCATTATATAATATATATATCAACCTACAGATCAAATACAGGGCTGTTCAAAAGAATTGGAAAACCTATTTAGCTATGGACAGTAACTGCGGAAATCAGTTTTTCAAATATTTTATGCGTTTTCTAAAATGTTTACTTGGTTATCTTATTTACCTTATTTCCCTAAATAACGAAGTTTTGTTAAAGCATTCGGGAAGTGTTGGAAAGTGTTTTATAATCTATGCTTAACGCATGATTTTTCTTACTTGTTTTTTCTATTTCCCAGATCAGTCTTTTCCTATAGAACATACAAAATCTATTTAGCTCATATTCACAAAATACAATATACACGGAAATAAAAAATTAAAAAAAATATGGCTTACGTCGTATTTAATAAAGCAAAGATTAATCACAACCACAACACCTTAAAATCTTACACATTCTTAATATCAAGCTTGAACTCAAGATCAAGCTTAAAACTTAATAAAAAAAGATGTCAGTTGACAAACATTGTTTTTTAAGAGGAAAACTTAAAACTATTATAGAAGAATAGGATATTATAGAAGAATAGGACTCCAAAATAGCTATATTTTGCCAAAAAGTACGGTAAAAAGATACGATTTTATATCTCAAACAAAACTTTATTTTAAAATTGTGCATTTTAAAATTCATCACAGTATTAATACTTGGAAATTTTTCCACAGAGAAATATTCGGTTTGCATACAATATTTTAAATGAAAATCAAATTTCAAATTAATTGCTTAAAAGATGCAAAGGCCAACCTAGTGAAAAGAGTCCATGCCGGGACATCACCCGTGCCATCAGTATAGCGCACTGACATTCTACCGACTAAACCATATAGAACGGCACTCAGCCTGGAAAATTTCTCAGTATTACATGTTGGCAAAGCTACAAAAGCAGCATAAGATATGATATTTATCGCGAGCCACCGCACTGAAAAAAATGACACTTTCAAATCTGAGTAAACCTATGTTTTCATTTATGAAACTTTTTGTTTCAAATACGACGACCCAATGCTTTCAATTCTGAAATACCAGAAATACTCAGTTTCAAACAAAATTACTTTTCACTCGTTAAACGTAGTAAATGTTACTAGGGTAGTTGAATTTATTCATATTATATCATTTGTTATGATTTCGAACGAAAAGCTCCTTTCAGTAATAATTTATAACATGAAATGTGGCGAACTACATTTTTATCATGTTCGCGGAAGAACACTTAAAAGCCGCCGTAATATAATCGCGGAAGCGTAAATTTTATTCTTCAACATTCGAAATCGAAGAATGGATGAATCTGTAAAGGAAAGACTTCGCAGGTGGGATTGTACAACCATCAACAATATATAAATACAAACGTCATATATAATCGTAAATAAACATAATGGATAAAGCGTTATGTGCTCATATTTGAGTATTTCCATGCTATCAGAAATGAGTATATACAAGTTTCAAACTTGAGTAACTTTGTTTCGGAGACATTTTGACTATGCGACATTATCAGATTTGAGTATTTTTTACTCAGTTTTGAAAATGTCGTTTTTAGAGTGCGACATGGGATGAACACGAAACTTAATTAAATTCAGCATCGATTGAAACTATATTAAGACTTGGAAATTTTTCCAGGGAGAAACATTCGCCTTGCACACAATATTTCAAATGAAAATCAAATTTCAAATTAAAATTGCCTTTTAAGCATGTAATTGGAAATTTGATTTTCATTTGATATATTGTTTGCAAGGCGAATGGTTCTCTCTGGAAAATTTCCCAAGTATTATTATAGATTCAATCGATGCTGGATTGAATTAAGTTTCCTGTTTGTTCCATGTCGGTGGCTCACGAAAAATATCCTATCTTGTGCTGCTTTTGTAGCCTTGCCAACATGCAATATTGAGAAATTTTCCAGGCTGGGTATCGTTCCATATGGTTTAGTCGGTAGAATGTCAGTGCGCTATACTAATGGCCCGGGTTCGAGTCCCGGCATGGAATCTTTTTCACTAGATTGACCTTTGCGCCTTTTAAGAAATTAATTTGAAATTTGATTTTCATTTGAAATCATCACAGTGTTTATGACAAGTTCGTCACAAATGACACATATTTCACAAATTGGTCACAATGTGACTTCAAAGCATTGTCGCTTTCGTCACCAAATTAATGCTAAAGTAGTCACAAATGTCACACTTTTCACAAATTTGTCACACTGTGACTTCACAGAGTGGTCACAATGTGACATCACAAACGACCTCTAAAACGGCCATAACGACTTCGCATTCTAGTCACTATGACGTCACATCGACACAAAGTCACAGTGTGACTTCACAACAACGTCGCCGTGACGTCACCATGCCTTACGGGTAAAATGTTTCCGTTTACGAGAGGATTCCGTGTTCACAGAAATCCTGCCAAGAAGGAATCACAATTGGAATAAGTTTAATTTCAGATGGGTTTGAAACGTCAGCAAACATAAATGTACAGTATTTTTTTCGTCGAATCTTGAAATATTTTCCTTTGAGATATGTCATCTTCACAGATTTTACTGTAATGCATTTATGCTCTTCAGAGGTGTACTATAGAGTGAGTACATTTTAGCAGTTTTAATGGATAATGTGAATACGGAAAGTGTTTATATCGTAAACCTGTCTAAAACGGAAATGTTCATAGTCTGGGTGGAAGACATACCTTTGAATTATACTTTCTAAGATGAACATCTGTTTAAAATGGAATTTTCATAGGTTCTTTGTGATTCCGTCTTAGCCGTTTTTACTGTTCTATCCATGATTCAGTAAACTAGTTCTTCGTTCAGGGGGGGTCCGGACCCCCTGGACCCCCCCCCCCCTTGGTTACGCCACTGGCCCTGTATATGATCTATAGACTTATATATATATGTACACTACGTAGTATGCCAAAATTACTTCAATTAAACGCATAGTTCAGTTGAAATTTCCTTTTCAGCAGTTTCCGTCAATAAATGGAAATGTTCTTGAGATCTTTTGTGTAGTTCTGTATATGATTTACACAATTTATACACACAGAGTAATATGCAAAAAATAGTTAAATTTTAAAACGAGTACCAGAACTGAAAACGCACTTCCAACAATTATTCTTCGTAGGCAGTACTGTAGCAAGATACTTTTGTGTGTCCCTGTAAATGAACGATAAATTATATGCACACCAGATTCTACAATAAGCGCTCTGTAATATACCTCAGTGATACATATGTTTAAAATAGTGTAACATTATTAAAATACACCGCAAATGATAGTTCCCCATAGTCCCTAATGTAACGGAATTCTTTTGAGTGTCCCTGTAACTGAACCGTAAACACTACACACTCCATTTTCAATAGCGAACATGTGATAGGTAAACCTCAATAACATATATCAATTTCATGGCAATATGACTATTTTTAGTTTTAGCATGGATAGAAAGACAAACCGAATTACTAAACACTTTTCAACTACGTTAGAAAGTGTTAAAAAAGAAAGTTATCAAATGCCTGTAAAAGTTGTTTCACCTTCACAAGAGTGTTAAAGTAAGAAGGCTTTCGGTTAAGGCTTTGACTATTTCATTTTGAAAATTTAATGATTGCTTCCTACGCCATGTTTAGATATAATGAGGCTTTTGTATTAACTATCCTACACTGTTAAAAATTTTGCAGCATTCTGGCAGGTCATTCGACCGTTTTTTGAAAAAACGGTTTCATAACCATAATTTAATTATATTCTGACCATAAAATGGCCAATAATATGGTCAGAATCGTGTTAAATTACGGTTGTGTAACCGTTTTCGGAAAAAACGGTCAAATGACCTGCCAGAATGCTGCAAATTTTTAACAGTGTATGAATAAGGTGAATTTTCGTACAAAGTATGTACACGAAAACACTAAAAGGCATTCTTAGTGTAAATAATCGTAATAATAATAATAATAATGCAGTGTAATCGTATAAAGCATAACATGCTTTTACTACGTAAGGAAAAATAATTGTATTAATGAATGAATTTTAGAAAATAATGCAGTTTTATTATCAATAATGTTTGTACGATTGTTTTTTTTTTTTTTTTTTTTTTTTTTTTTACAAAAGAGATACTATGTTATTATGTCTGGGGGTTAAAACGTGATTTTTGTCACAATTTTGCTCTTTATTCAAAGTTTTAAAAAACACCGTCTTTTCAAAAATATTTTCACCTTTACGGTTTTTATTGTACTTAAAGGTGTAACATATCGTCTTTCTTATATTTCTTACAGCAGATACAATTTATAATATTAATTCCGATCATGCCGCAATCCACCAAAAAAAAAAAAATGCGAGCGATCTACTAGCGGGTCGAAATACATAGTTTGGGAACTACTGGCCTGTATAATTAAATAACTTTTATCATTTTTCACACTGTTTATTTATTTATTGTCCTGTATTATTTACTGTTTTAGTACTAACCAATGTACCAGGAGGTATTCTGAGGTAATATTTTCTTTTTTCTGAATAACTGCGCCCTTTTATGCTAAATTTTTGAAAGCGGAATCTTCAGTTATGACTAACTATAACTTTTGATACCAGATGATACAATATTTTTTTAGATTTAAACACTGATAAAAATATTAATGTATAAATAATCCCACTTCAATCGATTTAAAATATAAGACCTTTTCAATATTTTATACTCGATTAAAATAAAAAAAATCTAATTGTTTTTTATATTATATGTGGTCGTAGTTTAACATTATCAACTAAAAAAACTCGTTTGAAAATTTGTCTTAAAATATTAATTAGGCCGAATAAGAATCATAGTATCAGCAAAGCCATCCATAAAAATAATCTAAATACTTACATTTTATAATTATATCGGCCAAAAATAAGTGAAATAAACAAAAGGACTTTGATTTTTCATTGAATGAACACTAGAGGGTTAACGAAGTAATGGAATTGAATAAACAGCATTTCGTAATTTTTATATTTTCTATTTATTGAAGATTTGCCCTCTTTTCTTTTCTTTCTTTTTTTTTTCAAAATTTAAATTTGCGCATATTGATTATTTCTAGCATTATCTTAGTTCTTGATATGTATTTCTTTTCTTTAGTCTCAAAAATTTCATATGTTTTGCGTGTTATTCGGGTGCATGGATGTAGAATTAATAATATGCACTAGAGAATTCTTAATTCACATATTAAATAAAGCAAATTAAACAGAAATGTCTACAAATGCAATCAATTTAAAAGTAAATAAGTATATATATATATGTTAGATTATTCTAACATTGGAAGGTTTTATTAGTGAACGAAATAACTGGTTGTTATGTTACCAGTAGTGCAATGTTGAAAATAATAGAAACACATGTAGAGTTGAATTCTCGTCGACAAATACAACGAATTTTGAATTTTAAAGAAGAGAATGTTTCGTAGTAAATCAACATGGATATTGGAAAGTAGTTACAGTCATCGAGTGGTAGGCCAGGTAACATATTTATCCAGTGTAGGTTTCTCCGGAATAATTGAGACAATGCATAATTTAACTCAGGATTTTATTGAAAAAATTTTCGGCGGTTCAGTTTCCACCAATTCATTTTAATCAAGCCATCGCTACGTAGTATTTAATTATGGTTAAGTAAATTATAGATAATAGAAAATGTCAGACGGCGACCAGGATAAGTTATCAAAGTAGAAATACGACAAATTCTGCTGAAACACAGCGAGTGCCGACTTTTTGTTCCTCAAGTGTAAAAATACAAATATGATGTAGATGGCGCTCTCAAGTCTCAACCAATGAATAATTAAGAATATCACGTCAGGAAAAAAGTGCGGACAGAGCAAGCGGATGAATTTGAAGGGAAGAGGGATAACCTCAGAAATGCGCGGGAAAGTAAAAATGGAAGTTAAAAGAATATTCCAGAAAGAAAAAAGTGCGGAAATGGAACATTTAATTTAAGAATACTAAAAGCGTAATATTTAAGCAATTTAGACAAGTGAGACATTAAATTAAAGGGAATTTAACAGAGTTAACGATAGAGATTATTTAAGGATAAGGATTTAGTGAATGTAAAGCAGTAATTTAGAATAAGATAAGGAAATCGCGGAATTAGATCTAATAATGTAACATATATATATATATATATATATATATATGGATTTTATTTTCAATATAATGCATCCCTTTTACATTACAGGTTTTGGCAAGTAATGAATTATAAACACTCCTGTAGTATTTTAACACTTCAAATTTAATCTCGCAGATAACTTATCAGCCGATGAGTAGTGAAAATATATCTGAATTTATTCGTTAATTAAAGTGAAAATCACTGATAGAAACCAACAAAAGCTAGATTTTAGTTAAATAATGCATTTCCTGCGCCATGCAAACTTTTGCAAGGTCATCAGGCAAGCTATCACAAGCGAACAGCGTGTAAAAGGAAGATTTTTTTTTTATAAAAATATATGCGATTGCCCAAAACGATTGCTTATGAATAAAGGATTGATTTAATTTAAATGATGCTACTTTGAAAAGAAATTTGTTTTTAAATTTCTATTCCAGAAAAAAATGAATAAAAAAAGAGGTCACCGACATGAAAAATTGAAAGCGTAAAATTCATAGGTTTTATTATTATTATTATAATTATTATTATTATTGTTGTTGTTATTGTCATTATTCTTATTATTATTATCATTATTATCACAAGTATTATCATCATTACTATCGTTATTATTATTTAAATCAAACCATGTCAGTAAATCAGATCATTCAAATAGTGAAGCTAAGAGAACGTTCAATAAGTTGCAGCAAAATCAGCAATAAGTGTTATTAACTGGAGATAGACAATAAATAGATCTTAAACACATGCTAATTTATTAGAAAAACAAACAAACAAACAAACGCGCGTTAATTTAAAAGCATTCTAACTAGAACTTTTCAGTGATTTTAAAAGTAAATTAAAATACTTTTTTTAAAAAGACAAAGAGCTTTTCAAAAAAAAAAAAAAAAAAAAAAAACGAACTGATATCGTTTTTAAGTTCTGACATGCATACATAAAATAACTTTAATTTTTTTTAAACCAATCAAAATTATACTGTTTATCTATATATTTTTAATTTTAGAAAATATTATGAAATTTATTTTGTTTTTTTATAATTTATTTTATTTTATTTTATTTTTGCATTATTTTCATTTAAAAACTCACTACACAAAAACTTTTCAACTGAAATTAAATATTAAATTATCTTAAAAGTATTATTTTTTGAAATATTTTTATATAAAAGTTTAAAAAGCCCAAATTTTTGGTTTACAAATTTTATACTAAACGCCTTTTATTTACGATTTAAATTCTATGATGCATTCGTGAATGAATAAATAAATTTTGGTACTTTTCGGTTAGCCCGGCGCCAGTGTTATATATACACATTTATATACATACATATATGTAAATATGCATATATATACATATACACATATTGTATATAAATACACATATATATATGTAAATACATATGTATATATACATATATATGTATATATAACACTGTCATCCGGCTAACCGAATAGTACCTAAATTTTAACTACTAATTAAATAAACTTTAGCTACTAAAACGGTTTAAATATTTTAATAATTTTACATTACGTTATTTTTAAATATAGTTTAGAATTAAATAAAATTATTTTAGTTAAAATTATCTAGAGTTAATGTGTTTCATTTTCAAGGGAGAATATATTTTGAAATTCATTTGAATAGGTTAACCGTTTAACGATTTTGACCATAAGTCGCATGTACTATAGAAGAATTTGCTTGCGCTCTTAGTCAGAGCTTCTTGATTTGAATACCACTATTTTTTATTAGTAATCTTCGCTTTATTTAAAGAAAAAAAGTCAATTATATAAGGTGAAGAACTTTCTTCTGAAAAAGCAGCATTTTTCACATGTTTTTGTCCCTAATTAATTTGTTATTTTGAAAACTAGAAACGGTTAACAGGTAAAAAAGTATATCACCTTTCGGAGTTCCTTAAAAAATAAAGAATGTATGGCGAATATTCTATTAGGCAATATTGAAAAAATTCAGAATTTTATATTCCATTGGTTAATTGATGAGAATTCTTTCATGGATTGCTATGGATTTTCGGTATGATTACACCATAAATGATGTTCCTCATTGTTAAAACGGCGATTTTGGAAATTATGAGTACTACAAAATAAAAGAGTTGTAATAGACAGTTTACAGAACGAATATTTATGCTGTAATTGTGTTATTTTATTATCAGTCATTCAGCAAAATTAAGTTAAAACTTGCATTATTTAATAGAATTAAGAACTTGTCATATGTTAGATAGTTCCCATTTAAATAAGCAAGAATGATAAACTGTCATAGATTGATTCTTAATCCTTCAATTCTAAAAATCGAATGTACTTGCTATAACATTCTTTTTTTTAAACTTATATCGAAACTAATTAATTTTTTCTTCATCATTACTCAAGGTGCTTTACCAAACATCATGCACAAATACAGGAAGTAATAACCTATTCAGTCTTTCGTTCTGCAATACGGGTTAAGCGATGGGTCTTTTCTATATCGTACTATGTGTTGACCCTAGGGACTCTAGTGACTCACGGCCTGTGTAATTGGGGTCTTCAGGCCTAGTACGCGATACGAGATTTCTTCCCTTCCCGTTTGCCTTATCTTTCAGGGGAGGTTTGCTTCCTTGATTAAGGGAGGATTTACGGGATCTAAGGCCGCATTTTTTGTGGAAAGATTCATGAGGAAGATATGGCAGACAGTTTTAAATAGAGAGTGGCATTTTCGTGAAATCTAAAAGTTCCCCGAAGGAATTGGGGCTAAAATATAACTACGGCGGTGGTTTCAGAATAAATATTTTAGCAAGGGAGAGGTCTCAATCATATGAAAAGAAGTATAAAGGTACATGTTTCATTATTCAAAAATTATACAGCACTTGTTAATTGTCCGACTCATTAATTTATGACAAAATTTCATTTTTTAAACAAATGTTTCAAGATATCTGATATACTAATGCAAACACTCACCTAGTGGTGAGCAGCACTCACCTAGTGTTAAGTTCAGGAATTAGAAAGAAAGATAAAAAGATAGGAGACAGAACCAAAAGTTAAATGACGAAGTTTTAGAGCCTCCTTACTTTGTTATTAAATAATGACTTGCGTGTAAATATAACTTTGTCAGAAACTTTGAAATGGGAATTTTTATATCCAATCGCCAATTTGAATATAACTAATTGCTTGCATAAGTGTGGTGTTAAAAGAAATATAAAAGGTACATGTTTCATTATTCAAAAACTACACAGCACTTGTTAATGCTCAGGCTCATTAATTTACGACAAAATTTCATTTTTTAAATACATGATTCATATATTGATACAAAATAATTTTGCTGGGTGTTTTCATAAGTTCATTTCGCCTTAAATAACATGCGAATCGAGTTCGCTATGTCCATGTTTTATGAGCTACACGATGAAGTACCAGACAGCATTCCCTAGCATTAAATTCAGGAATTAGAATTCGTACTTCGAAAAGTATATGAGACAGACCCAAACCTAAATGACAAAGTTGTAGGGCCTCCTTGCTTTATTTAAAAAAACATTGTCTTGGAGGTAAACATAACTTTATCAGTAGTTCTGAAATGTGAAATTTTTTATATCCAATCTTCAGTTTAAATATAGCCCTAATTGATTGCAGAAGGGTTAAGTTAAAAGGTAGATGCACAGTTACTAATGAAACTGCGAAATGTACGTAAGGTACAGTTTATTTTAATAATCAAATCAAATTAAGTATGTTCAACGTGTGTAGTACTTAGATTTTAATCTTAAATTTGAATTTGAATATTTATCTTGAAAGTCGCATTATCGTTTTTAACCTTGTTAAAAAAAATCATTCGTACTTAACAAACTCTTTATTTCCCGAAATGCCATTTTAAAGCTTTAACATTTTGTTAAACTGAGATGTGTAAAAAAAATTAATGATCACTTCAAAAAATATGCGCATTTATTTTTAAAAATAATACAGTTGAAAACTACATTTTCATCCGGTATTTAAACAGATAATTTTATGCGCGTATTTGATTTTAGTGGCAACTATATATCTATATATTATAGGATAAAAGATCGAATCGCCACTAAGCGAAAAATTCGACACAACGTATTGTGGCCAGTAGTGAATTCAAGAGGTAGTCCGAGGGGTTGTGACATCCTTTCCTCCGAAGCGTCGAAATGTCCCTAACCCGGAAGAAGTAAATGTGACTAATTCGGAAAGGTCAGAAAACGAAATTCGCGTTTTAGTGCAAAACAATCACAATGCATTGCGGAGATGACAAAAAGTATATACGCGTTCCTGAAAGTAACAACAACAATTAAAAAAGGATGAAGACAAAACAGGATACGAGACACTAAAAAACTAATAATTTATTTTTAAAAAAAATATGAAGATATGTGATAGCCAACATGTCTCAATAAAACTACGGAAATCAAACACACTTATTCAATTTTCATTATCTGTATGTAAGCAAGCACGTGTTTTCTAGTCAATATTTATCAGAACAAATAATAATAAAAAAAAGAATAATAAAATAATCTAACTTTGGTAAGAGAAAAAATAATGGTTAAAGTTATGTTGTGATTTTTTAATCTAAACTACTAAAAATTATAATACCTTTAAAATTTAGCCCAGAAACTTTCATTATTTAGTCTTTTTTTAAATGAAAAATACGAATGTTTTACAATTATTATTTTTACAAGATTTATTATTGTCGTTATTATTGTGACATTTAGAATTGCACCTTATGATTTTTGAACGGCATTTTCTTTTTTTTTTATCAATACAATATCTTTTGCATCGACAACTTATAAAGTCATGCTTACTTCCAGGTTGTTACTTACATTTCAATGTAAGAATTTGTATAGTAATTTTAGATCGCAATATGCTTTTTTGGTGACTTCACAGAAATCTATACGCGATAGAACACTTTTCAAAATGAAAAATATTCTATTTAACCTGAATAACATATTCAAATAATGTGAACTTAAACGTCTTGGAAGTGACTAGCAGCATTTTAGGATAAATTACTGTTTTTTACTTCCCACGTGATTTCATAAAAAAAATAAATATGATATAATGACTATCTTTAGAAAGACAAATACTGTGCCCTACATCAATGATATATGCAAATTTTGAAAAATCGGTGAAATTTTTGCAGTTGTTAGCGCATAGATGGTTAAAAAATGGGTACGTGGGAGGACCATAGGAAACGTTACGGGACTAACGGAACTTAGAAGTACCGGTCAATTTAAATTGCTGTTATTTTATCTTTTTTCTTATTATGTGCATGTAGTAGTGATAGTATATGCCTATAAATTTACTACTATCATTTCATTTATTTTTCCGCCTTTAGTAATAAAACATCTGCTTAAACCTCTTTGTACTGTTATTGATTCTTTTATAATATGCATAAGATATTTTTCCTTAAGTTTAAAATAGGTGCAACTTTTCCGAACGAATAATTTATAATAATAATAATAATAATAAACAAAAAAGTAAAATTATGCGCCAAGCATAGACTATGAAACACTTTTCAACACATTCAGAATAACGTAACAAAACTTCACCATTTAAATAAGTTGAAATTTGATGTCTAAATTTAGAAAACGCATAACACATTTAAAAAAAAATTTCAAAAATTCCTGTCTATGCCTGAGCATTGTCCAAATTCTTTTATGCAGCCCTGTATAGGATATACAAATCTGAATCCATAAACTACATACATGTAAAAATTTAGTTCAGTTAAGGAATAAAAATCACAGTTTAAAATCCCCATTCGGCAATTTCCGCTAATAAGAAGAAATGTACGTGAATTATTTTGAAACACCCTGTATATGATCTAAACAATTTATTCGAAACGAATAACATGCAAAAGATTAGTTAAATTTAAAAGCGTTCACCGAAATTCAAAACGTACTTCCAGCAATTATTGCTCAAAGTCTGTTTTTTGTCAGAATTCTTTCTTTTGTGTGTCCCTGTAAATGAAAGATAAATGCTATGAACCCTTTATTCTATAGAAAGGATCTCGTACTAAACTTCAGTGATTTATATCAATTTGGATACATTTGAAATAGCGTAATGTCATTAAAATGCACTGCAAACGATTTTTCCCCAATTCTGATTGCTCTTGTAAATGTACTATTATTACTACACGCTACACACTTTATTTTCAATACCGAACATTCTATGGTAAAAATCCTTAACTTACATCAATTACATGAAAACCCGAGCACATTTACGCGATTTAGAGCGTTGACAGACAGGCGGCCAGACGCACAGATGGACAGACTAATCGAATTCATAAACACTTTTTAACTATGTTGGAAACTGTTAAAAACACTAGAAAATTGCTTATTTAAAAATACTGTTGCAATATAACATGTTTCAAGCATCTTCAAAAAATCTCCTTTAGCCTATTTTCATATTAATAGTACGTAAATTAATTTTCTTCGTTAAATTTTATAAATGACGTTCGCTTTAAATTTCAGCAAACCTTAACGCTTGTGATTTGGATAATTATTTTTAACTTTTTTAACCTAAAAGCAATTTATCTCTAAAATTAAGAAAATGATTAATTTAACCTAAAAAATCAAATGGTGCCACGTGGAAATCAAATGCTTTTAAACAAGCGAACAAATAATCAAAATTAATTTCTCTATTCCAAAATTATACGTGAATTTACAGAAAAAAAATGAATAATTACTTTTAACTTTTTAAATCTAAAAGTAATTTTTCTCCAAAATTTTAAATAAAAGGGGTTAATTCAAATTAAAAAATCAATTGGTACCACATGGAAATCAAATACTTTTAAACAAACGAACAAATAATCGAAACTGGCTCATTTATTCCAAAATTATATGTGAATTTACAATAAAATAAATAAATTTGGATAATTACTTTTAACATTTTAAACCTAAAAGTAATTTTTCTAAAAAATTGAAAAAAGGGTTAATGGAAATCTAAAGAATCAAATGGTACCACCTGGAAATCAAGTGCTTTTAAACACAAGAACAAGTAATCAAAACTGGTTCATCTATTCAAATATTTTACTGAATTTACAATATAAATAAATAAATTTGGATAATTACTTTTAACATTTTAAACCTAAAAGTAATTTTTCTAAAAAAATTAAAAAAAGGGTTAATGAAAATCTAAAAAATCAAATGATACCGCCTGGAAATCAAATGCTTTTAAACAAACGAAAATATAATCAAAGCTGATTCATCTATTCCAAAATTACACGTGAGTTTACAATATAAATAAATAAATTTGAATAATTACTTTTAACATTTTATTGAAAATATATTATCGAATAATTAAAATTGTGCACGATCTCCAAAATAAATATTTTTAGACATTTTCATAGAAAATGTTTTTTATAACCGTAACATATTCTTAAGAATTTCGAAACGATACCAGGTTTATTTCAAAATAATTGCATTCGGGACTTGCAATTTCACAAGAGCTTTTTAGCGCTGAGTATATTTGCATTTAAAGAGTTGTTTACGTTCTATTAGGAAACATTTTTAAGGATTTCAAAAAGTGGTTTTATTTTCCTTTTTCTTTCAAGAATTGATTTTTAAAGTAGTGCAGTCAGGTACATGACAGAAAGCTTTTCGAAAATTTTAGTTTTTCTAAAACTAAACATTTATTTTTATTTCTAATGAATTTTTTTGTATGAAAAGTTTATATTGAACTACATTGTAATTTTTTTTATTATTATACCTTTAGTCTGAGTAAAACAAATCTAGTTTGTGTTTCAGATTCAGATTCCAGAATAATGCCAAGTAAAATAAATAAATTATTAAATATTTTTCAAAGATTCGCACTGATTTTATGTTTTAACTGGCAAAAGTGAACACAATATTACAACATGTCAATCGCTTCACGGCTACATCAGCTACCGTCCAGAAAGCATTGAGACAATTCGTAATTACTACAACGAGTCGACTTTTTAAAGAACGACAATAGTCGAGAATGGATTTTGATATTTCGTCATTATCGCAACGCCCAGTGATCAGATGTTGCTAGCGCCACAACACGCCTTTTGGTTTGTGGCATTTTCGAGTTAGTCACAATGCATTGTACCAAATTTTTTCCGCTCAATGTGCTTTTTGTTTATTGAGCCTAACATATATCGGGTGCTTCACAGGGTATAGAGAACTATTTAGTTGAATAACTCTTCAAGGGTGGATCCAGTATCGTAAAATTGTGTACTCATGTGCAGAGACCCGAAGGAAACTTATTTACGGACTCAAGTTACAGCCGAAAAATATTTTGTTTTCGCCAAAATGTATCGATATTCAATTGAAGAACGTATTTTTTAGGTCAAAATGTTTTATCTTTGTGACCAGAGACCTGGTAAAACACTCAGGAAGGAGTCTAGGGATTTAAAAGATAGCCCAAATCCATCTCCAAGCATGTTAAGAGATAACAAGGTTAATTCCTGATGCCTACCGTGAACACGGGATCCAAAACAAAAGGGAGCTCCAAATGGAGCAGGATTCCTCCACATTCAACAGGAGACGACCTGGATCTGCTCAGAAGTCACTATGACAATCGTACAGTCACAAGAGTCTTCCCTAATCGCTTTGGCTATGGACTTTTTTGGCCCCTCTATAGCCATGACTTATCACCACTAGACTTTTTTTTATCGGTCTATGTCAAGATGTCTATGATCAAGAGATAAACAGAAAGCCATAGAATAGGTGAAAACAACGATAATAAGTGCGATAAGATCGATTCCAATGGACCAACTCAATCAGGTTATCGCGAATTTCGAGCAGAGACCTTGATTCCTCAGATGCCCAACGTTTTGAGAAATCATCTTTTGATTTCCTTTATTCTCGTGAATAAATCCTGAAATTTTGAACTAAAAATCTTTTTCTGTTGAAAAGTTATTCAATGTGTTGTTTTTCTATTCCATGTGAAGCAACCTGTGCATATACATATACAAATACCCACAGTATACAAACATCTTTAACTTCTAATAATAAATTTTTACAAATCATTGTGAAAGGTCAGTTAACGAGTTTTTAATGTATAAGCTTTAAAGAGTCAATATCATCCTATTACGTGACAACTCCAAAATAGCGTTTAAATTAAAAGGAAAACTAATATTAAAATTTTAAATAAGTCTACCTTTTCAGAACTACCTTTCAATTGCAAAGCTAAAATAAAAATATTTATTTCTTCAAAAGACTTTTTCTTTTTAGAAGGAATTACTTTTAGACACACACTTGCTTGTTTGTTCGTTTTTACTTTTTTTGCTAGGATTTTCTTTTATTTTATTAAGTCTAACACCAAAACATTTCTATCAAAAACTATTTTCATCGGGGCCTTCATTTTCCTCATAATTATCTTTGATTACGTAAGAAGTCTTCATTGTTATTCAGCGTCTATCTTCAATTTCTAAGATGCATAACTTCAAAGGGAAATACCGATGCTGGAAAACGTAAGATTTCTCTTTCATGGAAGCTATGCGGGATCTTTAAGACGGGGTTGCTGAGAAACATTTACTTCTCACTTAAGGGAGCAGGGAGCGTACTTTATATCGTCTGGAAGGTGATAAGTGGATCTTAAGTGAAACGGATAGGAGTGAATGATTCATGTAATTGAATAAGCAGCTGAACGGTATTTAAAAGGAAGTTGAGGTAACTTACAAATCTTCCGTTCAAGATGTGGCTGTATCTAGTGCCAAAGATTTTATTAAGTTAAAGCTTGACAGATAATGACGAAAAGAAGCACCATTGATTTTTAGATTAAATTTATCTTTGCTTTCGGAGAGCTTTTCTAATCTGATTACTTTAAATTAATGAATGCTGTGAAGATGCTGAATCCTAAAATAACGCTTATTCTTTGTAATATGAATTTTACAATAGCTACCGCAACCGCATTTCTTTCATTTAATGTTTTAGTATCTATAATAACGAATTTATAAATCTTCTACACAAAGTCAATTGCATTTTAGATAAGAATACGTTATGCGCAGAAATTAAAATAGGATATGTATAAAATGTTTTGCTTTAACCAAAAGAAATTAAAAAAAAAATAAAGAAAGAACTGAATTCGAATTAGCAAACACGAAATTTTCTCTTTTACGAAAATGATGAGGAAACTTAAGGTGGGGATGCTGAGAAACATTTAGTGTTCACTTAAGAGAGTGGGGGTGCGTCGTTTATGTCGCCTGGAAGGTGCTAAGTGGGTCTTAAGTGAAACGGATAGGAGTGAATGACCCATGTAATTGAATAAGTGACTGAACGGTATTTAAAAGGAGGTCGAGGTAACCGAGAATACTTACCTTTCGAGATTGGGTAGTATCTTGGCGTTATGGCTTTTATAAGATTAAAACTTGACATGAAATGACACTAAGATGCGTGAAACACGTAGCTTGATGTTTGTATTAACTTTAAACTTAGTTTCAGGGTAATTCTATAATTTGATTTTGTTTTTTGTTTTTCTATGAAGCCTGGAGAGGAAGTAATTTTTTAACACAATGAAGCTGAATTTTATAAACGTTATGTTGGATTTGTAATGCTTCTTTTTATGTCGTCCTGATATTTATATCTTAATTAAATTACTTTTCATTGAAAATCAATTACATTTGAGGTACTGTTGCGCGCATTAAAATTAAAAATAATGTGTATATACTTTTTGCTTAAGTCAAAAAATTCAATGATCAAAGTTGTGATCTTAGTTCAGCTGTTTATAACTATAAAGCGACGCGCATGTCCAAAATGGAAGTTATTATTAACGTGTGTTTGAGACTATGGCGTATTTTTGTCAATTTGGTTAAAATATATCGAAATAAAAATCCTTATAATTCACCTTTTAGAGGAAAAATTCCTTTTTTACTACAAAATAATTTCATTATTGATTTTAGAAATTTTTTTGTGGATTTTCTTTATTTTTCTTTTCTATTTTTCTTTATTCTTAAAGTTTTTTTATGCTTTCAAATTCAGAAAAATAAATAATGGGATGAAATTTTAAGTAGTATATTTCAAATTAAGAGGAAAAATTTTGAAATTGTACTTAATTTTATTCTTATTGCTTCATATTATATCTTTAAAATCTTTCAGTTCAATGATAAAGTGGAACTACATTGAATATATTGATGTCATATAATGTAAATTGAAAACTTTTTATGTTAGCACTTTATATTCCTAATTTTTACACATCTCATCTGTGAGGACACTTCTACAGACTAAAGGATTTGTTTTAAATTCATAAACGTTATTTAATTTTTATACTTTTTTTTATTTACGCTTGCTGATAGTTATACTTTTTAGTTTAAATATTTACCCTTAAATAAATATCATTAAAGGTATTTCATTTAATTTTCATTTCTTCTTTATCTAATTTCTATCTTTTCTTCACTTAAAAATAAACTTCCGCAACACTGTATTTTTTAATAATGAAAACTAAAAAAAAAAAATTCAAAGATAATTTGTGACGTTTATCTCTTTAATTATCAGTATATCAGGGCTGTCCAACGCGGCGCCCGCGGGCTCCATGGCACCCTTTTGAAGGTTTCCTGTTACTAGCATTTTTTTTTAAATTCTATTTAAAAGGATGATTTATTTAAAATCCTTGTTATTTGCTGGAGAAATATTTTTAAAGCCTCTGTAAGTGTATTACACGCATAAAAAATCTAAGCATACTTTAAAAATTTAATCCTGTGTTATAGCGTTTCTTAACTAATTTATAGTTATTCTTTATAAAAAATGTATGCAAATTATGAGAATAGAAATTGGCAAAAGCTGGCATTAACTTTTTTTATATGTTAAGATGTGAAATGTAGAAAAATAATCGACTCCCCCCCCTCCTTCGTGCATGAAAATATACACTATGACGCAAAAGTTTAGACAATGAAGAAATTCTTACATACTTTGAAAAATATTTATTCAATTTTCAAATCACTGCTTGAAATTAATGTGCTGTACGTATAAACAATATTTATAACAAAGAAAAGTGGAATTGTACATATTGCAATAAATTAAATGGTAACAAAAATAAACTGCTGTCTCAAAAGTTTAGACACAAATTAAATAAAATCGAAATAAACAATTTTTAAAACCTGGTTGCGCATCCATGCTTATGTATTACGTCATATACATGAGATTGCATGGAAGAAACTAAATCTTGCATAGTTTGTGGATCGATATCGTACCATGCATTCTCAATAGATGTCTTAAGTTCCTTTTCAGAAGAGTATTGTCTAGCGTTGCTGTAAACTTTGCGACACATGATGCTCCAAAGGTTTTCTATAGGGTTAAGATCTGGTCTACATGCTGGCCAGTCGAGAACTCTTATATTATGGGAATTAAACCAAGATTTTGAATGTTTTGCAGTGTGAATTGAAGCATTGTCTTGCTGAAATTCCCACTGAGGACCCCCTAGAAGCTCAGCAAATGGCAGTAGGTTTTCTTCTAATGTCTGTGTATAATGCTGTAAAGTTTGACGACCACTGGTGAAGGTCAGAGATACTTGTCCATTATAGCAAAAGGCTGCCCAAACCATCACCGAGCCCCCTCCTTGTCTGCGACTAAAAAAACGTCGAGGTTACTTCCGCAAGTCATGCCAATACGATAAACAACCATCTGGACCATCCAGATTCCACTTTTTTTCATCGCTAAATATGACTGACTGCCATTTCTCTCCATATGACATATGCTTTCGAGCCCACATAAGTCTTTGTAACTTATGATATGGTTTCAGAGCTGGTTTCTTCTGCATTTTGCTATAAACGATTGTTCCTTTATCCAAAATTCGTCTACGAATCGTATCCTTTGATACAGAGAGTCCCGATGAGCTTTGAACTCCACGTACGCTCATTTGTTGAGTACTCGCTAGTCTTTGTATCAGGCGATCCTCTCGTACATTTGTCACACGTGGCCTCCCAGACCGACATTTTGCTTTATATTCGGAACCACTCGATAAAACTCGATAAATAGATTTTTTTTACCTATTAATAATAGCAGAAATTTCAGAAACGCTCTTCCCTTCACCTTTCAACTGCCAAATCCTTGAAACCTCATTCACTTGAATTTCTTTAGCTCTCGGCATGTCGACTATGAAGCGCAATCGTTTGCAGAACTTAAGTACTCCAAATTTGTGACATCATCGATTCTAAATTTGCATATGCCAGCGAATATTCAAAGAAATTTAGAATAGTGTCTAAACTTTTGCGACAAGCACATTTGAATTTTTATGAAAAAAATTAGTATTATAGCATATAAAACGACTGTCTTTTGTACATAGCATTTTAAATCAGTTTTTGAATATATTTACAGGTTTTTGTAATTCTGACGTCATAATTCTACATTTTAAAGCTGAATGACGTCATTGTCTAAACTTTTGCATCATAGTGTAGCTGTTTTTTGTTGTTGATGGTATTGTTACACTGGCCCTTTGCTGTTTTATAATACGGGTAAAGAGGTGCCATTTTCTCTCACAGACTTTCAAAATTTTAAGTATTTTTTCTCATTTTGTTATAAAAATATCTATAAAATCATGCGAAATGATTTCCGTCAACGAAAGATTTTCCAGGCTATGTCTTTGGAACCACCCATGGATTGGTCACTAACATCTTTGTCTTTGTTTTGTTACTTTTTACAACAGCATATTTGCGCCTCGAAAATAAATCAAGGAGTATTTTTATGCCCTAAAAAACCTAACAATATCTCTGATTACCATTTTATTTTAATTATAAGCGATATTAAAGCTTCTGGCTCCTTCTACTGCAAAATTGTTTGAGATAATCCCTCGGAGAAAAATTTATAATTCGAAATTTACTACGATTTATAGTAATTTTGATTTTTTTTTTTTTTTTTTTTTTTACACGGACCTCCATTTCCAGATCCATTGAGTCTTATGTCTTCTATAGCAGTATACTCTTGCATGTGTGTATCGCTACTAATACTGTGAGATAATTTTGTTGCATGTTTTGTGCCCTATTAATAATGGCGTCCTTCATTGTTTGCCAAGAGCTGAAATGCGCCCTTGCTTAGTGAAAGGTTGGACAAGCCTGAGTATACTACTTGATTATTGGTCGGATTACAAAAATAAACAAGTGTAATTTTAAAAATTATACATTTAATTTGTACTTTAAAAGTTGGTATATGATGGCAAAATTACAAGCACTAACTCGGCATGCTTATTTTTAGAACAATATAAAATGTATTTGCCAGCATAAAGAAATATTAAAAACAAAAATATTATTTGAACTATTCCAAAAGATGAAAGTCTGACCTTGAAGTAAAATGATCTACTAAAAACAATTACAATATTTTATCTGGTACTTACTGTGAAATACGGAATGAGACATAAAAGTTTTTTAATGATATGTTCTTCCAAAGTCAAATGCTATAAATGCGATGTATATTTTCATTTTGCTTTTTAACTTATTTCTCTTTTGAACTTTTAATTTATTTCATTTTTTATGAGTTTAACCTTTCTGCTACATAAAAGAAAAACGCAAAATGAAGATTTACATTGTTTGAAATTCGTAAATCCCTATAAAAGTTAATTTGTAATACATTTTTTTTTTTTTTTTTTTTTTTTTTTTTTTTTTTTTTATGAAACAAACCTTATTATAAGTAATTACTGTTCAAAAAGATATTACTTTATTATTTCTTTGCTTGATCTTTGCTTCTTTGCTTCTCATTGTGGTCTTTATTTTATTGGCACAATAAAACAATATGCAAAATGTTGCATTAAAATGAAAATGTAAAATAAACTCTTTCAAAATACTTGCTATAATTTTCAATAACACAATTATGTATTACACCATGCTTTCTCATAAAATTCAGAACTTTAAAAAAAAAATATTACAAATGTTTATTCGATAGTTTTAAAAGTCTCCCTATAGCTAAAACTTAAAAAATAATGAGTTTTCATAACAAATACACAAAGACTTTTATTCATAATTCATTTACGTAAGTAGTAGTGAAAATATCTTAGAACAAAAACATAATCTTCTTTTTATGTCTTCATCTCAAAGATCGGTCATAATATATCGAAATAAAAATCTTTTTAATTTACCTCTTCTAAGAAAATTTCCCTTTTTACTACCAAATAATTTCATTTACTAATTTTACAGCTTAGTCCGTGGGCTTTTAAAACTTGCATTAAGAAAACATCGTAAAATTTCATTCTGAAATTACAAGTTTGACGACTATTTTATTATATCTCAAGCTTTTGCCACAAAGCAACAAAAATAGATAACGGTATATTCGATGTTAGAAACAAAGATTCCCAGGAAAGTCTTCGCAATCTAATTAAGATATAGTATTTCAGCCCAATTATTGTTTGAGTTTAAAAGTATAAAAATGGCTTCTGTTTTCAAGATTTTTATAGCGTTAAAAAGATTTGTAAGAATTAATGACCTTTTTATTTAGATGCGTTTTTAAAAATTTGATTTCACGAAAAAAGAATGGTATTTTATTGATACTTACTGATAGTAAAAAGGATTTACGAATGAAAAAATTAAATTTCTACTTTCAGCACTGAAATTTAATTATCAAAATGACAACAAATGTTTGCGAATTTTTTTAAATAATTTAAAATTCTACCTGAGCATTGACACAAAATTATGTATTGGTATTTCAAAAATAAATAATGTCTCAAGAATAAATTTTCAAAAATAAATTTTCCTTTTGTTCAGCTTTTTGGTAAGTACGATGTGTGTTCCCAAAATAAAGACAGACAATTTAAAAAATGATAATAAAGGATTGCCGCAGGTGCGATATAATTATTAAACTTATGCATTTTTTTTTTTATTCAACATAAATTCAAAGAATAAAGAAGAGATTAATCCTAAAATTCAATTCCCTGTATTTTGTTTTAATTTATTTTTAATTCGTTAATTAATTTATTAATTTAAATATTTCAAATACATCTTTGAAAAATGTTCGATTCGCAAAGAAGGTGTGCGATTCTCTCTAAAAATTGAGCTATTTATTGCCATGTTTACTAAAACTTTACAAAATTTTAACTAAATAATTTTAAACAATTTGGCATCTGCATGGTCACCTTACATCCATAAGATCCATTTATATTGTTTGTTCCTTACCTTATGCCAAGGTTTATTTGTTTGTTTCTTTTTCTTTTTGTAATGAAAAATTTACTTAAGTCGGATTGAATCTAGAACTAAAATAGTTCTAGAACAACGAATCATGATATTTCGTGGCCCGTTACGGAGAAAGGAATCAGAGAATGGGACGGGATTCGGTGATAGAAGGCTATTAGAAGTGGTAATATTTATCTGCATTTTTTCAGGAGAATGGCGGGACTAATGCAGGGACATGCAAGGCAGCTGCTCCGGGGCCCTTCATTTTAGAGAGCCCCATGGAGTAATGAGGATGTTTGTTAAGAGGATACCAAATAGTTAAAACAGGCCAAAAGTGACCAAAATTCTTTTTTGACCAAAAATATTTTCAAAGATTCGGGAAAGAAGTGCGGTACTCCCCCTCACTCTCTGCTTGCCGTAGCACCCGCCCACACATACACACACACACACACAAAAATAAATAAATAAACCGAACTACATTACCAGAAACCTAAGGATTAAAATTTTAGTACAACAACTTAGTAGTTCATTGTCTTAAAGAGAAATTCATTATTGATACTTTCCTCTTAGTGGGGGAAGTTCAAACCAGTTATGATGACCAATTGGGGGCCTTTTTCTTTTAACACATCTTATGACATACATAAATGAGTAAAGAAAAAATTTACAAGCATATTCCCGTCAACCAATCCATCATTTTTTCCATTAGTTTCCATCTAATTTTCCTACTAGTATTTTTCTTTGTGTTGCAGAGCTGCCACAGGCGACCATTTTTTATTCGATTTCGCACGATTTTTTAAAAACAAAAATTTTTCACATACACTTTGACAACATCTACATTAGAAATATACTAAAAAAATTTTTTTTTTTTAATTGTTGCGAGTAGAATATAAAAATAGTCGTCTGTAGCACCCTTGGTGTTGTGACCATCTTTCAAGTGATACCTTATATGCAGATGTGAATAGTACCTGATACGAAATGTATGTACATATACAATATGTATGAAGTTTATTGCTAGTCACTGAAGCATAAATCGCGAATTTATTGATTTATAGAAAGGGTCCCCCAGAATGTTGCCCGGGGCCTTATATAGTCTAAGTCGGCCCATGAAGAGTTTATGTTGTAGACATCTACACAACACGGAAGCGTCCATCTTGTATTGTCCACTAATAATTAATGCATTTTCTTCCTTCTGTTAAAATGTTTGACAGCAAGAAAACAGAATCTGCTTTAAACGAACAACCGTGGTAAGAAAAATACAAAATCTCGCTAGTCTTTAAAAAAAAAAAGTTACTAACGTTGCTCTGCTGCCGGTGTTAAATCTATCGTGTCTTTTTACCCGCCTGCCAAGAAGGGTTATGTGTTTCACGCGTATTTGGGTATGTGTATTTCTTTATACCCTCGAAACATCCCAACGGCTGGATGGATTTTAATGAATGAGGTCTCTATCGATTCGTCTTAACCGTCCGATGATTATAGGCTGCGTTTTGTTTTTATAAATTCAAAATGGTGGTAGAGACGAAAAAAACATTTTGCGCACCATATTGAGTGGCATATCATTGAATAGGTCTTTCAAAATGAAGACGATGTTTCATTGACTATTTTACAGTCAGAAGCTCCGTTTAAATATTAAATAACCTGGAACTTGTATCTATCTCTATGGAAGGATCTCCAGCTTTAAGGCAATTCTAACCTTCATGGACATCTATAGGCCTCATCAAAATAGTGTTTATAGATAGGAACTAACAATTAAACACAACTTAAAAGTCATCAATACAAGTAAATAAAAATATAGTTAAGTAATATAAGAAATAGTTTCACATTGATGAGAAATAATTAATTAGTTTGCTTTTTAGCAGTCGGGTTTTTTGATTTCTTAAATTTAATTTTTATTACTTTTTTGGCTTATCCGACAAAAACTATTAAATATAAAAGAATGAAAACTGATAGTTTTGTAGAAAAATGTGTGATAAAGATGCAGAAGCAGACATTTTTTAAATAGAAGAATTGTTTCAAGAGCTATTTATTATTCATATTAGCCAAGATAGTTTAATTACATATGTTTTATAGGATCGAAAACCACACACAGCAATTAACCATCTTTTGCAGGCGTATATACTTGAGTAGATTGCGGTATGCAGTATTCAATCTTTATATATATATATATATATATAACTATTTTATCAAGTTTTCTTTTTCTAATTTTTCATTCCAAAATTTTACTATCTGAATAGAAAATTAATTTAAATTTTGAAACAAACCTTTTTTATTCTCTGATGCCAAAATTTAAAAAGCCAAACAATATTATTTCCTACAATCTATTTTTAATTGAAATATATATTTACACGTGAATACTGAAAAAGAAAAATCTTGAAAATAATAAAACTATTACGTTCGAAAAGCATTTTAGGTTGAAAATCACTTCATATTTAAGGCGAATTGTACATTTTCATGCGTTGAAGTTTTTTTTTTTTTTTTTTTTTTATGAATCATGAACCACAGATAACAGTACACAAAGGGACATTTTAAATCAGAAATTACGTTACGTTTAAAAAGATACATTTATTTGTTTTCTAAATTTTATTTTAAATAATTTGTGTAACATTTATTTATTTTATTTTCTATATAATTATTTTTTCTTACCTATTGCCTTATTTTTAAAAGAAATTGACCAAAAGTAAATCCAGATCATTTTTTATCGAACACACTTTTATTAAACTTTTATTTATTTATTTTCATTTATCTAGTTTTATTTATTTATTTTTATTTACGGTTTTTATTTATTTATTTATTTATTAATTTACAGGCAAAAAAAATATTTAAAGTAATGAAAATATTATTTTTTTAAATACTAGAATGATATGATATTGTTCTTGATAGAGCAGAGTAAACATTATATGATAAATGTAGAAAACTTTTGTTTTTTCAAAATTCCATTGATTGGTTATCAAGTTCACTGCATATTAAACAAAACAATCAAACATTTGTGTAAACATAAAGTCAAGTTATGCTTAAACCTATACTCTGATATAAGAACATTCCATAAAAATGAAAATCTTAATAATAGCTAAAACTATTTGTTCTGTTTTTATTGGCACAAAATATTTCAGAAGGCAACATATATAAGTAAATAAAAATCTGTATTTCATTAGATCATTATTTTACGCGTTCCAGACATGCGTCCAGACGCATGTGAGATGTATCTTTTCCCCTTTTCATTTACTAGTTAAAAAATGATATAACATTTTAATAAGAATAATCAGTAAAAGTTATATTGTTTGAACTAAGAAAATAATAATTAATGACGAGTGTTAGATGTAAGCAATAAAACTTGATTGACGAATCACTTAATAATCATTTTCCATTTTCCCCAAAAAGAAATGAACTGAAAAATTAATTAGTAAAACATTCAGGAAATCACAAAAAAATTAATATATTGTAGTTTATATTCTGTAATATTATTGTTATATTCATCATTTTAGGTAGTTTTAAAGAAAAATATTAGTGATACATGCGCTTAAAATTTAATCCTCTAGCCTAATATATTTTATACAAAGTGTATAAAAATAAATTAATTAATTAATAAATAAAAAAAATAGCAATTTAACAAATTACAACGACCATTTGGAAAATGGTTTTACTAAAAGACTAAATTTTAAGACATAAAAAATCGCACGGAGTTGATCCTACATTACGTATGCCATGGATTAAACGATAACATTCCTGGAACCATCGTGAACAAATTTTAAAAGAAATTTCAGTTTTACAATTTTCGGTACTGTAAATTTTTAAACTTCTACGGACCTGGTCATACATTACGTACGCCATGAATTAAACATTAATAGTGTTATTACACGTAAAAATTGCAAGATTTCCTGAAACTTGCGTATTATCCAAGCATTTCATTGGCTGTTGGGGAAAAGGCTTTTCTATCATCAGATTTCCAAAAAATCTCACGACCAATTTTAAATAAAATTTCATTCTTAAACTTCTAAACATCCGACAATATTACTTTTTATACAGTCGGATAGAAAAAAAAATGTACTTTTAAATACAATTTGTTTGAAAGCTGTATCTCAATTTGTTTCTGATTTATTAATTTATTTATTTATTTTTTTTTTTTTTTTTGTAGTTTTTATTACTTTTTTGTCATAGTGGCAACACTCTGTTGTCCATCGTTGTTGAAACTAATGGGAAATACAGATTACTGTATATACCAATCAGATAACGAATAAATTGCGGATTAAACCAATGAAAACGTTCAGATATGCTTTTGATTTCCTACCCTGAAGAGAACAATAACCATTTTTCCAAATGGTTAATAAAATTAAAACGAAAAAACTATTAAAATCATGCATATACTATATATATGCATGCTATTGTTTGTTTTGCGAACTTAAAAGTTCTTTTGCATTTTTTAAAACTATTGCGACATTCTTTTAAATAAGGGCAGAAATCGGAGTGTAGCCCTTCCAATTTCCCACATGAACAGACAAATATCGGCATTCCAAAGGAGAAAGCTCATCATAGAAGTGACAGGTGAGCCATGTTTATGATGCCTGCATATGTATGCAATGAAGGAAGCCCATAAAAATGGTGTCATGTCACACAGCTCATGATATACAGTAAACTTCCAATTAACCACCACTCGATCAACCGCCACCTTCGGTTAACCACCAAACCCCTTTTCTCATATTTTAAAAATCAGAAATGAACAACAAAAATTCAAATGCACATAAATCCGAGTGAGACGGCGCTATTTTTATTAAAATGCTTATCTGACGGGAGAAACAGCAGCTAGAAAGTAGTTTTGTGGTCTCAGTCTGTCTTAAGGGTGTATTCGAAAAAATATTTTTCCACCCTCAACAGCTCGAAATTTTCTGAGACATTTTCAGACTCATTTTTTAAAGTAAAAACATGAAACTTGCTGGGGTGATTTCTGAAGACATGTTTAACATGCCGTGTGATTTCATTTTCAGCTCAATTAATTAGAATTTGATTTTTAAACAATTATTTTCTCAGTATGACCATTTTTTCATTCCCAGATCGCCCGCTTCGGAAAATTCGGTTCAAAACGCCAACTTTGACAACGTTTTTTACAGTATTTTCTGCATTTATCAAAAAATTAAGAAGCACGGCACATTATATAGTTTCCAAATAAGAGAATTTCTCAGTTTGATGCGTTTGAGAGCAAAAATGAATTTTAAAATGAATCAGAAAATAAGCAGTTTGGATCGGAATACACCCTTAACACTTTGACTGCCATGGCTGTCATTTGTGACAGCCAGTGATGTTTCCGTTGGGACACTGGCTATCAGATATGATAGCCAAGGTGTTTCAACACTTCAAGCCTTGGCTATTAAAAAATGAGTTACATAAAAATCGTATTGGAGTTTGATTGTTGGTCTCCCTACGATGTGTTAGGTATATGTGGTTTGTGCAAACTGATATATGTGCCGATTCTATGAGCTACGTTTTGTGGAAAATGAAATATTTTCAAGAACATTTTTTGGGCCCATGGGGAATATTTGCAATTTTTGCTTGGCAGTCGAAGTGTTAATTGTGACAAGAACGATATTGGTTATGAAGAATTAACGGATAATGAAATTATTCAAAATGTTTTGAAATTAGAGAAATCTGAAGCGGATGAATGTGATGAATCTGAAAATGATCATCCAGGACTCAGTCTCTAAATACATTAATTGGTTTGAGATGCAACAGAAAGGACATGCAATTCAAGTACTTTTATTACTTTTATTCGCAATCTTGTTGTAGTAAAAGCACAAACAAAACACAATCATAGAAGTATAATGGATTACTTTGTATGAAAACAGATACTACATATTTATTGAGCAAAATTCTAAATTTGTCTTATAAATAGATTTGTTATTACCAGTTATTATTTTTATAAACGAAAGTACACAACAAATAAAACATCTTGTAATAATTCTTATATATATATATATATATAAATGTAACATATAGAAATGTGGTTTTAGTAACGGTCTTGTACTGTCTTTCGATTATCCGCCAAACCATCGGTCCCGTGAGTGACGGATAACCGGAAGTTTACTATATAAAAGCCTTGCGGTGGCCACACCCCCTACAAATCCAGACGTTGGAACGGAATCTTGGCTCCGAAGAAAAAGACCAACCAGAAAGCCAGTTTAAAATACCAACTACTGGACTCTTAATAGAAGAGGAATATTTCACACTTCGCCCCCCCCCCCCCCCCCGCAACTTCAAAGAAAAAAAAAGATGAAGAGTTAAAGAAGAATCAATCTCGGAAAATTTAATCAGTAATTTTGATTGAGATTAGGAGATTGACTTAGCCCAGAGAAATAGTTATTGGAGGGGTCTTGCTGGTCTTGCTAACCAAGTGTGTTATTCAACAACCCTTTCCGATATTCGGCAAATACTGGACTCTATTACTATTATATCTACTCTCGTTAGCTGGGATTTTCTGTTAATCACTTTATGCAGATTTGCTCCTGCTTTACTCGATATAACTTTCTTATTTTTTTTATTATATTTAATTATAATTATAATTAAATATAATAATAAATATAATATAATTAAATATAATAAATATAACATGCATAATTACTTATAAATGAATTACCAATGTGGCAGAAAAAATTACATTTTTATTTTCAACACTGAAATTTAGTTATCAAATTGACATCAAATGTTTGCGAATTTTTAAAAAATAATTTAAAATTCAACCTCACTCAAAAATATGTATTAGTATTTCGAGAATAAATAATTTTTCTTTTGCTTAGCCATTTGGTTAGTACAGTGTCTAATCCCAAAATAACGACAGATAATTTAAAAAATGATAGCAATGGTTTGTCGCAGGCGCAATGTAATTATTAAACTTATGCAAATTTATGCTTTTTTTACAAATTCATCATGGATTCAAGAAATAAAGAAGAGATTAATCCTAAAATTCAATTCTATGTATTGTGTTTTATTATATTTATTTACTTATTTTTGTAAGTATTTCAAAGATATATTTTAAAAAAATGTACGATTCGTAAAGAAATTGTGCGATTCTCTTTAAAAATTAAGCTACATATTGCAATGTTTACTAATCCTTGCAAAGTTTGAAATAAATAATTTTAAACAATTTCGCGTTTGTATGTAGATATCATTTCTTTAAATACCAGAATAATATGACATTCTTTTCAGGGTATAACGTAAACATTAAATGATAAATGTACAAAACTTTTGTTCTTTCAAAATTCCGTTAATTGGCTATCAAGTTCACTGCATACTAAAAGCAATCAAACATCTTTGTAAACATAAAGTTAAGTTATTTTTAAACTACAACTCTGACATAAGAACACTCCATAAACATGACAATCCTAATAATAGTTAAAACTATTTATTCTGTCCTCATTGGCACAAAAAATTTTAGATGACAACAGATATAAATAAATAAAAATCTGTATTTTTTTTTTTTTTTTTTTTTTAGATCATTATTTTCTGCGTTCCAGACATGCGTCTAGACGCATGTGAGATGTGTCTTTTCCCCTTTTCATTCATTAGTTAAAAAATGGTATAACATTTTAATAAGAATAGTCGGTAAAAGTTATATTGCTTGAACTAAGCAAATAATAATTAATAACGGGTGTTAGGCGTAAACAATAAAACTAGATTGAGGAATGATTTAATAAGAAGTAGCATTTTCCATTTTCCTCAAAAATAAATGAATAGAAAAAATAATTACTGAAACATTCAGAAAAATCAAAGAAAAAATTAATATATTATAGTTTATATTCTGTAATATTATTGTTATATTCATTATTTTAGATCCTTTTAAAGAAACATATTACTTATACATGCTTTTAAAATTTAACCGTCTAGCCTTAATATATTTTATGAAAAGTATATCTAAAGTTGTAAAAAAAATATATTCGGAGGGGAAATTAAAAAACGATTATGCATGCACATACTGTATATATATGAATGTTATTATTTATTTTGCGAACTTAAAAGCTCTGTTTAGGGGTTTATATTTTATTAAACTATTGCGACATTATTGTAAATTAGGTCTGAAATCGGAGTTTAGTCCTTCCATTTTCCCACAGGAAAAGCCAAATAGTGGCTTGCCAAAGGAGAAAATTCACCATAGAAGTGACAAGCGAGTCATGCTTATGATGGTTGCGGATGTATGTAATGAAAGCAGCCCATACAAACAAGTGACATGTAACACAACCCACTATGTATACAAAGTCATGAGGTGGAGGACACCCCTTACCGATCCAGACGTTGGAACAGAATGTTAGCGCCAAATAAAAAACCATTGAGGAAGCCATTTTAAAATTTCCAACTAACGATTCTAACCAACGAACTCCTAAATAGAAAGGGAACATTGCCATCCCCCCACCTCGCCAAATTTAATCAGTGATTTTGATTGAGATTAGGAGGTTGACTTAGCCACGAAAAATAGTTATTGGAGCGGTCTTGCTGAACAACTCTGTTATTCTACAACCCTGTCCAATCCTCGACAGGTGCTACATTCTAATTTATCGAAGAGCGATAGGTTTTCTCATTACCTGGGGGTTTTCTGTTAAGAGGCTACTTCAGTCAAATGAAAAGACTCATTCGCTTATGCTAATCCTATGGAAGAAATTTATAAAGATATCTCGGTCGCATTTCAATATTTTTAAATGGTTTCTTTTGCATTGAATGGTTGAGATAGATCTCTTTGCAGGCCGTTTTTTACTTTTTCGATTTTGATTGCACATATTTTTTATGAGGATGCTTTTACTTTCGAAACCGGTTCCGAAAATAAAAGTGTCCTCATAAGAAATACCTGTAAACAAAATCTAAAAAGTAAACAACGATCTTTGTACAGATCGATCTCAACTATTCAATGCAAAAGAGATCATTTAAAAATATCGAAATGCGACCGAGATATCTTTATAAATTTCTTCCATAGGATTAGCATTGGCGAACGGGTCTTTTCGTTTGACTGAAGTAGCCTCTTAATGACCTTATGCACATTTGCTCCAATTTTTACTCGATAGAATTTTTTTGTTTTCAATTGTATGCAATTTCGTTTTGTAATGCAAATCTTTGGGGACATCTTAAATAATCAAGGCTAAAAAATTTTCTTACTCTTAATAAACTGTTTATTTTTTCACCTAGTTAGCTGCTGTTTATCTATTCATCGCTCATAAATTAGTTTTTTTAGGAATTGTCAGTTTTATTGTTTTAAGCACGAAATTCAAAATTCGAAAATTTTAAGCATTTTTTGTCATTTACATTAATAGTTGATTTAAATCTCAAGAACTTTAAGAATTTTTTTTAATTATTATTATATATATTTATTGTTTTAAACAAAAAAAATACCAACTAATGTGATATTATGTTATTGATATTAATAATCTACTGAATTCGCGAGAAAAATTTATCTTTAAACTTCATATATTTCTTAGCTGATATGAGGAAAATAGGAAAAGAAGTCGAAGTGTTTGAAAAAAGAAAATTGCGTCAAATTCACTTTAAATCTTCAAATCCCAAAGACAAGAAACAGTCTTCTAAATCTCAAACATTCAAAAATTTAATTTCAGATTTTATTTCTATCTTTAAAATCTTATATTTCTTTCTATTTAAGCAAAATATAAAGTCTTTATTCAAGTTACCCATGAAACTAGTGAAAGCATTATGAAAAACCAAAGATTATTTAAATTTTGAAATCAACCATTTCTATCACAGTATTGCAAGTATGCAAAATACAAAATAGACAAATTTCAAAAACTATTTTAATCTTTGCCGCAATTCTTTTACGTATCAATCAAACTTATCAATTAAAATAGCAGAATTATCTAGAAAACATTCTATTGTTTTCTTTCAGGAAAATAGTTTACTTACTTTCTTGCATCAAAGTTTCGTGTTTATCTTCCTTAGCTGCACGTAATAATTCTTGAAAACTGTAAATTAAAAACTATATTTTAGCAAGATTTTATATATTGTATAGATTATATTATATTAAGAATTATATATTTTATATATTTTAGCATATAAAAAAATAGATATATCGCACAATAATGTGACAACTTATTTCTGCTAGAATTTTCCCAAAATATTTTAACTTTTTTCTACAAATAAAGATAAAAAATTGTAAAGAAATATCAAAATGAATGATTATTTTCAGATTTAAAATGCCGTTTCTCACATTTGAATAATTTACTTCCCCGGCTGTATTTGTTGTGATGTAAAGCTAAATTTTAAATGCTGAAAGTAAGATTATGTTGTTCTCTCGTAAATATGAAATATCTAATTAACATACAACGTAATGTTAAGAATCTTACTATTACACACTATACATACAGAAATGTTTAAAATCCATCGTAATTTGAACAAGACTGTCGACAAAATTACACATAATTATTACAAAGAATCTGTTTTGAAATTGAAAATGAGGAATCTAAGGTTTTATGTAATTTGCTGTTTAATGTCAAAATATGGAGATTATTGTGGTTCTGCTTCAAACTCTAGATGATGTATCCCAACCGTTCATAAATTGAAGGATTACAGCTGGACGGTATCATCGGCATAGAACTCGGACCGCAGTGTTGAGTGTACGGATTAGTGGTAATGATATCTTGTCTGCTCCCGCCTATGGATGATTCAGAATCACATAGCAATGAACTAATATTATAGAATGATTTTTTTTTTCAAAGAAGGCATTAGATAACAGTTCATCAATATACGTCGCTACTTAAAAAATACTGAGTAAGTTTTTGAACATGTTTTTTTAATCTAAAACTGATGGTGATAATATGAAAAATAAAAATGTTCTACGATATGAAATTTTCGTTTACAATTTTTTTTTTTAATTTTTTGGTTAATCAGTTTTGAAAAGGTAACTAAACAGTGAAAGAAAATGGCAAAGGGAATTTTATTTTAAGTCTTTTGCGCAAAATTCTGCAGATAAATACTTTATTTACCGCTTCCTTTATTTTTTCTGAAAATTATTTACATGATATAGAAGCATATATTTTTAAATTTACGTAAGGAAAATGTGAAACATGGAATAGACGATTAAATTGGCCAACTATAATTATGAGTATCTTCCGCACAAATTTGCCTGTTTAAAATATTTTACAATTAATCATCACGATGTCTCTAAATTTAAAAGCATTATAATAATAAATTGAGTGCATTTGTTTACTTTTTTTCTGTTATCTTTGTGAAATATATCAAAATAATATCTTGTTATGATATTCTTACGACTTTAATTTATTAACGTTATTTTTCTTAAGGCCAGGCTTTCCCTTAGAACAGCATAATAATTGCTAACTTATAAATTTATCAAAAATCGTGCGAAATTAGGATTCTAATCATTTGGTGGTCAGTTTTTAATTCACATATTTAAAGTCGCACATTTAAAATGTTTAATAAAAATGTATTTTTAATTATAATTTAACTATGTAAGTCTTGATATTACTATGTAAATATGTTTTAAACTTAATGATATCGTAGATACATAGGTTTTATAGATTGTTCAAAATAGGCTCGATTTTTAATAACGCATGAAATGATTTGTTTTTCAAACGGAGCAGAGAGCCTTTGTCGTAACCCCCTGGCAGTAATACTTACTTGAAGGTGAAACAACTTTTACAGGAAGAGCAGTAATTGATAAATCGGTATTTGAATATTACGGTTGAATGCAATTTGGATTTTTCTTTCACATGCTGGTATAACAGTTTTCAATGCATCTCTTTAATTATTCCGACAATATAAGAATAAAAACGTTTCTAATACATCATAAATTTTTTATACCTAATGTTTAAAGTCATGAAATGGTGCATTTCTGCTAAAAATATATATTTCTCTTATTATTATTATTATTTTAATGAGTTCTAGTTTATATATATAATAGATATATTACGATAAAAGTTTATTGTTGATAATAAAATTAATTTTGAATTTTAGAATAACCTATACAAAAGGATAATTTATATTTCAAATCTGAAACTGATCGTAATGCTACAGCAGTTAGAATCAAAATTAACTTTTGTCCGGCAAATGCAGTGTAAGTAAAATTATATTCGATTACATTTTTTTTTTTTTTTTTAATTTATCGCTAAAGAATTGAGAAGGTGAAAAGAACGTTAAAAGTAGTTTTTAAGAGTAAACACTAATTAAAAAAAAGAAAAATGAAAAGTAACAAATTGAAGTATGATGAGACATAACAATATTGTTGCAAACATATATTTCAATTAATATTTATTTTAGTGTTATTCAATAAAGAGAGAACATTTAGTGTCAGGTCTTGATTCCTAAAATAAAAAAAATTCTCTTACAACGGAATATTGTCTTGAAAAATTAAAATCCTTAAATTATTCTTTTTTATATCTTTTATAGTGAACGATGTCAAAATGCAACAGCTTTCATTCACTGTATAAAACTGTAAAATACTGATGTAAAGATATTAACATTATCAAAAATAATGTTAAAAAGTAAGAAAAATCACAAAAAAAAGAAAATGTTAAATAATGTACGGTATCGGTATTGTATCGGTTACTTTCAATTTTCATCGCAATCCTAACTAAAGCATTATTAAAAACGCATTGATAGAAATGCTAAAAATTTTTAACAAATATCTATTCAAGATTTTCAAACTTATTGAAAATTATATACCAGCGAATTTTAATATAAATAAGTGCTTTCAAATTTAACACTTGTAATATTTTTACATAAATATAATGGATAAATATTTCCTTATATTAAACGGAATGAAATTAAAGATAAAAGCATCATAGAGGAATTGAAAATAAAGAAAACACGAATTTGTGCGGCTGAACTGTAAACTATAGAAAAAACCCATTATGTATTGTATTGCAGATGTTGTACATGTGTTAGATGTCGAAATGTAGAATTTTTTTTTTTTTTTAATGAATCAAGAAAGTTAAAGTGGGAGCGGTAGGTTACTGCACCTTTTAGAGAAGTGAATCGCGTTTTTACATAAGGAACAGGTAATCATATTCAGCACTCTTAACTTCTTTTTAATTATTTTAAAATTCCCGAAAGGGAGACATTTTATTGATGTAATTTCAAAATTGATTGTTGTTGATGCTGTTATTTGCGCATCGCTTTTCCTAGAATAAACAGCTTTGCAAAAATTCATCGCTGTTTCAGAATGCTACCCTCAATTTTTAAGACGAATGTGCCAATAATTCTAAAGGCATATCCAGTCAATGTTACGCAATGTAAAATGGCGTCACAATTACTAGAGCCACATCGGTAACCTTACTGTGACTTGTTCTGTTAGTCATGTAACGTATAATGATTATAAACTAACTGCCATCCAGTAACACCAATATAAAATCGCAGTGACTGATTTTTTATTCATTTAGAGTTTATCACAGTTAGACATATAGACACCAAAATGACTTTGAAACGGATACGCCCCGTGAAGAAAATAGAAATAATAAGAGTTGCATCTGGTTATAGTATAATCGCAGTAATATAAGGTGATGCTGTAAAGCCCACACACAGAATATGCATCGGTTGAAGAAATTACAAGCATAAAAGATTCAGCAAAATATTTAATCGATAATATTGAGCACTTTTACTCAGTCAAGAAGCACATCAAGTTGTCGTGAGAGTTGAACGAGAAACGAAGTAAAGAACTATAAGAATAGTAAAAAGCAAAATCTTAAAAAAATATTTTCTGATTAAAAAAAAAAAAAAAAAAAAAAAAAAAAAAAAAAAAAAAAAGAAAAAAAAAAAAAAGTTCTTTGAGTGAAATCATACCACGAAACTTACATTTATATAAACCACTTAAAACAGTGCACCCGTCTGCCGATCCCCTTTTTTTTTCTTTAAAAAATTGTAGAGGAAATGTATAATTATAAAAGGGCCTTATAAAGGCGTGAATCAGAGCTCCCACCGCAAAAGCACGATTAAAAGGGGTTCCCGCGTTAGGCCGTGCATGCAGAGGTATGCACACCCACACATTTCACAGCAGCGCCCCCCTTTCCTTATGCATATGAATGAGTTAATCGAATAGCATCAGTTTGGATTTCGCAGGGGGTGAGCTACTGTAATATATCAGGGGGTAGGAGCAGTTATGGAATGGATTTGCAAAGAAGAGGGGGGGGGGGGAGGGTTAAAGGCTGTCACCTGCATTATGGATTGGAAACTATCTGTGAGTCACTAGCCTCCGCTTACGTCTGTGGTGAGGGAGTACTGATGGAATCCATTACGTTTCCGATTCACTGCGGTATTTGCAGTTTTAATGGAAAGATCAGTCTTTGCCGCCGAATTTATTTGATAAAGATTTTGATAAAGAAATAGGAAGTTTCGTTTAAAGATAAATTCTAGGATCACTGTTTTTCAAAAAAGATAAAGAAACCGACTAACTGAATGGAAATAGATAATAAAATCAACATACTACTCATTAAATAAAACAACGTTATAAGGAAAAAAACTGTTTAGTAAAAAAAATGCAGCTGAAGTAGTTTCATTATTTTTTATTCGTGAACCAAGTATTTGAAAGAATCATTCTTGATCAATCTTGGAAAATTAATCAATAGTAGAAATTATACAAAGTTCTTAAATTTCATTCGCAAGCAAGTAAAAGTCTATCTACGTTTTAATATAACGTTTATTCGTCAGCAATTAGAACGACATACCTTACTGTTGACGAGTATTTAAAATATAAATATATAGTAAATATAGTTTAAACTTAATAAAAATTATTTTCTAGCTATGCAAAATGGAGAAAGAACACAAGAAACGCCGTTATTACTACTAATATTACCCAAGTATATGGTCTAAATTTTAGATTAATGTAATGCTAGATGACATAATTTATTCCCAGTAATACACTGAATGCAAAACAGTTAGAAAATGTTATGTTCTTTTATAATATGATATTACACAAATTTTCTTGGATAAAATATCCTATTTCAAAATGTTACTAATTGTGAAAAGCTAATATTTATATTAAAAGAAAATATTACCTTCTAGAAGATATAATAGCTTATATTTACTTTAAGTTAAACATTCTCTCAAGTTGGAAAAAATGTACGATTCGATAGTGCAAACTTAGAAATTCCGTTACATTTTATCAAATTATATTGTGAAATTTAAGATACAAATCATTTTAACACTTTATAAGGATAATAAAAAATATAACAAAAAATTATTTGAAGATCCAGGGGAAAAAAAATCTAGAAACCATCAACTTCAAGACACACCACGTACTAAGCTATCCTAGGAAAAGTCACTAACATTTAATGTTTAAGCATTAAAAATTATTAATAATGAAAATATTAAATGCTAAAGCACCTACATGGAGGCATTTAATAATATAGGCATCCGCACTACATTTCGCATGCTACGTGATGCTCTTTTCGGGGTGCCAGCATTCGTGCATTCGTGCATCACGTGACTCAGGCGGTCTGAAAAAAGAGACACATTTAACGCGTCGTGGCAACCTGTTTTTTCGTCAATCGCGACCTACGTATACATCCATAAAATAAAGCAACTTTAGGGGAAAACGTAGCATAACAACTTTTTCTGCTCGTGTCATGTTAGAGTAAATTTTTCATCAAGTTAACATGCTCAAATAAACTACAGCTTAGATAAGTCAGAAAGAGACATTTGACATCTGAAAAGTTCAAATCGTTACGGCAGAAAAAAATTTGCTAATATAGCATACGTGTTGAAAAAAACACATTGTATGGTAAATGAATAAAATTGTACTTATTGTTTTACTAGTAGACTCACCCGGCCCCAGTCTGACGAGAGACACCCGACCCGAAAGGGCTCACGAGCAGCTCCGGGCCCTTCATGTCAGACTGCCCTCCCAATTTACTGAACGAAACAATAACAACAACAACAAAAATCGAAAAGGGAAAAAAAAACTAATATTATAATTCAGGTCATGCCCGATAAATCGTTAGAACAACAATCGTACAAATAAATTCGTTAAAAAGCGCATATTTCACTAAAATGCGGAATCGTTATGTTCATGAAATGGAAAAAAATCTTATCAAAATCAAAGACTAGGCGGAGGGAGAGAGGTGAACTCTGTTTTTCCTTTTGCGTTCCCTTTTCGAAATAGAGTTCGTCGTCATCACAACAGCGTTTATATTAAAAGGGTTGTTCTAGTAATCCCAACGCCGGAAAATAACTCTTTTTAGCTTCACTGGAATTGTTAAAAATTTCACGTTGTCTAAATCTATTTTTAAAAATGCATAATCTTAGAATATTAATATTGCTTTAATTTTGTTAACGGTTCCCAAGAATTTTCCCCATTCGAGGATAAAATATATAATATTGGTTGTTAAGAGTATCAAATGTAAATATCAGCCTATAAAAACCTAAATCCTCATTTTCGGCGAAATAAGGACTTTTGAAAAAGATCACGAGAAATTCAAAAGTTGCTGTACGAATTTCAAATAAACTTTGTTTGAAAGAGAACAAAATTAACTATATTGAGCTAAAATATTGAATTTGGAGTGCTCTTATGAGGGGCTCAAAATTGACGGTGAACTTGGAAAATCATAGTAATATTTAAATTTTTCAGTTCAATAAAAAATAACAAGAAATCAAAAATCTGATTTCCGAGTGCGCTTGCACCTGTATTCATCTATCAGTAACAGACTTTTCAAATTTCTATTTACGATATCTATCGTTCACAAAAAGATAGATAGTAAAAAACTATCTTTTATTAGTATATAATCAGCGTTCTAAGTTGTATAAAATCACATAAGTCATCTGACTACTAATAGCCATCGAATTGTAAAAATCCAAGAGGTGGTTCCAAACGCTGCATATAAGCGAATTACTATATTTTATTTAAATACATTTTATATTCAAAAGTGATTCTAGTTACAATTAGTAACAGAAGTCAATTAATTTTTATATAAAAAAGTATTATTTATAACTTAAACCAAGACTTCAATTGAAATCCCACAGCTTTCTGATATCTCTTTATACAAAATTTCTCCCGCCGCAAATTTTAAACACTTTTTTGAATTATTAAATCAATCCATCTGATTATAAACAGATCCGATGTACTGACTTAAATGTGTTGTGCAATCAGATTTTTCTACTACGTATAGTTTATTTTGTGACATTAAATTTTCAAATGATATACCATTATTCAATAACGATTGCATTATTTTTTCAGAAATTAGCAGCTAAAAAAATTAAATATAGTAAAAAAATATATTTTTTACTATAAAAATATCTAAGATTATTTTCTATCTTTATCATGTGCTGTAAACTCTGCTGACAGGACATTAAAAGGGATAAAAGAAAAAAATGCGTTTTAAACATGCAAACCCTATATCCAATCGTATTCTTTTGGCCTGGACCGTTAAATGTTTCTTGTAAGATGAAAATCAATTATACAAATCCAAACAGTTGTAAAAGCCTTCTGTGACATTTAATTTTGAGTGCCACTATTTCCGAATAGTAATCTTTATCTTAATTAATTGTAGAAGTTCTGTGATTGCACAAGGCAAAGTTGTTTGTTATTCGAAAATAGTAGTACTCAAAAATAAGGATCGTAGCATCATACGGCACGGCACGTATGCGTGATCGTAATACTGTTATATATTCTCGACCCGAAGAAGTTAAAGACGATGAATATTGGAAATTTTTTGAATTCCGTACACTGAGAATTTCACAATAAATGCATTAAAAATTTTATTTATTAAATATTTTTACAATAATTATTATTAATAATTCACTATAATTAATATGATCATTATTATTAGGATGAGCGAAGCGAATCCTCTACTAGGTCACACAAATTACATTTTGTCGTACACTTTACAAAAAAACTATTCAGTATTTTGACTTGAAATTAAACATAAAAATAAATTATGACCTGTAGATTTGCACAATGTTATTTTTTTTTAAGAATAACCTTAAAAATTATTATTTTAATTAATTTATTTTACATGTTTTTCCATTACGGATGCATTTTTGCAAATAAAAAATGAAACACGTATATTTTCAATATAAAAAATAAATCATGGAGTCAGTAATTGCCGAAACGTCAATGAAGGCTTACTGTGGAAACACGAAAAGTTTTGGTTTCCGTCTGTTAGTCTGTTAGTCTGTTGCCTGTCTGTCCCGTGATAACTGCCTCAAAAAGCATCCAATTAGCTTGAAATCAATTGGGCATGTTCGTGAGGTATCCGGACTTAGCTGTATATTTTTTGGTTAAATTTGGTTCTTTCGTTCGGAAAATATGGAACATTTTATTTTGCTTCATAATGCTTTTCTAATGCAAGTCAGACGATTTTCAAATTTTCATTTGTTAAAACTAAACGGCACATTTAATTAATGGATTTAAATGTTAATTTATGGATACTAAAATTTCTAAATAAGGATTTTAAATTATTTCTATTATTTTGAATTTTTGTCAATATATTTTTCAGATTTTTTTAATTACGTGTATAATTTTTAACGAAACTTTATACATGATTTTTAATAATATAAAATATTTTGTTTCAGCAATTTACATGTTTGACATGATACATATTTCATTTTTTTTTTCTTTTTCTTTTGCCCGTTGCCTAGCGACTGCATTTCGTAGCCTATAAAGAAAATTATTCAAATAATCCCAAATACGAAATATTAAGAAAAAATCTGGCAGAGGTAAATGAAAGATTAGTTAATCTTTAGTACTAATACGTATGGTCTTAAATCTAGCTTTGCGTCAAATATGAACTAAGTTAATAAAATACGGTTTTTAAAGATACTATTAAAAGGCTATCACAAATATATTTTACAGCTGCCAATGGACGCGATTTATGCAATTAATAGTGTATACGATAAGGAATGATTATACAGCAGATTTAAAGGTCTCCAAATGTGGTTATTTTGGGTAATTTTAGTATGTTGTTGCTAGCGAGTATATTTAGGATGTAATTAAACTAATGTTACAACATGCTAAAAGCAATAAAAAGAACATTTAATCGCATATAAATGCTTTTTAATACTTTTTAACATAGTTGAATAGTGTTTATGACTTCGGTTTGTCTGTCTGCTGCCTACCGTCTGTCTGTTCCTGCTCTAACTCGCGTAACCATAACCTGAATTACGTATAATTAATATACGTTATTGTGGTTTGCATATTATGTCCGGTATTGAAAATAAAGTGTTTAGCATACATAGCTCAATTATAAGGATACTCTAAAGTATTCCGTTACATTATGGTCTATGGGAAAAATCATTTGCGGTGTATTTCAATATTGTTACAATTTTAAACGTAATATGAAATTTGTATACATTATTAAGGTGCACTAAAACATTGTTACCATAAAATATCTTATGTGTATCATTTACGGCACGCGTACAGGGAACTTAAAAATATTACATTATATTATGGTCTATGAAGAAAATTATTTTGCGGCGTATTTTAATGATGGTACTTTATTTCAAACATAATAAAATTGATATGGATTTCTGAGATGCACTAAAACATCCGTTCTGAAGTATAAGGATGCAAAGCATATATCATATTTTACAGGGTCAAACAAAAGAATTCTGTTATATAATGCAGATCTACCGGTAAAAACCGTTCGAAATGTATTTTAATTGTATTGCGCCATTTCAAACATTATGAAATTGATATACATTACTGAGATTTGCTACAAGAAGCTTGCAATTGAACATGATTTGCATCGCATTTATCATTCATTTACAGGATCACATAAAAGAATTTGGATACAATACTGTATCCGAAGTATTGTCTATTAGGGATGATTGCTGAACAGCTTTTTCGATTATGGTATGTGTTTCAAGGTTAATTAATTTTTACTTACTATTTGGTGTAACTAAATTATATATACCATATACATGACTGCACAAAATAATTCATATGCATTACTGAGAATGAGCGTGAATTGTTTCAGAGGTTTTTTTTGTTTTTGTTTTTGTTTTTTTAATTTAAGTTATGCATTTTAAAGCTCAGCTCCATTTAGTACTTAATAACAGATGTTTGTAAAATTTAAATAGAATCATTAAGTTAATATGTGGCGCGTATAAAAATCTTCACGTATTATACAGGGCTGTAGAAAAGAATTCATGTACGTTTCTGTCTATAGGTAGAAAATACTAAGGTTGAATTTTAATCTCCGATATGCTTTTTTTTAACTAAAATAAATTTTAGCATACTATGTAGAATATATACAAACATATAGATTATACACAGAGATGCACAAAAGTATGTTACGGCGAAGTTTTCTTTGAGTATTCAAGAAGTGTTGATAAATGTTCCATAATCTATACTTGACGCATAGTTTTCTTTCTTGTTAATAAACTGATTTGAGAATATCGAAAGCGATGCTTTTCAAAATTAAAAAGAATGGGATAAAATAAGTCAGGTTCACAGATGCCCCTTCTTATTAGAGCACCTCATTTCACTAAATTTGTGATCTAATGATTTTTGTTTTTTAAATTCATTTTTCTTTAATGCTGCATTATATTAATGCTGCATGCTGCACTATTTTTTATCAATGTTGATCTTGATAAAGTCGGTGATTTTCGTATATAACATGTACATCAGTTTATTAACTCTTTAATTATTTCTCTCTCAGTTTATTAACTCTTTAAAGTATCGTCGTGCCTGATACTTTCACGGTCAAATATTGGGCCGACGATTAAGGCTAATGTCAGACGAGCGTCTATTTGCAAGTTTTTTGTTTGAACACAAAAAAAACCCCTGTTTGCTAAGGTGTTTCTATTTTATGTTGAGACAAAAAGCATGCAAATAGACGTTTGTCTGACATTAGCCTAAGGGATAAAAGGTGTTTATATACCTTTAAATGTACTTTTTTTTCAATTTTATCATGTTATAATTTTAGTTTAATGATAATAAGTTATTTTTATTAAGTAATTTTACAGAATCCATTTAGATAAGATCTTACATCTATGATCATGAAAATGTTTTCCTGAATCAAAAGTTTTCAAAATATTAGATTTTTAAATTCGATATAATAGATTCAGTTCAATTAAATATCTATTTGGATATTAAGATAACATAAAAGCGTCGTTCAAACTCTTGCTTATCCTAAAATAATCTCAATGTTAAGACAAAATCCGAGCTATACTATAACCATTCGCACAATCATTAGGAAATTACTAATTTAAATTGAATGAGAAAATGAGGGTAAACGTACTTTTTCATCTAAAAAAATACCAGACTAAGCCGTTCGTCAGAATTTCAGAATAAAAATATCACACTACGGATAACTTAACGCTTCTAAAATCCGAAACCTTCCAAGAATTTTACATTTCTATAAATATTTATGTAATTAAAAGAATAATAATAAAATGCGGATTGAAGGATGTTGAATTTTATGCAAAGTGAGATTAAAACGAAATGACTTGAAGAGCTGACGTTGAGGCTCCTGACCTGCAAATTTACTATTTATAGATTGAATCATGATTAATAAAATAAAAAAAAATTTCATTATTCCGCCAAAATATCTCAAAAACTGTTTCTTAAATTTAATTAAGGAAATCAATATTATTTGGACTTTATAGAAATAAAATATCATCTGTAGATTATGACAATATTATTTTCTTATCGAATGATTTAATAAAAAATCATTTTTTATTATTTTTGTTGAATATATTTTTCCATTATACGGATTTATTTTTGTAAACGATAATGAAACCTGCGTACTTCTTGCAGCAAATAAAAATCATCGAGTTAGTAAAAATAAATAAAGTCATGAATGATTAAGCACGTGAAATATTATCGTTGCATCAAAATTTCTTATTTTTTTAAAAAAATTATTTAAATAAGGAAATGAACCTATATATCTGCATTTTGCGAAGACGAAATATTTTAAATATTGAAAATAACTGCAGAATTTATACTTCAAATCATAAAACAACATTAAACTTTCTTATATTAAAAGTGTATATTATTTAAGAGGATACTATACATTTTAATAGAATACTTTATTAAGATTCGTTAGAAATGGTGCATATTTTGGTGCTAAATCCTTTTAATTATATAATAGTTTCACGATTTTTTTATGAAAATTTTAAAATACCTTTTTTATGAAAATTATATCATATTTTTAATGAATTACAATTTGTGAAAATTCAATTATTTACATTCAATTATAAAAGTATTTTTCAGTGTTAAGAATTCATGCACACAATTTATTCTTATTATGTGAAATAATTTACGCAGATAATATTTTCGCATTTTAAAAGTATTATATTATGACTTTTTTTTTTTAAGTGGCAGCAAAAGAATTGTTAACAAATAAAATTAATTGTTAAATTCGTTATATAAAGTGTTATTCAAATTCGAAGGTTGAAAATAACAATAATATAATAAGTTAATAATTCTTAGTATCAACGAGAGCAGATTTCAAATGTTTTTCCAGAGAATAGGATTTTGAAGAAGTAACTTTCTTCAAGCTCTGTTCGAATATATTTTCTAAGATTGCTATCAAAGATTATTTGATGTGAATTACAAAGATTGGAAACATACTTATTTCAAACCACTTGAGAAAACATCAGATGCTATTGGAAGATGTAAAAACATCTTTAAAAGAGATTTTAGTTGAAAATGAAAAAATATTTTGTAAAATTTTGCTTCGAAAATATTTTTATTTATACCAGTCTTACATCATAAATAAAATATTGCGAATTCTTAGTTATTTGGATGACTTTACATTTCTAAAACTAAAATGTGCCAAAACATAAAATAATAACCTTTTTTGCTTAATAACGACGCAAAAATAATATAAAAAAATATTGTTACTTTCAAATATATATCTTAGCAAATAAAGCTTCGCAAATCCAAACAAAGCATGGCTTTTGCTAGTTATTTATTACATTTAATATCTCTCTATTCTAAAAAAAAGTAACTACCGCTGTCACCGCCACCGCCGCCGCCGCCGGTTTTGAATTTTTTGTGACCGGAGGTCTTTCTTCGTTAATATTAAAAAAACTGTTTCATACAAAAATATGAAAATCGGTAGTATTATAGAAAAATGTTTGATAAACACGCTGATGCAGACAGTTTTCAAATCGAAGGATTATTTTAAGAGATATTTAATGCCAAAGTTGGACAAAATTGTTCCATTAAAAAAGTTTTATAGGAGCAAAAACTGTACATAGGAATTTAATCATTTTTAGATCATTTTATGCGTCAGAATTTCCCGGTGTGCAGATTGCAGTTAGTTTTTTAATTTGAATAATTTTTCGAGGTTTTATTTCTATTTTAAATTCAAATTTTCAGCATTTCGAGAGATATTTTTTACAAAGTTTAGGAAATTGTATTAATTTAAACTGTTGCCAACTGTATAAACAGCGCAAACAGTAATGTTTGCTTCAAATTAAAAAATTATTTTACACGTGACTATTATAAACAAAAAAGTCCCTCCGGCCAGTGCCGGGAGGAAGAGGTAGCTTTCATAATCCTTATTTAAAAAAGCCAACTTATATCATGCAAACACACGAAGCTCAATTTAGTGGAAACTGAATATAGGAGATTCAATACTAATTTTTATAAATATAATGAATGAGAATTTCGCGAAATTAGTCAGCTTTATCCAAGCTGCTTTTCTTTAAAGTAACATATATTTGGCTGCCAAATTCGGCAATTTCTTAAAGTGCCTGTCATTTTAAGACAACATGGTGGATGAGGCTAAGCAGTGAACTTGGTCGAGACCTTAGTAATTGCTGTGCACATGCTCACTCACATCGCAATCGGTTAATATATAGGAGTGCTGTCGCATGCAAAAAATCAGATTTTTCAAAATGTCACCCACAATAGAAATTGAAACTGCTATATCTGAGCCATTTTTTAAGGAAAAGACAAACAAAAAATGCTCTTGAATCCTTATATCAAGATCAAATACTTAAGAAAGAAACCTTTTTCAATTTCTAATTTTTTTGCACCTCACTTTAAATATATATATATATTTTAATTTAATGGCCGCCATTTTGAAACAAGATAACTGATGAATCTGGCCAGCGAACTTGGTCGAGGTGTTGATGTATACTATCCACAGGCCTTCTTACATCGAAATAGGCGAATACGTGTGTTATCGCGTGACAAATACAAGATCATTTCAAAATGTTAGCCATGCTAGAAATTCAAAGTGCTATAAATCAACCATTTTTTAAGATATCAACAACAGAACAAATTTTCAGAAACAAAAACTGCTCCGGAATCTTTGTATCAAGGCCAAACACATAAAAAAAATCTTTTTCATTTTCCAATTTTTTAATACCTCATTTTGAATTTTAAATTTAATTTTTTTTTAATGGCAACCCTTTTGAAACAAGATGGCGAATGAAGCTGGCCAACGAACTCGGTCGAGACATTGGTATGTACTATGTACAGACCAAGTTACATCCAAATAGGTTCATAAATACGCCTGTTATCGCGTAACAAAAATCAGGTCGTTTTAAAATGTCAGCCACAAGAGAAATTCAAAATGCTATTACTCAGCCATTTTTTTTTAGATATAGACGAAAGAAAAACTGTTCCGGAATCTTTGTATTAAGGTCAAACACATACAAAAAAATCTTTTTCATTTTCCAATTTTTTGGTATCTCATTTAAATTTTTTTATTTTTTTATTTTTTTAAATGGCCGCCAATTTGAAACAAGATGGCGGATGAAGCTGGCCAACGAACTCGGTCGAGATATTTGTATGTACTATGTACACACCAAGGTACATCAATGTCGGTTCATAAATACGCCTGTTATTACGTGAGAAAAATCAGGACGTTTCAAAATGTCAGCCACGCTAGAAATTCAAAATGCTATAACTCAGCCATTTCTTAAGATATAGACGAAACAAAAACTGCTCCCGAATCTTTTTATCAAGGTCAAACACATAAGAAGAAAATATTTTTTCAATTTTCAATTTTTGGTACCACATTTCAAATTTAAATTTTTCTTAAAAATTTAAATGGCCGCCATTTTTAAAGAAGATGGCGGATGAAGCTGGCCAACGAACCCGGTCGAGACATTGGTATGTACTATGTATAAACGAAGTTACATCCAAATCGGTTCATAAAACGCCTTTTATCGCGTGACAAAATTCAGGACGTTTCAAAATGTCAGCCACACTAGAAATTCAAAATACTATAACTCAGCCATTTTTTAAGATATAGACGAAACAAAAACTGCTCTGAAATCTTTGTATAAAGGTCAAATACATAAGAAAAAAATATTTTTCCATTTTCAATTTTTTGGTACCACATTTCAAATTTTAAATTAAAAAAAAAAATTTAAATGGCCGCCATTTTGAAACAAAATGGCGGATGAAGCTGGCCAACGAACTCGGTCGGGAGATTGGTATGTACTATGTACACACCGAATTACATCCAAATCGGTTCATAAATACTCCTTTTATCGCGTGACGAATTTCAGGACGTTTCAAAATGTCAGCCACGCTAGAAATTCAAAATGCTATAACTCAGCCATTTTTTAAGATATAGACGAAACAAAAACTGCTCCGGAACCTTTGTATAAAGGTCAAATACATAAGAAAAAAATATTTTTCCATTTTCAATTTTTTGGTACCACATTTCAAATTTTAAATTTTTAAAAAAATTTTAAATGGCCGCCATTTGAAACAAAATGGCGGATGAACCTGGCCAACGAACTCGGTCGAGACATTGGTATGTACTATGTACACACCGAATTACATCCAAATCGGTTCATAAATACGCCTTTTATCGCGTGACAAATTTCAGGACGTTTCAAAATGTCAGCCACGCTAGAAATTCAAAATGCTATAACTCAGCCATTTTTTAAGATATAGACAAAACAAAAACTGCCCCGGAATCTTTGTATAAAGGTCAAATACATAAGAAAAAAATATTTTTCCATTTTTAATTTTTTGGTACCACATTTCAAGTTTTAAATTTTTTTAAAAATTTTAAATGGCCGCCATTTTGAAACAAAACGGCGGATGAAGCTGGCCAACGAACTCGGTCGAGACATTGGTATGTACTATGTACACACCGAATTACATCGAAATCGGTTCATAATTACGGGAGTTACAGTGTGACATAGGTCAGATATATATATATATATATATATATATATATATATATATATTACAAAATTTAAATTTTTGCGCCAAGTTTAAAGTATTTTATGTAAATTTTCCTTTTTCAGTAATATTCCGTATATTATACCGCCTTATTAAATTAAAACCCTAGTCTATTAATCTCTAAGATCTTAATTCATATTTATTCCAAATTGCGTAAATCTAAAAATGGCTCAATTATTTATCTTTCTTTAATAAAACTTTTATTATTTAAATTCCTATTAAATTCTGCTATTAAATCCCGGTATATCATATTTCCCTTAAATCTTTATTTAACTGCTAAAATATTATTCTGTCTTAAAGAAAAAACTTACTTATTTCAATTTATTCTTTTATTTAAAATATCCAGGTGTAATTAAAATATTTCAAAGATTAAAACTTCGCAGACATAAATTCATCGTCTGAAGAGGGAAAAAGGGGTTATTTTTGCATAATCTCGACTACAGATTTTAACCTTTGTTTATGCTTTAGATAGCTGTTGCGAGGACATAAGAATTTTCTAGAACAATCGTTTCAGCAGAGTATAAATACGAATGGCGGGAACCAGAGAGAAGCATAAAGAATATATGGCATATAGGAAAGAGCATAAAGCATATGGTAGATGGGCTGTGAGTTTAGAAGCTTTTTAGTTTTTAGCATGTAGAGATGAACGTGGTGGATTGCAGTCGTAGCAAACTGTATATTCAATGTGATTGCTCGATGGAGGTAGTAAAACGTTGGATGAATACTGTTTATTATGTGAGTAGAATGAGGAAGCAACGGTATCGTAATGGGTGATAGATGTTAGATATTAACGGATTAAAGACTAGACGGCTGTCAAGAGATGGAGTATTTTTAAACTAATTGTGACAGGAAGAATAGACTTTATTCTTTTTACCATGGAAGGAGAGAGCATCTTCCCTAGATTTAATCGAGAGTGTGGAAATAAAGTGAATAATGTTCCAAGCGACTGCCTTATGTTAATTCTTCATTTTTCCTTATTATTTTAAAACCATTCGGCTGCTACCTGTGATGTGTAGGAATGGAAACCCTCATTTTTTTTCGACAATACCAACTATTTGCCGTCAGTCAAAATGTCACAGAGAAAAGAAAAGTCGACAGGATATAGAAGTGACGGCAATGAATGCGAGTGTGTCTCCAAAATTACATATGTTTAGTGGTACTGGTACACGATAGCTTATGATAGTTACTAAAGGAATAGACTTTATTCTTTTTACCATGGAAGGAAAGAGCATCTTCCCTAGATTTAATCGAGAGTGTGGAAATAAAGTGAATAATGTTCCAAGCGACTGCCTTATGTTAATTCTTCATTTTTCCTTATTATTTTAAAACCATTCGGCTGCTACCTGTGATGTGTAGGAATGGAAACCCTCATTTCTTTTCTCTGTGACATTTTGACTGACGGCAAATAGTTGGTATTGTCGAAAAAAAATGAGGGTTTCCATTCCTACACATCACAGGTAGCAGCCGAATGGTTTTAAAATAATAAGGAAAAATGAAGAATTAACATAAGGCAGTCGCTTGGAACATTATTCACTTTATTTCCACACTCTCGATTAAATCTAGGGAAGATGCTCTTTCCTTCCATGGTAAAAAGAAGTGACGGCAAGAAAAGAAAAGAAAAGTCGACAGGATATAGAAGTGACGGCAATGAATGCGAGTGTGTCTCCAAAATTACATATGTTTAGTGGTACTGGTACACGATAGCTTATGATAGTTACTAAAGATCAGTGCGGGAAAGTTAAAAATTTACATCGCTAATGTGAATAGCAATGTATAGTGCTGGTGATTGTGAGACAAGATGACTGGAGTGAGTTCTTTTCAAAATATTTTTACACCTCTTATATTATTATTTTTGTTATTGTTTGTTATTTATTGAGATTTATTTATTATTAAGTATGAGAATTATTTATTTATGAGATTTATTTATTATTCATTTATGAGGTTTATTTATTATTTCGTGAAGAGTATTTATTTATTTATTTATTTATTGTAAAGTTTATTATGAAGTCATGAGAATTATTTATTTATTTATTATTAAAGTCTGAAAGAGTACTTAATCTATTATGAAAAATAGAACTCTATTAGTTTAAATGTTGTTAATGTCAGGTTGTATTAAAGAGAATAGAAGTGCTTCTTTTATTTTAATGAATACTGATATAATGGCTGAACCAAAATTAGTCAATTTTGATCCTAGTACTGGAATGGAAATCCAGGCTTGGTTAAATTATTATGATGATATGTGTATTAGAGAAAATAAAGATTTAGAGTGGAAATTTAAATCTATTCCACAGTATTTAAAGAGTGAAGCACTAAAAGTCTATATCAATGATTGTGTTAATTGTACTAGTTATGAACAGATTTCAAAAATCTTGATAGAAAAATTCATTGAACTAAATGTTCCAAATTTTTCTGATTTCTCAACTCTAAAATTAGATAAATTAGATAATTTAGAAAATTATTTTCACAAAAAAGTAGGAATTGGGAGGAAACTCCATCTTTGTGAGACTCTTCTAATACAAGGGTTGACAGATGGATTAAAACCAGAGTATAGAAATAATATTAACGTAAACCCTCCAAATAGTACCACTGAATGGTACCGGCTTGTTAAGCAATTTGTTGAAGTTTACACTCCTCAAATTTCAAGCCAAACAGTAAATCAACAACCAGTTAGACAAAATTTTCAACAACTTCAACCACCTAGGCCTTGGACTCAACCAAGTAGACCTAATGTTCAGCCAAATAGGCCCAATAATGCACCTAGGAATTGGATTCCACAAAGACAGTATCAAAATCAGGGGTCTAGAAATTTTCAAAATAATTACTTTCAGAAACCATATCCTTCTAAACCATGTAGAATATGTACAAATAAAGGTGTAAATAATGCATATCATTGGGAACAAGAGTGTTTATTTAGAAATGATGCAACATCCTCTGATACTCTTCCTAGTAATTCACCACCTACTATTCCTAATATTTGACAACTAATTGTGTATGGATGTACCAATAGTTATAATTTACCATGTATAGTGGACACTGGATCCACTACGGCAATATTACCCCTCAAATTTGTTAAAGAACTAAATGCTAAAATTGAAACTATACCTACAGTTATTATTGGTCAGGCAAAAGGGGTGTTAAAAATAAATCAAAAATGTAAAATTTCTCTAAAAGTGGGTAAAATTACCAAATGTGTTAACTTTTTAGTGTGTAATACTAATTTGGAGTATGCTATTTTGGGTTTAAGGGAATGTTTTAAATTTAATTTAACTATAGATTGTAGAAATTGTACTGTAAAACAAGGAAGAAAAATTATAAATAAGAGTATATCCATACATAATGAAAAATCTCTTCATTTTCATACTGTAGATAGGAATAAAGTGCAACAAGAGAATGATTTGGTAACAATTGATTATGATGAGAATTTGAATTTATATAATGATGATAATGTAATAACAGCTAATGAGAGTATTGAAACTTTGAATTTATGTAAGAATGATAACGAATTACCATCTAGTTGTGAAAATTATATGACTACTCAGGACTGTTTTGAGAATGATAGAAATGATTATAATGTGCAACCGGATTATGGAAAGTTCGTAATTCCCCAAAATGTTTTCGCAATATTTTTAATTCTAATTCTTTAGATTTTTTATTTTTATTTCATCAATAGTTTTCAACATTACCAGGTATGACCTTGGGGCGCCACGAGGATATTACTTGTTTTTGGGAGTTTTTGGGATTAAGTAGACAATCTATGCAGGCATAGGATGTGTATTTGATTTTGGGAATTTTCAGATTGATGTTGAAAAATAAAAATAAATATTTTTAATTTTATGTCCAGTTTATATCAAATAAACTATATTTATTTTATTCCATTGTCTTTACCAATTGTTTACAAAAATAGTAAGAATTGATAATATTATTATAATTGTATAAACATAGAAAATTCATAATTGTGATGAGATTTTGTAGTGATTGTGTAGCAAGGGAAAATTAAGTACATAAACAAATTATCTTTTATTCCTATTTATTTTCTTTATTTTACCATTCTAAGTTTATCAAATGCACGTCTCTTCATCAAGAGTATCAGAGAGATAAATTATTGTAAAGAAATACTGGTTGAGAGTCCACTTTCTAAATATTTAGAGTTAAATTTATTTGGACTTTGGAATTATTATTATTTTTTTTTTTTTAATGTTTCGGCTGGCAAAAATACTTTCTTATATAAGTAAAAAGTAAGAAAATAATTTAATTGCTATGTATTATTTTTATCCTCAACCATTATTTTCCGTGTCAATAAGTAAACAATCTGTGATATTTTCTTAGAATATAATAGTGTTATTAAGTATTATTATTGCTATTATTCAAGTATACTGTTGAGAATTTTATTATTATGATTATGAATTGAAAGTATTATATTATTTATTGAAAGATTCATTATTTATTAAAGAAAAAGGAAACATAACTTATAAGTGAAAAGTTATGATATTTACTAAAACAAGTGAGAAGTTGTAAAAGACGGTGAGTCCCAATTAGAATAGGAAAAGGAGCTCAAAAAAGTAGTTGATAAACAAACGTTAAAAGGTAGTTGAATAACTACTAGGAATTTGTTTATTAAAAAAAAACTACTAATGATGACAAATAGTATTTAAACATAATGTAAAGAGTTTAACAGGCAGAGTAGTCAAACAAATTTAGTAAAAAATATTTATTGCAGCTGAACTTTTTACTTAAGGACTGTATCACTATTTTTGCTAAAGGACTGTTATGACCTACGAACTGATTAAGCCAATGGGACTTAAAATTCTACTTGAAGTAAATAAAGTGTTAAACATTACTTGATTGGAAATATGTTTGTGATAAGAGAAATGGAAATACACTAAATTTCCATAAGATAAAAGAATTTGTTGTTATTTATTACTATAGTTTTATTATTTCTTATTATTTATTTCTTATTGTATTTATACTTATTCTTTATTTATTAGTGTGTTTATATTTTCCTATGCACTTACAAATGGTAAGTGATGTTGTAACCATTATTTGTATTCTTTTACAGGGGAAATGCTCTCAGCTAAATTTAAATGCTCTTAGTATTTTTTTTTCTCTTGCATTGCTAAATTTTACTTTTCCATCTCTTCGCTGACGTCTCTAAAATTTTCAATATTCAAAAATCAACTTCCAAATTTATTACAAGTCTGTTGTCTGAAATTGTAGTTAATTAACCACAGATTTCATACAAAGTCTTTGGGGAGGGGGGATAATATTACAAAATTTAAATTTTTGCGCCAAGTTTAAAGTATTTTATGTAAATTTTCCTTTTTCAGTAATATTCCGTATATTATACCGCCTTATTAAATTAAAACCCTAGTCTATTAATCTCTAAGATCTTAATTCATATTTATTCCAAATTGCGTAAATCTAAAAATGGCTCAATTATTTATCTTTCTTTAATAAAACTTTTATTATTTAAATTCCTATTAAATTCTGCTATTAAATCCCGGTATATCATATTTCCCTTAAATCTTTATTTAACTGCTAAAATATTATTCTGTCTTAAAGAAAAAACTTACTTATTTCAATTTATTCTTTTATTTAAAATATCCAGGTGTAATTAAAATATTTCAAAGATTAAAACTTCGCAGACATAAATTCATCGTCTGAAGAGGGAAAAAGGGGTTATTTTTGCATAATCTCGACTACAGATTTTAACCTTTGTTTATGCTTTAGATAGCTGTTGCGAGGATATAAGAATTTTCTAGAACAATCGTTTCAGCAGAGTATAAATACGAATGGCGGGAACCAGAGAGAAGCATAAAGAATATATGGCATATAGGAAAGAGCATAAAGCATATGGTAGATGGGCTGTGAGTTTAGAAGCTTTTTAGTTTTTAGCATGTAGAGATGAACGTGGTGGATTGCAGTCGTAGCAAACTGTATATTCAATGTGATTGCTCGATGGAGGTAGTAAAACGTTGGATGAATACTGTTTATTATGTGAGTAGAATGAGGAAGCAACGGTATCGTAATGGGTGATAGATGTTAGATATTAACGGATTAAAGACTAGACGGCTGTCAAGAGATGGAGTATTTTTAAACTAATTGTGACAGGAAGAATAGACTTTATTCTTTTTACCATGGAAGGAAAGAGCATCTTCCCTAGATTTAATCGAGAGTGTGGAAATAAAGTGAATAATGTTCCAAGCGACTGCCTTATGTTAATTCTTCATTTTTCCTTATTATTTTAAAACCATTCGGCTGCTACCTGTGATGTGTAGGAATGGAAACCCTCATTTTTTTTCGACAATACCAACTATTTGCCGTCAGTCAAAATGTCACATATATATATATATATATCAATTTTGAACGAAGGGTGGTTTCGGGGTCTGGGGGTCATGATCGATGAAAATATATCAAAATTTTTTGAAATCGCTTTCCTCCGAACGGCTGCAATAGGTAGCTTTTTTGTAAAGAAAGCTACCTAAAATATAAAAAGCAGGAACTCATTGAAAATTACGTCCTAAAAACTATAGTTACACGTGAATTTTAAATGAGAAAGAATATTGTAAAATAATAAATTCAGTAACATGCGTTAGAAGTCCTAAATAGGAGAATTTACGTCATATTACACTTATTACGTAAAATGAACAAAAAATAATATTGCAAAACAGTTTTAATTTAAAAATTGCGCAAGACATTTACTTGACATTTTAAGATGATCATAATATTTCATTTCTAACAAAAGTATTTTGACGTGAATATTAAAAAGAGGAAGAAAAGTTTGGTGAAAATTACGTCAGATTATAATTGTCAGATTCAAATTATAATTCAATCTTCCGAAATATTTTTAAAGGCGATCAAATTAGCGTGCTGTTAGAGTCTGCGGTGTCTGAACGGGGGTTGACGAGCGTAGCTCGTAGGGGGCAGAGCCCCCTAGTTTATATTAAAAATCTAAAGCTGATGAAAGAAAACTGAGATCAAGTTTGTGAATGTCAGCCAAAACATACCTTGAATTTACCTACAGTAGAGTCTCGATTATCCGAGTTAATATGGACCAAGCTCACTTCGGATGAGAAAAAAACTTACCGGATAAACCGGATTTACACAAATTGTCACCAACTAAGGAGATGAAATATAAATTTTCACTTAATTCATTAATTTTTACGGTACTAGTAACATTACTTTGATGTTCATTTTCGTTACTTTTAAGAAAAACGGGGAATAAAATCGCTTATTTGATAAAGCCCTTGGTAGTTTTTTGTTTGTTGAATTTCAGTTTTGCTGCAGTTTTTTTTTTCCTGCAGTATTTCGCTACTGCATAGCTACTAATTTCCAAGATTTTTTCTTACCACTAAAACTTACCAGTAAATTTTGCCTAATTCAATCGCCGAAATCTACAATTGACAACGATTAAATATGGCAAAAATTTTTATTAAATTTTAGAGGTAACAAAACCGTACAAATTGGCAGCTATGTGATGCTATTAGCGTCAGGAAAATTGCAGGTGTAGCCTCTTATTTCTGCTCAAAGTATTAAATAGTTTTTTTCAATCGAACTTATACCTTTGAAATGGATCATTTTCTTCCGATGGACTGATGGCTTCCATTATCATGAAACAGTCATTATAAATGAAGTGAAGATGAAAGTGCAATCGTAAAAAGTCTGGAAAAGTAGTTTCTGGTCAGAATGGTAAAAAAAAAAAGGGCCATAAGTTTATAAAAAAATGGCCATTTTTTTCCCATTCTGACCAGAAAATTCAGAGTTGTAACTTTTTACGCCTGCTCTTTCATCTTCACCCAACACTTCATGGTATAATGGCTGTTTCATAATAATGGGAGTCATCCGTCCATCAAAAGAAAATAAGTCGGTTAAAGCGGAAACTCGGTTAAGCGGGAATCGGATAATCGCGACCCTACTGTAGTTTCATTTACAGGAATAAATGTATATTGCATTGAATAATTTTTTAAAAAAATATAAAACCTGGATGTCAATTCTGATTAAAATAATTTTAAAATACACATTTACAAAAAATAAAATTTCTTTTCTTTCTTCAAATGCCAGACCAATCATTAGACCTACATTTTATGCTATCCCACAAACTTCCGTAAAACTATACTGCGAATCCAATCATCGGATGTGGTCAGTGCTAAGTAATCACCAACCGCAAGCATATAAGGGGGAACGAGGGGCGGCTGTATTTGGACGGACGCCTGTCACTTTGAGTTAATGTATTTGGATGATTCAATGTCAACACTGCAAACGACTATTCCTAAATGGATAAAGAGTTGTTTTTAATATGCAGAGGAAAAGCACTGTTAGACAATAAGATTTTTATTATTACTGAAAACATTTATTAAATTTCGTGTAAATTTTAACTATCAAAGAAGCAAAGTATAATATTATTATAATTATAATGGGTGTTCTAAAACGGACTGACTAATTTTAAAATTCAATGACTTTCAAATGGTGACAGCTATTAAAGAAATTCTTGCAGGAGAGTAATATATGAAGTTTGATGTCAGGAGATTTTTTACTGTGATTCTCGGTTTTAGTTTCAAATATGAATGATACATGACGTTGCAGGCAGTAAGCACTGAATCGATGCAGAAATAGAAATCCCCAGCAATGATCCGAATAATGGAGGTCAAACGTATGGAGGGGTGTAATACGCCTATCCCGATTTTGAACTCAGTCGGAATTATTTGGATATGGATATCGTTCGTGTCGGATTCGGATTCAAAAATAATATCATACAGAATTATGCAGACTAAGTTCAGAATCGGCAACCTAAAAACAAAATTGTATCGACAAATACGAGTATGACCCACTGCATACGTTAGACCTCCTTCGTTGGTACCAAGGCTAAGTGGTTTCTGCTCTGCCTCAATCGGACATCTATTGTTGGCAGCGTCATCTATCGGCGGTAATTGGAAATAAATCCAGGAATCACAGTAGAAAAAAAAAAAAAAAAAAAAAACCTCCTGACATCATACATTACGCTCCTGCAAGAATTTCTTTAACAGCCGTCACCGTTTGCAAGTTATTGAATATTAAAATCAGTCAGTCCATTTTAGGACACCCTGTAAAATGAACATTATAAGTTGAGTGGCAACACGATGTGTTGCATTTGCATTGCATGATGCCTTTCAATTTATTCAGGGAAAAATAAATCTAATATCGTTGTACATTTAAAATATATATACATAACATTAATTTTATTAATCACTAAATTTCAAGTAAGAAAACATATTTACAATGTAAGTTTAAAAAAATTGAGAAAAATACATTTTTCAGATTACGCGATTTCTTCTGCGGTCTATAAGTTTTCAAAAGTATATTGTTCTCTCAGGCTTTGGTTTCTAATTTCGGAAATGATGGAATTAAAATGACGTCACTTTAACGACCTGGCAGCTGAAAAATTTACGATGTCTAAGACCAATGCCAGACGGACGTCTTTTTGCAAAAGACGTTCGTCTGACATTAGACTAAATGTTACTATGTTGACAGACGATTTTTGTTTCCGTAGAATAAATTGATTCGTGAAGCTTGAATATGTGAAAATAACTTTTTATTTCTTCGAATTTACTTGTAAAATTTAAATTATTCAAGATAAATTTTCACAATTATTCAAATTGAAAATAACTCGTCTTTTCAATTTTAATGAGAAAATGACGCCAATAAAAATATAATCATTCATTTTTCCCCTGTTATTTATTTATTTATTTATTTTTGTTATATAATTGTCTGATTTTAATTCGTGTAGTGATATCTATCTGTAGTTATTTCAATTAGTTTTTTCCTCGTATTAAAAAAAAAATCTACCTTTATTAGAAGTTCCCCACAAAAGACAGCGAAAAATAATGGTACCTTCCATTTGTGTGAATTTTTGAAAAGTTAAGGCACAGACATTTCTGTTTATTTTATTAACTGTTTACAAAAACTAGAATATTATGACCATTTTTACATTACTCAAATGAATGTGTCCGTCTTATATACATACCGGATGTCCTATTGACTGACTGGTTTTAAATATCAATTAACTTGCAAATGGTGGCACATATTAAAAAAGTTATTGCGAAAGGGTTATTTAAGATGTCAGAAGATTTTTTACTGATGATCTCGGTTTTAGTTTCGAATAGCAGTGATAGATAGCGCTGCAAACAGTAGGCGCTAAAAAAGGCCCCATTTTTTGGCCGCGCTCTTCTCCCAGTATTGATGCGAAAAAAAGAGTTTAAATTACATTGGCGACTGAGACCCACTTCATATGTTTAACCTACATCCTTCGCATTAAGGGCCTACTTCAGTCAAACTAAAAGACCCGTTCGCTAATGCTATTCCTATGGAAGGAATTTATAAAGATATCTCGGTCGCATTTCAATATTTTTAGATGATTTTTTTTTGCAGTGGCGATCTGAGGTCGATTTGTATGCAGGACGTTTTCTACTTTTTCCATATCGTTTACAAATATTTTTAATCAGGACACTTTCATTTTCAGAACCGGTTCCTAAAATGAAAAAAAATCTTGAAAAAATCCCCTCTTGAAAAAAAATCTCCAATGAAAATCGAAAAACTAAAAAACGGCCTTTTTACAGATCGACCTCAGCTAGCCACTGCAAAAAAAATCATCTAAAAATATTGAAATGCGACCGACATATCTTTATAAATTTCTTCCATAAGAATAGCATTAGCGAACGGGTCTTTTCGCGTGACTGAAGTAGGCCCTTAATGCTTGGAGAAGATCAAAGTCAAATAATCGGGCCTTTTTGTAACTCCTATTGCTTTATGCGCCATCTATCGCTCCTATTTGGAACTAAAACCGAGAATCTCAGTAAAAAAAGTCCTGACATCTTAATTCACCCTCCCGCAAGAATTCTTTTAATAGCTGTCATCATTTACGAGTTATTGATTTTTAAAATCAGTCAGCCCATTTTAGGACACCCGATATAAAACAGGATCTCGCTGCGTATGCGGCGAGACTTCGCACGTCGACATAAATTCTGAGGAATATAAAAATTCGCAGAAAATCAATCGGACCGGGCCTCCCCTCTACACGGAAAGGACTTTTGACCGCGTAACGCAACCATGACTCCTCGTATCATCCAAGGCACATGAACTGTCCAACGCACGTCGCATGGCCTGGGCCACTTGGATGTCTGGTCATCACGAACGACAAAACTCCCTGATCAAGAGATTTTACCAAACGGTTCTGGACTCTCTCCAACAGCCCTAGATTGTCCGAAAATCCAAAGGAGTCCGGACCTGAGTCCGTAACCCGGAGTCCCAAGTGCACTATTATTCTACCGGAGCCTTCGACAGCCCTATGACAGAGAAGACATTTTTTGTGGCAACGGATAATGAAAAAAAAAAGCGTCACTGGCGAAGCCCTGGGGTGTTGTGACACGGGCACACACACAGGCATTTGGTAAAAACATTTTTGGTGGCATTTCTGAACCCTAAAACGTGTAAATCCGTAGAAAACCAGAAGTTGAAAATAATTCAATTAGAATACCTTCTTCTATTATAGGTAGAATAAAGTAAAAATGGACAAATCTATATTCTGTTATATTCAAATATAGTTAAATCTCTGAATAGCGGACACCTCGGAATCGTTGAACAGAGCTCTTCATTGAGGTCTGGTTATTCATAATTTTCTTTTTTCGAGTCGGGATGTTTCTAATTTTTTTCTGCGGATCATATTTAGATTTTTTCCAAGTCCCGTTGTTGAGATTTATGTAAGTGGTAGAAAGTGAAGAAGTGTTCGTTAAATAGAGGTATCCGCTTTTAAGAAGTGTCCATTATGGAGGTATTACTTTATATGATTTTTAACCTGAAAAATATTTTGAACATTCTTTTGAAAAATTGGACCAACTCGAACTCGACCCGTAAGACTCAAAACCCCACCCGAAAACGAAACAATGAAAGTCATCCCGACCGGCAGCAATAAAGTAGAAGTCGACACGAACCCGGACCGCAACAAAAAAATATAGCGCCAATCCGACCCGACCGGAACCGTGGGTCGGGTTGAATGCGGGTAAATGCTGGTAACCCGATCCGTTATAGAACTCTAATTCACATACACACAGGTATGAGCGCCCTCATACGCCAGATTTCTATGCCTAGCTTAACGATATTTGGCGAAATATAACCATATTTGGCGACAAAAATAAGTTGCTATAAACTTGTCCGAATTGGCGAAGGCTGGTTAATTTTGCAAAATTCTTAACGTACATTTTCCATTTTATGAAGGTGCAATTTTTATCGCAATTTCAACAAAATGACGTAATTTCCACTGACCATTTTTCCGTTTTAAACGAAATGAAGATCTAAATGAGTAGAAAGATAAAATGCCTTATGTCATCTTGAAGGCTTATAGTAAGAGTTAAGTTAAAACATTTTTCAGTATCTTATTACGAATAAATAATAAGTTGAGCTTCGAAAACAGAATTCATATGTGCTGTTTTTATCTTAAAAGTTGAGACAGCATTCAAATTCCCATCGTGCAACAATGTTTCCCCGTTAATTTTAGAATAATGTGACATTTTGTTAATTATGCATCCGGGACTACAACTTTGATTTTATCAAACTTTAAAGAGATAAACATACATTGATGAGCATGTCGTTTTATTTCTAATTTACAAAGTTTTATGGACGGAAGAAAACTTCGTTTAAAGTAAAATGATTAAAATTTTTCTGATATTTTAAATGTTAATATTATGATGAAAGTGTACTAAATTTTTATATAAAGATCTTTAAAAGATACACGTATTTTTGGTTTAAATAAACATAAATTGTTTTCCAAACCTCTTTTAAAAATTAATATGTCAACTGATTTTCAAGTCATTTCTATATTATATATGATTATGTCCGTTAGAAATATGAGCCATATTAAGAATTGGTACAACTTAGTTATCCCATCGATCAATTTCGCCAAATTAAGTAAATCGCACAACCACTCGCCAAATCATGCAAATTAACATAATTCTTATTTTAAATAACGAAAGAACAAATAAATTAGTATAACGTTAATAAAAATACAAATAAAACGTCAAAATAAAAATCCCGTGATGACGTAAACACGTATAACCTTCTTAAAGTCAAGTGAATGTGACATTTACGATCAACCATTATTGGCATTTAATCTTCTAGTTTGGAGATAGATTTTTGGTCGACGGGATAACTAAGTAGTACCAAAGAGTTTTATGAACTTTAAAATTAGATAAATTATATAATTTTATTGTACCCATACGGTTTACTTATTACAGTGGCAGTTCAATATTATCTAATTTCCTTTAACTGGGTAACGTTTCTGGGGTGATCGAGATGATTAAAAAATTGGTACAGATGCCATATTCGCCCCATATTAGCGCGATTTTTTTCGGTTGCCAATTTGGCGAAAACATTAACAGCATAAACAACATAATCCGGTTACCACATCAAGCAAAATAACGACACTTTGGCGCAAGTTAAGTACCTGTTGCCTGTACGATGTTGGCGACAGAAAAAAAACGCGCCAATATGGGGCGAATATGACTAATAATTGGCCATTAATAATTGACTGTACTAATAATTAGCCAGTGCTGGCGCTATATTGATTGCAGTTTAATATTCGTATTAATATTTCAAGGGCGTGAGGGGAGAACTTTGGATTGCTTAACTAACTGAAAAATCATAGATATTAATGATGACTTTGGTTAGTATGATTTTGTAATACAATTTTGGGGTAATTTTCCACTATAGGGAGCTTAGAGTTTTTTTGGAAAACTTTCATATGCGGTGCCGGAAAATTTGGCGAGTTAATTTAGGCGATAAATATTTAGATGAGGTTGATGCGATCTTTTGGCTTTTGGTAAATTTATAAATGAAATAAAATGAAATATAAATAATAATAGGTAATTTTCTGGTATATGGGCCTTGGCACTTTTAAAAAAAAATGGTAAGATGCTAAAACGACTTTCGACGCCATTTTGGATTTTTGCCATCAGTGCCAAGCGGCATGTAATACGGAATTCTTCACTGTTTTATTTAAGCTTGGCGCAATTCAAGCTTCAGAAAGGAGGACTTCTTGCCAAATGATAGGAACAGCTATGACAACAAACCTGATGAGCTTTTATGCTCGTTAATATATGAATTTATATATACATAAGCATTTTACTTATTTAAGTATTGCGAGGCAGCGCAATACTTATTTATTTCCAGTGTCAATTCTCAATATTAATTTAACATGGAAAAGCCTATAGAGCTCATAACTTTTTCACCTTTTCTTTGCTGGAAGAAAAAGTGAGAATACAATATGAGAAAATACAATACCACTCATTTTGTATTCTTTACTAATTCTAATGATATTATAAATTTAAAGTGTGAAAACGTTTGCCTGACGCCAGGGTCAAAACGAATGGTATAATACCTTTGCATATGGGTGAATTATAAACCAGAGAGAAACATGGGCCAATTTGGATTTACATTATTTAAATTTTTCTTAATAATTCCAATTTTCGCTTTTTTCATTGAAAATCAACGGACATTTTTCATAGAAAATGTAACAGTTTTACTTCATTGTTGCAAAAAATTCAAAAGCCGTAATAATAAATTATTTCTTTTTAGTTGAAAGGTTTTCACGTGAAATATTAAATTGAGCTAGGTTTTTTTTTTTTTTTTTCTAAAATTAAGAAGGTGAATATGGCGTCATGGTGGAAATAAAAAGGATATTTTCAAAATAAGTTTTTGCTTTGGTCAAGTTTATATTTTAGTAAAAAGTTTCTAATGGATAGCTATTTTTACGCAGGTAGCGAACTTAGTGGGGAATCACATAACTTAAATTTTAAAATGTATTTTTTTCCGAGATGAGAACTATTTATAACCCAAGTTACACTTAGGTAATAATTTTATGATGTGTTTACATCACCCCTTGGGAGAGAATAAGGTTTAAAAATTTAAGTAAAACTTTTATTTTTTATTTTTTACTGTATCATAACTATAATATTGTTAAATATTAGCAGTAAGGATTCAACACAATTTACATTTACATTCATAGCGTTCCTGGGTGAGAAATAGGGTATCTAAATTTAAGTGAAGTTAATTTTTTATGTTTTGATTATAGATATTTTACGTTCAGATTAGAAGTTTTTGTCCAAACTACTGCTACCTGCATTACTACAGAGGTGAAACATTTTGAATTACACATTGTTAAACTGCATCCCACATTGTGATGCAATACCGTATGCATCAAAGCCTGATGATGATACTCTCTATTAATTTTTAAATGCGTTCGTCTGAGTGCATTAGCTATTAAAAAACTTGACATATTAAACAAAAACATAATTTGAAGAACAAATTAAAAAATATATATATTTCTTACATTGTTTAAGCCCGAGAAGGGACAGATATTAAGTTATTTCATTCAATTAGTTCTACATTTAATGTTAAATTTTTGTAACAAATTAGTTAAGCCAATTGAAGATTAAAAAATAAAAATAAAATTCATACAATATGATACTTAAAACACCCTAAAAAATTAGATTCCGTTCAAATGAAATCGAAATAAATCTTAGACTTTTTTTTAAGTTTTGTATTTTGCATGCATCTTATCATTTTATGCACAATTGTCATAAACTTTATACAAGATCTGCAATACAAATATTTTCGATTAAAAATGGAAGAAGTCTAAGATTTATTTCGATTTCATTTGAACGGAATCTAAATTTTTAGGGTGTTTTAAGTATCATATTTTATGAATTTTATTTTTATTTTTAACCATTTGGAAATATGGTTATTGTTCTCGTCAGGATGGGAAATGAAAAGCATATCTGAAGGTTTTCATTGGTTTAATCCGCAATTTATTCGTTTTCTGATTGGTCTATACAGTAATCTGTATTTCCCTTTAATTTCAACAACGATGGATACTTTCTGTTGCCACTATGACAAAAAAGTAATAAAAACTACAAAAAAATTAATAACTCAAAAACAAATTGAGATACAGCTTTCAAACAAATTCCATTTAAAAGTACATTTTTTTTCTATCCGACGGTGTAAAAAGTAATATTGTCGGATGTTTAGAAGTTTAAGAATGAAATTTCATTTAAAATTGACCGTTAGATTTCTTGGAAATCTGACGATGGAAAAGCCTTTTCCCGAACAGCCAATGAAATGCTTGGATATTTACGTAAGTTTCAGGTGGATAATACTTAAGTTTCAGGTGGATAATACTTAAGTTTCATGAAATCTGACGGGTCGCAGGCGATATTTTTGGCTTGCAATTTTTACGTGTAATAACACTATTAATGCTTAATTCATGGCGTACGTAATGTATGATCAACTCCGTGCGATTTTTTATGTCTTAAATTTTAGTCTTCAAAAAAATCTTTTTCCAAATGGTCGTTGTAATTTGATAAATTGCTTTTTTTTTAAATCTTAAATTGGCTTAACTAATTTGTTACAAAAATTTAACATTAAATGTAGAACTAATTGAATGAAATAACTTAATATCTGTCCCTTCGGGCTTAAACAATGTAAGAAATAAATTTTGTTTTTTTAATTTGTTCTTCAAATTATGTTTTTGTTTAATTTAAGTATTGCGCGGCAGCGCAATACTTATTTATTTCCAGTGTCACTTCTCAATGTTAATTTAACATAGAAAAGCCTATGGAGCTCATAACTTTTTCCTTTTTTCTTCCCACCTTTTTGTCCCTGATGCCACTCATTTTTTTCTTTACTAATTCTAATAATATTATAAATTTAAAGTGTGAAAATGTTTACCTGACGTGAGGGTCAAAACGAATGATAAAATACCTTTGCGTGGGAGTGAATTATAACCCAGAGAGTGACATGGACTATTTTTTATTTACATTTTTCAAATATTTTTCTTAATAATTCCAAATTTCGTTTTTTTCATTGAGAATCAACGGGCATTTTTCCAATAAAATTTAAGTTTTTTTTTTCATTGCTGCCAATAATTCAAAAGCCGTACTTATAATTTGTCTATTTTTAGTTGAATGATTTTCACGTGAAAAAATTCTGAAATAGTTTTTTTAAGAATTAAAAAGAAGTTGAATATGGCGTCATAGTAGAAATAAAAATGACATTTCCAAACAGATTTTTTACGTTCAGATTGGAAGTTTTTGGCCAAAGTATAGCAACTTGCATTACTGCACTGGTGAAAGATTTTGAATTATACATAAATAAATTGCATCACAAATTGTGATACGATACCGCATGATTCAAAGCCTGATAATGGTACCCTCCATTAATTTTGAAATGTGTTCGTCTGAATGCAGTAGTTATTAAAAAACGTGACATATTAATCAAAAACCTAATTTGAAGAACAAATTTAAAAAAAAACAAAATTTATTTCCTACGTTGTTTAAACCCGAAAAGGGACATCAAGATATTTCATTCAATTCGTTCTACATTTAATGTTAAATTTTTGTAGCAAATAAGTTAAACCAATTGAACATTAAAAAATAAAAATAAAATTCATACAACATGATACTTTAAACACCCCATAATCTTAGATTCCGTTCAAATGAAATCGAAACTAGTAAATCTGCAGATCAGGAGCCTCAACGTCAGCTCTACAATTCATGAGCCTCAACGTCAGCTCTACAATTCATTGTGTTTAGCACCCTTTGAGTAATATTAATCTTTCTACAAAAAACGAAATTTAAAGTTTTGAAATTACATAAACATTTATAAAACGAAAAAATATTTCGAAGGTTTCTGACATTAGAAGCGTTAAATTAAATCCCTTGTTATGTAATGATATTCTGAAAATCTCATGAGCTACTTATTCTGGTAATTTTTAGATAATAAAGCAGATTTCTTCAGGGGGGCAGAGCCCCCCTGAACCCCTTCGTAGTGTAATTTAATTTACATTTGTAATTATCTATTAATTGTGTTAATGTCCTTTAGTAAATTCTACCAATAGACGGAAACGTACATGAATTCTTTTCTACAGCCCTGTATATTACGTGAAGATTTTTACGCGTCGTCTATAACATTTAAATTTAATGCAGACAAAAAACCCTCTTAAAACTGCTCATATCACATTTCCGGAGATTAGTATGCATAGTGTGCACCATATATCCAGTTTCTGCGGAGTCCTGTATATGGTTCTATTTAAATTCTGCAAACATTTGTTAGTATACTAAATGTAATTGGGCTGGGAAATACGTAACTCAAATAAAAAAAAAAACCACTGAAGCAATTCGCGCTCATTTTCATTTATACTTACGAATTCATTTGTGTATCCCTGTACATGGACTATACAATATTTAAGCACTACTTATTAAGCACAAATTTACTTAACGTTAAAATACACACCATAATCGAATATGCTCTTCAGCAATCATCCCTAATAGACCAGAACTGTATCCGAAGTTTTTTATGTGACCCTATAAATGAACGATAAATACGATACAAATCATATTCAAGCTTCTTGTAGTCAACCACAGTAATGTAATTTAATTTCATAATGTTTGAATTAGTGCAACACAATTAACACACTGACGACAGGCAATTTAATTAAATCTGGGTTTAAAAACAGTAGAAGCTCCTCCCTCTTCTGAAAGTGTCTCGGAAATTGGTTTCTGAGATATGTTTTTCATGTTTATGCAGCAGTAAATATCTTTCAATGTACGGATGTAATATATAATGTCTATAAAATCTATAAAAATCTATAAAAAATATGGACAACACAATATAAATGTCTTTTCTGTAAGGTAGAAGTCACTCCCTTAGCCAATGATGTATTCTGAATAAAAACGAGAATTCTCGTTTCCCGTCGCTAATGTGTTAAAATAAGCTGTGAAGAATTTTTTTTTCCCCGTAGACCACATTTTAATTGACCACTTTTGTGTGACCCTGAAAAAAACATATGCTTTGCACCCCATATACTACAAAAATGTTTCAAAAATACATATCAATTTTATTATTTTGTAACAGAGTAACATCATTAAAAAACGCCACAAAAGGATTTTCTTCACAGATTGTAATATTATGAATACTTTTGAGTTCCCTGTACGCATGCTGTAAGTGCTACACATAACATATTTTATAGTAACCAGGTTCTAGTGCACCTTAATAAAGTATATAAATTTCATTACGTTTAAAATTGTGTAACATTATTAAAATACACCGCAGACGATTTTTCCCAAAGACTATAATGTAACGGAATAGTTTTGAGTGCCCCTGTAATTAAGCTATGAATGCTACACTCTTCATTTTTAATACCAAACATACTTTGGCAAACCTCAATAACGTATATCAATTACATGTAATCCCGACTATATTTACGCGAGTTAGAGCACGTAGAGAAACACGGCAGGCGACAGATAGAAAAACTGAAGTCATAAATACTTTTCATCCATGTTGGAAAGTGTTAAAAAGGATTTACATGCCTTTAACTGTACTTTTTTTTCACTTACAGCATGGTTAAACATTAGTTTAAACACCCTAATCCATGCGATAGCAATAACATATTAAAAGCCCCCAAAATATGCATATCTGGAGATCTATGTATGTACTGGAAAATAATTCCTTATCGTGCCCACTGTTAATTGCATAAATTGCATCGATTTGGCGCGATAAAATATTTTTTGTGATAGCCTTTTAATAGTACCTGCAACAAAATTAACGTAATTTACTAACTTCATTCATATTTGACGCAATGATAGGCTACGAATAACAGTCGCTAGGCAACGAAGAAAAGGAAAAAAAAAGAAATATGCATCATGTAAAACAAGAAAATTAGTTTAAAAATTCTTTATATTATTGGAATACATGTATAAATGTCCTCAAAACATTATACACGTAAATAAAAAAAATCTGATAGATATATTGATAAAACTTCAATATAATAGGAATAATTTAAAACTTTAACATTTAATCTTATAGTTTGGCGAATGATAGATTTTTTGGTCGGCGGGATAACTAAGTAGTACCAAAGATACAATCGCTGTTTTCGTCTTTGATAAAGTAAAATAAGTTAAACATTTCAAAATAAGCTAATATAAAAGGAATTAAGTAAACAGAGTCTTTGTCTCCCGGTATTTTTTAACAAAGCGAAAAGAAAGTTCTTTTAAATAAGACATTTTAAATTAATCGTTTTTAATCTGACGTAATTTTGACTAAACTATTCTTTCTCTTTTCAATATTTACGTGAAAATACTTTTGTTAGAAATGAAATATTATTTGCGCTTTCCTAACAAAAATAGTTGAAAAGTACCCTCTCAAAATATCAAATAAATGTCTAGCGCAATTTCTAAATTTAAACTGTTTTGCAATATTATTTTGTGTTTATTTTATGTAACTAGGGGGCGTTGCCCCCTACGAGCTACGCTCGCCAACCCCGTTCAGACACCGCAGACTCTAAAAGCACGCTAATTTGATCGGCTTAAAAAATATTTCGTAAGATTGAATTATAAGTTTAAAAACAGTGGCGATCTCCCTATAAACGGGTTTCTATTTATTTCTCTTTGATTGGGGAATTTTAAAGCCAAATCTGCGGGCTGTTAAATAATACAATGGCTTTTTCCGTCTTTGATTAAATAAAATCAGTTGACATTTCAAAATAAGCTAATATAAAATGAATTAAATAAACAGAGTCTTTGCCTCCCGGTATTTTTTAGCAAAGTGAAAAGAAAGTTTTTATAAATGACACATTAAATGTATCGTTTTTAATCTCATGTAATTGTCACTAAACTTTTCTTTCTCCTTTTACTATTCACGTGAAAATACTTTTGTTAGAAATGAAATATTATTTGCGCTATCCTAATAAAAATAGTTGAAAATATCATCTTAAAATATTTCATAAATGTCTCGAGCAATTTTTAAATTTAAACTGTTTTGCAATATTATTTTTTGTTCATTTTACGTAATGTGTAATGTGACGTAAATGTGACGTAATTTCTCCTATTTAAGACTTCTGACGCATGTTAATGAATTTATTATTTTACAACATTCTTTCACTTTTAAAATTCACGTGTAATATAGTTTTTATAAGTTTCAATGCGTTCCTACTTTTTATGTTTTCGTATTTATAATAGTCACGTGTAAAATAAATTTTTAATTTGAAGCAAATATTATTGCTTGCGCTGTTTATACAGTTGGCAACAGTTTAAATTAATACAATCTCTCTATTCTAAAAAAAAAGTAACTACCGCTGTCACCGCCGCCGGTTTTTAATTTTTTGTGACCGGGGGTCTTTCTTCGTTAATATTAAGAAAAATAATGCATACAAAAATATGAAAATCGGTAGTGTTATACAGAAATGTTTGATAAACACGCTGATGCAGACAGTTTTCAAATCGAAGAAATATTTTAAGAGATATTTAATGCTAAAGTTGGACAAAATCGTTCCACTAAAAAAGTTTTATAGTAGCAAAAACTATAAATCGGAATTTAATAATATTTAGTTCATTTTATACGTTATAATTTCCCGGTGTTCAGAATTGATTTATTTTTTTTAATTTGACTCATTTTTCGAGGTTTTATATCTATTTTAAATTCAAATTTTCAGCATTTCGAGAGATATTTTTTACAGATTTTTGAAAGTGATATTAATTTAAACTGTTGCCAACTGTGTAAACAGCGGAAACAATAATGTTTCTCTCTATTCTAAAAAAAAGTAACTACCGCTGTCACCGCCGCCGCCGCAGCCGGTTTTGATTTTTTTGTGACCGGAGGCCTTTCTTCGTTAATATTAACAAAAATAATGCATACAAAAATATGAAAATCGGTGGTTTTATACAAAAATGTTTGATAAACAGGCTGATGCAGACAGTTTTCAAATCGAAGAATTATTTTAAGAGATATTTAATGCTAAAGTTGGACAAAATCGTTCCACTAAAAAAGTTTTATAGCAGCAAAAACTATACATGGCAGTGTAATCATTTTTAGATCATTTTATGCGTTAGAATTTGCCGGTGTGCAGATTGCATTAATTTTTTTTATTTTGACTCATTTTTTCAGGTTTTATTTCTATTTTAAATTCAAATTTTTAGCATTTCTAGAGATATTTTTTACAGATTTCAGAAAGTTGTACTAATTTAAACTGTTGCCAACTGTACAAAAAGCGCAAGCAATAATGTTTGCTTCAAATTAAAAATTTATTTACACGTAACTATTATAAACAGGAAAAAAACTTTCAAATTAGAATTAAATAATTACGTATAAAAAGCAGGAACTTATAAAAAATTACGTCATAAAATGTATACACGTGAATTTTAAAAGAGAAAGGATATTGTAAAATAATAAATTCATTAACATGCGTTAGAAGTCTTAGGAGAAATTACGTCATATTTACGTCACATTATAGTTATTACATAAAATGAACACAAAATAATAGTGCAAAAAAGTTTAAATTTAGAAATTGCGCTAGACATTTATTTGATATTTTGAGAATTAATTTAAAATGTCTCATTTAAAAGAACTTTCTTTTCGCTTTGTTAAGAAATACCAGGAGACAAAGACTCTCTTTACTTAATTCCTTTTATATTAGCTTATTTTGAAATGTTGTTACACGTGTATACGTCATCAAGTTATTTTTATTTTGACGTTTTAGTTGTGTTTTTATTAATGTTGTACGAATTTATTTGTTCTTTCGTTATTTAAAATAAAAATTATATCAATTTGTATAATTTGGCGAGTAGTTTGGCGATTTATATAATTTGGCGAAACTGGTCGACAGGATAATCAAGTAGTACCGAAGCGGATTTGGCGTTAAAATTCCCCAACCAAAGAGAAATGAATAGAAATTTGTTTATAGGGAGATCGCCACTGTTTTTTAAATTATAATTCAATCTTTCGAAATCTTTTTAAAGCCGATCAAATTAGCGTGCATTTAGAGTCTGCGGTGTCTGGACGGGGGTTGGCGAGCGTAGCTCGTAGGGGTCGAGCCCCCTAGTGCTTAAAAAAAAATATTTATACGTGTAAGAAATTAAAAATTTATTTACACGTGACTATTATAAACAGAAAAAAACATTTGGAATTAGAATTAAATAATTATGTACAAAAAGCAGGAACTTATTAAAAATTACGTCATAAAAACTATAATTACACGTGAATTAAGAGAGAAAGGAATTTGTAAAATAATAAATTTATTAACATGGGTTAGAAGTCTTAAATAGGAGAAATTACGTCATATTTACGTCACATTACAGTTATTACATAAAATGAACACAAAATAATATTGCAAAACGGTTTAAATTCACAAATTGCGCTAGACATTTATTTGATATTTTGAGAGGATACTTTTCAACTATTTTTCTTACGAAAGCGCAAATAATATTTTATTTCTAACACAAGTATTTTCACGTGAATATTAAAAAGAGAAAGAATAGTTTGGTCAAAATTACTTCAGATTAAAAAGGATTAATTTAAAATGTCTCATTTAAAAGAACTTTCTTTTCACTTTGTTAAAAAATACCGGGAGACAAAGATTCTGTTTACTTAATTCCTTTTATATTAGCTTATTTTGAAATGTTGTTATACGTGTCTACGTCATCAAGTTATATTTATTTCGACGTTTTATTTGTATTTTTATGAATGTTGTACTAATTTATTTGTTCTTTCGTTATTTAAAATAAAAATGATGTCAATTTGTATAATTTGGCGAGTGGTTTGGCGATTTATATAATTTGGCGAAATTAGTCGACGGGATAATCAAGTAGTACCGCAGCGGATTTGGCGTTAAAATTTCCCCAATCAAAGAGAAATGAATAGAAATCCGTGTATAGGGAGATCGCCACTATTTTTTAAATTATAATTCAATCTTTTGAAATCTTTTTAAAGCCGATCACATTAGCGTGCATTTAGGGTCTGCGGTGTCTGGACGGGAGTTGGCGAGCGTAGCTCGTAGGGGACCGAGCCCCCTAGTTTTCTAAAATATCTAAAAAATATCTCTCGAAATGCTGAAAATTTGAATTTAAAATAGAAATAAAACCTCAAAAAATGATTAAAATTAAAAAACTAAATGCAATCTGCACACCGGGAAATTCTGACGCATAAAATGATCTAAAAATGATTAAATTCCTATGTACAGTTTTTGCTCCTATAAAACTTTTTTAATGGAACGATTTTGTCCAAATTTAGCATTAAATATCTCTTAAAATAATTCTTCGATTCGAAAACTGTGTGCATCAGCGTGTTTATCAAACATTTCTCTATAATATCACCGATTTTCATATTTTTGTATGCAATATTTTTCTTAATATTAACGAAGAAAGACCTCCGGTCACAAAAATTCAAAACCGGCGGCGGCGGCGGTGACAGCGGTAGTTACTTTTTTTTTTAGAATAGAGAGATAACTGTAATGAGACGTAAATATAACGTAATTTCTCATATTTAAGACTTCTAACGCATGTTAATGAATTTATTATTTTACAATTTCCTTTCTCTTAAAATTCACGTGTAAATATAGTTTTTATGACGTAATTTTTAATAAGTTCCTGCTTTCTGTACATGATTATTTAATTCTAATTCCAAATGTTTTTTTCTGTTTATAATAATCATGGGTAAATAAATTTTTAATTTATTTACACGTATAAATATTTTTTTATTTGAAGCAAACGCTTTTATACAGTTTAAAACGTTTGCGCTGTTTATACAGTTGGCAACAGTTTAAATTAAAATCACTTTCTAAAATACATAAAAAGTATCTCTAGAAATGCTGAAAATTTGGATTTAAAATAGAAATAAAACCTCAAAAAATGAGTCAAATTAAAAAAAGAAATGCAGTCTGCACACTGGGAACTTCAACCTTATAAAATGATCTAAAAATGATTAAATTCCCATGAATAGTTTTTGCTCCTATAAAACTTTTTTAATGGAACGATTTTGTCCAACTTTAGCATTAAATATCTCTTAAAATAATTCTTCGATTGGAAAACTGTCTGCATCAGCGTGTTTATCAAATATTTCTGTATAATACTACCGATTTTCATATTTTTGTATGCATTATTTTTCTTAATACTAACGAAGAAAGACCTCCGGTCACAAAAAATTCAAAGCCGGCGGCGGCGGCGGCGGCGGCGGTGACAGCGGTAGTTACTTTTTTTTGAATAGAGAGATTTAAAATACCTGTCTTTCAATCATTTCCTTTAAAATGCCAAAACTTTTTCTTTTTTCTTCTTTTTTACTTTCTTCTATCTTTACAAGAAGAAAGTATTGGATGCGTGAGAATTTTTAACTTTCGGTTTTCGACGAATTTACACGTTTTAGGGGTCAGAGATTCCGAAAAACATGTTTTTACAAAATGTCTGTCTGTTAGTCTGTAACTCTGTCTGTCCGTCTATGTAGTATGTATGTGACACAAATTTTTTGGGCGCTCTATCTCAAGCACCAATGCCCGGAATTTAATAACAATTTATATTCAGTTAGTCCCTGATTGGTGCTGATTAGTTTTTGGTGTAAATCGCCCAGCAGATGGCGCTGCTATGCAGCATTTTTCCCGGTTTCCACAGTAGCTCAATCTCCAAAACTAATGCACGGATTTTCATTAAACTTCAGATTCAGTTAGACCGTGACATGAATTGGTGTTTTACACATTTTGGTGTATATCCCTCAACAGGTGGCGCTAGTATGCTGCATTTTTTGCGATTTCCGCAATAGTTCTATCTGAAGAACTAATGCTTGGATTTTCAACAAGCTTCAGATTCAGGTATACCTGGATTTGAATTAGTGCTGTTTATGTTTTGGTGTAAATCACTCAGTAGATGGCGCTGCTATGCAGCATTTTTGAGAATTTTCACTATAGCTCTATCTCAATAACTAATGCACGGATTGTCATCAAACTTCAGATTCAGTTAGTCCTTGACATGAATTGACGTTTCATACATTTTGGTGTAAATTGCTCTACAGATGGCGCTGCTATGCTGCATTTTTTGCGATATCCGCAATAGTATTATCTCAAGAATAAACGCTTGTATTTTCAACAAACTTCAGATTCAAGTATACCTTGATATAAATTAGTGCTTTTTATGTTTTGGTGCATATCGCTCAACAGGTGACGCTGCTGTGCTGCAGTTTTCAGAATTTCCGCTATAGCTCTATCTCAAGAACTAATGCACTTCAAATTCAGGTATACTTTGATATGAATTGGTACTAAATTGATGTAATTTCTTGTACTATTTAAATAATTTAATTGACATGATTTATACAGAAGAAATTTTTGTGATGGCCACAACATACTAGTTTTAATAAGAAATAATGGTACTTGTTAGTTATCCCGTCGGCCAAATTACTGTCGCCAAATTGTAAGATTAAATGCCAATAATAATTGATCTTAAATGTCACATTCACTTGACAACACGTGTTTACGTCATCAAATGATTTTTATTTCGACGTTTTATTTGTATTTTTATTAATGTTATACTTATTTATTTGTTTTTTCGTTATTTAACATAAAAATTATGTCAATTTGTATAATTTGGTGAGTGGTTTGGCGATTTATATAATTTGGCGAAATTGGTCGACGGGATAACTAACAAGTACCAAAATAATAACATAGAGATAGACCAAAACATTTTATTTGAACATCATCGCATTGTTTTTTATTTACAGATGCGAAAGATAGACACTACTATTGGCAAGAAAATCAAAATGCTATTGGCGAGATTTGGTCCTGGCTAACATAAAAGTGTACCATATATTATTGTTGTTTTTATATACAATTTACTCCTGTTTGTATACTAAATAGATAAATGAATTTTTATATTAGATTAGTTACATAAATACTGAAAAATTGTTTGTGTAGTATTTGAAGCAAATTCATCTTGTATGTCATCATGTCTGTTTATATCATTTAGCAACAAATCCCATTTCGGAATTTACGTATTATGTGGGCCAGGAAGATAGATCGCCAATAATGGTGGCCAAAATTACCAATAGTGTTAAAATTGTAATTTAACGTACATTTAACTAGAAAACTAAGATTCTACTTTTTCAGAATTTAGTGTCGCCCTCGATGAAAATAAAATATATGTAATATATGTATACATAAATATAGATAGTACAAAGCATAATTCAGTTTGAAGATATAAAACACACGCTTTTATTTTATATAAATTGAAGTCATTCGCACCCACTGAAGAATTCCATTTTTACGATCCAGTCTTAAACAGCATCTACAGAAAAGTATGCATATGACGTCAACTGAAGTACTCCATTTTTATAGAAAGTAAAGGGAAAATAGTTGGAAAAAAGTAGATTACTTTATTTTTTAATGCCATTTTCTCTTAACAACTGAAAAAAAAAATTGTCATTAAAATACGTGTTATTTTGAAAAATATAAATGAATGATTTCTGATAAAACATGGAGCTATTACAAACTATATTTGATTTTGACTATCCATATTAATGTGTCAAACAAATGAAGACATATGAATCATTAGATAGCCGATACTTTTTGGTCCAGTTTACGACATCGATTTTTGTTGGGTTGCTGTATTATTACGTGATAGCGAATGCAAATGACATCATTTTGTATAAAATAAAAACGTGTGTTTTAAGTCTTAAAAACTGAAATCAGTTTTATAGAAGTGCATGATTTTCACTCTAGCGGCTTTGAAATTCTTCACAGGTGGAAATGCATCACTTTTAAAAATAATGCAACTGAAATCATACACTGATAAAACGAAAAGTTTTACGAAAATTTAGAGTGTTTTGATAGAAGAGCAGTGATCTTTAGGTTAACATAATATTTGTTTGAGAATTAGACTAACCAGTATATGATGCATTTTTTATTGTAATTAATTTTGTAGATTTCTCTCTATTCTAAAAAAAAAATGTAACTAACGCTGTCACTGCCACTGTCAATGAATTTTTTATGACCGGGGGTTTTTCTTCGTTAATATTAAGAAAACTACTGCATACAAAATTTTAAGAGATATTTAATTTTAAAGTCGATCAAAATCATTCCAGTAAAAAAGTTTTATAGGAGTCAAAACTATACAGAGGAATTTAATAATTTTTTCTAAAGATGTTCATTAGAAACTCGCGGTGTGCAGACTGCATTTATTAATTTTAATTTGACTAATTTTTGAGGGTTCATTTCAATTTGAAATTCAAATTTTCAGCATTTCCAGAGATATTTTTTACATATTTTAGAAAAGGTTATTATTTTAAATTGTTGCCAAACGTTAAAATAGCGCAAAGAATAATATTTCCTTTAAATTAAAAATTTATTTACACGTGACTATTATAAACAGAAAAAAAATCTTTCAAATTTGAATTAATTGATAACGTGTTAAAAGTAGAAAATATTGAAAATTACGTGGTGAAAATTGCTTTTACGCAAGTATCTCTCTATTCTAAAAAAAAGTAACTAACGCTGTCACTGCCGCCGCCGGTTTTCAATTTTTTGTGAACGGAAGTTTTTCTTCGTTAATATTAAGAAAAATATTGCATACAAAAATATGAAAATCGGTAGTATTATACAGAAATGTTTGATAAACACGCTGATGCAGACAGTTTTCAAATCGAAGAATTATTTTAAGAGATATTTAATGCTAAAGTTGGACAAAATCGTTCCATTAAAAAAGTTTTATAGAAGCAAAAACTATACATAGGAATTTAATCATTTTTAGATCCTATTATGCACAAGAATTTCCCGGTGTGCAGACTGCATTTATTTCTTTAATTTGACTCATTTTTTGAGGTTTTATTTCTATTTTAAATTCCAATTTTCAGCATTTCGAGAGATATTTTTTACATATTTTAAAAAATGGTACTGATTTAAACTGTTGCCAATAGTATAAACAGCGCAAACAATAATGTTTGCTTCAAATTAAAAATTTATTATTAATAAACTATTATTTATTATTAAACTATTATTAAAATAAATTACCGAAACCGGTTTGGAAACTGAAAGTACCTTTTTAAAAAAAAAATCTGCAACCAAAATTGAAAAAGTATAAAAGGATCATGCTAAAGATTGAGCTCAGCTATCCTATGCAAAAAAAAATCGTTTAAAAATATTCAAATTGAAACGAGAAATACGCCTCTTATCGCGTGACAAAAATCAGGTCGTTTCAAAATGTCAGCCACGCTAGAAATTCAAAGTGCTATAACTCAGCCATTTTTTAAGATATAGACGACACAAAAACTGCTTCGGAATCTTTGTATCAAGGTCAAACATATAAGAAAAAAATATTTTTCATTTTTCAATTTTTTGTTACCTCATTTTAAATTTCAATTTAAAAAAAAATTTAAATGGCCGCCATTTTGAAACAAGATGGCGGATGAAGGTGGCAAACGAACTCGGTCGAGACATTAGTACGTATTATGTATACACCAAGGTACATATAAAACCGTTCATAAATACGCCTGTTATCGCGTGACAAAAATCAGGTCGTTTCAAAATATCAGCCACGCTAGAAATTCAAAGTGCTATAACTCAGCTATTTTAGGTAGCTTTCATTAAAAAAAAAAAAACTACCTATTGCAGCCGTTCGGAGGAAAGCGATTTCAAAAAAATTTGGTATATTTTCATAGATCATGACCCCCAGACCCCGAAACCACCCTCCGTTCAGACGTTGATACATATATATATATATATATTTATATATCCATATATATATATATCCATATATATATATATATATATATATATATATATACATACACTGGCGGAAAAAAAAATCCCAACACCAAGAAAGACTTGTGTTAGATAAACGAAATTTGGTAGGCGTGTTTATACATCTGAAAGATGACATCGATTGAAATTTCGCGCTTCGCGCATACGTGTGGCGCTAGTAGCGCCACTCAGAACTTTCAAATCAGGTTTACTTTAAATGCGTGTTGTAAAGTTCGGGGGCGTTATTTAGCTTCGAAATGGGACGTATGGAGTTGATGTTAGCCAAGAATGCCTTTAACAAGACGAAGAAGCCACTGTCAACAGCTCACCGAGTTGGAACGAGGTCGCATATTCGGGGTACGAGAAGGTGAATTTTCTTTCCACGATATTGCAGAAAGACTTGGCAGGAATTTATCCACTGTGCATGATTATTGGAAGTAGTGGTCAAGGGATGGTACTGCCTCAAGAAGACCGGGTTCCAGGCGGCCATGTGGCACTCCTGAGAGGGAAGGTCGCCGTATTTGGCGTACGACTGTGGCGCATCGTACTGCGTCTTCGGCAGAAATTCGAGCTGCAGTTGGTACAGCAGTGACACAACGAAATGTTAGAAATCGGTTACTTCAAGGACAGCTCCGAGCCAGACGCTCTGTAGCGTGCATTCTACTGACTTCAAGCCATTGCCGTTTGCGACGCCATTGGTGTCAAGCAAGAGCTTATTGGAGGACTGAGTGGAGATCTGTTGTATTTTCTGATGAAAAAGAAACACAACAGATCTCCACTCCGTCTACCAATGAGCTTTGGCTTGACACGAATGGCTTCGCAAACGGCAATGGCTTGGAGTCAGTAGAATGCACGCTACAGGGTGACTAGCTCGGAGCTGTCCTTGAAGTAACCGATTTCTAACAGTTCGTTGTGTCACTGCGGTACCAACTGAAGCTCGAATTTCTGCCGAAGACGCAGTACGATGCGCCACTGTCGTAAGCCAAATACGGCAACCTTCCCTCTCAGGAGTGCCACGTGGCCGCCTGGAACCCGGTCTTCTTGAAGCAGTACCATCCCTTGACCACTACTTCAACAATCATGCACAGTGGATAAATTCCAGCCAAGTCTTTCTGCAATATCGCAGAATGAAAATCCACCTTCTCGTATCCGAACATGCGACCTCGTTCCAACTCGGTGAGCTGTTGACAATGGCTTCTTCGTCTTGTTAAAGGCATTCTTGGCTAACATCAACTCAATACGTCCCATTTCGAAGCTAAATAACGCCCCCGAACTTTACAACACGCATTTAAAGTAAACCTGATCTGCAAGTTCTGAGTGGCGCTACTAGCGCCACACATATGCGCGAGGCGCGAAATTTCAATCGATGTCATCTTTCAGATGTATAAACACGCCTACCAAATTTCGTTTATCTAACATAAGTCTTTCTTGGTGTTGGGATTTTTTTTTTCAGTCAGTGTATATATGATCTTTGTCACATTGTAACTCTCGTATTTATGAACCGATTTGGATGAAATTTCGTGTATACATTATGCATACCAATGTCTCGACCGAGTTCGTTGGCCAGCTTCATCCGCCATCTTGTTTCAAAATGGCGGCTATTTTTTTTATTATTTGAAATGCGGTACCAAAAAATTGAAAATTGAAAAATATTTTTTTTTATGTGTTTGACCTTGATACAAAAATTCCGGAGCATTTTTTGTTTCGTCTATATCTTAAAAAATGGCTGAGTTATAGCACTTTGAATTTCTAGCTTGGCTGACATTTTGAAACGACCTGATTTTTGTCACGCGATAATAGACGTATTTATGAACCAATTTGGATGTACCTTGGTGTATACATAATACGTACTAATGTCTCGACCGAGTACGTTGGCCAGTTTCATCCGCCATATTGTTTCAAAATGGCGGCCATTTAAATTTAAAAAAAAAATAAAATTTGAAATGCGGTGCCAAAATTTGAAAATTGAAAAATATTATTTTCTTATATGTTTGACCTTGATACAAAGATTCCGGAGCAGTTTTTGTTTCATCTATAACTTAAAAAATGGCTGAGTCATAGCACTTTGAATTTCTAGCGTGGCTGACATTTTGAAACGACCTGATTTTTGTCACGCGATAACAGGCGTATTTATGAACCGATTTAGATATAACTTGGTGTGTACATAGTACATGCCAATGTCTCGACCGATTTCGTTGGCCAGCTTCATTCGCCATCTTATTTCAAAAGGACTACCATTTAAAAAAAAAATTAAATTTAAAATTAGTTATTAAAAAATTGAAAAATGAAAAAGATTTTTTTTATGTGTTTGATCTTGATACAAAAATTCCGGAGCAGTTTTTGTTTCGTATATATCTTAGAAAAGGGTTGAATTCTAGAACTTTGAATTTCTAGCATGGCTGACATTTTGAAACGATCTGATATTTGTCACGTGATAACACGCGTATTTATTAACCTATTTCAATGTAAGAAGGCATGTGGATAGTATATCGTAATGTCTCGACCAGGTTCGCTGGCCAGCTTCATCAGCCATCTTGTTTCAAAATGGAGGCTATTAAATTAAAAATATATATATTTAAAGTGAGATGCAAAAAAATTAGAAATTGAAAAAGATTTCTTTCTTAAGGGTATTCTCCACGCACTTGATAACACACGCTCTGTAATGTTAATCCTATGGTCAGATTATTTTCGAATTTCTTGTTTCAATTTGAATATTTTTAAACGATTTTTTTTTGCATAGGATAGCAGAGCTCAATCTTTAGTATGACTCTTTTTTACTTTTTCAATTTTGGTTGCAGATTTTTTTTAAAAAGGTATTTTCAGTTTCGAAACCGGTTTGGAAACTGAAAGTATCTTTTTAAAAAAAATCTGCAACCAAAATTGAAAAAGTAAAAAAGAGTCATGCTAAAGATTGAGCTCAGCTATCCTATGCAAAAAAAAAATCGTTTAAAAATATTCAAACTGAAACGAGAAATTCAAAAATAACCTGCCCATGGGATTAACATTACGGAGCGTGTGTTTTCAAGTGCTTGAAGAATACTCTTAAGTATTTGACCATGATATAAGGATTCCGGAGCATTTTTTGTTTTGTCCTTATCTTAAAAAATGGCTCAGATATAGCAGTTTGAATTTATAATGTGGTTGACATTTTGAAAAATCTGATTTTTTGCCAGCGACAGCACTTCTATATATCAACCGATTCCGATGTGAGTGAGCATGTGCATAGGAATTACTAAGGCTTTGACCAAGTTCACTCGTTAGCCTCATCCACCATGTTGTCTTAAAATGGCAGGAACTTCTAGATATCGCCGAATTTGGTAAGCAAATATAAGTTACTGAAAATAAAAGCAGCTTGGATAGAGCTGATTAATTTCGCGAAATTCTCATTCATAATGATTTAGTATTGTTAAAAATTAGTATTGAATCTCCTATAATCGATTTCCACTAAATTAAGCTTCGTGTGTTTGAATAATATAAGCTTGCTTTTTAAAAATAATGAATATAAAAGCTACCTCTTCCTCCCAGCACTGGCCGGAAGGACTTTTTTAAGATATAGACGAAACAAAAACTGCTCCGGAATCTTTGTATTAAGGTCAAGCACATAAGAAAAAAAATATTTTTCAATTTTCAAATTTTGGTACCACATTTCAAATTTTAATTTTTTTTAAAAATTATAAATGACCGCCATTTTGAAACAAGATGACGGATGAAACTGGCAAACGAACTCGGTCGAGACATTGGTACGTATCATGTATACACCAAGGTACATCCAAATCGGTTCATAAATACGCCTATTATCGCGTGAAAAAATCAGGTCGTTTCAAAATGTCAGCCAAGCTAGAAATTCAAAGTGCTATAACTCAGCCATTTTTTAAGATATAGACGAAACAAAAAATGCTCCGGAATTTTTGTATCAAGTTCAAACAGATAAGAAAAAATATCTTTCATTTTTCAATTTTTTGGTACCACATTTCAAATTTAAAATTTTCAAAAAAATTAAATGGCCGCCATTTTGAAACAAGATAGCTGTGATGAAGCTGGCCAACAAACTCGGTTGAGACATTGGTATGCACTATGTATACACGAAATTTCATCCAATTCCGTTCATAAATACGAGAGTTACAGTGTGACAAAGATCAGATATATATATATATATATATATATGTTTTTGATGGTGGTAGGTTATGTTTAATTAATGGTTATATATGTATATATATATATATGGATATATATATATATATATATCAACTTTTGAACGGAGGGTGGTTTCGGGGTCTGGGGGTCATGATCGATGAAAATATACCAACATTTTTTGAAATCGCTTTCCTCCGAACGGCTGCAATAGCTTTTTGTAATGAAAGCTACCTAAAAATCGAAATTTAAAAGGGGTGAAAATGCACGAAAAGCGTTGTAATAAACATTCTAAATTGCGTTTTCTATGCAGTCTCAGGAAGTACTGAACCGATTTCAAATATAATAGTGTAAAAATGATGGTGGCAGCTCATGCTCCAAGATAGGTTATATTTTATGTCTGTTTCCACTACCCCAGAGGAGATGCATGAGCAAAAAACTTTCTAAGAATGCGATTTTTGAATTATGGAAGGACCTAGACTCGTGAAATTTTGCATGGAATATATTTATTAGACATAAATTATCTCTAAGAACATTTGTTTAAAAATTTGAAAATTTAAAGGGGTGAAAATGCACGAAAAGCGTTCTAAAAACGTTCTAAATGCCGATTTGTGAGCAATCTCAGGAAGAATCAAACTGATTTCAAAAGTTATGGTAGGAAATTGATGCTGACAGCCTCTGCTCTAATATAGACGCTATTTCATGTCAGTGTCACTATCATCTAGAAGTTTCAGGAGGTAAAACCTTCTAAATTTCGATTTTTGTGATCGGTAGGGGAATTGAAATTATGCAAGGTACATATTTATTAGATAAAAATATTTTTAAAGCAGATCAAATTAAGGGATTTTTAGAGTCTGAACGGGAGTTGGCGAGCGTAGCTCGTAGTGGGTAGAGTCCCCTATAAATTAATAAAACAGTTCCTTCTTAAATATTTTCTTTCGTCGAAATTCGACAGGTTCGTAATAATAATTTTTTTTTCATTATTGGGGGCGACACTAAATTCTGAAAAAGCAGAATTACTGCTTCCTGCTTGATATTATTTCCTATTTATTACATTTCTGTATTGCTGTTTACATTTATATGTTTAAAAATTGTCTTGCACGAAGGTTTTGATTAAAAAAATAGTTTAGTTTATTCGAAGTTTGCATTCTTCAATAAATAAATAAATAAACGCGATGTAAGTTGGACCGCAATCACTTTTCTTCGAAAATTTTGCCAACTCTTGGATTTCATTATGTCAACACTGAATCATATATTTTAAACAGCCATGAATCATATACTTTAAAAATTAATTGTTTGTTAATATGAATTATAAAATGTTTGATTTTATTTAATAGATGATAAAAGTGGCACCATGATGCACAATATTAAAAATATAGAGGTAAAATCTGAAGCATCAAATACATCAGATGAATTTGACGATGTTACACAAGAAACTGGCCAAGAAAATAGCACCGTGGCACTGGCAAGTCAAAAAGATGCTAGACTTATAGAATCAAGCGAAAATAAAGTGAACTTTAATGAAACAAGGCAACAAAAAATGGATCCTCTAGATTTTGCTCAGCAAAAAATAGATTCTACAATATCAAACCAAATACAATTAAAATCAACAAAATCACTCCATCAAGATATAGGTTCTATAAAACCAAGCGAAGTGAAAACAGATTTCATACAATCAAGCGAAGAACAAGCAGTAATCGTAGTTAAATATGAAGAAGGCGAGGGTCAAGAAAATCAATTGCGACTAACACAGGCGGGTCAAGAATCTGAACCTTCCAGTAAGCTGTCTAGATATTTTCATCTTAATCCGAGTTATCTAGTACAAGTGCGAGGTATTGCAAATATCGTACACATAGTAAGTAATTTCCTTTTGGCTGCTGTAAGATTTATATAGAAAATTAAGCGATAGTTGGATTAAAAAAATAAGCTAAATGCTCAAAAGACGCAGCGATAAAGCAATGTAAAGTTTAATATAATAAATATAAATGTAATTTTTTTAAAAACATGCTTTCATTAAAATTCACAAACATGCAGAAAATACATATTTTTTAAATGCACTAAATTGTAGAAAAGCCTTGGAATAAACCTTAATAGCACGGAGTTTAAATTAAATTGCGATGAGCTCAATTATGGACGATTAATGGATTTAAATGGGAAAATTACCAAATTAGCCAGCTATCGCCAAATTGGTTTCATATATGGCAACTTATTTTTGTTGCCAAATTTGGCGATATTTCACCAAATTATCTAAAATTTGCCGCTATTGTGGTAACTCTGTCATTGGTACTTTTCAACAAATACTCATTGTTGAAGCTGATGGTGATTTCTCCATAAGAAATCAAACGTAACCATTAAGTAAATTTGCCCCAGTAGTTCCCCTTAGGGATCAAATTTTAAAAAAATCAATGTCCAATTCAAGCATTGCCCTCAGGAATACATATATATTCCAAAATTTAAAGCTCTGTGCCAACAGGAAGTGGGTGAAAAATGAGTCACAAGATTTGACTGTCGCACACAAACATAATTGTAAGTTAAAAGAAAGTATGTAAAAAACAGTTTTAAAAATCTCCTCCCGATCTGTACCAGGAAGGAAATGTAGCTTCCCTATTTTTGGTTCTTAAGAATTCAGTTAAATTTAATCTAAAACACGAAGCTAAAATGTGTGGAACCTAATTATAGAAGATTCCCTGTTTTCGTCAATACCGAGTTTGAATGCTAATTTTGCCAAATTAGTTAATTCTGGCCAAGTTAGGTTCGTTTAAGGCAATCTATTTTTGTCGTCAAATTTGTCCATATTTTACGAAGTATCACAAAAACTGCGAGAATTTTGATAATGGAGGGCGCAGTTACGTATGTGCGCACACTCATGAACGCATACGCAAAATATATGACAGCGCAAATCACCTGACTATCCTAAACAGATCCAGAGCTAACTACTTCGCAGTTCATATGCTTCTCAGCAAATTTTTATTAATTGTTTTTTCGAATAAAACTGCATAAAAGTTATATTTTCAGAAAGATCTCCGAACATATAATTTTTGAGAAATGAGCTGCCTTCTAAAATGTTTATATTTGGAGCTATCCACTTTGAAAATTTCATTGATTTGCTGATGAATCAATGAGGTCCGTTTTTAGTTTTACAAGTGAAGTTTTAGACAAATCAACTTAATTTTTTTGCTCACTGATTTTTGAAACAAAAAACAGAAAAGTTATGGCTAATCGTGAAATGGCTATTACAAGTTTGGTCGAAATTATCACAGCGGCTTTTAAAGTTTTTTGCTCTATTGTTATTCTATGTTAATCTATATAATCTATTACTATGCTAGCTAAGGCGGTTAATTTGATTAGAGAGGCGTTCTTAATGAAAATGAATAGTTTTGTAATGAATGCATTCATTGTTAAGGTGTGTCCCACCGAAATAAAGCCACTTTGATTTCGTACTTTAGTTGGACACGAAACAAACCAATAAGAATGAAACAGATTATCTGAATTTTTAATTAATCTGAATGTAATAAGAAAGTCTATACACAGATACAAATTTACAAGTAGTAACTCATTCCCTGCCTTATCTGGGCAGGAAAAAAATGAAATTGTTAAAAAAGAGGGGGAAAAGTGCCCCGCCGAAATAAAGCCATTACTGTTAATAGACAATATATCCGCCATGGTTATATATGACTTGTGATATATGATGTGGCATACCATTTACCAGTCCATGGAGAACAAGTAGCATCAATATTCTCCCACCCTTCAGTGATGATGACCTTCACTTTTGCCACAGACAAACTGTCTGCAATTGGCATATACAGCCTTACTGGGGATACCTCACACATTTTCTTGGGGATTGAGATCAGGAAAAAATGGCAGGCCATTCCATGACATGTACCCGATTATACAAAAACCATCCCCAGAGGATTTTGCAACGTGAATGGAGGTCTTGTCCTGCTGGAAAATCCAACTTAGTCCACCTCTTTGCAAATGGCAGTAAATGGTTTTCTAGTATTTCTTGGTAATCGGTAGCCTTCATACGGCCTGAGAGAAAAGCCAGGTTATGTTTACCTCAATAGGCGAAGCCTCCCCACACCATTAATGAGCCCCTACCTTGCTGTCTTTTGGGGAAAATTTCCTCTTCTTTCCTCATGTTATACCAATAGAAAGCAAGGCCGTCTAGCCCATCCAAATTAATTTTTTTCTCATCTCAGACTATAACACGAAGGCACTTTTCCTTCCAGGTTTGATGATATTTGGCCCAATCGACTCTCCTTTGCATGTCAGTAGCTTTCAACATGAGCGACTGTTTCCTTTTCTTATATCGCAAGTACGTTCTTGTACGTTTTCCAATTCGTGGCAGGATTGATTTTGTCACAGGGATGTTATCCTCTTTGGCCAACTGTTTTAGGGAAATACCACCTCGTGCAAGAAGACGCAAAACTTCTCTTTCCTGCCTGAAGTCAATTTTCTGCATATGCACCTCCTTTTTATATACCGTTATGCATTGCCCTGATTTACAAAATTGTCTATTTTGGTTTTAGAGCGTTTGATTTGTTTAAGTATTGGTCTATGTGAAAGACCTTGTTCTTTAAAAGCTGTTATTTGTCCTATCTCGAACTTTGATAGCTGGGTTTTCTATCCTATTGCAATACTGCTGGAGAAATAGAAAATACAACCTTCTAAAGTCTGCACATCAGTTCTTTAGCACAGAACAAGTATTAGACAACTTTCTGACGTCATAAACATGTTGAACTGCAGAAGCTTGAATGTTGATAATTACCAATAAATACTAATATTGGCAGTGGCTTTATTTCGGCGGGACACTTTTCCCTCTCTTTTTATACACATTCATCGTTTTCTCCTGCCCTGGTAAGGCAGGGAGTGAGTTACTCCTTATAAATATGTATTTGTACATAAACTTTCTTAATATATTTGTTTCGTTCTTATTTGTTAGTTTCGTGTCCAGTTACGACACAGAATTACGGTGTCTTTGTTTCGTTGGAACACACCTTAAAATAGTTTCTTTTCTTTTGCTACGCTATTATCGGATTATTGAATAGACTATTTTTAGGTAAATAATTTTTTTAATGCTTGCATGTTCTATACATAAAACGAAGAATGATATTTTATCATTTGTAGTATTTCGTGTGTTTATTTTTAACAAATTGATTCAAAATCGTTTAAAGCATGTCTTTCGTGTTAGGAAATTGTATGGTTTGTGCTTCTCCAATTTATCTTAGATTATCCTCACATAACGTAATAAATTTACGCCTTGAGTTTGTGATAATGGTACTATAGGATGACGAATTTTCATTATGGCCGGCATTTAGAGAATAACTGAAACAAAATCAAGTGCGTTCTGCATTTTTCTGAGGACCTTAAAAACAACCGCCTAGTATTTTAACACGTTCACTGCCGCAAAAAGTAAGAATTTTTAAATTTCTTCTTGAAAGTCGTTTGCCACCACAAATTCTGAAAGGTAAATTTCGTTTTACTAATACAGCGAAATTTCTGCCAATAAATAAGGCAAATTTTTTTATTTTAAAATATAGGTAAAAAAGTAATAAATTAAAGCCACGAATATTAAAGCTACGGGTATACTCGTAGCGTGGCAGCCAAAGTATTAAGAATAGAAATATATTTCTTCTTTTAAATATCACGGAATTTTATGATATGAATATGTAGTTTTAAGCGCATGAGAATGGCGGGAATGGACTACAACAATGCCAATAAATTTACCATAAACCACTTTCGCGTAAAACCTTTATTTTAAATATCATTGTCTTGTCTCAAAAGACAACCACCCTAGAATTTCAAACTGGTACATCTCATCCAATTTAAAACAGAGGCAAAACAAAAAACGTTTTGGAATCCTTACATCAAGGTCAACATTTCAGTAAAAAAGTGCTTTTGGAATCCTAAATTTTTGTATGTGTTTTTGAGTTTGAAGATTTTCAAAGTCCGCTATTTTGAAACAAGATGGTGGATCAAGCTGGTCAACTAACTCGGTCTAGATCCTGATATGTTCTATACACATTCCCCGTCACATCCAAATCGGTTTATAAATACAAGTGCAATCGCATAACAAAAATCTGACATACATACATATATATCAACATTTAAACAGAGGGTAGTTTGGGAGTCAACTAGCATCATGATCGAAGATAATATATGGAAATTTTCCGGAGAGTTGAAGCAAATAACTTCCTACCTTTTGTAATGGAAGCTACCTAATACCATAGACAATATCTGTTACCAAAGATAAATCATAATATCGAATACTAAAACACATTATCTCAAATTTTACACTTCTTCAGACTTCGAAAACTGTATTCGAATGGTTCAAAACCCCCAGTGGTAAACTGTAAATCTGTAAATGGTTATGTGAGTACTGTTAATGTCATGACTGATAAAAGAAAAATTCATCTCGGCTTGCTTACTTTCAAGAAGTTGTAGCAAAGGCTGGATGGCAAGAATTGTTGAGTTATTTTCTCGAACCACTTATTTTTTGCCAGACCAATATAAGGGAGTAAAGTTTAAGAAATTTATTCAAAAGTCCCATGAAGATGATAAAATGAGCACTCAGATATTTAAATTTTAGAAAAACTATAAATGTTACATGCAATGACTATTCATTTTGATCCAGAATAAATAGAAATTGCCATGACACGTTGAAAATGTGTAATTATAATCTTTGTATTTTTTCAACCGAGTTTAAAATTTTCCAGGCCGGAATCGTTCATGGTAGCTTAGTTGGTTGAATATTGGCAGCTTAATCTAAGGTTCTGGGTTCAAATAACCCGGCCAAGGCACTTTTTCACTTAATTTGAAAAATTACATCTCGTATCTTTTTTTACCAATAATTGCGGTAAAATGTTGGAGTTTCTTTACCACAATTTATTCTGTTAAACTGTTTCATATAACAGACCAAATGTAATTGTCCGTAGTTTATCTTAAGGAATTGTGTCCGACGGATTGGCCCAGAATTGCTTAGTTGGTAGAACTTTGGCGGCTTAAGGCAAGGTCCTGTGTTTAATTTCCGGCCTGGACACTTTTTGCTAAGTTGGAAAAATTACAACTTCTATGATTTCTTTATCATTCAGAACAATTGTGTTAAAGTAACCATGTATAACTATGATGGTTAGTGTTTTTTTAATATCTGTATTAAAATATAATTAGAGTAAAGACGCAGGCAAAATACGTATAGTACATTTACTGGAATACACCGATTCTTCATAATGTGCATAATGCAACTTCACTATATAATTTTACCAATTAATAAATAATTTAAAATTTTAGGTAATATTAATTTTTATGTTTCCATTTATCGATCATTTTTTATTATAAAGATTTTTAAAGGATTTTTATGCTTAAGTGCGTATTGTCAAGTGTTCAAAACTGGCAACCAATATTGAAAAAAAAAAAGAAAACCTGCAGTGCTTCCACTCGACTTTCTGAACACTTTACAGAATACCGTGCGTTTAACTAAATAGTAATATGAAAATAAGTAAAAACTTAGATCCTAATTTTACAAAGTTAAAATATTTGCACTGGTTGAAATGGTCTCATGTTTTAGAGAAAACATTCACTTTCATTCATAAAGCTTATATTTTTTTCTAAATGTGTAATTTTCAATAAATTTTCATTCCTGCTGCGCTAAAGTGGCAAATAAATAAAAAAAAATAAGAAAACATATTTTACTAAATTAAATAACATTCTGGCCAAACATAGTCATTGTATCGATATAAGATGAACGTAAATAATAAAAATAATTTAATTGATATATAAAAAAAAATTATTTATCAGTTATCTTCACAGAATGGTGGAAGAAAGGTTTATCTACCAAACCTGTCGAACGATTCCTTCGAAAATGAATGCAGCTCTTGCAATAGTGGCCTGTAACATATTCATGTACCAAATCCGTCAGGGTTTGTTTGCCACTGTGGCTTGTAATATATTCATCTGCCAAACACCAGGACGAATTTTTCGAAATTGAATGCAATTTTTGCGATTGTGGTCTTTAATATATTCACCAAATGGGTGCTCAATCAAATGCATTCTTTATGTGTTATAGTGCTCACTCACACGCAAGCAGATACTCACCGACAGTATCGAAAAACCTCCCTAAACGGGCTCTGGGGACCTGAAAACGTGAGAAAATTCTGATATACACGCGTACATTCACACATCTACATATGGAATCATTGTAAAAGCAGATTCAAGTAACCTCAAAATGCACAAATATGTCAATATTTCCTTAATCCGGTTTTTATTATGATTATAATACTTTCCTTACATTGTATTTGTACGAGTAAAAATGTACATTTTGTTCGGCAACGTACATTTCGTAGAGGCATTAGGGAAGTCATTTCCCAAAATGATGAGCTCGAGGTTAGTACAAGATTTCAATATCCTGAAAGTGTTAGATTTTATTTTAAGATACGAAATTAAAATCTTCAAGCATTTTTGCGCACAATTTACGTTGAAAAAAATATTTTATGAAAATTTCCCACAAAGCTTTAAAGCATCATAGAAATAAACATGAGTGATCATTTTTATTATAAACGCATTACAAAACTCTAATCTGTTGAAATCTTCATATCAATTTTACATAAATTATCCGAGAGCCAGCGTCACACTTTTGGAACCAATTTTTACGTTCTGATTTTGGTATATGTGAGAGATTAGATGGTGCAAATAAAGAAACTACTTGCTGTCACACCAGTCGGGGATATTGCTATATCAACTTCTATTTTAAAATATTATATGTAAATGAATGATAATTATGGTGTTACCTCCACAGTTGTGGCTGTCATCCGTAATAGGGATAATGTCCATTTTGAAATAACATTTTGGGCAGGATACTACTATACTTACTATAGCAAGACACGTCGCTGGTGCGCCAGCAAAATGGTAGTTTCGTCATCTGCAAGTGTCAGCGACACTAAAATTGGATGCAAGTATGTGAGGCTACCTCCTGGACTATAAAAGTCATATATTCAATTGTTACCAAAATCAAAGAATAAATTCAATGAAAACTTTCGTAGCTGTGAAAAGCTAATAAATATCAACAGCTTTCTATAAGAAATGTCTAAAAAATTTTGTTTCTTTTTTTTTTAGATCTTAAGCCTGACAACTGTTATATTAATGGGTCTAATCTGCCAATTACGGCCTTACTCCCATTCACGGTCGGAAGGATTTTACTGCAAACCACCCAAGATGTTTCTATTTATTGTATCATGCACATCCCTTTTCACAGCTGTGCTCTATTTCTTCTGCTGCGTGTTATCAAAAACTAATGACTTCCTGCTATTTGAGTCATCTTTTGTAAGCATCTAGTTATATTAATGAAATTATATTCAGTTACTATGTTAATTTAAGTATTATATTAAGTATCTTAAATATAAAATCAATATAAATAATAAGCAAAAAATTAAAGTTCAGAAGCAAAAAGAATGCCGTTTTGCTTTTAAACACTTAGATATTTATATCGCGTACAACTTTTTGCATCTCAAAAAACATAATATTTTTTTAGCTAAAAATCACTATTGCTTTTGGTATGTCAAATAATTGTTTCATATGGTTATAGTTATGCACTTAAAGTTTTTGGTTTATATGTAATCTATCTAGTTTTAATGATGTAATCTCGGGGAACATTTAGATTTCTAAATAACCTAAAATGGCGATGTAATATCTAAAGTGTAGAATCGTGGTGGATTATACTTATCACCTACGCGAGCGGGAGGGATGAACTATACAATGCTGAATTCCAAATTTAGCTTTTTAAAGAGTTGAATTCAAAATACTAAGGGACTGTATTTTTTGTTTTCAGAAAATGTGGATTATCCATATTAGAAAAGGTTCGTCTGCACGCGGAGGATTAAAAGAAAATAATTCGGAAAATGCTGAGTCGTTGAAGAAAAGAATATGGGTGTCAAAAAAGTTAAAAAATATTCCAGGAGAGGCTTACCAGCTAATAGCCAACACTTATGAATGCGACTAACAATATTGAGACTGTATGGAAAACAATACTGGACAAATATTATTTGTATTGGTTCTTGCCTGTATTGGCTTAGATATGGACAATATTGGCATGGAATATAGCCCTATTATTGAGTGTTTACTTTCCTCCAGTATTCTTTTATTATTGGGAAGAAATATTCCGCTATAACATTGTAGCATAGAGTTTACATGGTTTCGAAATTTTTCGAGATGGCAAAACACGTCATATCTCCCAATGCCAGATTTTAATTTTGCTTTCGAGTTATGTCGCACGTTTTGACCATTTTTCGTTATATATTGCGTACTAGAATACCCCAAACGTTCTTCGTGGTATTTAGGATTGGACATTGGCTTTCCCATCAAGTTCTAGAGTCTTATTTATCTACAAACCACTTCTTTGTGTCTTTTTCAGAGTGAATTTAAACATTGTCTTGTTGAAAATTTTGTTAAAACTGGTAATTTTTTTCTTTCAGATTCAACAAATAGCATTCTAACATGTGAATATAAGTATGTCTATTTTGTTTATTCCGTCCAGAAAAACAATACTAAGCTTACATTCCGAGAAAAAAGCAGCCCAAACCGTTAGGGAGCCTCCACCTAATTGTCGCGTGGGAAATATGTCCTTTTCCTTTTGAAGGTCATGCCAATATGAATAAATAACATCCATAATATTCAAAAGTAAACTTCTTTTAAGCACCGAAGATTATTTGACAACCATTTCGTTTGCTGCTTCAGGTGTTTCTCTGCAAACTGAATGCGGGTTTTTTATTGCCAGATGTTAAATGCGATCACCGGCATAGTTTTACATTTTTAAAAACTCACGACATTTTTACTGTTCTTCTTACAAACGATACTGATGTTAGCGTCTTTATCTGGATTCCAATTTCCTTTGCTCTCATTCTTTTACTTGGAATCCTGCAAACAATCAAACTTTCGAATCGTTTTGAAAGAATTTTCGGCCACCCTGTAGATTTTGTAGTAACACAAACAGTTGGATTCTGTAACAAGTTAAAAATGGCAGTCTTTGAACATTTTATTTTATCAACGAGTCATTGAAGTGACATTCTGATGTTGTTATAAGCTAGAATTTTGCCCTCTTTCGAAGTCAGAAAGCATTTTGCCTCACCCTTTTGAGCTAATAATTGCAAACTAAATGAATGTGCCCAGAATCTCTTTTAAATGCATTTTAAAATGATATGAGAAAAAATTCGCCAAACGTATTCTGCGGATTCGAAATATTTACTGCGTTCTTATCATTTTGCTCATGCGTAAATTTAGAAAAATACATATTTTAAAATAGATTATATATATATATATATATATATATACACTGCTGGCCATTAAAATTGCAACACCAGGAAGGAATGATTTGAAGAACGTTAACATTACATGAAAGATTGAAGAGGTTGGAATATGCAAATGATTAGTATTTCAGCGCATTTAGAAGACGCAGGCGGGAGAAACGATATCAGAAGCACTGCATAAAAGAAAAGTTGCGTAGTGGATTTCTCATTCGGAAAGCGCTTTGTAAGATCAGTGTATGCTCGGAATATCGTGTTATGCCTCGAATAATAAGAAAAATTGCTTACCAGTAAGTGTCGGAATTCGATAGAGGCAGGATCGTTGCCTATCGAGGGTTTGGATTATCGTTCTGTGATATAGACCGTCGCACTGGTCGAAATCCAACCACTGCAATGCGAATATGGAATCAATGGGTTGCTGAGGTCATACTGAACGATATGCGGGATCTCAACTCCTTCCCATGACTAACGCCCGAGAAGACAAACATATTGTGAGGTCGGCCCTGCACAACTGTACAACCACATCACGGACCATTAGTCGGGAAATGGGTATGTTTGCATCACGACCAGTATCCGCTCGTACGATGCGACGACGTTTGCAGCAGCTTGGACTGCATGGCGACCATGCTGTGGCTTCCCTTGACAATGCAGCATAGAGAGAGACGACGACTCTGGTGCACCGAACGACAAATCTGGATACAGGAGTGGCACTATGTCATATTTCCAGACGCGTTCTAGTTCTGCGTGCAATATTCTGATGGCCATATACATGTCTGGAGGCTCCGAGGAGAACGCTCGTCGCTTGCTTACATTTGATATCGGCATAAGGGCCCAGCACCTGGTGTAATGGTTTGGGCGGCCACTGGATATACAACATGCACATCTCTAGTTCGGATCGACGGTAATCTGAACGCAGATCGGTACATTTCTGACATCTTACGTCCAGTGGTTGTGTCCTGTCTTCGAGGCCTACCAAACGCCATCATCCAACAAGATAACGCAAGACCACCTGTTGCACGTCATGTTCTGACCTTCCTCGATACACAGGGTATTCGATTGCCGCCCTGGCCTGCACGGTCCCCAGATCTGTCACCCATCGAAAACATCTGGTCATGGACTGCTGAGAGACTGTCCCGCCACCCCTCTCCAGCTAATACGGTTGATGAAGTTTGGCATAGACTTGAAGCAGCATGGAATGAGTTGCCCTTTTCTGTCATCCAAGCCCAGTCCGACTCCATGCCTAACCGGATACGAGCCGTTTTAGTTGACAGGGGGGCAGCTGTTTCTACTTATTTCGCACCCCTATAAACCCCAAACTGCTTACAAATTTAATCATTTTGTTTTCATGTCATACTGTTTACGTACAATAAATATCTTTTTTGTACTTTCTTTCTTTCATGGTGTTGCAGTTTTAATGGCCAGCAGTGTATATACAATTTTTGTAAATGATTACTTTAACATTAATTGCAATATCATGTATTTAATTTTAACGCACAGATTTGCTCATTTGCATAGCAAACGGGAACTGATTTCCTTGCTTTTGTACTGTTCCTATCATTCTTCACCCGCTGTAGTAGTGCTATAGAAAATGTTTCATACGAGTTGTAACTTTACCAGCTGAGGGAAAAGTGCGTCCAAGCATCAGTCAAACCCAAAAGCTCTGGTTTAAATTTATTTACCAAGTGAGCTACTTGGAGGAACCCGGACGACACAATTCATTCAAATACTTTTTGACAATAACGTCTATTCTTTGATCTGAAACAGCTCAACAAAAAAAAATCACGAGTAAAGGAATTTTAACAAATGATTTATACACAATTACAGTTTATTATTTTAACGCAATCATACTGATTGGTAAATAAATCATATAAATTTTAATTTTTCAAGTATAAGTTGTAATTTGACAAGAAAGGTCTCCATAATCGCATACTCAAAACATTTTGAAAAATGTTAGAAATTTTTTTCTCATTTGAACATAACTGTTTATAAAAAAATTCCCAGACTCTCAATTATACGACTGTAAAAATAATAATGAAAATGTCTTTATTTGGTGATTTGTAGCATTGTGTTGGTTGTTGACACAATGCAATATAAAAAAAATAGACTTTTGTTATCATTGACCTTTCATTTAACGGGTTGATTAAAATGTATCCAATAAAAAATTTTAGTCTACACGCCGAATCTTTTATATAGCAGTTATTTTTTTTCTTTTAATCCAGATAAGTATTTAATTTTTAAATCGAAAAATAAGGTCTAAACTGTTAACTTGACTACACATAAAAATAAGAATTTGTAATTTGCAAAATAAATATATTATAAGTTCCTCCAATGATTAAATAAATAACTAAAATCATGAACACAGCCTGTAAGTATTATAGTATAACTTTATGCGAGAAAAGCAGTAAATTATTTCATTGTTTAAACTTAAATTCAGTAAGTATAGAAAATTAAATCACGTGAGTTTGATAAGCGCTAGTTTTCTTTGTCAAATCTTGTTGCAGCTAATCTGGTGATAAAAATTCGATAGTTTATTATCATTTTGAGATTTTCAATTGAGATTCTGCAGTTGAACTTTACTGATATTATACTTGATATACAGGGGGAGAATCATCACCATTTTTTTTCAAAATATTCTCAGTATTTGATTTTAGAAAACCTTTTCTGTGAAGGAATTAAGTGTCCATGCCAGCAGTAGAACACAGAACCACTCGCTTAAATTGTCAATGCTTGTCCAATTGATCTGCCTCGATGACACACGGCCAAAACATTGCACTCAGACAACTTCAGCACAACAAAGACTGTAGTCAAACCATGGACACGTAATTGTTTATGTATCGTTTATTAGAATTCCTTTATAACCGGTTTATTCTGTTGAGCTGTTTCAGATGACAGACCAGGTGTAATTGCCAAAAGGTTATCTAAGTGAAATGTGTCAACAGGATGCCGTCGTTGTATCTCAACAGGTAAGATCATTGAAAATTTAAGGCTGAGGTTCTCGGCTCCACTCTACGTCTGGACACCTTTTTCAACACGGAAAGATTTACATCTTGTATGATCAGTATCATTGTAATAAAATAGTAAACATAATTTATACAGGACGCTTTACTTTTAAGATAATTTTCTTCACCTTCATTAAATGTTTTTCATTTCAGGAAGTAGCTTATTTCATCATGTATTTCATCTTGTTTTTAACTGCCGGTTTAATCCTGCTTGTAAGTGAAGTGAGCGGTGAATCAAGTACGATTTTGATCAATGACATCATCAAGATCCAGAAGTATGATAAAAAATTAGCCGAAACAGCAGTTGTAAGGAAAATTTCTTTAAAAATTTGCTAGAATTTATTTATAGAATTTAGTTAATTAGTGTGGTATCTGAGTTTATTCTGCACATTCTGGAATAATGCATTACATAACCAAAAGTCAGCAGACGCTTTCGACTTAGCAATTTTTTTCAAGATTCTAGAGAAATTTTTCTTGTTCTTGAGAAATATTAGACTAATTGTTCTTTAACTTCTATCTTGCGAAGATCATACTTGAACTCGCATTTTACCATGAATATTTATTCCACCAGGTGTACTTAGAGAACTACCAATAGAGTAACAACAAAAAAATCTAATGAACCTGTATCACAAGAAATGATCCGTAACTATCACAAATGGTTTCATTATCTGTAGTAATGTTTATATCCATTTTTGTAAGAACAGCATTCAACTTTCATGAATTTATAAACTTTTTTTGTAAGAATTCCAGCTTTTTTTTCGCACTTTTTTACTCACATATTTCATAATTTCTAACCAAACTGACGTATGTAAATGAAAAAGGCTATAAGTGAAAAACGACGCAAAAACCCATTTTTTCCTTGAAATTAGTGCAAGAGCCGCTTGAAGTGTCATTTCATATTATAATATTTTCTAGAGTGTCTCATAAAAAGCGCAAGCATTGAAAATCACATCACCTTTGCATAGAAAACGCTGAAAGTGCCAGTTGCGGTAAAGTAACCCCCACGTTTTTGCTGTTAAGATTGTAAAAAGCTTCATCTAGCGCGTTCGTTTGGAAACTGTTGGTGAGTGTTTGCTCTGTTTTATTTGAAACTTCGGTAATTATGAATAATTCTCAACTTACTCTTTCAACTGAAACGAAGTTAAGAGTATCGCGGAAGGCAGCAAGGGAAAGTGGGCACCCTTATAACACTTCCATTTGAAAAAATAGAGCATGGGAAAGCAAACCGAAGAAAGATGTAAATTGCAACTGCGCTGATTGTTGCGATCAAGTACCTGTGGAACAGAAAATAAAATTTCTCTTGAGTTGTATACATTAAATGAGCAGGAACAAGGGAGTTATATTTTAGGTCGCATGATTATGCAAAATATTATTCTAATATAATAATTCTGACGAAAGCAGGCGTCGGGTAACTTTTACATACATTGTTTCTAATAGGCAAGGTTAAAAGGTTCAACCGTGCTCCAGTATTTTAAAGATATTTTCGCTATTTGTTCCGGTACAGACTCTGTACGAAAAGAAGAAAGTCAATTTCGTGTACAAGCACTGTCGAGGGAAACACCCGAATTAAAATTACACTCATTTCCATAAAAATTGGCGCACCAAGAAAGAGCTCTCTGAATGGAACGAAATTTTATAAATGTGAATATAACGTTGATATCACTAAGTGGTTATAAAATTAAAGCAAAAGGATAATTACATTATAAGAAAAATTACAAATGAATGGCGAATCAATATTCTGTTGGGCCACCTCTAGCTTGAGTAGAGGATGCGATACGTGTGGGCATCGATGCATACAGATTCCGTATGGTGCCCTGCGTCATCTCATTCCACAATCCACAGTTCCTGTAATCACCACTCAAGTTCAGCCAAACTCGTAGGCTGCCAATCTGCCATCCCAATTGATCCCAGACATGCTCAATTGGGGACAAATCTGGGAATATGGCAGGCCGGGGTAAGGTGGCAGACGCATTCCTGTGACACACTTACGCTGTATGGCCGAGCATTATCCTGTTAAAAAATGCCTGCTGGATGTCCTGCTATGAGTGGCAACACATGTGGCTAAAGGATATCCCGAATGCACCGCTACGCTATCAAGGTGCCGTCGAGCAATATTAGAGGTGACCGAGTGTCGTCCCCAGTAGCAAGAGATATCGGCTAAATTTCGGCCTAATACCAGAATTGTCGGTAAATGATGAGTAGTCGAATGGAGAGCTTCACATAATATCGTCTGAACAAAATCTAGCGATTTATCTAGCCAATGTCGTGGGAAAACGTCGGCAGGAAATCGTATTATTACTACAAGTCAATTAATCGGGCTTTATTCGTATGCATGTAATCGGCCGGCAATCAGAAAGTAATGAAAAACGAATCTTTTTACTAAGGTGTTATTGTTTGTTTCCGCTGTATAGATACCCCCTGCAGTGATGATAGGGGATGTGTGTCACGTGAATAAACTGTCCAATGCCCTACAATATCTTATCTCCCTCCCGCTCAAAATACGTTTTCACGTTTCAAGGACATCATTTCTAAATGGACAATCGGAGGAATATAAGGGAAAAAAATACTTTCCAAGAAATGTTCTTTGGTGAGAATACATTATTATTTACAAATCAGTAAACTTAAATCTCTTAAAAACTTACAGATAGCAGGGCAATTAGTGTAGGAGTAAACTAACAATTTAAAAGTGTTTGTTTGTTCTTTATTTCTTTTTTTCAATAATAACGTATAGACATTAATATTTAAAATTATACTTAATAAAATGATTAGAGATATTTGCTGTTTTGTTGATTTAGATAACTAATTTTAAAAATTATAAGATCTGAAATTTAGATTATATCAGATAATATCTGATATTTAGACTATTAAAACAACAAACTATTTCTTCTGAATGTATTTTCTTAATTATGAATTAGAAATTTCTGATTTAAAAATTAATTTATTTAGAAATAGTTCAGATAATGTTATTGTATGAATTATAAAGAAGTTGATCATCCTTTTCCCCCTTAGATAGTGAGAAATATAATTTTATACATTTAAAAAGTTTTAAAAAAAGATGACTGAACATTTTTCTTTAAATTAAAATAATTATTAGATGGATAAATTAAAAATTATAAGATCTGAAATTTAGATTATATCAGGATAATGTCTGATAATGTCTGAAGCTATTACAACAACAAACTATTTGCTCTAAATGATTGTTTCGCAGTTGTGAATTAGAAATTTCTGATTAAAAAATTAATTTATTTAAAAATAATTCAGATAATGTATTGCATAAATTATAAATAAGTTTATTATCTTTTTTTTTTTTCAAATAGAGATAAATTTAATTTTATACCTTTTTAAAAGTTAAAAAAATGGCTGAACAATTTTTTTAATTAAAATAATTATTGGATAAATAAATTGAAAATTATAAGATCTGAAATTTAAATTATATCAGGATAATGTCTGAAATTTAGACTATTACAACAACAAAATATTTGCTCTAAATGTATTTTCTTAGTTACGAATTAGAAATTTCTGATTAAAAATTTAATTTATTTGGGTAAAAAAAATCAGATAATGTTATTGTATAAATTATAAAGAAGTTGATTTTTTTTTTCTCCAGATAGTGATAAATTTCATTTTATAGCTTTTAAAAGTAAAAAAAAAAAAAAAAAAAAAAAAAAAAAGACTGGAATTTTCTTTAAATTAAAATAATTATTTAGATATTGAAAAAAAGAAAAAAAGAAATTTTTTCCATACATAACCAAAATTTAATGAGACGCTTTAAATGATGGAATTTTCACAGCTAGGACGCAATGTTAAATGAGAATATTTTACAGTGCAACATGCAAAAATTATCAAATTAAAATGTATCAAAGTTCGTTTTAATTCAAACAATAAATATTGTTAGACGGAAATATTTTCGTCTATAAAATACAAAAATGTTTTCATATCGAGGGCGTAATTAATTAAAAGGTAAGACATCTTGTTTAACTTAAATTCTAAATATTGCTGATGTTGGGATGAATATTACAGTTAATTATCCTTTGTAAGATACAATAATATTTGTATATCAACAGTGTGAGTCATTTATAAGCAAGAACATAATTTTTAAATTAAATGTAATTTTATTTGTATCTTATAATAGAAAATTAATTGTAATTTTAATTGTAAAATTATTTAACAGCAATATTTTGACTTTAAGCAAAACAAGATTTATTACATTTCAATCAGTTACATCCTCGATATGGAAACATTTTTGCATTTTATAGGGGAAAATGTTTCCAATTAACAATATTTATTTTTTGAATTAAAACGAATTGTTTTACGTTGTAAATACTATTTTTGCATCGTACAAATTCTTCCATTTGATATGATTAGCTAATCGGCAAAAGATCATATGATATTGAAATGTACTCGGTAAAAGATTACAAAGTGACCAAATTACCGAAAACTGATACGCAAAGGCTTCAAAACCGACACAATTGTAGTCGGGAGACGATGCTCGAAGGGTCATTTGCCTTGCGGACAAGAAGTCATATCTGCCGACCCCAGAAAATGAGATCGCCAGGACGAAATATAGTCGAGTTAGGACTTTCGGCGGAAGTTCGGCCAAGGATTATTTGCTGTTTGTGGTATGTCATGGCTCCCCATACCATCACATCAAGTGTGGGAGTGGTGTACTGCTGTAAAACAAACGCAAGATTAAGGCATTCACCACGGGGCCTCCAGAAACGTACGCGATTGTCATCACTACCCAAATTGAATCTTGATTCGTCGCTGAAGACAATCTGGTTTCATTCGGTTGCGGTCCAATCCTGTCGAGTGCTATACCACTACAAATAGGGGCGGCGGCGGGCTGGTTTCATTGGTAGCACACATAATGGCACTGCGATACCAAATGCCCTTCACGAAGGAGCCTTGCAACAGTACGGAAAGACACAGTGGCCTGTAGTGAAAGTGCTATCTGTGTCGAGATAGTGGATAGTGATGAAGTTGGCGCTACATGTGTGTGACGGATTATGTGACGGTCTTCCCTGCTGTATGTTTGGTGAAGGCTTCCTGAGTCTGGACGACGTGTATGCGACCTATCTCTTATCAGCATACATGATGAAGAAGTTTCTCTTTGCAAGCGAGTAAGTACAAGCAAAGTGCTCCAGCGTACTCTTTTTATACACCTGAGAGATCAAAGTCCAACGCCCGCTGGTGGCATTACGTAATGCGCAATCACGCTGTATTGATAATCATTTGCATATCTGTCAGAAAAGTACCCATTTGTTAAGTTTCGTTACGATTCGACTATTACTTCTTGATGCGCCAATTTTTATGGCAATGAGTGAAAAAAAAGATATTGGAACTGTTCGAAACTATGTTCGGAACCATAGTCATAGTTTCCCTTGATATGAAAGCCACTATAGTAGAAAGAATACTACCAGAGAATTCTTAAAACCTTACTTCAATATTCGCAGAATACTCCTCCTATTTAAAGAGAAATAATAGGACAGCTAAGTTTAGTAACGTTATTACGCCACTGTTTTTTAAAAAGATTTATCCAAAATAAAATGTGGACACCCTGTAGACGGTCGCCTTCCCTAGGTATAAATACTGCTATTGCTGGAGATGAAAAGGAAAAGGCTACAACGTCATTGAAAGTATATCAAAGAAAAGCTGATGTGCACGAATCGCAGTTGCCCCCAAGTACAGTTTCGACAGTTTACATGGATCTTAAATAAATTATGTTTGTGCCAATGCTAACACATGGGGGTATGTTTTAATTTCGATAGTTATCTGTACATAACGTTTGCAACAACATAGGGGATATTAGTAGCAATCACATGTGTGAAGCACGAAGGACTAGGTGGAACGAAAGGAAATGAAATCGCTTCATGTTTTATAAAAGTAGCGCAAGCTTCAAATTTTACCAATAAGGTCTTATGATTTGATGCAATAACAGTACGTCATAAAATATGAATCTGATGTTGTTAAGGGAAATAATATATTTATTGCTGACTTTTGCCTTATCGAGAAAAAGAGAAAACTTTGTATGGCGATGATTCTCGCGAAGCAAGAACACATCATGCGCACAGATGGAGTTAAAAATCATTTCTTGTAAATAATGACGGAACAAGACTTTATAGATTTTGAAATTGTAGTGAAACACGACATTGACACAAGGAAGTTGCAGATAACGAAAGACTCTTCGATTAGGATTATCAACGAAAGGCCATACGTGACACAAACAATTTCATCATTTGGCTTCACTGAGGAACCAGTGTGGTCATATACCAACGTCCTAAAAAATAGTTCATTGAGTACCCTTCCCTAGGCTGCAAATTTCCGGAGAGTTAAATTTGAATACAAAATTTCTGTTGCAAAGAGAAAAAATCTCTTACAGATGATTGTTTTCTTTTTAAACCGATCATCGATGTATTAATGAAGATCTCCTAGAAGTTACCTCTCATATGGATGAGAAAAAATGTTCATAATGTGGTAACTTTTTTTGTTCATAATTTGATAATAACCCTTTTCAATAAATAAATAAATTGGTGCATTCAGCCTTTAATAACTTTAAATAACAATCGTTCTCTTGTCTGTACTCAAGTACCTTCAATGTTTTCAATGGAAATTTAAAAAAATTCAATTAAAAAATTCTGAAATTCAATATTTGGCTATTAAACCTGCGAGCGTCTTGAGGGCTTTCCTGCATTTTCATAAAAACGCTCATAAAAAAACTCTTAATTAAAATGTTCTTACCCTGTTTGTTTCTAAAATACTTGTTATGTCCCCGTATTTGATATACATCTTGAAATACAATTCTGTTTAAACATTTTTGTCTACATCATATTAAAGTTGATTAAAAGACGTACGATCAGAGGGTTAAAACCTCTTTCTGTAATTATTCTGCAGATTTTTAAATTTTTCCAGACTTTTAAAACATATACTAAGACCAGCTAACCGTTTGTTTAATGTTTTTCTCGAAAAGAAAATTGCACTTACAGCGTTTTTCATTTACATGACACGATTTTATTATACAAAAAATTTGACAACGTTCACGAAGAAACACATGGTAAATAAATTTCAATTGAATACTTTAAAAATTCGATGAGATGTGAGTCGTTAAAAAATATGTTTTAACTGCGCATGCTTGAAAGATTTACTTTCTTTTAAAGATTTACTAAATCTTTTACTTTCAGAATTTGGTAGCCAAATGTATAAGGCAAGTTATACGAAAATTCTAAATTAATATCGTGAAGATCAGAAAAATATCCTTTGTATAGTGAGCTGTATCTCAGTTTCATTCTAAAAGTAGCTGGATAAGAAGGGATTTTTTTCGATTGTCGCCCTGGCCTGCACGGTCTCAAGATCTGTCACCCATCGAAAACATCTGGTCATGGATTGCTGAGAGACTGGCCTGCCACCCCTCTACAGCTAATACGGTTGATGAAGCTTGGCATAGACTTGAAGCAACATCGAATGAGTTGCCTTTTTCTGTCATCCAAGCCCAGTTCGACTCTAAGCCTAACCGGATTCGGACGGTTTTAGTTGCCAGGTGGGGCAGCTGTTTCTACTAATTTCGCACCCCTGTAAACCCCCAAACTGCTTACAAATTTAATCATTTTGTTTTCATGCCATACTGTTTACGTACAATAAATATCTTTTTGTATCTTCTTTCTTTCATGGTGTTGCAATTTCAATGGCCAGCAGTGTACTTTACGAACACAAAAATTAATTGTGAGTAGGCAAAAGAAGTTAGTGTAAACGGCCAGGTGTAGAAAATAGGTACTACTCTAAGAGCACAGTCAGTCGATGTGATGTCACAAAAGGTCACACGTGTCACAGTCACTACAATGAACTAAAGTGTATCTGTTAGTCGTATCGCCATTACTCTCAATCAGAGTTGGTCAGTATCGAAAATGCATGTATTTGAAATACATTTTCAAAATACATTTGTAATTTGTATTTTGTATTTTAAGCCGAAGAAGCAAAAGTATTTTGCTAATGTATTTTGAATTGCTTTTTCAAAGTATTTTGTATTTTCAAAATATTCAAAATACATTTCTCCAGATTTCAAGCTGTTGTGTTTAAACCGCAGATCAGAGATTTGCAACAGAGAAACAGGTGCCTGTCTGTTTTGAATAGTCTTCGAATTAGTTTCTGGAAATTCATATGCATTGATTTACATTTGGTACGATGTTAAGCATATTGATGAATCGGATGTTTACTTCTGAAAAAGCATTTTGCTGGGTAGTTACCAAAATAGTTTTTATAATTCATAACATTCTATGGAAATTTAAAAAAGTTTTGTGATTGACAGGAAGGGTTACTCATATATTTTCTACGTATTTAAAATACATTTAAAATGTAATGCAGTTATTTACCGGAAAGACTTGTGAAAAAATGGATAATACTGCTAAATGCTTTCAATAAAAATTTACCCAAAGAATTAATTGTGATAATACACAGTATAATACACATTAAAATAATGTTTGTGAATGATAATAAAAAAATTAAATGAACCTACCGGTTGTATAAAACAAGATGTTCGATTATATAAATTAAACTTTTGAAGGATAAAACAAATTTCAAAACCCATTTAAAAGTAAGATTTAACATGGTTCGTAAGCCTCCTTGAATTTTGCAGACCAGAAAATTTTTCAACACCAGTATTGTCGTATAGAAAATCTCTTCTTAAAGGAAGGCGAAATTTGGCGCGTTTAACCTAGATTTCTTTTCCTATAAAAATGTACTGGTAGTTTACCTGGAGAAATAACGGTATCCGTACGAGCCATGTTTTAGTCTCATACCATTATATCTATTTTAACTTTATTTTTTTTTAGTTTATTGATATTCATTCAAACGATGTTCTGGTGTGACTTACCATACCTTTTATATTCGTTTAACTGGGATTGAACTTTAATATAAAAATGGTTCAATTTATTAATATAGTATTCAAATGATCATTAACTGTATTTACTATTGGGTATATTAAATAATGGATCACACATGCAATGTCATTATTACATTATGTCATTATTGTCATTATTATTATTATGTTAAGAATGTCATTATTAGAATTAAGCGTTTATACCGTAACTTGGTAATTCAAAACATTTTGACATTTCATCTTTTATTTTACGTATGGAAATCTAACCCTGACTTAGAACATACTGCCTGGTGTACAGAACATAGGTAAAAATAATTTTGCATTGAAAACTTTAGTAGATTTCTTTAGGCTTAACGTTTTTTAAGGTTTCCCACTAGCAACACCAAAAAATAATTTTATAAGAAAAATGTAAATTGTGTATTAAAATAAAATTTTGAAATTTATTAAAAACGATACTTTCGTATCAGCTTTAAACAAATACTGAATTATTATGTTAAGTACAAACGGGTTAATCTTCTGCAATCTGACTACACGCGATAGAGATGGACTTTTTTTAAAAAATCATGCTGTATTTTTTTTAACCATAAGAAATCCGTAAATTAAGATAGTTTTCAAACAAATTGCATTTGAAAGTACATTTTTTCTCTGTTTAATAGTATAAAACTTAAAATTGTACATGATATTTAGAAGTCAATAGATTTGATAAAAAGATAAATTTATTACTCAGATCGTTGCCATCGTTAATATGCATCAGCATTACTCTCAGACATGTTTTATAATACAGACCAGCTATCTAACTCAAATTAAAGATGCATCATATACTATGTAGTGTACAGAGCATAAATTAAAATAATTTTTAATTGAAAAGTGATAGATTTTTTTACATTTGGTATATTTTCTCAGATTGTCAAACAACTACACCAAAAGTATTTTTGATACATTCTTATTAGCCACATGCCAACGGGTAGTCGCGAAAGAGTTCATCATTTATAGCAAACTTTTTATTTTTATTATGTCAGTATTTAAGTGCGTAGTTCAATATGTCTGTTAAATTCGCGTTTTATTTATTTATTTGCGACATTTTAATTTAGTTTGGCAATTTTGCTAGGAGTAGTGCACACAGAAATAAACAAATGCTGAATTACTTCATTGTTTTAAGTGCAAATGGGTTAAACTTACGTAATTGGATCGCACAATTATTTTTGAGATGGGTTTAAGATAATTCAAACTTCAAATTTCTTATTTTAATCCATAAAAAGACTGGCAAATTCAGATACAGTTTTTAAAAAAATCGCATTTGAAAGTACTTTTTTCCTGTTCGACAGTGTAAAAGTTGTAATTGTGTAAGTATTTAGAAGTTACAAAATCCTGCCCCTCCCCCTTTTTTTTTCCTTTTTTTAAGATCGTTGTCATTATTGATATGACGTTAGATTTATTGAGGGATTTTTCAGGGATCATTTGCTTTATAATATAGACTCTTTATGAAATAATTAACACAGTGAAGATATAAATTAGATGAGAAAGTTTGTATATCTAAATTGTATTTCGATTCTATTTAAAGTTTCAATCGAAAACGAAAATGAAACCTTTCCAGAAGGAAATTCTAACCTAATAATATAGTAGTATTGTTTAATTCAATTAACCACAAACACCTACCATCTTACAAAGAAACATCATTACTTATATGTGGGTACGTACATGTGTTTTTTAAAATAAAATCGAAAATATTATTAAATCTTTATTTTGTAATAATCAAAGACATTGATTCATTATCAACCCATGTAGCTATTTATGTATTAAATGTTTGAAAACTGAGATTAATGTTCATTGTACAGTTTTAGAAATTTACAGTTTAAATACAGTTTAAGAAATTTTTTTAAAAGATATTAATGTATCCATTCTTTAAAAAAAATAACTATGCATTTCTAATTAAAAAATATCAAGAAGTTTTTTTCAAAGATATTAATGTATCTATTCTTTAAAAAAATGACTATGCATTTCTAATTTAAAAATATCAAGAATTTGTTTAAAAGATATTAATGTATCCATTCTTTAAAAGAAAAAAAAACTATGCATTTTTAATTAAAAAAAAATATCAAGAATTTTTTTTAAAGATATTAATGTATCCATTATTTAAAAGAAAAAAACTAATTTCTAATTTAAAATTATTATTATTTCTGCAAGAATTTACATAGTATTTATACATTTAAATATAGTTTTATAATGTAAAAAATGAAGATATTCAATATGTTATGAATGATTAAGTAATTTTAATGTAGTTACTTATTCACGACCAGTGATGAATTCAGGGGTCTCTCCCGGAGCATGAAAACGCCCCACCCCCATTCCACCTTAAGCTGGAAAATTACCTCATAAACAAAATACTTTGCATCAATAAATTTTTGAAATTTCAAAATGTATTTTGTATTTTAAATGTATTTTGAAAATACATGAATTTTGTATTTGGAATTTTTTAATTTTGAAAAGTATTTTGTAATTTATATTTTAAACTCAAAAATCAATGTATTTTGTATTTTGTATCGAAAATGATTTTTCGATGTATTTTGCCCAACTCTGCTCTCAAGTGACTATTATTGGGTGAATCCACCGTGAATTCACCGTGTTTATTGCTTTATAACAAGTCATCAGGTGACATTATAATTAAATCGCCCATCATCATTGCATTGAGATGAATCACCATTTGACGTCATGATGAAGTCAACTGGTGACTTTCAGGGGACAGTCAGTTGGAGACTATTGCAAAACCCTCATGACCGTTGCTTTGCGACAATGCACCAAGGAGCTTGACTGTGATGTTATTTTCAATGTCCTCACAAAGCAACTGTCATGGTCACTTTACAGTAGAGTCTCCAAATCACGGTCACATAAAAATCATCATGTGATTTCAATGTAACATCACCTGGTGACTCGTCTGAAAGCAACAGTGATAGTGACTTTACAGAGGGGTCATCAAAATACTGGCCGCTTAAAATAAATTACGAGACGAGTAGAAAATGTCACCTTTTCATTCACCGTAATAACTATGACCATGTGACGTCTCATGGACGTCACATAAACTAGATGTACTAGTAGCACCTATATACTTCATCGGTCGTTTAAATAAGGTTTTTTAACCACCCACAATTAACTTTCAATTTCGAAAAGTAGCATTTTGTGCTTCTCCTTTAATGTATGGACACCACTGTATCTTAGTAGACCACATCAGAATTTTGAATACGTTATATTTTTTACTTATCGTGAAAACGCACCAACTGACAAAGCTTCGACTTGAATATTAAATAGGCCATTGTGGAAACTTTTTCTACTGACAAGTTACTTGTAAAAAAACAAACAAAGAAAAAATAAATATGTATAAAACTGATTCCGAGTGATGTTTCTTAAACAACGACTTGCTGGCAGTTCTACAAAAATATTCATGTAAAAAATTGTGAGCTTCCATTGTCAGTGTCCTACTTAATTTATTGCAGTCTAATTGGCGTATTTTAGTGAAAGTATTTTATAACAATAAAGTTTTTTTGTTGTATTTATCCACATTCACTTTAACCAATTAACAATGTCTTTTTTAGGGCTATTTTAGAGATCTTTAGTTTAAAAAATCTTTAGTTAATTTTAAGATTATTACTAAACTTGAAAGTTTTATTTGGTATAACAATACTTTGTGTAGTTTAGGAGATATATGATTTATTTATTAAAAGTTTGAGCATGCATACAAAAAACCACGGGTGGACCCGATTTTCAAAAACTTATTTCGTCGTCTACCTGACAACGGATACAATGTGAAGGCTCCCCATGCATAAGTCAGACCGCAAGTTCCCTTTTCTGATGTTAAACTTGTGTGCTTGGAATGCATCCACGTTTTCAAAATTTCCACCTCCTTTTTTCTGTATGTTCTTCTTGAAAGGTGTTTCTTTCTTATTTCTTTTGATAAAAAGTTTCTAAAACATGTATTTAATTTTATATTTAAAGTATTAAAAACTAAGTGAAGCAAACGAGTTGTAAATAAGATTTTAACTCTTGAAACAAAACTAACATAACATGTGTTTATTTGAGAAAATGTTTCTAAGATTCATAGAATTTTCTCAAATAAAAAAGGAAGAAGCATTCTTCAAGAAGAGCATACAGAAAATAGAAGGTAAGAATTTTAATTTTCCGAAGATACATTTAAAAAATACGGATGTATTTCAAGCCTATAATTTAACATTATTGAAGGGAGTTTGCAATTTGACAGAAAACAAGCCTTAAGTGGTTAAGTCACATTGTTGCTGGCATTGTTAATGTTTTACATTCATTATACATTGACTTTATGCATAAGTCAGACCGCATAGTCAGACTCGTTGGCGTGTTAATGTAAAAAAAGACACAATGTTTATTTTTAAAATGTAAAGTAGTAGTACAGTGCTCCTTAACTATATGATACAATTTGGTGGCGATCAGCCACACTTTAGAAAATTTACAGCCCAGAAAATCAAAATAACACAAGAAAGTGCAAATAAAGACAAATATTTTATTTTTGTATCTTGATGAAATTTATATAGGACTAACACCGAAACGAGCCCTTTCCAACAAACAAAGAAATGTCAAATTCAAAATTCATTTAAAAAGTTATGATTAGATTGTAGATTAACAAAGAAGATAGGGCATTCATAGCAAATCTGTAAAAGCAGCAATGATAACGTCGCTAATGACAAGGGGGGGGGGGAACTCAAGCGATCATAATAAATAGACATTCAAAGGCAGAAATATTCATTGCATTAAAATAGCTATTACAGGCAAAAATTACCAGCGACTCGTCAGTTTGCCCGCAACTTACGTACCACTTTTTTTGTTTTCGAAGCATTTCATTGGCTGTTCGGGAAAAGACTTTTCCATCGTCAGTTTTCCAAGGATTCCATTGGCTGTTTTTGAAAGACTTTTCCATCGTCAGTTTTCCAAGCATTTGATTGGCTATTACTGATGACTGGATTCGTTTCAGGCGTCAAAATCGCTCCGACATAAAATACACTGCTCAAAACAATTAAAGGATATTGCAGTTTTAGGTGGATTTTGTATCCGGTAAACTGTTTAGCTGATTGATACATGGTCGACAGACATAGTAGGTTATATGAGAATAAATTACACATGTTTGGCAGAAAAAAATGCATTTTATTGCGCATTTGTGTACTAAAGGAAAAAAACACAATTTGTGCATATGAGAAAAAAAGAATAAGAAAAGGTGTTTTCTTCAAAGAAAATCATTTTCAGTAGGGGGTATGGTTTCCACGGGCGGCCAGCAACGTTGAACACCTTTGAGGCATGGACTCAATGAGGCTATTAATGACGAGTTGGGGTATTCTGTCCCACTCTTCCAGAAGAGCTCTTTCCAGTTCTTGGAGAGTTTGTGGTGGTTGTTGGCGGCCAGAAACTCGTCTTCCTAGAGCGTCCCAAACGTGCTCGATTGGATTCATGTCTGGAGAACACGCTGGCCATTCCATTCGAACGATTCCTTCCTCGAAAAGGAAATCCTCCACCAGGTTTGCACGATGTGGCCTGCAGTTATCGTCCATTAAAATGAAGTTATCTCCGATTGCTGCAGCGTAAGGGACTACAATAGGTCTGAGGATCTCGTCCCTATATCGGCGACCAGTCAGAGCTCCATCTCGAATGATGTAGAGGTCAGTGCGCCCGTCAATGGAGATGCCACCATACACCAACACTCCTCCACCGCCAAATCTGACACTTTCGTGCACGAACGCAGGATTATTCCTACTGCCACGGTCTCTCCAGATGAAAATACGCCTATTATCCGGATGCACAGAAAAACGGGACTCGTCAGAAAACAGAATATTGCTCCATTCATTTCTCCTCCAGTTGACATGCTCTGTTGCCCACTCCCTGCGGTCACGACGATGCCTTGATGTTAATCTAACACATACCATCGATTGGCGAGCATACAGACCTACAGCATGGAGCCGGTTTCGGACAGTCTGAGTTGAAATCGTGGTGCCTGTAGCCGAGCGATGGTGTTGTTGGAGAAGAGTAGCGTTCATGGTTCGGTGTCTCCGAGCTGTTAACGCTAAATACCGATCTTCATTGGGCGTTGTTGCCCGTCTACGACCTTGCCCTGGTCTTCGGCCTGCACATCCACTCTCCGAAAAACGGTTCCAGATCCTGGAAATGACACTTTGTGACACTCCAATGGCTTGCGCTACTTCGGCTTGAGTTTGGCCCCCTTCTAACCTACCAACAATTCTCAAAGCTTCTGAATCTGTCAAATGACTTCGCTGAGACATCGTACTCATCGAAACAAAGCAATCACTGAATGCCGATCATCCTTGTCTTCATTCTCTTTTATCCAGTTGAAAGTCAAATTACATTCGCTGCCGCTGAAGCGAAGTTTTTGACGTCGAACTCAAAATTTGCATACTCCACAGTTTGAAAACCAGAAAAATTTGCATTTGTGATTCTCTTCTTCTATTTTCGGCAAAAAAAAAATTTTGTTTATATCTTTATTTTATATAAAACTTCAAATATCCTTTAATTGTTTTGAGCAGTGTAGTTTCTTGCTTTAAGAGCGACTCTCTTGAAATCATAGGTTAAAATTCAGTCGCTCGGAATTAGTGGCAACTTTGAAGCCTCGTGCGATAGCACTTTTAATTTCTTTCTCTTTGTCACTGGAGACGTTGCGATCGACATCGCGTCACATTACGTCTTATGACACTGTCCTATCTTGTATGATAATTTATATCGTAGACATTACATTAAAAAATATATAAAAATACAGCCGAATTGTACAACCACCTTTTTTTGAAGCCTATTAAAAATAATCATCGCATTATCAGCAGTTTTATTTATATTCATATGTTAAATTTCGGCAATATTATTAATTTTGATTATTATTAAATTTTCGAGTTATTTATTCTTTATAAAATGATTGTCTTACTGTACATAATTCTTCCAGAAGATATTTTGCTTAATTATCGTTTTTCTTTGTTACAGGTTATTGGATTGATTAACAGCATTGTATATGGCTTTAGTGCAATTTGGTTCTTATCAAGCCATTGTGAATGTGAACAGGGAGTACATATGAATCAAAACCAGAATATTCCACATGTCCGATCAGAGGTCCGACACTCCATTTGATCGAAACAAGTGCTAAATTTTGTACTTTGGGGTTAAAATACCTTCCTTTTAGTTTTACTAGTTACGTTAACAAAGATCTCACCTGTATTATTCAGCAGTATCATTGGCATGAAAACAATAATATTACTTTCTGTGTACATTACTTTGAATGCAAAACTATTTTTTTAATAAAATCTTTCTTTATTTGTAAAAGTGTTTTAGTTTTACATTACATTGGCCGGTACCAAAATTCACCTTGCAAAAGTAACGGTTGATTATTATAGATTTCAATTGCATAAATAAAAAAACTTATGTAATAATAAATCTATGAATAAATGTAAGGTACCTGCAAATAATATAGCCACCCTAAGGTTAGAAATTTTTAAACGTTAGTAGTAACTGATTTATTAAATACGTTGATAAGGGTTCTCGCTGCCGATTGCCATTGCGCAAAATTGCGACGTTTCATTTGGTGAGAAAACGAACGATTGAAATCACCAAAAAACGAGAGAATTTCTTTTTTTCTGTGGCACTTTCAATGATGTTATTGTACAATTAAGCATTTTCTGTGTATCTTATTATTTATGTTTAGATATTTTTTAAGAACTCGTTCATAAAAAAAAAAAGTATATATTTGTTTTCATTTAAGCCGCTAACAAACTATCCCGAATCTAGCGTTAACTCAGGTGTTCTATCATAAAACTATATACAAATAGGGTGACCCAGCCAGTAGTGGATCAAATCAGGTCAGTGCTACAGGGTTTTTATTATATTTCCTTCCTTTTAAGTTTTAGAAGTAAACTAACATGGTTGCTACAACCCTTAATGAATGTTCTATAATGGTCAAAAATGAAATCTGCTGAAATTATATAGCAACAAAATTATAAATAAATAGTCTCTTAAATTGCCATTTTCCCAGTAATTGATCAATCGAAGAAATCAGTCGAAAATTCAAAAATTAATGTTTAAAATAACATCTTTGGACTGTGATTAACAATAATTGATATAAAAGTATTATTTGAAATAAGAAAGATGGAAGTGGCTTATTTTAACCTTAACCGGAAACGTGAAAATCCCGTGCACAAACAGAACATTTAATAACTTACCAAATAGTGAACTTAAACATTTAATCTTTAATAGTAATGCATTAACAGGACCAATTTTTTAATATAACAGCATAAAAAGGAGTTTGGAATGTCGGAGAGAGAAAATATTATGGGCCGATATGTAGACACAAACATCTCACACACGTAAGTTTCCGGTTAAAGGTTTGACTTACCGTAATTGTCTCCAACTAATCAAAAACTAAATTTTTACATTTTCTAATAAAAAAAAATCATAAAATAGCTTCACTTACAGTAGGCAGCTGACAACAATGTGACAACAGGTGTTCCAATATTCAAACGAAAATATTATGTCTAGTGCCACGTGTAAAAATCATTTCCGCCTGAAATGGCGCAATATTTCAAAAAGTTTGATCAATTATTGGAAGGGTATCAACTACTAGCGGGGTCACCCTATATTGGGCTATAATTTTTTTTTCTTGACTTTACAAAGCTCTATAATAAGCTTGTTTTATTAGTTTCTATAATTGATAGCTGCGAATAAGTATTCTAAAAACAATTGAAAAAAAATGGAACAGATATTGAAAACGGAAAACTGGGTACGTTGTCGAGTTTAAAGAACGATTTTAGAATTAGCGTTTTATGTCAGATCTACAATAAAATTATTTAAATTTGACTATAGTTTATCTTTAATGGTTAGCCAAATTGCTAAGATAATTCGTAAACCAGTGATAACCCTGATGTAGATATTAATTGAATGACAAATTAGACCAATTTTAGCAATGGGAAAAAATTAAATTAGTCATAATTCGTATCTGTAGCAGTTTCTTAAAAAAAATGCTGGTTGATGAAGGTAATATGGCAATATGAAACTATTATTGCCCATAGGAGAAATAAAATGAAAAAGTTTATATTTAACGCATAAAAAACAACAATTATTGCAAAACCAAATTTATTTTTTAACAATTTATAAAAATAAAAAGTAATAATCATGAAGAAAGTATAGGAAAAATTTGAAAGGAATTAAAAAAAAAAAAAAAAAAAAAAAAAAAAAAAAAAAAAAAAACGGTAAAAAAGTATTTTTATCTTTTAAATTGCACATGTAGAACGGATATATATTTTTTAATCTTTCATGGAAAGTCCGACACATTCATCTCCTATGGGCAATAATAGCTTCATATGGCCATATTACCTTCATCAACTTGTATTTTCTTTTTTTTTTTTAACAAACTGCTACAAATACAAATTATGACTAATTTGCTAAAAATGGTCTAATTTGTCATCCAAATAATATCTAATATTTACAATAACGGCAAATAACACATAATCTCATACCTACAGCTTTTTACACCCGCCTGGTCGTATTACCAACAAAACCAGTTTTATGAAAATGTTTATAATTCTGTCTGAGCATTCCAGTATTGAAATTTGTTTATGAAGTTAAAAAGAGTATTTCAGAAGATAATTATCACGCACACAAATAATATAAACACTTTGTTTAAATCAGATAAATAACAAATACTGGAGCCAAATTTATCCCATACAAACGCAACTAACAGAAAACAACAATGGCCGCCCTCTCGTCCACATGGTCCATGAATGTTGACAAAGCGGAAGTAAAAACCTACTCTTCTGACTGTCTGCGACTGGATTCAAGTAAAATTTTTTGGATTTTACTCAAAGTAATAACCTTATTACGGGTTGTCCATATTAACTGCATTGTCTATATTGCCATCGGATATCTTATATAATGTACTTGCCGAGATACATTGGCAAAAGGAATGAAAATATGTTGCAGGATTATTACTGGACAAAAGAAGCGGTGACACTAAAAGACCATTACACGAGACAAAATTCAACAAAATTGCTTTTCATGATATTTTTCATTAATTTCGTGTATAGACACTAAAATACTTCAATGTAATATGTATAACTTAATATAAACTAAATTTCAAATTTTCTTTTATTAACATTGTTTATCAAAACTAGACACCAGTTAATTATAATGTAATTAAGTATTTATAATTATAATATAGATAAATTGTTTTTTTTTAACAACTAGGGGGCTCTGCTCCCTACGAGCTACGCTCGTCAACCCCCGTTCAGACACCGTAGACTCTAACAGCATGCTAATTTGATCGGCTTTAAAAAGATTTCGGAAGATTGATTTATAATTTGAATCTGACAATTATAATCTGACGTAATTTTCACCAAACTTTTCTTTCTCTTTTTAATATTCACGTAAGAATACTTTTGCTAGAAATGAAATATTATGCTCATCTTAAAATATCAAACAAATGTCTCGTGTAATTTTTAAATTTAAACTGTTTTGCAACATTATTTTTTGTTCATTTTACGTAATAAGTGTAATGTGACGTAAATTCTCCTATTTAAGACTTCTAAAGCATGTTAATGAATTTATTATTTTACAATATTCTTTCTCTTTTAAAATTCACGTTTAAATATAGTTTTTATGACGTAATTTTCAATGAGTTCCTGCTTTTTATATTTTCTGTTTATAATAGTCACGTGTAAAATAAATTTTTAATTTGAAGCAAACGTTATTGTTTCCGCTGTTTATACAGTTGGCAACAGTTTAAATTAATACAATCTTCTAAAATCTCTCTATTCTAAAAAAAAAGTAACTACCGCTGTCACCGCCGCCGGTTTTGAATTTTTTGTGACCGGAGGTCTTTCTTCGTTAATATTAAAAAAACTGTTGCATACAAAAATATGAAAATCGGTAGTATTATAGAAAAATGTTTGATAAACACGCTGATGCAGACAATTTTCAAATCGAAGAATTATTTTAAGAGATATTTAATGCCAAAGTTGGACAAAATCGTTCCATTAAAAAAGTTTTATAAGAGCAAAAACTGTACATAGGAATTTAATCATTTTTGGATCATTTTATGCGTCAGAATTTTCCGGTGTGCAGATTGCAGTTAGTTTTTTAATTTGAATAATTTTTCGAGGTTTTATTTCTATTTTAAATTCAAATTTTCAGCATTTCGAGAGATATTTTTTACAAATTTTAGAAAATTGCATTAATTTAAACTGTTGCCAACTGTATAAACAGCGCAAACAGTAATGTTTGCTTCAAATTAAAAATTTATTTTACACGTGACTATTATAAACAAAAAATATAAAAAGCAGGAACTCATTGAAAATTACGTCATAAAAACTATAGTTACACGTGAATTTTAAATGAGAAAGAATATTGTAAAATAATAAATTCAGTAACATGCGTTAGAAGTCCTAAATAGGAGAATTTACGTCATATTACACTTATTACGTAAAATGAACAAAAAATAATATTGCAAAACAGTTTTAATTTAAAAATTGCGCGAGACATTTACTTGACATTTTAAGATGATCATAATATTTCATTTCTAACAAAAGTATTTTGACGTGAATATTAAAAAGAGAAAGAAAAGTTTGGTGAAAATTACGTCAGATTATAATTGTCAGATTCAACTTATAATTCAATCTTCCGAAATCTTTTTAAAGGCGGTCAAATTAGCGTGCTGTTAGAATCTGCGGTGTCTGAACGGGGGTTGACGAGCGTAGCTCGTAGGGGGCAGAGCCCCATAGTATGTAAAAAATATCTCTCGAAATGCTGAAAATTTGAATTTAAAATAGAAATAAAACCTCAAAAAATGAGTCAAATTAAAAATCTGAATGCAGTCTGCACACCGGGAAATTCTGACGCATAAAATGATCTAAAAATGATTAAATTCCTATGTACAGTTTTTGCTCCTATAAAACTTTTTTAATGGAACGAAAAATAAAATAATCTCTTAAAATAATTCTTCGATTTGAAAACTGTCTGCATCAGCGTGTTTATCAAACATTTCTCTGTAATACTACAGTTTTTCATATTTTTGTATGCAACAGTTTTTTTTAATATTAACGAAGAAAGGCCATGCTTAAGCATTCAAATTGGATGCCGATCTGCCGGGGATATCTACGCAGATTTTCATTGGTCCATTTTCAAATCAAAACTTTTTTATATATATAGAAGGACTGAATAAAAGTTAAAGATGTACTAAATGTAATAAAAGTAAAGATGTACATATTTAATTTTATTTGTATATAAATTCACACATGCCAATTACTATTATTATTATTAAAATAAATTGGTTGATTAATTTGGTACAACATTTACTAAAATTAAATCAAAATTTATTATTAGTACTTGAAAATTGTAATTAAGTATCTCATAATTATTAAATTAAGTATGAGAATCCATTAATAGATAACAGCACTAAATTTTTTCACAAAATATATTTCTGCAACTATTCAAGACTTTTAAAAGTTTAAAATTTAACATTTTCCCAATAGGTTAATAGTCTTAAAATTAAATATTCATAGTTATTTTGAGTTCTTATTTTTCGATTTTATTTAGTTTCAATTCATAATAATTTATTGATGATAATTTTTAAATTCATAAATAACTTAACTGTTTGTATTAAATCTTCATGTTAAGTGTTCGGTTCGTCTCCTATCTATAACTGTAGTGTAACTGTTAGATTCATCTATTAGTACTTCTCACACTGGATGAAAGGCTGTGAGTACAATCCTTTTTATTATTATTATTGGATTTTATTTTAATTTTCCATGTTTTTATATGATTTTCTAATTCAATTTTTTTTCTCTTGTATCTTCATTTTTACTTAAATTCAAAGCATAACATCGGTAGTTAGAGGCTAGCTATTCGGCGGTCTATTATACATAGTTGCTAAGTTTTGCGTTTTTTTTTTTCCTACCACTAATTTTTAACAGAAAATTTTTTCTTTCTTAATCATCGAAAACATAGGATTAAATAAGGCAATTTCTTCTGATCAAAAATTCTGGTAGGAAAAAAGCGTCAAAGTTTGCATCTGTAAATATATGAAATAGTGCATCCTTTGCGATACACGGATGTTCTTGAAACATAATGAATAAATACTCAAGTGTCGGGTTTTGTTTTTTCATTTTCCATCATCATATGATTTGTATATTCCCTTTTTGTTCCACTTTATGATGAAATCTTTTTTTTATCTCATTTTTTGTGATTGGCATCATCTATTTTTAAAATCCTCTAAGCGGTTTGCTGCTATTTTGTCGTTTCCCCAAAACTACTTAAATTGGCTGCAGACAAAAATAATTTCTACAGAATTGTATTTCAATGTATGCGTAAAATAAAGAGATAAAAAGTTTATTTTGGAATGAAACAGAGAAACAAAATTTAAATTAACATTAGCTTTATGAACATATGTTTATGACTCTTAATATATTGAGATTATACAAGATATTGAGAGGTTTTCTTGAGTTGTTTTCTATATATATATACAGTAGCACTTCGATCCATCGTTTTTTAAGGTCTGCGTGAATAAAAACGATGAATGCTGGTTAACGTCAAAACACGAAAAAAATAATCTTTATGCATTACTAATATATGTAGTGTGTACAGTATACTAATGATTACTAATTTGTTACTTTCCAAACTGTAAAATAAATAAATCAAAGTTGTTGAAAACTGATATATTTTTTTAAAAATCAGTAATTTTATATATTTTTTTTTAATTATTATTATTAAACAACAAATTTTCAAGATGTACTACATTTTTCTGGTCATTTTCTTTAACTTCATGTGGATCCACAAAATTTTGTACTGTTTCAAATGCCGTAATTGCATCAGATGGACTTGGCATCATCTATGCATTGGATGCCTTCATCGGCATGAACATTATCATCTGCTTCTTCGCCATTATTTTCCTTTTTCGCATTTCTTCTATGCTTAGGACACCACATGTCACAATATCTTGATCAATAGAAATATAATCGCAAAATTTCACAGTCGATACATCCTCTGCTACACGCAACCACTCTTCCTCTATCGTCACCATCATCATTATTTTCTTCCCCTTTGTTGAGCATTCTTCATGAATTTTTCACGCAAAATCGCATTTCACGAAACAGTTCTGGATGGCTTAAGAGGTTAGTTCATGCCATGCAGAAGGTTTATTTTTGGAGTGAGTTCTTTAGCTTGTTCCATGAAACATAAAGATCTTTTCACTAGCCATCCCCTGTAAAATTTCTTAAAGCATTTGATTACCCCAGCATGAAACGAGACATATGTACAATTAGCTAGGAAAAAACTGACTTTCATATTTTTCAAAGACGACGTATCTGGTGAATGAGCTGAACAATTGTCAATGAATAGAATGATTTACTCTTTTTGAGCGCTGATTAATCCATCAAAATTATGAAGAAATTTTGAAAAAATATTATTTTCCATCCATGCTTCAGCATTCGAATGGTAGACTACTGGGAGTTTCTTTACATTCTTGAAGAATCAAGGTCTAGCAGATTTACCAATAACGGCGTGTACTCGTTTGTTAGGTCCGTCCTTATTTGTGCATAGTAGCACTGCGGCACTTGCACCGCATAATTTCCTGGACACTAATCCATGGCGAATTTTAAAACTTGAAATCCAGCCATTTGATGCGGAAAAAGTACCCATTCCATATGATGCAGCTATTTCAAGTGCCTTCTCTCGAACAATATTCCCATCCACAGGAATATTTGACGCACGAGACTGCTCGAACTAAGCTAAGAGAAATATTTCCAAATCACTGTAAGTAGACATTTTGTTAGTTTTTCTCTTTTTTGCAGACGTTCCATACTTATCGGCCTGCTCTCTAATTTCTTTCTTTTTCAAAATTATCGAATTCAGGGTGGAAGGAGATATACCTAAACGTTTAGCGATGTTAATTTTTTTCTCAAAAGGATTATTTTCCACCTTATCTATGATGAGAAGCTTTTCTTCTAGAGTTCGGGTTTGTTTTGCCATTCTTAAAATTCCCAGAACACATTAAATTGAAAGCTCACACTTTTGAAATTAAACACGTGCACTACACAAAACAGATTAGCTAGGGATGTAAAAGAATGTGACAGCTGGAGCTGGCCAAATTGGATGCATCCATCCACCCCTTTATACAAAATAGAATAACCCATTCCCCAAACAGAGCACCTGTTCCGCACTCATTTATTTACGTGTCACAATATCGGCACTAATCCCTGTATTTCACGCCTAAAACAACACAAATGAATTGTTTTAGAATAAAATAAGTAATTCCAGTTTGTATGTCATATGGATCCACTTGATCTTCAATTTCATTTCGGTGATGAGAAAAATTTTACAACGATGAATGCGGGAAAACGACTTTTTGAAGAATGATGTATGCGGGTTTCGTTAACATTATTTAGATAATAATTTCTGCAAGGACCATAGAAATAAAACGATCAAGGCGGGAAAACGATGGATGCGGGAACGATAGATCGAGGTTTCACTATATTAGTATAACATTTAATGTAAAATACTATTCCATTCTGCCATTCTTAAATAAGGAATCCGACCATTTTCGTTATACGAACTATATTGCAAGTCTTTTTTTAATTTCAAAGGTCTATATCTTTAATAACAAGTCAGAAATTGTACGTGAAACGTGGCAAATAAGGTGCGTTCGTACTATATCCTTTTAAGCCCTGACCGGCACAATTGTGCGGGTGATGCTAAAGTAAAAGAGAATGACTATTTCCTGTTTTTGTGAGAATTAAAACCAAATCTGCATATCTATATGAGTTAATTGGCTTCAGATGTTTTTATAAGACACAACTAGGGGGCACCAACTACAATACAGGTTAGATTTTCTGCTTTTAAAAAGACTATATCATCTGACAGCAATAGACAAAAAGTATGTAAAGTCGTAATTTCTTTTAAATATGATTTTTAGTGTTTGCTTAGATTTAATTTTTCTTTTCATATACTTTATTCATGATTTTAATTGATTTTGTCTTTGATAAATTTAATTAGGCTTTACAAATGTTGAAAAACAAAGGACCCGCACAATTGTGCGGGTCCCGCATTTACCACTTCCAAAATGGGTACAATTCCTAATATATAAAATTTTTATTTTTACGTGATATTTTTTTAACTTTGTTTTTAGCAATTTATTTTTTATTAATTACATTTTTAAAGCGGATAAATTTTAAATTAATAGGTTTGTACTATTCAGCATTTCTATTTAAAATTTACAGTATTGCATATATAATATGCACATGTAACGAACTGTATGTTTCTGCTCTGAGTCATAGATGTTATATATGGTTTATAAGTTTTATATGAGTTATATGCATATCACGAGATAGATTTTTAAATTTGATAAATTCATTCCATTTTGTCTATACAGCAAGTAAACCACCAGGAATAAACAATAAATTATGGAAAGTTCAACAAATGTTTCGACAGATTTCGTAGTGTCTGCTTGAATTTACCAGGAGATCAGGGAAAATTTTCCATAGATGAGCAGACGATTCTTTTTTTTAGGACGTGCTTCAGTAAAGCAGTATATAAAAAACAAACGACACTCTGTTGTAACAGTATCACCTGGGATAGTTTTAAATTTTGTAGTATACCAGTGGGAAAGTACAGACCTGGTCCACAAGGATCTGGGCATAGGACCTGCTGTAGTCCTTACTCTGGTTCAGACCTAGTTTTATGTACTTCGATCGGTATTTCAACAGCTGGAAAAACTAAAAAAAAAGAAATTTGAAGGATCAGGCACAATCCAAATGGAGTAAAAGGCATACCATTTGTTAACGGCTCTTAAGAGGGGTGCGAGCATTGAGCACGTCTCAGAAAATGAAATTTTAGTGGTCTGTCTAAAAACAAAAATTGTTTCAAACATTTTCATTGTGGCTGATGAAAATTATCTCAATAAACAACAACTTTTTTGCTTAAACTTTTATCTTTAGATATTCGCACACATAATCCCAAACTACACAATTGTGTAGATTTAGCCCAAAAACGGGTGCATTAAGGCCGAACCCGCACAATTGTGCGAATCCTCCTTTGGCATAACCTGACATCGGGTATTTTTTTTATATTTTTTTTTCAATCAAATACGGTCCTATCGATAAGGGGAAACCACCCAAACTTTCAATTTCTACCAAAAAATCTCCCGGTCTTAAAGGGTTTTACATATTCAGATCTTGGTGCGATAGTTGTTGCATTCTTATGCAAAAATGCATAAATACAAAATTTATTACGATTATACATATTAAATTCAGAAATACGGAAATAATATGTCTTCATCTTAAATAGGACGCAATCACCATGGCAACATAGAATCATTACACAGGACATCATTCAATTAATTACATAGGACAGAATCTAATAGAAAGAAGAAAACTTGTATTAATATCTTTTTAAGTTTTGATTCTATTTTCATAAAATTTGAAATGACTCGACAAAATTCTGCAACGATTATATATGTACATTAAATTCCAAATAGTTGTGTGGTTTTTGTGCTGTTATATTCGGACAGATGGACCAGAGGACGGCTATAGGCGCTACGTATTTATATAATTACGAACGCATTTAATAAGGAAAGAAGTTTGAATACCTATATATAATATAATATGTCTATTGAGAGAATGTGTAAACTTGATGTTTTGCTGAAACCTATAAATTATTAACAATAGAAGAAGTGAAAAAAGGAAATTCAAATAGAGATCCTGAAGTTTAAAAAAATGCTTGAAATATTAAAATAAATTTTTAATTTTAATTGTTATTGAATTTTAAATTTATAGGAAATAATAGCAATATAAATAATTATATCGTTAATAAAATATATTCAAATGTATGGCAGATTTTATTTTAAATATTTTATGCAACTAACTTTTCAGAAGCAAATATGTTACTACGTTATTTACTTTAAGGCACACAAAAAAATCTTTAAAAGTGAAGAGCAATATCGTTACTTACTAAAAGTAAAATTACTAAAAACAAAACTTTTGGTATTTTCTTTCAGTATCGTTACACATATTTTATTTCGATTATAAATTCTTAAATATTAAAAAAAAACTAGAATAATAAAACTTAAATGTCTTATCATTACATGTATATTATGCTAAAGCATAACTCTCAAACTATTGCTTTTACTTTATACTGAAGACGTTATTTATAACTACAGCACTTTTATCGTTGGAAGTAGCTGTTTAATATTAATATTTTCATTTAGTAGCACTCAAATTTATAGCTTTTGCATATCTACGAGCAATGTCTCGATTGCCGGCGCTTGGATAAGCATATTACGGGGAAGGTCAGACATAAAACGAAATTCAATTGGTGAATTTATTTGCCGTGATTTATTAGAAAGGAGAGACACGTTGTTTAGGTCGGGGAGAAACATCATTAGCATAAAATTGAGCTTATAAAAGTTTTACTGTATGAGAACTGTAAAACTTGTCATTTTGAATTACAGTAAATTTAACATTTTATGAAGATATACAATGTATGGCAATTTTTGCATACATAACTTTTGTATAAATAAATTTTTAAAGTAAAAATTAAAAGTGTTCTCTGACAGTATAGAAAAGCATAACTAACATTAAGAGTGTATTAAATCTAAACTCACCACTTTTTGACAAACTCAAAGTCGTTTTTATAAACGGTCATTATGAGTCATTTTTATAAGGCATAAGATTTAATATATTCTAAGGAATCGTCTAACGTCTTCCATTTACGTATAAAATAAAAATAAATAAAATAAAAAAAAGAAAGACGAAAAAACACTAATATTTAATATACATAGAATAACATCGAAAAAAAAAATGTATAATCTCACAGGAATGTAAAAAGATAGGTTTCGTAATGTGCAACAATGATAGATGATAACCAGAGGCGAATTATCAAATAGGCTGAGTAGGCTGAAGACTATGAGCCCTGAAGGGAAAAAGCCTGTTGCTCAGAAATCATTTTTGAAAGTCTTTTGAAATACCTACAGGTTTTTAACATTCTTATGCTTAAATTTAAGTAACTAAAAACTAAACAGTCTAACAATAACGCACAAAAAATAATATGTACTACATTCAATGGATATACATTTAATTATTAGCAAGTTTGGCGATAAAAATATGGATTTTTTACCCGGCTGCCAAGAAGGGTTATGTGTTTCACGCGTATCTGGATATGTGGATTTCTTTATAACCTCTAAACATCCAAACGGCTGGGTGAATTTTAATGAATGAGGTCTCTATCGATTTGTCTTAACCGTCCAATGGTTATAGGCTAAGTTTTGTTTTTATAAAGTTAAAATGGCGGCCGTAAAATACAAAATGGCGGTAGAGACGAAAAAAAAATTTTACTCACCATATTGAGTGGCATATCATTGGATAGATCTTTCAAAATGAAGACGTTGTTTCATTGACTATTTTACAGTCAGAAGCTCCGTTTAATTATTGCACAACCTAGGAGTTGTGTAGGTAGGATCTCTAGCTTTACTGAAACTCTAACCTTCTTAGACATCTATACGCCTCATCAAAACAGTGTTTATAGATAGGAAGTAACAATTGAACACAAGTTAAAAGTCATCAATCGAAGTAAATAAAAAAAATAAGTAAGTAATATAAAAAATAGTTTCACATTGGTGAGAAATAATTAATTAGTTCGCTTTTTACGCAGTCGGGTTTTTTTATTTTTTTAATTTATTTTAAACGCAGTAATGTACACTGTTGAAACAAAATTGCAGTTAATGTTTAATATGAAAATTAATGTAGTAAAATTCATTATTAAATAACTAAAATATATATATATATATTTTTTTTTTTTTTTTTTTTTTTGTCGGGGGTTTTAGAGAGAATTCTATACAACAGAAAAAAATACTGTATTTTTTTTCCTTAAAGAAATTCTATGCAAAAGAATTAAATACTTTCTCATAATTGTGCTAAATATATATAAAAATGTGTATAATTTGAAGCAGAAATTATAGCATATATAATTTTCAGCAAGGGAGGCATAAAATAGACAAGCCTAGGGGCCAGGAGACAGTTAATCCGTCTCTGATAATAACCAAGAAAATGTATATCTTGCAGCATAATAAAGTATATCCTGCAACATCAGATCACGATAAATTAATTTCTTTTTATGGATTAAACTCTATTAACTCTAAGTGAATTAACTCTAAGTGATCAATAACTTGGTAGAGAGATGATTTCTCTGACACTAGTTTCTTATAAATTTAATTTTACTAAATTCCCTTTCGCATTCAAATGCATTTAATGGAAATAAAAACTGCATCATTTTTTCTAATGTTCGTGTATTTTTTAGAACATCCTGTTACACATCAAGGTATTTGGCACGCTACTTGACAAGTAGTGGGTTTTTGATTTTGCTCCATGGACCTAATTTTTTATGCATTTCAATGGCATTTTCTTTCTCGATTTATAAATTATATGGCATAGTTGTAAAAAAAAAAAATAAGATTCTTGTAACACGACGATGCACATATATTTGGTAGATCTAGCTGGCTAAAAATATTTTTTTAATGCTGTAAAGCTTATATTACGTTAGTATATCCTATTATTATACAGGATTAGCATAACTGAAGAACAGGATTTAAAAAAATTATATTTTCAAAACTATTTCGCATATAATAATAAGTGATATATGAAAATAAAGAGGATCATTCCACGTTATTTTTTTTCAGTTACAAATGTTCGATGTGCGAACACATGTCTTAACACGAAAAACACCTACTCTGTCATCAAGTCCCTTCCAGTTTTGCATATTGAACAATTCTTAATGCAGCACAGATGCATTAAAATACTAAATAATGCAACATCGATGCACCGTAAAAGTTTTGAAAATATAATTTACTTTTTTTCGGTCATTCATTTATGCTAACCCTATACATTTAAGTAGTTTTCTTCGGAATATATGTTCTTGTGTATAGAGGGTTCTCAAAAATGCTTGTTACATGTACGATTAATTAGAATAAAATCTTATTACTTTGTGCGGATTTCATTTTATGCATCAATAAAAACGTATCTTATAGAGTAACTCAAACGTTAATTTTTACTTTTTTCTATCTTTACAAGAAGAAAGTATTGGATTCGTGAAAATTTTCGATTTTCGGTTTTCGTTGGATTTACACGCTTTAGGGGTCAGAGATTTCGAAAAACATGTTTTTACAAAATGTCTGTCTGTGAGTCTGTGCATCTGTGAGTCTGTGAGTCTGTCTGTATGTGACACAAATTTTGTGGGCGCTCTATCAAAAGAACTAATGCACAGAATTTAATAAAAATTTATATTCAGTTAGTCCCTGATATAAATTGGTGCTGATTAGTTTTTGGTGTAAATCGCTCAACAGGTGGCGCTGCTATACAGCTTTTTTCACGATTTCCGCAATAGATAAATCTCCGGAACTAATGCACGGATTTTCATCAAACTTCAGATTCAGTTAGTCCATGACATGAATTGGAGTTTTGTACATTTTGGTATAAATCGCTTAACAGGTGGCGCTGCTATACTGCATTTTTTACGATTTCCGCAATAGCTCTATCTCAACAACTAATGCTTGTATTTTCATCGAACTTCAGATTCAAGTATACTTTGATATGAATTAGTGCTGTTTGTGTTTTGGTGCAAATCGCTCAACAGGTGGCGCTGCTATGCTTCATTTTTCAGAATTTCCATTATAGCTGTATCTCAAGAACTAATGCAATAATTTTCACCAAACTTCAGAATCAGTTAATCCTCGACATGAATTGACATTTTGTACATTTTGGTGTAAATCGCTCAGCAGGTGGCGCTTCTATGCTGTATTTTTCAGAATTTCTACGATAGGTGTATCTCAAAAACTAAGGCACGAATTTTCATCAAACTTTAGAATCAGTTAGTCCGTGACATGAATTGACATTTTATACAATTTGGTGTGAATCGCTCAATAGGTGGCGCTGCTATGCTTCTTTTGGGATTTCCGCAATAGCTCTATCTCAAGAACTAATGCTTGGATTTTCAACGAACTTCAGATCCATGTATACCTGGATATCAATTATTGCTGTTTATGTATTGGTTTAAATCACTCAGCCGGTGGCGCTGCTATGCTACATTTTTAAGAATATAATTTATCCAATTGTAAACTGTACGCTGTCTATTTTAACCCGGGAGAACTCGCTGCATGAGATTTTCTCTCACAGTCGTACCTTTTTAAGACTCTTATTTAAATCATTTTTCATTTTAATTAAAATTTCAAAATGGGTTTCCATTATTTTACCTATTTTGTGAATAAAAGTACTAAGCCAACCAAAAAAAAGTTGATATTATATGAATGTAAAGTAAAAGAAAAGCAATTGGGCATTCTCACTAGCGAGTTCTCCTGGGTTAAAGAAAACGGCTATATATCCGTAATGTATCTGTGTTCTAAAGAATAAGAACGCTTCAAATTATGCTCAAAAAACATTTTCTGTAAAAAACGATTGAACATCTGGGCCCCATGGCTTTAAAAGGTGGATTTTGTTTAGAAATGATAGGGTTTTGATAAATTTTGAAAATTACCCACCATGCGTCGTAACGATCAATAATTCTAACTGTCAAATGAAAAAGAAAATAAGATTGACAATGAATAATTTCTAACACTGGAATCCTCCCATTAACCCTTTGTGACTCGACGTCCGGTTCGAAAAACATTTACACAGATATTATAATACATCATTTTAAGCATGCAAAAATGAACAATAAAAATTAAAACATAAAAATAATAAAATATTGAGTAAAAGTAACTTTTTTCATAACTATTGAAAATTACATACTTCCCTTTAATATTGTTAATTTTCTAATCCAAAATTGTGACGTATACGAAGAAATCTTTGGAAAAAATCTATTTTTCGGAAGTCTCTAGCATTTTTAATTTTACAAAATTTAGAGAGTTATTTTTAACAATAACGATGCAAAATTGCTCAAATGATAAATGCAACTTTGGTATGAAAAATGAACTCAGTTTCGCTGTCTGTTGAGAGTTCCATAAACAATTTATATTAACTGCTGTATTGGAAATAGCAGCAATACATAAAATCGTCTTTTGAAACCCTGAGCTTGGCAGCAGCCTCCGCTTACTGACCATGCCATTATGCCGTCCTACTGGGAAAAAAGTACTTTTTAATGCAATTTGTTTGAAAACTGCATCTCCATCTATTTTTGAAATATTAATTTTTTTATAGTTATTAGCGTCATTTGTTTAATTTTGGCAACTCAAGTAATCCATTTCTTTAGAAAGTAAAGGAAAAATAGTTGGGAAATAGCAATTATATCTTTTTGTTGCCATTTCCCTATAAAAACTGAAAAAAATGTTCTTAAAATACGTGCTATTTTGAAAAAATGTAAATGAATGATCTCAATAAAACATAGAGCTATTATAAACTAAATTTAATTTTAAGTATCTATATTAATATTACAAACAAATAAAGGCATATGAATCATTAGATAGCCATTTTTTTTTCTTTTGTCGTCGAGTGTCTTGAATGACGATATCTCTTTTGTGTGTGTGTGTGTGTATTATTACTTAGCGATAGTGACGTCATATGCGTACTTTAAGGTAGATATTGTTTAATACTGGATCGCAAATGAGGAATTCTTCAGCGGATGCGGATGACGTCATTTTATATAAAATAAAAGCGTGTGTTTAAAGTCATAAAACGGATATATGTTTTGTACTATTTATATATATATACATATATATTTTGTCTCATCGGGAACGGCACTAAATTCTGAAAAAGCAGAATTCCTGCTTCCGATTTTTATGTTCATTTTCTGTTTACTATCTTGGGCTTATAAAAGCAAAGCCTTAAAATTAATTTTTAATGGTCTCTCCCATTGCAATAATTTTAATGTATTTTAACTCAAGTTTATAAGTTCACAATTTAATTTTTTTCCCCTGGGACTATTTCATACTTTTAAAAGCACATTTTGCCAGATGAACCACATTTTTTGGCAAAAAATAGAAAAAAAAAACAATTTTTGTATATAAAAATAGTGTTTATATTTTTGGAGAAAATTCAGTGCTTGAAAACAGCATCGGGAATGTGACAGCACACAGAAATATATATTTTAGGGTATGAATAAATAAAGCTCCTTTTCCAAATGCATTGTATTCCGGGATGAAATAGACTAAGCGGAATGATACCATTGATGAATAATAGATGGCGCCCTCGCGATGTCTGTTTGCTTGTGAATTATAAATGTGCATTTTCATCAAATAAGGGAAACAATGTCAAAGAGTTGGACACCCTGAGGAGACGAAGAGAAATTAAATGAAGTTGTCCGACAGACATATGAGAGAAGAAAAAAATAGATAGGTTTTCGTTAATAGACGAACACTCTAGTACAAGGCACTGACGGAGAAATAAAAATTTTACATAGCTAAATATCGTTCTTATGCTTATTTTCAATGTGAAAAAATGTAATTATTTACTGTGTAATAGATAAATAATACTATTCCAGTAAACGAGTAATTCTCAGAAAAGGGACAATTTCATGTGCCATGCGTCTTGTGGACGTATTTTTAAAATTGCAAAGAGAAAGGGTAATTTAAACTATCAATATTAATCATAATAAACTGTCATTATTTGCTTATTGAAATTGAAATATAATATAAAAAATGTGTTTTAAAGGCAAATATCATTTCCTCGCCATGCCCCTATTCACACAAGTATGACAGACAGTGATTTCTCTGCCATTATTATAAATTTTTATATAAAATCCTTTAAAAATAATTAAATAAATATTTAGCTCCTTAATTACATTTATATTTCATGCAATAAAAGAAATTGTTGGCATCAAGAAGATTAAAAATTACCAAACCACTTATTTAGTCACAAATGTCGGGTGTTTCATCTTAACTGAACTCGGGTTGACGGTAATAATTTTAAGAAAAATAAAAATGTTGCAATGAAAATGTAACGATATGTATCTCGTTTAGCATGAAATGTGATAACATCACGAAAAGATCTGGAAAAACTGGGTGATCACGCAATCGATGATACCTTATGAACTGGTAATCGCAGTCCAAAATGTGAAGCGTCAAGTGCACATTGCTGCAGCTTATAATGGAATCTTCTACCACTTTTTCTTTTATTATCGCATATACAACAAAGGCGAGAATGTTAAAAGTTCTATTATAATATACTTAAGTTTTTCTGAAAGTTATTACGGTAAACCCAAACTGAGTTAGGGTAGAAAACCCAGCATTTTTTATTAAATAGGTGGTTTGCGACACCATGTTCCATTGCAATATTTGTTCCTCTTGATCCCTACTATCATCCCTCTGAATTTGTCAGTCGAATTTGGCAACCTCCAGTATATCAAATATGTACTATACAATAAAATAAGACTAATAATGCAATAAAATACGCATTAAAAAGCGCTTGCGATTTTTTATTAGAGTAAATAAGGTTAATATATTTTGGGAAAGCTTTATTTATGCTCAATTTAAAAAATAAAAGAAATAGTAAAAACAGCCTCTTTCCAGAGAATAACCAAAAAATAGTAATAGTAAAACTCTTGCTATATCGAACTTTTATTCACCATGGCATTTTGACAAAGAAGTAGACATCCTCAGTAGAGGAACCGTAAATAGGCAGACTGGAAAGGCTTGACCCACCCTTCAGTTTTCATATTTAAAAGAATTTCAGAGTTTTGCCAATAAGTGGCAACGAAAGCTACGGAAATGCTCAAACAATAGCTTTTGTTTTATGCAGATAATTGAAACAAATGTGGAAAAATTAATTGTGAAGTGTTTTCAGATTAAAAAGAGTATTCTTTAGAAACATTTTGTTAGATTTTCTAAGATAAAATATATCATAAAAAAGGGTAAGTAGCTTTTAAGTAATGCGTAGGTTTTAAATATTGAGCTTTCATTCCAAACATAATGATTGTACTGTAAATTAGCAAAACATAACCATGTGCTATACTTTAAAAAGTGGCTATGTGGGGAGGCTTGACCCAGTCAATGTCAGAAAGGGTTGAGCAGATAGTCAAAGCACCCTTAATTAAGTGTTTCTGGAAATAATTTTATTATAAACTATACATAATGAAGGGTTAATGGTTACATTTCTAAAAGAATGTAAATTTATTCTGTAAAGTTACAGTAAAATGAAGTGATAGAATGGAAAAGATTTAAAATTGATTAAAGGAAGATGTGAAAAATTGCTATAGAAGCAAAAAAAAAAAAAAAAAAAAAAAAAAAAAAAAAAAAAATTAATGAAATATAAATTGGAAAGTTGATAGGAAATGTTATTTAATGTAATTAGTACTCAAAGTAGGTAAATAGAAAGAATAGAAACGACTAGAAAGGATGAAAGAATCAGCCTTAAGAAATGTTAAGTGTTCATGCCTCTGCAAAAAAAACACAACATTAATCAAAACACTTTAGGAAAGTATGTAGACAAATTTAACAAAGATGAACACAATGAGATGAAGCCAAAATATGTGGAAAACAGTGTAGCCAGGTCGAGTGTCACAAAAAGTGGATGTTTAAAACGGAAATTTTCTGCTGTGCCTTGAATTCTGTCTCTCATGATTAAAATCAATAATTTTTCTAATCTCTTATATATTACACTTATATCGCAATTTTATTTTGACAACTGATTGTATAACGAATAAAATGATATATGAAACTTTATTCTAAGTTCAATATTTAAAAAATTAAAAAAAAAACATTTCGTAAAAGTGATTCAACCCTCACCAGTCTCCTTTAAAGGAAATTTACGACAAATATATGAATGAGAGAAACAGAATGTTTCCGTTAACTTAAAATATCTTAAAGAAAAGCATATATCGCTCATCTGCAAGAAAAGGGACAAAATGGCCATAATTTTTTCGAAAAGAAAAATTATGGCAATTTTTTCGAAAAGAAAAATTATGGCCATTTTTTCCCCATTCTGACCAGAAAATCTGGCTGTTCTTTCATCTTCACCTAACACTTCATTTATAACGGCTGTTTCATAATAATGGAAGCCATCAGTCCATCAGAAGAAAATAACTCTGTTAAAATTCTCTTTGTAAATACACTTTGCGGAAGAGGGGGGGTGCGGGCGCCAAAACCCATGTTTGCCCTGGGTACAAAAAAAGCTAGTTTCGGCCCGGCTTCTGCGGTCACAAATGGGCATATAGCTAATATAGTGGTTTTCCTCATATCTACACATATGAAACTGTGTGTGTAGCAATACGCACTTTTGATTCACATTTTACTTGTAAATTAAGTCGTAGACAAAAATTATGAACCACGAAAAATTTCTGATGCAAAGGGAAAATAAATTTTAAACGCGATGAGAAAACTTAAACAAATTATTTTGATAACGTTATTCAGTTTGAAAAAAAAAATCAAATTTATAGGTTAAACGTTTAAGAATTCTAATCTCTACTAATATTATAAAGCAGTCACGTTTGTGTGTTTGTTTGTAAGATATTAATCTCAGGAAGTATCTAGCCGATTTCAAAAATAATGCTATCAAAATGCTGGTGATCATATCGCTCACCCGCAAGAAAAGTGACATATCTCGACAAAAGTAAATTTCACGGGAGAGGCGAAAGAAAATATGCATGATTTTACTGTTATATGAAATTATAGCACATGCCTTTGCATGCAAGAATAAAAAAGTGCATAAAAAGCGTAAAACTCTTAAGAATGAAAATGGAGGATGAGATTTGGAGGGTTGGATAATTTTATCTCCCCACATAATCCATCTCTCTCCTTTGGTCACAAATGCAATAGCGTGATATAATGCAAATGCCGGGGACCCGGAGCTGGAGCTGGAGCCCGGAACCGGAGCGCTCCGGAGCTGTCTTTTCCCTGGAGCTGGAGCCGGAGCTGGAGCTCTAAATTTTCCACAGCTCCAGGGCTCCTTTAGTTTTTAATATTCTTTTAAATCTTTTTTTTTCAGTCTTTCAAATTTCTAGGCTTAAAATATTTTAATTACAGTAGAAGATATTTATAACGCGATTCTATATAATGCAATTCTCCATATAACGCACAACTTCTCAGATGTAAACAATGAATTTTGCAGGTAAGAAGCATCTGAAATCCCACATCGTAGAAATTGCTACTCTCTAGAAAACTACATTTGATACATTAATTCAACTTTATCTCCGTAATTCATAACTTTTTAATGAAAAAAAAATTGCTATTATTACAATAAATATTATATTTTTGGAAATGAGTAATATAATGAATGATTGGGTCCAGGTATAGTTGGACCATGTTTATAAAATAAACAATATAAAATGATCATATAATGCAAAAATTTATAATTTGGATAATTCCTGGTGACAAGAAGTGCAGTATAACGATACTCTAATGTATTTTGGTATGTTTCAGATTTATATGGTCGTGTTTATAAGGTAAATTTAATGATGTGTGAAATGTGATCCATATAATGCAAAATTCTATATAACGCACAACCTTGCGTTTTTAGGTTTGCGTTATAAAGATCTTCTACTGTACATCATTATTCAGTATTTTAATTATATCATTTTTTAGGTTTTTATTATTATTATTAGAGAAGGAAACCTTCTCGAAACATGGTAACACTACTTTACTTCTACTTTCTACTAGAACTAAGTGACAACACTATTTGAAAACAAATATGGCCGCCTGTTGTTTGCATGTGTAGTTGTACAATTTTGGCTGTTTGAAAAGTGTAGAAGAAATTTGAGATTTTTGTGTTTAAAATTCCACCAAACTTTCTATTTTAAAAGCAAAAGCTAAAAGATCTCATACTTTCTGAACAAGCATTTGAAGTTTGATGAGAAGAAAAATGCATTTTGTCAGATCTTTAATGAAGGTAGAAAGTATTTGTGAGCAAAAAATTAAACGTGTAAATTAAAATCTGCAACTCAAAAGCGCGAAGTCAGAGCCGAGTTGGAGCCGGAGCCGGAGCTGGAGCCACAGTATTTTCTCTAGGAGCGGAGCTGGAGCTGGAGCATCAAAAATTGTTCGGCTCCGGGTCACTGGCAAATGCAATAGCGCAATAACGTGATTTTCGATATAACTACACTTATGAAACTGTTTGTGTAGCTAGACGCACCTATGAAAAATCTTTTAGTGGAATAAAACGTAAAATGAATTTGTGCGAGATGTGTCACCTTTCTTGCGGGTGAGCGATATGACCAGAACACAATTAAAATTCAACTGGTTTAAGGTTTCAAACAGAAGTTTCTTCATCCATCAAAAATGCAAGACTGTTAGACCAGCAACAAAACGGTCATCTTACGCAGAAGTTACTCTTTTATGAAGCCTTTAAAATGATGTGTGTTACATTTCTTCAGACATGCGTGTCTCAAACTATGATCCGCGGAACACTGGTGGTTCTTGAGGTCTGCTCTTGTGGTCCACTCAGATTTCCAAAAAAGATCGAAAAAATTAAATTCAAATGAATTGCGTACCACACGCTATAGCTGAGAATTTCGAAATTTGAAAATTACTGCGTGAATAAGATAGTTTGCAAAAAAAATCCAATTTATGAAGGTAGCCCTCATTTGAAAAAAGTTTGTGAAACACTGCTTTAGATTATATATACTTTTTACACTCTTTTATTTACCTTAACTTGGCTCATGTACACTATAAAAAATCTATGTAACGTTACTCCGTAAAATTTGTGGCAGCCTTGCTGCCTCTATTTTATTGAGTAATTTAACCTATATAAGTGGTGTTACGATTGCAACATTTATGTCAGTAAATTACACCATTATATAAATTACTCCATAAAATTGGAGTCAGCATGTTGCCACCAATTTTATGGAGTAACGTTACATAAATTTTTTACAATGTATGGAAAGATGGAATTTTGTAATCATTTTTTCACTCAGATCCTGGTATGCAAGTCTCTTCTCTCTATTCTAAACAAGTAATATAAAATTTTGTTTTTAAGCCAATTCCTACTTAGGTCATGAAAGAAAAATTTAATATAATCCCTTAAGCTAATATTAGCTTTTGTTGCATTAAAATATCTCAATTTGTTGATTTTCTATAAGCAAGTAGATTTACAATGGAACTCTATGGGAATTTGGCGAAATATTAGAGATATCGCCAAGTTGGCGTCACTTTTGGCGACTCGTTTTGGCCGCCAAATTTGGCGATATATTGCCAAGTTGGTGACAAACTTGGTGGTATTTGGCGGCAAAACAGGGTCCCCCCTATGGTAACCCCTTATTGAAAATACTTTAATTGATCTTCAACAACCAATGGCCGCCATTTTGTTTCCCATGCAAAACTAAAATTAATTAATTAAAATTTAATTAATGAATTAATATTTGAAAAAACTGTATTAACATCAATTGTCATCCAGTACAAGTTTAAAAAAATTTATTTCAACTTGATAGAATGAATAATGAGTATTTTATTAACGATTGAAAATTTGAACAAGATAAATATATAAATAAATAAATATTGGGAGAGTGTGAGCTAATAGTAGGAATTGAAAAAAAATAACTAACGCTGTCACCGCCGTCGCCAGTTTTGATTTTTTTGTGACCGGGAGTCTTTCTTTGTTAATATTAAGAAAACTACTGCATACAAAAATACGAAAGTCGGTGGTATTATAGAGAAATGTTTAATAAACACTCTGATGCAGACAGGTTTTAAATCGAAGAATTATTTTAAAAGATATTTAATGCTAAAGTCGGTGAAAATCGTTCCATTAAAAAATGTTTTATAGGAGAAAAAACTATACATAGGAATTTAATCATTTTTAACATTAAAAGTTCCCGGTGTGCAGACTGCATTTATTTTTTTCTATTTAACCCCGAAAAACCCCTATGAAATTAGAATTAAATGATTGCGTGTTGAAAGCAGGAAAATATTAAAAATTAGGTCATAAAAACTGTTGATACACGTAAATATTTAAAAAAAAAAAAAAAAAAAAAAAAAAAAAAAAAAAAAAAAACCTTATAAACCAATTATTTAATATGTGTTAAAATCAGTAAATGCGGGTGAAACGTGATTACGTCCTATTTCAAATAGACAAATAATATTGCCAAACAGTTTAATTAAAAAATATATATTTACACGTACACGTGAGATTTATTTCATATTTCTAGGTAATCTTTTTAACTAGTGTTGCCAAAGACAGCGCAAATAATAATATTTCATTTCTAACAATTTAAAATATTTCCAGGTGAATATTACAAAAAGAAAAGTTTGGTGAAAATTTCGTCAGATTTAAAACGTGTGATTTAAAATTATTTTCTTATAGCGTTATTAAAAAATACCTGGAAGCAAAAGACTCATCATGACTCAATTGACTTATCATGGCCTACTATAATATATAAGTATCCAAGTATGCCTTGACTTAGTTCATTTTATATTACCCATTTTTCCGATGTTTAACTAATCTTATTTCATCAAACATGAAAACAGCAATTAATAGCAGTTTATTTGGCCTTAAAATCCTTCAATAAAAGAGAAATAAATGGAAACCCCTTTACAGGGACATCGCCACTGCTTTTTTAATTATAATTCAATCTTCCGTAATCTTTTTTAAGCCATTCAAATTAACGGATTTTTTAGAGTCTGAACGGGGGTTGGCGAGCGTAGCTCGTAGGGGGCAGAGCCCCCTAGTTATAAAAAATTATGCACACAGATGAGTTTCCGGTGACAATACAATATTTTAATATTTTTAGAACTTAATTATTAGTGAATAGATTCATTTCAAGGCATTTCTCCGTTAGCCGGACGCAGGTGAGAAATCGTCAAATAATCTTTATGGTTACAACTGTATACAAGGTGTTACAACAATACGGTTATTTATGTGCTAAAACGAACTCACTAAAATATGAAAACTGGCTGTGAAGATGTAACAATGAAATATTTTTAACACTAAAAAATGTATAATAAAATATAAATTAAAACTAAAAACTAATATATTTATTTTTAAAATCTATGCTTTTATCAATTAATAATTATATATTAATTAACCTACGATTATATGTCGTGAAAAAAGACAAAAAATCCTGAATAGATAGTTTAAATAATGTTTTTTTTTCCCTGTTGCCATATCTTAAAACTGAAACAGATCAAAAATTAATTTTTAATATGCTCATTAGCTCACGCTTCTTACCAAGCTTCTTTGCGACTTTTAAAATTGGAAGATTGACTAACGTTCGGATTTACTTTCGTTGGGAAAGACGTAGAAGGGGGATGCTGTACATTGAATCAAGAACCTCATTTTGAGAAAATGTATTTTTCGCATAAAAACATACTCCATTAAAATAGTACTGCTAGCATATTCCAATTTATTAGAATTTCTTGCAATTTCATCATCGTTATTTTATATCTTTAAGTCGATTTTGCCAACTATCTTTAAACCTCATTTTAGTGGTACATTTTCCCTTCATTATTCCATTTCTTACGAAGCATTTAATTTCAGTCCTACGCAGTTACGATTCCGTATATTTTTCATAATTTCGAGCTTTTTTTATAATTTCTCTATTATACGTTGAAATAAAACATACTTGTAATTAACTAGTTATAAAAGAAAATACCTTTTTGAATGAATATTTATTCATTCGAAGAGCAGTAATAACAAAAAATTAGTAAAACCTTCATATACATAGTACTTAATTAACAGCAGTTTTACGCAATTCAGGTATAATATACTAAATATACTTTACAATTTGGTAAATTACCATCCTTAACAACAATGTATCGGTACGTGAATAATAGTTTTCGACTGTAGTGATATGAAGTCAGAATGCGGCGCATCTACAATTCAATTTCAAACGCTCTTAACTGATGAATCACTCGGATAATATCTATGGTCATTGTGAGCACAAATGTATATGAAGAGACCTTGCATAACTCCTGCCGAATGCATTGCATGCATTCGCATAATTCAAAAATCGTAAATTACTTTGAATAATACAGGAAACATCTCATTTTCATAGGGCAATTCCACAGAAAATCATCATTTTTTGGGAGGGGCATTCAAATTTATAATATGTTTAATTTAAGAGTATGACAGGAAAACTTGATATTTTTATATTCTATAGAAAAATCCTAATAAAAACGCATTGTAAATTACTGTTTACAAACTAAGTTAAGTACCATTATTGTCTTTGTAAAGTCATAATGTTACGTCAGTTACACAATAAAAGTTACGTCAGTTACACGTGTAAATGCCATTTTTTTCTTTTTTATTATTCAGAAATTTATTAAACAAGTTACTGTTATAATTTGGCATTACTTACTGTTGTTGAGAACATTAAATCACTTTTTTTAACTAGATTGTTTTGATAAATTTTACACTTCTTTGATTCAGAAAAAATACTTTTGTCTATTTTATGTTACGTCAGTTACAGAATTTTGAATTGCAATTTTTGGGACTCAAAGAGAGATTGAAATAATCTGCAGGTATTTGGGTATTAAGACCTTAGTAAAAAATATTTTAAATTGTAAAAATTTGTTCTAGCTTTATTAGTAAATTTTCTACATAGATTTGAAAACAAAATTCGATGATAAAATGTTAAGTCAGTTATGATGGAATTGCTCCATATCAAAATGTTCAGAAAAGATAGGAGTTTAACATCTAAATGAATTTAAATTTCGGAAAATTTTTGAAGCTTTAAGAGTCCCGAGACCCCTTAACCCCTTGCGGACGAGCGACCAGTATACGTACTGCGTAAGGTGCTCAGAATCCGTGATTATTCGCACCAGTAAATTTTTATTCTAAGTTTTGCCGTATTTAATCCGAGCATTTTCCTCATTCAATTAGGTAAGAATTTCTGTTTTGAAAAACCGGCGATAAAAAATTAAAAATTCTCTAGAAGACGCTCGTTCCGGAGGGGTTAACCCTCTCTCCGCGTAAGTAATTCTTCGCGATGAGCGTCTTTTACAGAATTTTTTAATCTTTTATCACTGGTTCTTTAAAACGGAAGTTTTTGACTATCGTAATCGGGGAAAATGTCCTGATTAAATCAGACAAAATTTTCGCTAAAAAATAACCGGTGGGAATAACCAAATAGTATTAATTAGACGGGGAAATGCATGCCCGAATATTTCTCGGGTTGCGCAGCAGGAGGGTTAAGAGGGTGAATAAGATTATACAGGATATCCCAAAGAAAGCGCCAGTGAGAATTTAACTAATCCATACACTAGTAAAACAAATGTCAGACATTTGAAAACCACCAGAAGCAATATTAGAGTTTGCTACGTAACTGGTGACATCAGCGTAAGAACGGAGTTCAGAATTGAGTCGAGTAACGCTCACGCATGTGTGACGCCAGTATGATGTTTTTCCAGGGCTCGTATGGGTCCTTGAATTTCCAGACTAAGAAATTCTTCCGTATCAGTATTTTCTTATATAAAATATTTCCTGAAATAAGGCGAAATTTCGCGCGTTCAAACTAATTTATTTTTCTATAAAAAAATATAGATATTTGGCCTTGAAAATAACGGTACCCGAACGAACCCTGTTTTCTTTGAAGAGTATTGTTACATTATTTAAGTTTATTTTTGCTATAAGAAATCGTTCGAAGAAGTGAAAGTCTACCTCATGTCTGGTAAATTGTATACGCTATCCGGCTTTACAATTGAACAAATAAAACAACAATTTCGTAATGACCATTTAATAACTTGATATGATAAAACGAGAGTTCATGAATATGGTTAACTCCTTCACCCCCCAGATAGAATTAACTCTATGTACCATGTAGTCAGTAGTGTATATACTGTGAATGAAGGAAGCATTCAGATGCATGGCTAAAAGTTGGAGGGGGACAATTTGAAGATCTATTGCAGCTTTAAACAAAAAAAGTTTTTTTTTTTTTTTTTGTAATTTTGTAAATTTTTCAAAATTTTAATAGTGTTTTTTTTTTATTTTAGTAGTGTTTTTTTTTTCTTTTTGGAGGGTGGTAATATTTTTTATATTCTGCAATGTATGTGCTCAAATTCAAGATTTACTATTACATTTAGTTTGATTTAAATATGAAATCTTCGAAATTTGCTATCGCCTTTCCAACTTCAAATAAAAATTATGTAATTCTTCAGGCTCATACTGAAATTCTTTAAGGAGTGGGTGAAAGACAAAACATGAGTGTATTTTTTTTTTTTTTTTGAAAAAAAAAAATATATTTTTTTTATTTGCTTAAAAAATTCACTTAACCTTCCTGAATCCATTAATATGCCCAGTTTTTTTTTTCCTAGCCATTAGAAATATTTGTAAAAATTCAAGGGAAGACACGACTAGGACGCCATGCCCACTCACATTAATTTTACTCTAAAATTGTATACTCATTTATTATATGTAACTAACTTTTATCCAAGTTTTTATGTATATTTTCATTCATGTGTTTGAAAAAACTATGCAAGAGCTTCACACAAGTTAGAACTGTCTAAATTTTTTAGCTCTCCGAAAAATTGTACGTTTCAGCTAAAAAACCCCATTAACTCCTAAAGTACTCGAGCGATTTCGACAGAAATTTTTTCGAGAGTATAAATAGAGTATGGTAGAAATAGTAGAGAGAAATGGTAGAGTATAAATATAAGATCATGTGTGGCAGACACTTTTAAAATTTTTTAATTAGTTTCAGAAAAAAACATTTCTGAAAGTAGAAAATTTCTGAAAAATTGACATTGCTCTAAAATAAAAAGTTTTTGTCGCAGGGAAAAAAAAAACTGTCTGCCATAAGTCTTGAGCATAATCCAGTGAATAGAAATTCAAAATTTTATCAAAATCGGTCTTGTAGTTTTTTGAGGAAACATGTCTTAAAGCTCGCATATTTTCTCTATGATTGCACCCAGTCTTGTCTTTCCTCAAAAACACTTTTCGGCTTTTGTTATTTTGTAACACAAAGTACAAGTTCAAAAAATACAAGGCACAGTTCAACACGAAACAAAATACAAAAAGTTGGCGTCATTTGATTGAACAATAACAAGGTTTTGAAAAGGTTTACAAACATTTGACCGACTATCCACACTTCCAACGTTTGTTCTGTCGATACCATAGAGAAGAGATAGGGGTGGAGTGTGCTTTCCGTAGAGAATTCCGTTGAAAAGCAGCATCAACATGACCGGCCCTACTCATGTAAAGGTTTCCAGATTTCGCTCATTATCGCTTGTTTGGCAATTTGAAAATTTTTGCCGATCGTGAAAAAAAAAAAATTATAAAAATACTCAGCGTCCACATTATGCATGCGAAGTAGTGCAAAAATATAAACGAAGTAAAACAAAGCAACTTAAAATCTGTTTTAAATTAGTAAAAGAAGATTCTGACTTTAATTTAACGATACGGTAATTTGTTTATTTTCCTTTCGCAAACATATGCTAGCCTTTGGCGGTAAAAGTCACGTGACTATTAAAAACACGTGACTATTATGTTGGTTCCACTTTAGAATTACCAAAGCACTCTCCACCACTATCTCTTCTCTATGGACGATACCTTACCAAACAACTCGATTTGTCCTTCGCAAAGAGCGTGAATCGTAAATACCTAAGTTTTTTGGCTCTCCTGAAAAATCCTAGTTTTCAGGTAAAAATCCCATTATCTCATAAAGTACTCGAGCGATTTTGATAATTTTTTTTTGGTGTTATAGCGGTTTTTTGGTGTTCGGTGGAGTATAAATCGTATAAGATCATATATGACAGACAGTTTTAAAAAAATTTAATTTGTTTGAGAAAAATTTTTTCTGAAAAATTGCCATTGCTCTAAAATAAAAAGGTTTAGTCGCTTAAAAAGACTGTCTGCCATAAGCCTTGAGCAAAATCCAGTGAATATGGATTTCAAATTTCATCGAAATCGGTCAGGTAGTTTCCGAAGAAACGGGCCTTAAAGCTCGCATATTTCTCATAGGATTGCCCTCAGTCTTGTCTTCCCTTAAGTTTTTGCTTACAAGGTGCGGCTTTAACTTAGGAACATGTCAATTAACCCCTTGGGGACGAGCGACACGTATACGTGCCGGAAATAGGCCTAAGAATCCTCGTTTATGCTCACCAATAATATTTTACTGTAAAATTTGCCTTATTTAATCCGAGCATTTTCTCGATTTGAATAGGCACAAACTGCTGTTTTTTAAAACAAAGTAATAAACATTTCGTAAAATGCTCTCGTCGCGAAGGGGCTAACCATTTAACAAATTTTAATTATTAAGAGTTTAGTAGCTTACAAGGGAACCACTTTTGGTGTTGCTCGCACCTAGCATTGAGACCTGGTGCATTTTAAAGCCCTATATTATGAAGTTTGAGAATCGATAACATTTTTCTGTTAAAATAATATTTCTTGATTATACAGCAGCATAACTTTCTGAAAATGCAATTTTCGAGACCACTTATCGGACTGTTAACATTGAATTTTTCTTTTTTAAAGAAAAGCATTTAAAAATAAAAGTTAGTTAATAATAAGTATAAAATATTTTAAAAAGTTTGAAAATTCCTTCAAAAACCCACGAATTTGATTTTGAAAAATTGCAACTTTATATTCATATTTTTGGCGGGGAAACAGTTGGCGTTTATTTTCAAAAGTAGAGCTTGCCGGCAACCCTAGCCAAATGTCATAGCTGAATTTGCAATAGCTAGAAATTGCAATGTCCGACCTATTTCGCCACAGTAATTTTTCTAAATTGCGTAAAAATATTAATTTACTTTATGATTACTTTTACCGAAGGACCATTTAATACAGCAGCATTTCATTTTAAACATTCGAAACTTTATTTCATTCAATTTTAAAAGAAAATAATTTGCTTATTTTGTATTTCACTGAAAAATAGTTTTCAATGATCTTCGAAGCTTTTATAGAATTATATTTATTACTTATATATTTATCGTCTGCATAGAAAAAAAATAAAAACCTAAGATTTGTTTCTTATGGTATCAATTATATATATATATATAAAAAACTCGCAATCTGATATAATTCTAGTAATATGTTCTGTACATTTTCTCTTTGGATAAAGCGGGCGGAAAAATTGTAGCGCCCTATTTGGCGACTTAACTCACTTTTGGCGTGAAATAAACAAATAAATATGTAATAATAAAAAATTAAAAGTATAAAATATTATTTTAACAGAGAAATTTTTTCGGTTCTCTAACTTTTATGTATAGGGCTACAAAACGCACCAGGTCTCGATGCTAGGTGCGAGCAACACCAAAAGTGGTCCCCTTGTTAGTTAATAGATTGCATGTTGTTTTATCTATTTTATTTCAGGGTTACAAATTAACTAATTTTCATTATTTATTAGTCATTTTTTTGATAAATAAGCCGTATGTTTAATTGGATGTTATTTTTAATTGTTTTGTTGTTGTTTGTTTGTTTTGTTTTTTTCAGTGGGGGGATTCTTTAGATTCTGCAATTTTTGAGTCCTAGTTCAAAATTTAATCTTACATTTACTTATTTAAATATGTAAGTTTCGTAATTTGCTATCGTCTTTCCGACTTCAAATGGAAATTATATAATTTCCAGGCACAAAGTTTAAAAATTCTTTAAATTTCTGCACATATGTCCGTGACTTTAACCCTTAATTACATGAATTATTCTTTTAGAATTGTGTTTTTTATTTTTATATTAAGGATTAGACACCAGAAATCTTAAGACAGATTTTTAAGTTTATTTAGTAGCATATTTTTGTAATTTTTTGATGATTAATATTTCTATATAAATATAGTGGTTGTAAGAACTTAATTTATGTATTAAAAATTAAATAAAAAGGTGATGGAAATTCACATCACTATGCAATTAAGGGTTAACACTAGAACGCCCAGAAGGAGTCGATCCGACTCCGACCATACGATTAAATGTCAACTGGAACCAGAAATTCTTTCATAAAATAAGTTTAATTTAAACTACGTGGATTTACGTTAAATAAATCAGTCAAATAATTTTAAATAAAAATTCTGGTGTCAAATATTTTTATGAAACTTAAGTAAAATTCTAGTGTTAACTTAGGAACATGAGAATCAATCACTTAACAAATTTTAGTTATAAAAATTTTATGTGTCCTATTAATAGACTATCTTGTTTTACCTATTTTATTTCAGGGTTACAAATTAAATAATTTTCATAATTTATTATTCATTCTTTTGATAAACACTTCGTACGTTTATTTGGCTATAATAAATTTGTAAGGTACATTTAAGTAATAAGTCCATAGATTTGTGAAAGTCACCCACTTCTCTCATTATTTTTAAAAAAGTAAAAGGTATTGGTTTACGCCTGATGAAAGAATTGTTTATTTCGAAATATTTTGTACTTTTCTCATTTTTATCGCATATTTTTTGTTTTGTAGCGTGTTTAACCTCGAGATACACTGTCGAAAAATATCCTTATATATACTGGTGATTTTATGTGAAATTTCTTTCTATTAACAGAAACTTTCTATTTTCAGATGAAATCGTAAATTTTCTCAGAATAAACGGGAAATTTCTTTTCTGGTCTTGGTCGTTGAATATTAAAAATGGAAATGTTCCTTTCAAGACATAGAAACGGAAATGTTCCTTTTCAAATCTGAGAAAACGGAAAAATTCCAGTTAAATTTTCGTAATTGGTCTCTTGCCCTTTAATCAAGTCGTTGGTTTCGGCTAGATGGTGCAGTAGGCAGAACATTCATCTAATGGCGACTACCGCGGATCTAATCCGAAGGAAAAGAAGGCGATAAAAAACGGGTGTAGTAATATACAACACAAGTACCTGTTTCGTGTAATTATGCATCGATATATATAATTATTATTTCAAAAAATTTTTAATACTGTGCTATTTCTCACAGTTATTTTCAAAAACAGAAATTTCCCGTTTTGAATAACGGAAAACATGAATCTTGAAAACGATAGAAACAGTAAAACGGAAGTTTTGTGAAAAAACAGAGAATAGCAAGCAACTTTGCTTCCTGTACATTTTCTGTTTTTTCAAGAAATTATTTTTTATAATGTACATAACAATGACGAATATATTTAAATATTAACTTGAATCCAACTATAGCAGCAAAATTCGAAATTACTAATTTGTTTTGTTTTCGCAAATTACTTCTTCTCAGTTAAGCGTATGTAGGCTTTTATTGGAGAGCATAAGAATGCCATCTGACATTTTATTAGATTTCAAAAATATAAATTATTTGTGTACTTATCTTTGTACACATAGTAGAGAACTATAACGTACCAAATAAATAAATCAAGAAAGGGAGCTGATACACAACTATTTTATATTTAAATAACATTAGTTTTGTGCAAGAAGTTAAGATACAGTACACTAAAATGTTATAGTATTACTCAAACTGTAAATTGTCCTGTTTTACACTAACGTAACAGAAACCGCTCATTTGACCGGTACTAGATAAAAATATATTGAATCGAACCAGAAATTTCTTTATAAAACAAAAAAAAAATGGAAGTCACATAGATATAAGATAAATAACAAAGTTAAATAATTTTAAATGAAAATTCTGGTGTGAAATGTAAATCTCGAGTAAAATTTCTGTTTGATATTAATAACATTACAATAATACTTGAATACAGTTTTCGACTGTGGTGATATAAAGTCAGCATGCGGCCAACCTACAATTCAATTTCAAACGCGTTTAATAGATGGATCATTCGAATAATACCTGGTCATTGTAAACGCAAATGTATATGAAGGTTTTAAGCGGCTTAGTTTCATCGAATGCACATATTCACATAATTCTAAATTCATAAATTACTTTGGACAATACTGCGAGTATCACTATAACCGATTCCTGTTATCTCAACAAGAATGTATTATTTCAAGTTAATTTCAGAGTTAAGCTTCCGATTTGAAAGTGCTTTTAGATTAAGATTCTAAGCAAGATGATATATTCTTCGATGTATGCGACTCAATTCAATATTTAGTCTTATATTCAGTTTGATTTAAATCTTAAAGTTACATAATTCGCTGGAGTCTTTCTGATGTCGAAAGGAAATTATGAAATTGTGCAAGAAGATAGTTAAATGTTTTAAATTTCTGCTTACACATTTGCAGATTTAACTTAGAAGCATCACAATTAAACATTAATAAATTTTAGTTATCAAAAGTTTAGTTTTGCGGTTGAAAGATTCTATGTTGTTTTACTTATTTTATTTTATTATATTACTTATATTATTTTACTTATTTTATTTATTTTATTTAGTAGAAATTCAATAATTTTCGTAATTTGTTATTTATTGCTTTGATAAATACTTCGTAAAATTTTTAATTAGAGGAAATCAAATGGTAAAAAGCATATAATTAATAAGTCCATTAGTTTTCGAAAGCCAACAACTTTGTCATTGTTCTTACAAACAAATCAAGCTCTTTTTTAACCTGACGAAAAAAAAAAAAGATTAACAAGGGGGGGGGGGGTGGTCCAAGTTTAGTTTCACCGAATATGGTGGACGTTTGTGTATCCATACAGTATAGTTAGTAAATAAAAAGTCCTTCCGGCCAGTGCCGGGAGGAAGAGGTAGCTTTCATATTCCTTATTTTTAAAAAGGCAACTTACATTATTCAAACACACGAAGCTCAATTAAGTGGAAACCGAATGTAGGAGATTCGAGATTCAATACTAAATCATTATGAATGAGAATTTCGCGAAATTAGTCAGCTTTATCCAAGCTGCTTTTATTTAAAGTCACTTATATTTGGCTGCGAAATTCAGCGATTTCTTAAAGTGCCTGCCATTTTAAGACAACATGGTAGATGAGGCTAACCAGTGAACTTGGTCGAGACCTTAGTAATTGCTGTGCACATGCTCACTCATATCGGAATCGGTTGATATATACGAGTGCTGTCGTAGGAAAAAAATCAGATTTTTCAAAATGTCACCCACTTTAGAAATTGAAACTGCTATATCTGAGCCATTTTTTAAGATAAAGACAAACAAAAAATGCTCCTGAATCCTCATATCAAGGTCAAATACTTAAGAAAGAAACCTTTTTCAATTTCAAATTTTTTTGCACCTCACTTTAAATATATATATATTTTTTAATTTAATGGCCGCCATTTTGAAACAAGATGGCTGATGAAGCTGGCCAGCGAACTTGGTCGAGATATTGATGTATACTATCCACATGCCTTCTTCCATCGAAATAGGCGAATAAGTGTGGTATCGCGTGACAAATACAAGATCGTTTCAAAGTGTTAGCCATGATAGAAATTCAAAGTGCTATAATTCAACCACTTTTTAAGATATAAACAAAAGAACGAATTTTCAGAAACAAAAACTGCTCCAGAATCTTTGTATCAAGGCCAAACACATAAAAAAAATCTTTTTCATTTTCCAATTTTTTAATGCCTCATTTTAAATTTTATATTACATTTTTTTTTTAAAAATTGCAACCCTTTTGAAACAAGATGGCGAATGAAGCTGGCCAACGAACTCGGTCGAGACATTGGTATGTACTATGTACAGACCAAGTTACATTCAAATCGGTTCATAAATACGCCTGTTATCGCGTGACAAAAATCAGGTCGTTTTAAAATGTCAGCCACAATAGAAATTCAAAATGTTATAACTCAGCCATTTTTTTAGATGTAGACGAAACAAAACCTGTTCCGGAATCTTTGTATTAAGGTCAAACACATACAAAAAAAATCTTTTTCATTTTCCAATTTTTTTGTATCTCATTTTAAATTTATTTTTTTAAAATTTTTTTAAATGGCCACCATTTTGAAACAAGATGGCGAATGAAGCTGGTCAACGAACTCGGTTGAGTTATTTGTATGTACTATGTACACACCAAGGTACATCCAAATCGGTTCATAAATACGTCTGTTATCACGTGGCAAAAATCAGGACGTTTCAAAATGTCAGCCACGCTAGAAATTCAAAATGCTATAACTCAGCCATTTTTTAAGATATAGACGAAACAAAAACTGCTCCCGAATCTTTTTATCAAGGTCAAACACATAAAAAAAAATATTTTTTCAATTTTCAATTTTTTGCTACCACATTTCAAATTTAAATTTTTCTTAAAATTTTAAATGGCCGCCATTTTTAAACAAGATGGCGGATGAAGCTGGCCAACGAACTCGTTCGAAACATTGGTCTGTACTATGTACACACCAAGGTACATCCAAATCGGTTCATAAATACGCCTTTTATCGCGTGGCAAAATTCAGGACGTTTCAAAATGTCAGCTTCGCTAGAAATTCAAAATGCTATAACTCAGCCATTTTTTAAGATATAGACAAAACAAAAACTGCTACGGAGTCTTTGTATAAAGGTCAAATACATAAGAAAAAAATATTTTTCCATTTTCAATTTTTTGGTACCACATTTCAAATTTAAAATTTTTAAAAAAATTTTAAATGGCCGCCATTTTGAAACAAAATGGCGGATGAAGCTGGTCAACGAACTCGGTCGAGACATTGGTATGTACTATGTACACACTGAATTACATCCAAATCAGTTCATAAATACGAGAGTTACAGTGTGACATAGGTCAAATATATATATATATATATATATATATATAAATTCTCGTATATATATATATATCTCGTAATATCTCGTATATATATATATATACGAGAAAATACGTCGCAAAGTTTACGCTACAGTTTATAATCAGATAAATTTCCTTCCTTGGCAAGCGGCTCTGTTGCATGGTCGTCAGCATACCGGATTTGAGGTTTTTCTTTGTCAGTTCGAATACCGCTCGGCCTTTTGTCCGGAACGAAAATTTTTTTCAATTACTTTCGAACTGCATTTAAAAAAATATGTATAATAATTGAAATTTACGAAAAATATAAATTAAACGTCGTTTTGTAGCATATCAGTGAATTTTTAACATTTATATATATATATGTATATAAATATGCATATTTGCATGTCTATCGGCAAGAATTTTTTTGTTGTTATTTAAAATTGTTTACAGTTATTTTAATGAATATCTAACATCTTCAACAAAGAAATAAAATACGTGAACAAATATATTATTTTCATTTTGTTTACTTATGCAAATACTTTAAATATTTCATGATTTATTAAAAATTAGCTTTTATATTTTTAATGTGATTTTCTACAGTCTGGGATTTTTGATTTTTAATTAGAATAAGTGTCTACGTAGAATGTTTTTTTTTAGCAACTCAATTTTTTCTCCTGGTGTTTTAATGTCTTTATATAATGCAGTTTAATTATACAAATACAATTTTAACTGTGAATCTTTGCATGTTTATATATTTAATGAAAAGGAAAAATAAAATAAATAAATAATAATAATAATAAACTAAAAAAAAGAAAGTCAATAGGAATTTTTGCAGACCATAAAATTGCGTTAATTATAAAATTTCTTTACTGTTACTTACATAAATAAGCTGTTATTCTTCACATAAGGAATTAAAATTCGGTAAAATAAATTAAAATACATATATAAAATTATATCATGCTGCTTTATTTTTGAAATTGTAATTTTACGATTATCGTATTAATGTATAAATGTATCGTTTTTTAACAACTATCATTTTAACTTTTCAATTTTTTTAATATTGGATTCTTATGCTTATAGTACAAATAACTGTCTATGTACTTAAATATAAGCTCTAAAAATATATTGAAATGCTGAAAATAGTTATTAAGTAGGCAATAACTACAAAATCAAGAATCCGAAAAAAAAATCCATTTTAAAATTCAAAACAGTATTTTTACAAAATCATGAAATGTTTGAAATGTTTGCATAATGAAACAAAATAAAAATAATACATTTATTCACGTATTAATATCGCGTATTTTTATTTACTTTCCTGTGAAAAGCAGTAGATTATTCGTTGAAATAACTGTAAATAATTTTAAATAACAACAAAAAATGTCTGGTCTATACATATAAATTTGCTCTTTTTTTTCTTTTCATTAAGGTTAGTTGGGGTAACTGGACCCACGAGGTAATTGGGCCATAGGCTATTTTATAAAAAACTGTTTATGTTTTTTAAGTTTTAGCTTTTGTGAACAATGCACCTTAATCTCTACCTCCTAAAACAACGCGTGTCAACTCAGTCATAACTTTCACTTTGCTGTGATAGGTTGTCAAAAATTTAGGTTTCTTTTTTTTTAAACAGCGTCTATTTCGTTGAACTTCCACGGCTTTTTCTTAAAATACTGTAAGTACTTTTATTAAACAATCTTTTTTTTTTTTTTTAAAGATTAGGCATATAACTACATTAATATTATTAGGTATCTATACATATTTACTTCAAGTTTCAAATTTAAGCCCGGTGACCCCATAAATTTTTCAAGAATGGGGTAACTGAGACATGTATCCGGAGTAACTGGACCATGCTGGATCCAGTTACCCCAATAGTTATAAATATTTTTTTTTTTTAGTTTCTCTTGCTACGGGAAGTAAATTTCTCCATTTTTTTTTGCTCATAATAAAGAAAATTATAGAATACCATATTAAAATTACGTAATAAAAATTTAAAAATGCATATTGGGTGGTATCAAACCAAATTTCTTGACCCCTTGAGCGGCGGTGGGGCCATTATTACATCACATAATTTTAATTCCTAATTGCCACTCTGGTATTGGAATTTTATAATGAAAATTTCACCTTTATTAAGTATGCGAAAATATACTTTTACTTGTTTTCAAATAGATTATCTTGTAAATACTGGTGTCATTAAATTATTTCAACATTTTTCGAATGCAAGTACCTTGCCCCTGAAAGCGAGATAGGCAAACCTTGAAATTGTACGATATACAGGGGTCGTATTCTATAGGGAAACTTTTATTGTTCGTACCACTATTTTGAAAATAATATCTTCATCACACCTTTCTTTAGAATATGTTAAGTAAAATGATCATGAAGGTAACTCAATAAGGGTTCTGGTAGGAACAATAAAATTTTTCCTATATAATGCGAGCCCTGGATACAGAAAAAATACTTAAGTGCTTACATAGCCGTTTGTTCATGCTATTTTCCCCTTAAAATACCCATGTGATTTTTATACTTATTACCTATTCTAAAGTACATAAGTACTTACTTAATTTTTATGTTTTTGGTATAAATAAATCCAATGTTTTAACTTTTAGTGCTTTTTTCAGACACATTGACAGCGAAGGTTTCTCATACAACGCTCTTTATTCACATATAATTTACATGATCTGCTTGGTTTAAATTTTTTTAAGTTGTTTACACTTTTTCAAACAGGACCTGATATCACAAACAAAAAAATAAAATAAACGTGTGAGGAACATAGACCCTCCTGGCCCACTTACCCCATTTTTATGGGGCAACTGGACTCACGTTGGAAAGAAAGATGAAATATGCATATTTTTATATTTGTAAATATTAAAATGTAGTTTTGAGCATTTCTGTCTGATAGAGGGAACCTAACTGAACACACTTACAGAAGTTCAGACTTTAATTCGAATGAACATTAGCTTTTTGAAGCTGAATTGTCAGAAGCTCCAGAGTCACATTGTAAAATCATGGCCCAGTTGCCCCAACTAACCTTAAATATTTAAACTTTCAAAATTACATGGTTAAAAATGCATTTATATGTTACAAAACATACATTTAATTTATATTTTTCGTAAATTTCAATTATTATACATTTCAATTGCAATTCGAAGATAATTGATGGAAATTTTCGTTCTGAAAAATAAGTCCGAGTGGGATTCGAACTGACAAAGAAAAATTTCAAATCCGGTGTGCTGACGACCATGCTACTGAGCCGCTTGCCAAAGAAGGAAATTTATCCAATTATATTTGTGGCGTAAACTTTGCGATTTATTTTCTCGAGACCTCCTGGGTGTTGCGCCTTATGACTGTCATATATTTATATACTAATTATGCTGTATCGATACACAAACGTTCACCGCATTTGGTGAGTCCGACCTCGGATCGTCTCCTTGTTAGTTATTTCGAAATACTCTAATATGCACTTTTCACTTATGTTATGACGTTTTCTTTCCTTTGTATCAAGTTTATCGCCAGTATAGATAAGAAGGACGAATATTTAAATATTAATTTAAAATCCCCTTGATCAGCAAAATTCAAAACTAACTTTGTTCTTAGAAATTACTTCACTTCAGTTCACAGCATGTAGATGTTTGTTGGAGTTTACAATAATGTAGGTTAAATTTTTATTAGAGTTTTAAAATGTAAATTATTTTTCTGCTAATATTTATACAAATAGTATAAAATATAACATATCAAATAAATAAATCTATAAAGGTACTTGAAACACAAATATTTTATATATAACATTAGTTTTGCTTTAGTACTCCGAGTGTACTTTTAAGCATGATTTGCCAGAACGGTGCCAAATTTTGTAACTGGCTATACAAGACGGGGACAAAGAAGGTAAAAACTAGAAAACAAGAATTCTGCTTTTTCAGAATTTAGTGTTGCCCCCGATGAAAAAAAAATATATGTATATATAAATAGTACAAAATATATTTCAATTTTAAGACTTAAAGCACACACTTTTATTTTATGTAAAATGACGTCATTCGCATCCGCTTAAGAACTCCACATTTACGATCCACTCTTAAACATCTACAGTAAAGCATGCATAGGATGTCACTATCGCAAAATGATACACAAATGAAGCAAATAGATGCCTTTATTAAAGCAACTCGACAAAAAAAAAGGCTATCTAAGGATTCATAGGCCCCATTTGTTAGTAAATATAGTTTATAACAGCTCTATGTTTTAACAGAAATTATTTGTTTATAATTTTTCAAAATAGCACGTATTTTAATTACATTTTCTTTCGGTTGTTATGAAGAAATGGCAACAAAAAGATATAATTGCTATTTTTCGAGTTTTTCAACTATTTTCCCTTTACTTTCTACAGAAATTTAGAACTTGAGTTGCCAAAATTAAACAAATGGTGCTAAAAACTGCAAAAAAATTATTATTTAAAAAATAAATGGAGATAAAGTTTTCAAACAAATTACATTTAAAAGTACTTTTTTTTACCAATACGACGGTATGAAAATTGAAAATGTGCGATGCTTAGAAATTAAAAAAATTGCTATAGAGTATTTAATCGTACAACGAAACATCTGCTTTGTTTATAGCAGGCTTCTGTAAGATAACGTTATTTTTTGGAGACACAAAATAAGCTGGGAGAAAGAAATAGCATACCGTACCGGGAGCTAATAGCGTCACATATATCATAGCGGTGATCTTTTGGAACTACTTTTTTTTTTTTTTTTTTTTTTTTTTTTTTTTTTTTTTTTACAAAATCCTTCGTTTACTATCTTGTTTAATCAACGTGCAAAATTTGGCTTCATTCTCGTAATTATATCACGCTAGAGAACACGCTGAGTACTGTAAGTTTAATTATCATCATCTTCTATATGTACTACTACCCAGTGGTAAATTAACCAGTTTAACAATAATGTAACAATACTTGAATAACTGTTTTCGACTATGATATAAAGTCTGCATGCAGTGCATATACAATCCAATTTGAAACGATTTTAACAGATGAATCACACGAGTAATATCTTGTCATTGTGAATGCAAATGTATACGAGGGATTAAAACGGCATAATTCCATCGAATGCATTGAACATATTCATAAATTTCTTCGGACATTACTGCAAAGCATTCCGACAACTGACTCTTGTTACCATAGCACTCATCTATTATCTCAAGTTCATTTCAGAGTTAAACTTTTGATTTGAAAATTCTTTTAGATTAAGATGATAAGTAAGATTATCATATATGGTGTCCATAAATTATTGTCGGAATTTCTTACCTCATAACTTTCGATTTAAGAACATGAAGAAAAATATTGTTACATATTCGTAAAGTATAACTGAAAAGTATTTTTTAATAACAGAAAGTTACAGATGCATAACGTTGTATCTATAGTTTGTTAAAATGTCTATAATTGGCGGCACCACGTGTAATGTTTTGAATTATTGTTATGTAACTATGTTTTTAGTTGATGCAAATAGTCTAAGAATATGTAAGTGTACGTTTGTGATCGTATTGTGATGTGCTGTAAATAAATGTGAAATATGTTCTTTATATCAGTGCTATCTTATCTGGTATCCAGTGTTATATATAATGAGTAATTATTCAAATTACAATAAATGGAGACGGGGAAAAATAAATATGCATGATATCATAGAAATGTTTTAACAAAAAGTGATTTCGCCGACGAAAATGGCTATGCCTACTTTCGATTTGCATTTGTTCTACTAATACTGCGCTAAATTGTGCCTTTTAAGTTATCGATTTTTACCGAATTTACGAGGAGTAAATGGCATTGCCTTTTTTCTCTTTCCTAAGTTTAAAATAAAGATTACAGAATATGTTTACTGCTTTTAAAGAGTTCGATGATTCCATTGAAACATTCTCAACATACATGAAACGGCTGGACAATCCTTTATTTTACATGATGTTAAGGAAGAGAAAAAAGTTTCAGCAATTATTTCTTGAATGTGTCCTAAGTCATATAATTTACTATGTGATTTATGTTTTCCTAAAACTTCGTAATCCTTGAAATATTCTGAAACTGTTGATATTCTGCTTAAGCACTTAAGCCCCGCCCCCAACAAATTCTGTAAGCAGAAAAAATTCTGCAAACGGTTTCGAGCTGAAGCTGAATCTGTTCAAGATTTTTCAGCTTGGTTGAAAAAAATACCTACTGAGTTTTTTCCGGTGAAATTTTAAATAAAAGTTTTCTGGGACAGATTTTGAAAAGTTTGAAAAGTGAAAATATTCAGAATAAATTAATCGCTCAAGTAGATCATTTAAATTTTGATAAAGCTGCTGAAAAAGCTATTGCTTTACATAATGCGGAAATTGAAATTTCAGAAATGAAACATAAAAAATTGAATGTAAATAAAATTGCATGTACTAAAAATGTGCAACCAAAGAAATTTCAAAATTGTCCTCAAAGCAGAGTATGAACAATCATGCTAATAATGCACATTCTGAGGTAAATAAAGGTAAATTGAAATGTTATAGATGGGGAAATACATCACATTTAGTGAATGTTTTTAAATTTATTTCGTAATTTACGTACTTTGCGTAATTATGTCATGTTTGTAACGTATGGGGCAAAAAAGGAGCATTTAAGTAAGTTTTGTCAAAGTTAAAATGCTCAAAAAACAAGAATGTTTTAAATATAGAAGAATTATTATCTGTAAATCATGATAAAGGTTCAACTCCAATAAAATTGTTTTAATAGAAAATAAAGCAAGAGCTGGCATGGAGCTAGATTCTGGATTTGGAATTTATTCAGTTCCTTTGAAACGATTTCGCCGAATTTGTCAGATCTTCACTTAAAAACTGCAACTTCTGAAATCTTTGAACCTGTTGGTTATGTAAGTGAAAGTAACTTATGAAAATAACACTAATGAAGACTATGTTTGGATCCATTAAAACTTCGTTTTCTTCATTCAGCAATTCTCTGAATGTCCTGGAAACATTTAAGAATGTCATTTTCGCTGACGTTTCCAATGGATTTGTAAAGACTCCCGTTGCTAGCTAATATTAGTATAGATATTACGCTAAAAAAATAATGTTAGTGTTGTTTTAATTTATTTCTATAACTAATATTGAAAAATAAACACTTTCTTATTTTTCAAGATTTTCGCTGCTTGGATGTGCCCCCCAGCCTTTAAGCTCCGGAAATAAACGTCATATCACTAAGCCACCTTGTGCTCATTCGAGAATGCTTAGCTCTATGTATTAAATTTTCAGCGATTGCTTTAGAAGTTATTTGTGATTCCGAAGTTAGAGACTCCGGTGTAGACGCTTGTCTAAAAGAGTAATCAATTATGCCATTTGTTTACAAAAGAAAATCGCAAGTTCAGAGAGTATAATGTAGTGCGAAAAAAAGCAAAAGGAATAGGCTAAGATAAATCTGTAATCAAGCAATTTGGTTCGAATATGCGAAAAAAATAGGTGTACTCAATTACGTTTTGTCAATTAATGACAATACATTGTAATAAAGTATAAAGAGTAAGTGTGGGCCATCACTGCTGCCATCTTGAAAAAGTGGCACTAAAAGTGGCCCACTCCACTAGCTAGCTTAATAAGCTTGTTTTGATAATACCAATATGTTTATATGCTCCCTACACTTTACTGAAGTAATTACAATTCACATTTCTTCGTTTATCTTTCTTGAAACTTTCGCACACCGTACGAAACACAACTTTGTCATTTATCGTTTAATTCCTATGGTAAAATAAGTTCTAGAAATTCCGTAGTTCAGAAAATCTGAATTCACACCAGAATATTTCAATAATAAATTTCGTCTTTTTTAAATACGGAATGTCTCTTATTAAATAAAGCAAATATTGCTATTATAAATTTGTGGAGTGAATTTGAAATATCCGAGTAAAAATCCACTAAATTCGAAGCACTGTTAGTAGCATATATGATACCAAGGGCATTAGAGGGTTAAAAGTCATGGTAGCAAATGACTGCTGAAAGAGGAAAAAATACAAGTTTCCGTTGAAGCAGCTTCCGCTCACCTTACGTGCGATGGTTTGTCGAAACAAAGGCATCATCTAACGCTCAAAATCCCATTTTATCACTTATGATGATGATTAGGCTTACTTTGAATGTTGAGCGCTTCGCCTTTAACGCCTTCGAAACATTTAGTAGGCCATCACTGGTGTATGGACTATCCATGATGTTCTTACCCTATATTTTTTTTAATTAAAAGAAACTTTGTTAATACGTACAGATGATCACGAATGATGCAATTATTTTTTCACGAATTAGTACATACAACTTTCTTTGTGAAGCTATGCTGCATTATCGACTTGTAAATACTATTTTGTTTTTCTGTATGAATTACGAGAGCTTTATTTTTCAAATAGATTTGATAGGACAGTCAATGCGATAAAATGACAAGCGAACACAAATTTTATATGTATACTGTTGCTGCTTCGTTACTGAAAATAACAAAATATGAACTAGTTATAAAGCTCTCTCCATCGAATGTACAGTATCAAAATTATAAGTAATAGATTATTAATACATTTTTAAGCAAATCGGATTCTTATGATCTATTAATGACAGGTTAAAAGTTACCAAAATTAAAATTCGTGAATTTCCTTGGTGTACGTGTCGCTCAAATAAATCATATTTTTAAATCAAAATATATATTACAAAATCACATTTGATTTTTTCCCTTTGTTATTTAATGTATGAAAGGTTCTCTGGTTATAAATAACCAGCGTGTAGTTGTAATCATAAAAAGATGCAATATGTTTTTATATAAACGTTTAGCACGCTATACAATTGTTGAAAAATGTTGTTTGTTAATTTTTGGCCACGCGCACTTAAAAATGTTTGCCATCCCAGGTGTATGATATGATGGAGATCGTAGATTTACCTCTCTCGAACGACTTGGTTAGTATTCTAATAATCAGAGAGATGTTAATAAATTGACTTAATAAAATAGTCCAATCTTGAACGCCAGATTCACCTTTGTTTATTATATAAAAACATGGAAACATTTAAAATGCTTCATTTAAACACATTACAACATAGGTGTGATAAAATATATACAAATGTTTTTAAAAATTAAAAACACTAGATGTTAAAATGACATCTTTGTATCATTTTAACATCTAGTGTTTTTAATTTTTAAAAACATTTGTATATATTTTATCACACCTATGTAGTAATGTGTTTACATGAAGCATTTTAAATGTTTCCATGTTTTTATCAGAAAGATGGTTCTAGAAGAAAATTCTATAAGTTATCGAACATTATCACAATTATTCAAAAGACAATATTGTCTAAGATACTAAACTGTCGGTTTGTTTAAACGCAATCTCTCGGAAGTGTTCGAAAGGGCCGACCGGAATATTACGAGACCATTAATTGGATGTATTATATGCTATAAAATATTGGGTTGTCTTTGCTGTTATACATTATTCGCCAAAGTAAAATATGTAATTTTTGTATGCGACTTCAAATAGCGAAAACAATATGTCCAAAAATTGAAAAATTCTTTGTTATTCATTCACTTTGGTTGGTTGGTTGTTTTATTGTTGCAAATAATGTTGTACTTTTTTAAAAACATTTGTTTTAGCTGAAAAATATACCGCTTGCTGAGAATCACAGCAGCTAAAATGAAAAAAAACTCGAAATTCGAGTTAAGACTCCCAAATTTTCTATTAAATTAACACTTTTTTGCCCCTAAATGCATTTTTCCTTGTGAAAATGTGTTATTTTTTGTTTTTTGAAAAGGCGGTCAAATTAGACAATACATTCTTTGTAACGTCCATATCAGTAAAGTCATATTATACTGTTTGAAAAATAATGTAAGAGATGTTCATTGGACATTGCCCTGACATCTGATATATCTTTCAAATTGGTAGTTCTTCATTTTTAGAAAAGGAATAAAATAATTGCTTTTCATATTGCATCGAATCGTAAATTTCCCCATGTTAAACTATATTAATATTTTTATTATATTTAATTACTCATAACTATAGTGTAACGTTAAGATAAATCTTATGCAACTACACTGTAAAAAAAAAATCTCAGATACACTTTTGCACGTATATAAAAAAATCTGTAAGGTTACTAAGAATATTTTAGGAAAGTGGGATGCCTAGAACTTTTTATGTAACTGCAAGCCAGGTTACAGATAAAATTTTAGTAAGATTACTGTAATTTTAGTAGATTCATTTGTAAAGCTACAGATTTCTGTAGCTTTACAAAAACTAGTTTTGTAGATTTACATCCTTTTTTATACACTGTATGGATAAAATTTTAGTAAACATACAGATTTCTTTAACTTTACATCTGTAGAATTACAGATTTTTTTTTTTTTTTTTTTTTACAGTGTAATTTATTGCGGTATCATTCACACTCTAAATGTCCAAGTAAGCCTTCTAGCCAATTTAAAAATATTCGATCGTAATTATAAGTCTGCTTGAAATCCATGTCAAATCCATCCATCAATTTAGAGATATGAAGCACTTTACTTAAATGTAATTTATTCTAATACAATTATTCTACTCAACATTTTAGACAGCAGTGTGCATTCGATGGCAACCACGTAGTTCTGTAGAAAGACAAGATTATGAATGCTTCATTATCAAGCTATTATTTGCTCTATGTCTAGAGCAAAATAAAACTGTCATGAGATAGCGAATCAGTTGCTACTTTGACTGCAAATCCTAAATCATGCAAGAGTAATTAATTATTATTTTTATTTTTATTTTTTTAGGTAGACGATATGAAAGTGCTACAACAAATACAGTTATTTTCCTTATGACAAACTATGTTGACCAATGGAGAAGAATATAACAATAAAAGAATTGACATTTTAAATTAATTTAGATGCATTTCTATTTCGTTACATTAATTAACTCATATTAAATTACAGTAACGTTTTGTATTTAATAACCCATAATTGTTTTCTACCTTTAAAATCAACTTCACAAACCTAATTTATTGTAATTCCATATATACTCATAAATATTCAAATAAGATTATTCATAGTTTTGAGAGTATTCGATTGTAATTATAAATTAGTTGTATGTCAAATCATTGCAATAATTTAAATAGATAAAATAACTTACTTGAACTAAATTTGTTGTTACGACGTTATTCTAACGAACATTTTAGACAGCAATGTGCATTACGTGTCTATCGCATAATTATGTGGAAATACAAATATGATGCTTCATTATCAAAAGACTAGATTCAGTTCTCAGTTTAGAATAAATTTAAACTGTCATACGACGGGAATCAGTTACCACTTTGAACCTCTGCTGCCAAATCTTAAATCATGCAAGTGGAATTAATTAAATTTTTAGATAGGCGATGTGAAAATGATATAACACACATTATCATTTCCTTTAAATAAAATTATGTTAAGCATTATAACAAAAGATAAATTTCATAGAATGATCTATTTAACTACTCTGTAAAAAAAAATCTGCAAAGTTACTAAATTTTTTCTAGGAAACTGGGATTTCTAGAACTTTTTATGTAACGGCAACAAGAAAAATTCATGTAACAGATACACTTTTGCACGTAAATCAAAATATCTGTAAGGTTACTAAGAATATTTTAGGAAACTAAGATGCCTAGAACTTTTTATGTACCTGCAACCCAGATACCCAGATTACAGATAAAATTTTAGTAAGATAACTATAATTTTAGTAGATTCATTTACACCTTTTTTTGTACATTGTACCGATGAAATTTTAGTAAGCATACAGATTTCTTTAACTTTACATTTGTAGAATTACAGATTTTTTTTACAGTGTATAAGTGGATTCTTTTGTATTTTGATCGTAAGTTGAAAACTTTTTTTAAAACATTTTGCAAATGAAAGCCAAGAAAAAAATTAAATTAAGAAATAAACTTGAAAAAGTTAAATACTCTATTTAATTACTCATAATTGTCGTATATTATTATAATAAATATCAATTAATCTATTCTTCAACCTTAACTAATATAATACCATTCATACCCGTATTGTGATTATTTTATCTTTTAATCGGATATTCCGTTTAGAATAAACAAAAATTCAATAGCTTGAAGAATTTAAAACAAGACATCGCTCATAAAATTACAAATTTTATTATCAAACTGCGTTTTCTTTCAAAACTTTTAATAGCAATTCTTCATATAAGCTTGGCTCATATTTTTGTTCGTAATAAGCAACGTTAGTATACTTAGTATATTTAATTGCCCTTTATAATAACGTAACGTTGATACTAATTCCGTGAAATTAATTTATTTTACAAAACTGATCATTCATGTCATAAACGTTCAAGTAATAACTCTCCGATTAACAATATTCGATTGCAACTGTAAGTTCGTCCTATTTCCATGCATCATTTTAGACTCATGAAATACATTACATAAATATAATTTATTAAAATAATAAAACTTTGTAAAAAATCACCATAAAATTAAAACAAAACACAGGACGCGTTTCGAGCTAAAAACATAACAGCTCGTCATCAGCTAAGCATACACGTGTCCGTAAACGAACAAGTTCAAAAATGAACTGAAGATAAAGAATGTTGCGAAGAATGCGACAGATGGCGCTACCTGATAGAGGGATATGCAAAAGGGAAATGTGTTGAAAAAAGATAGAAGAGAAAATGAAATGGAAAAAATGGAAATAAAAGAAAAAATAAAAATAAAAGAAGTAAATTAAAAATATAAATAAAAATAATAAATAAAGAACTATAAAAGAACAAGAAAAAAATCCAAATTATTATTATTATTATTATTATTATTATTATTATTATTATTATTATAATTTGGATTTTTTTCTTGTTCTTTTATAGTTCTTTATTTATTATTTTTATTTATATTTTTAATTTACTTCTTTTATTTTTATTTTTTCTTTTATTTCCATTTTTTCCATTTCATTTTCTCTTCTATCTTTTTTCAACACATTTCCCTTTTGCATATCCCTCTATCAGGTAGCGCCATCTGTCGCATTCTTCGCAACATTCTTTATCTTCAGTTCATTTTTGAACTTGTTCGTTTACGGACACGTGTATGCTTAGCTGATGACGAGCTGTTATGTTTTTAGCTCGAAACGCGTCCTGTGTTTTGTTTTAATTTTATGGTGATTTTTTACAAAGTTTTATTATTTTAATTGCTTCATATCGCCAGTTTTCGGTGCTGTTTCGCTATAATTTATATTTTAAAAAAAAATAGAGACCAATGTGTAATAATTGTTCATCAAATAGTTCTGTGGAAAAACATGGATAACGTTTCCTTATCAAAAGCTTAAGTCCAGTTTTCAATTCAGAGCAAATCTTGCGATCCCATGAAAATTTAGCTATCACTTTGAGAATATGCTAAATCATCAACACGGATTTCAATAAAATGTTATACAGACAATAATGTAAAACAAAATAAGACTATGCTTTTCTTTAGGACAAATAGTGAGCAGAATGTAACAATAAAAAATTTATATTTTCAGTTAACACAGATGCATTTTTATTTTCCAACATTTATTTATTCATATTAAATTAGTCTAATATATCTTTTATATTACCCATAATTAGCTTATAACAATAAAATTAACTTCAAACTGCAAATTTGTTGTAATATTGATACACATGAATATTCAAGTAAGATTAATCGCCGACTTATCAACATTGGATTGAAACTATAAATCTGCTGTGCGTCAAATTCCTGTATTAATTTAATTTAGATGCTTAAAATATGTTACTTAAAGAGATTTTGTTAGTATAAAGTTATTATTCTACCCACTATTTTAGATTTCTATGCGTATTAGATGTTCATCACAAACTAGTACTATAAAGAGGCATGGGTAGGGTAATGTTACAAGATTGCATCCAAAATAAATTAAATCTGACATCCGATGATGAATCGGTTGTCAATAAAAAAGAATTTAAATTTTACATTAGTGATATAAAAATGATATACTATAACAATACAGTATTTTAATCAATTTCTGTACAAATTCTGGTAACCAATTTCCGTACAAATTCTGGCAATGAATTTCTGGAAATTCTGTTAATCGATGGAACTGAAATCTATACTAATAAAATCTATACTAATAGAAATCTTAACAAGAAAGAAAAATCATACGTCAAGCATAGATTATGAAACACTTCCCAACACATTCAGAATAATATAACAAAACTTCATAGTTTAATAAGTTAAAATATTATGTCTAATTCAACCATATGGAAACTCTATAACACATTTGAAAACCCAACTTCAGCTGTTCCCACCTACAATCGGAAAATTATACGAATACTTTCAGCAGCACTGTATATGATTAAAATAGTTAAATTTAAAAGGACAAGCCGAAATTGAAAACGCACTTCAGCAATTATTACTCAAAGACAGTATTGTAACCGATTTCTTTTGTATATATATATATTGGAAAATAAGGTAAGACAATAACATTTTAAAATTCTTTATTTGCTGTAACAGAATCAGTGATTATCGGAGGTTTGGATAAAATACGATTCATGATATTCAAGCTAAATCCACGATCGATGGCAACTGCTTTTATATAGTTAATTTCACTATTAAATAACTCAGAATTTGAACAAATTTTACATGCACGAAAAATAAGAGTATTGAAAGCTGCAAGTTTTTGATGTGGGGGATGACTGAATCTATAATGAGAGGGCAAACTTATATAGCGAAAGGTTTCCGCTAAACTGTCGTCAAAAACTCACAATCATTACGTATCACCAGGACATCCAGAAAAGCTAGACGTTGTTCAGTTTCAATTTCAAATGTAAACTGACATAAGATAATGTCACTAAAAATGTCTATCACTAAGGAGACTACAATAACCCGCCTTATCTAAAAAAAAAAAACACATTTTGAAATTACTTTCATTGTCTATCCGCTTTGCTTAAAATAGTATTTCTTCCAAATGACAAGTAAAAAATTAAGAAATCTTTACCTTTGAACATCACATTTTAGACATTTTTAGATTTTTATACAGCATTTTTATAGAAATTTCTATTATTTTCAATATAAATTTTTATAATTGCCTACATATTGTGCTAACTCTTAAATTTATCCATTTTAAACTATAGTAACATGTTTATTATATTTAATTATCTTAAAACATACAAATAAAAATATAAGTATTGCAAACTTGTTATAGTTTTAAGCATATATTTTTAGCTGCAATTTCGGTCTTCTCGCCCTCTTGTTTTCACATAAATATTAATATCATGTTTTAAAAACCGCATTTAGATCCAGGTATATTTTAAATTGCATGTATATATACATATATATTTCGCTTTCTTGTGCTTTAGTTTATAGGTATTAGTTACTAAATTGGAGTAAAATATGCCTATTTATTTAAATTTTATGATTTATTTTCATTATTACGAATATAAAAGTAGGACGAATTACAGCGGTGTATTTCTTATTAGTAATGATTATAACTTACGTTCTTTTAATAATTTAAATTAGATCTACTTTTTTTAAATAAGTATCTGATGATTTTTCAATTTTAGATGAATTTTCAAAGTGTTAACTTTGAAAAATGGCCAAAAAACGGTTTTTATGATTTTCTATAAATTTCTTTTTCATGAATGAAGTATTTTCTACCTCAAAGAATTAATGTACTTTCTGTTATAAACGCTATTTTTAAAATATCTATGAACGAAATTTATTTTTTAATTTGATTTCCAATTCGATGTTCTCAATTTGGAACACTGGGCAGTAAAATGTTATGACCACTTGAACCTCATGTGAGGCTATGAGGCTTTAAATAATAAAAAGCAGTATTTTAAAATCGATTTTTGACTACATTTTATTTCAAGTTATAACTATAAATCATGCCGCATAATATATGGTATTAATATTTTTTTTACACAAGGCATGGTATTTTTAATGCAAGCACTGCTAATTCAAAAAATGGTATGTGAAAAAAAAAATCGTGAGAGAGAGGATTAAGATCAACTGCGCTCTTCTAATTTAACGAAACATCATTCATACCCATAAATGTTCAACTAACAATATTCTCCCTCTAAATATACTTTACTATAAATCTCTTGGATACCAAATGCTTGCATTGATTTCGATCGGTGAAACAGTCTACTTAAACAGAATTTGTTGTAAAATTATTATGTGTGTTACATGTTCATTGAACAGTATTGTCGAAAGACATGGGTAATATTACATTGTCAGAAGATTAGATTCAGAGCAAATTAAAGCCGTCATACCATGGATATTCGGTTATCAATTTGAGGATCTACCGCCGAAGGCTCAATCAGGAAAGAGGATTTAATTAAATTTTTAGCTGCGCGCGAAATAGGAAAGTGATGCAATAACACAGTACGCTCCTTCAGGACAAACTGTCTTAACCAATAAAGACGTATTTCTGGAGTGGTACGCGCACACTTTAGGAAAGGGGAGAAGACTTTCGACAATGAATTGGTGAAAGAAATTTTCATTTTTTTTTTATTAAATGTAAAAGCACATTAGATTTTGAAAATGAATTAACACAATGCATCAGCAAATTAATACGGGGATAGGTTAGTCGACAACGAATATAGAATGCTGCGTTGAAAAAGGTCTTTCATTTTGGACTATTTTTGAAACAAAATGTAAAAAACACATAGATGTGTTAAAGATGACTTACAACTCTACAAGAACAAATTATTGCAAATAAGCAAATTAATACGTGTTCAAGACTGCCAAAACGAATATACTGTGCTCCGGTGAAAAAGGTTTTTCATATCTGGCTGTTTTGAAAAGAAAATATTAAAAACAAGCCAGATTTTGAAGATGACTTACGACACTTCATCAGCAAATAAATACGGGAGAAGTATATTGAAAACGAATATAGGTCACTGCCGTGAAAAAGGTTTGTCATATTCATCTGATTTGAAAAAAAAAATGCTAAAAACAAGCTAGATTTTGAAGACGACTTACGACACTTCATCAGCAAATTAATGCGCGAGAAGTCTGTTGACACTAATATAGGGCATTGACGTAAATAAAGGCTTTTCACATCCAACTGTTTTGGGCCCCACCAGTGGCCGAGAGGTTCTGCTCTCGAAGCTGGTAGACGGGAGGTGCTGGGTTCGATCCCAATCGCGCCCGTCGGCCTAACCGTTCGGAGTTTTCGTGGTTTACTTTGAACCTTGGTTCTCCAAGCGTTAATACGGGTTAGGTTCCCTTAGAAAGACCTCCACGGAAGGCACTCCCCCCCTTAGGGCCTATATCCCACGTGCAGATAATTGGCCGACATAAATACAGCCAATCCAACTGTTTTGGAAACAAAATGTAAAAACACATTAAATTTTGAAGACGATTGGTTTGTTTTTTATTGAACACATACATCAGACTTGTGTGCTTGACCCCAAGGCCCGCTTATAAGTCATCGTCGATATACAGGGACGAGATAGCACAATGAAATTTACAACACAGAGAATTTTTACATCCGGGAGTTCCACAAAGAGTGTGCAACGGAGCCAGCGGGAGTCGAACCCGCAAGCCTCCTACGCTCTCAAACGATTAGCAGCGTGGTGTCTTATCCACTCGGCTACTACCCTTTGAAGACGATTTACGACTCTACATCAACAAATTAATATAAATAAGAAAATTAACACGGGAGTAAGTCTGTCAGCAAGGAATATAGGGCGTTGGGTGAAAAATGTTTTTCATCGCTATTTTTAAAACAAATTGTAAAAACACGCTGAATGTTGAAGATGACTTACGACTCTGCATTAGCAACGAATCAATACAAAAATTTAAATAATATACAAGGGGAAGCAATCGCATCCGTCATATGAAAAAGCTAACTGTTTATGAAGCTTACGTTCAATGTAAAATAAAAGATGTTTATTTGTATCTATTTGTTGATTTCTTTGTTTGCATTTTTCCATTCATGATTCTTACATGTAGAAAAGTGAGAGGGGGCTACGCAAAGTACATGTACTTTTTCAAGAGAGAATGCGAGGCATGAAAGTTTGAGAATCCGGAATAGAGGGAAAATTTAAGGTAGCAGATTTCTAATCATAACAAAACAAAACTTAAAACAATAAATTATAAAGACACAGATTCGTTTGTGTTCAGTCTGGTTATTCATTTCATTTTTTCGCACAAATTCAATGCGAATGAGACCTTAAAAATCTTGTAAGAAAAGATATCAAGGGATAATATTTTTAACGCTCCAGAAGTGCTGAAAAAGTCACCGAATTATAGATGAGTAGTTATAGAGCTTCTGAAGTTGTGATATAATTAATCAATAGAAATCAATATAATTAATCAATATAATTAATCAATATAATCAATAGAAAAGTAAAATGTTACAAAATTCCCGAACAGGAATATAAAAAATAATCCGACGATGAAAATCTAAACAATTTTCAGGAATCAACGGTTACGCTTAAAAATAGACGGCAAAGTGTTATTATTATGTGATCGACTTTAGTGACGAATGGGGTGAGTTTCATAGCGACAATTTCAGCCGCCAAACACTTATTTAGAAATTTCGAAAAACGGGGGAGGCTCTAGGAGGAAAATTAAAGAAAACATCGAGAATCTTGTGAAACCGGTGTTTCTAGCACCAAAAGACGCCAAAATGCATAACATGTAAAGTATTAAAACTAGAGATCGGCCGAAAATTCAGTTTCGATTTCGTTTTCGGCCCAAAATCTGAGTTTCGCCGAAAATTCGTTTTCAGCGAAAATGTTGCCAAAAATTCGGCCGGACCGGAACTTGACAAAATCTATATGTATTCCAAAAATCTCGTTTCTTCCTTCGGAAATTTTGAACGTGACTCATTCATTTGATCTGTAATGGCTTCAATGAGATACTCTTTATTTATTTCTATCGGACTTCATTGTTTATAGTTTTCAGTCATGACTCACTAAAGACACATGTGCAAATAATGAAGCAAAAAATGCATACATGACTAAACTTTGAAAACACTTTTCACGTGCTCAAAACGTTTTGACACATTTACAAATTCATTTTTTAACGGAAAGATATAAAATTGGAAGTCCTGACCATGGAAGCGATTTGGAATGGAAATGTGTTTTCCATTTTTTTGATAAATATATTACCTATTGAGTTATAAGCGATTTTGATCACGTGACAAAGACGTTTTTCAATCTTTCTTGAGTGGTTATTCTTCTTTCGCGCGGAAATTTCGGTTCAAAACGCCCACTTTGACCCTATTTTCTGAAAGATCTATTGCGTCTTCTAAAAAAACAGATTCTAAAAATACGGAAAAAACAGTTCGATTACATAGTTTCTGAGCAAAAACACCTGCTATGTATTTCCGAACAAAAATAAATTAAAACTTATGTCACAAAGTTGCCCTTTTGGATTTGAGAACAGTCTTAAAAGCTGCAGACTTGACAATCATAGAAATTTTTTAGTTTGAAACCGCAAAAGTGTTTCGAATGCTCTTCGAGAAAGTTTTAGTCTAACAGATTATCATTTACAAGAATCATTATAAAACATAAATCGAGGAATGTATACTTAAAACCTTTTCAATTAGATGAAATTCATATAGTTAGAAAATCATTTTATGTCGTTCATGAATTAATTGCATTTTATTTTATATGAAAATAAAAAGTTTTGGTCAGAGGCACAGAGAGCTAACTTGCGGGCTACACGTATAATTACACGCATAATTAATTAATAATTATTTATATTTATATGTCTATTAATTACTTTTAAAAAGTTTTGGATGTTTTCGTTTCCGTTTTCGTTTTCGGTCAAAAATAGAAAGATGACGAAAATTCAGTTTCTGTTTTGTTTCTGGTCTTAAAAACCTGTTTCGGTCGATCTTTAATTATAACTCATTAAGTTTGAGTTGATGGTAGAATGATAGAATTTTTACTATTTTACTTGTTAAAGAAAGGAGAAAATTTTTCAAAATAAAACTTAGTTCAATAACTTAGCTATATAAACTCAAGTTCCCAAGAACGCTATCTTTATTTAATTTTTCAACAGGCGTGTGTTTTGCACGAGCGGGCGGACGCATTTTTTGTGCAAATTTGTTATGGTACTACAAATATTATTAGAAAAATATTACAGTACGTTTTATTTGGAAAACTACTTAAAGATTCATTTGGCTTATAACTAAAAATGAATGCATCTATTAGCTTTTCAATTTTATACAACATTTATTATTCATTCGAATAAATAATATGCTTAGTAGATCACGGCAATTCATCCACATCAATAGTATAATACATTCGCAAACATAAATGCTGAAATTCCCCTAGATTTCTGTCTCAAATCTTTTATTTGGCATTTAATGGATTTTCAACGTTCATGCTGAAATAAAAACTAAGGAACAGAGCATTTCTCTTGCTTATTTTTTTTTTTTTAATTCACCCTTCAAGAAAAGATCGCTCTAAAATCATCTTGCGATTTCTCCAAGCTCCTCGTGTTATGCTTTTTTTTTTTTTTCGAACGATATCGTGTATTGTGTATCAATTAATTAAACCCTTGAGTTTGTTATGTTGCATTGTTGAGGACATTTATTCTCCATTTTTTTTTTTTTTTAATTATTATGGCCATTTTTTTTTTTTCGCATTCTGATCAGAAAATCGAAGTTCTAACTTTTTACGACTGCTCTTTCATCTTCACCTAACACTTCATTTATAATAGCTGTTTCGTAATAATGGAATCCATCAGTCCATCAGAAGAAAATAACTAGATTAAGCATGGCCCGGATAATCGGGACTCTACTGTAGTACTAAACATATTTCAGCTTTAAGACTTAAAACACACGCTTTTGAATTACAGCCAAAAAATGAGGCGTGATTTTCAAGTGTTTGCGTGAACATTAAATGTAAAAAAAAAAATAAAAAAAGTATTTTTTAATCTATTATTACTTTTATACTTATTTATTCTTACATAAGTGTATGGTACAATTCCGATACTTCAGCTTATTGTATCGTAGTAGATTTTATAATATAGTCAATTTTCAAAACTGACCCGATAGAAAACTAAAATTAATAAACGAGTGAAACACGTCTATTTCTCAAAAAAGCTCGTTCAGAATATTTTATATATTATTGTGTGAATAGTTTTTTCTGTATCACTAAAAAAACATTTATATTTATTCGGTGTAAATTGATAGAAATAGCGGAAATTTTATGGAATATTTTATTTGTTCAGATAAAAAAGTTCAGCTTACATAATTCATAGATTACATATTTTTCGTCATGCCCTTTTTTCTTTTCATACGACGCTTCTGTAATGACAATATCTGAATTCAAAAAACTATTTTTCAATCATATGTCACAAAGCCGCTCGAACAATTTTCTAAACACAAATCTAAAAAGGCTGTAGAACGCCGCACGATTATATAAATGCAACTCATAAGTCTTTTTAATGCATATTTGCACGATAGAGTAGCACAATAGGATGGTTCGATATTATTTTTATGAATCCGAGTCTAAAAGATGGGCAAGACTTTTCGCAAAAATCAACATAGTTTTAAGAATGGAATATTAGTCCCCGGTATGCTATTTCTTTCTCCCAACTTATTTTGTGTCGTCTCCAAAAAATAACGTTACGTTGTATAAGCCAGCCTTAAAACAAAGCAGATGTATCATTCTAAGATCTCTCTATAGCAATTTAAATATTCTATAGCAATTTTTTTAACTTCTAAGCATCGCGCATTTTCAATTTTTATACCATCTTATTGGAAAGAAAAAGTGCAATTTGTTTGAAAACTGTATCTTCATTTATTTTTGAAATATAAAATTTTTTGTAGTTTTTAGAGCCATTTGGTTAATATTGGCAACGGAAGTCCTACTCCATTTCTGTGGAAAGTAAAGGAAAAATAGTTGTGAAATAGTAATTATATATTTTTGTTGCCATTTTCTCATAACAACCGAAAGAAAATGTAATTAAAATACGTGCTATTTTGAAAGAATATAAACGAATGATTTCTGTTCAAACATGGAGCTATTATAAACTATATTTAATTTTAAGTATCTATATTAATGTTACAAACAAATGAAGGCACATGAATCATTAGATAGCCCTTTTTTGTCGAGTTTCTTTAATGACGGCATCTTTTTGCTGCATTTGTGCAGGGGCGCGCCAGTGGTGTTCGGCGCCTGTGTGCAAAACTTCAACTTGCGCCCTATGCTCCTTCCCAATAAACTATCGTTTTATAAAAAACTTATCAACGAGTAGAAATGAAATATTACAAAATATATTAGTTATAGGCTTACATATATCACGGCCAAACTCGATCGCCTACCTTATACGGCCTTCACAACTCCCCTTAGTTTCGGAATCATTAATGTTCTACTCTCTCCGGCAGATGGCGTGAATACAAACTGTAAATAGATTTTCTCTACTGTAAATAATGCTTATTAAATGTTACTTTTACATATAAAAATACAAAAAACCTCGCTCTATATGCGTTATAAAAGATATATATTATATGTATACTTTTTCCTCCTTTATACTATAAACAGGAAAAACTAAAAGATTTAGAGATAAATAAATCCAATGCTTTAAGCAATTAAAAATATTTTAATTAACACTCTACTATAACATCAAAAACAAAAATTATAAGTAAATTTTTACTTTTATTTACATTTAAATTCTTGATTATTTGAAACATTGAGAATTCTGACCGTAAAATACACAGTAAAAAAATTTTTAATAATATTTATTAGTTTCAAAATAGAAAATTAACCAAAACTTTTTCAAAAAACCAAACTCTACTCAAATCAGGATAACTTTTTAAAAAATTTAATTATTTTTACACCATACTTCGGATGGAAAATATAGGTATATAAAGTTGATCGTGGGCAGTTGTTTCAATAATTTTAAACATTGGAAGTACAGACGATGAAGTGTATTAGGAAATAGAAAAATAATAATTATTATAGATATTATGTTTAGGGAAAAAATAAAATATTAATTTTATTTTAAGGGAAATTGTAAAATCAAATATTCGAATTCTGGACAGTCATAGTATAAAAAATATAATACTTTTTTTTAAAAAAATATCTACACAATATTCAGTACATCGATTATTTTGCACGATTCTTAATTATTTAAAATATATAGATATATGTATTTTGCAAACAATTTTCAATAATTTTGGCCATTATATGTGTGATGTGATATATACAAGCATATAGAAAATTAACAAACTTACATATAAAATTAAATATTTTAACTCTGGACAGTCATTGTATTAAAGTATACGATAAAAATATACTTACATGTTTCATAATATAAACAAAGTAAGCAAAACTTTTCGCCAATATCCGGCAAGAAATCATATAATTTTTTTTAATTATTATTGAAACTTACACGACTCTTAATTATTTAAAAAATATAGATATTTGTACTTTGCAAACAATTTTCAATAAATTTGGCATTTGCCATTATATGTGTTGATTGAAATTACAAGCATATAGATATAGAAAATCAACACACGTACATATAAAATTAAATATTTTAATTTCGGACAGTCATGGTATTAAAGTATACGATAAAAATAAAAATATATTTACATGCTTCATAATATCAACAAAATAATCAAGCCTTTTCGCCAATATCCGGCAATCAAATTATATGGATTTTTTTTTTTTCCAAAACATGGATATTTACATAATTCTTAACAAAATATATATATCTGTACGTTGCGAATGATTTTCAGTAAATTGTGGCTGGTGATCATGAAATACAAGGAAACAAAATAAATAAATAAATAATAATTTTTACAGGTTTCATTATTTACAGAATCAATAAGTCGTTTTTTTCTTCCTTTAATATTATGTACTCCATTCATCCCGGAATAGCTTTTGCAGAAGGTTTAGAACACTGGTTAGAAATTACAGAATATTTTTTTCAGAATTTAAAAATATTAATTCGTAAATATATTTCCTATACTCATATAAATAAATGTATCTGTAGATATATGCACGTTCAATTTCTTGGTTATATTTCAAACATTGAGAATTTTTACAATAATAAATACAATAAAAATTATAAAATTAAAATTAAGTAAACTTTAAAAATTTTTTTGATAAAGAATTCTTATATGAAGATGAATTTGCCTCATTTGTAAAGTTCTTTGCCATATTTTTTAAAATAATGGGCAAAAATTTTGCACATATTGATGTTAACGAGCATATATTTATTATATGCTAGTTTAAGTCACATTCCCACAAAGGGTTTTTTATTAGTCTCGGATATATCAATTCATAACTATATGGAACACAGAACTGAACCATTTTTTAATAAATAAAGAAATCAAAAATCGCACTTTCATTCAAGTTATACCTAAAAAAACACAAGAGTAGAGTAGGGAGAGTAGAGAAAGATAAGGAAATTCCCCATTAGACACAGTTGTTAAAAGCGCCCCCTACAATTCTCCGGAGCGAAAGTATGATTCCCCGAAAACAAAGGGATTTCGACTGTTTGTTACGGCCGTATAAGGGATAGAGTTTGGCCGTGCATATATAAAGAAATTATAAAACGAATATCTAAGAGAAAAAATACATACATGAATAATACAAAGGTTAGAAAATAAAACAATTTATGTCGTGTATAAAAAAACCAAAAAATCGAAAACCATATTTCAGATTTCATAAAGTGGCTTCATGCTGGTTTATAGCTAAATGAGCAGTTAAAATATTTCGCTGATAAACAGAAAAGAAAAAGAATATTTCTCAGGCTATAGTAAAAATCACTGTCTTCATGCTTCATGATTAACGTCATTGACTATGAAGTTTAGACTACTATTTAAACATGGCACATAAAATGCACGAAAACTTAAAACTAAAACTCTTCTTTTTTTAAGTATATTTTTTGCCGCTCATATTATATAAGGTAAAGCGAGGAGAGTCTGCGCACATTTCAAAAGAATAGTAATAAAAAATCTAAATATTAATATTTTGCTAAACTATGCATGAATAATTTTGACTTTATTTGTTTTTTATGCATTTCTATTGTTATTTTGTTGTTGTACTGTAATTTAATAAAACAGCAGTAATAAAACCAAGAAAACTAAACTTGCGCAATCTCTCCTTACAGGGTAGGAGAGAACGCGCACATGGGTAGGAGAGATTGCGCACATAGGTAGAAGAGATTGTTATTAATAGTAACTACAATTAAATTGTTAGTAATAATAAGTGCACTTAATCGACATTGTTGAAAGGTTTTTGTGAGTAAATATTATTGTATCAGGAGTGAATATTTCAACCAAATGTTTAAATAATAAATAAAAGAAAGAATTTTAAAAACAGTTAAAATTTTTAATTTAAGAAGATTAAAATATCAGAAAAAGCAAGCCCTACTAAGATTACAAAATAACATTAATCTAGTTGATAACATGTTTACCTTGAAAATTACTTCATTTCCATTTCCACAGTTTCATTGTATTTTGTTTGCTAACCGAAGTTGTCGTCGTCCACAATCGATGCACTCATTGTTGCAAATCGTGCATCTTTTGTGCAATCACCAGCAACAAGCTATACATTGAATCCAGTCAGCTGTCGAAGTTGTCTCCTGGTACAGTTACAGACATCCAGTGCACTCATCCTCATTGACCTTCGGTTTTTTCCTTGAGTTTTTTTATCTCACTTTTTGTGGAAGCAACTTATCTTCACCTGTTTTTTTTTTCTTGTAGCGCCATCCTTTTTAAGTCTTTTTTCATGTGTATTTTGTGGATTAGTAACATTAGTTGCACTCCGTTTCATTTTGATTTCGATGACATTACACTACTTGGAATGGGTGAAAGCTTTTCCAAAACATTGCATTAGAAAATTTATTTTAGTTAACAAAATTAATTTATTAGCAAATTAATTGCTCATAAATTAAAAATATATATATAAATATTTAATTAAATTATTAACAAATATATTATTCATTTATTAACAAAAATAATTACATACAATTTATTTAATAACATACTAACAAAATTATTAATTTATTAATAAAATTTTTATCTGCAAATGTATTTTTTTGCAAATTAATTTGTTGCCAAATTTAGTTTTGATAATTATGTGTTTTTCCGAAATTATTTCAAAATTGATTCATTCATATGTTTTACATGTAATTTGCAATTCATGCAAATTTATCAATAAGCTGTGCAATCTCTCCTAGCACTTAAACTTATGGGGAAATGCGCCATCTCTCCTAAGTAGCAGATGCGCAAACTCTCCTATTTTGGTAGGAGAGATTGCGCGGACTTTTATTTAAATATGGCCACTTCTAAAATGAATTTCTGGTGTTCGCATACTTAGTCCAGGTTAGTAGTTTATAAGAAATTGTTTAAGTTCAAAATATTTTGTATTATTGGCGCTCTACAAAAATTCTGACAAACAGTTATGAAAATTCAAGCACTTACTTTGGAAAAAAAACCCAAAATAGCACTGCTTTATACAAGACGCTTGGAACAATCAATATGCACATTCATGTAGACACTGCACTAATGCTGCTGTACAATTACCTGGAGTCGCTGGGCGCGCACTCTACTCCTTCCCGTCGAATCTCTTTGTGCGCAATCTCTCCTACCGCGCGAACTCTCCTCGCTTTACTATAGATTCATCCTAGTATTCCAATCTCTTGTATTTATGTCTAAATTACTTTTTTTATCAATAAAACAGTTAAAAATAGCATACCTGAAATAGTGTCCTCTGTGGAATCTAAAATTGGATGGAATGCTAACAAATGCTCAAGTTTTTTGCAATGTATCAATTTAAATTTCAAGTTAATTACGTTCTGAATTTAAATTGATTAATATATCACATTTTCATTTTAAAGATTAATAACATTTAAGTGAGTCTAAGTAATTTATTTATATGAGGTAAATCTATAAAATATAATTAAAATTTGAAGAATAATTTTAATAAAATTAAAAATATGTATTTTTAAATATTTATTCTCGCTTGAAATGCTTAGCGCCTTTATTATCCTGGCGCCTGTGTGCGCCGCACACATTGCACAATAGGTCGGCGCGCCCCTGCATTTGTGTATTATTTTGCGATAGTGACGTCCTATGCGTACTTTATTATAAGATGTTTAAGAGTGGATTGAAAATGTGGAATTCTTAAGTGGATGCAAATGACGTCCTTTTACATAAAATAAAAGCGTGTGCTTTAAGTCTTAAAATTGAAATATGTTTTTTATTATTTATATATACATTTTTTTTATCATAGGTGGGGGGAGTAGGGCGGCACTAAATTCTGACAAAGCAGAATTCCTGTTTTTTGGTTTTCCTTATTTCGTTATTACAATATACTCATTTTGCGTACATATTGTGAAAAATATCTTAAAAGTTTTAATGATGGTCAATTTTTCTGACAGAATTAAATAACGTAATATTTTTTCACATACTTTTTTACAATTTTAATCAAAATATTATTAAATATTTCTTAAACAATATAAAGTGATTTTTAAAAAATAATAAAAACAAATGAAAACATGTTTTGCATGTTCATTCTACTTATCTATCTGTATATATTATAAAGCAAAAACGTGTCGCGAGTAAAGCTGTCATTATATTGAGGATAGGAAGGACCTGACAAATAAATTTCGCTTTTCTTGTACTTTTTTTTTTAAGTCTAACCAACGCACAAATTTTTACACCGTCGAATAGGGGAAAAAATAAAATTTGTTTGAAAGCTGTATCTCAATTTACTGGGTTTTTTTTTTTAAATAATTTTCAAATGTAATTTTTAAAAATCGGTCTCTATCGCGGGCATGCCGATTACGAAAGATTAACCTGCACTTAAAACAATATAAATAGGGCTTTCCATCTAGCTAATATTACATAACGAAATTCATCAAAAAATAAAAATAAAATAACATGAATAAAACACAAATTTTACTAGATATGTAATCGAACTACGCTCTTAAATATTGAAATAAGGAGAATCAAAAGGCTGCTATAAGTAACGAATTCAGGCCATTAACTCCTTTAAAGTGGCTGTTATAATAAATTTCAAATCTTTATTTGAATTTATTTTTTATATTTCATATAAAAACTGTTTTTTGGTGTTGTTAGTGAGTAATCTAAAAAAATATATTACATGTAAAAATTCTGTTAAAATTTTCAATTTAAAAAAGGATTTTCACATATTTTCTACATACGGGGCAGTATGTTTTCTAACACAGTCTGGGGATTCCCTGATTAAATTAAACATTTATTTATAGGATCTTGTCCAAATCACCGTTAATTGATTAGCCAATAACAATCGATCTCATATTCAATCCAATATAGCTCAAGAGTGGTGGTTATGCATTTATTTATATTTTTTCTTTCCAGAGCGGGCTTAGTGGAAAAACGGAATTCCGTACGCCGTTTATAAATTGCTCATACGATAAAACGCCTTCTACTATAATAAATTAAAAAGTGGTCTACGCTCAATAATATTTCCTTATACAGACGCGATCCCGCTTAATATGCCGATTTTCTCTAGTCCCTTGAACATCGTCCATCAGACTAATGTAAAAATATCCCGTTTAGTACGTGAAAGGTTATTACGCGAATGGTTATTACGCGATCCCACTTGTTACTCAATAAAGTTCGGTCCCTTGAATCAAAAAATCTCGCTTAAGACGCGAATTCATAGACACAAATATGAAATCATTCGCTCTTCTCCAGTGTTGCTAATTTAGCATATTTTTTCTTATTCATTTATCTACCAATATTTCCGACTAATAATAATCGCTCTATTTAATGACAGGAGGGTGATTATTTCTATTCGGAAATAGATTTTGTAATAAAAAATCCACTAAATTGACACTGCTGATTAACCCTTTCTCTAAGGCAGCGGGAATTATACTTCCTACTTAATTTTAATCCCCATATACCAAATTCGCACCAATAAATTTAAATAAAATTTTACTTTTGTAATAAACGTGACTAAAAAGCGTTTAATTACTTTCAAAGCAATTTTTTGATGAATTCCGGTGACATTCAACAATTTCAACATTCGTTAAAATAATCTGCCTTAGAAAGGATTCAATAAGAGGAATATTACTTACCGGAAATATTTGTATATACTTCAATGAAAAGCCACGTTAAATTAGCAAATGATTAACAAATTAACAGATGTTAAACCAAGGCCGGAGGGAAAAAGTACTGAAACTTGTGAAGACTGGACAAATGCGACTGCTTTTGTGTATTTATTTTTTTCTGTGTTTTGTTTACTTTTTGCTATGTTAATAACATTTTTTTACACAAAGATTCATTTGGATGGTTTTGTCTTATTAAATAAAACATATTACGGATTGATTATGAATACTTATTATTAAAGTACTAAATATGATTTTAATAACTGGGCTGTGCTGCAATTTTTTTTTTTTTTTTTTTTTTTTTGGTTTGTGTTAAAAATAAATTTGACAAGCAGAAAAATTATTTTTGTTGTTTTACTTTTGGTTATAACGTATCTATCGACAATAAAGTTATTTTTGAATCCATGTTTATTTCCAGTTATTATTATTATTATTAGTTCTATAAAAAAAAAAAAAAACATTGAGTTAAACGTGAATGTAGTTATATTTTAATCTAAGTATGCGTAAGGGACACAAGTTTCGACCGTAAACATATAAACTAAAACACTAAAGTTCATTTTTAATGTAACTGATGTAAATGAGCTCCGTTCCAACAACATTATGCAAATCAAGTTTAATATGCGACTTTTGTTCAGTTCCTTGAAAAGCGTCTTAACTCCTAGCGGTTAATTTGTTATATCCTTACCCTTATCCTTCCTTATCCTTATCTTTCCTTATCCTTATCCTTCCTTATTCTTATCCTTATCCTTATCTATACTTCTATACTCCTATTATAAAGAGGAAAAAATTGTTTATTTGTCGGAGGTAAGCTCAGGAACTACCGATCCGATTCCAAAAGTAATGGTATCAAAATGATGGTGTTAGTCCAACTTAGAACATAGGCTATATCTTATGTCGGTGCCACTACCCCAAAGGGTGTGTAGGAGCAAAAAACGTTCTAAAAATGCGATTTTAGCGTTACTGAAGGGCCTAGAAATATGAAATTTTGAATATTAGTTACTTATAAGATATAAATGATGTCTAAGAACAGTTCTTAAACAATTCGAAATTTAAAAGGGGTGAAAATGCACAAAAAGCGTTCTAAAAAACGTTCTAAATGGTAGTTTCTACACAATCTCAGGAAATACCAAACCGATTTAAAAAATATTGGTGTCAAAATGATGGTGACAATGCTTGCTCTAAGATAGGCTATATTTTATGTCGGTGTCACTACCCCAAAGGGGGTGTAGAAGCAAAAAACGTTCTAAAAATGCGATTTTAGCGTTACTGAAGGGCCTAGTGATATGAAATTTTGAATATTATTTACATATAAGATATAAATGATGTCTAAGAACAGTTCTTAAACAATTCGAAATTTGAAAGGGGTGAAAATGCGCAAAAAGCGTTCTAAATGGTAGTTTCTACACAATCTCAGGAAATATCAAACCGATCTAAAAAATATTGGTATCAAAATTATGGTGACAACGCTTGCTCCAAGATAGGCTATGTTTTATGTCGGTGTCACTGCCCCAAAGGGGGTGTAGGAGAAAAAAACGTTCTAAAAATGCGATTTTAGCGTTACTGAAGGGCCTAGAAATATGAAATTTTGAATATTAGTTACTTATAAGATATAAATGGTGTCTAAGAACAGTTCTTAAACAATTCGAAATTTGAAAGGGGTGAAAATGCGCAAAAAGCATTCGCAAAAACGTTCTAAATGGTAGTTTCTACACAATCTCAGGAAATACCAAACCGATCTAAAACATAATGGCGTCAAAATGATGGTGACAACGCTTGCTCCAAGATAGGCGATGTTTTATGTCGGTGCAATTACCCCAAAAGGGGTGCAGGAGAAAAACGTTCTAAATTGCGGCTTTAGCGTTACGGAAGGGCCTAGAATCGTGAAATTTGGAATGGTAGTTAGTTATAAGATATCAATGATCTCTGAGGACATTTCCTACAAAAATCGAAATTTAAAAGGGGGTCAAAATGCGCAAAAAAGCGTTGTAAAAAATTCTAAATTGAGATTTGTATGCAATCTCAGGAAGTACTGAACCGATTTCAAATATAATTGTGTAAAAGTGGTGGTGACAGATCTTGCTCCAAGATAGGCTATATTTTATATCTGTTTCCACTACCCCAGAGGAGATGCAGCAGCAAAATGCGCGAAAAGCGTTCTAAAAACGTTTTAAATGCCGATTTGTCGGCAATATCTCAGGAAGAATGAATCTTATTTCAAATGTAATGGTAGGAAATTGATGCTGACAGCCTCTGCGCTAACATAGATGCTATTTTGTGTCGGTATCACTATCACCAAGACGTTGCAGGAGCTAAAAAGCGTTCTAAATTTCGATTTTTGTGATTGGTAAGGGCTAGCAACTTAAAATTAGGCAAGGTGCATATTTATTAGGTATAAATGATTTTTAAGAACAGTTTCGAAAAAATTGGAAATTTAAAAAGGGGTGAAAATGCGCGAAAAGCGACCTAAAAACGTTCTAAATTGCGATTTCTACTCAATCTAAGGAAATACCAAAGCTATTTCAAAAGTAATGGTTGCAAATCAATGGTGACAGTCCCTGCTATAATATAGATTATATTTTATGTTGCTGTTACTACCATCTGAGGTTTGCAAAAGCAAATCATGTTCTAATTTGCGTTTTTTGCACAACTGAGGGGTCTAACACTTTGAAGTATGGCATGGTATTTACTTACAAGATGCAACTGCTTTCTAAGAACAGTCAAAAGAAAATTCCAAATTTAAAAAAATGAAGTGAGTGAAAAGCGTTATAAATTACAATTTTTAAGCAAAGTTATAAATTACCAAACCGATTAAAAAAATAATGATGACAAATTTTGGTGATAGAACCTGCTCAAACATAAGCTATATTTTATGTCTGTTCCACTACCACCAGAGGGTTGCAGGAGCTAAAAACTTTCTAAATTGCGATTTCTGTGATACTGAAAAGGCTAGAAACTTTAAATATGACATGGTAGTTACTTATAAAATATAAATGCCCTCGAAGGAACGTCGAATATAAATTCGAATTAAAAAGGGGTGAAGCGGAGGGGGGGTGCGAAAAGCATTCTAAAAAAGTTCTAAATTACGATTCTATGCAATTTCAGGGAATATAAACCGATTATAAAAGTAATAGTTGCGAATCAGTTTTAACAGTCTCTGATCCTACACAGGCTATATTTTATGCCGGTGATTCTACCACCTGGTGTTCACAGGAACAACAAACTTTCTAAAAAAGGGCTTTAAAAGCTTTTTAAATTACGTTTCTGTGGAATATTAGAAATAACAAACCTATTTCAAAATTAATTTTGGCAAATTAATGGTGACAGTTCCTGTTTCAACATAGCCCTTTATGTCGAGAGAGGTGGTAGGACTTGGAATTTGACATGATGGTTAATTTTGAGATGTAAGAAGTTTCTAAAAAATTCAAAACTTCAAATGAATACTGAAATGAGCATATTAATTGAGCATAAATGTTTCAAAATATTTTCTAAATTATCATTTACTTAGTTTTATTTCATTTTATTAATTTAAGTCTCATTTCTGCCTAATGCAGTGTAATAATGATGTTTAATCAAACTGTGTTTTAAATAGTAATTTTTGAATTATTCCTAAAAGTAATAAGTGCCTTTTAATAGAAAAAACTTAATAAAGTAAAATATAACCTTTTAATAAAATAAAAATTTAGTTAGTACCTTTTAATAAAAATTAGACATATAAATATCACTTGGCCTATTTCAAATATTACGCGAGCAAAGCCGCGGGGTTTGCTAGTAATATTATAAATGCGAAAGTGTGTCTGAACGTTTGGATGAAGTCATCGTCTAAATGGATGAATTAATGCTTTTATATTTTTGCATATAGATGGATTATGAAACGGAAAAGAACATAGGCTATTTTTTATTTATTTTATTCAAGTATTTTTTTTAATAATTCAAAATTTCATTCTTTTAAATACAGAATTAATTGACATTTTTCAGATAAAATTTAACCATATTTCTTTCTCGTTGCCAAGAAAATGAAAATCTGGAATAATAATTTTTCCTCGGCAATTAATTTTTAACTGAACAATTTCCATGTGAAAAAGGAAAATAAAAAGAATTCATAAGAAAATAAATATGACGTCAGATTTGAAATTTAAGAAAAATGGAGTATTTTTTATTATATATTAAACATGGATGACGGTTAATAGGGCTTTCTGTCAAAAATGGCGATATAATTAGAAGTAAAAAGAATGAAAAAGATTATTAATAAAATATCTCACTTGAAAAAATATGACGCCATACTTGAAATAAAATGGGCATTTTCAAGTATTCGTTAAAAACACAAGGGGCATGGATATCAGTAACTAATGACAATAGATAAATAGTGACGTCATATTTAAAATGAAAGAGAAATATTTTTTACTAATACTGAGTAATAAGTTTGAATATAAGTTACATACAGATGAGGATTTACATTCAAAATTCACGTTATGATTATCAGTAGAAAACTTTTTTTGTGGAAAAAGGGGGAAATAAAACTGAATAATATATTTTTGACGCTATTTTCTCTTTAAAATTAAAAAGAATTTAATTTCAATTTGTATAGATGGTACAAAAACATAATTAAAGTAAATTTTCCTAAAACTAAAAACATATTTTCATACATTTAAGCGTCATGTATGAATTTATTCCACAGAAGCGAAAATCGTCTGTCAACATATTGACATTTACAACCAAGGATGTAAATTAAACTTCCGTACATTTAAGTACATAATTATTGCCCTTACACAAACTTTTTCTGATATATACACACATAAATTGGCTTACTCTTTTTTCTTTTAGTTTTCGTTAAATATTTAAACACGCAAAATTTCATAGTTAAAAATGCACTTATATGCTACAAAATATTTCATGAACATTTTTCGCAAATTCCAATTATTATACATATTTTTTTTAAATTGCGGTTCGAAAATAATTGATGAAAATTTTCGTTCCGAAAAATAAGTCCGAGCTGGATTCGAAGTAACGAAAAAATCTCAAATCCAGCATACTGCCAACCATGCTACTCAGCCACTTGCAGAAGAAGGAAATTTATCCGATTATAAACTGTAGCGTAAACTTTGCGACTTATTTTCTCAAGACACCCTAGTTGTAGCGCTTGATGGCTGTCAAATATTTATATGCTAACTATACTCTATCGATACACAAATGTTCGTCGCATTCGGAGACCCCAAACTCGGGGCCTTCCCTTCTTGAAATAGTACCAAACTCCGAAATTTTCAATACGAAAACCTTATTTTGATAGGATACTCATTTTTATTTATTTATTTATTTTTATTTTTATTTTATTTTATTTTATTTTATTTTATTTTATTTTATTTTATTTTATTTTATTTTTATTTTTATTTTTATTTTATTTATTTATTTATTTATTTTTATTTTATTTATTTATTTATTTATTTATTTTTTTTTTTTTTGGGGGGGGGGGGCAATTTTACTTTTATATACCAAACGGTAAGTCACTCAGTCTTACAACCTAGAAATTAGGAAAGTTTACCGCTGACGTGAATTTACGCCATTTGGATGTCTGTAACCCCGCCTACGGGTATTCCTTTGGTATTTTCTGTATTGTATTTTTCTCAAAAATATGTACACTATTCGCATTTGTACAATCAATATGTTATGAATATAAATACATCTATGAGAAGTAGTATAATTATTATATACATCCATTAGTAATAGAAACATAAATGCATAAAAATATTTTTGTTAAAGCAATATGCAAGGGTAACACCCGTAAGCGGGTCTTACTATTAAACAGACGAAAACATGCGATCGCGAATCTGTTAATGTTAAATTCCTTTTTAATCGTTGCAAAACAGATTACAATGCATGCGTAGTTTTTAAAGTTTAACTCAAAAAGTACTTAGCGGAATGAGCTGTAATTTTGGATTCGCATATTTGAAGATTTAGAATACTGTTTTAAAAAAATCATAAATCCATTTTTGGGGGTGGGGGGAGGGGGGATGTGTGTTTGAATACACACATATTTATGAAATTTATTTTCGAAAACGGTATAAATGGTAATTTTTTTTTTTTTTTTTTTAAGAAATCTATTTCAAGAAGCTTAAAGTGTACGAACTCAAAATTACAACTCATTTCGCCAAATATGTCTTAAGTCGTGAGTTATACTTTAAAACTTTCCCGCATTGAAATCTGATTTGCAACGATTACAAATGAATTTAACATTAGGAGTTCCAAACTTTAAATTTTCATAATTCTTAAACTATTTGACCGAAGACAAATAGGTTGGTACCATTTACCATAGGTTGGTACCAATACCATTTGGTATCCTAAGACAAAATTTACCGGAAAAAAATATGTCGTCAGAATTGGGAATTTGTATTGAAATTTTAGAGTTTCATACAATTTCTGTACAAAGAGGACCTCCTAAGCTTTTTTTTTTTTTTTTTTTTTTTTTTTTTTACATTATTGAAAGAAGACATAATTTCCAGTCTCACAGTTATTTATTTTCTTCCGGAAGAATTCACGATTAAAATATCTGGGGCTTTTTTTTTTCTTTTTTTGCCATCGAATGGGCTTGTAAATAACATTAAGTAAAAACGTACACGTTTAACTAAACATTACAAAGTCCTGTTTGGAAGCACCGTTTTAAAACAATCTATCCAAAAGTGGCTGTTGCCTAACACGTACATGTTTATGCCTTTAAAGGGGGATACTTTTAAACCTTCAAAATTTTCGAATTTTTTTTAATACATATTTTGATTCCGTAATCATTTCCGAACGATATGCAAAAAACCGTATTAAAAAATTCCTATTAGTTTACTAATTATGGCAGTTTTATTAAGACTATATTATAAGTCTACATATGATAATTAAACTGTGCGTTGCGTTTATTCAAAATGATGAATTTAGATACGGCGAGCATTGTTACTATAAAACTATGCATAGCAATCAAAAGAAATTTGCACCACATATTCATTTCTGTGTTATCTACAACGAAAAACCTGACAAAGGTAAGATTTTATTTTGTTTGTGTACTTTGAAAATAGTTTTTAAAAAGTTAAATTTTTAATTTTTTGTTAATTTTTTAATTTAGTCAATATTTTTTACAAATATTCTGGTTTTAGTATAAAGATTATTTTCACCAAAATTTCCTCTTTACATGCATATTTTCAGATTTTATCATGCGCGCAGGTTGTTTTTTCTCTTATTATCATATATTTTTTAACTTATCATTTCCATATTTATTTATGAATTTAAAAGTATATATATATATATATTTTAAAATATAAGTATCCTACCCCCTTAAGACCTGAAGAGTTTTGGTAGAAATTAAAAGTCTTGGTGTTTTACCCAAATTAATAGGTTCATATTTGACAGAAAAAATATGTAAAACTAGAAAACAGGAATTCTACTTTATCAAAATTTAGTGTCGCCCCCGATGAAAAAAAAATATGTATGTGTATATAAATAGTACAAAACATATTTCAATTTTAAGACTTAAAGCACACGCTTTTATTTTATTTAAAATGACGTCATTAGCATCCGCTTAATAATTCCACATTTACGATCTACTCTTAAACATCTACAGTAAAGTATGCATAGGACGTCACTATCGCAAAATAATACACAAATATAACAAAAAGATGCTGTCATTAAAGAAACTCGACAAAAAAATAAAAAGGCTGTCTAATGATTCATAGACCTTCATTTGTTTGTAACATTAATATAGATACTTAAAATTAAATACAGGTAGCTTTCATATTCCTTATTTTTAAAAGGCCAGCTTATATTATTCAAACACACAAAGATCAGTTTAATGGAAACAGATTACAGGAGATTCAATACTAATTTTTATTAATACTAAATCATTATGAAAGAGAATTTCGCGAAATTAGTCAGCTTTATCCAAGCTGTTTTTATTTAAAGTAACTTATAATTGGTTGCCAAATTCGGCGATATCTTGAAGTGCCTGCCATTTTAAGACAACATGGTGGATGAGGCTAACCAGTGAACTTGGTCGAGACCTTAGTAATTCCAGTGCACATGCTCACTCACATCGGAATCGGTTGATATATACGAGTGCTGTCGCAGGCAAAAATCAGATTTTTCAAAATGTCACCCAAAAAAGAAACCTTTTTCAATTTCTAATTTTTTTGCACCTTACTTTAAATATATTTTTTTTTTTATTTACTGGCCACCATTTTGAAACAAGATGGCTGATAAAGCTGGCCAGCGAACTTCGGCAAAACATTGCTATATACTATCCACATGCCTTCTTACATCGAAGTAGGTTAATAAATACACGTGTAATCGCGTGACAAATATCAGATCATTTCAAAATGTCAGCCATGCTAGAAATTCAAAGTGCTGTAATTCAACCATTTTTTGAGATATAGACAAAACAAAAACTGTTCCGGAATCTTTGTATTAAGGTCAAACACATACAAAAAAAATCTTTTTCATTTTCCAATTTCTTGGTACCTCATTTTAAATTTTAATTTTTTAAAATTTTTTTAAATGACCGCCATTTTAAAACAAGACGGCGGATGAAGCTGGCGAACGAACTCGGTCGAGACATCGGCATGTACTATGTATACACCAAGGTACATCCAAATCGGTTCAAAATACGCCTGTTATCGCGTGACAAAAATCAGGTCAATTCAAAATGTCAGCCACGCTAGAAATTCAAAGTGCTATAACTCAGCCATTTTTTAAGATATAAACGAAACAAAAACTGCTCCGGAATCGTTGTATCAAGGTCAAGCGTATAAGAAAAAAATGTTTTTTTATTTTTCAATTTTTTGATAATACATTTCAAATTTTAAATTTAAAAAAAAAATGTAAATGACCGCCATTTTGAAACAAGATGGCGGATGAAGCTGGTCAGCTAAGTCGGTCGAGATATTGGTATGTAATATGTATACACCAAGGTACATCCAAATCGGATCATAAATACGCCTGTTATCGCATGACAAAAATCAGGTCGTTTCAAAATGTCAGCCACGGTAGAAATTCAAAGTGCTATAACTCAGCCATTTTTTAAGATGTAAACGAAACAGAAACTGCTCCGGAATCTTTGTATGAAGGTCAAACACAGAAGATAAAAATATTTTTTAATTTTCAATTTTTTAGTACCACATTTCAAATTTTAAATTTTCAAAAAAAGTTTAAAGGGCCGCTATTTTGAAACAAGATGGCGGATGAAGCTGGCCAACGAACTCGGTGGAGACATCGGTATGTACTATGTATAAACGAAGTTTCATCCAAATCGGTTCATAAATACGAGAGTTACAGTGTGACAAAGATCAGATATATATATATATATATATATATATATATATATATATTTATATATATATATATATGTATATGTATATACATATCAACTTTTGAACGGAGTTTGATTTTGGGGTCTGGGGGTCATGATCGATAAAAATATACCAAAATTTTTTGAAATTGCTTTCCTCCGAACGGCTGCAATAGGTAGCCTTTTTCTAATGAAAGCTACCTAAAAATTAGAAGGTGAAAAAGATTTTTTTCTTATGTGTTTGACCTTGATACAATGATTTCGGAGCTTATTTTGTTTTGCCTATATCTTAAAAAATGGCTGAGTTACAGCACTTTGAATTTCCAACATTGCTGACATTTTGAAACAATCTGATTTTTGCCACGCGATAACACGCGTATTTATTAACCGATTTGGATGTGAGAAGGCATGTGCATAGTACATAGCAATATCTCGACCAAGTTAGCTGGCCAGATTCAAAAAATGGCGGCCATTAATTTTTTTTTTAATTTAAAGTTTTTATTTAAGTTTTTTTTTAAGTTTTTGATCTGGATACAAGTATAACGGAGCCTTTTTTTAGGTAGCTTTCATTACAAAAAGCTACCTATTGCAGGCGTTCGGAGGAAAGCGATTTCAAAACATTTTGGTATATTTTCATAGATCATGACCCCCAGACCCCGAAACCACCCTCCGTTCAAAATTGATATATATATATATATATATATATATCTGACCTATGTCACACTGTAACTCTCGTATTTATGAACCGATTTGGATGTAAATCGGTGTGTACATAGTACATACCAATGTCTCGACCGAGTTCGTTGGCCAGCTTCATCCACCATTTTGTTTCAAATGGCGGCCATTTAAAAATTTTTTTAAAAATTTAAAAATTGAAATGCGGTACCAAAAAATTGAAAATGGAAAAATATTTTTTTCTTATGTATTTGGCCTTTATACAAAGACTCCGGAGCAGTTTTTGTTTCGTCTATATCTTAAAAAATGGCTGAGTTATAGCATTTTGAATTTCTAGCGTGGCTGACATTTTGAAACGTCCTGAATTTTGTCACGCGATAAAAGGCGCATTTATGAACCGATTTGGATGTAACTTCGTTTATACATAGTACATACCAATGTCTCGACCGAGTTCGTTGGCCAGCTTCATCCGCCATTTTGTTTAAAAATGGTGGCCATTAAAACAAATTTTTTAAATTTAAAATGCGATACCAAAAAATTGGAAAATGAAAAAGATTTTTTTCGTATGTGTTTGACCTTAATACAAAGATTCCGGAACAGGCTTTGTTTCGTCTATATCTAAAAAAAATGGCTGAGTTATAGCATTTTGAATTTCTATTGTAGCTGACATTTTAAAACGACCTGATTTTTGTCACGCGATAACAGGCGTATTTATGAACCGATTTGGATGTAACTTGGTCTGTACATAGTACATACCAATGTCTCGACCGAGTTCGTTGGCCAGCTTCATTCGCCATCTTGTTTCAAAAGGTTTGCCATTAAAAAAAATGTAATTTAAAATTTAAAATGAGGTAATAAAAAATTGGAAAACGAAAAATATTTTATTTTTGTGTTTGGCCTTGATACAAAGATTCTGGAGCAATTTTTGTTTCTGAAAATTTGTTCTTTTGTTTATATCTTAAAAAATGGTTGAATTATAGCACTTTGAATTTCTAGCATGGCTAACACTTTGAAAAGATCTTGTATTTGTCACGCGATAATACACGTATTCGCCTATTTCGATGGAAGAAGGCAAGTGGATAGTATACATCAATACCTCGACCAAGTTCGCTGGCCAGCTTCATCAACCATCTTGCTTCAAAATGGCGGCCAATTAAAAAAAATTATATTTAAAGTGAGGTGCAAAAAAATTAGAAATTGAAAAGCTTTCTTTCTTAAATACTTGACCTTGATATAAGGATTCAGGAGCATTTTTTGTTTGTCTTTATCTTAAAAAATCGCTCAGATATAGCAGTTTCAATTTCTAATGCGGGTAACATTTTGAAAAATCTGATTTTTTGCCTGCGACAGCACTCGTATATATCAACCGATTCCGATGTAAGTGAGCATGTGCACAGCAATTACTAAGGTCTCGACCAAGTTCACTGGTTAGCCTCATCCACCATGTTGTCTTTAAATGGCAGGCACTTTAAGAAATCGCCGAATTTAGCAGCCAAATATAAGTTACTTTAAATAAAAGCAGCTTGTATGAAGCTGACTAATTTCGCGAAATTCTCATTCTTAAAAATTAGTATTGAATCTCCTATATTCGGTTTCCACTAAATTGAGCTTCGTGTGTTTGAATAATATAAGTTGGCTTTTTTAAAATATGGAATATGAAAGTTACCTCTTCCTCCCGGCACTGGCCGGAAGGACTTTTTTGTCTTTATCTTTAAAATGGTGAAATATAGCGCTTTGAATTTCTAATGTACATGACATTTTGAAAAATCTGAATTTTTGCCTGCAACAGCACTCGTATATATCAACCTATTCCAATGAGAGTGAACATGTGCACAAACAATTACTAAGTTCATTGGTTAGCTTCACTCACCTTGTTGTTTTAAAATGGCAGACACTTCAAGATATTGCCGAATTTGGCGACCAAATATAAGTCACTTTAAATAAAACTAGTTTGGATACAGTTGACTAATTTCGCGAAATTCTCATTCACTTTTGACAAAAATTAGTATTGAATCTTCTATAATCGGGTTCTACTAATTTGAGCTTCGTGTGTTTGAATAGTATAAGCTAGCTAACTCTTTAAAAATAAGGAATATGAAAGTTACCCCTTCTTCCTGGCACTGGCCGAAACGACTTTTTTCTTAGGATTACCTACACAATTGTGCAGGTCAGGTCTTAAAGTGTTATACAAGAACCATACAGATCAATATAATTACTATCGGAGCTTCACGATGAAACTCCAACTGAATATATCATAAGAGAAATTTATGAACAAGTTATTATTCAAAAAGAGAAAGCGATAGAACAGTAACATTAATCCATGAGTAATACGCAACTACAAAATTATTTCAAAAGATTTTGTTCGAAAGCATTTCATAATAAATGGTCTTTCTTCAGCTTATTTTTAAGAAATACTACAACACAAAACATATTTATATATCTTCGGTGTAAATTGCTACAAATAGCGGAAAGATTATTGAATCTTTTATTTGTAAAGAAAATAAGTTCGGTTTACATAATTCATAAGTTACAAATTTTTTGAATGATCTTTTTCTTTTGAAACCACACTTCTGTAATGATAATATTCATACTAAAAAAAAAAAAAAATCGTCCTCAATCATCTGTCACAAAGAAGCTCGAAAAATTTCCTAAATCAAAAAAAAAAAAAAAAAAAAAAAAAAAAAACCTATACAGCGCCGCACGATTATATGAATACAGCCTCATAAGTCTTTTTAATGCATATTTGCACGACAGAGCGGCACAATGGAATGGTTCGATCATTATTGTTATGAGTGGGAGTATAAAAGATTGACAAGGCGTTCGAAAAGAATAAATATTTAAAATGTATAAAAATAGTTTTCAGAATGAAGACTCTTTCATTATATTTCTTTTATAACTCTTTTTATGTAAATATTGACAAAAATTTCTTATAAGTTAGAATGACGGCTTTCACGAACATATTTCTTTACCCATTTATGCCTCGCGTCCCATTTTTGGGACGTTTCGAATTTTAATAATTTTTTATAATTTTCTTCTTTTTTACAACATGAAAATTGTATGAAATAATTATCTATAAATGTCTGTACCTGTTACCGAAAGATGACAGCATAAGATGGATATTTATTTGCTTAAAATAGCGGCTTTTTTGGAGTTCATAGATTTTTCTTTTTTGAAGATGGCGCAATGTAAAAAAAAAAAAAGTTTATTTGTGTATTTTCGACCAAGGATCGAAATAAATAAGACATAATCTTAGCTTGTAGATTTCTTTGAAATACGTATTTTTTTTTTTTTATTATTATTGCGAAATTAATATGTTCAAACCTAATTTTTATGCATTTTTGTAACGTGTAAAATATCGGACGTTAGGCATGATTGGGTACATATTTTTATTAGCCATTTAGGGGACATTTATTTAAGTAAAGTACTTTTCGATATGATTATGAAACAAATTGTTTTTAAGCCTTAAATACGATTATTCTTAGTTTATTATTACTAATACATAGAATGCTATTAGTCTCTGTAAAGAAATAAATATATTTTTTTAGTAATTCATTAAAATACTAATTATAGTATATAATATGCAATTAAAAAAATATTTTATATAAATTCAGACAAAACATAATTTGATTGCCTAAGAGGGGCTGCTCAGAAGAGGAAACCAAGTCTGTAGAGCATAGTGTCCCTCCCGGTCGCCCTTATTAAGGTCTTTAAAAAATTACATAAAAAGCTCTGCCCGCTGGGGCACAGACTGCTGCTTCGCGACAGTGAGCGGGAGAGAATACGATGACTTAGGCGTCACCCGCTGGGGCAAGGGGCCCCCACGTGACAGGCAGCAGGTGAAAAAGGAGAGGTTGCTGCTACTATGGCAATGCTGCGTGTGCTGGAACACACTGTAAGTCCAGAAAGTTCAGATATGGAGTGCTGATCTGATACGTTACGCATGATCGCTAGGAAGTGAGAACACAAATTTCTTTTTGGAATTTATAAATATGCTTTAATTTTGCCAACAGAGTGTCGGCCTTGAGAGTATGTTTAATAGCCAGGATTTGGGGGGCGAGCTGTGAAATTTTATATGCCAGGTTTCCGTTAGGGTACAGTGATAGTAGCTATGCTCTGGTGTGCCTAATTCTCCGCATTCGCAGAGAGCCGAGGAGGTGCAGTGGAATTTTTTTAGGTAAAATTTGAAAGGGCCGGGACGCATATTACATTATTGCAAATATTATGCTTATTCCCATATTTAGTACGTTTACATTTTATCAAATAAATACAAAATATTTTTAGCGTAATTTTTTTTAGTATTTTTCCATTTAGTTCATTTTGCAATATTTTAAAGTGATTTTACCAACAAATTTGATAAAACAAAAATTCAGGCACAAATGGGTCAAACAGAATTCCATAACGTAAAGTTTTACCTAATATTTTAATTTTTTAAAAAAGATGTTCAAATACTGCTTAAACAATGTAAAGTGAGGGTTTGTTTTAGTGAAAGTAAAAACATGTTTTGCGTATATCATTGTACATATTCCATCACTGTTAAACACGAGTACTTAAAAATAATAAAAATGTACTCATTCTTAGTATTTTATCAGCTTAATGTACCACACCAACGGTCGTAGAGTCCGATATTTTTTATATATTTGCTAGCACTAATTTAAATTTATAATCTTCGTTGAATATTCTTACTACATAACTTGGGCATTTCGTTGGATTACGAGTTGACGCCAATCTAGGAGTGACGAACTATCTAGGAGCAGGAGTATTTCTAAAACATGGAGACCTTTAAGAGAGAAGAAATCTAACTGTAGTCTAAACTACATAAGAGTGAGTATAGTTATAATTAAAGATAGATAATAGTTTAAGATAGAATTGAAAAGAAAAATACAATTAAAATTCAACAACAAATATAGTAATTACAATTTTAAACTAGTTTGATGTGCCAATCCCAAAACTTTCTTCTATCTCATATATCTTAATATTTCAAAATGTTGTTACAAATGTCAATATTGCATTTTTATTAGTTCAGTACTATATCAACTTTGACTTTCATCTTAAATTTCTGCTTCAGCCCATTAATCAGAGTAAAAACGAGTTAATCTCGATCATGATATTTATTAAAATCAATAGTTTTTCGTTATTCTGTTGTATATCAGCTGTTCGGGAATGGTCGTCTAATCAGGATGGGAAGTTCTCGTCGATTCACGAGCCGCCGGCGTACGATAAAATTACGAAATATCAAGAAAATTACACAAAAATCGCTATTATAGTGTCCTCTTTCGGCGAAATATTTCCAAATTCATAGAGGACCTTCTTGCCATGGCCAAAAACATACACAAAAAATTTGGTTCAATTCTATGCATAACTTCATACACTTTTTGATAGAACAATATTCAAAAGGCCACAAAAATCGCTATTACAGCGCCCCTTATCGGCGGGTTTTTTCCAAATGATGGGAGGACCTGCTTGCCATAGCCAAAAACTTTTAAAATAATTTGGTTGAATTCCATGCATAACGTCATACACTTTTTGATGGTACAATGGTGACAGACATACGAACACACGGACTGCACTGACAGACAGACATTTTCTATAAACATGTTTTTGGGGATCTCTAACCCCTAAAACGTGTAAATCCGTCGAAAACCGAAAGTCGAAAAAACTTTGGTTACAATACTTTCTTCTTTAGAAGATAGAAGAAAGTAAAATGTGAAAAAAGTAAAATGTGAAAAAAATAAATTGTTCAAAACAGTCAATTATATTAAGAAGATTTTGAAATAGTGGTAGTATATAAATAAAAAATATGGGACAATGAGACACCTGTCCATACGTAAGATTTTGTATACGATAGGAAAACATATTTAAGATCATTCTGATAATAACTCAAAGTCGTCTATTTTTTCACTTTTTGTTAATACAATTTATTACGGTTACGATTTTTTTAACACTTTCCAACACAGTTGAAAAATGTTTATGAATTCCGCTTGTCTGGCCGTCTGTCTGGCCACGTTGTAACTCGCGTAAATGCACTCGGAATTTCATGTAATTGATATGTCGCACACTTGCTTCAGAAGCACCACAACCAAAAAATTGGATTTTTTGAGATATCGCTGCCATTATACTTGGTTTTTAAGCCTCTATCAATCACCTTAAGTACCAAATAGTGCACTGAAAATCAGGCCACCAGGTAGCAGTTGTGTTTGCAAGATCGCCACTTACCCTTCCACAGACCCGAACAGTTTTTCGCATTTCCTGAACAACGAAATTTTTTGAGTTATGCTACTTTTCAATCAAGGGTGCGATATGTTAATGATGTTTACATGTTTACTATGCCATGTTCGGTATTGACTATGAGAGTGTAGCATTAACAGTTCATTTACAGGGGGCTTAAAAGAATTCAATTTCATTAGGGTTAATGGGGAAAAATAGTTTGCAGTGTATTTTGATGACATTACGATATTTCAAATGTATTGACAATGATATAAACCATTTAATTTCACTATAAGATGATTACTATAAAATAGGGCATTCGTAGTATTTATCGTTCGTTTACTGGAGCAATCGAACTGGAGCAAAATAACTCAATACACCTGTCACTGGAATAATCATAAATCTTTACAAGCATCGTTCTGATATCGGTGACGAAACACATATTTCATACCTAATGTTTTTCTGTGTTTTAATAAATTCACATAACAGAAACGGTCATATAAAAGAAATCGTTTATAGACCGGAAGCCGGCAGCACAGACAATCTCCTCATCGAGTTCACGGATAAAATTCTAGGATTAGTTAAATCTTGATTTACATATTAAAACGCAATCGGCCTGCCAAGTCATATCTTGGTGGAAAACACCTGAAAATCGGATTTTAGTGGCTGACTCGTTGGTTTACCATTGTGTTTTCAAACACCAAAAGGTATGAAAACATGGAGGACTGGAAGTAGGAAAACACAATGGTAAACCTACGAGTCAGCCTCTAAAATCGGGTTTTCAGGGGTTTTCCACCAAGATATGACTTGGCAAACCGATTGCGTTTTAATATGCGAATCAAGATTTAACTAATCCTATAATTTCATCCGTGAACTCGATGAGGTGATTGTCTGTGCTGCCGGTTCCCGGTCTATTACAATTTTGTCTTTGAGTAATAACGACTTCAGGGCTCCCAAATGGTCCGCCAACTCAATACCAATAAATTTTAACTGAAAATTTTATGGTAGGTTTGCGATAGAATTAACTTTCAAATGTGATTCTGGGGCGGTTTGTAAGAAAAATCTAAAAAGAAAATTTTTCTAAAAAAATATTGGTATTCAGTTGGCAGTCCATTTGGGAGCCCTGCGATTGGAAATTCTTTTTCAATTCCGGTACGCGCTTTTAAATTTAACTAACTTTTTGCAAGTTACTCGTTATGTATAAATTCTATACCTCGTATACAGGACTGCACAACAGAATTAACAGAACAAACTTTCTAGCGGAAATTGGTGGAGAGAAATTTTCAACTGTGGTACGTATTTCCTAACTGGAACTAAATTTTTGCATGCATGTAGTTTAAAGATTCAAATCTGTATATCATATACAGGGCTGCCCAAAGAATTCGGATAATTTTGCGACTGTAAACAGGAATTGCTGAAATTGGGTTTTGAAGTCTGTTATGCATTTTAGACCGGGAGCTGGAAGCACCTCATGGAGTTCACGCTCAAATACCAGAATTATTTAAAACTCGTTACGCATATTGAAACGCAATCGGTCTGCCAACTCATGTCTTGGTGGAAAACACTTGAAAACTTTATTTTAGCGGTCGACTCGTAGGTTTACCATTGTGCTTTCCTGCACCCGAAAGTATGAAAATATGGAGGACTGGGAGCAGGAAAACGCAATGGTAAACGTAGGAGTCAACCGCTAGAATCGGGTTTTCAGGCGTTTTCAACCAAGATATGACTTGGCAGACCGATTGCGTTTTAATATGCGTATCAAGTTTTAAATAGTTCTGAATTTCAGCAATGAACTCGGTGAGGGGATTGTCGGTGCTGCCTGCTCCTGTTCTATTTCCAAATGGTTCAATAGACATCATCTTTCAATTTATTAAGCGGTGAAGTTTTGTTACATTATTCTAAATGTGTTGGAAAGTATTTCATAATCTATGCTTGACGCATGATTTTTTTTCTTTTTAATTCTTAAATTAAAAGTTTATTTAAGGGATCTTGTACCTCTTAAACGCGTGCTTAGTAATATACTACAAAGAAAAATTTATTAACCCTTTACAGAAATTGTACATTGTTGAAATCAAAATAGCTCTTTTTTTTACCCCATAAGTCATTGCGCGCATGATATCTTGAGAAATTATGTATGGATTAGCATGAAATTCGGTAAAGATACTAAACATATATGTGTGTTTAAAATGATCTACTTTTAAGTATTTACAATGGTAATATTTTTAGTTAAAACTATCTTTATTCATTAAAAATGCAAAATTTTTATTTTTATTTTATTATATATTTTTTTTATATAGTTAATGAAATAATTTTAGCCTAAGAGTAGGTCATTTTAAACACACATATTTGTTTAGTATCTTTACCGAATTTCATGCCAATTTATACATGCTTTCTTAAGATATCATGCGCGCAATGACTTATGCGGTAAAAAAGAGCTATTTTGATTTCAACAATACACACATTCTGTAAAGGGTTAATAAATTTCTAATGGTAGCATAGTACAAAGCACAACCTGTTTAATCAATATCCAAAATTTCATGTTTATACATAAAAAGGCTTTGAAGATAGACTAATTCAAACTTTGAAGTTTTTTGTTAATTTTCGACGCGTTTAAAAGGTACAAGACCCCTTAATTAATCTTTATTAATACAGGATCCCTGTCAGTTAAAAAAAAGAAAGAATGGCTTTTTAAAATACTTCTCTTCTCGTTCTATTTTTCTTTCAAGATAAGAACTGGAGCAAAATAACTCAATACACCTGTCACTGGAATGATCATAAATTTTTACAAGCATCGTTCTGATATCGGTGACGAAACACATATTTCATATCTAATGTTTTTCTGTGTTTTAATAAATTCACATTGTACGATTTAGGAGAATTATCTGTTATCTTTCGTGGAGCATCATATTTCTAGACGGAGGGGGAGATAAATTATGGCATTCAGAGACATCCAAGGGTACATAATTTACTCAGTTTATTGGCGAGATAGCAACAATATGGACGAGAAAATATCAGAGGTAGATATGAAAACTAAGTGTTTGAAATCTCGAAAAGTTCATTTTGATAGAGAGATCCTATCGTTGTATTAGTGCGCGCCGATAAAAATAATGATCTAAAATTACCTTCATTTATACATGCGACAGGTAAGATAAGGTGCTAATGATACTTTAAAAGGAATTATTTTAGAAAATATCAGCAGCAATTGATTTTGATCATTTTCAAAGTATGCCAGAGTTAATTTTTAGCTAATTGTGCAGGTAATTTTTTTAATCAAACCACATTTTCTTGTTCGTTGAAAAACGCTAAAGTGTGTTCAGAAAACAACAACAACAACAACAACAACAAAAAACTAGAAAACAGGAATTCTGCTTTTTCAGAATATAGTATCGCCCCCAATGAAAATATATATATAAGTTTATATATACACGTAGTACAAAATATGTTTCAGTTTTAAGACTTAAAACACACGCTTTTATTTTTTATAAAATGACGTCATCCGCTTCCGGTAAAGAATTCCTCATTTGCGATCCAGTATTAAACAACATCTACTTTAAAGTACGCATATGACGTCACTATCGCTGAATAATACACAAATCCAAAAAAAAAAAAGAGATATCGTCTTTACAAAAACTCGACAAAAAAAAAAAAAAAAAAAAAAAAAAAAAAAAAAAAAATCGGCTGGCTAAAGATTCATATACCTTCATTTGTTTGTAATATTAATATAAATACTTAAAATTAAGTTTAATTTATAATAGCTCCATGTTTTATCAGAAATCATTCATTTATAATTTTTCAAAATAGCACGTATTTTAAATACATTTTTTTTTCAGTTTTTATGGGAAAATGGCAATAAAAAGATATAATTGCTATTTTCCAACTATTTTCCCTTTACTTTCTACAGAAATGGAGTACTTGCCAAGGTTGCCAAAATTAAACAAATGACGCTAAAAACTACAAAAAAAAAATGTATATCTCAAAAATAAATGCTAATGCAGTTTTCAAACAAATGACATTAAAAAGTACTTTTTTTTTTCAATACGACGGTATAAAAATTGAAAATGTGCTATGCTTAGAAGTTTAAAAATTGCAATAGGGTATTTAACAGTACAATGATACATCTGCTTTGTTTTACGGCTGGCTTATACAACGGAATGTTATTTTTTTGGAGAAGACATTTTATTTGCTGGGAGAAAGAAATAGCATACCGGGGACTAAAAGGGAAAGAATCCAAGAAATAGTACGCCAAAAACTTATTTCAAAATAATCAAAATTTCTCACTGTTGAAAAAAATGCTTAAAAATCAGAAAAATGCACTAATTTTTTTAGTATTTTTCTCATTTCATTAATGTTTCTAATATTTGAATTTAAATTTTTAAAAGCACATGTACTCATTTTTTTTAGTTTATTTTTCTATATCATCTCTATTTTACGAATGTGCCCATGGTTAATCACTGCTTCATGACAAATGTAAACAGGGATAGCAACTATGTCTTTTTTCGCTACTACTATTTACCAACAATAACTTTAATTTTAAATTTCCTTTGTAAGAGTTCTACAGATTCAGATTCAGCCAGGTGGGGAGGCCTACCAACTGGTTTGAGCTCAACCAGCCCCGCCCAGCGATGTTTATCTACAGAAAAAAAAGCTAACAGAGGGGGGGGGGGGGTAGCAGAATTTAAAACATTCTTACTATAATTTTAAAAGCCCTTATAATGTAGTATTTAGTAAAGTAGTTAAATCTAGAGACTTTAGAGAATAATAAAACAATTATAGAGTAATAAAATAATGGTATAGGTAATAAAAAATAACTGAGATAATTAAATAATTATAGGTAACAATAATAAGTATAGGTAATTATAGTAAAATAGACGAACTGAGCGCTTTACAAACGTATAACACATAATTTTTCTTTAACAATAACACTAATTCTATAACTTTTTTAAAGTAAAAATTTTTTTGAGTAGTTGTAAGAGTTCTACAAATACACTTTGTGATAGATTTTTCTTGCAAATGTTGTTGAAGTCTACGAATCTACGATGTAGAAAATCGTTTGAAAGAAACGATAGCCAAAGAGATAGAAGAGGCCAACCCCTACGTAAATCATATAAAAAGTAAGTAATACACTTATTAACTCTATCCACTATAAGTTATAGTACTTTAAAGTTCTTAGGTTTAAAGTTCTCAAATTTTATGCTTCAAACCTTTTGGACAAAATATATCCGAACTACATACAAATTTGTTAAAAAATTTATCCTGTGAATCTCTATGATGTAAATACGAGATTAGTGCGTACAGTTACTTATATTTTAGCATCTCATGTATTCGTTTATGATGTAATTGTATAAGAGGAGAAAATCAAACACGTAGATTCCAATCCCTATTTTTGATTAGGCTTTTATACAATGGCCTCCAAAAGTTAAGTCCGTTGTCGCTGCTGCAGCGACATCATCTTTCTTTGCAAAATTTGTTTTTGGCACCAGTAATAAAAGAAAATAAAATTTCCTTTATTTAATCAGAGCATTTTTGAAAGTGTGTACACGAAGGAAATTTCTTTCAAAAAAGTGGTACCTACCGAATGAAATTTGTGTAAGAGACGCCGTAGTCCAAAGGGTTAATATATAATGAAAATCATGAAATTAGGCACATACGAAAATTCTCCATGAACGCGCGAAGAGTCATTTCCTAATGTATAATGAAAATTCTGAAACTAGCGCACACAAAAATTCTCCAGGAACACGCTCAGGGTAATACCATAATCTATAAAGAAAATCATGCAATCACCATACAGAATATTTCTCAGGAACAAGCGCTCAGCAATTTCATAATATGTAAAGAACATCCTGAAACTAGCATAAAGCAATTCTCTAAGAACGAAAATCGAACATAACACCACAATTCTATCTTCATACCTTACCATTACTACATTTTTTTCTTATAGGTTTACGATCCGAATTTCAACAAGTTGGCAATTGTACGTGAAACGTGGAAAATGAGGTAAGTTCGTACTATAACTAGTTTTATGAATATTCCTATATTGATGCAATAGCTGTTGCACTCTTATGAAAACATGCATGAATACAAAATTCGTTACTATTACCTATGTATATATTAAATTCAGTAATACGAAATAATATGACTCGATCTTAAACAGGACGTAATCAACATGGCAACCTAGAATCATGATTTATCATGGGATGTCATTGAATTAATTACGTATGATAGGATCTAATAGAATGAAGAAAACTTTTATGAATATTTTTTTTAGTTTTGATTCGATTTTCATAAAATTTGAAATGACTGTACAAAATTCTGCAACGATTATATATATTAAATTTCAAACCATTCGTTTAAGTAATTTTTTGATAGACAGACGGACATACAGATGGGCGGACCAGACAACGACTATGATACTACGTATTTATATAATTACGAACGCACCTAAAAAACAAAACAAAAACATGTATCGAATTTTACACAATGTTCAGTATTTAAGTAATCGAAAAATGCATTAAAAGTACTTTAATAATTATCAATAGCATATATACTATTTGGAAGTTTAACATTGTTCATGTTTAGATGAAGGAGCAGAAATTCTGTAATAAAGTCTTCTCTTACGTAGAAAAAAAAACAATTTTGTTAAAAGCATATTTTGCAATTGAATATTTGATCAGAAAATGTTGTTGCCATTATGTGCTTTGGACATTTTGCCACCATGGTAATCACCATGGCAACCTACAGTCATGACGTATCATGGGATGTCATTGAATTAATTACGTACGATAGGATTTAATGGAATGAAGAAAACTTTTATTAATATCTTTTTAAGTTTTGATTCGATTTGCACTACATTTGAAGTGACTCGACAAAATTCTGCAACGATTATATATTTTAAATTTCAAACATTCGATTGGTGTAGTTTTTTCACTGTTATATGCGGGCAGATGACAACGACGGCACCTAAAAATCTTAATACAGCGTAACGTTGCAATGGATTTGTTTAAAGATCTCTAGCAAAAAAAAATGTATACCTTAAAAACAGTTTTTAGCAAAAATCGATATAGTTGATATCGCCTTTATTAAAAACTCAAAAGGAAAAAAAAACCGTTTATAATATTTAAAGTCTTCTGAAACAATTCGGTGGCAATAACTTTAGCAGCCTAATATGTCTGAAATTATTTTCTGTTTTAAACAACGCATCAGAAATAATACAGCTAAAGCTATGAATAAAATTCCAAAAGAAAAAGTTTGCATTTAATGCCGAAAGTAAGTTAGATACGAAACTCGAGAAGTCCTATCACCATAAATTTCTTCAGTGCAAAAACCATCTTATGACCTTATTTAATATTTATAAGGCTTGGCGTTATATTACATTTTACGATCTTCATATATCTTGAAAAAATCGCATTAAATATTCGCATTATTTTGAAATTTTAGAAAGGAAAAAAGCTTCAGCAAAAACAAAGTAAACGAAGTTTAAAGAACTTGAATTTTCGATAAAGATATTTTCTTAATTTGGTTTAAAGAAAAAAAAACCCAGATACATAAGGTTTTACTACGCTTATTACATTATGTGTGATGGAATTTTCAACTACAGTAAATTTTAATCTTATTTGCATTTTGATTATTTATCTCACACAGAAATATAACATATGTGTTAGTAATATTAAATAGACATTGTCGAATCTTTATCATTTAGGTAATGACTACAAACATTTCTATTTAAATAATTTACTGAGCATTTTCTATCTACGTGATTGTTTATGCTCTTCTATACAATTGTATGTATTTAGTTTCAATTATACAATGATAAGGCAAAAGGCTTACCTCTTCTCTTTTAATTTGCAGGTCAATTTCGTTAAGTAACAAACCAGTAATTTTTCACAGTCGATCCACCGTAGTTTTCGTTCTTTCTGCTGCTGTTTGGGAATAAAAGGTAGATGATTTAATTGGGTGTCAAGCACACGAAATCAGTAAGAAGGGACGGTTTCTCTATTTGAATCCTGTTTAATTAAATCAGATATATAGGATTCACAGGTTACAAAATAAGAGTGTCGCTTTAGGAGCGAGTTAAAAACACGTAATACACAGATAAAAACACGAGATGATCTAGCGAGAGAAAAAGTCTATTACGCAGTTCTTGTTTTTTTCTTTTTTCTCTCAGAGTCCTGGATATCTGGGGTTTAGGTCGATGACCCTACGACGTCATCGTAGCTTTACCCAGATCTTCTCCATTAGGATTTTTTTTTTCTTGTTTTGGATACTCGGGGATTATGAGTTGGAGAACCATATTTCACAATATACCCCCCTTAATCCCTGAGTGGAGGAAAGTCTAATAGTTTGAGCCTTTCGCGGTTTTTTAGGAAGTCAGGTTTGGGTGCGGGCTTAGTTAGCACGTCCGCAACCATGGCTTTGCTGGCACAGTATTGAAGTTCTATGATGCCTGTTTCCACTAAGTTCTTTATGAGGTGGAACTTTACGTCGATGTGTTTGGTCCTGTTGGAGTGCTTTTCTGACTCTGTCATTTTTATTGTTGAAAGATTGTCCTCGAAGAGAGTTATTGGATGTTTTTGTGGAAGATCTAGATTTTCTAAAAGTCTTGTTAGCCAGACGATTTCATTTGCAGCAGTTGCAGCTGCAACATATTCCGCCTCAGCGGACGATTGGGCAATACATGATTGGCGTTTAGACAGCCAATGAATGGGGTTCTTTCCAATTAAAAATATGTTTCCCGATGTTGATTTCCTTGTCTCTGGATCTTGTGCCCAGTTCGCGTCTGAATATGCCTCAAGGACTGGGGCCAGTTCTGTGTCTATTATTAAGTGCAGATTTTTTGTTGCGTTTAAGTATCGAATGACGCGCTTTAAAGCTTTCCAGTCGGTGTCTGTCGGATTTTCGTTTTTTCGACTGAGTATATTGACTGCGGTCGGGATGTCGGGTCTTGTTACGGTCGCTATATACAATAGTGCACCGATTCCTTGCCGGTATTTATGATTGTTTGGAAGTAAATTGCTGTTATCGTTTATTCTCAGGTATCCGGCATCCATGGGAGTACTATATGGCTTGCTTTCGGTTAAGTTAAATTTGCTTGTTATTTCGTTAATTTTTGTTGTCTGATTTAGAGCATATCCGTTTTTTATCTTCTTTATGTTTATTCCTAGATAGTTGCTCACTTCACCTAAATCGCTAAGTTTGAATTGACTTTTCAATCTTTCTATGAATTTTTCAATGTTTTCTTTATTTCCTGCAATCAAAAGGTCATCAACGTAAACTATTATGTAAATGGTATCTTCTTTGTTTTCATTCTTTCGTGTAAACAAACAAGTGTCTACTGTACTTTGAATAAAATTCATTTGTTTTAGAGTGTCGCTAATTTTGATGTTCCAGGCTCTTGCTGCCTGTTTTAGGCCATATATAGCCTTTGACAATTTGCATACTTTGTTGTTTTGATTTGATATTTCATGACCTTCGGGTTGTGTCATGTAGATATCTTCGTCAAGTTCGCCGTGTAGAAAAGCGGTCTTAATGTCAAGATGGTGTACGTCAAATCCGTGGTATGCGGCTGCGGCTAGAAAGGTTCGGATTGTCGTGTGAGACACCACTGGGGCAAATGTCTCATCGTAATTCTCACCATATTTTTGCAGGAAGCCTTTCGCGACGAGGCGTGCTTTGTACCTTTTAACGTTTCCCTGGTCATCGTATTTGACTTTGAAAGTCCATTTGCTGCCGATGACTTTCTTTCCTTGTGGGGGTTCCACTAGTTTCCAAGTGTTGTTTTCTTTTAGCGAATTTATTTCTTCTTGAGCGGCTTTTAGCCAATTCTGCCTCTCAATTGGATTTTGAATGCTTATCATGTCATCCCAATCTTTGGGTTCATAAATTGTGTTTGTCTTAACGGTGTACGCGAAGCGATCGGGCGGTACTCCTCTATTGGATCGTTCCGATCTTCGCGGTTCGTTAGTTGATTGTTTGGGCACTGATGGTTCGCATTCTGCAGGTGTGATTTTTACTAGTATTTCGTGTGGGTTGTCTTCCATTAGTTGTTCGTTTTCTGAATTTTTTGGTTTGGTTACTTCTGGATTATTGTCGTTTTGTATGTATGGGAGTTTACTTTCGAGGAATTTTATCGATCTGGCTAATATTACTTTACCATCATTAGTATACACTCGGTAACCTTTGCTTCTATTGTCGTATCCGACGAATTTTCCTAGCTGTGCAGTTTCGTCTAGTTTTCCGCGTTTTGATTTGTTAATGTGAGTATAGGCCGGGCAGCCAAATACTCTTAGGTAGTGGAGATTAGGTTTTCTGTTTGTCCATCCCTCGTAAGGCGTGATGGCGTTAGATTTTGTAGGTAAGCGATTTTGAATGTGGTTGGCTGTAGTTATCGCTTTTCCCCATAGTTTGTGCGGTAAATTAGCTTCAATTAACATACTGCGGGTCATCTCAAGTAAATATCTATTCTTGCGTTCCGCAACTCCGTTTTGGCTGGGAGAATGTGGAACTGTCAGTTGATGTTCTATACCCTTATTTTTAAGATACTGTTCCATTTCGGCACTGGTGTATTCGCCACCATTGTCCGATCTGATTATGTTTGGGTATCTGCCGAATTTGTTGTATACTAGAGATACGTAATCTTTAAACTTTTCGAATACTTCACATTTCCTAGACATTAAGTATATTATGCAGAATCTGGTTTTATCATCTATGAATGTTACGAAGTATGTTTTGCCGCCTATTGTAGGGGTCTGTATCGGCCCACATACATCAGAGTGAATTAACTCGGTTTTTCGTGTAGCCCTGTATTTTGCTTGTTTGGGGTACGGAGCTTCTGTTGTTTTTGCTCTAATACATATTTCACATGTATTTTCATGTTTGCAGTTATTTATTGTCACACCGGTGACCAGTTGATTATTTTGCATTTCTTTAATTGCTTGATAACTGCGGTGTCCCATTCTGCGGTGCCATAGGTCAATGCAGTTGGGATTTTGACAGGTGTATGCCATGTTTACGTAATTTTGATTTTTCGTATCACTAGCGAAATTTATTTCATACAGGTTATTTCTCAATTTTCCTTCTAATATTGTTTTGCCATCGTTTATTATGCTACATTTTTCCTTTTCGAAAGTTACTTCACAACCGTTTTGAGTCGCTTTACTGACTGAAAGTAGATTAGTTTCTATTTTAGGTATGTATAGCACATTTTTGAGCGTGATTTGTTCACTGTTATCTTCCGTTTGAATTTTTATGTCGCCAGAACCGTATGCCTTTAATTTATTACCGTTAGCAACAGTTATTTCAGTTTCGGCATTTTCGTTAAATCTTGAAAACAATGTTTTATCATTTGTTATGTGGTTTGAACTACCACTATCAATTACCCAAGTGTTTGTATCACTTTTTTCCACTAAGAATGCCACGTCGTTACGTTTTTCATTTTTGAAATTGTATGCTTCATTCCTATCATTTGTGTTAGTTTTCTCAAAGCAAAGTTGTGTTGAGTTTTGTTTTTGGAAATTATATTTGTTTGGATGAGGATGGTTGCCATGCTGCTGAGTGTATGGATTTTGTTTTTGTTTCTTGATGAACCAGCATTGGGCGGTATTATGGTTCCGCATTTTGCAATGAGTGCAGTATTTGTTTTCTTTTCTATTACTGGCGTATGCCGAATTTTTCGTAATTTTGTATGCTTTGGATGCGTTTTGTGACATGTCAGTATTTTTTATTCTTCGCTGGTATTCATCTATTAATTTTGTTCTCAGAAAATTAGGCGTCAGGTCAGTTTCTGGACGTGATTCAAGAGCGGTGATCAAAACGTCGTATGACCTGGGCAATGAACATAGCATTATCGCTGATATATGTGAATCGCTTATGCGTTCACCAATTGCGGCTAATTTGTCAATCAGTTCGAGTATGTTAGTAATATGTTGTTGCATGTCACCGTTTTCACTTAGTTTAGTATTGTACAATTTTCTTAGAAGAAATAATTTACTAGAAAGTGATTCTCTTTCGTGAATTTCTTTTAGTTTATCCCAAGTTTCGCGAGCAGTTTCTAAGTGTTTTATGTGTATTATTTGCGCGTCTTCAATGCTCAAATTTATAAGAGCACGCGCTTTTTTATCCCTTTTGTTCCAATCTGCCCATTTAGCATCGGTCATGGCAGGAGCAGTTTCTGTAACTGCTTCTATGAGATCATCTTTGGTTAGCAGCATCTGAATCTTGAAGCGCCAGTTGGCGTAGTTCGATGCATTCAGTTTTTCAATAAATTGATTATCTTTATACGATGTCATAATAAATATTTTTTTTTTTTTTGACCTACAATATTTTACTTTTTATATTTGTTATTGTTATCGAGCACAAAATCAGTCTCGAAATCTTATTTTGTTAGTAATATTAAATAGACATTGTCGAATCTTTATCATTTAGGTAATGACTACAAACATTTCTATTTAAATAATTTACTGAGCATTTTCTATCTACGTGATTGTTTATGCTCTTCTATACAATTGTATGTATTTAGTTTCAATTATACAATGATAAGGCAAAAGGCTTACCTCTTCTCTTTTAATTTGCAGGTCAATTTCGTTAAGTAACAAACCAGTAATTTTTCACAGTCGATCCACCGTAGTTTTCGTTCTTTCTGCTGCTGTTTGGGAATAAAAGGTAGATGATTTAATTGGGTGTCAAGCACACGAAATCAGTAAGAAGGGACGGTTTCTCTATTTGAATCCTGTTTAATTAAATCAGATATATAGGATTCACAGGTTACAAAATAAGAGTGTCGCTTTAGGAGCGAGTTAAAAACACGTAATACACAGATAAAAACACGAGATGATCTAGCGAGAGAAAAAGTCTATTACGCAGTTCTTGTTTTTTTCTTTTTTCTCTCAGAGTCCTGGATATCTGGGGTTTAGGTCGATGACCCTACGACGTCATCGTAGCTTTACCCAGATCTTCTCCATTAGGATTTTTTTTTTCTTGTTTTGGATACTCGGGGATTATGAGTTGGAGAACCATATTTCACAATAATATGTCCTTCCGGCTCATTGAGAAGAGCACTTTAACCCCGTTGAGGGGCGGCGGGCTATATTATATTCCAACTAATTTAAACAAGATACGCACCTGAAACTTTTAACTAAATTTTATATTTTTAACTTGGGGGGAGGGGGGAAGAGAATGTTGAAAAATTGCTGTTCGTTACTCAAAAATAAAATTTTTCGATTATTCCGGTGAGAATTCAATATTACAGAGACATTAGTGCTTGTTCCTCAAAGGGTTAATTTCTTTGGTTTTTACACATGTGATTTCCTTTTAATTATATATATATATACACCAGATGGCTCTGCTGCCAGCGAGCTACCATTCAACTTCGCAACCGTCTCTACCGAGAACCCCGTTCAGACTTCGCAGACTCTAAAAGCATGGTATTGTATCCGGTTTTAAAAATACTAACCGGTTACGGATAATTGATCTATGTTATCACGAACGGACGGCGACTATCTTCCGTAATCGGGTTGCCATGCTTTTGAACGGAGCATTTTTCGGTTACCATGGCCTCATTCACCGCTGTGGCGATAGCTGAAGTCTGTTTTGGGGATCGATAAGTAATACCAATGACACATTTGAAAATCAGCCAGTTTAAAATGCTTAGGTTAAAAATGTCGGACTTTTATAAACAACGCGATAAACAATATTCTACCACTGAGTTCGAGGTTGAAAAACTCCGTTTGATTAAGAATAACACTGAGAACCACGAAATTGAAAAGCACTATGTTTTGAAATTTTACGTTTACATTTTATGTTTTGAACCAGTTTTAGATAGTTTCAGGAAAAAGTACATCTTATGTATAAATACTTTTATCTATTTTAATGCACCCTGATGCATATTTCCATGTTATTTTTTAAATGTATTTTTTTTTATTTTAATTAATATCTCTATAATAATAGCCGAAGTCATGTGACTGTCATCAACAGTTCCGGGTTGACCGCTTCACTTTTTATATGCCAGACAGCCGATTTGGTAATTTAATGTTATCCGGGCGCAGGTGATAAATTGCCAAATACTGTTCCATCTCCATCATATCATCAGTATTATAATAGTCCATCTCATATGACTGTTATAAACAATTTTTCGCGAGGTAAATTAAAACAAAGCTTTGATGTTGAAATTATATGTCATAGTTTATAGTATTATTTATTACTTTTTTTTTTTTACTTTTCCTTTCATTCTTTTCTTTTTTTTTTTAAGAAATGAGAGAAAATTGGGAGTCATAAATTTTAAGTATTTCAGTTTTAAATTAAAGTTGTGTATTTTAAATAAAATAAGTGAAAGTATTATATTTTAAATGAAATTAATGAAATAAGAAAAAAAAATACGATGTGCACAATGTTTGCGATTTATCACCTGCACTTGGCTAACATAAAAATACCGAGTTCATGATTTCTGTATCAGAATCTTTAGATTTGGCGAAGGATTGAGCAAGGAAATTAAATTATGAATAAAAGTAACATGATACAATGCTTTGCATAGATTTAAACGGTGACCAAACTGGTTACCAAGGGCGGCTAGTAATATAAGAATTTTCTAATATGTATTTATCGAATTCGTACAAAATAAATCGAAAGTATTTTGTGCTTGCATTTACCTGTATTTATGCCGCATCAAGTGATGTACTACATAAGCAAATTTGATAGCTGCGTTACTTTTACACTGTGCAATTTCCAGTGTGACGTCACATGAATATTGCCCATATGAAAACCGTTTTAAATGTATAGTTTTAATATATGACGTAATTTTCACCGTAAATGCATTTTGCGTGTAATAATATTTAATTATTTTAAAGTTTCTTTTTCTCTTGTAAGATTCACGCTTAAATATGTTATTCAATTTAGAAGTGTTTACAAATGTTATTTTTTCAGCTTTTTAAATATGACTTGCTTTTCATCATTAATTTTTTTTTCGCGTGTAATAATTCAGTTATTTTAGACATTTTATTTATGACGATATTAAATATTTGGGCATTTTACATATAACGTATTTGTCACCATTGAAAGCATTTCGTGTGTAATAATTTAATTTTTAAGTTTTCTTACTTTTTTGAATATTCACTTGTAAATTTAAGTTTTATCACGTAATGTTACCTATTTCTCGCTTTTAACACGTGATCATTTCATTATTTTTTTTTCAAAGTTTCGTTTCGTTTTTCAATAGTCCCGTTATATAGCTATCTTACTTTTCATAAATAGCCGCCACATTTTTTAATAATGACTCATCACTTTCTTTTCATCATTAAGTTTTTTTTCGCGTGTAATAATTTAATTATTTTAGACATTTTATTTATGACGATATTAAATATTTGGGCATTTTACATATGATGTATTTGTCACCATTGAAAGCCTTTCGTGTGTAATAATTTAATTTTTAAGTTTTCTTACTTTTTTTTAATATTCACTTGTAAATTTAAGTGTTATCACGTAATGTTACCTATTTCTCCATTTTAACACGTGATCATTTCATTTTTTTAAAGTTTCGTTTTGTTTTTTTAATAGTCCCGTTATAGCTTTCCATAAATAGGCGCCACAATTTTTAATAATGACTCATCACTTGAAAAGGACACGCCACTCCCTACTTTAGTAGAAAGTGGTGTTTAATGAAACTCTGCACTACAAGACATATTTCTATTTACAGGATGACTGTACATATTTACATAATTTGGAACGTCAGAAGAAATCTCTCGGGGAAATACATTTTCACCCTTCTTCCATCTGCCTCTTACACAAACTCTGCGAGGAAATCTTAACGCAAGACCGCGCGCATTTCACACACTCATCATTCCGCGTCTTCGTAATACGCGTATCACAACCTATTCGAATCGTGTTGTCTCATGATCAAGGAGCTTAAACCAGTTAAAGCTCCTTGCTCATGACAGACTCCGAGGGAAAGCTGACAGCAGGGAATGATGGAAAAATCTGACATGAAATTATGGAAAATCTGACATGAAATTACGGACTCTCGGCTAGTGCTGCCACCTAGTGTAGCAATCTTTAAATATTACATGCTACACCGTGTAAATTTATTTTTTATTCAATTCTTACTATTAGTTCACACTCTCCCTATGTTTATTTATTTATATATCTTGTTCAAATTTTCAATCGTTAATAAAATACTTATTATTCATCCTATCAAGTTGAAATAAATTTTTTTTAACTTGTACTGGATGACAATTGATGTTAATACAGTTTTTTCAAATATTAATTCATTAATTAAATTTTAATTAATTAATTTTAGTTTTATATGGGAGACAAAATGGCAGCCATTAGTTTTTGAACAGCATTTAATGCATCTTCATATCTATAAGGTGGTTACCATAGGGGGGACCCTGTTCTGTCGCCAAATACTGCCAAGTTTGTCGCCAACTTGGCGATATAACGTCAAATTTGGCGACCAAAATGAGTCGCCAAAAGCGACGCCAACTTGGCGATATCTCTAATATTTCGCCACATTCCCGTAGACTTCCATTGTAAACCTACTTGCTTGTAAAAAATCAACAAGTTGAGATACTTTAATGCAACAAAAACTAATATTAGCTTAAGGGATTATTAAATTTTTCTTTGATGACCTAAGTAGGAATTTAAAAACAAAATTTTTATATTACTTGTTTGAGTTTCAATTGACGTTGAATCGGCTTCTATATCTACTACGACGTCTATGATGACTTATTTGAATGGTTCCAAAAGTCACAAAATAACTCTTAAAATTTCTAAATTTAAATTATTAAAAAAGTAATGTTATTGAAATATTAAGTTGTTTTAAATTTTAACAGCATTTCTCCAATAGCGGCAACATTCATTTTTTTTTGCTGCGAGTGAAAGAGAGGAAAAAGTAAATGATGTCATTTTCGAATTATTGATGTCATTTTTCTCATTAAAATAGAAAAGAAAACCGAGGGGTAATTTTATTATCTTTGCATTCTGTTGCGCAATTATTATCTTGTATATTCGTTTCAGATATCCGAATGGTTCTAAAGGTCTCATAATATAACTCTTAAAATTTCTAAATGTAAAATATTAAAAAATAAAATTATAGAAATATTAATTAATTTGTTCTCAATTTTAATGGCATTGCATTAATAGCGGCAACAAAAATATTTTATTCGTGTAGATGAGAGACAGAGAAAAGGGTAAATGATGTAATTTTCTCATTATTGATGTCATTTTCTCTTTAAAATTGGAAGAATTTTTCTTTTAGCCTATGGAATTTGAAGATGACAGACGAATTTTTGTTTCTAAAATAAACTGTATCCTGCGATCGAAATGTAAAAAAAAAAAGTTTTATTTTTTCAAATTTTCCTGAAAAACATATTTTAATCACAACATTGTCTTCACATCGATTGAAATAAAAGATAATTTCAATTTCAATTTGACAATGACGAAAGAAAGGAGTATAATAATCCATATGGTTTTTATTTTTCTCCCTTTGTTCCGCAAAAATGAAGTAATTTTGTTGCCATCATTACAGAAATGTCGTTAAAATTAGAAACAAAAATAATATCTCGAAAACTAATTCAAATTTCAAAATTCTAATCCACTTTCGACATACGCGGATCAATACTTATAATTGGTAATAATTTCACTGCCAAACGTTCCATATTTTAGAAGGGATAGCTGCGAAACATAATCAGTCTTTTAATCAGTAGTTTGATAAAAGCATTTCATAAATTCGTTTCATAAATACGTTTCATTAGGATTTTTTATACATATAGGGTAGATATAAGAAGAAAGTATTGGAATCGTGAAAATTTCGACTTCAGTTTTTTGATAGATTGGGATTTATTTTTGCTTTGGGAAATTTTGAACATGATTTGTCTATATTTGGAAAAAGTTTGTCTATCGTTTGTATCAGATTTTGTATCTCAAAAATTAATTCAAGGAATATCATCATTTCAATTAATATTATGTTAATAATGTTGATAGAAATTACTTCTGATCTATGGGATGGAATTTCATCAAATGTCATATTCAGTTAGACCTAGCCATATAAGTGCTTATTAAGTTTTGATGTGTATAGCTCAACAGGTCGTGCTGATATGGTGCGTTTAGTAACGCAAATGCGAATCAATAGCGCAACAATAAGTGTTTTATAATTATTTATTTATTTATTCACTCATTGGTAACAATGCTGTGACACATGTACGAGAAATTTAGCGATCACTTTATCTCTTATAGAGTTTTGTATTTTTTATTTTAAAAGATTTATTTTAAACTTTGAAGCTTAAATAAAATGTGCAAATGAAGTAGATTTTACATATTTTCAATTCTCAATTTAAAAAAATATATCTTAAGGATATAAAAAAATATAGGATTTATAAAATAGTTTTCAAACTGTGAATTTTTGATTTTTTAAATCTAGGATTCTTGTGTTTGCAATTAAAATAACTGTTTACGTATTCAAAAACAGTTTTGTAAAGATTCTGATTTCCTAAAAATATTTATTAGAGAGAATGATATTACAACATTAAATTAAAATATAGCTGAGATATAAAAAAATCATATTCGAAATTTAAAATCAAATATCTAATCATACATATATATATAAATATTTTTTTAGATAATGGTGGCAAATTTATTAAAATAGCGTTATATATATATATATATATATATTTATATATAACGCATTTGTTTTTTGCGGTGAAAAGGGCTGTGTTTATTCATATAAACAACTATATATAATTTTTTAAACCAAAAATTTTTTGATGAATGAAAATACAAATGTCCTGCTTCATTATTATTATTATTATTATTATTATTATTATTATTATTATTATTAAATCTATTAAAATGCAAAAGTTTGCTGTTAAAGCTGTACATATATGGTAAAAAAACATATTTTTTTATATTTTTCGAAATAAATAATTATTTCATTTGTGGTTCGAAAATAATTGATGAATATTTTCGTCGTGAAAAACACGACTTCGCTCGGGATTCTGAAACTGAAGAAAAAATACGAAACCTAGCACGCTACCGACCACCCTGTCGATTCACTTAGGAGGCGAAAAAAATTATCCAATTATAAACTGCAAATTAAATATTAGTTTTGTTTTTAAAATACTCTTTGGCTGTTGTCCTTTATATTCCTTACATATGTTTATCTACTGTCTATATACTCTAATGATACATTAATATTCACCACTTTCTTTATTTCCGACCTCGGAATCTCCCCTTATAAGTTAATCATAGTACAGAATAGCAGTTCTAATATAAGCCCTTTTCATGTCTGAATTCATCCTAATTTTTTTCACAAATGATTATCAACTAAAGCAATTAAGCCCCACAATTTTTATTGCTTTATAGTTCAATTAAACCTTTATTCATTTAAAGATGAAAATGCGACAAAAATCTTAAAAGTAAAAGAAACAAACTCTATTATATTGTGGGAAACCACAGGAAACTTAAAGTAAATTGTCTCAGACATGTTGTCCAAGAACATTTACCGAATTCTTGAGGACTTAAGGATTGAATTTTCCCTCTTCTACGCAGAATAAAATAGAAAGTCTTTTCTCCTTTTTTTCCCATGATGTCATGTCATTAGCTTTTCTTCAGATTGCATTCAAGAAAATTGTACGTTTCTAGAATTAAAAAGATTTCCTTAATGCATTGAAAAAAAGACGAGTAGAATAGTAACATATGTGTTTATTCGTGACAGAAAGCTATTTATTTCAGTACTAATGTAAAAACATCTGTCAAAACGTATATGGTTACCACTATGCTAATTGTAATAAGAAAAAATACTCAAATTTTGGATTAACAAGTAAATAATTGTAAATTTTAATAATCATGAGTTAGTTGCGTCTTTTCCAGAACGTGTTTCTAGAATGTATTTTTTCAAATCCAAATAAAAAAAGTTAAGTTGTTTTTTATATTTGGTTCTTCAAATGACATGTAGTGAAAAAATACATATGATAGACCGAGAGCTGGTGAGGAACGCATTTGATCCTAGTTGAAATTTTTGAAAAAGAATTTCTATTGATTACCTGACAGGTATAGATGTCACGACAAGCTGTCAGCGGTTAAAAAAAAAAATTGGCAACATTGCATGGCCCGCGACAAAGCGTAAACAAGTTAAATAGATAGCATCTGATTACGAATATGTACATTGATTATGGTGACAGTCATACGTAATCCGAATACAGTACTTTTTCCTTTTTTTTTTTTTTTTTTTTTTTTTTTTTTTTAGCTTTTTCTGGTTTACTTCAATATTGCTGTGTACTTTTAAATTTCTAACAGCCTGCTAACCTGCCTTTCTAACAGTCTATACCTATTTCAGGTAAACAAGAATTATTTCTAAGGTTTCACTCTTAAGTAAATTTCTTCACCAGCTTTCCGTCTACAATTGTCGTTTAGTATTCGTTGTTTATCGGTTGAAGCAAAAGCTAAGGTTGAAGATAAAAGCAAAGTGTTCTTTTCTGTCATGTTTTGCTTTTATAAGTCCAGAAGGAACAAAACAAGCAGTCAAATTTATGTGCTACAATATAGACAGAATTATTAAATAAACGACAGAATGAAAATTGGTTTTCAAAATTTCATTTCTGAGAATTTCGCTCTAAAATAAACAACAAACCCGAGCAACTAAGGACTATGGACTACGCCTGGCGTCTTATGCCTATGCATAATATACTATGCCTAGAGAAACTAATATAGAGTGTTGAAAGTTTTACCGATCATCTCATATTTTTTAACAGTATATGACTATAACCTTTACCAGTTCATTATGACATTATCTTCTCGACATCCAATTAACGGTAATGTCAATTATAACGAAAGAATAATGCATGAAAATCGTTACTCGTGGGATCGACAGAAGCTGGGTGCATCATATACAAGCATTAATAAGCGTTTATAACCAAAAGGTTGCCTAAAACATCTGGATTTACGAGTTCTTCAAATTCCGTTTTGTTCCGAAATTAAATGTGAAAAAATAGATCATAACTGACGATAAAAGTGGGTCATAAAAAAAAAAAAAAACTCAGTTAAACAATTGTGGAGCAACTTAGATAGACTGTAATAAACACCGTCAAAATTTGATACATTCTTAAAAATAGATTAAATATTTCGAATCGCATTTTGCTTTCTTCACTTTTATACTTTCTTGGCTAACTGTTTGTTCACATGTATTTATAACTTCTATTTTTAACTTTTCTTAGTTTAAATATAATTTATTTTCTCATATAACTAAAATTTCCGGTAAAAGAAGAAATAACATTAAAGTTAGCATAAATACTATCCGATGGTATGGTATCATCATGCTAGAATATAAAAAAAGACAAATTCTTCTTATGTATGTATATTTAACATAAATTATTTAAAAGAATAAACATGGTAAAATATTCACATATATATTCTCTGATAAAATATAAAAATTCTTTTTTTTGCATAAAAACTTCATTCCCTTAACCTGTTTTTACGAAATTTACATGTTCCTTATTTTTAAAATATGACACTACTAACAGGGTCAAAAGTAGCCATAAATTTCTCAGTTTCACATGCTATACTGAAGATGCTCTTTTTCCCCCAACCCCATGAATACAATTTTTAGCCCAGAGGGAAACCCCCAAAATTGAATATAGCCGCTTTATATTTTCTAGGCAAACATAATGCATCGTTTATGCATGAGGCCAAGCAAATATTCAACGTAATTTTTGTAAACGCGCTGCTTTATTATGTAAGTATCCCAATTTTACAAAAGTTATTCGCAATCCAGAACAAAACATGATATCATGATCACCATTCCGAAAAAGTTTAAATACCACTCAACTAGCTACGCTAGCATTTTCTTACCCTTTCAATGCTACTCGTACATTTCACAAAATAATCTGTCTCTTAAGGGAAACATTACAAATAAAGTACTTCAGCGGTTCGACCTCTTACAATTGTGGAAATTAAATAAGAAATGATCATTTCATTTTGTAAAGGTATTTGAAAGCAACATTTTCACATTTCCTCGAATTCTTCTATAACGAAAATTATTTTAACTGTACAGCTTTTGATACAAATAACAGTTCTGCATGAGAATATTAATAGTAAAATTGTCAGTTAGTTAATGAAATATATGTTATTTTACAATTGTTTCATTATAGTTAAAATTATGGAAGTAACAAATAAAATTATAATTATACTTTTAACGAAAACATGAATGCAAATGATTAAAATATAAAGGATTAAAAAATTAATTGTTTCACGAAAAAACAGGAAAAAGTCCTACTTATGGGGGAGGAAGCGAAACTAACTGTTGCCTTTATTGTTAACAATCATTATTTCCATCCTTTTCAGGGGATGGGGGAACGCTTATTAGGTAGCTTTCATTACAAAAAGCTACCTATTGCAGCCATTCGGAGGAAAGAGATTTCAAATAATTTTGGTATATTTTCATCGATCATGACCCCCAGACCCTGAAACCACCCTCCGTTCAAATGTTGATTATATATATATATATATATATATATCTCATCTTTGTCACACTGTATCTCTCGTATTTATCAACCGATCTGGATGAAACTTCGTGTATATATAGTACATACCAATGTCTCGACCGAGATCGTTGGCGAGCTTCATCAGCCATCTTGTTTCAAAATGGCTGCCATTTAATTTTTTTTTATTATTTAATATTTGAAATGTGGTACCAAAAAATTGAAAATTAAAAAATATTTTTTTTTCTTATGTGTTTGACCTTAATACAAAGAATCCGGAGCAGTTTTTGTTTCGTTTATATCTTTAAAAATGGCTGAGTTATAGCACTTTGAATTTCTAGCGTGGCTGACATTTTGAAACGACCTGATTTTTGTCACGCGATAACAGGCGTATTTATGAACCGATTTGGATGTACCTTGGTGTATACATAGTACATACCAATGTCTCGACCGACTTCGTTGACCAGCTTCATCAGCCATCTTGTTTCAAAATGGCAGCCATTTATTTTTTTTTTTTTTTTAAGTTGAAATGTGGTACCAAAAAATAGGAAAATGAAAAAGATTTTTTTTGTATGTGTTTGACCTTAATACAAAGATTCCGGAACAGTTTTTGTTTCGTTTATATCTTAAAAAATGGCTGAGTTATAGCATTTTGGATTTCTAGCGTGGCTAACATTTTGAAATGACCTGATTTTTGCCACGCGATAACAGCCGTATTTATGAACCGATTTGGATATAACTTAGTGTGTGCCTAGTACATACCAATGTCTAGACGAAGTTCGTTGGCCAGCTTCATTCACCATTTTGTTTTAAAAGGGCTGCCATTAAAAAAAATTTAAATTTAAAATTTAAAATGAGGTATCAAAAAATTGGAAAATGAAAAAGATTCTTTTCTTTATTTGTTTCACCTTGATACAAAGATTCCGGAGCAGTTTTTATTTCGTCTATATCTTAAAAAATGGATGAATTATAGCACTTTGAATTTGTAGCATGGCTGACGTTTTGAAATGATCTGATATTTCTCACGCGATAACGCATGTATTTATTAATCTATTTCGATGTAAGAAGGCATGTGGATAGTATATATCAATGTCTTGCTCAAGTTCGCTGGCCAGCTTTATCAGCCATCTTGTTTCAAAATGGCGGCCAGTAAATAAAAAAAAAATATTTAAAGTAAGGTGTAAAAAAATTAGAAATTGAAAAAGGTTTCTTTTTTAAGTATTTGTCCTTGATATAAGGATTCCGGAGCATTTTTTGTTTTGTCTTTATCTTAAAAAATGGCTCAGATATAGCAGTTTCAATTCCTAATGTGGGTGACATTTTGAAAAATCTGATTTTTTGCCTGCGACAGCACACGTATATATCAACCGATTCCGATGTGAATGAGCATGTGCACAGGAATTAGTAAGGTCTCGACCAAGTTCACTGGTTAGCCTCATCCAGCATGTTGTCTTAAAATGGCAGGCACTTCAAGATATCGCCGAATTTTGCAACCAAATATAAGTTAATAAAAGCAGCTTGGATAAAGCTGACTAATTTCGCGAAATTCTCATTCATAATGATTTAGTATTAATAAAAATTAGTATTGAATCTCCTATAATCGGTTTCCACTAAACTGAGTTTTGTGCGTTCGAATAATATAAGCCCTGACTTTTTAAAAATAAGGAATATGAAAGCTACCTCTGTCCGGAAGGACTTTTTAAAACTAAAAACACTTTGTTTTAAATAAACAAAATTAAATCGGAAAAAAATATTAAAATACGTAAATAACCCTTTTTTTTAACTTTATCCATGTCTTGATTTGTACTCGCTCCTTTATATATATATATATATATATATTGCGATGGTAACTAAAAAGCTGTTACGTTATTATTACTGCCTTAAACGAGACGAAAGTAACAAAACAATTAGTTTAATTAATACTCCTTGTACATCCTACTTCATATTCTGATGTGAAAATCCAAACAAAAAGGACTTCAACAATCAATTCTAAAATTTTTATTTAAAAATCTACATCTTCATATGTGCTTGTTCCCACCTCTCCCAATTTAAGCCTCCTAACCTAATTTCAGCAAAAGTCTCACTTGTGTATTATGTCATACACTGTAAGAAATAAAAAAGAAAGAATGTTTTTGGTACTACAAAAACTTTACAAATATATAACACAACCTTCTTTCGAGTTATCCACCATTTCGAAAAGCTTTCCTTTATCGTCAGAAATCTGAGAAGCCGACATATTTTCGAGATTTAAAAAAGCATTTCCAAAACAAAAGTTTCTTTTTATGTCCGTTTCCAAAGAAAATAAGAAATAAAAATCATGCGTACAGCATAGATTATGAAACACTTTCCAACATATTCAAAATACAATAACAAAACTTCACAGTTTACTAAGGTGAAAGTTGACGTCTAAATGAATAATTTGGAAAACGCATAACTAATTTGAAATTCTAATTTCTACTATTACCATGAATAGCCATTAAACTATAAGATTCATTTTTTCAGCCCTATATATATTATCTAGGGATATGGTTGCATACTACATAGTATATGGTAAAAGTTAGTCCAGCATAGCAACGCATAGCACAATTGAAAATTTCTACACAGCAATTTCCCCCAATAAACGGATAATGTTGAGAACTTTTGTGCGATCCTGTATATGATCTATAGAATTTATAACCGGGTAATATTTAAACAAGTAAGAAAAAACATGCGTTAAGCATAGATTATGAAACACTTTCCAACAGTTCCTGAATGCTTTAACAAAACTTAGTTATTTAGGGAAATAAGGTATATAAGTGAACTAAGTAAACATTTTAGAAAAGGCATAAAACATTTGGAAAACTGATTTCAGCAGTTACCGTCCATAGCAAATATGTATTCCTGTTTTTTTGAACAGCTCTGTATTTGATCTGTAGGCTGATATATATACTGTATAATGGGGAAATTTAGTTTAGCAAGAAAAGGAATAACAGGTTGAAATTTCTCTTTCAGCAATTTATACTAATAGACGGCAACATACTTGTATACTTTTGTACAACCCTGTAGTTAACCTAGTATCTTTATTACACGCACTATTTAGCTAAAGTTTGATTCAAAGTAAAACACTCTTAAAACTACTGGAATCACATTTCCAAAAATTATAATTTATAGACGGCCATGTGTCTAGTTCTTTGCGTGACCCTGTATATAATTTTTTATCTACGTTCTACAAACATTTCTTAGTAAACTAAATGCAGTTCAGTGTAAAAATGCATAATTCATTTAAAAACCACCTTTAAGCAATTTACAATCATACCCAGTAACCAATATGAATTCTTTATTGTAGCCTTGTATATGAATTACAGCATTCATACACATCATATACAATGCATAAATATAGTGAAACATAAAAGCACATAACACAATTAAAAATGAATTTCCAGCAATCATCGTTACCGTACAGTACTTCGGATACAATATGGTATCTGAAATCTTTTGTGTGTCCCTGTAAATGCTATGCACTTCGTATTATACATGAAATAAGTTATTGTAAACCTCAGCGACGTATATCAATTTCATTATATATGAAATAATTTAACATAATTAGAATACGCCGGAAAAAAAATCCCTCCACCCCTATATCATTATGTAACGGAATTATTTTGTGTGGCCCTGTAAATGAATAATAATTATTCTTTGCACCATATATTGTACGGGATGCATATTTTAGTGCACTTGATAAATGCATATCAATTTTATTATATTTGAAAGCGAGTAACATCATTAAAAATCATTTTAAACGATTTTTTCCCATAGGCCGTAATGTAACGGAAAACTTTTGACTGTCCCTGTACATGAACTAAACATGGTAGAAACTTCATTTGAAATAGGGTTCGTGCTATGGTAGAGGTCAGTAACATCCAAAAATTTCAGAGCGATCCGAGTATATTTACGGGAGTTAGAGCGCGTACAGACGGCCATACTGACAGACGGCCAGACAAACCGAATGCATGAACAATTTTCAACTTTGTTGTAAAGTGTTAAAAATAGTTAAATTTAAAAACGTATACCACAACTCAAAACGCACTTCCAGCAATTATTGTTCATAGGTTTCAATAGTTTAATTATAGCTCATTTTCTTCTACAGCCAAATTCTTCTGTGTCGCTGTAAATAAACGATAAGTTATATGCACTCCTCAGTGATGTATATCAATTTCAGTATGTTTAAAAAATTGTAATATCATTCAAATACACGGTAAACGATTTTTCCCCATAGACCGTAATGTAACGGATTTCTTTCCTGTGGCCCTGTAAATCAACGAAAATGCTACACACTTCAATTTCAATAACGAACATGCTATAGTAAGCCCCAATAACATATATCCATTACATGGCAATCGAGCTGTATTTACACTAGTTAGAGCACAGACAGACAGATAGATGGACAGGCAAACCGAATTCATTAAACCTTTTCAACTATGTTGGAAAGTGTCAAAAATGGAAAAAGAAAGAAAAACAAGTGGGTAAGTGTGATCACAGATCTCACAGAAGGTTTCGTTTAATATTCCTTGCAAAACACCTTATCCTTTTGCAAAATCTGTTAGTTCCACATTGCGCAACCAGGGAACGTAACGTGGCGACCGCCGCGGCGAGCGGCCTCTTTCGTCCGCAGCCCTTTATTCTACTCTTATTCCGACTCTTCAGCGGAAGCCAGGTTCATAGGTCCCCAGACACGTCCCGAGTATAAGAGACTCTAGCAGAAGCCAGTTTGAAAAAAAAAATCAAAAATTGAAACCGGACAAATTTAAAAGTGTATTTGTGATGATTTGTTGTTTGATGTGAGGTGTTCAGCTATAAGTATGCAAAATTTCAAGTTTTCAACTTAATTAGGGGCTCAGTTACAACAAAAAGACTTTTCACTATTCTACACAAACCCCTATCCGAACGAAACTCCCTTTTACAACCTATCCGTAGATATATTAGTCGAGGGGATAGGGCCCATAGCGCCCGAGATAGTAGGCGCCCCTGGTGGTAAAAAGTGGAACTGAAATATGTAAGGCTATGTGCATAATTTGAAAAAGTGGTTAAAGGGGTGTCGGCAAAAGTTAGAAAAATACCCACCGGGTGCAATGGTGGGGAATTAGAAAAATTGCTTAAAATACACAAGTTAGAGCTCGAAGGGGTAAATAATATAAGACTTTTTGAAAATTTAATGATTTTTCGCGTGATCGCAAGTGTTCTGTTATAAGTATGCAAAATTTCAAGTCTCCAAATTAATTAGGGGCTGAGTTAGAAAAATTGCTTAAAATACACAAGTTAGAGATCGAAGGGATAAATAATATAGGACTTTTTGAAAATTGTATGATTTGTAATTTGATGTGAGGTGTTCAGCTATAAGTATGCAAAATTTCAAGGCTTCAACTTAATTAGGGACTCAGTTAGAAAAAAAAAGCTTAAAATACACAAGTTAGAGCCCAGAGGGGTAAATATAAGACTTTTTCAAAATTCTATGATTTGTCGTTTGATGTGAGGTGTTCAGCTATAAGTACGCAAAATTTCAAGTCTTCAACTTAATTAGGGGCTCAGTTACCACAAAAAGATTAAAATAAACAAGTTAGAGCCCAGAGGGGTAAATATAAGACTTTTCCTAAATTTTATGATTTGCCGTTTGATGCGAGGTGTTCAGCTATAAGTATGCAAAATTTCAAGTCTCCAACATATATAGTTTCTGAGAACAGCCTCTGTGACGGACAGACAGACAGACAGAGGAGGGAGACGAATAGGGTTTCGTCAGATGAACGAAACCCTAAAAAGGTAAAAAACAAACAAAAACATTTCATATTTTCATAATATCATATTTTCAGCTATAACAATTCTCAAACAAACATTTTCAGCTGCGTAACAGAATTTATACATGCAAGAATAACAAAATAATACTACTTTCAGTAATATTAAAGCTAGCGCTGTGAATTTAGCAAGTTTGTTGAACATATTTTTTAATGTAAAAATGTTTATTTGACAATTGATAGCAACCGAAAAACCGAGAGAAAATTTATACGAAAATTGAGAAAATTTATTAATAAGATGTAACATTGAACGAAAACTTTTAGTTTTCTTTTCTTTTCCTTTTTTTTTCTTTAACAGCAGCAAAAGAAACTTGCATTTCAGAAATGCTATTTTAAATCTCGGAAATCTGTTCGTTTCTGAAGATATAGGAACGCTTTTTACCAATTGTGGATAGCTCGGAAGAGGTTATATTATATTTTAGTAAAAATTTTCTAGAACTTCTTTTTCAGTATGCACGTTAAATGGCTATGTTTGATCATATAAAATTAGATTTTTAATAATAATTTATTCATAAATCAAAACCTTTAAATAATACTTCTTGCTACTTTTGGGGAAAAAAAGAAGAACAAGAAGAGAAGGGCATATCCATAAAACATGGTTTTCCAGTTCTATATTCTTTTCTTCTTAGCGATTCTTCCAGTTTTATCTTCTCATAAAATTGAGATTTTTGTGTAGTAGGCACCGATGATTATTCAGCGTAGAAGCTTCTTTGGCACAGTACACTGGTGCAATAAACAAAATTCAAAAAGCACTTCTTTCCTTCTGCTATATGATGCCGCTACATAAAATATAGAAGCATAAAAATAAAGCACACACACTTCTCGAGCGTATAAGGTTCAAATGCAGGCATAAAATGGCCGATCGTAATTCAATATAAATCTGAGAGTTCTTTCGTTTCAAATAGGGAAATTATCAAGTTTATTTTAGATTAGATTCATAACATAAATTATAATTATGCGCTATGTATGATAATGCTTTTTTATTCCTTTGGGAGTAAATTAAAATGTTATCGGAAATGGAGATTTTTTTTCATTATAACAAAAACATAATTTAATAAAATAAAGCAGAGCATTCCTGTAGAATTCCCCAGTAATTTTTACAGTAAATACGTCAATATTATAACTATGAAAATGGAAGTAAGAATATATATAATAAACTGAGACTTTATCTACGAACCAGAATGAGTAAAATTAATATAGTAAGGAGTAAAAAATAACAAGCATATAAATAAATATAACTTTGTTAGGAACACATTTATTGCAACAAAGCTTAAATTACTTCGTTCAAGGAACGCTAATTTGTAAAATATATTATCTTTCCTTTTTTAATAATTTTTCTTTTCTGAAAATACATTCTTACTATCTTCTTTTTACACCAATGAAAAAAATGTGTGTAAGTGTGATCACAGATCGCACAGAGGGTTTCATTTAATATTCTTTTCAAAACACTTTATTTTAATTAATAAACTCAAATTGTTAATTTATAATTAATTAATCCTTATATAGACAGGCAGGCAGGAGAGGTGAGGGTGAAGGTAGGGGGGGTGAAGAATAACATTATTGGACAAATGGCCTTTCATTTAATTTTAAGGTAAAGTTTCCTGGGGTAATAACGCCACGTTAAAGCTCAGCCAATTTTCACGGCTTAGTTTAAATTATTTTTTTTCAAACAAATATAGGATTTGATACAGCAACTTACTGATTATGGATACAAGAAAGAATATTTTAGCAGATATGTATTCACAAAATGCAGTGGCGTGATTTCGTGACCAATAAAATCATCTTTTTGGCGACACCATGCAAACAAAACTATAAACAAGTAATATAAAAATTTTGTTTTTACAGTCAATTCCTACATAGGTCATCAAAGAAAAATTTAATATAATCCCTTAAGCTAATATTAGCTTTTGTTGCATTAAAATATCTCCATTTGTTGATTTTCTATAAGCAAGTAGGTTTACAATGGAAGTCTATGGGAATTATTAAAGATATCGCCAAGTTGACGTCACTTTTGGCGATTCATTTTCGTCGCCATATTTAGCGATATATTCCCAAGTTGGCGACAAACTTGGCGTTATTTGGCGACAGATCAGGGTCCCCCTATGGTAACACTTTTATAGATATAAAGATGCATTAAATGTTTTAATAACCAATGGCCGCCATTTTGTCTCCCATGTAAAACTAAAATTAATTAATTAAAATATAATTAATGAATTAATATTTGAAAAAGCTGTATTAACATCAATTGTCATCCAGTACAAGTTTAAAAAAAATTATTTCAACTTGATAGGATGAATAATAAGTATTTTATTAACAATTGAAAATTTGAACAAGATATATAAATAAACTAGAGAACAGGAATTCTGCGTTTTCAGAATTTACTGTCGCCTCCGGCATTTCCATTACTTCATTTTCCTCTGATGTACTGATGACTTCTATTATTATGAACCAGCCATTATAAATGAAGTGTTAGGTGAAGGTGAAAGAGCAGCCGTAAAAAGTTAGAACTCTGATTTTCTGGTCAGAATGGGGGGCGGGGGAGGGGAAATGGCCATAATTTTTTTTTTTTTACGGCTGCTCTTTCATCTTCACCTAACACTTCATTTATAATGGCTGCTTCATAATAAAAGAAGCCACCAGTCCATCAGAAGAAAATAACTCGGTTAAGCGGGACTCTACTGCAGTACAAAACATATTTCAATTTTAAGCCTTAAAGCACACTTTTTATTTTATGTAAAATGACGTCATTCGCATCCGCTTAAGAATTCCACATTTACGATCTACTCTTAAACATCTACAGTAAAGCATGCATAGCACATCACTATCGCGAAATAATGCACAAATGCAGCAAAAAGATTCCGTCATTCAAGAAAATCGAAAAAAAAACCCCAGCTATCTAATGATTCATAGATACTTACAATTAAATATAGTAATATAATAGCTCCATTGTTTTAACAGAAATCATTCGTTTATATTTTTCAATTCCTACTATTAGTTCACACTCTCCCTATATTTATTTATATATATATATATATATATATATATCATGGAAGACGGTAGTATTTCGAGTGACGCAGCCTTAAGCCTAAAATCGTATCGTATCGTATCATTAAAATCGTATCGTATCGTATCATAGAATTCGTAGATGGCGGAACTCATATATACAGCTAACTCGACATCAAAGAAAACGCGAAAAGCCGCCTTTTAATAACTCAGCAGATATATGTCTTATTGTTCTGAATTTTCTAGAACAGTCTTATATCTGCAGTCTAATCGTATACTGAAATTTTTGCATTTCTACGTGCAGTATATTTTGAGATCTAAATAGCCATTTTTAAAGTGAAAACGTTGGTATAATATCGAGGAAGTTCCTAATTTGAAAATCTCGAAAACGGTTCTAACGATTATTTTTAAATTGATACATAATATAAATGTGATTAAGGCGAGGTGAATAACACTTTTCTTTTTTCTGGGAAAACTCTCGTTCGTTAAATAATTCGATTTTTTTTTCTCTCGAAAATGACACGGGCGATTTTTTAAAAATCAAATAAATATGTTTCAGATGAACCAAATAACAATTTACTTGTTTCCAGCAAGACTCTTGTTCATTTTATAATGCGCATGAAAAATCGGACTATATTTCTTCGCCATTCTATGGAAATTTCACCGAAAATGCATGACACTGTATTCATACACACGCTTTCTTTTTAACCACTTTTGGGGAGAAAAATTTTGTCTTCCCACTGGCTGAGTGGCTAAGGGCCATCGTTTACTGACCTTAAGATAGGCAGTTCGATACTCTGTGGTACGTGTTTTCACATGTGAATGTTTTTTTCTTTTTTTTTTTAAGTCTGCTAGTTGACCATTATTCTCAGTTCCTTTGTAATTTTTTAAATTGCTATTAAGTTAAATAAAATTACAATTATAATGACGCCAATTTGATGATGATTATTTCTTGGCAATTTTTCAACAATAAAAATATTACCATAAATTTTATAAATATATTTAATTTCAATTACTTTACAAAAAATATACATTAATAATTATTATTTGAATATAAATCACACGATCAGAAACGTAAAAAAATAATTCATTTCAGCTCCTCTTTTTATAATATCATTTTTTATTATTATGACGGTCAATCAATATATAATCACTGACATCCATAATATTATTATTATTATAATTATTATTTTCCTTGCATAAAAGCTATTGTGATGTAATAATTCTTTTATAATAAATAATTTAGTTGAAATGTTTTATTTATAAATATCAATGAAGTTTGATAACCCCGAGACAATTCTTTGCAATATTTACAGTTTACATAATAAGCATATCAGAATTCTGGTGTCGCCATCTTTTGACGCAATTGCGTAGTATTATAGAGAAATGTTTGATAAAAATGTTGAAGTAGACAGTTTTTAAATCGAAGAATTATTTTAAGAGATATTTAATGTTAAATCTGGATAAAATTGTCTCATTAAAAAAGTCTCATAGGAAAAAAAATATATACATGGGAATTTAATCATTTTCATTCAATTTAATCATTCAATAGAAACTCGAAGTTTGCAGAGTGTATTTATTATTCTTAACTTGCCTGATTTTTTGACGGTTTATTTCAATTTTAAATTAAAATTTTCAGAATTTCCAGAGATATTTTTTACATATTTTAGAAAAGGTTCTTTTAAATTGTTGCCAAATGTTAAAACAGCGCAAAGAATAATATATCCTTTAAATTAAAAATTTATTCACACGTGGCTATTATAAACAGAAAAAAATCCTTTTAAATTAGAATTAAATGATAACGTGTTAAAAGCAGGAAAATATTAAACATTACGTCATAAAAATTGTTTTTACACATGCTTACTTAAAATGAAAGAAAATTATAAAATAATCAATTATTTTCAAATTAGAATTAAATGATTACGCATTAAAAGAAGGAAAACATTGAAAATTACGTCATAAAAATTATATTTACACGTGAATATTAAAAGAAAAAGAAAATTTTTAAATAATAAATTCATTGATATGTGTTAAAAGTCGTAAATGGAGGAAATTACGTCATATTGGCCAAAGTGGCCAAAACAGTTTACAAAACACATTGCAAAACATATTGCAAAACAGTGTAAATTAAAAAATATATTTATATCAGAGATTTATTTCAAATTTCGAGATGATATTTTTAACTATAGTTGCTAATTTTAAGGTAGCGCAAATAATAATATTATCTTTCTAATAATAAAAATATTTTCAGTTGAATGTTACAAAGAGAAAGGAAAGTTTGGTGAAAATTATGTCAGATTTAAAACGTTACATTTAAAATCTCTTATTTAAAATCATTTTCTTATAGCGTTGTTAAAAAATACCATAAAGCAAAGACTCTGTTCACTTAGTTCCTTTTATATTTGGTAATTTTCAAATGTTTAACTAATCTTATTTAATCAAGCAGGGAAACAGCAACTAACATCAGCTGATTCGGTTTTGAAATCCCTCAGTAAAAGGGAAACCCGTTTACAGTAAGATCGCCATTGATTTTTTAATTATACAGAGCAGCCTCGATTATCCGAGCTAATTGGGGCTGTTAGTAAATCGGAATCGGAAATCTCGGTTAATAGAAACTGTGTGTAAAAACTCGCCGTGCTTGCGAATTTAACATCTCTTTTAAAAAAATATATAGAACGTTTTTTAAATAATAAAAGTAAATATATGTAAAGTTCTGTTTCACAGCTTAACAAATTTAAAAAGAAAATCAACTACCAGTAGTAAATTTTAAAATGCAAATAGAAAAATTTACGAAAGTTCACACAGCCACTGGAAACAAAGCATTGTTCGCTATTGACTTCTCAGGGTCCAATGTTTCTCTGGAGTTGAGGGCTTTTGGGGGCAGAAGGGCCTGTATAGCACGGACAGTGAGCTAAAGAGTGTGGTTATTTTTAAGGCTCATTCAAAAGGAAAAAAAAATCAGACTTTGTTATCGGCTCGGTTAACAGAAACCTCGATTAATCGAAGCTCGGTTAATCCAGGTTCTACTATAATTCAATCTTCCGTAATCTTTTTAAAGCAGATCAAATTAATGGACTTTAGCACAAAGTCACATAGCTGATAACTGCCATGCTTGTTGGCCACCTTTTTTTCAAAAAGTTTGCTTCACCTTATTCAATTAATGAGATATCTCCGATAAAATAAGTCACATTTTCCCGTTCTAAAATACTGGTATCCAAAAATCGTAGCATGTAACTGACACTACAAGTACTCATGGAACTAGACTATTTTAAGTCTGATTTTTATTATAGAGACTATATAAAATTATTAAAAATATATATTATGATAGGAACTAGTGGGCTTCGTCCGCTATTTACGTTACGGATATAAAAATCATGTTTTTTTTTAGGGAAAAAGAAATAAAAACCTATTTGACGATAGGTTTATAAAGACAAATTTTGTATTTGTTATATTTCCGGGGATGAGGAGGGGGGGGCTATTTTGATTAAATATCGCAATTAGTCTACATGGCAGATATAATTATGATAGACACTAGCGGGCTTCGCCCCTCTATGGCGCCTTATGGGTCCAGCTTCCATAACTCAGAAACTACCTTTCGGACATCAATGCAACAGATTCCAAACGTTATAATTAACTTAATAATCACCCTATATAGCATTAAAGTAAATTTATGAGTACTGCATACTATTTTTTTATCGTAATTTCTGAAGAGAAAAAATTATTTCGGTTCCATTCTTAGGTACTGGTCTGAAAAATTTTGAAAAAGGGGGGAAGGAGGGGACATGAGACTGCTGTTTGTCAAACAACACAACGGGATCTGGCTTATTCAACTTGGTTTTTGATGACTTCAATTGGAAGGTGGTTTGTTTAAAAGAGTGCGTTCCCTGCCCCATGAAAATTGGAACTATTGGTGCTACATCTATGTAAGGATTTAATAATTATAAATTAACATTTTGGATTTATTAATTTAAGGATAAAGTGTTTTTAAAGGAATATCAAATGAAACCCTCTGTGCGATCTGCGTTTATACTTACCCAGTTGTTTTTATATACAAACTGCTATAAGGAAAATTGTAATAAAATAGTAAAAATTAAATCTGCATTAAATTCCATAAGTATCTTTTTTTTAATCATTTTATCACTAACCTCAAAAAAGTAATGATATCAATGCAAAAACCCTTGACGGGTTAAAAGTTTCTGACGCAGCACTTTATCTTATGCTCTAAGAATTTTAAATATGGAACTTAAAAATACTGATATCAAATTTTGAGTGACGTTATGCTATTTCTTAAAAAATATATTTGTATTTATTTCACCATTTTATTTTTGTTTTATTTATAATCGCATGTGCAAAAGTTATGTTCAACATGAAAAGCTGCATAAAATTTTATTCGCTGTTGCTTTATCATTTACATCTCTCATAAATTCAAAATATGTGTTTTAAAAGATATGATATAAAATTTAAGTGACGCCTTGATGTGACTTTAAAAGGTTTGTTTTTTAAAATTCAATTTAAATTATCTTTGACTTGGTTAAAATATTTTTTTTACATCTACACAATACTTTTAATTTTCCAATTCACTGTTAAATATATCACTTTCATTGAATCTATACTATGCATTGAAATGTATTTATTTCAATAAATTGATTTATCTTTTGTGTCACGCTATTCAAAATTGTGAGTAAGATTTATGTAAATGGTTTCTTTGCGTCATTGTGTCCAAACTACATGAAATGTATGAAAAAGGATAGTTTGACGCAAATAAACCATTTACATAAATCTTACTCACAATTTTGAATAGCGTGACACAAAAGATAAATCAATTTATTGAAATAAATACATTTCAATGCATAGTATAGATTCAATGAAAGTGATATATTTAACAGTGAATTGGAAAATTAAAAGTATTGTGTAGATGTAAAAAAAATATTTTAACCAAGTCAAAAATAATTTAAATTGAATTTTAAAAAACAAACCTTTTAAAGTCACATCAAGGCGTCACTTAAATTTTATATCATATCTTTTAAAACACATATTTTGAATTTATGAGAGATGTAAATGATAAAGCAACAGCGAATAAAATTTTATGCAGCTTTTCATGTTGAACACAACTTTTGCACATGCGATTATAAATAAAACAAAAATAAAATGGTGAAATAAATACAAATATATTTTTTAAGAAATAGCATAACGTCACTCAAAATTTGATATCAGTATTTTTAAGTTCCATATTTAAAATTCTTAGAGCATAAGATAAAGTGCTGCGTCAGAAACTTTTAACCCGTCAAGGGTTTTTGCATTGATATATATATATATAATATATCTTGTTCAAATTTTCAATCGTTAATAAAATACTTATTATTCATCCTATCAAGTTGAAATAAATTTTTTTAACTTGTACTGGATGACAATTGATGTTAATACAGATTTTTCAAATATTAATTCATTAATTAAATTTTAATTAATTAATTTTAGTTTTTTATGGGAGACAAAATGGCGGCCATTGGTTATTGAAGCATTTAATGCATCTTCATATCTATAAGGGGGTTTACCATAGGGGGACCCTGTTCTGTCGCCAAATACCGCCAAGTTTGTCGCCAACTTGGCGATATATCGCCAAATTTGGCGCCCAGAATGAGACGTCAACTTGGCAACATCTCTAATATTTCGCCAAATTCCCATAGACTTCCATTGCAAACCTACTTGCTTATAGAAGATCAACAAATTGAGATATTTTAATGCAACAAAAACTAATTAGGTTACTAATTATATTAAATTTTCCTTTGATGACCTAAGTAGGAATTGACTTTAAAAACAAAATTTTTATATTACTTATTTTCAAAATAGCACGTATTTTAATTACATTTTCTTTCGGTTGTTACGAGAAAATGGCAACAAAAATATATAATTACTATTTTAAAACTATTTTTCCTTTACTTTCTACAGAAATGGAGTACTTCCGTTACCAATATTAAGCAAATGGCTCCAAAAACTACAAAAAAAAATTTTTTTTTTTAATAAATGGAGATACAGTTTTCAAAGAAAATGCATTTAAAAGAACTTTTTTTTCCAATACGACGGTATAAAAATTGAAAATGTGCGATGCTTTGAAGTTTAAAAAATTGCTAAAGAGTATTTAATCGTAATGCTTTGTTTTACGGCTAGCTTCTGTAAGGTAACGTTATTTTTTGGACACAAAATAAGCTGGGAGAAAGAAATAGTATACCGTACCGGAGGCTAATAAATAAATATAGGGAGAATGTGAACTAATAGTAGGAATTGAAAAAGATGAAATAACGGCATGTAAATTGTTCAGTTCTAAAGATACAAACTCTACAGCCCTAGAAATTGACAACTTGCTCTTACTTACCATTAATTGTGATATCAGGATGCAGTAATAATCATTTCATATTTTATTCTTCTGACATGAAAAATTAACAGTATTTAGGGCACATAAATTTCTCTTTTTTGGTTTTCAATAATGACAATAATGCTCTCTCGTGCATGAAACAAAAAAACAAAGTAAAAAATAAACCCTCTTTGCATGTAGTTCCGCCACTGAAAAGAATCAACTGGGGTAATAACGCCAGTGGATGGCGTTATTACGCCGGTATACTTATCGCGCAGTATATTTTAAACTACAAGCTACCTCGAGAACACATTGAAAATCTCCCACAACATTTTGAATGTACATAAAATAGACTACAAATTTATGTAATAAACAAAGGATTTCCTAATAAATATGTAGTCTTCACCAGTGGCGTAGCCAGGATTTCGTTTCGGGGGGGTCCAGAATTTTTCCTTCAGGTTATATATATATAGTAACATCTGTCAAGATAAAATTGTAAATATTGTTGAAAATTTCCGTTTTACGCAAGTTTTCGTGTTATCAGGTGTATTTGTATAGTATTCTTTTCCCTAGTACTATGGAACATTTCTGTTTAAGACAGAATTCCGTTATAGGCAGGTTCCATTTTTACAAGTTTTGTGTATTTATGTAAATATACTTATTTATGTCATATGAATAGAATAAAACTTGTCAAAATAGTAATTGTCTATAACAGAATCGTGTCTTTAACGGAACCGTTACATGGTCTTAATATGGATTGAGATACAATTAAATTTGCTGAAAACCTGTGTGAAAGGGGATTTTCATCGTTCTTTAGTGAAACATCGTGAAATCTGTGAAAGCGGAATCTTTCTATAACGGAATCCTGCCTCAAACGGAAGAGTTTCAGAATCCCTGCGAAACAAACAATAGATTTTATTGAGGTAGTGTATCTTAGAAGCATAATTAATTACACTTCTTTCTATGGAAGCCTGTCTAAAATGGAGTTTTTTACCAGCCCCTTGCAATCTTGTCTTGACTGTGTATGTATAATAGAAGTATTTCGAGTAACTTTAAGAATTTAGGTATATCCTTATTTAATTTCTTAATTTAAAAAAAAGCATGGATAAAAAAATGTAAGGCCAATCTCTATAACTGCAACTAATAATACATTGAAGTTACATTAATATTTACCAATGAAAAAGATTCAATATGATGTAAAAAGCTGAGCGCATACTGAAGAGTTAAATTTAATTAACCCATTCGCTGTCATCCACGAGTATACTCGTGGCTTTAATTTATTAATTACTTTGTCATATTTTAGAATTAAAGAAATTGCCTCATTTATTGGCAGAAATTTCGCTGTATTAGTAAAGCGAAATTTACCTTTCTGAATTTGTGGTAGAAAACGAATTTTAACAAAAAAATTGAAAATTCTTACTTTATAGTTTTGGAAGCAAATGGGTTAAATCAAGTTTCATATTACATAACATTTGCTTACAATAAAGTTAGCATCAAGTGGTTAAGTTTAAAACAGCAATTTTCATGTTTAGTTTCTTGCCATTGAATTAAAAACTTATAATGTAATAGATATTGGATAATGATTTCACATAAGTGTCAATCGCATGAGCCGTTCATGCGATCCGCCGCGCTCCCTATGGGAGTTTTTGAGATAACCCAGATAGCGTGAACATTAGCAGCAAGTTTGATTTTTTTCTGATATTATCTTGCGTGACAAATTTGAATTGAGAAATTCGCAGCAAATCTCCCGCAAGGTATACCGTCACCCACTTGCATAAGTAATTTGTTGTGAAACTGATGCAAGAATGTCTTTAATTCACGAAAGTGACGAAAGCAAAAAATCCCTCTGTTGAGAGAATAGACAATCAGCAAATACGCAGAAATTGCAGAAATTTTATTCGGTAGGCACCACTTTTTCTAAACGCTATACTTATTAAATACCAAAAAATGCTCGAAATGAAAAGTACAAATATTACCTAAACTTGTTTATGGTGATGCATGCACCTTCTGACAGCGCTTTCGCATCAATAGACTTGATCAGGTCTATGGACCCCTTCAAAGGTTTTAAACTTATAGTGTGACATGGAAAGATTACTACTTTGCAGTACTTTTGATTACTCGTTTGCCGTTAGTTTGCAATAAATTTGATATAGAATGAATTTAACTTGCACGACAAAAGTGTGGTGACTTCGGCGTTTGCGTTATCTTGCTGCAGTCTTGTTATGAACTTTCAGTCTTGTCATGCTGAGCTTACTGAAACTTTGCAGGTTTTCAGAGTAAGACTGTTGCAAATTTTCTGCAAACTAAAAATGCTATGTGGGAAGGTTTTAACTTTAAGAAAAAGATCTTGCATTTTCAGCTACAGAAACTAGTAATGTAAGAAGCACACACATCAAATATAGTTCATGCTGGAAAAAGTAGTTTTGTTACAATTGTCTTATTCAGCCATAATTCTTTTGGGTTTCCATGTTTCATGTCTCGCCACTTTTGATACCATATTCGATCTAATAGTTTCTTCCGAAATCTGGTCGTCTTTAAGGGAGTTAAATTTTTGTAATAAGTTTATTTGTGATGGATGAGCACTTTTTTGGAAGTATTAGAATGTGTAAAAAATGGTTGATGGTGGTTTCTGTTTTTGAACTTCTCAACGAATTTATTTTAGATATCTCAAAACAGTTTTAGAACATTCTCCAAGTTCAGCAGTAAGCTTCGAACGGGTCGGATTTATGCAGCTCTGGAAGGGACACTTAGGAGTTCCGTGGAGGGGGTAGCGCCCTTCTAGACCATTAATAATCATAAAATTACGAACCTTCCGATTGCAACCTTAAAAAACTTGACAGGAGGATCAAAAACCTCATCTCTGTATATTTCAGCATTCACAGTTGCACTGGTAAAAATGAGTCGGTCACTGCGGCCATTCAAAATGATGTCCGTCCATATAATGATTCCACGACCTTTGTATCGATGCCTTTCGCGGATGTTTGCAGCCTTATTGCGTGTGATTTTCTCCCTCCATATGGTAACCCGTCTGTAGTAACTCTCTCAACAAAATCGGGATTCATCGGTAAAGAGAACTCGGCTCCAGTCCGTGGTACTCCAATGACGATGATCTCTGCACCACTTTAACCGGGCGCATTTCACTACCGGAGTTAGTGGAACACAAATCATGGGTTTCCTTGCATGCAGACTGTCACTTACAGTAAACCAGGATAGTAGAGTTCTTGTTGCTGCAGCAAACTCCCTGCAATCTGAACTGACGTCAATTGCCTATTTCTTTTAGCAATCGTTGGCAAATTACAGTCTTGAGAGCCTATTGTGGTGCGTTTTCTACCTTGACCTGGTTGTCTGTGGACATTATACCAGCGACTTTAAACCGTTTCCAGATTCTTGGCATGACGCTTTTGGCTATTTTTTAAGTCTTTACAGATCCCTAAGAGTGTCTCTCCTGCTTCCATTCTCCCTATCGCACGCAATTTCTCAAAATCGGTCAAATGTCTTCTGGACAACATATTCCACCTACTAGAAGCAAAAGTTTTACCTAATTACACGTACAATCCTTAAAATTAGACTTTAAATTACCCACGTGCGCCTTTTTTCACACGTGAACCGAAAGAACGGTCTGAGGCTGATAAATTTGCATATATTTCTTTAGCGAATGTTAATCCGATTGGACTACGTTATAACGTTGACATTGAGTTACCTTTCTGGGAGTTCCCTTAACCCCTTAATTCTCGCTCCCGTCATATTCACGGGCTGTGTCTTTTTTCAGATTTACTCAGATTTGTTTGATTCCCACCAGTTTTATAAAATAGTGCAATTGGCTATATTATGGTATCATTTTACCTGTCATTAAATAAGGTGAATATTTCTTTTTCAAAAAAGTGATGCCAATAAACAATTTGAATTTTTAAACTGTAAATTAATGCGACCGTTAAGGGGTTAATAGAATTAATATAAAGCATCTTTTTATGGTTGTTCCTTTAACTTTTTTTGCCAGTGTATTTTGAAAGTGGTAACAAATAACCAGTCCAAAAATAAAGTTACTTTTATTAATTGCAGGCAGCAGATTTAAAATAATTGTTAATATTGTCCGTTATAAAGTGAACAAAGATAAGGGTCACGAAACTCAACCAATGTACCGTTATTGCGTTCGTATAAACTCGTTCTTTCCCGTAAGTGTCGACAACAGAACCCCATCGAAGTCCAAGATAAGGAAGTTTTACGTTTAATCTAGTTACAGTAAATTTGTGTAAACGGAATAGCAGGTATACTTGCATAGTTATCCTTCCGTCTCGGGACATTAAAATGTTTTTGTTTATGAGAGGATTCCGTGTTTTCAGAAAACCTGCCAAGAAGGATTCACAATTGGAATAAGTTTAATTTCAGATAGGCTTCAAACGTTAGCAAGCACAAATATTTAGTGTTGTTTTCGTCGAACCTTGAATTGTTTTCCTTTGAGATAGGTCATCTTCACAGATTTTCCTGTAATAGATTTATGCTCTTCAGAGGTGGTGTTATAGCAGCGGTTTCCAACCTGGAGTAGCGTACCCCCTGTGGGTACTTGGCGGGTCTGCTGGGGGTATGTGAAAATAATATCGTTAATAATGGCGGAAGTCACCAAAATGTTAGGAATATCAATGTCATTTGCATCGATTTATTATATGGCTGTGATAAGAAGATTACTAATGAAAAAAATCTAATACCATGTTTACGTTATATCCTTGAGTGGAGGGGGTGGGGGGGGAGGAGGGCATGTTTATGAGAAATGGGGTACTCTGAAATGAAAAACCTAAGAAAGAAAAAACGTGAAGTACGTGAAAGAAAAAGTTTGAAAAGTGAGTACGTTTTAGCAGTTTTAAGGGATACTGTGAAAACGGAAAGTGTTTATAACGTAAACCTGCCTAAAACGGAAAAGTTCATAGTCCCGAAAAAAGACATACCTTTGAATTATATACCTTTTAAGACGAAAACCTCTCTAAAGCGGAATTTTTTATAGATACTTTGTGATTCTGTCTTAGCAGTTTTTACTGTTGTATTTGTATCCATGGTTCAGTAAACCAGGTCTACTTTCGGGGGGGGTCCGGACCCCCTGGGCCCCCCCCCTTGGCTACGCCACTGGTCTTCACATAACAGAACTTACTTCAAAAATTTTACAACGGGCGTTGACTCTTACGTGCTTCCTCGAGCGATAAGGTCTATAAGTGGGACAAATCAACTTTTAGCGGCTGTTTGTGATTTAGATGGCTCAGATCCCTTCTGCGCAGAACCCGTAGTGTCATCTCTCGGATTCTTTCATAACGACGCATAATATTAGCACTTGGCGTTATTACTCACCGTGGCGTTATTACCCCAGTACACTTTACTACATGACCTATCTTTTGTGATTTTTTTTTCTACAATGCCTCCTGGCGACAGAACGATGAAAATGGGGAGAAGATGTTAAATGTTCAGATTTACCATATAATTTTTTTCTTAATTTTTGGAAAAAAATTATGGGGCAGTAAGGAACAAATTAATACTTTAAAACGGCCTCTAGTGGTGAGAAAATGCGTTAAGAGGGGGGGGGGGGTAAGCAGTGGGTACTTATAATAATGTGTAGGCTAAGAGCTTTAAAGCGATATGGCACATGAAAAAATCCATTTCCAGCAGCCGCCAACGGGGGCGGGAATGCCCCCTAATTGTCTGGGGTCAAATTAGACACAACCAAGATGCAGATCGACGAGACGCCCCTTTGGTCAAACCTTCAAATGAGGTCGAATCTGGCTGTACCTTAATTAGGGGTTGAGTTAGAAAAATTGCTTAAAATACGCAAGTTAGAGCCCAGAAGGATTAAAAAGAAACTTGGAAATTCAACTCCGTCCCTTCTTCCTTTAAAATTCTTATGTGTTTTTATAATATATCTGAAATTTTAAAATCGATGACTTGATTGCTTTTCTCAAATTTAGCAAATATAACAAATAGAGCCGGCTAGTCTCTATCATAATAATTCTCTATCATAAAAATATCTGTCTTATTTTTATTAATATGTACGTGCAATATTGTGTACGCTATCTTGGCACTAATCAACAGATATTTGATACAACCCCTGATCTTTTTGATGGTTTTTTTGAACAACGGATTTTGAGCTTATTCTATCGACGATTATTTTCAGAATTTTCAAGCTATGATTTTGAGACTTCCACAAAAGTTACTCTATATACTTAGCTAATACATTATGCGCATTATATTTTGATTGCACTCGCACATGCGCAGTGAAACATTTTTTAGTAAACCTGCTCATTTTTCATCCAAGTTTTATTATTTTTTAATTCTGATTGCAAAGTTTTGTGTATAATATTGTTTGTCATATTTTCTGAAAAGAACTTTTTTTTATATTAAGAACTCTGCAAATTATAAGCAAAAAACTTGGCAAAATTTGAGGCTGTTTTTATAAAAAACCTTAATTTCTCTGCGAGTATACATGCTATCCTCATAAAAATGAACACAGTACATTACAATAAGTTACTTATTAACAATCTCGTGTTTGAACGCTTTTGCTACATTAGTTTTTACAGGGTTATCCAAAAGATATTCTTTCTTTTTACTTTCTTCTATCTTTATAGGAAGAAAGTATTGGATTCATGAAAATTTTCGAATTCTGGTTTTCGACGGATTTACACGTTTTAGGGGTCAGAGAACCCGAAAAACATGTTTTTACAAAATGTCTGTCTGTGAGTCTGTGGTTCTGTGAGTCTGTCTGTCTGCGTGTGACACAAATTTTGTGGGCGCTCTATCTCAAGAACTAATGAACGGAATTTAATAAAAATTAATATTCAGTTAGTCCCTGATATAAATTGGTGCTGATTAGTTTTTGGTGTAAATCGCTCAACAGGTGGCGCTATTATGCAGCATTTTGCACGATTTCCACACTAGCTCAATCTCCAGAACTAATGCACGGATTTTCATCAAACTTCAGATTCAGTTAGTCCTTGACAGGAATTGAGGTTTTATAGATTTAGGTGTAAATCGCTCAACAGGTGGCGCTGCTATGATGCATTTTTTGCGATTTCCGCAATAGCTCTATCTTAAGAGCTAATGCGTGGATTTTCAACAAACTTCAGATTCACGTATACCTTCATATGAATTACTGCTGTTTATGTTTTGGTGCAAATCTGTCAACAGGTGGCGCTGCTATGCTGCATTTTTCAGAATTTCCACTATAGCTCTATCTCAATAACTAAAGCACTAATTTTCATCAAACTTCAGATTCAGGTATATCTTGATATTAATTAGTGCTGTCTATGTTTTGGTGCAAATCGCTCAATAGTTGGCGCTGCTATGCTACATTTTTCACAATTTCCGCTATAACTCTATCTCAAGATCTAATGCACGAATTTTCTTAACTTCAAATTTAGATATGCTTTGATATAAATGGGTGCTAAATTGACGTAATTTCTTGTATTATTTAAATGATTTAATTGACGTGATTTATATAGAAGAAAATTTTGTGATGGCCACAACATACTAGTTCAATTTGTTGACGATCTCCTATGGGGTTTCAGGAAAAAATCTTCGCGGAAATATGTGACCTATACTATACTGTTTACACACCTGCAGTTTCAGGTTAATTCCTGATGTATGTTTCTAGACATTTAACAAAACGTGTAAAATCGCAAGTGATCGGTCACCTTTGGCCCTATAGTGTATATTAGACCAGCATAATGAGGTATTTGTTTAGAAATAGGAGATTTTTTGGGGATTTCTATTTTCAGGACATTTTAAGTGTACTTTTATCTTGATAAGAAGAATTCCGTCTTTACGGGAGTAAAATTTACTGTACGCTGCCATTAAGTTTGCGTATGTTGTGTATTGTAATGTCCCAGTAACACAGATTATTGGCTCGCCGTTGGCACTTTTGGAAATCAATGGGAGATGGTTTATATAATATGCTAATAATAGGCAAACAGAGGCCATTCTAATTTAGAGTGTATCTGGACACGATTCTGAAGGGCTGACTGTTGGACAATAACAGGAGATGACTAACAGGAGGCCAATGATTAGCTAATAGTGTCTAAACTATTTTGTGCTACTTGGGTATGAAAAGCAAAGTGGAAACTGCAAAAAATATTTGAAAAGCTCATTTTTGCACGAGAAAAGCATTTGTCATTTTTTCCCCTTTCCCTCCCAACTATAAATACCTCTTTTCAAGATATATTTTCCTTGCTAATTTTATACTAATAAAATAAAGTTTCGCGTGTCTGTGTGTATGTGTGCGTGTGTGTCTGTGTGTCTGTCTCTCTGCGATGGATAGCAAAATCTACCACACGTAAAAGGCTGAAAATTTGTCTGAGGTTAATCCAAAAACCTTTCCCAGTGCACCCGAGACTCAGTATTTTAAATTTCTAATAATTAGCTGAGTTATTCATTAAAAATCACAAAGAACTCTCATTAAAAACTCATCTATGTCCTTCCGCGAGGGAAAAAGCGCTCCGGTATGCCCAGAAACACATTTACACATTGAAAGGAAGCGAAGAACCGACTTTCGATTTTATTTGTGCTTTTTAATACATAATTTTGTTTTAAGATAAAAAGACCAAACAGCTAGTTACAGTTAAGATTGGAAGACATATTAGGAAATATCATACTCTTACTTCTCAAATACCGTAATCAATTAAAATATATATCGCCCCTTAGAAAAATTTTTTTCAAAAAGAGTCATTTTTCCGAAAATTGTTTTTTTTTTCTCTTTATGGCAATGCCTCTACAGTGCGCAATTTTAGAGGTAACGACAAACCAAAAGTATTCTCTTAAATTTCAAACCTTCTTTTAAACCATGGTGCAATCGGTTTTTAAAAATATGACCGGTATATTTTAAAAATCGGCTTTTAAAATATACCATCGAACGTAGGTCACTTCGCGCCTCACGGAGACGATATTTTTATTACGCTAAAAGTAACTAAACATCCGTATTTGGACACTGTCCTTTTAGAGCATCTCAATAGACAAGATTTACATCACCTACGAAAATTTCGAAATTTTTGAACAGATATAAATATATTTTACAAAATAAAATGTGTGAAAATTTCGATGAAATCAGTAAAAACCCGGATGTTTCTTCGCGATTTAAACACCAAATAGCTTATAACGTTCAATTCAATATTTTTGTCGCAATTTTTTAGACAAAATTTAGACAAATTTAGACAAAATTGAGTTAAAGATATAAAAACATACAAATATGAGGTTCATACAATTCCTACTATTAGTTTACACTCTCCCTATATTTATTTATATACATATTTATATATTTATATATCTTGTTCAAATTTTCAATCGATAATAAAATACTCATTATTCATCCTATCAAGTTGAAATAAATTTTTTTAAACTTGTACTGGATGACAATTGATGTTAATACAGTTTTTTCAAATATTAATTAATTAATTAAATTTTAATTAATTAATTTTAGTTTTGCATGGAAAACAAAATGGCGACCATTGGTTATTGAAGATCAATGAAAGTATTTTCAATAAGGGGTTACCATAGGGGGGGACCCTGTTCTGTCGCCAAATACCGCCAAGTTTGTCGCCAACTTGGCGATATATCGCCAAATGTGGCGGCCAAAATGAGTCGCTAAAAGTGACTCCAACTTGGCAATATCTCTAATATTTCGCCAAATTCCCATAGAGTTCCATTGTAAACCTACTTGCTTATAGAAAATCAATAAATTGAGATATTTTAATGCAACAAAAACTAATATTAGCTTAAGGGATTATATTAAATTTTTCTTTGACGAACTAAGTAGGAATTTACTTTAAAAACAAAATTTTTATATTACTTGTTTAAGGTTATAAACACGGGGAGACGTCAGCCGAATCAGCTAATATGTAAATAAAATTAGCCGATACGGCAGATTTTTTTATATCTTCTGTTCCTAAATTATGTAATTTCTTTTCGCCTCCTTCTCAAAAATAAGATCCCTGTCTCTTTCTCCATGATCAGAGTTTCTTTTTCTCTCCTATTGAAAAAGCGTAAAATATATCTTTTCAAACAAAATTTAAAACAATTACGAGAAAATTATGATATATCGGAAAAATAAAAAACACATTTAATTGATAAATTTATTTTATTTCTCGTGAATTAGTTGCATTTATTCGACGAAATATAAAGCTATATTGAGACTTTAATAATAGGAATATTCAATAATTTTTGGTAACAGCTTAAAAAAAGAAAACGAAATAAATAGCCACTCTGTCAAAAGAAAATTCCCTTCTAAATTATAAACTTAAATTTCTCAGTTCATAAAAATAATACAAAAAATATGTAATTTAATATTTTTTCATAAGATCTAATCTTAAAGCACAAGTTTTTCATACAAAAAATCGTATAATAACTATGGAAAAAAATATGATAAATGTCAGTCCCGAGTTTATCTTTCTGAAAATCATGATAAAAAAGACGAAATTTTAACGTTCCTCCCATATTTATATTTCTGTACTTTACGTTAATAAGTCACATTATATTGAAAATTAATGTTTCATAACGTATACATAAAAAGATGATTGTAAAGCAGAAATTCAGGATTTATGAATTTGTTCGCTTTACATTCTACCCAATATCTTTCGTGGAAACTTTATTCGACATTTCACATCAGAAATTCGTTTTTCCTTTCATTTGTAGCACAATTTGTTTTACTGGAATTAACTTATTTTGTCGTCGGGTACATTAAAAGCGTTGAAAAATATTCCACGATATTGAAAATCTTAATGTTAGATTTAAAATTGTTCGAATAAATAGATCGTATTTTTATCCTAAAATTTTCTGGTATCAGCATTTTAAAAAATAATTAAATTAAAACCAGCGCACAAATATGAGAAAATATTACAGGTACCATCATTAAATTTAACTGCCATAATTTCTATTAGATATATATTTTGAGAAGTTCAGATCACACTTTTTAATCTTTTTCTAACATTTGAAAAGTGTTTATAAATTAGATTTGTCTGTCTGTCTGTGCTCTAACTCGAGTAAGTATAGTCAGATTGCTATGAAATTAGTATATGTTATTGGGGTTTACTGTGAAATATCTGATATTAAAATTGAAGTATGCAGCATGTACGTTTCGCATACAATGAAACTCAAAAGGATTCCGTTACATTACGGTCTATGGTGAAAAATCGTTTGCAGTGTATTTTAAACATATTTAAACTTATCTATATCACGGAGGTGTACTACAAGACACAAAATGTAGACTATAGTGTGTATAGAGTTTATGTTCTTTTACAGAGACACAGAAACGAATTTGGCATAGGAGTATTACCTATGAACAATAATTGCCGGAAGTGCTTTTTAAGTTGTGGTATGCATTTTCAATTTTTCTTTCATATTACTTGGTGTGCATAAATTCTATAAATCGTATACAAGGTTGCACAAAAGCTTTCAAGTACATTTCCGTTTATTGACGGTAATTGCTACAAGGGAATTTTCAACAGTGCTATACCTTTAACTCAACTAAATTTTAGCATATTATGCAGTATATACAAATCTATAGATCATATATTGGATTGCACAAAATAATTCAGATTTTGTTTACTGTGGATTGTAATTTCAGAAATTATGTTTACAAATGTGTTATGCGTTTTCAAAAATGTTTATTTAGACAGTTCACAGTCAGAAAAGGACACAGTTAAAGATATAAAAAAACTATTGAGCAAAATGTAGACGGTAGAATGCCTACCCTTCGTAAAAAGAAACAAGCTCCTGATCATCCGTTCAAATACTCAAAATCTTACAGTACTAACGACAACACTGGAAACATACACCAGCCTAAATGACGTAATAGAAGTCAAGAAAAAAGACCCCGTACATCCAGAATCATAGTATTTGGAGAGCCATATGCTCCTTCAATTCAGAGATAAGAAGGAGTTTGATCTCAAGCAGATCCAGAACTTCAAAACTACAAAGAAACGATAATATAACCCGCACGTCACAGGCACCTCTGTCAATACAATGTATCGTATCAACTAGTGCGTGTCCGACAAAAAAAGAAATGACGACACAGCGTCTCATCTAGTTCTACAAGTTGAAGAACAACATGCAGTTTATCTATTATTACAAAAATTTTACATGGGTATCAACAAGTGTAGCGTCAAGCGATACATATCCATCCCAAGGTGCTACAAATGTCAACAAATCGGATATGCCACGAGAACTTGCCAGCAAGCGCAGGCCTGTGCTTTGTGCACTGGAAATGATAACTCCAACGACTGCCCAAAGGAAAGTGTACTATGTGTATATTGTATAAAAGAACTTTCACAAAGAGAAAAAGTCAAAGACTGTGACAAAAATATCAACCATCAATTATTCGACAGTCGCTGTCCAGCTTGTGCTAAAAACAGAAAGATGTCATGTACACACAGAAATCTTCATGGCCGAGAATTCAGATTGATAACAAAGTAATCTACAAATAATAGATGTCACACAGCGGCTTTTATTCAATTCATAATCGACAAGGGGTTTGCTGTGGCTGCCTTCAAAATGCCTGTTTGTTTAATATTCGCCCGGATGCACTACTAAAAATACTCCTTTCTATAGCTCCAGATAAAAAAGCTCGCACATTATAATTATAAATCAAAATTTAAAACATCCAATTTCGGCAATTCATGGTCATTCAATCTTCGTAAATTTGGATCTAGACCAAGCAATCCTTGACATTGAAAAGCTTCTGCTGCCCTCTTTCCTCCCGCGAGCTGACTCTGGTATGGGTATTCAGAATTGGTAGTACTCTGCTCATGAGCGTCATTTACAACTAGTTCTTCAAGACTTTACTGCACACAGTCAGCTGTGGGTTTACAATAGCGATGACGCCAGAGGGGCTTTCTTCGTCGATACATTGCTATCAAGAAGTTTAGCTCTGTTGAACTCGGTAGACTATTTGCCGACCTATGAGTTCGGGAAAAAGGAAGGTCGCCCGGCCCTTTCAATATGCACACAATACCTATTGAAATATTTTGACACTGGTCAGTACTTCCAGATCACTTTGAAGACCAAAAGCCAAAAGTGACACCACTTAAGTTTGTGATTCCAAAACGTAGATCCAGAACAAAAATGGGATCAATGAAAAAATTTATAACCCTAATTCAAAATTCCTTTTCGGCAAATCAGACAAATTTTAGATCCATAACTTCCATACTAGAAAAAGACCGAGAATTAAATACTTCCAAAACATAATAAAAGAAAGTTCAAAATTGTCATTCAAATTAAAATCACCATTCCAACCATTAAATTTGACGTGGTGGTCCCCGGAACTAAGAACAAAAGGAAATGAAGCAGAAGCGCTAAAGAGAAAATCCAAACAAGAGGGACCAACCTCACCCACCTTTAATCAGTACAAAAGACAACGGGCGGCCGATCAAAAAGAGATGTAAAAAGCAAAACAAGATTTCTGGATTCGCTTCTGTGGAAAACAACCTATCCTTTTGGCTAACAAAAAAACTTACTTTCCAGAGCCTACAGGCTCACCAGATCAGTTACATCCCGGCCTCCAGGTCCTCCATACTGCACAATCTAACAAAAAATATCTTCGTTCCCTCGAACTTCATTCCGGAAATACAACAACATAACAGTCAAATCTCTTATGATCAGCCATATTTTTCATTGTGTCAATTACATAATGCAACTCACTCATTCAACCAGAACAAGGGCCAGGGGCCAGTCTGCATAGGTCACCTAATGAATAGAATTAATTTTTCAATAACTCCGCAGATGATGTTTGACATGATAATAAACTACTTCAACTAAATTATTGTCCGAGGACCTGCAAAACTGGAGAGCTCCTCTGTTTTAGGATGAAGAAAAAACCTTCAGACTCCCATGTCTCATTTAGATGTCCATCTTATGTCTCATTCATCCTTCTATCAATCTTTGAGAAAATTTATGAAGAACTCATCTTGAGACTCATCAATCACACATTAGCCTGTAACGGCAAGCTTTTAAGCCAACGCGGCTTTACTCTGCTGAAATCTACTGAAACAGCGATTCAGCATGTCCTATCCCACATAGGCATAAATAAATCAACTGGCAAATACATATTTATCTCACTAGGCTTCATGGGAGCGTTTGATAATCTCCCGTGGGATCTAGCGGTTCAATGTTTGCATTTCTTAGGCATTTCTCCTAAATTTATAAACATCATAGCCTCCTTCCTATCGAACAGGCAAGTTCTGGTATGCTGTCTGTCACCACATACGTATATTGTTATTTTTTTCAAAGGGATGTCTCCAGTGCTCTTGCCTTGGGCCTTCCTATAGCTGGCATTGCTGGAGACGCTGTTCGTGGCGTTTCCCTTCAAGGACTGTGCGATTGTCGCATATGCGGACGATATACTTGCAATAATTGGAGAACCTACGATAGCATTATTGGAAGAGAAGGATAACCAAATTTTTCAATTTATTCGAAACTGGACACGAGTTAATAAACTTAATATATCTCATGAAAAATCGCAAGTAAAATAACTTTTGTCAATTCAGAACATTTAAAAAAGAGTTCATTTTTTAAATTGTATGGTAATACAAACATTAAATCAAAACCAACATTTACTTTTCTTGGAATAAATTATCTCATTTTTATGCCATTTGGAAAATAGAAGGCAGAAGCGGCAAAAATAACACCAATTTTTTTATAAATTTTCATCAATTTCAGGTCATTTACCACCATACTTTTTTAAAGTATGGTATTCCTCTATCTTATAAAGACAAATAACCTACGCGTGCAGCATCTGGTTTCCGCATATGTGGGGATTGCATGGTACTCGTCATAGAAACACTTCGGCAGCGTTCTCCACGTACTAACTGGAATCCCCCCTCCCTTAGATCTTCAGCAGGAAGCAACGCCTCCGTAGGCTTAAACCGTTTTGGAGCACTATAAACGCATTTTACACAAAATGACTTTTTCCAAGCTGCGGAGCATCAGAACTCAAAACTATTAAACCAATCTTCTTAAATTTGTTTTATTAAAGGAAACATAATTTATTGGAGATTAGACCACTTTAAGCCATTTATATAAAAAATAAACATTTTTAGAAGCACGCGAAAGTGCGAAAAAAAGGCGTCAAAAATATACTTTTTTATCAAATGGCTGCCATTTTCTTTGTTTTCAACTTTTTGACCTTAACGTGCTTGAAACTCCAGATAATATCATCTACATTCATAATCCTTAACAAAAATTGATTGCAGACGACTCTCGCGATCTATGGGATCCCGAACTATTGGAAATTCCCGACGCACCCACTAGGACATCTACCCACGCAACCCGAGTCACATCAATTTTTTTTTTTTTTTAAGTTCTTCAAATGATAATAAATTGCATGCAAAAAACTTAAAATCTTCATTCCTATTTCAGAAAAAGAATTCTAAAAAAAACACCCCCTTTTCGTCCAAATCCCTCTTAATTAGACGCAAAAAGACTTTCTATGAAAATAGAAATAAAATCTTCCTTTTACTCTCACAGAGGTAGGATGCACTACAAGTAGTGCGTACTAGGCAGTCGTAGCACTTTATAGGAGATATTAATAAGCAACTTCAGAGACAGAAAAAATGGCGTTGTTTCCAACACCAGTGGAAAAATCTAGACTATATCGATTCCCAGTGGACGGATTCCCAGACGTCCTACGAGATTAGAAAAAAAAATCTTCCTTCTACACTCATAATGGTAGGGTGTACTGCAGGTAGTACGTATTAGTTAATTCTGTCACTTTAGAGGAGATATTAATAAACAAATTCAGAGACAAAAAAATCGCTTTGTTTATGTTCCAACGCCAGAGCGAAAACCTATACCGATTCCCAGTGGAATGGAAGAGCGAGTACGAATCATGGGATATATGCATGTTATCAAAAGAATCAGTAAAACTCCTTAATTTAATTTGAGGAGACTGATTGAAGCTATCATACTTACAGAATGCAAATATCTGCTAAAAAAGATATTTTTTTTTCAAAAATTCTAGTATTTAGTAAAATGATATTTTCTAGTATTTAGTGTATTCTAGATAGAATTCTAGTATTTTGGGAAAATTATTTATGTATACGTACATATATATATATATATATATATATATATATATATATATATATATATATATATAATTAAAACCTATCTGTTAAATTAGTTTAAATATAAACATGTGGAACTGAAAGTGCCTTTTTTCTATGGCTTTTTACGTCATCTTTTTACTAAACTCCTGCTAACCATTATCAGCTAAACTTGTGCTTAACATAACTTTTTCCTTTTATGCAACTTTTAGTCCAAATTTCTATTCCCTGTACTCCATTAAATTAATCGACTATCTTAATACTTCTCTTATTATTCCGAAGTTGTTCCAATTGGAAATTAGCTGCTCTTTTTTTACAGACCTTTATATAACTTTCTTTACTAGTAATCTAACTGCAATTCTACTTTTTATCACTTTACGGCTACACTCATTGAAAAGACTCCGTGTTTTACACCTTGGCGTGTAGTTTTCTTCAACTGGTAAGCCCCTTACTGCTGGTCACACTGTTTAGCAGTTTTTAACTGGAATTTTTTTTAATCAACCTATATCTTAATAAGGCTACGTAGTAGAGGTAAAAAAACAAAAACAAAATTCCAAACCCGTAACTTTAAAAAAGTCTGTCTCAGCTATAAATTATAAATAAAAATATTGGATTTGTGTCCGATCTTTTCATGATTTAGATTAAAAGAAAGATCATGTGAAAACGTTGTACAGCTTAAGCCTAAAACATAAATTCCATCATATAAAAAATTGCTAAAACATATTAAGAAACAGTCAATAAAATTATCCTACTTTTCTCAAAATAAAGCCTTCATCGTGAAAAGGCAAATACTTTGTCCAAACGTTTTGCTGATATTTATAAGTTTTTGATTTTACATTAATAACTCGCATACTGAAAATAACTGTTTGCTCTCACCTTAAAAAAGAGAAATGCAAAACATAATTTCATGATTTACGAATTTATTCTCTCTGCTTTCTGTGCAATTTTCTTTGTTAAGCCTTTATCCGACATTTCGCACATGGAATTTTTTTCTCCTACTATTTGCACAGCGTTTCACTGGAAGTAATTTCTTTTGTCATTTTATATATTAGAGAAGCAACGTTAATAGAATTCCGAAACTAATGAAAAGCGCAACGTTTTATAAATAGAATGAATTTGTTTTTACTGTTTTCATTGAAAATTCGTCGTTACATACGAGGACCTCAGAAGCCAAGGGATACAAGAGACAAAATTTAGATTTGGAATAAATTTTGTAAGTTGAACATCAATAGTAATTGACTAAATTATTTCATAGCGGTGTTTGAATTTTTAGTGAAATAAAAGTGGAGTGCAATATTTTTTTTAAATTTAAGAAGAGATTAAAGAGGTTAAGTAGTTTAAAGAACTTAAGTAGCTGACCTTTAGAACGTGGCGCATAATAAGAAAATCACTTATATTTCTTTACCTCCAAACAAATAGCCTTATTTCCAGATAGCATTGCACTTAGCTGAGTTTTTCAATTTCGTCACTTATACCCCTTGGCTGCTGGGGCCCCCATATATTAACTAGATTAATTACGAAAATTATTAGTTATCCTCAAACGAGGTTAGACATAAATTCTTGTTAAGCACTTGCAGTTTTGGTAATATTTTATAGGGAAACTTTTGAAAGGAAAGCGACCTGAATTATCGTTCTCCTATATATATATTTTTTTTTATCTTAAAAAACTTACACAGTGACTCGGATCAAGGCATGCTAGTCCTTAATCCACGAATAGCAGCTTAAACTCCTCTATACATAGGCAACACGTTAACCACTAAACAGAGCCATCCTCTTTTCCGACGCAGTGTAGCAATATAGTTGACAGATCTTCGATATTTTAATATCACCATTTTCGTATAAAAATATCCCCTTTATATAATATAATCCAAGAAATTCTGCAATTATGTAAAGCGAACAGTTCTATACGAAAATAGCGGTATTCAAATTCGAATTGCTAGCTATCTTCGTTAAAGAAAAAAAGTTCAGAGTTCTAGAATAATTAAGAAATTTCAAACAAATTTCATAAATTGTGTGAACTGAACACTGAAATTAAATAAGATTTAATCAAAATATTTTTCATATTCATATTTGCTAAATTAAAATTAAAAAACTGATGATAATATTTTTTTGAATAAAACTCTATGGTGGAATGAGTGAGTAAACGTTCCTCTGATATGAATTGAATATTTCCAACTGAGCGAAAAAATGTCCAGGATGGGAATCGAATCCAGATCCTTTGTTACAAGGCCAATGCTTTACCGTTTTAAGCTAACTGGGCTGACAACCAGCCAACACATTTCGCTCAGATAATCTGATTGGTAGTAACATCTGGTCTGTCACGTAGACAGCTCAACAGAATAAACCGCGGGTAAAACGGCCCAGTTAGCTTAAAACGGTAAAGGATTGGCCTTGTAAGCTAAGGATCTGGATTCGATTCCCAGCCTAGGCATTTTTTCTCTCAGTTGGAAATATTCAATTCGTATGATAACGTTACCAATCAGTTTGATTTCGTTAAAATAATAGTTCCTCTTATATTTATATTTTTGCATTTTGCGTTAATACTCTGCTCGCGTCATACTGAAATTAAATTTCGAAAACGCATAACACATTTGAAATCCCAATTTCAGGTATTACAATAGAGTCAAAACACTGTATTAAAAACTAGTGTCGTGAAGGAATTATTCAGGTATTACTACCAATAGTTGAGAAAATATCTGAATTCGTTTGGTTGGTTGTGTTTATGATGGCCAATTATCACCACGAGGGATATAGGCCCAAAAGGGGGGGGGGCTGTCCTCCGTGAAGGGTCTTTCTAAAGGAACCTAACCCGTATTTACGCTTGGAAAATAAAGGTTCGAAGAAAACCACGAAAACTCTGAATGACTAGGCCGACGGGCGCGATTGAAATCGAACTCAACACCTCCCCTTTAATGTGCTTTAATCATAACACTTTAAAATATATGATGATTATGCACGTTAAAATGTAATTAAATAAAGCAGATAACGCATATGGAAACTTTTGGCTGGGAAAAGGATTATCCTGGAAGTGAATATGTAGAGATGGTATTATGATCTTTATGAAGGCAAAGTAAAAACGTATGCAGATTAAACAAAATAAAGACAGTTTATTTTTGATTCCAAACACAGACTTGACATTAGTAGTAAATAACAGCATTCACTTTAAACAGACATTTTGTAGACCTTGATGACGATGTTTCACAAATCAGAACAGACATTTTTGTTTGAAAATATCACAGAATTAAACTTTAAGATAAAACATAATTATACAGATAAAACTAACATACAACATCCAGAACGTGGTCCAGCCACGTTCAGTAACTTGAAATATTTCTTCCATTAAAGGAAGATAAAAGTGCGTCGTATTAAGATTGGAATCGTATATTTATATAAAAATGGTCGGATTGAAAACGTCGTTTCAGATGAACGAACCAATCAGAGAACGGCATCGAATCGATGCAAAGCAAGATTCGATGAAAAGATTCGATTTGAAAACGATATTCTAAGTCGCCATCTGGCGGGAGAAATATCGTCACGGAAGTTGAAACGTAGTTGAAAGAAAGTTTTTGCCGGTGAAGTACGGTAATGAAATGAAATTAAAAACGGCAAAATGGTATGAATTACTATGGATGTTAAAAGGGTCAGGAAACTTTTATTACAGCTGGATATTGTCTAGAATCAATAGAGAGGGTAAGTAAAAGTTTAAGAAATATTTATTACTGTCATTATTTAAGAAATAAATAAATGTAAATAAAGTAAATGAATGACAATGAACTTAAAAATAAAATGAAGTTTGTGAAATGAGGTTTTATGACAGGAGATGATAAAAGGCAATGAGAAATACAGTGTTTGTATCTCTATCAAATGCCCCCCCCCCCCTCTCATTGTCTCTTAAAAAGAGATAACTTGTGAAAACAAGTAAACTCAAAGACGAAGGATTTAAAAAAAAAACCCAAAGACTATCACCAAACAACATCTTCACAAAATTTTAAGTTTAACAACATAAAACTATAAAAAAACTGGATAATAATAATGGACAATAAACTGGAAGGGTTTTTAAAATTGAAAATTTTTAACTTTAAAGTGCAAACCTGAAACATTACACCCCAAAAAAAAATTTAAATGCCCCCCCAATATGAGGACTTGAAAAAATGGTTCAATTTTGAACCTCAAAAATTGAAACAACCTAAATGGTTGAAAAAGTGAAGTTTGAACTTCATTAGCAAATTTAAAGAGAAGTTTCGAATACTTCAAAAAGATTAACTAGGAAAAATTTAACAATCTAACTAGAAAAGTTTAACAATTCATGATCTCAACAATTTAAATTAAAAAATGAAGTAGTAATGCATGGAGAACTTGCTGGATAACAGAAAATGATCCAATTTAATGAAAGCTTGTTGGCTATAAGGTACACCTTCTAAGTCCAAGACCAGAGGTCGACGTAATCCAGACAGAAGGTTTAAAAAGGTCCAACAATGTTAAATGCAAAATTCTCACACAGTTACTTAAAGAAAAAGATGAATACGTACCAATTCAAAAATCTAACAATTTCCAATTTGGAAATGTCAGCATCAGCTCAATATGACAACTTGATCACTATGTTACATTAAATACAATTCTTTATTACAATTATATTAAAAAAAATTATGTAGATAATTAAACAGTTAATGATGATTCATATTCCAGACATCTAGGCTCGAAAGACAGGAACTAACGGCTCTTACAAACTAACTAGCTTACGTATTCATAAATGAATAAAGGGCTCATTCATACAACTCGCAGTCTTCTGGTGCACCAGAATCAATTAAACCACATAAAAAGGATGGCGCTCTAGATGCCTAGGATGAACAAAGCAAGAATTAATGATATGCATAAAATAAATTTCAATGTATAAGCACAGTTAATCACAATATTGGAGGTCTTTAAAATATTAAAAACTGTTATGTAAAATAAACCACTTTAAAAAGAATTCTTTAAAACTTATGGCATGATCAAGTGACGCTGATGATATAAAAAATGCATATAGGCAAATTAACAAAGTTAAGTAGCAAGCGTCTACACTAATCCCTTAACACTTGTGAATAACAATTTCAGAAGGTACAGTGTAGCGACAGAAAGCTTGAAAAAACAATTTTTACAATTCAATTCACCATAATAGCATTTAATGAGGTACGATTTATATGAAAAATTTATATATGAATGAGATACTTTAAACTTAAAACATATTTAGCTTAAGATTAACATTACATCAGAAAAATTAACTTTAAGAAGCTCATCTCACCAACGTTCCAAACTCAGAAATCGAATTAACATTTAATGACAAGGAAACCTTCGGAAAAGTGGTTTAAAAAAAATACATCTGGACTCCAAATCCCTGCCCCCCCCCCTCCCAAGCGGGGAATCTTGAGAATCGTTGGAAGGACCTGAGATAACCTCAGGTGCAACTTCTACAACGTAATCTCGATTACCCTCAGCATTAGAAGAGAGGGACAGAATCATTGGGGCCCAGTGCAGCTCCACTGTGCCAAAAGCCCCCTCGAGACAAAGAAAAATATTACATGATCTCAGTCCGGTTTCTGGATCCTCTGGGAGCAACAGGTGATATGTCAGGAGTGTCATCACAGGAATCAGCATAGGAGTCGGTGAAGGAGTCAGCAGACGGGTCAGATGATGAATCGGTGCAGCGTCTTTCTGAAGAGCAATACCGGTGACGATGGTGAGAACCCGATCTTTCTCTAGAACTGCGACGTCTATAAGACACAGGAGAAACATTTCTTGAACGCTGAGGGCTACCTGGGACTCTGGCATAGCAATTTATTTGTAGATGCCCTGGTTTGCCGCACCTCCAGCATCTTCTACGTTGAATCTTACGAAAAGTAGATTTTTGTTTCACGGAAGATTGCTTTTCAGCCGTTTTATAAGTATTAGAAATGTTGACATATGTTGCACCATCTTTGTCACGTAATTTTTGACGGGTCTCTTCAGCTACTAATTCGTCGACAATGAGGTCAAATTTAAAACTATCATCTGGCCTGGCTAAAACTTGCTGTACTAATGTGTCATATTTTGATGGAAGAAAACGTAGAAACTGATAGCTGAGATAATTCTCGGAAAAATTTTTATCAATTTGTTTAATTTCCATAAATATTTTCTTCAGCCTTGTTGCAAATAAATTCATTGTTTCCCCATGTCGTATCCTTTCCTCCATCAAACTATTGAAGACTGTCATATGGTGGGTGCGGGAGTCTGGATGAAAGTTTTTATGAAGGCGTTCCCATGCATCTACTGGTTCAGAACAATCTGCTATTAATCGTTTGAACTCAGGTTCAATGTTAAGGTAAATCAGCGATAGAACCTTATTTGCACGGGTTTTAAATTCTTCGTCGTCTTCAGCAGTGACTGTGGTACTTACTTCAGGGACACTCTGTTTTTTCTCAACAATTTCCCATAGGCCCTTTTCAAGTAGTAGATATTTCATATCACAGCTCCATGTGGAGTAATTTCTGGAGCTCAGCTTATCAATTATGTTAGTGGCCATTTTTGGGAAAAGAGGAAACATTTTCAAAATTTAATAAGAAAAAAAACTTTTAGTAACCACAGTATGACTGCCCCCCCCCCCCCCCCCCACTTAATGATCAGCTCTTCTTCCTCTGTCAAGCACTTGTTTTTGGAAAAAAAAAATTACTAATTTTAACATAAAAGTTTCATAATGTTAAATCATAAAAATAACAGTCTATTGTCATAATAAATTGTAATGAAAAACGGAAAAAAAAAGTTCGGAAATCGGCAAAACTATTCGATAAATAATACAGAGTTCAGCAATCAAAAATTAAAGTTCAGCTTTAACAGGTGAAAGGTCAGCAAAATTAACTCAAAATTTCAGTAAACTAAAATAAATCTTCTTGGTGTCTTTTATAAAAACTGCAAATTAAAATTATTTCAAAACAAACTGAATCACAAGTCGGCAAAATCAAAAAGGCAAAGTTCGTAAATCAGGAAAGTAAAAGTTCGTGAAAATAAACCAATTATTTATCAAACTAAATTAAATCTTCATAAAACTGCATAATTATTCTTGATTATTGCAAATAATAACTGAAAACCAACATATTTCGTAATAAACTGCAACTTAAAAATGTAAACAAAAACGTAAAGATCGCTCACTTGACTGAAAACTTCCACTTTTTCAAACTTCTTCAGGCTTTCCTTTTCTTTCCACCATAACCCTTTAATGTGCTTTAATCATAACACTTTAAAATATATGATGATTATGCACGTTAAAATGTAATTAAATAAAGCAGATAACGCATATGGAAACTTTTGGCTGGGAAAAGGATTATCCTGGAAGTGAATATGTAGAGATGGTATTATGATCTTTATGAAGGCAAAGTAAAAACGTATGCAGATTAAACAAAATAAAGACAGTTTATTTTTGATTCCAAACACAGACTTGACATTAGTAGTAAATAGCAGCATTCACTTTAAACAGACATTTTGTAGACCTTGATGACGATGTTTCACAAATCAGAACAGACATTTTTGTTTGAAAAATATCACAGAATTAAACTTTAAGATAAAACATAATTATACAGATAAAACTAACATACAACATCCAGAACGTGGTCCAGCCACGTTCAGTAACTTGAAATATTTCTTCCATTAAAGGAAGATAAAAGTGCGTCGTATTAAGATTGGAATCGTATATTTATATAAAAATGGTCGGATTGAAAACGTCGTTTCAGATGAACGAACCAATCAGAGAACGGCATCGAATCGATGCAAAGCAAGATTCGATAAAAAGATTCGATTTGAAAACGATATTCTAAGTCGCCATCTGGCGGGAGAAATATCGTCACGGAAGTTGAAACGTAGTTGAAAGAAAGTTTTTGCCGGTGAAGTACGGTAATGAAATGAAATTAAAAACGGCAAAATGGTATGAATTACTATGGATGTTAAAAGGGTCAGGAAACTTTTATTACAGCTGGATATTGTCTAGAATCAATAGAGAGGGTAAGTGAAAGTTTAAGAAATATTTATTACTGTCATTATTTAAGAAATAAATAAATGTAAATAAAGTAAATGAATGACAATGAACTTAAAAATAAAATGAAGTTTGTGAAATGAGGTTTTATGACAGGAGATGATAAGAGGCAATGAGAAATACAGTGTTTGTATCTCTATCACCGTCTACCAGCTTCGACTGAATTCGTTTGTGGAGCCCTGCACATAATCTATAGATTTGCATTTATACTACATAGTATGCTAAAATTTGTTCAGTTAGGAAAGGAACAGCACAGTTATAAATTCCCCTTCCGCAATTTCCGTCAATAAACCAAAATGCACTCAAAGATTTTCATACAATAAGATATGAATATAATAGCTCGTTCGAAGCTTCAAATAAGAAAAATATTTCCCTAACCCAAGTACGTAGAAAGTGATATACATACAAAATACAATAAATAAAATAAAATAATATTAAATGACAGTAATATTAATCACACACTCATTAACGTCAGAAACCTGACAAAAGTTATATAAGTTTGTGAATAAGATTATAATCGCAAAACACGATTGTCATCATGTGCACATTTGCTAAATGAAAATTAAAAAAACTCACATTATCATCTTTCCGAAAAACAAAACATAAGGCGAAAAGGCAAAATACGTATCCAAATCTTTCTCTCATATTTATGTTTTTGTATTTTATGCTAATAAGTCACGTCATACCGAAAATAAATGTTTGCTCATGTTATATAAAAAAAGAAATGTAAAGCATAAATTCATGATTTACGAATTTATTCTCTCTGCATTCGGGGCAATTTCCTTCGAGGAGCCTTTATTGGACATTTCACACCAGGAATTCTTTTTTCCTTATTATTTGCACAGCGCTTCACTGGAAGTAATTTCTTTTGTCATCGTATATCCTAGCGAGGCTACGTTAAAAGAATTTCAAAACTAATGAAAAGCTCAACATTAGGTAATTAGATTTTGATAGTTCCAAATGAATTTGTTTTTTCCATTTGCCGCGAAAAATTCATCGCAACATTTATTAACTAGATTAAAAGTGTCAAAACTATTAATTATGCTCAAACGGCATGTAGCAGTTAGAAATAATCTTTTTTACAACTTTCACCTTGTTTTGCTAATGAGTACATGAAATTCTGTGTTCAAATAAAAAGAAAAGAAATTACTTTGACTTGCTTTCACTGAAATATACATACATTACAGTTTAAAATAACTTCGAGGAAACTATTGATTTTTGCTTGAAGTTGAAAAATAGGGCCTGTAAAATTACCTTTATTTACATAAATAGTAACAATTCATTTATTTATTTTTAGTTATTTACAGTTATTATTATATTTTTAGTTTTAGTTTCTTGAAAGTTTGTTATTTTTTCACAGAAATTATCTTTTACCTTTTTTTATTATGAAAATATATCCATTTTTGTAAACAACTACAAGAGATAAGGAAAATATATAATACCGGAATAAAATCAACTGACTTAAAGAAAATCATGACATACACACACACACACAAAAAAAAAAAAAAAAAAAAACAGAAAATAGGAATTTAATTTTAAGAGCAATTCATTTATAGCATGTAGCCTCTCACATCTTTCCTATACACTATGACGCAAAAGTTTAGACAATGAAGAAATTCTTACATACTTTGAAAAATATTTATTCAATTTTCAAATCACTGCTTGAAATTAATGTGCTGTACATATAAACAATATTTATAACAAAGAAAAGTGGAATTGTGCATATTGCAATAAATTAAATGGTAACAAAAATAAACTGCTGTCTCAAAAGTTTAGACACAAATTAAATAAAATCGAAATAAACAATTTTTAAAACCTGGTTGCGCATCCATGCTTATGTATTACGTCATATACACGAGATTGCATGGAGGAAACTAAATCTTGCATAGTTTGTGGATCGATATCGTACCATGCATTCTCAATAGATGTCTTAAGTTCCTTTTCAGAAGAGTATTGTCTAGCGTTGCTATAAACTTTGCGACACATGATGCTCCAAAGGTTTTCTATAGGGTTAAGATCTGGGCTACATGCTGGCCAGTCGAGAACTCTTATATTATGGGAATTAAACCAAGATTTTGAATGTTTTGCAGTGTGAATTGAAGCATTGTCTTGCTGAAATTCCCACTGAGGACCCCCTAGAAGCTCAGCAAATGGCAGTAGGTTTTCTTCTAATGTCTGTGTATAATGCTGTGAAGTTTGACGACCACTGGTGAAGGTCAGAGATACTTGTCCATTATAGCAAAAGGCTGTTCAAACCATCACCGATCCCCCTCCTTGTCTGCGACTAAAAAAACGTCGAGGTTCCTTCCGCAAGTCATGCCAATACGATAAACAACCATCTGGACCATCCAGATTCCACTTTTTTTCATCGCTAAATATGACTGACTGCCATTTCTCTCCATATGACATATGCTTTCGAGCCCACATAAGTCTTTGTAACTTATGATGTGGTTTCAGAGCTGGTTTCTTCTGCATTTTGCTATAAACGATTGTTCCTTTTTCCAAAATTCGTCTACGAATCGTATCCTTTGATACAGAGAGTCCCGATGAGCTTTGAACTTCACGTACGCTCATTTGTTGAGTACTCGCTAGTCTTTGTATCAGGCGATCCTCTCGTACATTTGTCACACGTGGCCTCCCAGACCGACATTTTGCTTTATATTCGGAACCACTCGATAAAACTCGATAAATAGATTTTTTTGACCTATTAATAATAGCAGAAATTTCAGAAACGCTCTTCCCTTCACCTTTCAACTGCCAAATCCTTGAAACCTCATTCACTTGAATTTCTTTAGCTCTCGGCATGTCGACTATGAAGCGCAATCGTTTGCAGAACTTAAGTACTCCAAATTTGTGACATCATCGATTCTAAATTTGCATATGCCAGCAAATATTCAAAGAAATTTAGAATAGTGTCTAAACTTTTGCGACAAGCACATTTGAATTTTTATGAAAAAAATTAGTATTATAGCAAATAAAACGACTGTCTTTTGTACATAGCATTTTAAATCAGTTTTTGAATATATTTACAGGTTTTTGTAATTCTGACGTCATAATTCTACATTTTAAAGCTGAATGACGTCATTGTCTAAACTTTTGCGTCATAGTGTATTTGCAAACAGCAGTTTTTCCACAGCGATGCAGATGTTAGCCTGAAGCACAATTATTAAAACAATATCTATCCCCTCTAAACAGACTCCCTAGGCGTAAAATATTCTGAGCAAAGTTTTGTGGGCTTGATCCCTCCCTCCTAAATGAGACACCGCCCACTAGAAGTTGAACTCTAATAAGTAGTACCTGAACAAAAACTACATGAGCCGATAATAAGTGTCCTATATGCCTGTGAAAAAACATGAAAGGAGCTATTTTCAAATTAATTATTACTGGTGATAATCTGAATTGTATATATGACAATATTGTGCAAAAAGGACTGTGCATTCAACCCTCAAATTTACCTGAAGAAGCAGCTATGTCAAACATCCAAGCAACAAAAATTATGCATTGCATCAGGTAGAATTATAAATATATCTATTATGAGCATCTTTTATCATTTCGAAAGATAAATTATATCTACTGCTCGCACTTCTTAAAATAAAAAAAAGCTCGCAGCCGAGTCTTTTGGAGCATACAAAAAAACAGCTAAGTGATGTTACAATATACAACACTAAAATTTTTTGTATGTTTAATCACTCGGCTCAAGAATTCGTACATAAAACTGAAATGTTTTAACACACTCAGTGCATTTACCATACATTACATCATCTGATTTTCATTTATTTCGCTCCCTTGAGAATTCTGTAAGTGGGAAATCACTTACTAATTAAGATGATCTTAAGCGGTTCTCAAAAAATATTTTTCCAGCTCAACAACGCGAAACGTTCTGACACCTTTTCTGACTCTTTTTCAAACATAAAAACATGAGACTTGCAGTCAAAGATTATAGAAGGGATTTTTACTCGAACAGTTTTTTTTTCCTTAGATTTTTCAATAGATTATATACATATTGAGTTATAAGCTATTTTTGTCTCCAGACAGCAGTTGTTTTCCTTACTAGAGTTGTCGAGTCCTTAAATTCACTTCGGAAAACCAATTTTTAAACAGTTTACTGAAATAGCTTCTTCCTTTTTTAAAAAACAGTTCAATTGAATAATTTGTTAATAAGAGCACAGAAATATGATACATTTGCGAAAAAAACTAACATGTGTCAGAAAGTAGCCCATTTGTAGTTCAAAACAGCCTTAATAAGTAACAGAGCCTTGATGCCCGAAATTTAAGTTTTTTTCAAGAAATTCGAAGTGTTTATAAAACTCTATTTACATTAAATTTTTATACACAAGTATATTAAAAATTTGTAAAATGTAATTCATAGATTAAATAATTAATACAGATTATACAGTGTTTATCACGAATTATCGATCAAATTTGATGGCGAGGTAGATCATAACAAAAGGAGACAATTTCACATAGGAAAATACAGGCGCATCCGAACACATGACGTTGTAGTATGTATATCCACTGTGTATCCACAATTTCTGCTCTCACGCAAAGCTCTCTGACAAGTTCAGCTGGTCGTCATTCGACAAGGTGGCTTTGCAGAAGTAACTTGAGTCATTACACGTTAAATGAATATGCAGGCATGCGTCTAACTTACGATGCGGCACGGGACAGCCTCGGAAGTCTATGGGGACAGCAGTCGGAGAGTTGCGCAAATGTATGTAGAACGCTACTCCAAATGGCACAAACCTCAGGATCAAATGTTTGCACGTGCTCATTACCAACTGCGTGAAACTGGATCGGTTACCAGAACATATCATGATAGAGGAGGCAAGTGAACAACACAGAGAGTTCCAATCGAGGGAGCTATCTTACAGCATTCTCCATATATTTGCGCAGCCCTCCGACCACTTTCCCCTATAGCACCGTAAATTAGATGCAAATCTGCATATTCATTTAACATATAATGGCTCGTGTTACTTCTGCAAAGTCACCTTGTCGAATGACGATCGGCGAGTTTTGTCAGAGAGCTTTGCGCGAGAGCAGCAATTGTGGATACGCAGTGTGTCCTCTACAACGTCATACGTCCGTTTGCGCCTATAAAAAAAACCCTATCTTTTCCTACGTGAAATTGGCTTCTTTTGCTATTTTGTGTCTCCTCACCAAATGTGAACGATTATTCCTGATACACCGTGTATAATCGAATAGAGTTAACTAGTAGAGTAATAATTAGTATAGTAGAGGGAATTAGCAGTATAAGTATACTAGTAGATAACTAGCAGCAACTACTAAACTGATAGTTTAACAAGTTTTACTAATTAACTGTTAGAACCCTACTAGTTCACTAATAGTTTTACTAGTTTAACTCGTTAAGCTTACTAGTTTAACAAGTTACTTTATTAGTAGTTAACTAGTAGAATAATAATAATTAATAACAAGTAGATTTAATAAATGTGTTATTTAATTAATAATTGACTCAATAATTATTCATATAATTATTAGAGTTTAATTCATTTTTTAATTTGATATATGTCGGTTTGACAGCTCATGGACAGAAGCGCATCGAAGCGAAATGGGGTTAAGTGGTGGACACGATAGTCCATCATAGACTAAACTTTGAAAAATAAGACGGAAAAAAAATTAATCCAGAAACTAGGAAAACATGTAGCCGTTTTAAAAAATATGCATTTTTAATGAAATGACATCAATTAAAAATTTCAATTAAAAATTTCAACCAAAAATTTCTCTGCTTAAAGTTACGCTGAAAAACTAGATACCAATATTTCGAAAAATTCCTATACAAATTTCACTAGGAAGACATGTGATGATTAATTTTCAAAAAGATCAAGTTTATTAAAAAGTAGAGAAATTGGAGTGCTTATCGATTTTGAATATGCTTTTCGAGCCAATAACACGCTTAACCCTTAAATGCACAGTGTAACTCACGAATTAGATGATTCATTTTATTATTATTATTATTATTATTATTATTATTATTAACCATTTGAAAATCCTCGTCAGGGTAGGAAATCAAAAGCATATCTGAAGGTTTTTATTGGTTTAATCTGCAATTTATTCGTTTTGTGATTGGTCTATACAGTAATCTGTATTTCCCTTTACTTTCAACAGAGATGGACAACAGAGTGTTACCACTATGACAAAAAAGTAATAAAAACTACAAAAAAATTAATAACTCAGAAACAAATTGGGATACAGCTTTCAAACAAATTGCATTTAAAAGTACATTTTTTTCTCTATCCGACGATATAAAAAGTAATATTGTGGGATGTTTAGAAGTTTAAGAAATAAATTTCATTTAAAATTGGCCGTCAGATTTCTTGGAAATCTGACCATGGAAAAGCCTTTTCCCGAACAGCCAATGAAATGATTGGATAATACGTAAGTTTCAGGTGGTTAATACGTACGAGTCGCAGGCGATTTCTGTCGCTTGCAATTTTTACGTGTAATAACACTATTAATGTTTAGTTCATGGCTTACGTAATGTATGATCATCTCCGTGTTATTTTTTATGTCTTAAATTTTAGTCTTTGAAAAAATCATTTTCCAAATGGTCGTTGTAATTTGTTAAATTACATTTTTTTTTTTTTTTTTTTTTTTTTTTGCAATTTGGCACTTTCTATTGGTCTTTTAGTGAACTATTATGTGTTACCCACGTATGATAACATGCAGTTAAAGTCGTGAAGTTTGTTTTTGTTTTGATTTGTTATCACGGGAGGTTATAACATCTTTTGTTGATACTGCTTGCAATGTGCTCGACCGGCATTTTTTCTCTATCTTTATAAGGTAGTAATTATTAATTCTGCTAACTATTAAAAGTATTATAAAATTTATTATTTAGTTAAATAGTTGTTATTGTGTGGTGTAAACACTTTAAAGTAAATATATAATTTAAAATTATCATTTTTTGAGCAGTTTTTGTTATGCAACTCAGGAGTGATATTATGTCCAACAGAAACATAAATAAATTTTTTCACTATTTTTCTAATGGAAAATTAACAAACATAGTCCCAAATGTAATGTTTTCTGAACAACAACAACAAAAAAAATCATGTACTGAAGGGTTAAAGTTTTCTTTAGCGGAAAAGATGTAAAAACGGGCACAGTTGCAAATATGGGCGCCCCTCCCGAAGTGGTCATTGGAGGTGCTGAAGACTGGCGGCCAGGATTGTATATGATGCCACTTGTTGATATAACATAATAGAGAGCAGTTGGAACCATTTTTTTTAAATAGTGTGAGTGCAGCGTGAGTTATTGTGCGAATTGGTGTTTGTTCGGGGCTCCAAACTTTCGACAGTTATCTGTAATCGCTTTCTTTTCATGTCCTTATAGTTAGTTTAAAATAATTTCAGAGTGATATTGGGGAAGCGAAGATCCTAAGCTACTTTTAGAAGCACGCTTTTAGTCACGCACGTCTTTAGGTTACATGTGAAGGTGCTCATCTTTCTTAGTTGGAGTTGGTATGTAAATATGGACCCCTCTTTTTCGAATTATCTTGATACACAAGCACATTTAACTCTAGCTATGCTAATTGATGAGGCTGCTGAAACACCGCAATGTTCTCCGGGAACTTTAAATGTAGTTTCTTCGGTCGTCATATCTCCTGTCCCCAAGATGAAGAAGAGAACCACTACTCGTGTACGCTAAGCAGCAAGGTTCAGCGTCATCACTAGATCACCATGAAGGATAAATTGCCCAAGTCGCTTGACAAAAGTGCTCTCTAGAAGATATCCTTGAGTTTTACCGGAGTAAGGGACAGGTCAATTGGCAGGGATAGGAAGGCCAAAGGCCTTCAAACGAAACTCGGTACACGAAAGATACGATTTATCCTCTGACTCATCACTGACCCTCCCCTTGTGGACAATGATGATGATATGAACCTGGATATCAACGATGGGTCAAAACCAGTCTCGAGTGATGCAACTTGCACCTTTTGTGATGAAAAGATACTCGCAGAGAAGTGAAGGTTAAATGTGCTATGTGCCAATTAATGTAGACACACTTAGATTGTGCCGGGCTGAAAGAGCCAGTTATGTTTTCGATTTCTGAAAAGATTTTTTTTTCTGTAATAAATAAATTCTCTACCATTTTGTATTGTTTATTCCTGTTTTAAAAACATTTTAAACTAGTTTTTATGACCTTTTTTGGTGGGGTCCTATATTTGCACCCCATTTTTTCTGGTGCTTTTTTCAAAGCTTTTTATAAATATTCGTTTTTGAATTGAAATAATTGATATTAATCATCGTTTTGCATCCTCTCATTTAGTAAACTTGTTATAGTTGTTGATGAAGCTCCAAAATCTAAAAAAAATTTAAATGAAAGTCACTTTAAGTCAAAAACAAAAGAGGGTGCCCATATTCACACCTTTAACTTTCTGTTTACTGTCTTTGCGCGCTATACTTCTATCGCTCTACAATTGCCCTTTAACTTTCTTTATCATTTTCTACCTAATGAAATAAGATTTTCATGTGTGTAAATAGAACTTTGAATGATAAGAAAAAAATTCGAAATTTTGAACAGGTCAAAGTGGTGTTTGTTGACCCTTAAAAAGTCATTTAGGTAAGTTTTTGCTTCCATACCAACTGGGTTTGGAGTCACAACTTCAAATCAGACAGAATAACGGATTAAAATTGAGTAAAATATACAGACGGCACTTTGAATTATGAAGTCTTGTTTTGTTTTCCTTCTTTTTTTTTACCTGTTTGTTCAAAATCACAAGAAACTAGTTGGATGTGCCAATCCTAAAACTTTCTTCTATCTCATATATTTTAATATTACAAAATGTTGTTACAAATGTCAATATTTCATTTTTATTAGCTCAATACTATATCAGCTTCGAAAGAAAATTACACAAAAATTGCTATTATAGTGCCCCCTTTCGGCGGAATATTTCCAAATTCAGGGAGGACTTTCTTGCTACGGCCAAAAACATACAGGATTAATACTTTCTTCTATTGAAGATAGAAGAAAGTAAAAAGCTCAGAACATCCCAGACCGCTGAATATTACGATAAGAATATTATCAGTTTTTTCTTATTCAGAGTAAAACTGCCTGCTTAGAAATGCAGAAATTGATCGATGTGTGCTAATGCATGGCATACCTGAAACGGCAGGATTTTTTTCTTTCACGGTTAATCTTACACACAGGTTCATAACGTTACATTTTTCCTATTTTCTCATAATGTGTTGGCAAACTCGTAATGGAAAGAAAAATTTTGTTTATTTTAGACCATAGCGATTGTAATCATGGCAAGCAAGTTTTCAGTTTATAAATTTTTAGTGCCTGCCTTTTTTTTTGAAAAATTAATACAATTTCAAAACCAGTTTATTCAAACATATCGATTCGCGTCGTGTTTGGGATAGTACAAAGTATTCTTTAAAACACAAAGTAATAGAATACACAAATTATTGTTGAATCTACACTGTTAAAAATTTGCAGCATTCTGGCAGGTCATTTGACCGTTTTTTCCGAAAACGGTTAAAACAACCGTAATTTAACAGTATTCTGACCATATTATTGGCAATTTTATGGACGGAATATAGTTAAATTATGGTTATGAAACCGTTTTTTCAAAAAACGGTCGAATGACCTGCCAGAATGCTGCAAAATTTTTAACAGTGTATGAGCGATTAACCGACAATTTTATTTAACATTAATTATTCCCTCTCGATAATTTTAACTTTATTAAACACCGATTTAGAAATGGGGAAAATTTTTACTTATCTTTTTTTATTTGCTGAATTTAAATACTCATAGTTTAAATTTTAAAGTGAGACAATGTTTTGCTGATTAAGAGACTCCTTATGACAAAATAAACAATGTGTAGGCTTAAACCTCCAGTAACCGACACCTTAAGGATTATTTCCTGTACAAATCACTACTACAATGTTTTAAATATATTTTATACTTATCTTTGTTTTTGAAAGTAGAGTAGGGATTGATGAAAGAATTATTCTTGACAAAAATGCAAAATTATTTTTTTCCATAAATATGGTCAGTAAGTCTAGTAAATGACACCATCCCTATTTTGAAAAACCAGTAACTGACACATAAGTTATAACAATTGAGACAAATAAGCTGCTTACTATTAGTCCGGAAGCCGGTGACATCAAAAGCCCCATCATCGCGAAATTGATTTTTTTTTATGTAAATCGTTAGTAAAAAGTCAGATGAATAAAATAAGCTAGGTATGACTGGGTTTGACAAGCCGAAAATATGTTAATTATTTTTAAAAAGCTAGAATGTTTTACCGCCATCGTGGATATTGATTACGCTTATGTTATTTTATAGAAAATTTTGTGCTCTTTCAGGAAAAATTGGTATGAAAAATTTTATTCTGCCGGAAAAATCTGCCATATCTATTTAAAGGAGGCGGGCGGTGATAAAATTTCACATTTATTTTGCTTTGAATTTTTTCCTGTGGATATTTTATTTCGCATCTGGACGCTGGTCAAGTGTCGGCTTTCCGCGAAAACGGTAAATCTTTACAGTTTTTTAATAATAATTAATTTAAGTAAACTTATTTTCGGCTTGTCAAACCTAGTCATGCCTAGCTCATTTTATTCGTATGACATTTTACTATCAATTTACATACAAAAAAATTTCAATTCCGCGATGACGGGGCTTTCAATGTCACCGACTCCCGGACTACATAGGCATAGGGCATTACTTTGCAGAATTTTACTAGAAAATGCTTATTTGAGTTACATTTTGCTATAATGTCAGTTACTGGTTAAATGTCAATAACTGGGAGTTTCACCTATTTATTAAATTTCATAAATCAAAAAGTTACATTCTTTTACTACTGCATTAATGAAAACTAATTTTCTAGCCCATATTAGGATTCTTTAAAACGAAAACAAGAACGAAGAATCATGCATCTAAAATGCCATAGATTATAAAACCCTTTGCAAAACTATTAGAATATTATTAAAAAATTCATTCTTTCGTACAATGAAATAAGATAGCTAAATAAGCAATTTAAAAAGCACATAACTTAATAAAATTCATCCTTAGCGCCTTTGGAAATAAAATTGATTAGCTGGAATTCGGCCATGCTATCAAAAAGAGAAAAAAAGTATTTGTTTCTATTTAAGATTTTTTTTTAAATAAGTGCATTATTAACGTATAAATCTTCTGAATAGGGGCCTCTTTGTAGTCATTTTACTTTTTTTTTTTTTTAACCTTATACATAATATCAAATACATCTGAAAATTCGATATTTAATTTTTTCCGTTTTTATACATATTTCGGCATATAAGATTTCGCGAAATTTAGGAAATATGACCTTTAAGAAGTGTTACATTAAACACGACTTCATCCTACGATGATCCAAAACTGCTTTTTAATGGATTTTTTTTTTTTATGAAATAATTTTTTGAAAAGGCTCTGTGTTCTGTCCTGCTGAAATCCCCCATCCCCCACAATTGCCTCACTAACTTTACGTTCTCAGTTTTCAAAAAATGTACCCTTTTTTAGCATTCAATATCTAAAGGTGTGTTTTACATTGTAAATCCATTAATAAAAGTATCTCGTTGGACAAGAGGTTTTATCTTATCCTATTAACAATATTTACTTAGTTTTCAACTATCAAAACAGTTGCATTGGCGCAGCATGTCCCTATAGGGACTTTGCGCCATAAAACCCCATACAACTAACCAACCAACCAAAACAGTTGCATCTTTTTTCAGAAGTTGGATAAAATCACATTTAAGAAATATATTAACGCAAATGTAAACTAGTATAACGGGACAGACATAATTTAAAAGTCCAAATAAATCATAATTTTTGTTGTGAGAAAACAAAATGGTGATAATTCTATCGTGTAAAAAGAGAATTCTTATCTAAATAATCCATGATCTACTTCAATAGAAAAAACTAACAAAATCATAAGTTTTTTTGTTATTAAAAATGTTGTTATTTGCTTTCAATTCTGTCAAATTAGTCCGATTTTCTTTTTTCTGATATACTATAAAAATTATTAGCTAGGAAATTCTTAAATCAAAAAAGAAAGAAAGTAAAAAAAGAAGCTGAAATATGTATCATTCCAAAATTTTGAATGATAAAGAAAAATGTTTTATATTTTTCGAACATCTGACTAAAAAATACACACCAATGATCATATAGACATTTGCAAATCCCGAAAAAATAAATGACAAAAAATCAAACAATTTGATTAATTTAAGACTTGGATAATTTAAGATTAAAAAATTTAACATCTATGATGTAACGTTTAAATCAATTATTCAAATGTGTCATTTTTCATTCAGTGAATAATAAAATATTAATATCATCTGAATTCTCATAGAAAAGCTTTTTTAACAGAAGAGAAAAAGGTTCCATATTTTTCGAATAACTGAACAAAATTAAACTGAAAGCTGTTCAGATAATTTCAAGCATCTCTGCAACACACCTAACAAATAACAAGCTATTTGGATGCTTTTTGAGATAGTTATCGCGAGACATGATGCACATCAAGAGACAGAGAGAAACAAAACACTTTACATCTCTGCAGTAAGCTTTCATTTAACCTTTTGGCAATTAATATTTAAAAGCAGATTCAATTGATAACAAAAATATCCATTATCCAACCGTAACTAAACAACCGATTTTTCTCTTTGGTATCTTTTGCTTTAATTTTTAATTATTTCTATAGAAATAACTACAATTTTAAAACTTTAAATATTTGTGCTTCCGAGAGAGGAAAGAGGTGTAACACGCTGATTTTGAGAATCTCTAATAAACTTACAGTACTGCTATTGAACTTTTAAAGTTCATTTGGTTTTAATACTTACATGTCCCCTTATGTCAAAATGAATCGTATATTTATAAAGAATATTTCACGAATCAAAATTATACTTTTCTTTTCTGTTTTTCTTGCATGAAATAGATACGTTTACCTGGGATGATAACCTGGAATATACCTTTAAAAAAAGTGTATTCAGATATTTTTCTCCTGGAGGGATTTAGATTAGGGGCTCTACTGCCGCCGGCAACGTATACAGAATATAAAGAATATATTTATAGAGAATATTTCACGAATCAAAATTATACTTTTCTTTTCTTTTTCAACACTTTTTAACACTTTTTCAACACTTTTCTGCTCTTTTTTCAACATTTGTTTTAAAGTGATGAAAGTTAATCAAAATTATACTTTTCCTTTTTCCTTGCATTAAATGGATACCTTACCTGGGATGATAACCTGAAATATACCTTTAAAAAAAGGGTTGTATTCAGATATTTTTCTCCTGGAGGTGTTTAGATTTGGGGCTCTACCGCCGCCGGCAGCGTATATAGAATATAAAGAATATATTTATAAAGAATGTTTCACGAATCAAAATTATACTTTTCTTTTCTTTTTTCCTTGCATAAAATAAAACTATACTGGGTTCGGGTATATGTGAGGGTGTGTTTACTAGTTGACTCGCCCGTCGTTGCTCGGGCCTGGGTTGATATCCGAAAATACACCTTTTAAAAAGTCTTGTATTCAGATATTTTTCACACTGGGGAGATTTAGATTAGGGGGCTCTACTGCCACCGGTAGTGTATATACTAAAATTGTGTATGATATAATATTTTTGAACAAAAATCTATGCAAATGAACCTAGATTTGGAGGCCTCACTCCCCTTCTTCAGTGCACACTTGGGCGTGCTACGAAGGCCAGTTTTTTGCCAATTTCAAAAGGCAGAAAAAATGCTTTTTTCTTCATCTGCTTGAAGAACCGAGAAAAGCTGGTATCGATGCTATTAAGTAGAGTCGGTCTTGGAAAAGGGCAGACAAGAGCAAACGCAATAAACAGCACGAAGGAAGCCGCCAATTTGCGATATTCATTAGGGATTTCAATTGATATTTTGGCTAATTATCCAGAAATGCAAACACTAGCTTCGGGTGCATAACTTCAAGCATACAGGAACCTTGCTGCCAAATCTTGCAACTCTACTTACAGCGGTCTCTTCAGAACACAACGCCACACTCGCAAACGCGCGCGCGTGCACACACACAGTCAGAAAGAGAGAGAGAGAAAGAAACTTCTATTTTTATTATTATAGATATCCGAACTTGATTTTGAAAGTATTTGTAATGATTTTTTTTCGTTTTTCCATAATTATAAAGTGAATGTATTTATTACTATGAATGTTTTCCTCTTATTGTATTAGCATTTTTCTTATATGGCATTGAGGATTTATCCATTATTAATTTCTATCAAATAAGACTCCAACATTTATTGTGATAAATTGCAAAAGCGTATTTACACTGCATAAAATTAACTTTCTTTCTGAATATTTTCTTTCTTAATTTTTACTGTCATTCTTCTCTGACAAGAAACGAATACTTGTTTGACATGAGGGAAAAAATCTTTCCTTACTGTTTTTTATCCCTTTTGAAATGTGTTTGCATATGATTAAAAAGGCTATAAATAAATGCATTCACTTGTTCTTTTAAAGAAAATTGCATTGTATTTGTTATGCTTATACACTTTAACGAGAGAAACTATCATTATATGAAGGGTATTCCTTTTTTAAATAAATGACTTATTTTCACAAAAACGTCATATGTTTCTTTTATTTCTTTTCTTTTCAGGATATGTGCATGTTTTGTACCATTATAACTGTTTGTTACTGAGAAATTCTTTCATTTTTTTCTGTTCAGGGAAGATAGAGACATCATTATTTTTATTGTTATTATTATTTATGTTTTTGTGAGATGTGGCAAAAGCGATATAAATAAGACTTACTTCAGAATAACAATTAGGTATTATCAATACAAGCAATCAAATTCAGAAGAATGCTTTTGTGAATATCTTTCTTTTCTATATAGTTTCCTTTTTAGAAAAAAATAAAAGGATATATGGATATAAAATTCTTGGATTAAAACTGTGATTAACAGGCTAAATTATTGATAATCAGGCCGGTATGTTCATGATATCGGCATTTTTTTATGCTTTAGGGGCATTTTCAGAGATTTTTAGAACATTTATTTAAATTTTAAGCAACTTTTTATATTTTCAAGAATTAATTAAAACTTTAAAAGTATTTTTTCTTGCATGCCTAATTTTTATTAAACAAAATATCCATTTTTTTTTTTTTAAGTATTACCTTTTTAAACTGAACATCTTAACACTGGAATAAATTAAGATAACCAAAAAAATTTAAAATCTGCATTTCTTGTAGAAGTAAGTGCGATTATATAACGTACGCATTAAAATTGCATCCCACCATTTTTCTGTCAGCAGTATATATAAAAGCAAACTTCGGTATTTTATATATCAGTATTAAATCCTAATTAAAAGACGTTTCATTTATTGATACAATGATGGAATACTTCACTCTTTTTCCAGTATGCTATTTTCCGGAACTGACGTTCTCGGCGCTAATGCTCATATAAATAATATGCACTCTTTCTTTTAATTTATCATTTGCTATTATTGATTGTTTCAAAAGAATTCCAAAAAGTATTGGTTGGTTTTACAGATTCATCACCATGTAATAAAAAAAAGAAGAAAAAAGAATCAAAGCGACTTCAAGTGTTTTTCTTAATTAACTATTTACTTGCAACTGTGCAGAAAATTCATGTTATTAACATTGCCTGTTTTATTTATTTATTTATTTATTCATTGAGCACCAGCTGGAGTATTTCAACAAGAATAGTTTGTCAGGAGAAAGTATTTTTTTTCTGGCAGCCATATTCAATTTAATCTATATTATGCTATTTGAGTGCCTTTATAAGTAAAAGTGTTTTGGCATACGCATATGACGAATGCTCAGATTAGAAGTTTTTATCCAAATTATTGCAACCCACATTTCAAAATTTGGTAATACTCGCCTAGACAAATTCTATTAAACGAGCGAGACAAATAAAAAAAACATTAGTTTGTCGATAATGGCAGGTTCGCCAAGCTTTGGACCAAAATCCTTTCGACCCATTAAATTTTATTGCTCGTATGTTGCCATTTTATTATTTATAAAAACACTCTAGTTACTGATAGTCCAAGATTTTGTCTACAATCTTTTGACCAAACAAACTTCAGTTATCATATGCCACCTCTTTTCATTTATTTATAAAGGCAATCGTTTGTTCATCGTCCATGTTTAACAAGTTGTATTTTAATAAAATATATAGGTATATAAATCAAATGTATTATTAAAATATTTGACGCGTCCCTAAACAAAAATAAATTTTAAGCACAATACGTTGAATCCTTTTAGCTTAAAACTTTCCCTGGTGTCGTAAATTTTTAGTGTACAAATTATATTCAAATCCAGTTGTTGCTGGGAAAACTACGGACATTGCATTCACACATAAGGACAAAAACCAAATCTTTTCCGTTTTTTTTTTTTTTTTTTTTTGCCCCCGGGACGGTATGCTATTTCTTTCTCCCAGCTTATTTTGTCTCCAAAAAATAACGTTAGCTTACAGAAGGCAGCAATAAACAAAGCAGATGTATCATTGTGCGATTAAATGCTCTATAGCAATTTTTTTTTATTTCTAAACATCGCACATTTTAAATTTTTATACCGTCGTATTGGGAAAAAAAAAAGCACTTTTAAATGCAATTTGTTTGAAAACTGCGTATTTCCATTTATTTTTGAAATATTAATATTTTTGTAGTTTTTAGCACCATTTGTTTATTTTTGGCAACTCAAGTACTGCATTTATACAGAAAGTAAAGGGAAAATAGTTGAAAAATAGCAATTATATCTTTTTGTTGCCATTTTCTCATAACAACCGAAAGAAAATGTAATTAAAATACGTGCTATTTTGGAAAAATATAAATAAATAATTTCGTTAAAACATGGAGCTATTATAAATTATATTTAATTTTAAGTATCTGTAGACGCTTTCAGTGTGACCTCAGTCATGACGTTTTGGTTGGAAACTCACTCCAAATAAACGGTTGCTATGCGTCATTTCTTTTTAAATATAAATTGTGGAAAATGTTACCAGTACATATCAAGTATTAAAACACTTAGATGTAAGATATAGATATAAGATATAGCTGCAACACACAAACAAAATCGAAAATACAACATAGCAACCATTTGTTTGGAGTCAGTTTCCAACCAAAACGTCATGACTGACGTCACGACTAAAATCGTCTATATTAATGTTACAAACAAATGAATGCCTATGAATCATTAGATAGCCTTTTTTTGTCGAGTTTCTTTAATGAAGGCATCTTTATGCTGCATTTGTGTATTATTTTGCGATAGTGACATCCTTATGCATACTTTATTGTAGATGCTTAAGAGTGGATCGTAAATGTGGAATTCTTAAGCGGATGCGAATGACGTCATTTTAGATAAAATAAAAGTGTGTGCTTTAAGTCTTAAAATTGAAATAGGTTTTGTACTATTTATATCTACATATATTTTTTTTTCATCGGGGGCGACACTAAATTCTGAAAAAGCAGAATTCCTGTTTTCTAGTCACTTTATTATTATTTTTTTTTTTTTTTTTAAGTCGCTTCAAATCCTGTTGAAATGAAATTTACCCAGCGGTGACAGGATAGAATTTTACTGCAAGCTAGTTTTCTTTCTGATCAAACTTTTCTGCGTCAGTCGGATACAAATATAAATATTACAAATCTGACTCTCAGTGTTCTTAATTCACTAGGGAAATAATGTAAACCAAACAATGCAGTTTTGTCTGCAAAAACATATCTTTCAGCTACTCATTGCAATGCCGGACCTTGATCCCATCCTTGTGAATCAACTAAATGACAATAACAGTTTCACGCTTGAGGACACTCTCGCGGCAATTTATTTATCTTCGTTCGCACTCATTTCGTCCACCTTCGCTCGCCCAACCCACCGTAAAATGCGAAGAACATGGTCAAGAATTTACTCCAAAGAGAAATGGGGCTAAAGTAATTTTGTTTATAAACAGCCAAATAATGCGTTTAGGAAATGGCCATTTTCGAAACAGATTTAAGAAATGTATTTCAAATTTTAAATATATAATTTTTCTTCCCAAACTGTTCTTGAAATAAAAGACCAAGGAAACAATTATTTAAAACACCACTGTTTACAATATATATAATTATTCAGAGAGCCACAAAAATTAAATATGATACTAAACTAAATTAATACTTGCTAAAAGTGATAAAAATACACTTACAAAGCAAATAAATACCTTTATTCAGATCGACATGTTTAATTACTCAGACGACGACATTCTAAAAATCTATAATGATACAAATAATTTGCGCAAAAAAAAAAAAAAAATAATTGAAACTTGATAAACAAAAATCACGCGATCTCATGTATAAAGAAATCAAGTGCAATAATAAAAATAGATATTTGTGAACGTGATTTTTTTTACAGTATTTTCTCTTATTCTGCAGAGAATCTTTTCCCAGAATTTACGTAACTCCATAGAGGCTTTCAATTTAAATTTAAATTTTAAAAAAAATTGCGAAAATATCTGTATCATTATAGACCTTGAGAATGTCGTCGTCTGAGCGATGAAACATGCCGATCTGAAAAAAAGGTGTTTATTTGCCTTGTAAGTGTATTATTTTATTACTTTTATCAAGTATTAATTTAGTTTCATGATTTTAAGTGATTTTCAAGTATAACTTTATTATACTAAAGTCGATTAATAAATGCTACTGAATAAAAATAATCTGTGTACCACTTGTATATATATATTTCTTACAGTGCTGCAAGAGCAGGGGTACTCGTAGTGTGTGTCGGGAATGTTGATAGTGTTACGTTTACACAAATTCAGCGATATTTTATTAACTCTTTCAAATATGGTCTGAAAATATTTAAGATTTCGCTTGTCTATCTGTTTGTTTGTTCGGAAGCTGTCTAACGTCTCTATATAGGTTCGGAGAGCGACGAAATTTTTTAACTTGTTATTAAGGATGTAGAAAGCTTGACACTGTGAAAAATAGTCCACACAAAATAATACCATTGTCGCGCAAAATAATTTCTACGCATAAGCAAAAAAGAATCTATACTAATATTATAAAGAAGTAAAGTTTGTTTGTTTGTTTGTAGGAGGTAATCTCTGGATCTACCGAACCGATTTCAAAAGTAACGATATCAAAATGATGGTGTTAGTCCACGTTCGAACATAGGCTACATCTTAAGTCGATGCCACTACCCCAAAGAGGGTGTAGGAGCAAAAAACGTTCGATTTTTGTGTTACTGAAGGGCCTAGAAATATGAAATTCGGAATGGTCATTACTTATTAGATATAAATGATTTCTGAGAACATTTCTTAAGAAATTCAAAATTCAAAAGGAGTGAAAATGCGCGAAAAGAGTTCTATAAAACGTTCTAAATGGCGATTTCTACACAATCTCAGGAAGTATCAAACCAATTTCAAAAGTAATGGTTGGAAAATGATGGTGACAGCCAACTTGCTCCAACATAGGCTCTATTTTATGACGGTGTCACTACCACATGGGGTTGCAGGAGCAAAAAACGTTCTAAATTGTGATTTTTGTGATACTGCAGGGGCTAGCAACTTGAAATTTGGCATGGTAATTATTTATAAGGTATAAATACTCTCTAAGAACAGTTTCTAAAAATCTCAAAAGTTAAAATTGAAAATGCGCGAAAAGCGTTCTAAATTGCGATTTCTACGCAATCTCAGGAAATAACAAACCGATTACAAAAGTAATGGTTGTAAAGTGTTGACAGTCCCTGCTCCAACGTAGGCTATATTTTATGTCGTTGTAGATACCATCTGGGGGGGGGGGGGTTGCAGAAGCTAAAAACTTTCTATATTGCGATTTATGGATACTGAAGAGGCTAGAAACTTTAAATATGGCATGGTAATTTCTTATAAAATATAAATGCCCTCTAAGAACAGTCGAAAATAAATTTGAAATTTAAATGAGTAAAGCGATGGGAAGGAGCGAAAAGCGTTCTAAAAAAGTTCTAAACTGCGATTTCTGTGCAATCTCAGGAAATAATAAACCGATTACAAAAGTAATGGTTGTGAATCAACGGTGACAGTCTCTAATCCTACACAGGCTACGTTTTCTATTGAGTACTAGGAAATACCAAACCGATTTCAAAATTAATGGTGACAGGCTCTGTATCAACATAGGCATTTTATGTTAGTGCCACTGCCGCCAAAGAGAGGATAGACCGTTAGACAAGAAGCTTGGAATTTGACATGATGGTTAATTTTAAGATATAAATGCGTACTGAGAACGGTTAATAAAAAATTCAAAACTTCAAAGGAATACTGAAATAAGCGTATGAAATGAGCATAAAAGCTTCAAAATACTTTCTAAATTATCATTTATTTAGAATTAGTTTTAGTTCTTCTTATTAATTTAAGTCTCATTTTCGCCTAAATGCCGTGTAATAATGAAGTTTAGTCAAACTGTAGTTTAATGAGTAATTTTTTAATTATTCCTAAAAGTACAATTTCTTCTAAAAAAATTAGACATACAAATATCACTTGGTATATTTCAACTATTACGCGAGCAAAGCCGCGGGTTTTGCTAGTATGTAATAAAGTCAATTATCATTTGACGTACCTTTGAATAGTGTTAATAATTTTCAAGCGCAGTTGAATTTTAATAAACTACTTGAAATATTTTTTACTATTTAAGTAATTTATCTATCTGTCAGGCTATCTATTCTTAAGTTCTTCTGCGTACTAACTATGTGTTCTGATTCCCTGCATTTTATCTTATTGTAAAATATTTTTACTTATAAATAAATGAGAAAGAAACAGTTATAGTTTGCAAATGCCTGGAAAAGCTTGTTTTTAAGAATTAATTTTACATACATAATTTAAATTTTCGTCACAATTTTGTCTTGTAATTCTAATCTAAAATGTACACTTAATTTTACTACAAAATAATGAATGAATCTAAGATATAAAATTCGCGCATTTTAGGATGTAGAAACGGAACTTTTTTGCTTGCCCCTGTAAATGAAAAAACTATAAATGCTACATAATTCCTTTTCAATACCATATATTCTATAATAAACCTCAATAACATGCAAAAAATATACAATTGAAGTACATTTATCAAAGTTAAGGCACAGCTAGACGTACCGACAGACAAACCGAATTTATAAAAAAACACAAGAAAGAAAAATCATTTGTCGAGGATAGATTTCGAAACACTTTCCAACATTTTTAGACTATTGTAACAGAATTTCGCCGTTTAAAAAGTGAAAGAAGTAAACATTTGTAAACAATTTAGAAAAAGCACATCACATTTGAAAACAAGATTTCAGCAATTACTGTCCACAGCTGCAAAGGTACCCAAAATCTTTTGTGCATCTCTGTACATAATCTATAGATCTCGATATACAGTGCATATTGTTCTCAAATTTAGCTTAGTTACAAATTGCATAACACAGTCGAAAATTCACCTTCAGCAATGTCCACTAATAGACGAAAATGTACTCGAATAGTTTTCTATAGATTAAAAGATTTTTATACATGTCTCATATTAAAGGAAAATTTAATTCGGAAAAAAATCGACACACCATTAATCGTGTTTTCAGAAATTAGTTTTTAGTAGACGGCAGTGTATTTTGTTTTTTTTTTTTTGCTTAGCACTCTACATGAAATAAATTTATTTATATTTTTCAAACATCTCTATACTAAATATAGCTCAGCGTAAAATGCATAACTCAGTTACAAAACATCTCTAGGGTCAATCCATTTCATGTGGTTCAGCACTGGTTGCTCGACCATTTTTAAAAAATCTGAAATTTTTTGTACAACAAACCTAACATGATGGAAGTTCAAAATGACTATTATTTTAATTTTATTAATTTTTGTTTTTGCATGGCGGCCATCTTTGTTTCATCGTCTGCAGCAATTTTTTCACAAGAAGGGTTTGCGGAATTGTAAATAATTCATCGTTTATTTATCCAATTCAACTGAGGATTAAAGCAATTTGTACAGAATACATTCGGCTAAAAATCTGGTAATGGAGTAGTTTCCGAAACTAACTGCTTATTGGTAAAATTTAAGCATAAAGTTTCCGTTTTTTTCCAAAATTTGTCTGTTTACAAGAGGAAATTTTTCTAGCAAGGAATACTGTCAATATGACATATTTTTTTTAACAAATAGACTGAAAGTACTTGTACTCACACGCCGAGTTCCAGATCTGGGACTTGCTTTCTCTTCTCTGAAAAAAAATCCCAAATTTTTCAAAAATGACAAAAATTGCACTTTTCAGGCTTTGATATCTCTGGTGGGGCACGAGATAAAAATCTGAAATTTTTTTTAATACGAGTATTGTATGGTAGTGTTATGCACAAGAAATTTCAAGATGAAGATTTGACTACAAGCTGAGATATGGCAAGGGCAACATGTCAAAACAATACTGCCAGACTATTGTTTTGTTGTAGTCACAGCTAAGTATTTATCTCAGAGTGTCATTTAAATTTATGTTTTTGATTACCTTTAAATAATAGTGACAGAAAATAAAGCCATTTGCAAAGCTTAGCAATTAATAAAAAAAAATAATTATGCCTAAGTAATTACGCCTAACCATACCTAACATTTTGTATGGTTTCAGTAATTTTTGTTGTAAGTAATTTTAGTAACTAAAAGAAACCTCAGAGCTTTTACATAAAGAAAAAAAATATTTTTATACAAGACCTGAGACAAAAACAACATAGGGAAAAAGAAAAGCTGTTAATGTTGAAATACTTGTTGAGACATGATCAAACGTGTCAAAACACATTCTTGCTTGTTGGTTCAAAAACCACAATTTTGATCTTTCTCAAAATTTTATTTGTAGGAACCACGTCTTGTCATCTCTTGATAACTTGATTGAAGATCTTCGCCCTGCTGGCTCATAGAAATATACTTTGAAATCACTATGTGCAAGTCTCAATTCATTAATAATTCCTAGCTTACTTCTTATGAAAAAATGTGATTTTTCTGCAGTATAAATTTTGAAAAGGATTTGGGTATCTTTACTTTCTGAAAATTACTTGAGGCTGATGCATGGTAACATCGCATAATGTTTCATTTACAGGAACATACTTATGGTAGGAACAAGTTTCAGGGACTGGCAAGCAGCATTAAAATTGTGGTTTTTAAACCAACAAGCAGGAATGTGTTTTGACACGTTTCATCATGTCTCAACAAGTGTACCAACATTAACAGCTTTTCTCTTTCCCTATTTTGCTTTTGTCTCAGGTCTTGTATATATATATATATATATATATATATATATATATATGTAAAAGTGCTGAGGTTTCTTTTAGTTACTAAAATTACAACAAAAATTACTGATACCATACAAAATGTAATCCTTAGGCATAATTATTTTTTAAATTAATTGCAAATGATTTATTTTCTGTTACTATTATTTAAAGATAATCTAAAAAATAAATTTAAATGATACTCTGAGATAAACACTTAGCTGGGACTACAACAAAACAATAGTTTGGCAGTATTGTTTTGACATGTTGCCCTTGCCATATCTCAGCTTGTAGTCAAATCTCCATCCTGAAATTTCTTGTGCATAACACTACCATACAATACCCTTACAAAAAAAAAAATTCAGATTTTTATTTCGTGCCCCACCAGAGATATCAAAGCCTGAAAAGTGCAATTTTTGTCATTTTTGAAAAATTTGGGATTTTTTTTAGCGAAGAGAAAGCAAGTCCCAGATCTGGAACGGCGTGTGAGTACAAGTACTTTCGGCCTATTTGTAAAAAAAATTATGTCATGTTGACAGTTTTCCTTGCTAGAAAAATTTACTCTTGTAAACGGTCAAATTTTGGAAAAAACCTGAAATTTTATGCTAAAATTTTACCAATAAGCAGTTATTTTCGGAAACTACTCCATTACCAAATTTTTAGCCCAATGTATTCTGTACAAATTTCTTCAATCCGCACTTGAATTGGATAAATAAACGATGAATTATTTACAATTCCGTAAACCCTTCTTGTGAGAAAATTGCTGCAGACGATGAAACAAAGATAGCCGCCATGCACAAACAAAAATTAATAAAATTAAAATAATAGTCATTTTGAACTTCCATCATGTTAGGGTTGTTGAGCAAAAAATTTCAGATTTTTTAAAAATGGTTGAGCAACGAATATGACATTATTTTCTGGACCACTTGAAATGGATTGACCCTCTAAGTAATCCACACTCATACACGTTAATATTTACGAATTATTATGTGTATCCCTGTATATTATTTATAAAAATATATACACCAAGTTGCATGAAAAAAAATTAACTAAACTTAAAAACGCGTACCACAACCCAAAACGTATTTTGAGTTTTATCGCTCACACTGTTACAGAAATCTTTTATGTTTATCACTATAAAACATAACTGTTATGCATGTCCTCTGCTATGATTAACTGTCATGCATTGTATATTCTACAGAAAGTATTGTGGATGTGCAGTGCGCGTTAAAAAAGATTTCATTATGTTTCAAAAAATAAAATAGTGTGATTTCATTAAAATATGCTACTAAAAGTTTTTCTCCATATACCATTATGTAACTGAATTCTTTTGTGTGACCCTGTAAATGAATAATAAATGGGTTGCATTATACATTCTACAGAAAGAATCTTTTAGTGTACCTCTTAGATCATTTCAATTTCATCATATTTGAAATACTGTGAAACCATTAAAATGCACAGTTCAAACTATTTTCCCCATAGACCATAAAAGGGATTCTTTTGAGTATCCCTGTAACCGAACTATAAATTATACGTACTTCATTTTGAATAGAGATCGTGCTATAGCCAAACTCAATAACATATATCAATTACATGGCAATCCTAATATATTTAAGCAGTTTAGAGCAAGAACGGACAGACAGTCAGACAGACAGGCAAGCAGACAGACGGCCAGACAAACCAAATTCAAACACTTTCTAACTACGTTGCAAATTGTTAAAAAGAGCTTCTGTTTACCAGCATTATATGTGTATAGATGTATGTAAGGCAACAAATTTCTCAACAACTGCTGAATGTTTTTGAACGCAACTTACTAAACACCAGGGAAGATTAAGGCTGTTCTTAACTGCTATGCTCAACAAGCGCTAAACGTTTTGACACATTTACAAATTCATTTTTTAAGGAAAAGACATGAAATTGGAAAGCCTGGCCATGGAAGCGATTTGGAATCGAACTGTTTTTTCCATTTTTTGATCAATCAATTACCTATTGAGTTATAAAGAATTTTGATCACGTGAAAAACACGTTTTTCGCCCGCTCTTGAGTCTCTTCCTTCCTTCGCGCGGAAATTCGGTTCAAAACGCCCATTGTGGCACTATTTTTTGAAAGATCTATTGTGTTTGCAAAAAAATGGAAAAAACAGCTCAATTGCATTGTTTCTGAACAACAACACCAGCTAGTTTCATGCATTTTCGAAGAAAAAGAAATTAAAACTTATGTCAGAAAGTTGCCCTTTTGGATTTGAGAACACCCTTAAGTCAAAAGTAAACATTGTCTAATTTCTTTTTTTTTTTTTTTACGGTGATAGGACGTAATTTTTAATGTGATATTGTCTACAGTATGTAAAGCGGGAGCGATGCTGTCAACTGGAGTGCTTTTATAAATAAGAGACTCAGGACATACGAGCGATAAAATTTGATTGACCAATATGATTTTCGACAAAAACTTCGTGAACCTATGCCGTTATCTTGCACTTGGCAAGCTTCCCACAATTGTCAAGATAATGTTTGTTGACTTGTCTTATTCGTCTAATTGAACTTGTCCATGTAAGTATTGCTAAGTTTTATATCAAGAGTTGCCATAATTGGAAAAAAAAATCCAATGCTCCCTGTGCATATGTCGCAACTCTCTTATTTATAAAATCACTGTACTGGCAACAGCATTAGGTTTAATCTAAGTAACAATAAAGGGTTTTCATGAAACAAAACACCTCGCTAAAATATGTCTACTGGCAGGAAATATTAAATTATCAAAAAAATTAGCAATTAGTTAATTTAAGCGTTTTTCCAGAAATACAAACGAGTTGTTGATTAAGATACAGTCACTTGCACTCCCTTTGAATTTTTGTTTGAAAATTACCCGTAAACATACCTAACCTTTATGCATGTAGGTAAATCACCCGGTATCCATACGGATTTTTTGATAAAATCATACAGCACTCTTCATTATACGTAATAAATATTTTTATGTTTGCAATACTATCTAAATCGATACTCGTTATTAATCAACAACGACTCCTTACGTAGCAACAAACCAGATTCCATCCGCACTGATTTTATTCCGATTAACAAAGAACCTTTTATTGACATAAAACAGTTTTTTTCTTAAGAAACAAAGTCAACTTCAGCGCTATTTATAAACTACAAATCTTGTCACATTGTAGCTGAAAATCCAAACTGAATATGTTTATAAAACACCCCTTATAAACACGTAATAAAAAATATTTTTGTACGTTTATGAATTGCATCTATGCTAACAATGTTTATATACCAACCATTTACTTGTCAACCATTTTATTTATAAATCCTCCAAATCACGTCATTGAATATGAGCGTTTCGTGAGCTTTAAAGCCCGTAAATGTTACAAAAATCGCAGATTTAAAATACTACAGTTCTCTGGCTTTAAAAAATAAAAGAATGTATAACTTTGATTCCTTCTGAATTCCAGCCTAATAAATCAGCGGGTATCATCTGTTTAATTCAGTAAGTTTATACATCTTGGATTTCAATTCATTGTTCATCTTCGCTTATAAACTGATAATACTTCATTCTTCACATTATCCATTACTTATGGAGTGGAGAAATCAGTGGAGGAGAAGTCGTTCTTTCCACCGTTTTAGTTTCATGAAGCGTAAATCGAGGGATGAGACGGGGATTGTGACCTCTTGGGTGTGACTCAGCGGGATGACAATGACACGGACGAGTACTGAAGGGTTTGTGGAAAGCAACCCACACGCATCATCTTCTGATGAGGAAGTTTGAAGTCGTTTTATGATATTTAAATTGGAGTATAATTATGACTGCAAATATTTTTAAAACATTAATTTTTAGAATAAATACATTAGTTAGTAAACCTTTAAACTTCATATTAGAAGCCAAATTTTGACTAAAAATGTCATATTTTTCACAGATATACCATAGTTGCACACAACAATTTAAAAATGTTGAAAATCTTAAACTATTAGTTTAATTTACTTACAAAAGTTTAAAATGATTTTTAACGCTTTTTAACGTACTTGAAAATGTTTGTGACTTCAATTTGTCTGCCGTCCATGCTGTAACTGTCGTAAATATTCTCAGATTCCGATGAAATTAATATATGTTATTGAAGTTCAGTATAGCATGATCCCTATTGAAAATGAAGTGTGTAGTATTCATGATTCGATTACAGGGGCTCTCAAAAGTATTTTTTACATTATGGACTATAGAGAAAAATCATTTACGGTATGTTTTAACATAATGAACAATAATAATTGAACCTTAATAATAAACATAATGAAACTTATGTATACTATTAAAGTGCACTAGAAAATAGTTTCTATAGAAATTTGTTATGTGTAGCACGTAGTGTACACGTACAGGGGAAATCAAAGTTATTCCGTCATATTATTGTGTATGACAAAAAATCTTTTGCGGCGTATTTTAGTGATGTTGCTCTGTTACAAACATAATGAAATTGATAATAATTTATGAAATACACTTAGAACATGATTTCTGCAGAATATGGGGTGAAAAGTATTTATCATTGATTTACAGGATCACACAAAACAGTTGAGTTATATAATGGTCTACGTAGAAAAGCTATTTGCAGCGTATTTTAATTATGTTGCACTATTTCAAATGAGATGAAATTATACATTACTGAGGTTTGCTACAAGATGCTCGCAGCAGAATAGGATGTGAATCAGATTTATTGTTCATTTACAAGGACACGTAAAAGATTTCGGATACAATTCTGTATCCGAAGTCTTGTCTATTAGGGATGATTACTGGAAGTGCATTTTCAGTTATGGTATGTATTTTAAGTTTAACTAATTTTTTTTACATCATGTGGTGTGTATAAATTTTATAGATCATACACAGGGCTAGACAAAAGAATTCGTAAACTTTACAGAGAATGTGCGTAACTTACTTAAAGGTGTTTTTAAGTCGAATTATGCATTTTCAAGCTCAACTGCATTTAGTATACTAAGAGATGTCTATAGCATATAAACAAAACTATACACAGGACTATGCAAAAAATGGATACATAGATGCCGATGGATAGTAATTCCTGAAAGTGTGATTTCAGTAGTTTTAAGCGTGGTGTTTTTGACTGAATGAAATTTCGGCTTAATATGGAGCTTGTATAAATATCTGTAAGTAATATACATAGGCTGTAGCAAAAAAAAAATTCAACAATGTTTTTGTCAATTAATATGAATTGCTAAAGGTGAATTTTCAAATGTGAATTTTGGTTCTAACTAAACTAAATTTTAGAATACTATGTCGAATATACACAAATCGATAGTAATATAAATAGCTGCTCAATAGAACTGGAGTACCCTTCCGGCTAATTGCAGAAATTGTTGAAATCTCGCTTTCAAATGTGTTACACGTTTTCTAAAATGCTTACTTAAGTACCTTCTTTACCTTTAAACGGATAAGTTTTGTTAAAGTATTCTGGAAGTGTTGGAAAATGTTTCAAAATATATGCTTGATGCATGATTTTTTTGTTGTTGTTAAAGACTGCAAGGTCATGACTCCATTAATTAAATTTCTTCGTACGTCCCCCGCGCCGCCACATACGATAATTACTAGGAAAAAATATACCTTCTTTTTTTTTTAAGAAAAATCACAGGATACGAAGAATCACAATATGCCAGCATACTACGCTCAGCGTTATCTGCAAGCACTATTTTTGTATGCAATTACCATGTTTTTTAGACGTTTTCTCAAGCCATGAACGAAAGCCTTTATACTACGCTCATAAAAATCCTCAACAATTGATTTAAAAAATAATTTTTAAATCTGTAATGAAGTAAAACACAAACTACATTGTGGACTGACATGAATAAGCATAAGTAATTGAAATGCTTTTTAATGCTCTTCTCGGTTCTATAGGGGGGAATTACGACTAAAGGATTGTGCTATGAGAGATTTGCTGCATGAGCAACATATCTGTGATACAGCAATCTCTAAATCGGCTGGTGCTAGCTTTTACGAGCGTAGTATATAAACTCTCGTTCATCACTGACGAAACTCTGTTGAAAAAGATGGTAATTGCATAGAAAAGTAGTGTCTTGGTGATGAAATTGCAATCTATTCGATAGAATTTTATGATGTTTTTACCTGCGATTTGTTTTGTCTGAAAAAAAAAATAAACATTTGTATTCACTCCCGTTTTCTGTCAATTTTCCAGACTTTTATTACTGTGAAAATATTTGTAATAAAATTGTTCTTTGCAGATTTCAACAGTATAAAAGAAGGAACGATAAAGTTGGACACTCTAAGGTACACTGTTAAAAATATCGTGAAAAATTACCCCTGTTTTTAAAGACTATTTATTTTCTGACCATTGAGAACTCTCTACAGACGTCTATGTACCGTTCTCATTGGTCAGAAAATAGATAGTCTTTAAAAACAGAGTTAATTTTTCACGATATTTTTAACAGCGTACTTTTTTTTAACTCATTGTAAAAGGTACACGTTACTTTAAAGGAACAATTAGAAATTAACTACTTTGTCCGACTCGGCTGAGCAAAGTAGCCAGAATAGGTAAATGAACAAACCAGATTGGTTCTGGATGTATATTTAATCAACACAAGCTAAAGTTAACACACATTAAAAATAAGTATTATGTTTTGTAATATCTTAAGTATTAAATCGTTACTAATTAAAGTAAACAGTAATGAGTATCAATATGACGAAAGGAAGAATACGAGTTCACCCAGTAGACACGCAGACTGCAAATGTGTCAGTGCTCAGAAACCATAAAACCGTTAAGTGTTTAGAGTTTTTGTTAAATGCAAAGGATAGGTCTAAAAATGGTGCCGAAGTTTAAGTTTCGTTCAGTAACGCTTACAAATTCCTTTGTATAACCTCGTATATGATCTCTATAGAATTTATGCACACCATTTAGTATTCAAAACTTTAGTTAAAAAAGCATACCATAACTGCAAACGCACTTTCGGCAATCTTCCCTAACAGACAACACATCGGATACAGTATTGTATCCAAGATCTTTTTTGTGTCCTTGTAAATGTGCAATGCACATCATATTCGACAGCAATCATCTTGCAACTACAGTAATGTATATAAATTTCATCATGTTTCAAATAATGCAACATTTTTTAAATACGCTGCGAACAGTTTTTCCCTCATAGACCATTATATAACCGAACTCTTTTGTGTGACTCTGTAAATGACTGTTAAAGTTTAGCAACCCATATTCAACAAAAAGCATTTATTAGTGTACCTCAGAAATTCACATCAATTTCATTATGTTTGTAACAGTGAAACATCATTTAAATACGTCGCTAAAAATTTTCCTTCATGGACTATAATATAATGGAATACTTTTGAGTCCCCTTACGCGTACTGTAAGTGCTACACATAATATATTCTATAGTAACCCTCTTCTAGTGCACCTGAATAATGTATATAAATTTCATTATGTTTAAAATATTGCAACATTATTAAAATACACCTAAAACGTTTTTTCTCCATAGACCGTAATATAACGGGATACTTTTGAGTGCCCCTGTGAATGAACTATGAATGGTGTGTACTTTATTTTCAATGCTGAACATGTTATGATAAATCTCAATGATATATATCAATTACATGGCAATACGAATATAATTACTCGAAGTAAAAACAGACAGACAGAGACACAAACGGACAAACAAACCCAATTCATAAACATTTTTCATGTTGGAAAGCGTTAAAAAGAATCACTGAGGTGCGACGCAATATGTTTTTAATTAGATTAACGAATGCGCAAGATTTATTGCTCATTTACAGAGACGTGCGAGAGAAACTGGTGATTGATAACTGCTCGAAGTGGGTTTTTCGCTATGGTAATTTTTTTTAACTTATTTAATTTTTAGTGTATTAAAGTGTGTGTATAAATTCTATAGATCATGTACAGGGACTGACAAAAGTTGAAAATTCTTAGGCGCTAGGAAAAATTCTTAGAAACCAGCTTGAGGAATCGTTTCTCTGACATTAACACATTCGCTGCAAAATTGAACACTTGCTACTCATAATCGTATTCGGCTATTTTTCAGTGATCTATGTGTCATTTTGCAGGGAACAAGTTAACTATTCAATAAAAAAAATCAAACTGAGCAAAAATTTTAAGATAATACCACTTTTACATTATAAAAATTAAATAGTAACTATGAAATTAAGCATTAAAACGGTAGATAAATTAATATCCTTCTCCTTAATTCCCAACAAGAAATTATATACATAAATTAACAATGTTTTTGAGATTTTAATTTGAAATACGATTTGTCCATTTGTCATTTTTGTGAGATATATCTGACAATTGCACATTTTGGTACATTCCACTTAATGAAACATCATGTAATTTTTTTTTTTCATTTTCTGCTGGAATATTTTTAAGGTTTTCTAATCTAAGCAGAGCTCTTTCAACATGCACTTTAGTTTGGCTTAGCAAAAACTCTGATTTATGAAACATTAGGGAGAGTTGTTGCGCCGGTATGGTGTATTTTCTTCCACTGAAAATAATTACGCTATTAAAAATAGATATTTTTGCACATGGAATTTTTTCGGTTAAAGAAAAAAAATAATTAATAAGTAGATGTTAGGAAAACTGCTTCCCTAGGTCTCATCACTGTACATGCTTGTATTTATGGGCTAAGTCTGGAGGAACTCTATTTATTAGCCCCCGGTACGGTATGCTATTTCTTTCTCCCAGCTTATTTTGTGTAGTCTCTAAAAAATAACTTTACCTTAGAGAAGCCAGCTGTAAAAGAAAGCAGTACGATTAAATACTCTATAGCAATTTTTTAAACTTCTAAGCATCGCACATTTTCAATTTTTATACCATCGTATTCGAAAAAAAATACTTTTTAATACAATTTGTTTGAAAACTGCATCTCCATTTATTTTTCAGATATTAATTTTTTTTTTTTTTTTTTTTTTTTTGTAGTTTTTAGACCCATTTGCTTAATATTGGCAACGAAAGAACTCCATTTCTGTAGAAAGTGAAAGAAAAATAGCAATTATATCTTTTTTTTTTTTTTTTTTTTTTTTTTTGCCTTTTTCCCATAAAAAAGGGAAAAAAAGATAAATTAAAATACGTGCTATTTTGGAAAAATATGAATGAAGGATTTCTGATAAAACATGGAGCTATTAAAAACTAAATTTAATTTTAAATATCTGTATTAATAATACAAACAAATGAAATCCTGTGAATCTTTAAACAGCTGATTTTTTTGTCGAGTCTTTTAAATGACGAAATCTCTTTTTTTTTTTTTTTTTTTTTGGATTTGTGTATCATTTAGCGATAGTGACGTCCTAAGCGTACTTTACTGTAGATGTTATTTAACACTGGATCGCAAATGATGAATTCTTCAGCAGATGTGGATGACGTCACTTTATGTAAAATAAAACCGCCTGTTATAAGTCTTAAAACTGAACGACAGTAGAGTCCCGATTATCGGAGTTTCCGCTTTCACCGAGTTATTTTCTTCTGATGGACTGATGGCTTCCATTATTATGAAACAGTCATTATAAATGAAGTGTTAGGTGAAGATGAAAGGGCAGTCGTAAAAATGCTCACCTAACACTTCATTTATAATGACTGTTTCATAATAATGGAAGCCACCAGTCCATCAGAAGAAAATGATCCATTCGAAAGATATAAGTTAGATTAACTCGGATAATCGGGACTCTACTGTATCTATTTTTATATACATATATTTTTTTTTTCAACGGGGGAGCGACACTAAATTCTGAAAAAGCAGAATTCCTATTTTCTAGTTTTTATTAATATTTACTTTATTTTTAAACACTTATATTTATTTCTAATGTAAAGTAATTTCTTTCCATTTACCATCTCTGCTCATATTTTGGACATTACTTTTGTAATGTTCATCAGTAGGTTAAAAAGTTAGTCGCCAAGAGGAAATTTTTAGTCGCCCGGTGTTTGTCAAACCATGGTTCATATATATATACCGGAAGTCGGCTGCACAGACTATCACCTCATCAAGTTGGCAGCTAAAATCCCACGATTATGCAGAACTCGATTAACAGATTAAAGTGAAACTGGTTTGTGAAGTCATACTTGGATGGAAATCACCTGAAGACACAATTTTAGTGGTTGATCGGTTGGTTTATCATTGTGTTTACTGCATCCAAAGGTATGAAAACATGAAGGAGTGGGAGCAGGAAAACACAATTGTACACCTATCAGTCAACCACTAAAATCGTGTTTGCAAGTGTTTTCCACAAATATATGACTTGACAGACCAGTTATATTTTAATATGTGAGTCGATTTTTAACTAACCTAACAATTTGAACCGTCAACTCGATGAGGTGATGGTTTGTGTATCCGTCTCCCGGTTTAATCGGGATGCAAGAAAGAGTCTACACTTATTACTGGATGTGGAAAACTCTTGGATAAATTTGATTTTTACTGAGTTATGTATTTTTTAAATTGTTTATATATTAAATAACAATAATAATAATAATTAATAATTTCTGATAATTAAATTTATTAATAATATTATGTTAGTGCTGGAAAGTGTTTCATAATCATGTCTGTTATGTGATTTTTCATTCTTGTTAATTTCATATTTATCATGGAAGTTTCCTTTTAAAACAGCATGCAAATTACCGAGAACTAAAGAGTTTTTTGTCGAATTTTTTTTTCCACCGTATCTACTCATACAAATTCAAATGTACAGTAATTTTCATAAAAGGGTGCCCTAAAATGGACTGACTGATTTTAAAATTCAGTAACTTGCAAATAGTGACAGATATTAAAAAAATTCTTAGAGGAGTGTTTTGTAAGATATAAGGATTTTTTTTTCTGCGATTATCGATTTTAGTTTAAAATAGTAGCATAGATGCTGCAAGCAATAGGAGCTGAATCGGGGCCCAATTTTTGGCGCCTCACTTCTCTCAGTATTGATGTGAAACAAGAAGATGAATATATGGAGTGGTCCCCTGAAAATAAAATTGTATTGACGACTGAGTACAATCCATATACTTAATCTCCTTCTTTAGCATCAATACTGAGAAAGGATAGAGATAATAAACAATTAAATTAAAAAAATCAAAAAACCCGACTGCGTAAAAAGCGAACTAATTAATTATTTCTCTCAATGTGAAACTATTTTTTTTTCAATTCCTACTATTATCTCACACTCTCACTATATACCTATATCTTGTTCAAATTTTCAATCGTTAATAAAATACTTAAAATAAAATACATCCAATCAAGCTCAAATAAATTTTTTAAAACTTGTAGTGGAGGACAGTTGATGTTAATCCAGTTTGTTTCAAATATTAATTCATTAATTCAATTTAATTAATTAATTTTCAATAATCGAGAGAGCCCCCCTTCTTGATCAAAGGGTTTTAAGACCGAAAGAGCCCTCTTTTTGATCAAGGCATTTTAAGCGCCACTCAAGAGGAGAGAAGAATGGGAGAGAAAAAAATTCTCTTATTGACCTAAGTAGGAATTGACTTAAAATATTTTTTTATATTACTTACCTATTTTTTTTATTTACTTGTATTAATGACTTTTAAGTCGTGTTTAATTGTTAGTTCCTATCTATAAACACTGTTTTGATGAGGTCTATAGATGTCTATGATGGTTAAAGTTGCAGTAAAGCTAGAGAACCTACATACGCAACTTCCAGGTTGTATAATATTTTAATGGAGCTTCTGACTGTAAAATAGTCAATGAAACATCGTCTGCATTTTGAAAGACCTATCCAATGATATGCCACTCAATAGGGTGCGTATAAATTTTTTTTTTCGGCGGCCGTAAATTTTACGGCCGCCATTTTGAATTTATAAAAACAAAACCTAACCTATAACCATCGGTCCGTTAAGACGAATTGATAGAGACCTCATTCATTAAAATCCATCCAGCCGTTGGGATGTTTCGAGGGTATAAAGAAATCCTCATACACAGATACGCGTGAAACATATAACCCTTCTTTTCAGTCGGGTAAAAAATCAGACTTTGCAGCCCCATCTATAGCTGCTGTTTTAAAACTAAAATCGAGAATCGCAGTAAAAAACTCCTGACATCTTACGTAACCCTCCTGCAAGAATTTTTTTTTAATAAGTGTCATACCATTTGCAAGTTATTGAATTTTAAAATCAGTCAGTTTTAGAACACCCAGTATGAAACAGCTTCTCTGTATTTTCTTACATATGGGGACTACAGAGTTTGGGTTTTTTTGTGTTTAAATTTAAAATTAATATTTTTCTTTGCTTTAATCTACACACACAATTAAAACATAAAACAGATTAAAATCAAAAATTAATTAAATAAAATTACAAAAGTCAGTTTATAAGTTAGATTTTAAAAATCACGAAATTCGCGGATAATGCCTTTATTTAAATAAAAGACAAAAGCTGCTTTACTGCGTTTATAATTTCCTCTAATTCACATTGAAAGAAAAATAAATAGTTAAACCAAATTATACTTTTGTTTACAAAGTTTTTCCTTTACTGCGTAATATGCAGGCTAATATTTATTTGCTAGTGTGAGTTTTAATTAAATATTTACACTTAGCTGACAAAATCCTAGTAACGGAGAGATCAAACGTAAAAGATCAACACGGTATTTATCCTTTTTTTTTTTTCATATGAAACTGCACTTAGCTTTTGTTTCCCTTTGTGCTTGAGAACAATTAAAAGAATCACCGAGAAACATACTTTTCTTTTATGTTGTCAAGGTAACAATAAATTAAACAAATGGATCAGAAATAAAGCAAGATCTCTTTTAATTTTTTTTTCATTAACTTTAATTCTTGATATTCCGCACAGTGATTTTTCCACGAAAGTATTTTTAATTAATTAAATAGCAAGTGAATAGAAATCCCCTTTCCCTTAAGACAATCCAAAATTAATTTACAAATAACTACTATTCGTAACTACAGGCAATTAATAATTCTCAAACAAGATATAATTTAATTACTGTCAAGTATTTTGTTCAGTAAAAGATTTCTCAGTTCGGTTCTGCAACATGGGTTTAAACGATTATTATATACAAGAGCATAAACCCGTGCTTCCCGGGTTACTGAATATAGGGGAAAACCATCATATATATTTTTTCTGTGGTTAACATCCTTTTTCCTCTGCAGACACTAAAGGCACAGCGATGATCGAGGTATTTTTCTATAGGTACCTATAATAAAACACCTGTTTTTGATTTTTTTTTTTTTAAATCCAGTTAATCAAAAATTAATGAAAAAACGTATCAGCAAATATCAAAGATTGCGGCGAGAATGCCCATCAACAATACTAAAAATCATATTTATATGAAAGATAGGAATAATGTATTCAAAAAATTTTTTTAAACTTATTTAAAGCGATACTTTCATATTAACCACACGCCAGTATTTAAAGCCTAAGGAATCGCTATTTAAATTCAGCCTTTTAGGTAGCTTTCTTTACAAAAAAGCTACCTATTGCAGCCGTTCGGAGGAAAGCGATTTCAAAAAATTTTGGTATATTTTCATCGATCATGACCCCCAGACCCCGAAACCACCCTCCGTTCAAAATTTATATATATATATATATATATATATCTGAACTATGTCACACTGTAACTCCCGTAATTATGAACCGATTTCGATGTAGTTCGGTGTGTACATAGTACATACCAATGTCTCGACCGAGCTCGTTGGCCAGCTTCATCCGCCGTTTTGTTTCAAAATGGTGGCCATTAAAAATTTTTAAAAAAATTTAAAACTTGAAATGTGGTACCAAAACATTAAAAATGGAAAAAAAATTTTTCTTATGTATTTGACCTTTATACAAAGATTCCGGAGCAGTTTTTGTTTCGTCTATATCTTAAAAAATGGCTGAGTTATAGCATTTTGAATTTCTAGCGTGGCTGACATTTTGAAACGTCCTGAATTTTGTCACGCGATAAAAGGCGTATTTATGAACCGATTTGCATGTAATTCGGTGTGTACATAGTACATAACAATCTCTCGACGGAGTTCGTTGGCCAGCTTCATCCGCCATTTTGTTTCAAAATGGCGGCCATTTAAAATTTTTTTAAAAATTTAAAATTTGAAATGTGGTACCAAAAAATTGAAAATGGAAAAATATTTTTTTCTTATGTATTTGACCTTTATACAAAGATTTCGGAGCAGTTTTTGTTTCGTCTATATCTTAAAAAATGGCTGAGTTATAGCATTTTGAATTTCTAGCGTGGCTGACATTTTGAAACGTCCTGAATTTTGTCACGCGATAAAAGGCGTATTTATGAACCGATTTGGATGTAACTTCGTTTATACATAGTACATACCAATGTCTCGACCGGGTTCGTTGGCCAGTTTCACCCGCCATCTTGTTTAAAAATTTCGGCCATTTAAATTTTTAAGAAAAATTTAAATTTGAAATGTGGTACCAAAAATTGAAAATTGAAAAAATATTTTCTTCTTATGTGTTTGACCTTGATAAAAAGATTCGGGAGCAGTTTTTGTTTCGTCTATATCTTAAGAAATGGCTGAGTTATAGCATTTTGAATTTCTAGCGTGGCTGACATTTTGAAACGTCCTGATTTTTCTCACGTAATAACAGGCGTATTTATGAACCGACTTGGATGTACCTTGGTGTGTACATAGTACATACAAATATCTCGACCGAGTTCGTTGGCCAGCTTCATCCGCCATCTTGTTTCAAAATGGCGGCCATTTAAAAAAATTAAAAAATAAAAAAATTTAAATGAGATACCAAAAAATTGGAAAATGAAAAAGATTTTTTTTGTATGTGTTTGACCTTAATACAAAGATTCCGGAACAGTTTTTCTTTCGTCTATATCTAAAAAAAAATGGCTGAGTAATAGCATTTTGAATTTCTCTTGTAGCTGACATTTTAAAATGACCTGATTTTTGTCACGCGATAACAGGCATATTTATGAACCTATTTGGATGTAACTTGGTCTGTACATAGTACATACCAATGTCTCGACCGAGTTCGTTGGCCAGCTTCATTCGCCATTTTGTTTCAAAAAGGTTGCCATTTAAAAAAAATTTAATTTAAAATTCAAAATGAGGTATTAAAAAATTGGAAAATGAAAAAGATTTTTTTTTATGTGTTTGGCCTTGATACAAAGATTCCGGAGCAGTTTTTGTTTCTGAAAATTTGTTCTTTTGTTGATATCTTAAAAAATGGTTGATTTATAGCACTTTGAATTTCTAGCATGGCTAACATTTTGAAACGATCTTGTATTTGTCACGCGATAACACACGTATTCGCCTATTTCGATGTAAGAAGGCATGTGGATAGTATACATCAACACCTCGACCAAGTTCGCTGGCCAGATTCATCAGCCATCTTGTTTCAAAATGGCGGCCATTAAATTAAAATATATATATACATATTTAAAGTGAGGTGCAAAAAAATTAGAAATTGAAAAAGGTTTCTTTCTTAAGTATTTGATCTTGATATAAGGATTCAGGAGCATTTTTTGTTTGTCTTTACCTTAAAAATGGCTCAGATATAGCAGTTTCAATTTCTATTGTGGGTGACATTTTGAAAAATCTGATTTTTTGCATGCGACAGCACTCCTATATATTAACCGATTCCGATGTGAGTGAGCATGTGCACAGCAATTACTAAGGTCTCGACCAAGTTCACTGCTTAGCCTCATCCACCATGTTGTCTTAAAATGACAGGCACTTTAAGAAATTGCCGAATTTGGCAGCCAAATATAAGTTACTTTAAAGAAAAGCAGCTTGGATAAAGCTGACTAATTTCGCGAAATTCTCATTCATAATGATTTAGTGTTAATAAAAATTAGTATTGAATCTCCTATATTCGGTTTCCACTAAATTGAGCTTCGTGTGTTTGCATGATATAAGTTGGCTTTTTTAAAATAAGGATTATGAAAGCTACCTCTTCCTCCCGGCACTGGCCTGAAGGACTTTTTAATTTTGTTCATTTCAATGATTTAAGATCGTACGGTAGAATTAAATGTCTTAATGTTTTATTTATTGATTGATGATTAAGATAGAGTTAAAACAAGCTGAAATAGATGTTTTCAAACAATTTGCATTTTAAATTACATCTTGTTCCCGATTCGATGGTGTAGAAATTGAAAAAAGTGCTTTAGAAGTTTTAAAAAATCCACTAAAAATTAATAGGAGTTAAATTTAATCGTCTGCAGTTACCACCGTTAAAATGACTTCACGTTACGCACAGATACATTTGTCTTTTATAAAAGTAGCAAATTTGTAGTTTAAAAAATACTTATTTTATTTGTTTGTATTTCTGTATACACGACATCTAAAGACTAATGTAAAGAAAAATAACCAAAATAAATTTATTATTCAGCTATTTCAAAGTTTTAAATTAAAAAAAATATTTTTAAGGCTGGAACAAGAACGAAAAACGGGGTATCAGGTATACATTATGCAACACTATCCAACGCTAAGAGGATATAGTTAAGAAATTTCATTTTTCCATACAATGAAATAAGATATCTAAATAAACAATATAAAAAAAAACCTTGTAAATCTGTAAAAATCCGCTTTCAGCAATTGCTGTCCATTTCTGGTAATGTGTTCGAATTATTTCGTGCAGCTTTATATGGTATCAATGGAATTTATACACACCACGTAATACACTAAATGTTATTAAGTTTAAATATGCATACTACAGCTGCGAAAGTACTTCTAACACTTATAAACACGTCAAACTGCGCTGCAGTGATCCCAATCAATTTCATTATAATAAAAGTTTCGTGAAATCATTAATGTACGCCGCAAGCATTTTTTTCCCATAGATCATAGTACAATGGAAATATATTGTGCATAGCTGTAAGCAAAAAATAAAAGTTACTTTTCCTATACTCCACAGAAAGTATAATGTAGTCCACCTCCTTGGTGATTTACAATTTCATTATGTGTCAATTATCTTAACATTATTAAAAAACTGCATTATTAACACTGCAAATGATTTTTCCCCATAAACAAAAATATAACGGAGATATTTTGTGTGTCCTTGTTAACGAACTGTAAATGCTACATACGTCTTTTTAAAGGGTAGCATTCTATGAATCTGAATAGCATATAAATTACAATAAATCTGAGTTTATTTAGGGCAGTTAGATCTCGGACTGACAGGCAAACAATGCGAAGTCTTAAACACTTTTCAACTTTGTTAGAATGTACTAAATAATGAAACAAAAAAGAAAAAAACGTACGTGAAACTTAGATTATGAAACCCTTTCTAACGCATTCAGAATACTTAAGCAAAACGTCACAGTTTAACAAGATGAAAGATGATATCTAAGTAAACAATTTGGAAAACGCATAACATATTTGAAAACCCAATTTCAGCAGTTACCATCTGTAGGTAAAAAAACATACAAATTCTTTTGTGCAGACCTGTGTATGATATATATATTACAAAGTATGCTAAAATTTAGTTTTGTTAGGAAACGCATAAGGTAAATGCACCTATAGTGGACCTTTAATTTTTAAAGTTTAAAAACAAGCCCAAAAGCCATTTCTGGAAAACGACTGAAAGAAATATGATTGATTGATGTCCTTAAATGTTAACCTTCCATAAATTGTTTGTAATAATTGGTGTTTTTTCTGCTGGTACATTTGTTTATTTTTTAGAGTGTCTTCACAAACAGATTTTTTTTTGGCAAACTAGGGGGCTCTGCCATCTACGAGCTATGCTCGCCAACCCCCGTCCTGACACCGGAGATTCTAAAAGCACACTAATTTGATCGGCTTTAAAAAGATTGAATTATAATTTAAGAAAACAGTGGCGACCTCTCTGTTAAAGGGTTGTTTACGTCTCTGATTAAATCAGATCAATGAAATATGTTAAAATAAGCAAGTATAAGCATGTAACAGTATATAAAGTGATTTAAGTAAACAGTGAATGTGTCTCCCGGTATTTTTTAACAACAATATAAGAAAGATTTTTAAAATAAGGCATTTTAAAATGTATCGTTTTAAATCTAATGTAATTTTCACCAAAGTTCTCTTTCTCTTTTTAATATTCACGTGAAAATACTTTTGTTGTTAGGAAGGAAATATTATTTGCGCTGTCTTAGAATCCTCAACACAAGAGCAATGCGACTCTTGTAGGCACTTCAATAACATCTGAATTGGTTCGTTGGTTCAAAATATCTCGATTTGTTACTATCTGTAAGCAAGTAAACCCTATTGGTTTACAATGGAAGTCTGTGAGAATTTGGCGAATTGTTAGAGATATAGCCAAATTGGCGTCAATTTTGGCGACTAATTTTGATCGCCAAATTTGTCGATATATCGCCAAGTTGGCGACAGAACAGGGTCCTCCCTGTGGTAACCCACCATATGGGTATGGAAATGCAGTAAATGCTGTTCAATAACCAATGAGATGCGTTTAATATAGTTTTTATGACGTAATTATCAATATTTTCCTGCTTTTAATATGTAATCATTTAATTCTCATTTGAAAGTTTTTTCTGTTTATAATAGTCATGTGTAAATAAATTTTTAATTTGAAGAAAATATTATACTTTGCGTTGTTTTTAAATTTGGCAACAATTTAAAATAATACACTTTTCTAAAAGTTGTAAAAAATCTCTCTCGAAATGATGAAAATTTGAATTTAAAATAGAAATAATACCTCAAAAAATGAGTCAAATTAAAAAATAAATGCAGTCTGCACACCGGGAACTTCTAATGTATAAAATGATCTAAAAATGATTAAATTACTATGTATAGTTTTTGCTCCTATAAAATTTTTTTAATGGAACGATTTTGACCAACTTTAACATTAAATATCTCTTAAAATAATTCTTCTATGTGAAAACTGTCTGCATCAGCGTGTTTATCAAACATATCTCGATAATACCACCGATTGTCATATTTTTGTACGCAATACTTTTCTTAATATTAAAGAAGAAAGACCTCCGGTCACAAAAAATTCAAAACCGGTGGCAGCGTGGCGGTGACAGCGTTAGTTACTTTTTTTTAGAATAGAGATCTTAGAGATTTCATGAAGAGATAAATTTTTATTTAAAACATTGCTTCTTTAATATTATGTTTTATTTTATAGTAAACTACTGCTTATATATATTCTACTAGATAAAATACCCGGCGTTGCCCGGAATTTTAAAAATGTTTGTTTTGAAAAATCACTTTCAAAATTAAAATACAGTATAAAACAAACAAAAAAAAAAGCAGTAAAGTCATCTTTATTCCACTTCTTCTCTAAGAATGAGTTCTAGGGACCTAAACCTTTGTGGAAATTCTAATATACACGCATACACACACGTATGTACATTGAATAGATTTTAAAAAGGCGAAAAAAATTCAGAGAACCTCAAAATGTTAAACAATGCCAATATTTCCATAATCGGATTTCTATCATGTTTCAATACGTTTTTTCAAATCATATGACGTTATATATTCACCTGCTGACGTCCAGTATATTTCCAATATGCGTAATATTCACTTTTTTTTTTAATTCGTTAAACTATTGATTTCATTTTCATTTTTCACGTGGATATCTTGCAATAGAAAAGTTATGACGTAATATTCACTTTTTGTTTTAATTCGTCAAGCTATTTATTTCATTCTCATTTTTCACGTGGAAATCTTGTAATAGAAAAGTAATTGTTGTGGTAAGAATTTTATTGTGGATTTTTAATAGTTGGTAACTGCTATAACGAAAAAGTTTTAAATATGATAGGAAATTGCTGTTAAATGGGTGGATTTTTATTGATTAAAAATTAACTATAAATTATTTCGACTCCGGATAACTTTAGTTATCTCGTCCGTTTTTTAATACACATGTACGTAACATTTCACACTTCCAAACTGTGGATTTGTATAGAATTACTGACAGACAGACAAATTTTCAGTTTTATATATTAGATTATGTTGTGAATAGTTTGTTGAAAAAGCCGAAAACTTAAAGATTCGTGCATGAGAAATTTACTGGGTCCACTACTGGAGCAAGTGGAAAGTAACATTTTTCATTTTTCATTTTTTTTTTCAAAGAATATATTTTGAAACTTTGAAAGCTTATTCTGATGCATGTAGGTTAGGATAAGGCAAAAAATTACATATCTTTCGGAATTCACTAACACTTTAATAATAATTAGATAAAAGTCCTTAAGTGACTCACTACTGGTACGTTTACCTTAACACAGTTCAAAATTCTATTTAGCAATTTCCGTTAATAAACTGAAATCTGCTCGAATTTTTTGAGCATCCCTGTATGTGATCTATTGAATTTATATATACCAAGTGGTATGTATATAATTAGTTAAATAAAAAAACGCATAACACAATTTAAAACGCACTTCCAGTAAGTATTGTTCACAGACCGCAGTATAAAGCTGCTATCAGATTCACCAACTTTTCGAGCAATTTTTGAGCCAACTCTTGTTTTCCTCCAACTTTTCGCGAAATATTGTCTCAACACTCAGTGTGATAGCAATATCCCCAACTTTTTATCGACAGCTCAAAAAAGTCTGCGCGACTTTCCGCCCCCAAAAGCCTCCGCGACTTCATCACCCCCTACTTTCAACCTTTCAGCCAATCAGAGATAAGCGATTGATAAGAATAGGCGATAAATATTAACGGCTGGTACTAGTAGTACTGGTTTTTCTCCAACTTTAGCAAACACAATTGTAACCTTTTTCTCCCTTTGAACGGGAAAATGTTGGGGTTAAAATCGGCGGAAAAGTTGGTTGCTCGAAAAGTTGGTGAATCTGATAGCAGCTTAACCAAATATTTTTGTGTCCCTGAAAAATAAACGACAAATGCTATGAACAACATATAATATAGAAAGCGCATTGTAGTGCACTTTAGCCATGTGTATCAATTACAATATATTTTAAATAGTAAAATATCACTAAAATAACTGCAAACAATTTTTCTCCAAAGACCATAATGTAATGTAATTCTTTTAGTACGCCTGAAAATGAACTAAAAATAGAACACACTCCATTTTTGATAGAGAACATGTCGTAGTAAAACTCAAAGTTACGTAAATATAGTCTAGGCATCACTATGGCGTATCTGTTATTGAAAATGTAGTATTTACGGTTCCTTTACAGGGACACTGAAAAAAATTCTGTTACATTACGGTCTATGGGGAAAAAATCGTTTGTGGTATATTACTTACCCGTCATACGTAGTATAGGGTAAATCTTGTAATCCTTTTAAAAATCGAAAAAAAAATTGACGGATTTACACGTTTTAGACACTGGAGATTCCGAAAAACATTTTTAGAAAAAAAATTTGCCGACTGGCTGTCTGTGTGTCTATAAACGCTCTATCTCCGGAACAAATTGATATAGAGACTTAAATTTTCGTGTGTACTTAGAATGTAATAATGGGAAGAAGCCTATTTAATATCAGTAACCTCGATTATCCGGAACTATTTTTTTTTCGAACTCTTGAAATATTCGTTCTGATAAAAGGTACATAAATTTTTTCGAAATTGTTTATTTTAAGGAGTGAATATAAAAGACAATAAAAAAGATAAATTTCGCATAAAGATTGAAGTCCATCGTATAATTAGTTGCCGAGATATTTGTAATCATATTTTCCATACTCTTCGATTTTTCATGACCCTGTATTTCATTCAAATTTCAATTCAAAGATCTATTTTAATTGGAAATGAGACGCTTAACCCCTTGGGACGAGCGACACGTATACGTGCCGCATGAAGCGCTCAGAATCCTTGTGTTTCCTCACCAGTAAAATTTTACTGTAAAATTTGCCTTATTTAATCAGCGCATTTTCTCGGTTCAAGAAGACACAAATTTCTGTTTTTAAAAAACGGTGATGAAAGATTAAAAATTTCCTAAAAGGCTCCCGTCCCGAAGGGGTTAATCCGACGCAGTAAACTGTTATGTAATATGATAATCATTTTTCGAGTTATAAGAATGTTTCTTTTACGCAATTCAGTAATAAAGCATTTAAATTTTATGACGTCGTCAAGCCACGATTTTAAACACTCTATCTAAAGAACAAACTGAGATAGAGGCTTGAAATTTGGTATGTACTTAGAATATAATTGTGCGACAAAAACAATTAAATTTCAGTAACCTTAGTTATACGGAACTATTTTATATTAATCACATATTTTATATAATGCACATATGATCGTATTACGGTGGCCCCCAACTACTAGTTTTAATGATGTTATAATATTTTAATCATACTGAAAATTTTATATATCATTAAGTGTGCTACACAGCGCTGTAGAATATGGTGTGCATATGGAAATTATCGTTCATTTACAGGAACACACAAGAATTTGGCTACAGAAGAAATTGAACTAATTGAACTACAATTGCTGGAACTACGTTTTCAGTTGTGGTACACGTTTTTAAATTGAACATTTTTTTTTTTCATATTACTTGGTGTGTATAAATTTTATAGATCATATACAGGGCTGCACAAAAGTACTCAAATACATTAGGTTAACTCACAGAATTTGCTGAACGGGTAAATTATCAACCGTACTATTCGTTTAACTGACATAACTTTTAGCATACTATGTAATATCCATACAAATCTGATCCTACACAGGGCTGCACAAAAAAGAAAATCAGACATATTTCCGACTATCTATCTGTCTATAATATAAAGGACAAGCGTATCTGTGCGTGACGCTGACGTCATTTTGCGAGGCAACACTTCACGATCAAATTTCGCTTTTTCAATTTCCGCTCCTCAATTTTTTAATCTTCTAATCATTTCGCTTCTAATCATTTAATCTTCTAAACATTTTCAATTTTTAAACCATCGTATAATGAAAAAATCTTCTTTCAAATGCAATTTTTTTTTAATAGCTGTATCTTAATTGACAAATTTGTTATGCATTTTTAAATAATTTTCAAGCATGAATTTTTTTTAATTTATTTGTATCACTTGCCGGCTTCATTATATAATAATAATAAAAATTTTGCACATAAATCAATAGAAATTACTCAGGATTTATTTCTGCCTAATTTCCATAACGAAATAAAGACCTCCTCTATAAATAAACAAAAGATTAATATTTTTTTAAAAAAATCACAAATTTAACACATATGCATTAGAGCAATTTAAATTTTTACAACGCAAAATAGAAAAAAAAAGACTTTCAAATGAATTTTTTTTTACAAATTGCATCTGAGTTTATTGACTGTCTATGGTTTTAAGAATAATTTTCAAGCATGAAATATTTTTAAATTTAACTCTAGCGCGTGGAGTTCGATTACGAAACATTACTCCGTTTAACCTTAAAACAATCAGGGCCGAAACTAAGGGGGGGCAGAGGGGGCATGTGCCCCGGGCGCCAGAACGAAGGGGCGCCAAATGAAGGATTAAACCTTTGGACTGGATCATTTTCTTCTGATGGACTGATGTCTTCCATTATTATGAAACAGCCATTATAAATGAGGTGAAGATGAAAGAGCAGCCTTAAAAAGTTAGAGCTCTGATTTTCTGGCCAGAATGGGGGAAAAAATGGCCATAATTTTTTTTGGCTGCTCTTTCATCTTCAAATAACACTTCATTTATAATGGCTGTTTCATAATAATGGAAGACATCAGTCCATCAAAAGAAAATAACTTGGTTAAAGCAGAAACTTGATTAAGCGGAACTCGGATAATCGGGACTCTACTTTATATTTCATTTTAAAAATTATCTTTAGAATATTTTTGTTGGTGTTCAGAGGGGGGGAGGGGGTCATGATCCCCGTGACCTCCCCCTTGAATCCGCCATTGTAGATTACGTAGTTCACTATTATACATATTTTAAATTTTAAAATAAGTCGGCTATTAGAAAATTAGTAAAATTCTCTTTGTAAATATACTTTGCGGAAGAGGGGGGGGGGGGGCGCCAAAATCCATCTTTGCCCCGGGTGCAAAAAAGGCTAGTTTCGGCCCTGAAAACAATGTAGATAATTCAGCATTTTCTTACGGCTAATATTCCATTTCTTTTTAATTAAAATTTCCTCCATAAATAAATAAATAATGTAATTATAAATAAAACACAAATTTCACATACATATAATTGAACTACGCTCTCTGAAATGATGAGAATCAAAAAGGTTGCTGCAAGTAGAAAAATCTTGGACTAATAACTCTTATCATGCGGTTAATGCGAAAATATCGCTTTTGATAAATTTCAAAACGTTATTTGATTGCTTAATTAATATTTTCCTATAAAAATGCTTTTTTTATTGTTAGTAGCCAATCTAAAAAAATTTATTGCATGTAATAAAATATTAGTTAAAAAAAGAAATGGTTTTCACCTATGCTCTGTAACCCAGAAAGACCGGGTTCGATCCCCTAGTTGATGCTAACCGCAGAAATTTGGTTTTCAAATGCGTTATCCGTTTTCCAAATTCTTTATTTAGAAATCATGTTTCATCTTTATAAACTGGGAAGTTTTGTTGCAGTATTCCGAGTGTGTTGGAAAATGTTTAATAATTTATGTTGGCCGCATGATTTTTCGTTCTTTTTTGTTATTATATGTGCCGACTTTTAATCTCTAAATGCTGTGTTTTCGCATTTAAGAGTTGTTGTTTGCCTTTTATTTGATTAAGAAAAATGAAAAATCGCGTGTGAAGCAAAGATTATGAAACCTTTTTTTTCAACACTTCCTGAATACTGTGAAGAAACTTCACCTTTTAAAAAAAACACAAAGAGAATATCTTTAGTAAACAATTTAAAAAATGCATAACACAACTGAAAACCAAATTTCAGTAATTACTGCGCATAGTCGGAAAAATACTCGAATCTTTTGTATAGTCCTGTGTATGACCAATAGAAGTTATATGCAAGCAGTATGTAAAAATGCAATTAAACTTAAAATGCAAACTAAAGTTTAAAACGCAATTATCCTTCATATATAATACTATAACCGAATTCTTTTACATGTCCTATTACAATGTAAAAAAAAAAAAGCAATTTTACAAATTACAACGACCATTTGGAAAATGATTTTTTCAAAGACTAAAATTTAAGACATAAAAAATCGCACGGAGTTGATCATACGTTACGTACGCCATGGATTGAACATTAATAGTGTTATTACACGTAAAAATTGCAAGATTTCCTGAAACTTACGTATTATCCAAGCATTTCATTCGCTGTTCGGGAAAAGGCTTTTCCATCGTCAGATTTCCAAGAAATCTGACGACCGATTTTAAATGAAATTTCATTCTTAAACTTCTAAACATCCCACAATATTACTTTTTACACCGTCGTATAGAGAAAAAAATGTACTTTTAATTGCAATTTGTTTGAAAGCTGTATCTCAATTTGTTTCTGAGTTATTATTATTTTTTTTTTTTTGTAGTTTTTATTACTTTTTTGTCATAGTGGCAACAGAAGTATCCATCTTTGTTTAAAGTAAAGGGAAAATACATTACTGTATAGACCAATCAGAAAACGAATAAAATGTGGATTCAACCAATTAAAAGCTTCAGATATGCTTTTGATTTCCTACCCTGATGAGGACAATAACCCTTTTTCCAAATTGTTAAAAAAAAAAAAAAAAAAAATTAGCAAAAACGAAGAATACACTGAAGTAGACTGTCTTTAAATAACTTATCTTCATTAAATTAATAATACTACTAATATTAATAATAAAATCACTTTACTGATTTCTTTAAACATTGCTATAAATTTTGACGAAACCCTTTCACCATGATGGACGCACACGTTTTCGTGTGGCCAACTTCCAAGTGGAGGGGGGGAGGTCCCATCAAATGAAACATATTTTGAACTATAAAATTTGTTTAATTATTAAATATGTTTTTTTTTCTAGTACTTATTTGATTCTATTTATTAAGAAAAAAAAAACTCTGGTACAATTTATATGAAAGGGGTGAAAAAGATCGGAATGTTGGTACGTATATGTGTATGTAAGAAATTTCACAGATGTGGATCCTTTCTTCTGAGAGCTACGTTTTTTACAGATAAAAATAAAATATTAAATATTTTCACAATAAACTCGTTTATTCTTGTAGATTTTTTTAATCGTCCCTTATTTTAAATGAATGTATAAATAAAGCACCAAAAATATTAACTTAATAAAATATAATTGTATTTAATTCTTGAAATAATTCTTCCCGTTCTACACCATTCCTGTCACAATTCAAATGTACTGAAATTAAAACAATTAATGCATACAACTATTAGTTTTCTAAAAAACATGCATTTTAAAGAAATCGTTATCACGAGAAAATGACCATGAAAGCTACTATAAAATCGCAATTCCTAATGTCACCGAAAATTAAAGATTACTATCTCCACCAATTCTGCTTTACCGAATCGGAAGTAATGGCTATGTAATCTGTGAAGCACACAAGTCTGTCTGTTTAGCCAAGTGAAAATTGAATGTCTGTTGTTCTATTTACGTGTGTAATGTCTGGCGTAGAATACTAAATACCAGTATTAAAATGGGAGATAAACATTTCATTGTCATGCTACAGCTGAATTAACGAACTAATTCAATATTGTATTCGGTTTTATAAGATAACTACTCAGAAATAAGGAATTTTAAATACGAATCATACGGGAAACAGGTTGGTGCGTCATTATAACGATAATAAATAAATGCGTGTTGTTGAAAAAAAATAAAGAAATTATCAAATTATATGTACCACTAATATTATAATGGTGCAAAATATCCAATAAAAATATATTTAAGATTGAGTGTAGTATAAAAGCATTCCGTAAACTTCTTTATAAAAAAAAAAAAAAAAAAAAAAAGTTCTTAAAAACGAATACTGTAAGAAAAGTAAAAATAATTATTTTTAATTACTAAAATTATTACTAACACGTTTTAGTGAACCCGAATCATAATGAATATAACGAATATATTTTCACTTACAGTTTTGTACACATATCCAGAACAGCTGTGGATGTAACAATCTAAAATTTCAGTGTCCGGATGCCTCGTTTTAACGGGACTCAACTGCGATGTAAAAAGCAGATCTAGCTTTCAATGACATCAGCATATGCAAATATAAATAACTAGCAGAATTACAGGGCTTTGTCCTTGTCAAACGTTGGGGGGCGGGGCTTCCGGATGAAATAAATGAAAATGAAATAGTAAGGCGGCGGATGTAACAGGAAAATATGCGATTTTCCTGGCAGTACGAAAAAAAAATCAACCAAATGACATAGCATTTCGTGAAATTCTCGTTTATATGACATGTATCTACATTATAGCGAAACATGCCAGTGTGTAACTCTGACATCATACTGGTTGTGGCAACCACCTAACCCATAAATTATGCTTTTACTGCAACTTTTCTTAACTTCAAAACATCGCACAATTTCACTTTCGACACTAACGTATAGAAAACAAATTACTTTCAAATGCAAATTTCTGATATTTAATGGAATTTAAAGTAATTTTCAACCATGGATATTTTTTAATTTGCGTGCAACCCAATTACAACAGGTGATCTCGTTTGCTCTTAACGCAGTAGTATAAAGAAAACACATGTTCATGAGTAACGCTGGCATCATATTATTAGCTGCAATGACCTAATCCATAAATTTTGCTTTTACTACAATTTGTGTAACCTCTGAACAACGAACATTCGATTTTTTCAACTTCGAATAGAAACTAAAAAGTGCTTTCGATGCTATTTGTTTGAAAAGTGTATCTCAGTTCATTGATTTTTATGGATTTTAAAGTAATTTTTAAGCATGAATATTTTTTAAATATGCTTCTAACCCAATTACAAAAGATTAACCCGATTGCTCTTAAAACATCTAAATAGTTCAGCATTTGTTTGTTTTCGTGTAATATTCCATAACTAAAATGGCAAACGAAATTAAAACTCCGCAAAAAAGCAAATCCCGAATCTAATAGATATAAAGTCGAACTACGTAAAATAATCATATTAACCCTTTAGTGTGCAGCTTTGCATCTATGCAACCAACAGTGTTTTAAATTTAATAGATTTTTTTTATTCGAATATACCTAATTCACACCAGAAAATTAAAATAGCAATATTTGCTTTCATTAATAACACATATTCAGTATTTAAATAAAGCAAAATTAACCATTGAAACTTTCTGGTATACAGTCAGATTATCTGAACTACGTAATTTCTAGAACGTGTTCTATCATGGGAATTAAAGGGTTAAAGGTTAAGTTTTATAAAATAAATAATTATATAAAATAAGGTATTTGGAGACCTTCTTATTAAAATATTTACTAATTTGCAATATTTTAGCGTAAAACAGCCACACAACAGTCGTTTTTACTTGTATTGCAGATATGCAAAAGAAGAAACAATTGGGGTATTATGCGATAAATGTAACTCTGATTTTTTTCATTATTTTTCCTGTGTCAGACATCATGGGTTTCTCTATTTGAAGTGCTAGTTGATTGTGTAATAGCTGAATTAGTTGGCGGAAAAGAAAGTCGGTCTGGGTGCTTATGTGCCTTATGGATTTTGATTGTTGTTTGAGTAAACTAGAGTGAGAAACCCCAACAGTTGGGGTTCTAGACTCAACAAGTTTACGACTTCAGGATAGGAAATTTTTTGGGTTATTTTAATAGCAAGTATTTCTTTTTCACGGATCCAGTTTGGACAAGAACAGTAGTATGCTGGATGATCACCCTTACAGTTCATGCAGAGTTCCTTTCAGAGCATCATATATAATTTTTTCGAAACAAAATAAAAAATCGCGCATTTAAGGGTTAATAAAAGTTTCTGTAAATAGTTTTAAAAATCACGATTAACCGCTCGCTAATAGGGAAATACCAAAAATGCTTTAGGCTATAGCTGTTAGGGATTTTAAAAAAATAATAAATGTAAAAAAACTTATTAGTGTTTTAAATTAAAAACGATTTTTATTTATGTTCTGTTAACGGGCAGTATATCGGTCATCCTAAATACGGTTATCCCAAGATAGATTGCCAGATTATTTTTAAACGGAAACTTATATTTTCTGTCATTAAAACTAAATCTATAGCGATTAACATAAAATGACATCAATTTACTCAAGCTTTCAGTCGTGATGCTAGTTTTGAAGCTTTGTTGTTTTTTTTTAAAGACAACAAACGACTCCAAGGAAACATTTGTTAGGTTTCATTTTCTATTTAATACAAATTGTAGAAAAATCGTATTTAATATAAATCATAGAATGCTATTACTGCATTTGAAGAATTTAAACTCTTAGCTAAATGGAATAATTATAGATACAGCATATTAAATAAATAGAAAATAATACGTAGCAACCATTTTTGGAGACAATTTGATATCATATTCATTGAAAGTGACACCATATTTAGTCATATGTTTTTCTAATATTCCTCCTTTAAACAGAAGTGTATCTATATTATAGTAGATATTCTAACTTCAAATACTTTTAAATGAAAGTTTTATATCTTTTCAAAGCACTTATAGTTAAAGTTTTTATTTTAAATATGAAAAAAATGGGCATTTTTTGCTTAGAGCGACATCACTTTCAGAAATGCAAAAATATAGCAAATCTGACATTTTATTGAATTATTAAAACAAAGTACACGCGTTGTGACTTTCGTTTTATTTTTTGAGTCGATTTTTAGCTAGTGCCAAAATGAAAGAATAATTGCATTAGAAATTGAAAAAAAAAAAAACACAGTGCCAGAAGAACTGGCACACCTGCCTAACATCACGTAGTGCGGCCACGAGCACGAAGTGCTGCAACAAGACGGGGCATGGACTCGATTAATGTCTGGAGGTATCCTGGAGGCAATTCCCACCATGAATCCTGCAGGGCAGCCCACAAATTCATAGGAGTGCGAGGTGGGGGAGACAGCACGTTCCAAGGCATCCCTGATATGCTCAATAATGTCCATGTCTGGGAATTTAGGTGGCCAATGGAAGTCTCTAAAGTCAGAAGAGTGCTCCAGGAACCACTCGATAGCAACTCTCGACGTGCCGGGTGTCGCATTGTCATGCTGAACTTCTCCAAGCACAATACAGTACGGATTGCACAATGGACATGAATAGGTGAATGTGAACGGACAGGATGCTTACATATCCGTCACCTGTCAGAGTCGTCTCTGGACGTATCAGGGGTCCCATATCACACCAAATGCACACGCCCTATACCATCACAGAGTCTCCAACAGTTTGAACAGTCATCTGTTGATATGTAGAATCCATGAATTCATGAGTCTGTCTCCATACTCATACACGTCCATCTGCCCGATACAATTGAAAACGAGACTCGTTAAGCCAGGAAACTTGTTTTTGGTCATCAACACTCCAATGCAGGTGCTGGTGAGCCCAGGCAAGGCGTAAAGCTTTGTCCTGTGCATTCAACAACCTTAGACGAGTGGGCTTGCGGATCCAAAAGCCCATATCAATGACAGTCCATAAAACATTTCGCACGCTGATAGTTGTTGATGCCCCAGCATTGAAATCCGCAGCAATTTGAGGAAGTGTTGCACATCTATTTCGTTTAAGGTTTCTCTTTAGTTGTCGACGATTCCGTTCTTTCAAAGTATTTTTCCAGGCCGCACCTGTCAGAGATTTTATGTTTCATCGAATACTTGGTATTCAGGGTACACTTGTGGAATGGTCGTGTGCGAAAATCCAAATTACATGGCTACCTCGGAGATTCTATACCCGATCTCTCATGTGCCGACTATAACGCCACGTTCAAAGTCATATAAATCGTGATAACCTTCCATATTAGCAACAGGAACCGATCTTAAAAGTTCGCCAGACACCTGTTGTCTTATATTTGCGCTGCCGACCGCATCTCGTTACGCTGATAAGTTGCATATCTCCTTTATTTCCATAGGTAGCCTGTACAAGATTTTCTGTATCTTCAGTGTATATTTCTATAATAATAAACTGTGGTGGGTAGTCGAAAAAAGAGTAAAGAGTGTCCTGATATATTTTTTTAAGTTGACAGGGACCTTTTCGACATGCTAAAACGTATGTACATCAAGTTTCATTCAAATCGTTCAAAAATTGAAGATTTTTATAAGGAACATACACGCAGAGAATGCTTTTATATTTATAGATTTGAAGGAGTGAATATTTATCCAAAAATTGTACAGTATGTTTAACTTTTACCTAAAAGCTTTTGCATATTATTTTCATTTGGAATATATAAATATAATAAATAAGTCATTTTCACAAATTGCATTCTTATACCTAAATGTTTGCGAAGCCAAGAATAATGAGTTGTAAAAGTATGAAGAGTGGTAGAATTGTAGGTTTTTGCAATGCTAATATAAGAGGACAAACTTAACAAATGACTTTCAAGCCAATATCTCTAAGCTAATATCTAACTTTCAAGCCAATATCTCTAATTTCCAGCTACTTGTGAAAAGTGGGAGGAGACATTTAATTTATATAATAATCTAACGAACATAAAAAAAATTCTGTATTCTGAAATATTACGAATCAATTTAACTCTTGTGATTTGAATGTATCATGCCCAAAACTCGGTAATATGAAAGTTATCACCAGCTATATGAAACACAGAGAGTGACAGAATCTGCAAATTCATAGATGTTGGTTGATCACACGGATTAATCAATCATTAGACAAAAATATCAACGCTCTTTAACTTTGTGGATTCCAGTAGTTTAGGAAAATATGAACAGAAAGAGATAGATAGAAACTCAATTTTGGCTAGGAGGATAATCGATTTTGATCGTACACTGCAATACAAGAATATACATATCCCTTAGAATTTGACAATTCTGCAAATTATGTTCACTTTTGTGAAAAGACAAGACATTAGATGAATGTAAGTGGCAATTAAAATAATATAAAAGGGGAGAAATACATATTCAATTAATAGCATAGGAAAAAATTCAGAAAACGTGGTTTCTTGCCAATACAAAAGTATACATACCCAGCATAAAAAAGACACTATTGTTTAATTTTTATGTTAAAAAAGAAAACTAATAATCACAAGGACGTCAGCGACGTCGGATGATGTCATAAATCCGAGATGGCATTCTTTCAATTTATCAACGTAGGATTTTCATTTTCATCCTTGCAAAATAATTAAAACTTTCTTTCGTTCCAATCTAATATTTTGTGACGAAATAACGAAATTATGAACTTACGAAGAGAATAGGACTTCCTCGAAAACTTTTAAAATGTGAATAACGGCAAATTGTTAGGGTGCATCAAATGAAATGAAAAGTGCTAAGGAAGTGAAGACAAAATTAGAGATCAACGTTTCACGGGATATAGTTTTTCGAACAATTAAACGTAATTCAAATCTTGTTTTTGCAAATATGAAACCACATCAGCAACCTAGACACAAAGAAGCACGATTGCAAATTTTGTCGTAGTAAAATGGCCACAAACTAGAAAGACAAAAATTCTATCTTTTTACTTTCTTCTATCTTGACAAGAAGAAAGTATTGGTTTCATGAAAATTTTCGAATTCCAGTTTTCAACGGATTTATACGTTTTAGGGGTCAGAGATTCCAAAAAACATGTTTTTACAAAATGTCTGTCTGTGAGTCTGTTTGTCTGTCCGTCTGTCCGTTTGTCTGTCTGTCTGTATGTGACACAAATTTTGTGGGCGCTCTATCTCAAGAACTAATGCACGGAATTTAATAAAAAATTATATTCAGGTAGTCCCTGATATAGATTGGTGCTGATTAGTTTTTGGTGTAAATCGCCCTGCAGGTGGCGCTGCTATGTAGCATTTTTCAGGATTTCCGCAAAAGCTCTATCTCAAGAACTAATGCACGGATTTTTATAAAACTTCAGATTCTGTTAATCCTTGATATGAATTGGTGCTGGTAACGTCTTGGTGCAAATCGCCCAACAGATGGCGCTGCTATGCTGCATTTTGAAGCATTTACACGATTTTCGTAATAGCTCAATCTCAAGAAATAATGCACGGATTTTCATCAAACTTCAGATTCAGTTAGTGCTTGACATGAATTGACGTTTTGCCTCTTGTGGTGTAAATCGCTCAACAGGTGGCGCTGCTATGCTGCATTTTTTGAGATTTCCGCAATAGCTCTATCTCAAGAACTAATAATTGGGTTTTCAACAAACTTCAGATTCAGGTATACCTGGATATGAATTAGTGCTGTTTATGTTTTGGTGTAAATCGCTCAACAGGTGGCGCTGCTATGCAGCATTTTTCACGATTTCCACAATAGCTCAATGTCCAGAACTAATGCACGGATTTTCATCAAACTTTAGATTCAGTTAGTCCTTGACATGAAATGATGTTTTGTACCTTTTCGTTTAAATCGCTCAACAGGTGGCGCTGCTGTGCTGCATTTTTTGTGATTTCCACAATAGCTCTAGCTCCAGAACTAATGCACCGATTTTCATCAAACTTCAGATTCCGGTATACCTTAATATGAATTAGTGCTGTTTGTGTTTTGGTGCAAATCGCCCAACAGGTGGCGCTGCTATGCTGAATTTTTCAGAATTTCCCCTACAGCTCTATATCAATAACTAATGCACGAATTTTCATCAAACTTCGAATTCAGGTGTACTTTGATACGAATTGGTTTTAAATTGATGTAATTTCTTATACTATTTAAATGATTTAATTAACGTGATTTATATAGAAGAAAGTTTTGTGGTGGCCACAACATACTAGTTTCTTCATGAATTAAGAATTTAAAAAAATCATTACAAATGAATCTTTTATGCTTCAGATAATTTTTAATGACGAAAAGAAATTCAATCTTGACGGATCTGTCGTTTCCCATATTACTGGCGAAATTTAAGAAAGAAGCAGAGGTACCGGGTGTCCTAGAAAGGACTGACTGATTTTAAAATTCAATAGCTTGTAAACGGTGACAGATATTTAAAAAATTCTTGCAGAAGGGTTATGCATAAGGTCAAAAGTTTTTTTACAGTGATTTTCGATTTTAGTTCGAATTACAAACAATAGATGGCGCTGCGATCAATAGACGCTAAATTCAGGCTCGATTTTTGGTTCTTCGTGGCCCGCTCAATACATTTCCATCTCATTTTTCTGCATGGAACAAGAGAAAGGACCAAATATCGAGCCTGTATTTAGCGACTATTGCTTACAGCGCGATCTATTTTTTGTAACTCGAACTAAAATCGAAAATCACTGTAATAAAACTTTTGACCTTATGCATAACCCTCCTGCAAAAAATTTTTAAATATCTGTCACCGTTTGCAAGTTATTGAATTTTAAAATCAGTCAGTCCTTTTTAGGACACCGGTACTTTTCTAACAGAAACTTTGCAGGAGGTAGCTTTAAAGTTATGAGGAGCATTCATTGCTCCTGGTAAGTTTCAGCTGGCTTTCACAATATCCAAAATGGATAGTATTGAGTACCAACAGATATTGCAAGACTACCTTTTGCCGCATCACCGGCGACTAAGGAAATTAAAGTTCACTTTTCAGCAGGACAATGCCTCAGTACATAACAGTCGCAGTACATGCGATTGGTTGAATCTAAAAAAAGTTAATGTTTTGAATTGACCACCTTGTTCCTCAGATTGTAATCCTACGGAGAACCTGTGGGGAATTTTAGATCTTCAAATCTATGCCCACAACAAACAATATAAAAGCAAAAATGAGCTTCGTCAATCAAGGCTGGGATGAAATTGACAAATTTACATTCATAAATCTTATTTGAAACATGCCATGTCGGATTTATGACATCATCCGACGTAACTGACGTCCTTGTAATTATTAGTTTCCTTTTGTAACCACAAAAAGAAACACCAATGTCTTTTGTATGCTGGTTATGTATACTTTTGCATTGGCAAAAAAAACACATTTTCTGTGTTTTTTCCTCTGCTATTAATTAAATACGCATTTTTTCCCGTTTTGTATTGTTTCAGTTACACCTTATTTTCATCTAATGTCTTTCTCGTTTCACAAAAGCGAGCATATTTTGCAGAAGTGTCAGAGTCTAACGGGTATGTATATTTTTGGAATGAAGTGTAGCGATCCTTACTCTAGTGCGAGAGTTTGGATCTTGCAGCGTGTCAAGTAATCCGATTTTATGTAAACCCGATCCGACCGGCGGGTCAGGTTGATCCTAATTTTTTTCCATTGTAGGTCGTGTTGACTTTAATTGTTTCGAATTCAGGTAGGTTTCAGATTGGGATTCGACCCCTGGGGGTCCTATACGGATTGACGCGGTTTCTTTAAAAGGTCGAATATATTTTCAGCAGAAAAAATCTATATTTCTTTTCCAAATAAAAGTTAAAATTATTATTAGAGAAATAATTGTAGACAATTTTTCTATAATTGTATTGAAATACGGATAGATTTTCTTCCATTTTGAACTCGGTTCGGGTTTAATTATTTTGTATTTGGGTCCAATTGTGTCGGGTTTGGGCTTTTTTAAATCAAATAAACGTACGCTGAACTATAAAATTTGTTTAATACGATGCATCTTATATCTATGTGCTACTCACTTAATTTCATTTATTTAAATATATATGTATGTGTATATGCTGAAAATATGATTATTTAACGTGGAAAAAACTCGACGTTGGCAGCTACGTGACGATAATCGTGAAAAACACAGCATAACCACCTGTTGAACGGTATACACCAAAATCTAGCACTTATTCAAGTCCAGGTCTAACAGAATATGTAGTTTGATAAAATCCCATCCATTAATATTTGAGATATAGCTATCACAAAACTTGAATAATGCAGCATAGAGGCGCCACCTGCTGGGCAATATTCACCGAAATCTTAACAGCACCAATTTCTGTCAAGGTCTAAATGAAACTGAAGTTTTATTAAATTCCCTGCATTAGTTCTTGAGATAAAGTGGCAACAAAAATTGTGTCACAGACCAGACGGACATTTTCCACATTCATAAAAAATGCAAAATTAAAAAGAAAATAAAGTAATTTATTAGTTTATATATTTTTAAAAACCTAACGATAAATTCTTCTGTTTCTATTTTTTTTATCTAGTTTTTATTAATTTGTTTTGAAATATAAAAATATTAATTTGTAAGAATAAAGAACTGCTAATATTCACATTCACTATCTCATCTCTCTTTTGAAAAGACTTATGAAATGTAAACTGCTTTTAAATATTTTAAAACTCCATTCATTATTTACAAAGTCGAAATATTTTCCTCATTAATATTTGAAAAGAGATATTCGTTTTCTTTATCTCTGCAACATTCTAATAGAATAAAAGAACAAAACCGTTATATATAACATGTCTGCAGGCTAAAAAAAAGCATTGTTGTGTACTCCTCTATAACATTCCAGCGAAAATGGCTTCACATTAGCCATCTCGAACAATATTATACTTTACAGACTCATCAAGTCTTCATTTTTCCCTCTTCATTCTTATAATTATGAACTGCGAAAGGCCATTCACATGACTTCTCTGAAGATTCTATTCTGAAAAACATAACGATTTGTTTATGCAGGGAAAACCATAAATGTCAAATGACCCCGTTATCTAACATAGGAGCGAAATTCGTAGGGTAAGCAAAAATGCCATTATTTTTTTCCTTCCCCTTGATAAAAACGGCTCTTCAATTAGCTTCAGCTGCAACGTAACTCTGTACTTATTTATTTTTGAGTTTTGGCGTACAAAATGTACAGGAAATGGCTCTGCCATAACTTAAGAAATCTTTTCGGCTAATGACGGTAATGTTTGGAAGTACATTCTTTCTTTTATGGAGTAAGAAGAATTTAGAAAATTATGCCCTATTTTCTTTATGGTCTTGGAAAATTTTTGTTATATGTAAGGTAATTTTCTAAACATTTGAAATGTTAATAAGTAAAAGGGATTCGAATTAAAGATAATTACTTAAAAGTCAAGATTATTAAAATTTGCCTTAAAATTTTAATGATTTGAATAAACCTTCAAATACCAATAATTTAACACTTTATAGGCGAACAGTATTTTCAGTATTTTTGAACGTGCAGTGAGAGGAAGTTTTTTCATTGGAAAAGGTCATTATCCTCTGAGTCGCGGGTTCCCAACCTGGGGTACGTGGCCGGCCTGATGGGGGTCCGTGAAAATAATATCGGTAATGACGGAAATCACAAAAAGGGTTAATAAAGTCACAAAAATGTTAGAAATGAAATGCAATTTGTATCCATTTATTATATGGTTGTGATACGAAGATTACTAATGAAAAAAAGCATGTTTGAGTTATCTAGCTGAGTGGAAGGACTGATGATGGTAAGGAAGCAGAGGGGGGAGGAGAAGAGAGCCTTTAAATCTGAAAAAGAAGAATTTTGGTCACTGTTGGTCATTTTTATCATTTTGCTTCCCTTTTTAAAAAAAACTTATAGCTGCCATTGATGGGCCCACTCAAATCGGAGATAACGGGGCAGCTTCCCCGCATGCCCTTCCATTAGTCAGGCACATCGTGTTTTGTTTTGTTTTTTTTGGGGGGTGGGGGGCGTTCGCAGAGCTGTTTTTTGAGCATGCATAACTCATCCGTTTCTTGTGATACACGTACCGTTCCAATGCTCTTTAGGGTTTTCGCATGCGCTGAGCATTTTACGATGGGAAAAAATGGACGTTGCCATCCAAAAATTTCGAGTTTCTGTACTTACAACCGACACCGTGAGCGCCACTTTGTTGCCGTTCACAGAATCCGTGAATATCTCTGAATAACTATATCTAAAATCTCATCTCGATCAGTTAAACGGAGCGACCGCTAGAGGTCCATTTATAACGCATAGTTCTTTTATGCAGAGCTGCGGAGTCGGGACCCTTTTTCAGCAAAAGAATCGGAGTCTGAGTCGGATCTGTTAAAATTCCCGAAGTCGGTGTCGTCGATTTTACAAGCAGGTCTTCGTTGACGGAGTCGGCCCATTTTAGAGCGAAAGAGTCGGAGTCGGATCTGTTAATATTCCCGGAGTCGAAGTCGTCCATTTTCCCACTTTTATGACCATCCTGTATATACTACATCAAAAGCCTGTTGCCGAGACTTAAGAAAAATATCTCATTAATCGCCGTGTTTTTAAGTATGTGCAGAGAAAAACGAATATTTATTTCAGAAATAATATAGGATGATGCTTTTCACCTATTTTCTGTTACCCGGGAAGCCCGGGTTTATCCTCTAGTCTATATTATAAAGGACAAACGTATCTGTGAGTAACGCATACGTCATTTTGCGAATGGCAGCACTTTGAAATTTGAAATAAATTTTGGTTTTGCAATTTTCTCTACTGCAAATTTTTAAACTTCTAAACGTCGCAGATTTTTAATTTTTACACCGTCATATAAGGAAAAAAATGCTCCTTTAAATGCAATTTGTTTGAAACCTGTATCTCAATTTGTTTTTGAGATATTAATTTTTTTGTAGTTTTTAATACCATTTTTCTTATCTTGGCAACACAAGTACCCCATTTCCTTTGTAAGACATTGAAAGTAAACGGAAAATAAGAGATACTGTATATTTTGCTGCCATTTTCTCATAAAACCTGAAAAAAAAGTTGAAATTAAAATATGGTCTATGTCAAGAATATTGTCTGTTATTCCGTGACAATGACGTCATATGCATACTTTTCTTAAGATTGGATTGTAAAAGTGGATTGCTTTAGAGGATGCAAATGACGTCATTTTATAAAAAAGCGTGTATTTTAATTCTTAAACCTGAATTATGTTTTGTGGAAGTGCGTCATTTTCACAGCCCAGCTGCTTTGAAATTCTTCACAGGTGAAAATGCTTCACTTTTGAAAATAATATAATCGAAATAACACACTGATAAAACGCAATGTTTTACAAAAATTTAGATTGTCTTTATAAAAGAGAGGTGACATGCAAATAATAGCGATTTATATTACAGAAATTGGTGATTCTCGCCTGGATGGATTTGCTTCGCCGAGTTAGACAAGCAAAAAAATAATTCGTGGTTTTAAAATAATATCGTGTTCCTGAAGCTTTTGTCGAAAATTCTCTCGAATAATAAAGTTTTAATGCTTTAGGACATTCTACTATAATTTTATCAAAATAACATAATTTGCTTAATTTAATTTTTCCTAATTTTATATAATCTATATATCTAAAACACAAGTGTGTTTTTTAGTCATCTGCCCTGATCTTTCTGCTGAACCAATTTTACTAATATATTTTTTAACTGTTCATTTCTAGATGTGATCGCACTATCTGTTTTTTTTTTTTTTTTTTTTTTTTTTTTTTTTTTGTTAAATATCCCCACTTTTACATTTTAATTTTAAAAGCATTTTATGAAATTTTTTCAAAATGGTGAAAATTAGATAGCTTTCATTATTACAGACAAGAGAGAAATAATGAGGTATTTTTATCTTTATTCATGCTATTTACTGATAAAAATTCAAAATTGTTGATAAAAAATGTTGTATAGGGTTTAGTGTCGCAAAATCCCATTAGGAGCAGAATATTATATTAGGGGTATAATAATGGAAAATGACATACTGCTTTTGAAAACACGCATTTTTCCTCATAAATTTTCTAGATTGTTGTTCCTTCTGCATAGTGCTGATACTAAGTTTCAGACACTAGGCGAAATGCTTATTTAAGTTAAAATGAAGTCATATTTAAAAGAATACGATAATTTTCTTAGATAAAACTAAACATTTTAACACAAATGCGTCTAAAAAACATAAATTACGGAAATTTTTACTCTCCGGATTTCAGATTAGAATCTCAAGTGAAGGGTACGTCTGTTCATATAAAAGATGTTGCTGACAATCGTGACTTCAAGTTTTGAGTTAAAATGATTTTTAAATGGTCAAACAAAATACAAATTTTTTAAATATGATGAATATGGATATGAGAATTACGTATGCAAATTTTGAGAAGGTGAAAATTGCTGTTTTTCATTCCGGGATACCAAGCATAAGAGCCCCAATTGATAACCACATCCTAATAACTGATCTTTATTATATTTTACTGATTAAGTATCTATATTATAAATAACAAACGTATCTGTGCGTAACGCTGACGTCATTTTTCGAATGGCAACACTTCACGATCAAATTTTGGTCTTGAAATTTTCGTTACTGTAGTTTTTTAATCTTCTGACCATCCTACATTTTCAATATTTGTCGCATAGGGAAACAATTTACTTTCAAATGCAATTTGTTTAAAAACTGTATCTTAATTGACTGATGTATTATATTTTCTAAAATAATTTTTAAGCATGATTTTTTTGTAAGTTTATCTTATCACATGCCGGTTTCAATATATAATAATAATAAAAAACATTTTGCACATAAAGCTACAACCATTTTTCACAAATTGCGGTCTTGAAATTTTCGCTACTGCAATTTTTTAATTTTCTGACCATCGTGCACTTTCAATTTTCGTCGCATAAGGAAAAAATTTACTTTCAAATGCAATTTGTTTAAAAACTGTATCTTAAGTGACTGATATATTATATTTTCTAAAATAATTTTTAAGCATGATTTTTTAAAGTTTGTCTTATCGTGTGCCGGTTTCGATACATAATAATAATAATAAACATTTTGTACATAAAGCAACAAATATTTTTCAGCATTTGTTTCTGACTATTTTTGCATAATGAAATTAATTCTTCCGTTATAAACAAATAAAATAATAATATTACAGGAACCACCAATCTAACATATTTGTAAAAAACAAATTAACGAAATTAATACTTCTTTTATAAACAAATAAAAGAATAATATTCTAAAAACACAAATCTAACATATTTGTAATCGTACTATTTAAATTTTAAATCACCAAATAGGATTTTTTTTTTAAATGGAATTTGTTTGCAAAGTTCATCTCAGTTTACTGATTATCTATGGTTTTAAGAACAATTTTAAAGCATGAAATATTTTTTAACTTATCTATATCGCGCGGAGCTCGATTACGAAAGATTAATCCGTTTTCCCTTAAAGCAAAATAAAGAGTTCATCATTTTCTTACGGCTAATATCCGTTAAAAAAAAACTTCCCTATGAATAAATAAAAAAAATAATATAAATAAAACACAAATTTAACAGACATGTATAAGCTCTGAAATTATCAGAATATACGCCATAAGTAGCAAAATCTTGGTCAAATAACTCTTAGTATGCGGCTAATACGAAAATATCGCTTTTGATAAATTTCAAAAATTTATTTGATTGTATAATTTGTGATTTCCATATCAAAATGCTTTTTTAATGTAAGTGGACAATCTAAAAAAAATATTGCATAAAAAAAAAATTATTAATTTTCAATTTAAAAAAAATTGTTTTCATCTATATTCTTTAACCCGGGAAACCCGGGTACGATCCCCTAGTAACTATAATAGCACAGTTCTAATCATCTGATGAAATAAGTTTGAAAATTTTACTATAACTAATATTACCAAATAACTTTTCTGGTATTTATTAAATTCAAAATTTTTATTGTAAATGTGGTAAAATACTGACTTCCACGAAGCATTTCAAAAACTGTATGACGTGCCCTAATGTAGAAAAATTTTTAACTACTTTTCTAGAAAAGTGTTAAAGACACTCTGAAGTATTTATTCAATCAATATTTAATTTTAAACTGAATTTGTGACTTTAAGGTGTATTTACACTGCATTTTTATTAACACTTTCCAATATGGTTGAAAAGTTTTAAGGAATTCGATTAGCCTATCCGTACGTGCTCCAACTTTCGAAAGTATGTACTCAGATTACTATGCACTGTTCATATGTTAGTCAGATATCATAGGCGTAGCGTGACCAGAAATTTTGGGGGGGCACCAAAGCCGTGAGAAGTGCGCCCTTAACGAATTTTCAATTTTGCGCCCCCCCCCCCCCCAATAAAAAAAAAATCTTTCTCTTTGTAATGGGTGTAATAAAATTGATAAAGTGCTGAAACATAAATAAATTCTATATAATATTTATAATATGAATAAATATTTCGCGTTTTTTTTGGAACTTTAAAATGTTTAATTTTAATTTAGAAATTCAGACCACTAAATAACATAAGAGAAAATTGCAATTATCCGTTAGAGAGTTCATGATGTTTTGCGACAGGAAAAAAAAGGATCAAGAAAGAAAAAAGAAATTCCCCTGAAAATGATCGGCGGACAAAAACTGAATAAATAAACAAATAAAACCGTGGTTCGCAGCATAAATTTTGCGCCTGGGGCGACCGCTCCTTTAGCCTCCTCTTTGCACGGCCCTGGGGGGAACACTAGAGGTCTGCACGGGCCACAGTTTCCAGGCCGGCGTGAAAATGAAAAGTTCCACCCGAGCCCGGCCCGTTTATATTTTCACAGTTTATGGTCAGGCCCGGTTCGTAAAAAAAATCAGTGAAAACAAGCTCGGCCCATAAAAAAAATCAATTAATTCAGGCCTGGTCCGGCCCGACTCAATTTCTCAAAAATTCCAATTTTTCTTAACATGCAATTGCAGGGCTGCCACTTGCTACTAAAATGCTATACCTAGCGACTATTTTCAGCATCCGGCGGCTATGGCGACTATTTTAGGGCGAAAACTTTTAAAAAGTGACTATTTCAAGAAAGCAGTAGGCGACTTTTTTCGGATTCAGCGACTATTTTTACTGAAAATATTCGGTCTTCTTCTTCAAAGCGCCTGCAAAGTCATCTTCCCAAACGCACTTTTTCAACGGTTGTTTGAGGAGATTCGCGATTTTTTCCACGACGAATTCCAAAATTCGGGATCCCCCCCCCCCCTAAACCATTGACGAAAATAACTATTTATTTCCAAGATCTTTTTATACTATCGTTGAAGGAGATTTTGCGATTTTTTCCGCGATCCTTTGCCAAATTTTGCAGATTTTTCTACTACAGATTGACGAAATTGATTTTTTTTCCGCCACCACTTGTCGAAATTCGCGATATATATATTTTCTGTGATCGATTGATGGTATTCGCTGTTTGTTTCAGATATCATTTCACGAAATTCGCGATTATTTCCCACGATAGTTTATCGAAATTCGTGATTTTCTTTTCAAAACCAACTTACGAAATCCTTGATTTTTTGTGCAATCATTTGTTTAAATTCTCGATTATTTACGCGAATATTTGATCAAATTCGTGTCTTTTCAGGGATGATTCTGTTCTGAATTTTCCGAAAATTTAAGGCATCGGGTTCCGAAAATTTTAAAAATTCGGGAAAATAAAATATCGCGAATTTCGGCAAATGATCGCCGAAAAAATCAATTTCGACAAACGTTCACAGAAAAAAATCGCCAATTTCTTTAAAAGATCGCAAAAAAGCGAATTTTTTCAAGGGATCGCAAAAAAAAGCGAATTTTTTCAAGGGATCGCAAAAAAACGCGAATTTCTTCGAGGGATCGCAAAAAACGCAAACTTCGTCTAGGAATCGCGAGAAAAATACAAATTTCACAAAGGGATCGCAAATTTTATCAAAGGATCGCGGGAAATACGAATTTCGTCAAAGGATTGCGGAAAAAAACACATAATTGGCGCCGGTAGGCGATTTCCACTCCTTTCCCTCCCTCTGCTGTAACTTTTTAGAAAATTTGCTGTGAATTCCAGATTTTTTTTTTAAACACAGAATTACACCTGCCGTCTTTTTGTTCGCGACCATTTGACAAAATTTGCAATTTTTTTCTCTTCATCGTTTGACGAAATTCGTAATATTTTGTATATTCTTTTGACGAAATTTGTGATGATGTGTCCGTGACCGAAGGACGAAAATCGCCATTTGTTTCCACAACCTTTGATAAAATTCAAGATATTTTTCCACGGTCGTTTAAGGAGATTCGCGATTTTTTCCCCCGACGAGTTACCAAAATTCGCATTTTTTTCCGCCAATTGTTTCGTGGAATTCACGATTTTCTTTACACGATCCCTTGCCAAATTTCTTGAATTTTTCTACGACCGGTTGACGAAAATGATATTCGGTATTTGTTTCAGGGATTTTTGACGAAATTCGCGATTCTTTTAAACGATCTTTTCTTTTGTCGACTGACTGAGGAAATTCTTGATTTTTTGCGCGACTATTTGACCAAATTCGCGGGTGTAATTTTTTTTTCTGTTCGCGACAGTTTGACAAAATTTTCGATTTTCTTTCCGTAGTCTTTAGGCGAAATTTACAAGTTTTTTTTTTCGCGACTGATGGAAAACTTCTTTTTTTCTAAGGCCAATTGTTGATATCGGAGATTTTTTTTTTTTTTCGTTACCGAATGGCAAAATTCGCGACTGTTTGATGAATTGATTTTGTGGATTTCTCGAAGAAAAAAAAATCGTGGCTTTCACGAAATTAAAAAAAAATACATCGCATACGAATCATATGTCTGTTCAAGAAATAAATTTGGAAGATTCCATCCAAACAAATATTTTTATTATGCGGGATTTTCCTTTTTTGTGCGGGATTTGCGATATCCCACACGTTATTTCTAACCCTGCCCCTCAAATAAAACTTTTCTTCCTTCTCTCCAAGAAACTCTTGAAATGAAAGGCCTGATGGAAAGTAGTTACCTGGATGATCTGCAAGAAGTTTTTACTGCTATGTTTCCAGGTGCTGTACATAATTTTTATTGTGGACGAACCAAGTTACTTCGTACAGGGCTTAAATTCTAACAAAAAAAGTTCCGGAGCCCTAATATTCTGCGCTACCGGTACAACAACTGTACCGTTCCACCCCCCTGTCCCTGTAATCTGCATATTTATATTTGGTACATTAATTGCAAAATTTAAAGCATTTTTTTTTTCTTTAGCAAAATAAAAATTTTAAATATATCTATAAGCATATACTTAGCTGTCAACTATTCCACTTTTTAGGTATCACTTCTTCTGAATAGTAAAAATCCGTGCTTTTTTTTATGTTAATTAATTGCAGAATTCTGCGATTAAATATGGTAACGATTATGATTAGGAAATGGTGTTAACACAGAAAAGGGATAGCTCGCAGCTATGCATTTTTAAGAAAAAATGAATGAAATTTACAGAAATGAATATTTATATCCTGAAGAATGGAACAATGTTTTACAATTTCCTGTAAAAGGTGCATATCTTAAACTATAATCATTTCCTTCCGCATAACAATCTTTTGCGGTGAGTCCCTGAAAATCAGATAAAATTAAAAATTTGACAACGTTATCGGAAAGAATCTATGCTTTTATAGAAAAAGGGGAAACACTGCTCGATTGCTTTCTATCAGAATAACAATACATGGTAATTATATCTACTTACAAAGGAAAGTGACTTCATATAGGTGCAGAGAGCCTTAGCGTGGGTACCGTTCATGATACAAAATAAATAGAAAAATCACTAACGTGATTTTTATACTCGTACGCAATAGAAGACAAAAAACCTCGAACAAACAAAACGTCAAGCTGATGCTTGTTGGATAAAACAGAAAATATTCTTTTCAGGTTAGATATCGAAATAATAAAAAGAAAACCCAGCCAATAAAAAATTATCCTACTGTCACAAAAGAAAATCGAACTGAAAGCAAATTTATTGTTCAGTCTCTTGAGTGGCGCCGTATCAACACGTCGCCGATATAAATTTGAAATAGAAAAACACGATTTCTGTTTCCCCTTCATTCTGATCAAAATAGCATTAAAATGATTTGAAGTGGAATATAATACGTAATTTTAAAAGAGGATTTTTTTTCAATACATGAATAAATAAAATTTTAAATGTAATACAGATTGAGCTCGAGTCAGTCTAAGCCTAAAACTGATATAAAAATTGAGTCCGTTTTATCTCCATCTCCTACGTGTGTGACACATTACGTCACATATAAGTGTTTTGTTAAAAAGAATGCAAAAGCTTGGAGATGGGAAGGAAAGGAAAGGGTAATTTAAGCTTCGGTTTTTCGGAAGCGCTATTGCACTGGGCTCCGGAGCCCTGTATTTATAAGCTCCGGTGAATTCCGAACAATATTTAAATATTTACTAAAAACAGAGACGTACTGGAGCCGGGCTCTGGTGGGCTCCGGCGCAAATTAAGCCCTGACTTCGTAACTGAAACATTAGGGCCTTATTTTCTGGATAACTTGCATTCTCATTTGAAGAAATCACTCTATTCTTTATTCACTGATTTCAGCAGAAGCATAAAATGTGGACATATAAAGTCCTTTCATTGTTATGGTTATAATTTTTCTTCCTTTTTTTAAAGTGGGTATGCGAGTATTTTGGCTACTATTATCGAAGAAATACTAATATTTTTTTTCGTTGGAGGCTACTAAAGCTACTATTTTCAGTGTCATTTGGCAGTGGTAGCCCTAGATTTGAGATGCTTTTATGAAGTAGAATAAAGGTTTTTTTTTTTTTTTTTTTTCTAAAAAACTCCGATTTTTTTAAATAAAATAACATCAAAGTTGGACTTTTGATTTCCAAATTCAAAGGCTGACAATTACAAGACGGATCCATTTAGTAATCCGCTTTAAATCAAGCTGCTTCGAATTAGGAAAAAACGTTAAGAAAAGGGAGAACGCTACTCGATTCTTAAGCACCTGAATGCTGTTCTGTAATTTTCAGGCAAATAGGAATAGAAATGAGTTTATGAATGTGTAAAAAATAATCACATTTTTGAGTGGAGATTTTTGTTTTTTCTGAAAACGTTATTAATTTAATAAAACAAACAATTCTGTATGTTCTTACCTTATATTCCATTTTCGTCCTTTTGAAGCCAGACTTGAATGAATTTAGAATCATGGTGTGCTTCATGACATCGCTTGTTATTGAGTTTTCATAAAAATTTCCTGTTTTTTATCGCGTTTGTTTTTGCGTGGCTCATTCAATCCTGATCTGTTTAAAAAATAGTAATAAAAACATTTAACTACGAGTACATTTCCACAAATGACCAGATCATACCAAGTCAAGTGTGTGTAGGAGTGTGGAGAGGGGTTAGGTAGAGACGCTCCTATTATCTCACTTTGCACAAGAGGGAAACACAAGTTCAGAGGTCAAAGAAGTTCTTTGTGTGACCACCTTGTGTTACTCACTGAAATTAAACTACTTGGGTGACTGGACACCAGCTTTGCAGTTGGGGAAATTTTTCCTTCTATCGATTAAATTACAACTACTGACCAAATATCAATGATTGACCAGCTGAAATGCTACATACTAAAAAGTTTTAAATTTGATTGCATCTTAAAAAAAAAAAAAAAAAAAAAAAAAAAGCAATTGAAAATCACTGCTATTTGTCGTATTTGTAAAAGTCTCAATAAATTACAATCCTAAAATATATGAATATAAATTTCACATTAATTTATCTGAAAATCCCATGTATAATGCACAATCACATATACTTTTAAAACAGTGACAAATGAAGGTTTTTAATAATTTGCACAATAAGTACAACCTTAATATCAATCGTACGTTCAGGGCTGAAACTAGCCTTTTTCTGCGCCAGGGGAAAACATGGATTTTGGCGACCACCCCCCTCCATTCATCTCCTCACGCGCAATAAATATTATTGACCTCCGGTACCCTGTGCAAAATAAATAAATAAATAAATAAAATTTATAAAAATAATTAAATAATTAAAATTAGAGCAAGAAATATGTAAACGATGCTCCCATAGGATTAACATTAGCTTGAGCATTAAGAGCCTACACAAGTCACGCGAAGAAACTGGAACGCTAACGCTAAACCTATGGGAGCGATCTTTTTAAATTTTCTCGCTTGCATATTAATAGTTTTAAATGATTTTTTTCATTGCTTAGAAAAGCTGAGGTTAAATTCTAACCGGGTTAGTGTTTACTTTTTACATTTTGGTTGCAGATTATTTTTATAAAGTTACCTTCACTTCCAGTACCGGTTTCAAAACCTAAAAGTATGGCAACGCTAAAGATCAATCTAAACTATCCTAAGAAAAAAAATAATTTTTAAATATTAAAATCCAAACGAGAAATTTCAAAAGAACGCTCCCTTAGTTTAACATTAGCTTGCGAGTTTCTTTGCATTTCATATATATATATATATATGCACATTTTTGTATGAATCGACAAACGATTCATTTGGCGCCCCCTTCACCTTTGTTCTGGCGCCTGGGGCATATGCCCCCTCTGCCCCCCCCCCCTTATTTCGGCCCGGGCTATATTCTTTAAAAAACATTAAAAAGCGGTGTTACTGCTCTATCTTGCATATATTTCAACCCTTAGTTTTTATTCGTTGACAGTTGCTCGACCTCGCGCCCTTTGAGACCGGATCTGCATGCAAAAAAAAGTAATTTTAGTAAAAGGCATGGGCGACATTTTTCAGTTGTCACCTACCTAGAAATGGCAAAAAGACAAGAAATGTAATTTGGGAAGGTAAAAGCAGGGGCGGCTGATGGCGCCCTGGGTGAGTTTTTTTTTTTTTAATTACGGGCAGCCGCCCAAGCTCGCCTCCTCTCTCTAAGACTGGATTTGGTTGGTTGCAAAAAACAATTGCCCCAAAAGTAATGCAAAAAGTAATGCACAAAAAGTAATGCAAAAAATAATTGCACCAAAAGAAACAGAGCTGCATTTTACAATTTCCGCCTAGGGTGGCAAAACGCCTAGAAATGGCAAAAAGAAGAGAAAAAATCATTTTGGGGGACAAAGGCAGGGGCGACTTTATTAGCTATGATGGCGCCCTGTGAGAGATTTTTTTACTGTACCACTGCAAATGCTATACTCTTTTTTTTTTCTTTTAAAAGGCTTTACTAAAACATTTTACTTTGTGCACTCCTCCCAGGGCCGAAACTAGCTATATTTTCACCCGGGGAAAACGTCGATTTTGGCGCCCCCCCCCCCCTTCCTCTGCAAAGTAAATTTACAAAGAGAAATTTACGAAAGTTTCTAGTAGCGGACTTATTTTAAAATTTAAAATGTGTAACAATAAAATACATAATATTGAAATATATAACCAACTTTATCAAATATTTATTCATTAAAACCTGGGGAAAAAATTGAAAGGAAGCGGAAATAATTCCGCTTTATACAGGTTTTCGTCTTAGGAGGTATAACTGTTAGTATTCTTTCTGTTGGAACCATGTAGTTTTTTCATTTAAGACACGATTCCATTATAGACGGATTTCATTTTTCGAGATTTTACTGTTGTTGTAGCATTACAAATTATTACAATTGGGACACTTTAATGTCATAGTAATATGAGTCGCATTGTTTTAGGAACTAAAAACCAGGATTTACTGTAGGTATAAAAATGAATTCCAGATTTGTAAAATATCTTCCTGTACTATCTACATCAGTTTTTCGGAATTATCACTTATACCACTCTTCTTATTTATAGGCTGATATGTCTAGATACTTTCCTGAACTTAATGCTAATTTTCAAATTTATGTCTGACTCAAAACAACAACAACAACAACAAAATTATTAAGTTTTTACTTCTTATTTTGTGAATTTTCGACCGCTTGGTTTTTATTGTCCCAGTCGGTCACCTTACCTCGCCTCCTCTAAGGACAGATATGGTGATATGCATGTAAAAAAGCAATTATAAGAAAAAGAATGGGGTTATTCATTTGCTGTCTTGTACGCGAATCTTTTTATCTATTTGACATTTTTAATGCACTGTACTAAGCTTTTCTTTTTGACTTTTCGGGTAGAAAATATTTTTTACACAAATTTCGCACGCATATATATATATTGTATAAAAAGGCAAACCAAATTTTCATCTGACGTTCCCTGCGCGAGGCGCCCAGAACACATGCCCCCTCAGCCCCCCCCCCCCCCCCATAGTTTCAAACCCTGACTCCTTCTCCCGTTTGATTTTATTGCACCGGACAATCATTTGACGTCGCGCCCATAGCAAGACGGGAATAAAGAAAGCTCCAAAAAGAATAGAATAGTCTTCATGGAATCTTTTCAACAAAAAAGTCCCATTCAAACAAAATCTTCATTTGGCGCCCTTTTCGCCTTTCGTTCTGATGTCCGAGGCACATGACTCTGCACCCTCCTCCCCCAGGAAATCGGTTATCGGCGAGGGACAGTTTTACACAAAAGAGAGGAGTAGGGACTGACCTATTGGCCTTGGAAAATGTTAGTGGTTCTCCTATTTGCAGTCTTCTATTATAGATGAATCTTTTTATATATTTGTAAATTTTAATGCATTTGGTTCAGTTTTCCTTTTGGATTTTCCGGCTGCGAGACATTTTTATGCAAATTCGATATATATACATATACATTTTTGTATGTAAAGACAAAAAAGTCTTCATTTGGCGCCCCCTACGCTTTCTGTTCTGGCGCCCGGGGTACAGAAGGTTGGGGGGGCACGTGCCCCCCCGTTCCCCCCGACGCTACGCCTATGTCAGATATAGTATAGAATTTTTGGCATTCAAAATGAAGTGTGTTGCATTTATAGTTCGTTTACGCTATGTTCTATAAAGAAAAATCGTTTACAGTGTATTTTATTAATGTTACGATATTTGCAACATAATGAAATCTATATGCATCATTAATATAGACTACAGCATACATTCTTAGGAGTGTACAATAAGTGGTATTTATAGTTCATTTACAGGGGCGCACAAAAGAGTTCCATTACATTATGATCTTAGGTGAAAAATCTGTTACGGCACATTTTAATGCTTTTATTATTTTAAACACAGTCATCTGAATGGTAAATAATTCAAACGAATAGTAATTTTTACATCTGAGCGAAAATGCGTCCAGCCTAGAACGGAGTTGCTTATTCTTTTCAATCACTCGAAAAATTCTGTGCCATTTATGATAAAATCAACCCGATCATAGAAAAAGCATTGTTGTAGTGTCTATGGTGCTGTGAATGGTTATGGAAAATCCTTCATTAGTCACTATTACTTCCATTTATTCAAAAAAGCCCGATCACGGAATAAAGGACGTATCGTAATTTCTAGTGAACGGATTTCAAGAGTTCTTTCACTGTCAGTTAATTTTCGAAAGAATTTAATTTTATATATATATATAATGCTTTCAAAAATTTTTTTTTAAAACAAATAACCCAGTGCATCAGGCGCAACGCAGCTTCTTATATGCACTAAGTGAATATAGCTCTAATAAAAGTGAATGATTATGAAAATTATTATGAAAAGAGGGTGCAAAACAACAATAAAAATCCATAAAAATTTATAACGAAAAAACAACAAACAAACCACTCCCTGCTCTTCAGAAAGTGGGAGGAGTGAAAAAAGCAGGTATCAAAAACATAAATTGGATCCTCACGGGTTTCGCAAGATATGGCCAACCCACATACTCCAAAAATATAACAATAGATTTAAACTTTCAAAAACACAACATAACAAAGCTATTTTATAAAATATTTTATAGTTAAGTTTTGATACCTGCTTTTTTTCACTCCTCCCACTTTCTGAAGAGCAGGGAGTGGTTTGTTTGTTGTTTTTTCGTTATAAATTTTTATGGATTTTTATTGTTGTTTTGCACCCTCTTTTCATAATAATTTTCATAATCATTCACTTTTATTAGAGCTATATATATATATATATAGTAACATAGGTACTCACAAAGGAAGAATTAAAAAATATATATCAAATAAAAAAAAATCCCTGCCGGCCCGGCCTACAGGCAGAGGTAGATTTCGAAGTTAAGTATACTAATTTCACCAACAAAAACTAAGTCATTATTAGATATAAATCCACTTTAACAGTTTTATCTGTCTGCTTTTGACGAGTTTTTATTTGCTTTTTATAAAATAGCTGGTTTTATCAGAATCATGTTAAGGCGATATTAAAAAAAATATTTCTCCATGCTCAACAACTCGAAGTTTTCTGGCATATTTTCAGATTCATTTTTAATTAAAAAAAATATGAAACATGCTGACGTGATTTTTGAAAAGATTTATAAGCGACCTGTGTTTTTATTTTTCTTTCAATTAATTAAAACTTGATTAGTAAACAATTATTTTCTCAGTACGGCAATATTTTTCGTTTCTAACACAATCGCTTCGGGAAATTCTGTTCAAAATGCCCACTTTGACATCATTTTTTGAAATATATTCTGCCTCTATCAAAAAATCGATCATTACTGTACATTATATAGTTTCTGAATAAGAGAATCTAGCAATTGGATGCGTTTGAGAGCAAAAATGAATTTAAAAATGAGTAAGAAAATAGACAGTTTGGATTTGAATGCACCCTTAATAAGATGATTTTTTTCTTCAACCGCTATGTATTTTTAATTTGTTTTTGCTGTAGGAATTTTCCCTATCAAAAACTTGTCTATATAAATGTTGAAGACAATATTAAGAAGATATATGATAAATTCATGGAGATTTTATAACTTGTGAATTGACGGAGTTATGAAAATTTTTCTTCTTCAACCCCCCCTTTTTGTTTTCGCTTTTATTTTATTTTTTTTTTTTTTTGCGGTACGAATTGGTCCTATCAAAAACTTGTGAATATAAAAGTTGTAAATAATATTAAGGAGATGTATAGATGTATAATAAAATTAATTGGATTTGATATCTTGAGAATTGACGAAGTAAGGAATTTTTTTCTTATAAAAAACCTATTTTTTGCGCCCTTTGAGCCTATTTTTAATTTTATCAAAAATCTGTAATGCATGAATTTTTGGCATTATATTTAGAAGTAATAAAAACTTTAAACTGATTTGATATGTATAAAAATTAAGAAGTTATGGGTTTTTTTTTTCGGTTTTCACAAAACCCCTCCCTATTTCCATCCCCTTTGTCCGCTTTCGCCCATTAACGAACTGGATCGAGATTTTATGTCCCTTGATTTTATGTATCAGTTTGGAAGAGATTTGTGCAGAATTGCGGAAGTTATCGTGTCCAGAAGAAAGTGATAACACAATTGCATCGGGAAATTCCGTTCAAAATGCCCACTTTGACATCATTTTTTGAAATATATTCTGCCTATATCAAAAAATCGATCATTACTGTACATTATATAGTTTCTGAATAAGAGAATCTGGCAATTGGGTGCATTTGAGAGCAAGAATGAATTTAAAAATGAGTAAGAAAATAAGCAGTTTGGATTTGAATGCACCTTTAATAAGAGGATTTTTTTCTTCAACCGCTATGTATTTTTAATTTGTTTTTGCTGTAAAAATTGTCCCTATCAAAAACATGGCTATATAAATGTTGAAGACAATATTAAGAAGATACATGATAAATTCATGGAGATTTTATATCTTGTGAATTGACGGAGTTATGAAAATTTTTCTTCTTCAACCCCCCTTTTTTGTTTTCGTTTTTAATTTATTTTTTCTTTTGCGGTACGAATTGGTCCTATCAAAAACTTATTAATTGGATTTGATATCTTGAGAATTGACGAAGTAGGGAATTTTTTTCTCCCAAAAACCCTATTTTTTGCGCCCCTTGAGCCTATTTTAAATTTTATCAAAAATCTGTGATGCATGAATTTTTGGCGCTATTTTTAGAAGTAATAAAAACTTTAAACTGATTTGATATGTACAAAAATTAAGAAGTTATGGGTTTTTTCGGTTTTCACGAAACCCCTCCCTATTTCCATCCCCTTTGTCCGCTTTTGCCCATTAACGAACTTAACCGAGATTTTATGTCCCTTGATTTTATGTATCAGTTTGGAAGAGATTTGTGCAGAATTGCGGAAGTTATCGTGTTCAGAAGAAAGTGATAACACAATTGCTTCGGGAAATTCCGTTCAAAATGCCCACTTTGAAACATTTTTTGAAATATATTCTGCCTCTATCAAAAATTCGATCATTGCGGTACATTATATAGTTTCTGAATAAGCGAATCTACCAATTAAATGCGTTTGAGAGCAAAAATGAATTTAAAAATGAGTCAGAAAATAAGCAGTTTGGATTTGAGTGCATCCTTAATTCAAGGATTTTTCCAACACAATCCGCATCGGGAAATTCGGTTCAAAATGCCCACTTTAACAGCATTTTTTTAAATATATTCTGCCTCTATCAAGAAATTGACCATTACGGTACATTATATAGTTTCTGAGTAAGAAAACGTACCAATTGGAATCCTTTGAGAGTAAAAATGAATTGTAAAATGAGTCAGAAAATAAACAGTTTGGATTTGAATACACCCTTACTTAGATGATCTTTTTTCTTCAACCGCTATGTATTTTTAATTTGTTTTTTTTTTTTTTTGTTGTTTTTTTGTAAGAATTGGTCCTATCCAAAACTTGTCTATATAGATGTTGTAGACAATATTAAGAAGATATATGATAAATTCATGGGGATTTTATATCTTTTGAATTGACGGAGTTAAGGATTTTTTACTTCTTCAAACCCCCTTTTTGTTTTCGTTTTTAATTTGTTTTTGCGGTACGAATTGGTCCCATCAAAAACTTGTGAAAATAAAAGTTGTAGATAATATTAAGGAGATTTATAATAAAATTAATTGGAATTGCTATCATGAGAATTGACGAAGTTGTGAATTTGTTTCCCCAAAAAACCCTATTTTTTGCGCCCCTTGGGCCCATTTTTAACTTTATCAAAAATCTGTGATACATAAAATTTTAGCCCTATTTTTAGAAGTATGTTAGGTAACAGAAATCTTAAAATAATAAATTAGAAACTTTAAAATATTTAATTAATTACTTTAAAATATTTAATTAGTTATTCATTATTAATTATTCCAAATTCAGTTTCAGTCAAATTTCATTTTAAAACAATTTTATTTTTCTACAAAAAGATCGTTAATTAAAATCAATAATAAATTAATAAATTTTAATTTTAATAATTTCAGCCAAAATAAATATTTCTTTTATAATTTTCAAATATTAAATTCAAAATTTAAACATAACGATCTTTTCATTCAAAATCTTTAACCTAACATTCTTTCATTTTAAATCTTTTCTCTCCTCTGTGTGGCAACATCGTCACTCGCGCGCAACGGTTTTTGGATTTGAGATAGCGTCCTTCCGGAGCGTGGCTTGCCCTCTTCCCGTGGAGACTTCGTAGCGGTAGGACGTATAGCTCCCGCCGGTGTACTGTATTGTTGAAATCAGTACACCGGGGGTACGCTTACGATCCAAACTCCCATGTATTTTCTCTTTTAAACAACAAGACATAACATGCAGCTATATCTTTAAAATAATATCAGTTTACTAAAAAGAAATCTCAATCGTGCAATCTATTGATGCTGTTTGAACCGAAATGGATGGAATCATCTGTATTTCATCTTTTGCTGTTTGTATCCAGATTCAGAGATGATCGGCAAAGTAGCCTGTTGCCATAATGAGTAGAACAGTTGAAAAGTTACTTCCAAATGGTTGTGTACTCATATTTTCAAATACCTCTGTGGTAAGGTATATTTTCTTTTTTTTTTTTTAAACTGTAAACTGTCCCATAACATCGTGAAGGATGCCTGATGAAAGTCACTCTCTTGCTTGAATCAACCATGACTGACTAATGTTCACGATCAAGCAAAATGGGGATTGCTTTCCACATGATTGCATGGCAAAATACAGCAAAAATTATGTTTATAAAAAAAAAAACAGCAGCTGGATAAGGACGATGGACTTTGAGATTTCACTCTCCTTACAAACAAAATATTTTATTCACCATAATAGCAATTCAATTAAATAAGATTTATAATTGTGGAATAAAAATTTCGAGATCTTCTGTAATAAGTTTCTCACCATAATGCCATAGTATAAGTAAATGTTTATAATAAAGTTGTTAAGGGGTTCTGCGCAGATTACCTTTTTGATATATTTCTTAATAAATAATTTAGTTCATATATGATGTGTATTTATTTTTGTGTATCGTGTATTTTATTTTTATATATAGAATTTTGTACAAATTAACTAATTAATCTTCAAAGATAAATGCTAGATATTTTGCAAAGTGATATAATAGGTTCAAATAGCAAAAGTTGAAAGTAAAATATTCTGATTGGTAAATTAATTTTCAAATTATGTTTTCGGCACATCTGCATTTGCTACAAATATTTTCAGATGCATACTGCACAGTTCGGGTGAGTACCTCTTCAATTATTATTTAATATCCATCATGTATTTTACTCTTTCTTTTTCATAATGCAATGTACTTTAATTTTATTATCCTACCACTATAATCACGTGCCTCCTCTTTTCTTATTAAATTAAATTAATTAATTCTATCTTTAAAATCACTAACATAAAAACTTTAAACTGATTTGATACGAACAAAAATTAAGAAGTTATGGGGGGTTTTCGGTTTTCACAAAACCCCTCCCTATTTCCATCCCCTTGGTCCGATTTTGCTCATTAAAGAACTTGACCGAGATTTTATGCCCATTGATTTTATGTATCAGTTTGGAAGAGATTGGTGCAGAATTACAAAAGTTACCGTGTCCAGAAGAAAGTGATATATATAGATAGACAGACAGATAGATAGATAGATAAAGTTTTTTACTGAGTGTGGTTTTGGGTTCTAGGGGTCATGATCGGTGTAGATCTGCAAATATTTTTCAGAAATTCCAACATAGGAACGATCCCAATAGGTAGTATTTCATACGAAATCTACCTAAAATATATTAACATTTCTCTGTCGCTTAAATAAAATCTGCCAGCAATGGAGTTTTTTATTCTCGTTTTCCTATTACTATTTAAATTATTCATATATTTTTCTTTCCTTTGTTTCTTTCCTTTTATTTAAACACAAATAAATATTCCTTAGTAACATCTAAAAAAAACATTAAAAAAAGAGAGGGTCTAATGAATTGCCTTTCAAATGCATTCTTTTTAAATGCATTCTTTGATTTATTTAAATCCCATTTACCTTAAAGGAAAAAGACTTAAATTCAGAATTAGAACTAGGTATTTTCGAGATGTTAAGGAGTCACAATGGGTCATTATCCTGTTACATAGATGAGTTTTTATGCATTAAAAGTAGTTTCCGGTAATGGAGTTTGACATGGATATATAACTCTTTCTGAAGTACTTTAGATAAAATGACAGAATCCACTTTAGAAACAATTTTAAAAATAGATGTCCTCTTTTTAGATGCATGCGTTATGGAGCTCAATTTAGATTCTGCTCTTTAAAATGCTGAAAAATATTGTTGATTGAAACTTATTACCGTGCTTTAAATAATAAGTTGATACACAGACAAAATGTTTGTGTTTCTTAAGGGGGTCCGGGACACATTTTAAAATAATTTTTATTTATTGAGTTAAAAATTTGACCTTTTTTGTGATGATTAACCATATAATTTGTAAACAAAATCACATGATAAAACTTTTCATAATTAAAAAAAAAAAATTTAAATTAAAATTTATTAAAAAAGTGAGGCAATTTAAAATCGTTATAACTCGAAATATAATTTGTAGAATTTAATTTTTTTTTTTGCATTTAAATAAAGATAAATATCCAAGTTTTAATTTAGATTCAGCATTTTTAACAATATTAATTTAAAAAAAAATTTTAAATATTTAAAGTAAAAATTTAAAAAAAATTATGTAACTTTTTTTAAATAAATCATATTTTGAAAAGTAAATATTTTTTTTTTAATTTGCTGAATCAAAATTAAAGTAAAACGATTTAAAAAGACATGTTCCAAATTTGAACCATTTCGCTTTAACGGTTCTTGACTTATAACAATTTAAATACGGAAAATGGTAAAAAAACCCATGATAAAGAAAAACGCATTTTCACAAGAAGTTATTTCTACGACAACCATTACTTGAAAGCTAGATTTTGAAAACAAACCGAAACGAAAAAATTAATATTTCCTGCTCTAATTAAGATAGAAACATGATTTAAACGTCATTTTAAGCAGAAAAATACAGAGAAATTTTAAATGCAATAAAAGTTTTTTAGAAAATTCGAAGATTTTTGTGCCCCGAACGCCCTTAAAAGCGGACGTGGGTGGCACTCGATACATTTATATGAGTTTCTAGCAAAATTAGAAAGATTGATAAGTAAATTAGTTGCACAGTAGTTAAATTTATAAACTGGCCAAAGCTCAGTAAGACATAAACAGGATATTCAGTGCCTGTCTATCTATATTATAAAGAACAAACGTGTCCATGCGTAACGCTGACGACATTTTCCGAATGGCAACACTTGACAATAAAGTTTTGGTTTAGCAATATTTGCTACTGCACTTTTAATTTCTAAACATCGCACATTTTTAATTTTTGCATCGTCATATAAGAAAGTAAAATCTACCTTCAAATGCAATTTGTTTGGAAACTGTATCTTAACTGACGTATTTATAATCACTTTTAAAATGATTTTCAAGCTTGATTTTTTTTTTTTTTTTTTAATCTATCTCCATCGCGTACAGGTTCCCTTACAAAATAACCCATTTGCACTTAAAACAATATAAATAATTCAGCATTTGTCTCTGGCTAATTGTTCATTACGAAATTAAAACTTCATCAATCTATTATATTAAAAAGCGACTGTCCGTTTGTATCTCACAGCTACTCCTTATTGAATGTGGAATGTTGGTCGACGAAATTAGCACCAATTATGCGCATGGATCCTAGGCTATCAAAAATGGTCTTAGAAGTTTAACATTGGAATTAGTTTTCGAGATATTAATTTTTTCGTCATTTTTAATGATATTTGTATAGTAACGGAACTAAATGGTTTCATTTTTGTGGATAAAAAGGAGAAAAGGTGTAGATTATTAGATTTCATTTTTTTTTTTTTTTTTTTTTTTTTTTTTTTTTGTAATCTTTTTCAAATTTAAATTAACTTTTTTTAAAATAAATAGTGAAAATAATATTACGACTGAATTGTATTTAGCAAGAAAATTTCAAGAAATACAAACTTATTTTGACATATTCAAGCTTTAGGAATTAGTTCTCTTTAGAAAGCAAAAAAATCGTCTGCGACTGGAACATTGAAATAAATTTCATTGACATAAGTGAGGCAAGACCACTTTGAATTATTTTTTTATGTTGCATACTGTATTACGATCATAATTTTATCATGAATACTTTAAAAATACAATTATGTGTATACAACTTATCACTGAATATATTTTCTTTCTTTTTTTTTTTTTTAATTTTTCCGATACATTGAAATTTATTTTTTGATTTGGTTTAAGAAGAATAAAATATTGGTGTAAAATTAATGTAAATATTGATGTAGATATTGTAAATATTGATGTAAATATTGATGTAAATATTGATGTAAAGGTAAATAAAATAAAATGTTCAATTTTTAGTCATTATAATTATATTCCACTTAAAGAAAAGAAACGTTTTCAACAAATCATTCCTTTAGAAAGTAAAGCAAGTGCTTTGGAGCATATCAAAATCATGAATTTTTCATATTTATTTTTCCACGCATGGAAATAAGCCACCTTATACCACATAAAAACTGCAGAATATTTCGTTGGTTTAAGAAGCACTCTTTATAGCAAGAATTAATATTCTGTTTGTTTAAGCAAGAAATAATATTATGTATGTTTTAGAGATAAGACGAATTGAACCTGAAAAAAAAAAAAAAAAAAAAAAGTCAGGGGCTGAACATCGCGTGCACGCCTAAGCCAATATGCGAAAAAATATCGCCTTTTTTACGAGTTTTAATTACTATATCGGTTAATAATCAAAAAATGAAAATATAAGCCTCAGTTACATCAGGACTTGCCTTGGCCAATAGAAAAACATACAAGATCGGACACCATCATAGAGTATAATGGTAACGCGATGACGATCGCAGCGCCTGTAGTGACAAGGAGGAAGAAACTTCTCCTCCACGGAATATTTCTGCTATTGAACTTCTATTTTCATATGATCTTTCTTTAATATAATGCTTGCGTTCAACAAAATGTTTTTCTTTTCTTCATTTATTATGCGTGTGTAAATAATGGATTTGTATCATTAGTAAATAAATAAAAATAAGCTAAAAATCAAATCTTTAAAAAATTATTATTTTTTACTTAAATAATGACACGTTTAATTTTAATGCAAACGTTTGAATAAGATTTTATGGGTGGAAAAATAGATATATTCACGTTGAGATAATATAATCATATATATATATATATATATTGAATTATCTTGATGAATAAGCGGCATTTATAGTTATCTTTACTTCCCTTCGCATTTTTTAAAACTTACATATTATACAATCTTTGCTAATTTTCATCGCCAAAGTTGAATTTGAATTTTACACCTTTTATTATCTTAAAGTAAGTAAATTTACCATACTTACGCATATTATTAAAAATATCAATTTTATAAAAATTACGAAATCTGACTTTTTATTCGGTCCCCCAGTCCCTATAGTTATATTTAGTAAAAGTTTACACATATCATAACAGATATAACACAAAAATATTAGATGTAAATTTCCAACTGGGCGTAAAAGGTCCGGACCAGGATTCGAACCAGGGATCTCCTGCCTGAAGCCGCCAGTGGTCTGCCATCTGAGCTATCCCGGACGAATCTGGTGGAACTTTCTCACCCAGCTAACCTTAATGATTATAGCATCTGGTCTGAAACCTGGTTCAGCTCAACAGAATAAATCTCAGGTAATGGAACTCCAAAAAAACGCTAGATATGAAATTACACTAGATTAATTTTAACACAATTATTCTAATTGGTAAATAAATCATATTAGATGTAAATTTCCAACTGGGCGAAAAATGTCCGGACCAGGATTCGAACCAGAGATCTCCTGGCTGAAGCTGCCAGTGCTCTGCCATCTGAGCTATCCCGGACGAACCTGGTGGAACTTTCTCACCCAGCTAACCTTAATGATTATAGCATCTGGTCTGAAACATGGTCGGAAACCTGTACTACAAGAATTGACGCAGTTATTAAATTTCAAAGTTTGAGATTTTTGCACATGATTTCGTCTTTCATTGAGGGATCAGTTAAAAGATGAATTAAAGTAATTCGAGATCAAAATCAGGTTGCAATGTCCTTTTGTACGGCGAAACCCCCTTTAGCCGGTATCGTCAAATCGGGGTATCACCAAAGAGGGTTATTTCATCTAAAAATTTGAGCTAACTTTTATGAGTCGAACAACATTAAAACGTCAAAATAGTTAAAATCGACAACCGGAAAATAAAACATACTCATTAAGGATTAGATAAATTGCAGAGGAATTCAAACGACCAGCCGAACTATAACGAGCATGAAAATTGGGATTATGCAAATTACAATAGTACCGCAGCGCCACGCGTTTGGGATAAAACACGAGCCATCTAGCAGTGGACATGCTAGTCAGCGCTGAAATCGTGATGGCAAGCTACGCATACATGCAATATGCCGAAATGATACTTATTTATGGTGAATGTCAAAGGAATGCCAGAGAGGCTGTGCGTGTTTATTCAAAACGTTTCCCTTAGGATCTACATCCAACGCATGAAACTATAACTGATGCATTGAACCATCTTAGAGTGACCCGCTCTGTTTCACCATGATCCAGAATATGTAGACGTGCAAGGTGTAATGTTCGAGTGACACCGGAGGAGGTGCTGACCTTCGCCCTTTTAATTCCATAACTGAGCACGGTGCAAATAAGCGAGGCATGTGGACAGCATGTCTGGCATTTGTACCATGCACATGATGCACATACATACCATCCGACACTGGTGCAAGCATTGATGCTGGGTGACTATGCACGACGATTTGATTATTGTAATTTCCTGCCCAACACCTTAGAGGAAAATCCGTTGTTCCTTTGTGACATTCTGTGGACAGATGAGTCAATGTTTACACGGGCTGGCATTGTGAACGTACACAATGTGCATTACTGGTTTCCATAGGCGTAGCGTCGGGGGGCCACGGGGGGGCGTGTGCCCCTCCCAACCTTCTACACCCTGGGCGCCAGAACAGAGAGCGTAGGGGGCGCCAAATGAAGATTTTTTTTGTCTTTACATACAAAAATATATATGTATTTATATTGAATTTGCATAAAAATGTCTTAGAGCCGGAAAATCCAAAAGTAAAACTGAACCAAATGCATTGAAATTTACAAATATATAAAAAAGATTCATTTATAGTAGAAAACTGCAAATGAATTAGAAAAAAGAGCTTTTCTCTTAGGCATTATTCTTTCTCCAATTCCAAATGTACCGAAAGGCGAAGGGGGCGCCAAATGAAGATTTTGTTTGACTCAAACTTTTCCGATGAAAAGATTTCATGAAGTCTGTTCAATTTTTTTTCTCTCTCTCCCTGAGCAATGTTGGGCTTTCATTTTCTCCGTCTTGATATGGGCGAGATCGAGTGGCTACCCGGGACAATAAAAACTAACGGGAGAAGGAGTCCGGGCCGAAACTAAGGGGCATGTGCCCTGGGCGCCACTTGAAGGGGGCGCCAGATGAAAATTTGGTTTACCGTTTTATACAATATATATATATATATATATATATATGCGTGTTAAATTTGTGTAAAAAAATATTTTTTAGCCGAAAAATCAAAAAGAAAAGCTGAGTAAAGTGCATTAAAATTGTCGAATTTATAAAAAGATTCGCCTACAATATACAAGACAGCAAATGAATAACTCCGTTCTTTTTCTTATAATTACTTTTTTACATGCATATCATCATACCTGGCCTTAGATGGGGCGAGGTCAGGTGACTGACTGGGGCAATAAAAAACAAGCGGTCGAAAATTCACAAAATGAAAAGTAAAAACTTAATAATTTTGTTGTTGTTGTTTTGAGTAACACATAAATTTGAAAATTAGCATTAAGTTGAAGAAAGTATGTAGACATATCAATCTATAAATAAGAAGAGTGATAATTCCATAAAACTGGTGTAGATAGTGCAGAAAGATATTTTACAATGCTGAAATTCATTTTTATGCCTACAGTAAATCCTGTTTTTTTTAGTTCCTGAAACAATGTGACTCATATCACTATGACATTAAAGTACCTCAATTGTAATAATTTGTAATGCTACAACAACAGTAAAATCTAGAAAAATGAAATAGTCTATAATGTAATATTATCTTAAATGACAAAAATTGCATGGTTCCAACAGAAAGAATGCCAACAGTTATCTGCTAAGACGGAAACCTGTATAAAGCGGAATTATTTCCATTTCCTTTTGATTTTTTCCGCAGGTTTTAATGAATAACTATTTGACAAAGCTGGTTATATATTTCAATAGTATTACGTATTTTACGGTTACACATTTTAAATTTTAAAATAAGTCCGCTAATAGAAACTTTCGCAAATTTCTCTTTGTAAACTTACTTTGCGGGAGAAGGAGAAGGAGGGGGGGGGGGGCAAAATCCATGTTTACACCAGGTGAAATATATCTAGTTTCAGCTCTGGAAGGAGAGCACAAAGTAAAATGCTTTAGTAAAATCCTTTAAAAGAAAAAAAATTAGAATAGCATTTGCATTGGTACAGTAAAACATCTCTCACAGGGTGCCATGGCTAAAAAAAGCGCCCCTGTTTTTATCCCCCAAATGATTTTTTCTCTTCTTTTATCCTCATTGCTCTTGAACTTCCTCAGTCAGTCGACAAAAGAAAAGACGAATTTCGACAAAAGGTCGGGGAAAAATATCGCGAATTTCGTCAAAAAATCTCTGAAACAAATACCGAATATCATTTTCGTCAATCGGTCATAGAAAAATTCACGAAATTTGACAAAGGATCGTGTAAAGAAAATCGTGAATTCCATAAAATTTTCGGCGGAAAAAAATGCGAATTTTGGTAATTCGTCATCGAAAAAATCGTGAATCTCGTCAATTTCGTCTAACGACCAAAAGAAAAAAAATTGCAAATTTCGTCAAATGGTCGCGGACAAAAAGACGACAGGGGTGATTCTGAGTAAAAAAAAAAAAATCTCAAATTCACAGCAAATTTTCTGAACGGTTACGGCAGAGGAGGAAAAGGGGGGAAATCTCCCGGCCCCAATTATGCGTTTTATCGGCTGTCCTTTAGCGAAATTCGCGGTTTTCCGCGATCTTTCGACGAAAATTGTGTTTCTTTAACGCGATCCTTTGACGAAATTCGCGCTTTTCCGCGATCTTTAGATGAAAATTGCGTTTTGTGATATACGTTGGTGAAATGTGTGTGTTTTTCACGATTCCCAGACGAAGTTTGCGTTTTTTCGTGATCACTTGTAGGAATTCGTGTCTTTTTCCGCGATTCTTTGGTGAAATTCATTTTTTTCTGCGATCCTTTGAAGAAATTGGCGACTTTTTTCTGTGAACGATTGTCTAAATTGATTTTTTCGGCGACCATCTGCCGAAATTCGCGATTTTTCTTATGCCCGAATTTTAGGACTGATGACCAATTTTTTTTTTAATTTTCGGAAAATTCAGAACAGAATCACCCCTGAAAAGACGCGAATTTGGTCAAATAATCGCGTAAAAAATTGAGAATTTAAACAAATAATCAAGAATTTCGTAAGTCGGTTTGAAAAGAAAATCACGAATTTCGATAAACTATCGTGGAAAAGAATCGTGAATTTCGACAAGTGGTGGCGGAGAAAAAAATTTCCCCAGTTTGTCGCAGAAAAATTCGCGAATTTTGGCAGAGTATCGTTGAAGCAAAATCGTGAATTTCGTGAAACGGTCGCCGGAAACAAAAACGCGAAATTTGGCAAAGGATTACGGAAAAAAATTATGAGTTCCGTGACACGATCGCCGCCCAAAAATTGGGAAATTTGCAATAGATCATAGGAAAAATTGCGAAATATTCTTCAACGATCGTAGCAAATGGTAGCGAAAAGAAATAACTATTATCATTAATCGATTGGGGAAAAAATCGCGAATTTTGCAATTCGTCGCGGAAAAAATCGCGAATCTCCTCAAACAACTGTAAAAACTATCTTGAATTTTACCAAAGGTCGCAGAAACAAATGGCGATTTTCGTCATTTGGTCGCGGATAAATCATCGCAAATTTCGTCAAAAGAATGGACAAAAAATTGCGAATTTCGTCAAACGATCATAAAAATAATCGCAAATTTCATCAAATGGCCGCGGACAAAAAACGCAAATTTGATCAAAAAAATTGAGAATTTAACCAAATGATCGCGCAAAAAATCACGAATTTTACAACTCGATCATGAAAAGAAAATTACGAATTTTGAGAAATGATCTGGAAAAGAATCGTGATTTTCGTCAAAAGATCTCTGAAAGAAATAGTAACTACCACCAATCGATCGCGGAAAATATATAATGCGGATTTGGACAAGTGGTGGCGGAAAAAAAATCGATTTCGTCGATCTGACGTAGAAAAATTTGCGAAATTTGGCAAAGGATCGCAGAAAAAATCGCAAAATCTCCTTAAACGATTGTATAAAAAGATCTCGGAAAGAAATAAGTATTTTCGCCAATAGATTTGGGGGGGGGGGGGAATCGAGAATTTTGGAATTCGTCGAAAAATCGCGAATCTGTTCGAACAACCGTTGAAAAAGTGTGTTTGGGAAGATGACTTTACAGGTGCTTTGAAGAAAAAGATCAAACATTTTACAACAGTAAAAAAAGTCGCTGAAATCCGAAAAAAGTCACTTTTTAATGGTTTTCGGCCTAATATAGTCGCCATAGCCACCGGATGCTGAAAATAGTCGATATTAGTAGCAAGTGGCAGCCCTGCAATTGTATGTTAAGAAAAATCGGAATTTTTTGAGAAATTGTGTCGAGCCGAACCGGTACTTATTTAATTGATTTTTTCATCGTCCGGGCTTGTTTTCACTGATTTTTGTACGAGCCGGGCCTGGTCGTAAACTGTGAAAATATAAAGGGGTCGGTCCCGGGTGGAACTTTTAATTTTCTCGCCGGGCTAGGCCGGGCCTTGAAATGGCGGTCCGTGCAGACCTCTAGTATGCCCCCCAGGGGCGTGCAAAGAGCGGGCTAAAGGAGCGGTCGCCCCGGGCGCGAAATTTTCCACAGTTGCAAACCACAGTTTTATTTATTTATTTATTTTTTTGGCCGTCGATCATTTTTCGGGGAATTTCTTTTTCTCTCATTATCATTTTTCCCCCCTGTTGCTAAACATCATGAACTCTCTAAGAAATAAGTACAATTTTCTTTTAGTTGTTCTGAATTCCTAAATTAAAAATTAAACCTTTTAAAGTTCCAAAATAAACGCGAAATATTTATTCGATAGAATTTATTTATGTTTCTGCACTTTATCAATTTTATTACAACACCTATCACAAAAGAAAGATTTTTTGGGGGGGGTGAGGGGGGCGCAAAATTGAAAATTCTCTCCGGGCGCCGTTTTTACTTCTCACAACCTTGGTGCCCCCCCCCCAAAATTTCTGGTCACGCTACGCCTATGCTGGTTTCTGAAAAACCTGCACATCGCACGCACAGTACGACACGTGTGGTGCGGTATATGGGGAACCCAGATTGTTGGACCCATCTTCTACGATGGGACCTTAACGGGCGATCGTTACCTGCATCTGCTACAAAATACGGTACGTGACTAGTATGAAGAGCTTCCTCTCCGACGTGCATGTCGGGTGTGGTTTCAACATGATGGGGCCCTCTCCGCCTAAAACACCAAACGTCCGGGCGTATCTGGCCACCGAATTCGGTCAAACAGATCCTTGGATGTGGTGGTCCGGTAGAGTGGCCACCGTGTTCGCCAGACATGACTCACATGGACTTCTACCTCTGGGGTTACATCAAGGCATAAGTCTATGTGACTGAGACCACTTATCTGGTTTATCTGAAGCAGTGCATCATCCTTGATTGTCGCACAGTTTGCACATCTGCTATGCTCCAACGTTTCCAAGACTCAGTATTGTCACGCATTCAGTTGTGTATTGTCACCAATGGAGAACACTTTGAGCAGTATCTCTAGTAGATTCCGGCGTTTGATGTATTAATTTTTTATAGTAGACTGTTTTCTGATATTTATTTTTTTGTTTAATTTCAATATTTCATTCTTCGCTTTGCATACGACCCCTAAAAGTCGACTCAAATTTTTAGATGAAATAACACTCTTTGGCGATACCGGCTAAAGGTGGTTTCACCATAAAAAGGACATTGCAACCTGATTTTGACCTCGAATTACTTTAATTCATCTTTCAACTCATTCCTCAATGAAAGACGAAATCATGTGCAAAAATCTCAAACTTTAAAATATAGTAACTGTGTCAATTTTTGTAGTACAGATGTCAAACTTTTTGTGTTATATGTGTTATGATATGAGTAAACTTTTACTAAATATAACTATGGGGACTAGGGGACCGTATAAAAAGTTAGATTTCGTAATTTTTATAAAATTGATTTTTTTTTTACTTCAAAGAATGCCACAACGTGAATATTTACATCATTTGAAAGGTTTTTGTAATTGGAACTATATGTCTATGACCAACGGTTCAGAAATTAAAGTCGGCGATAAACATATTGCACTCTGTTGTATGTATGTCTGTTATAAATGTATTTCTATGTGGGTATAATAAATCAATAATTGTGCATATACATACATATATACCTAAATTCACCTATACATATATACATATGTACATAAATTCATCCATACATACACCACGCATACATATATTATATACTATATATTTGTGTGTGTATTAATCACTTTAAATTTATTTTTGAGACAGATTTTCGTTTTCGGCCAAAACTAGAAAGATAACCGAAATTCTGTTTCGGTTCTGTTTCGGTTGAACACTAGACACAACGAATCTTTCTTTCATTAGTATAGATTGCGTTTAATACTAATCTTGTTTTCTTCTTTTATAAACTAAACCACTCTTTTTCAGAATTTAAACTATTCTTTTTCTTTAATGGTTAAGCACAAAAACTATTTTAAGTAAAGTTTAAAAAATGCAAAAGCAAGGAATCTAATGATTCTTCTTTTAAAAATATCTTTATTAAATGCATTCTTCGATTTATGGATATTTCATTTAACTTAAATGGAAAAAAAAATACTGTAAAAATTCTGAATTAGAGAAGAATTTTTCAGAATATTGGAAAGCCGCAATGGGTCATTATCTTGTTAGTGAAATGAGTTTTTGTGCATTAAGAGTAGTTTCCGCTAATGGAGTTTGACATGGATATATGCTTCTCTCCCCAATGCATTAGGTAAAATGACAGAACCCATTTAGAAACAATTTCAAAAATAAATGTCCTCTTTTTAGATGCATTTATTATGAAGCCCAATTTAGATTTTTCGGTATGTTATTCTGTTCTTTAAAATAGTGAAAAACAATGGCTAAAACCAATTACTGTTCTTTAAATTGTAAGTTCTTATGCTGTTGATGTACAAAAAAAAAGTATTTTGTACTATGCAAGCTATATAGTTTTCATTTTTAAGCTCGGAAAAAACCGGCGTATAAATAAAATTATGCACGGGATAAGTTAAATACTTATTTATTAAAATAAATAGCATCGAATCTAAACCGCAATGTAATGAAGTACGTATGTAAAGTAAAGTAAATGAGATTAGCATAAAGTTGCGATACACTGTAAAAACAAATCTGTTAAGTTACTAAAATTTTTGGGGGAAACTGGGATTCCTAGAACATTTTATGTAATGGCAACAACAAAAATTCATGTAACAGATACAGTTTTGCACCGTAAATCAAAAAATCTGTAAGATAATTAAGGATTTTCGGGAAACTGGGATGCCTAGAACTTTTTATGTAACTGCAACTCGGGTTACAAGTAAAATTTTCGTAAGATTACTGCAATTTTTGTAGGTTCTTTTGTAAAGCTACAAATTTCTGTAGCTTTACAAAAACTAGTTTTGTAAATTTACATCTTTTTCTGTACAGTGTACACATAAAATTTTAGTAAGCATACAGATTTGTGTAACTTTACATCAGCAGAATTACAGATTTTTTTTTTATTTTTTTTTAACAATGTGCAGTATCACTAGAAACATTTTTTTTTTTTTGGGGGGGGGGGGTGGGGGGGGTACTCCTTATTGCCAGAATCCACGATTGAACAAATTTCAAAATAATAATACGAAATTTCAAAAGTATTGGTACATAGTTTTGTGTTATGAGACTAACAGAATTAGGTAGTTTCATGCCAACGATACGTTTCCAAAGAATGTATGACTGCAAATTATAACAAGTTGGAAATGCCAATTTCAAAACTCTCTTCTATCTCATACATCTTAAGATTTCAAAAAGTAGTTACAGATGTTAATACTGCAATATTATAGTTCAATACTATACCAACTTTGATTTCAATCTTAAATTTCTGCTTCAGTCAATCAATCGGAGTAAAAACGAGTTAATCTCGATCTAGATATTTATTAAAATCAATAGTTTTTCATTATTCTTTTGCACATCACCTGTTTGCGAACAGTAGGTTTAGCAGGACGCTTCAAGGAGAAACTGCTGGCCACAGTCAAATACATACACAAAAAATTTTGTTCAATTCTATGCATAACTTCATACACTTTTTGATGGTACAATGGCGACACACGGACAGACGGACACACGGACGGACAGACAGGCATTTTTATAAACATGTTTTTTGGTATCTCTGACCCCTAGAACAGTAAATCCGTCGAAAACCGGAAGTCGAAAAATATTTCGATTACAATACTTTCTTCTATTGAAGATAGAAGAAAGTAAAAATCAAAACAAATTTAAATGTGATACTACGTTATAATAATGAATTGGAAACAAGTCATCCCTGCTCAGTTGGAAGAGTCAGTACTGCACGTGTCGATCTGTACCCGACTCGTAAATTCCATTTGAAGTCAACTCACAGCCCGACTTTAATCGTAAATTTCATTTGAAGCCAACCCGCAACCCGACCCAAACCTGACAAAAATAATTTCATCGACCCGCAACCCAACCCGAACCCGATATTAAAGGAAATTAATTAATGTTTTAATGCAACTATGAAAAGTAATCAACAGTCATATCTCTAGTACCCATTTTATATATCATATAAAAAATGTATATATCAATATTCTTTGATATTCAGATATAGTAAACCCTGATAACAGCAGACTCTCGGGATTATTGAATAGAGTCCTGCATCGGGTCAGGTTGTCCTTAAATTTTTTTTATAAGGCCCGCGCGACTCTAATTTTCTTTCTGCGGATCGGGTTCACACTATTTTCTAGCGAATCAGGTTAAGATTTTTGAAAGTCGGGCGTTGGGATTTTCCAAAAAAGTTTCAGCAAAAATACAGGGTGCGTCAAATATTTAAGAACACCCGTTATAGGTGAAATATCACCCTGTATATCATAGTTACAAACCTTTTTCTGTTACATATAAACACATCAGAACCTAGACTAAATAAGAAAATTAAGAGGAATGCTGTCATTGGCTCATTGGCTGGTGAACACTTCAATTTAGAGATTGCCACATTCTTGAAACTCGCCCGGTCAATTGTCTTTAATGTAAGGCGACTACTGGAGGCTGCCAGGTATATGTGTATGCTGTGTATTTCTTTAAATAAACGGTAACAACATACTTCATTAACGAATTTATCCAATATACTTGAAAGATCAATACAGTGCCTAAATTAGGTTTGGATTGATTCAGTATTTCGGACTATCGTAATGACAAATTTTGCATGTATTTTAATTTCGTGTATCCCTTATAAACAAACTATAAGAGCTAGATACTTAGTTAACGAACTCGTGCAATATACTTTCAAGATCAATACTTTATCCCAATTAGTTTCCAATTGGTTCAGTATTTCGGACGTTATTGTAATGACAAGATTTACATTACATATCGATATATACAGGGTGGTTATTAATAAACGCGAGGTATTCAGAGCCCTCTAGCGACTAAAGTATTGGACGAAACACAACCAAATTTGATAAGCATGCATAGTAGACCATGGTATTTCGAATTCTAAAAAAAAATATTTGCCACCAGGGGCAATCTTGGCGCTGTTTACCGACTAAAATGCATTAATTTGCATAAAATCCGTTCTGTGTAGCGATCATGAGTATAAAAGGAAAGGCTGGGAGACTTCTCATCATTCTGAGCCCAACTTCTTTGCGATGGCTGTTACCTTAGGGATCGTGCTTTGCTAGTTAAGCTGTATTATCAACGGATCGAGAATTGTAATGCTGCTCTTCGTGAATTTCGCCGATTAAAGAAATTGCGAAAAGGATCGATGAGCATAACAAATTTACGAAAGATGATTCAACGATTTGAAAGTACAGGGACTCTAGCACGGCAACCAGGACAAGGACGCAAAGTGACTAGTCAGTAATAAGTTGACGAAGTTGCAACTGTTGTTGTCGAACAGGAGATGGAAAATGTGCAGGGTACCAGCAGCGCTTGGGCAGTATCTCGGCACACGCAGATCCCATACTCAACGGTGAGGAAGATCCTGCATCAGATGTTACAATTTTATCCGTACAAAATCTCTTCTGTTCAAGAATTGCTCCCAGGCGATGCAGCCACCCGATTGGATTTTTCATTGATATTTTTAGCACGCATGCAAGTTGATGCTACATGGCAGTGGCAGATTTTATGGAGTGATGAAGCTCACTTTCTATGAACAGTGTCATTAACACCCGCAACTGCCACATTTGGGATGCGAATATTTTGCATGCTAGAGCCTCTGTGTGCAAGAGCCTCTCCACTCGCCAAAATCGCAGTGTGGTATGGCTTTACAGCATCCTTTATCACCGGGCCTTACTTTTATCAGGAAAATGTAGCAAATGGACTAGTGACCTGTACCTTTACTACTGCCAGGTATGCAGATATGCTACAGAACTTCACGATTTCACAACTACAGCAGCGAGGATGTCTCGATTCGACCATATTCATACAGGATGATGCACCTCCCCACATTGGACTGAGGGTACAGCGTGTGTTGCCGCAACATTATTCTGACAGCAGAATCATTAGTCGTGTATTTCCTACGGCATGGCCACCGAGGTCGCCCGATCTCAATCCTTGTGATTTTTCGTTGTGGGGATTTCTTAAAGGTGTTGTTTATCAAGGACATCCCTCCGATATCGCAACGTTGAAAGATCGAATAACGTTACAAGTGAGACAAATCAACTCTGATATGCTGCGAGCGGCAGTAGCAAACGTCGTGCATCGTATGCAGTTCTTGGAATATACCAATGGTGCTCATAATGAACCTAATTTGTAAGTAAAAAACATTTGCTGTAAATAAAATTGATGTGTAATGTATTGTTTGGCATTTAATCATTCAATATTTACACTAATACACTTTTGCAGCCCCAAAATTACCCCTAGTGGCGAATTTTGGAACTATTTTTTAATTCGAAATCTCATGGTCTACTATGCATGCTCATCAAATTTGTTTATGTTTCGTCCAATACTTACTCGCTAGAGAGCTCTGAACACCTCACGTTAATTGATAACAACCCTGTATATGTGTCAATATCTAAACAAAGTTATTGCAATAATTCGATTTCTAAAGAAATCGACTTAAAATGCACTAATATTATTACGGGGCTTAATGGTCTAGACAGCCCACTAGTGTTGATCAAAGGAATAATGAGCTTTGCTATGAAGTTTGCTGATTTGAATCCGCAAGGACCGAAAGAGGTAAATGTAAAAAGTTTGCCTTGGAGAGAAAACGAAAATTCGTAGTCACTCTTTCTTCCAAAACCTTCCTTAAAAGACTTGGATATGTAGTTAATAGTAGCTATTGACGAATAAAACACAAATGCATTCAATTACACATAATGCGTGATTTTCCTTCGTTTACTATATGCAGTGATGAATTTAACCCTTTCCGGCGCGTTGCAATTCTGTTTTTAAAATGATGAAATAATGGACTGACACCAGCATTTACAAACGAATTTATTAGAAAATAGAAACTTGCTAATTTTCCCGTATTTTATTAATGGAAAATTTTAATTAAATATTATTGGTGTCCTTTTTTGTAGACACCGGGGGTTTGTGGTTAACAGGTGGTCTGGAGAGAGGACATGCATCCCTCGGAATACCCCCCCCCCCTCCTTCATTATCTGGAAGATGCTAGTTTCTATACTTTATAATGGCCTACAAATACAAATTCCTCTCCGAACTGCATAATGTCCATCCGGAAAATAAATGCCTGAATTTAACTCTTCCAATATATCATTACAATTTAAAATTGTGCCATCCTTTTTCGGAAGTAGTACATAGTTAACTTTATCATTTTAACGAGATCTTTCTCATAAACGAGCATAAAATATCAGGTATTTATTTGCTTGAAAGTCTTTTCTTTTCCAGTACGTAATGAATACCAATAATAAAACCATACTTTCTCAGAAATAATTTACAAAAATACTCATTAAATAAAATCTTTCAAAGCAAAAATCAAAAGATTCGAAAGCTCTAAAATGTGCAGACTTTTAAAAACTGCGGATAATCTTCGTGTTTCGAGATTACAGTGAAAGCAAAAGATAGCGAGGAAGCTCGGCATCGAAAAATTTCTAGGAAATGCAAAGTCAAGAGATAGTCGGCAGAGCAGAATAAAAATGCAACTTACCTTTGCATTTTTACTTTTCCCTATCGACATGAGATGCTGATCGTTATTCTGTTCCGTGCTAAAAATTTGACCTATTACTAGAAATTCTCTTTTTATTTTGTTACTTTCTTCTGTCTTTACAAAGAAGAAAGTATTGGACTCGTGAAAATTTTCGATTTCCGGTTTTCGACGGATTTATACGTTTGTCCTGAACATGATTTGATGTTTTTTAGAAGATCTCTGTCTGTGAATCTGTCTGCCACTTTGTGATTCTGTCTGTGATTCTGTCTGTCTGTATATGACAAAAAATTTGTGACCGCTCTATCTCAAGAACTAATGCACGGAATTTCACAAAACTTTAAATTCAGTTAGACCTTGATATGAAGTGGTGCTGATTAGTTTTTGGTATATATCACCCAACAGGTGGCACTACTATGCTGCATTTTTCTCGATTTTTCCATAAGCTCTATCTCAAAAACTAACGCACGGATTTTCATCAAACTTCAGATTCCGTTACAAGTTGACTTAAGTTATTGCTTATTAGGTTTGGTGTATATCGCCCAACAAGTGGAGCTGCTATGCTGATTTTTTCGCAAAAGCTATATCTCAAAAACTAATGCACGCAATTTAATAGTCTGCTACATTTGCACGTAAATATATCCTTATTAGACTTGAGTGTATATTGAACAACATGTGTTAATTTTAAACTCTTTGGGTTGGAAATTTTCGTTGCGGACGTCTAAGAGGGTGGGTTCCGAAATTCATCCATTTCAATTAACCTAAATACCTTTACAGTCCTCATGGTGGGCATAGATTGTCATTTAATTTTGGCAGTGTGATAGCGAATTTTAAATTATTAACATGTATGAGATAGAAGAAAGTTTTGGGATTGGCACATCCGATTAGTTGATTCTTTTTATTTAGTATGTTTTAGTATTTCACAGTATTGAAAATATGCATAGATTACAGAAAAAATACTTTTAGAACTGTCAATGCAAAACAAATATTAGTAATTTTTTTTTAAATTACAGTGTTATTCAAACCATTTAAGAACACAAATATGTAATTCATATAGCTATAGAGCAGTGTTTTCAACCTCCCCCCCCCCCCCCCCCGACACACGCACACAAACACATAAACTCGCCACTGAAGTTCCGCGGCACACTTTAAATTACATTGATTACAAAAAACGTACACATTTTTAATTTATTTATCAACGCAAAGAAAAGGCTGCATCACAAAAGAAAAATATTAAAAAGAACTCATTATAGAGTGTATAATTAAAAGAAAATTGAAAATAGAATTCTTAAAACATATCTCTTACTATTTTAAGATTTAATAATAAAGCTAAACTTAAAATTTTTTTAAATGTGTCTTCTGCAAGATTAAATTTTTCGGATAGGTGTAGTCTTTAATATTTTTCTAAAGGTTTAGCGAAGATCTGCGTCAGTTTTTTAGATTTTTCATTCCAAAAGAGTTCGCTCTTCATATATAAAATGTTGAGAACTGTAAGGTTTCTTTTGTAATATTTGCAAAGTGACAATTGGGGAGAAATAAATAGATTGTACCATCCGTTGTTTAAACTTTTTATTTCAAATAACTCATTTTTTTATGTGACATTTAAATGATCTGATGTACAAGTACTTGAAGGCATTTTTCATGTAATCCAGAGAAGTTTTGTAGGTAAGCAAATATAATCTTCAAAATTTGCGCACATACATCTAAAATTTGAAATATTGTCCAATAACAATTTTATCCAATTTGCATCTAGTTCAAAGCTAAATTCCTTTTTATATTTCTACAGTATTTTCTAGTGTAACTCTTTTTTATTCCAGAGCAAAATTATTTCTCTGGTTTCACTAACTTAATATGTACGAGTCTTAACTTAATATGTCTCTCGTAGATGAGAGAATTATATGATTTACTCGCATATTGTTTATTAGTCATGTTCAGACACTGAAATAAACATGCAAGAAGTGCAGCTTCAACTGTACTAAACCACATCATACGGTATACAGTCTAATGTAGAATATTCCATTAAACAAAATCTGCCAATTCGTACTTGATAGAACTTAGCTAAAAATTTTCGTGGCATACATAAGATCCTCTAACTTTACACTGGTTGAAAATCACTGCTATGGAGCAAGTTTACTTTCAAAAAAATCTTATTTGGTTAATCAATTAATTTGGAATGGAAAGATAGATATTCTGATAATAAATTATTTGTTTTTTGTGCAGAAATCAAAATCTTTATAGAGATTTTGCTGCGCTAAATATGCGACATTAATATACAGTGGCTCCGAAAGGTGTGCATACACTTCAAAAATTTGCAGTAAAAAGGAAATAACCTGGAATTGAATTCGAATATGAATTCCAATATTTTTCCACATCTGTATGTTATTTCTTTTAAAAAAATCTTTTAAATATTGACTGATTTTGTTTTTATATAAAAATGAAAACGGAAGGAGGCTGAGAAAGAACACTCCACAAAAGTCTTCGTACCCTGAAATATTTTCGGATAAAATCAAAATCAAAATTATCCTCCGTCGCTTTAACTTTATTTTTCCATTGTGGTGGCATTTAAAAATTCATTTGGGTTTTATGTTTGCTTGCTTTCTCCGTAACATTCTACTTATTTTTTTTTTTTTTAATGGCTCGTAGTCGTAAAGAAACAACTAACAGCATTCGAAAACTGTTTATCTTTCATCAAAGTAGTGGTAAATCAGTTTGGAATATTTCTAAGTTAGTTAATTTATCCCATTATACAACGCAGTATGTAATAAAGCGTTTTAAAGAAGAAAATCGGATCGAAAAGAAGGTAAGAAAAGGTCATCCGTCAAAGTTAACAGAACGTAATCAGATATTTATAATTAGAAAAATTATAAATATTCCTTAAAAGGTGCTGTAAAATTTGTTGCTACATAATTGAATGGAAATTTTTCTACTTCAATTTCACTTGAAACTGTTCGACGAGTCCTCAGATCAGTTGGATTAAATGGGCGTTCTGTCAGTAGAAATTTTGCTATTACTGCAAAAAACAGAAAGCTTGGGCTTTCCTTCGCAAAATCAATGATAAATAAACCTGAATCATATTGGAATAAAGTCTTATTTGCAGAAGAAAGCAAATTTAACATTTTTTGTTCCGATGGACTATAATTACGGAGAAGGAAAAATGAAGAACTTAATTGCAAGAATTTAGTTGGTGCAGTTAAGCATGTCGGTGGAGGTTTGTGTGGGGGTGCATGGCAGCATCAGGACTAGGTAATTTGCCATTTATTGATGATATAATGAATAATGATCTTTATTTAAATATTTTAAAATACAATTTAAAATTGTCAGCCTAAAATTTAGGCATTGGAAACAATTTTGTTATTGCGAAAAACTGTTTTTTATAATGATAGCGATTCTAAGCACAAGACTTCTCGACTTTCGTCTCTGGTGTCTCTAATAATTGACCTGAAAACAACACCTCAATCGCCAGATCTAAACCCAATAGAACATATTTGTAGAGAACTGATGTTAGAGTACGAAGACACGACATTAAAACGAAAAGCGAACTGAAAACATTAATGATCGAAGACTGGATGGACATTGATGCAGAAATAAAAAAAGAAAAGAAAAGAAAAGGGAAATCTATTCCCAGACATTTAAAAGCTGTTGTGGATGCTAAAGGATATCCTACTAAATACTAATTTAACGAAATAATACAATATTTACTAATATGTAAAAAAAAAATTTAAGTGTACGAAGACTTTTGTGAGGTAACTTGTCGTTATTATTTATTATTGATTTCTTCATAATAACGTTTTACTACCTTTTTAAAATATGTCGTTTTATTAAGAATAAGTTATAGATCTTAAATACCCATTCTGAAATATTAATTTTAAGATAAGATTAATTTTAATAATTATGGATAGATCACTATTTCAATGAAATTTGAAAGTGTACGAATTCTTTTGGGAGCCACTGTATATACACTATATCGCCATTAATGACCGGACACTTTCAATTTTAGACATTTTGTCAAATATTTAGAAATATACTTGTCAGATTCTTCTGGAATTTCGTGATTAAAAAGAACTGGTTTGACCTCATATTTATCAACGTCGATTTGATAAATAGGACAATTAGGGAGCCAACAAAAAATCAAAGAAAAATAATACTTGGAGTCACCCTGTAAAAAATAAAGGCACAAAATGATCTATCGCTAGAAAATAGAAGTAGGCAGACAATGTAAAATATGTGTATTCCTTTGTGCAAGAAGCGATATAGCGATTAAAAAAAAAAAATTCTTGCATGTTTTTTGCTTATAACTAGCAGGGTTTTCAACCAAATTTAATGACGGTTTCAGAAAAATTGACAAATATATTACAAACAATATAGTGCAATTGGAATATAAATACAAACCATTAAATCATGTAAAAAGATCCTTGTATCGTTTGCGTATGTGCAGATAAAAATTATTTCATACAACTGCTCATATTTCCAAAATTATTTAATATATTAAATAATTTTGGAAATATAAGCAGTTGTATGAAATAATTTTTATCTGCACATACGCAAACGATACAATGATCTTTTTACATGATTTAATGGTCAACTCTATGGAGCAATATCTCTATTCTAAAAAAAAGTAACTTCCGCTGTCACCGCCGCCGCCGCCGGTTTTGATTTTTTTGTGATCGGAGTCCTTTCTTCGTTAATATTAACAAAAATAATGCATACAAAAATATGAAAATCGGTGGTTTTATACAGAAATGTTTTATAAACACGCTGATGTAGACAGTTTTCAAATCGAAGAATTATTTTAAGAGTTATTTAATGCTAAAGTTGGACAAAATCGTTCCACTAAAAAAGTTTTATAGCAGCAAAAACTATACATGGCAGTGTAATCATTTTTAGATCATTTTATGCGTTAGAATTTGCCGGAGTGCAGATTGCATTAATTCTTTTATTTTGACTCATTTTTTCAGGTTTTATTTCTATTTTAAATTCAAATTTTCAGCATTTCTAGAGATATTTTTTACAGATTTCAGGAAATTGTACTAATTTAAACTGTTGCCAACTGTATAAAAAGCGCAAGCAATAATGTTTGCTTCAAGTTAAAAATTTATTTACACGTGACTATTATAAACAGGAAAAAAACTTTCAAATTAGAATTAAATAATTACGTATAAAAAGCAGGAACTTATTAAAAATTACGTCATAAAAAGTATACACGTGAATTTTAAAAGAGAAAGGATATTGTAAAATAATAAATTCCTTAACATGCGTTAGAAGTCTTAGGAGAAATTGCGTCATATTTACGTCACATTATAGTTATTACATAAAATGAACACAACATAACATTGCAAAAAAGTTTAAATTTAGAAATTACGCTAGACATTTATTTGATATTTTGAGAATTAATTTAAAATGTCTCATTTAAAAAAAACTTTCTTTTCGCTTTGTTAAAAAATACCAGGAGACAAAGACTCTCTTTACTTAATTCCTTTTATATTAGCTTATTTTGAAATGTTGTTACACGTGTATACGTCATCAAGTTATTTTTATTTCGACGTTTTATTTGTGTTTTTATTAATGTTGTACGAATTTATTTGTTCTTTCGTTATTTAAAATAAAAATTATATCAATTTGTATAATTTGGCGAGTGGTTTGGCGATTTATATAATTTGGCGAAATTGGTCGACAGGATAATCAAGTAGTACCGCAGTGGATTTGGCGTTAAAATTCCCCAATCAAAGAGAAATGAATAGAAATTCGTTTATAGGGAGATCGCCACTGTTTTTTAAATTATAATTCAATCTTTCGAAATCTTTTTAAAGCCGATCAAATTAGTGTGCATTTAGAGTCTGCGGTGTCTGGACGGGGGTTGGCGAGCGTAGCTCGTAGGGGGCCCAGCCCCCTAGTTTATTAAAAAATATCGAGTCAAATATAGTAAAAATTCAGAAAGATATCGGCGTTAAAGTGAGCTAATTTTTTGTTGTTCTCTAAAAGTAGCTAAATGACATGGGATTTTGCGAAAATTGTCATTTTTTATTAACTGACTTTCAGAAAAAAATTAGTATTTAGTGACTATCAACGAGTAGATTTGGAAAAAATGCTTGGATTTTGATACTCATTTTTATCATGGTATAGGCTCGTTCTGGTGGTTATCCAAGAAGAACTAAAGCTTCAATAAAAAATGTAAAAAAAAAAAGAAATTAAATTAAAATTGAGAATTTGTAAACATTCTCTTATCATTCGGCTAGTTTTAGCGAGCAACTGAAAATCAGTTCACTCTAACGTCTATATCTTTTGAATTTTTAGGATATTTGAATGGATTTTTTTAATAAGTTACTCCATACAGTTGACTATTAAATTATGTAAAAGATCCTTGTCCTTCGCGCGTGCGCAGATAAAAATTATTTCATACAACTACTCATATTTCCTAAAATATTTAATATATTTATATTCCAATATCACTATATTGTTTCTACTACATTTTGTCAATTTTTCAAAAACTGGCGTTAAATTTAGTTGAAAACCCTGCATGTTATAAGCAAAAAACATGCAAGAATTTGTTTAATTAAAAAAAAATCGCTATATCTCTATTAATGTACGTGCTATTCTTACACAAATGAATACACATATTGTATGATGTCTGTTTATTTATATTTTGTAGCGATAGATCATTTCGTGTATTATATTTTACAGGGTGATCCCAAGTATTATTTTTAATTTGATTTTTTGTTGGCCACCTAATCGTCCTCCTCTAGGTTTAATTTTTTAATTTCTAACAAAAAAAGTACCGGAATCCTAATATTCTGGGGTACCGGTAAAACTTCAGTACCGTTACCCTTCCAACCCCCCCCCCCTGTCACTCCAATCTGCATATTTATATTTCGTACATTATTTGCAAAATGTAAAGCATCTTTTTTTTCTTAGCTGTCAACTATTCCACTTTTTAGTTATCACACCTTCCGAATAGTAAACTTTCCCTAGTTTTAATGTTAATTAATTGCAGAATACTGCGATTAAATATGGCAAGGATTATAATCAGGAAATAGTGTTAACACAAAAAAGGGATAGTTCGCAGCTATGCATTTTTATGAAAAATGAATGAAATTTACAGAAATTAATATTTGTATGCTGAAGAAGGGAACAATGTTTTACAATTTCCTACAAAAGGTGCATATCTTAAACTATAATCGATTCCTTCCGCATAACAATCTTTTGTGGTGAGCCCCTAAAAATTAGATTAAATTAAAAATTTGAGACCGTTATCGGAAAGAACCGATGCTTTTACAGAAAAAGGGGGAAAATGCTCGATTGTTTTCTATCAGAATAACAATAATGGGCAATTATACTTACTTACTGACTTCGTAAATGTGCACAGCAGAGCCTTAGCATGGGTACCGTTCATGATACAAAATAAATAGAAAATCACTAACGTGATTTTTATACTTGTATGCAATAGAAGACAAAAAAACCCCAAACAAACAAAACCTCAAGCTGATGCTCGTTGGCTAAAACAGAAAATATTCTTTTCAGGTTAGATATCTAAATTAAACAAAATAAAACTAGCCTATAAAAAATTAGCCTACTGTCACAAAAGAAACTCGAATTGAAAACAAATCCATTGTTCAGTCTCTTGAGTGGTGCCGTATCAACATGTCGCCGACATAAATTTGAAATAGAAAAACACGATTTCTGTTTCCCCTGCATTCTGATCATAAGATATCATTGGATTAATTACGTATGATAGGATTTAATAGAATGAAGAAAACTTTTATTAATATCTTTTTTAGTTTTGATTTGATTTTCATAAAATTTGAAATGACTCGACAAAATTCTGCAACGACTATATATATTAAATTTCAAACCATTGGGTTGGGTAGTTTTCGCGCTGTTATATGCGGACAGACCAGACGATGACTATTGGTGCTACGTATTTATATAATTACGAACACACCCAATAAATACTTGCTTTTCTTCGTGTACATTATGAAAGCGAAAATTTAATAAAATATTATGGGTGCCATTTGGCAGTTTGGAGTAGAGATGGGCAACATCGTTCCTTTTAAGGAATCGTTCCAGCCGGAATCGTTCACCGAAAGGAACGAGTTCATTGGAGTCGTTCCTTTCGGAATCGTTCCGAAAAAAAGGAACGAATCCGAGAAAAAGGAACGATTCCGAGAAAAAAGGAACGATTCCGAGAAAAAGGAACGATTCCGAGAAAAAAGGAACGATTCCGAGAAAAAAAGGAACGATTCCGAGAAAAAAAGAACGATTTTGAAAAATAAAGGATTCCAAGGTGAAAAAACACTTCCGAGATAAAGAGAACCACATGCAATCCATAATATTTTTTACTAATTTATTTTCTTATGTACCCATCCATTTTCTTAGGCATCCAGTCGCTTTAATTTTGTAATGTTTTGGACAGATGATTTTGTTTTTAAGAGTTCATTTCATTGATCAGCGTGTGCAATTAATTTGCAATTATTTCTAATTTTATGATTTATGGTATAAAGCATAATTCCTCTTGGAAATTTAAGGGCGGTGCAAGGTCTATTCGATTTTCAGTGTAATCATTGGTTTCTCTTGAAAATATGTCGTCAAATGACCGTCCATTTATATTATTATTTTATATAGTGTGTCTTTACTCTTAACGATGTTCAGTGGCTAAGTCCTAAACCGTTAGTCATAGACCTATAGTTCCAATTACATAAATGTTTTAAATAAGGTAAAAAATTATTCTGAAAGTCGTTTGGATCAATAAAAATATTTCTAAAAAAGTTACGAAATTTAATTTTTTATACGGTCCTCCGCCCTATAAGAGATATTTAGTAAAAATTTCCTGTTCTCTTAAAAGAAAGACAAAAAAAGTCCCATTCATCTAACACTAAAATTCATGAAGTTATACGAAACTTTGAAATGCAAGACTTATGCCACTTTTCTGCATCCGAATACACATGAGTTTAGCCATGCTTCTAGGGGTCGTAAACAAAGTGCTTAAAGTATTTGAAGGATTTATTTCATGTGTAGCTGCGCTTTGAAACAAATCGTATTACGACAGATTTTTGTAAGGATTTGAAGCTGTTTCTTTTCATGATTTTTTTAACAAAAACTATGCTATTTTTATAAGCTTTTATTTAACCTATTAACCGCCAAAACTATAAGTAGGAATTTTCAAATTTCTTGTTGAAAGTCGCTTGTCACCACAAATTCAGAAAGGTAATTTCCGCTTTATTAAAATATCAAAATTTCTGCCAATAAATAAGGCAATTTTTTTTAATTGTAAAATAGTGGTGACAAAGTAATTAATGTAAGCATGAGCAATTATTTTGACCGTTGCGTGAATGCAACACCAGCGGGTAACGGGTTAACTTGAAACGATCGTCTGTATGTCTTTCCAGTTCAAAATTTGTACTCGAAATTCAACTCACTTTAAAATATGCGATCGAGGTTAAATTTTACATATTGACGTAAATCAGATGACAATGTAATATTATTATGATTTTCAGTGCTTACCATTATGTACTTATTTTACAGGGTAACACAAAAAATTTCGGATAGATTACTGCCAACAAGTTTTCTAAAAAGTTTTAGATTAGATAACACAAGACTGCGATGGTTGTGTTTTTTTATTTTTAAAATTATGTATTTTTAAAATTATGATTTTTATATATTTTTTAGCACTGAATCCGAAAATTATCTTCATTTTTAACCATCATGTCAGAATTTTTCGCAACTAGTAAATTTCAAAATAGTAAATTTCAAAATTGAAAAAATAGCTAATACTATAAAATAGAGTCGATGGTTGTATTTTTTAACTTTTACGACTGATTTGTATGTGCTTTTTAGCACTGAATGTAAAAATTACCTTCATATTTAACCATCATGTTAGACTTTTTTTGTAAATGGCAAATTTCAAAGTTAAACTAGTATGTTGTGGCCATCACAAAACTTTCTTCTAAATAAATCACGTCAATTAAATCATTTAAATAGTAAAAGAAATTACATCAATTTAGAACCAATTCGTATCAAAGTATACCTGAATTTGAAGTTTGATGAAAGTTCGTGCATTACTTATTGAGATAGAGCTGTAGGGGAAATTCTGAAAAATGCAGCATAGCAGCGTCACCTGTTGAGCGATTTGCACCAAAACACAAACAGCACTAATTCATATTAAGGTATACCGGAATCTGAAGTTTGATGAAAATCGGTGCATTAGTTCTGGAGCTAGAGCTATTGTGGAAATCACAAAAATGCAGCACAGCAGCGCCACATGTTGAGCGATTTACACGAAAAGGTACAAAACATCAATTCATGTCAAGGACTAACAGAATCTGAAGTTTGATGAAAATCCGTGCATTAGTTCTGGAAATTGAGCTATTGTGGAAATCGTGAAAAATGCTGCATACCAGCGCCACCTATTGAGCGATTTACACCAAAACATAAACAGCACTAATTCATATCCAGTATACCTAAATCTGAAGCTTTTTGAAAACCCAAGCATTAGTTCTTCAGATAGAGCTATTGCGGAAATCTCAAAAAACGCAGCATAGCAGCGCCACCTGTTGAGCGATTTACGCCACAAGGGACAAAACGTCAATTCATGTTAAGCACTAAATCTGAAGTTTGATGAAAATCCGTGCATTATTTCTTGAGATTGAGCTATTACGAAAATCGTGTAAATGCTGCAAAATGCAGCATAGCAGCGCCATCTGTTGGGCGATTTGCACCAAAACTTTACCAGCACTAATTCATATCAAGGATTAACGGAATCTGAAGTTTTATAAAAATCCGTGCATTAGTTCTTGAGATAGAGCTTTTGCGGAAATCCTGCAAAATGCTACATAGCAGCGCCACCTGCAGAGCGATTTACACCAAAAACTAATGAAGGTCATTTTCGGATTCAATAGTAAAAAATACATAAAAATCAATTATCAAAAGTTAAAGAAATAACAATCACATCTATTTTATACTATCAGAATCAGATTTCCGAAAATTTTTCACTTTTTAGCTTTCAAATTTACGATTTGCAAAAAATCTGTACTTTGTGATAAAAAAATGAAGGCCATTTTTGGATTCAGTGTGTAAAGAATCGAGGTTGTTGCTTTTCAACATTTTATTTAACGAAAATTCTATTATTTTTTTCCTGTTATATGTTTAGTACAAGCTGTATATGTTGCATTAATATTTCAGAATGATTATAGATTTCAAATTTATAATGCAATGTTAATTTTACTATCAACTATATTTTCTATATATATGAAGATTATTTATATTTCTAGTAAATTTGTAAATGACCCCTATTTCGCAGCAAAAAATATGCTCCAAGTTGAAACAGCCATTACTTCGGTCAGTTTTAGTTGTAGAATAATAGGACTTTTATTTGTCTTACTTGTAAGTGTAATAGGAAAGTTTTACTAACTATAACTTGAAGGACCGAGGGATCGTATAAAAAATTAAATTTCATAATTTTTCAAGAAATGATTCTATTGACCCAAATCACTTTTTAAATACTTCTTTACCCCCATTTAAAACATTTTTGTAATTGGAACTATATGGCTATGACTAACGGTTTAGGAATTAGCTATTGGACATCGTTGAGAGTGGACATCCTGTATAGGAAATTTTATTATTGCTCTGATATTTGTCACCAGTGTCTAGGAATTTTTAGTCTCATAGATTCCTCTTCAAAATCTACCTCTAGGTAACCTTAATTTCATTTTTCATTCTGAATCTCATTTTTCATTTGGATGGCCCTACTGGTTTGGATATGTAACTAGTTAAAGCAGATTACATTTTTGTTCCAGTGTCCGTACTTTCAATAACTTTATGCCCTTTATTGTCTTTCTCCTCAGCTCCCTAACTTTACGCACACAGGATATTTCGCATAATTCATCAACATTATTATCACCGACTTCAGGATCTGGTTCAGAAGTGAAACACCCTATTCTATAGCAATCATCTTGTAGTGCAATTCAGTGATATATATCAATTTTAATGCATTTGAAATAGCTTAATGTCATTAAAATGCGCTGCAAACGATTTTTTCCCGTTGACCATAATGTAACGAAATACTTTTGAGTGCCCCTGTAAATAAACTATTAATGCTACACTCTTCATATTGAATATCAAACATCCCATGGTAAACATCAGTAACATATATCAATTGCATGGGAATCCGAGTATATTTACGGGAGTTAGGTATATTACACACTGAGACCACACAACGACACAAAGCGCAACATGAAGTGCAAAAACCGGTCGAAACAAAGAACGAAGTAGTTGCAAACTTGTTTTAAACCAGTTTTTCTAGCGAATTCAAGCGACATGTCTTATGTGTCGCCTTAGTGTGTGACTTGCCTTAGAGCGTGAACAGACGGTCTGACGGACAGACAAACCGCATTCATAAACACTAACTTTATTGGAAAGAGTTAAAAAGTAAAGCACGTTTTTGCACACTGTCTTTCCTGAGTGACTGATGTATGTCTTGTCTTTTACCCTAACATCGCTATTTGTGAGCTGCTGTTAACTACGTAGAATTTCAATAAACTTACAACTCTTTTTGAATCTCCAATTTCACGAGAACCTACCGGAATTTCTCTAATTTTACACCCTCATTCGCCGTCACCCTCTCTTCACTTATATGATACAGAACTTCAGTTCGGTGTGAGTGAATTGCAATGCTAATATGTTTGTTTGGATTGGGATCTTTGGAGCTTCATAACTCATGAAGTCATGGAACACTTGTGTTACACGAAAGGTAGAAGTTTCTTCAGATGATTTGTAAACAGATTCATTAGCAGGGCTATGGCTAGTGATGTTTATAAGATAATATTATATGCATTAATATTATAATATATATATATATATAGTAATATATATGATTTTATTCATATATAGTACATATTATCTCCGCCAAAAGATATAGTGATTCACTAAACTTCAAAGTTCTATTTCTTTAAATTTGAAATTTGCTAACATTTTAACTGAAAAACGGTTTATTGGTTTAATTAAATTAAACAAATTAAAAGTATGTCCATTATTATTACAGAGTGTAGTACTATATAAAGAACTATCCTTTTGACGATGTTTCGGCCGTTGAATGAAAGATATCTGTTGTAAACGTATTATAGATAATACCAACCTTAATTTTTTGAGAATTTAACTATTTTTTATTCGGAGTTAAACTTTTTATTGTCAAAACTATTTAAAATAGATAAAACATTTTGTTAAATTCGAACTTTTCAGAAAACTTTATGTAATTTAAGAAAAAAAAAAAGAAAATAAATAAATAAATCTTCTAAGTGAAAAGAATAACAATAAGAAAGGAAAATACATAAAATTTAGTATCGTATTTGCAGTAAGTTTTACCTCAATAAAAACGGAAATTTGGTATTAGGCTTGAAATATTAAATTTAGTTTAGCATGAAGGGAGCCTTGATTTGCTCGAAATTAAACTCAGATATGTATTATCCATCACCACAGTAACAGGCATTAATCGTGGCATTGAACTCGGGATTTACGAGTATCAATAACGATCAAGAAATCTGAATTATTATAAGAAATTATTACGATAAACGATTTTTTTTTGCTTTTATTTTACGTTGAATTAAAACAAAGTCACAGTTATTTAAATTCTAATTATTTAGCAAGAAATAGAAGTAAAATAACAATTGAAAAACTGTACAAAATCACAACGTGCATTCTTTGTAAACCAATAATTAAATTCGTATATTGTAAAAATTTTAAATGCAATATTAACCTTCCGCATACCAGACCGGTGCAACAGGACCCAATAGATACATTCAAATTGATTTTTCACATTTTAAAAAATGAAAATTTTGTAAATATGTGACTTTTTCTGGAATGTTCTACTCAAAAGAATAGAACATCCCAGAAAAAACCCATATTTACAGAAATTTCAGTTTTTAAAATAAATTAGAAATATCATTATAAATGTACCTGTCGGGGCCATTGAACCCCTCTGGTAGGCGGAGGGTTAACATAAATCTATTAAACCGAAACAAGCATAAAATATGCAGCTTTATATATGTCGCAGTGTTGGAGAAAGTCCGATAATCTATATGTAGCACGTGATTTTTCTTTCCCGTTTTTATACTCAAAACGGCCATTAAGAGAGCAAACCGCGGTTAAATTATTTCAATCCCACCCACCACTGTTACTTTTATCTTATTATTATTATTATTAGACATTATGCTTTTTTGAAATATTCATTATCTTAAGAAAGAAAGAAACGTTTTACAAAAATTCCTTGTTCTAACAGATTTTACTCTATGTAATAAATCTCAATGTAAGTTGATTAAAACAACAATCTTAGGGAGTTTCGAGATTTTTTTAATCATCTTCTTCAGGAGAGAAAAACAAGACGCCAAACTGTGGAAATAAAGTGGTACTCGAGCGCTCGTAGCTGGTCATATATTTATTTTGACAAAGAGGATTCTCAAATTGAAATTATGTTTGAGGAAAAAACATGAAATAGTGAAATATGCATGAAAGTGCGTAACTCTACAATTATTAAAATAATTGAAAATCAGTTATTATTATCCTATTAAAATGCAATTTTTATGGCCTAGTGATATATTTCTTACATTATTCAAAACTGTTTCTAGTCAGATTTAAAAAAATATTTTTCACTAGTAATTAAACAAGCATTTTCTTTGTTTTTCTTAAGGCTGTTCTTAAGTGATCTGCTCAAGAAGCGTAAAACGTTTTGACACATTTACAAATTCATTTTTTAAGGGAAAGATATAAAATTGGAATGTTTGACCATGGGGGCGATTTGGAATCGAACTGTGTTTTCCATCTTTTGATCAGTAAATTACCTATTGAGTTATAATCGATTTTGATCACGTGACAAACATGTTTTTCACCCATTTTTGAAAAATTATGCCTCTTTCGTGCGGAAGTTCGGTTCAAAACGCCCACTTTGACACTATTTTCTGAAAGGCCTATTGCGTTTGCAAAAAAACGGAAAAAACAGCTCGATTACATAGTTTCTGAACAACAACACCTGTTCGTTTCATGCATTTCCGAATAAAAATAAATTAAAACTTTTGTCACAAATTTATCCTTTTGGATTTGAGAACAGCCTTAAGAATTCATTTAGAAAAAATTCATTTCGTATGATACATTTACCAATTAGAAAATGTATTAGTGTATTAAAGTACACATGGTGTTCCATTACCCTCGGGGTCCAGGTACTCAATCGGTAAAGTACGTAAAGTTTCTGGGTTCGAATCCCATCTCGGGCACTTTTTCTCTCAGGTGTAAAAAATCCAATTCGTATAAAATATTTTTTTTAATTATTTCTTTCAGATTAATTTAGCACAAGAAGATGAAATAGTAATGCTTATTAAACGCCCTACTCCGCCCCGCACTTCAATTTCTTTTTTCTTTCTTTCTTTACTTTTCTTTTTTTTTTTTTTGAGGAGGGGGGGGGGGAGTGGCACACACATTAGAAGGATATTTTGGCAATAAAGTCAGCTTTAATAGAATTAAAATCTGTTATTTTGAAATAAAATAGCGTATTTTAATTTATTAAAACTGGCCAGTCTACAAGAAAAGAACCGATTCCCGAGGAATCGGTCCGTTTCGGAACGGTTCCTCGGATTCGGTCCTTTTTGGAACGGTTTCTCGGATTCGGTCCTTTTTGGAACGGTTCCTCGGATTCGGTCCTTTTTGGAACGATTCCGAAATGGACCGACTCCGAGGAATCGGTCCTTTTCGGAACGACTCCGAGGAATCGGTCCTTTTCGGAACGACTCCGAGGAATCGGTCCTTTTCGGAGTCGGTACATTTTGGACCGATTCCGAGGAATCGTTCCGAAAAGGACCGATTCCGTGGAGTCGTTCCTTTTCGGAATCGTTCCAAGAAGGACCGATTCCGAGGAACCGTTCCAAAAAGGACCGAATCCGAGGAACCGTTCCAAAAAGGACCGAATACGAGGAACCGTTCCAAAAAGTACCGAATCCGAGGAGTCGTTCCAAAAAGGACCGAATCCTTTTTACAGAATGGAATCGTTCCTTCTGTTTCACTGCCGGAATCGTTCTTTTGGAGTCGTTCCTCAACAAATGACACATCTCTAGTTTGGAGTTAAAATTTATTAGTTGCATTTGCAACCACCGCCGTACAAATGGTTAATTATTTTCCAAATTTCATTCTTAAAAAATCAAATTATCTTGCAGCTAAGTTATCATTAAATTGGTCGTTTTCAAAACTCCCGAGAAACAAAACCAAATCTATGCCACACAATGCGCAACATACATAATTCCCTTGGCCTCCGTCATTTAAAACTCTAATGTTAGGTCAGATTAAACAATAATTAACATTTACGAACAACTCACCAGTTCCTCATTTAAAACGCGGTCCTGGTCTGTTATATATCGCAATATAAATCCTTGACAATTAACACAGATGCTTTCAGAAATATGCGTTTAAATGCAATTATACACTCTTTCGAAAGCATCCCTATCTCCTAACTTACACACGCGTATTTAGCTACGAAACCATCGTTTCTAATAAAGCATGTCATGTGTGTTCAAAATTGTTTCATATCTGCATCATGTCATTCGTTTCCCATTTCACCCGGGTTAGGTATGAATGACATCGATTAAAGATACAGTAGTCATGGGAATAATGGCCTCCGGAGTCCGCAATGGTACAGCGATCGGATACATTATTTCAAACAAACATGTAGGGACTCTAACGCAAATGTGGCGAAGATAAGTTTACCTGCATGTTTAACGATATACGTTATTGAACTGATGTAAGTGTTTCATGAAATCAGAAAAACATAGATTTATAGCATTTACAATGAAACTTCCATTTAACAAAGTCTCATCGTTACACCTAAGCACTTCGTTGTAAAGAAAATTCGTTAAATAGAAATCAACTTAAATTCATGAAGTTTGTATAATAAAATACACATAAAATGAAAAATACACATAAAAGGGAAATATTGGAAAATGTATTTTAATTCGGGCCTTTTCTCTTTTTTCTCAGCATTGCAGATCTTTAATAATTTTTAAAAAGTTGGAAATTGCGCGTCAAACGTGGCAAATGAGGTGCTTTCGTACTATAACTAGTTTTATAAATATATTTTGCACCGCGTATTGTACTGAAAGTATATTTTAGTGCACTTCATAAGTGCATATCAATTTCATGCTGTTCAAAGGGCTGTAACATCATTAAAATGCACTTGCAATGGTTTTTTCCCATTGGCCGTCATGTAACGAAAAACTTTTGACTCTCCCTGTAATTAAACTATACATCCGATTTTCATAAAATTTCAAATGGCTCAACAAAATTTTGCAACAATAATATATTTAAAATTTCAGACCATTCGGCTGGGTAGTTTTTTCTCTGTTATATGCGAACAGACGGACAGACAGACTGAACGACGACTATAGGTGCTACGTATTTATATAATTACGAACGTACGTAAAAAGTCTGCAATATTACTTTGTACAGAAAATACACTGTTCGTTAAAATTTTCGCGTATCATACAAATCGAGGAAACAAATTCACACATCCATGGCAACAGTAATCACTTCGTTTGAATGCTGCACACACATGAAAGTTGAATAAAATTCGTTCTATATAATATATTTTTCGTAATATGCATTTTTCATAATATATATTAATTTACACGTGAATGGTGTCCAAAGTCAAGGTTCAGGTGAAAATTTCGTTAAGTAGAAAACTTCGTTAAAGGACAGTTCCACTGTATTTTCAAAACTGTTTTATTGTATAATCGGTAGTAAACTTGCACTGAATTATTATTAATTTTTGAAATGAACAGGCTCTAGGTCAGTTTTAACATAATAAAACATTTAAAAAATTCTCACGCGTTTAATTAAGGGATTACATATGTTCTCAGCTTTCAAAAAATCGATTTTTTGTTTTTGACGGAAACTAAATTCTTATTATGCTTATAATTATAGGCAAAAATATTTTAAGTGATATCTCAATTATTAAGAAAGATATGGGCAAAAATGGGAGCGCGCACACTATCAAAATTGAATCACAGAATTTTAAACGCGGTTTTCTGGAAACTACATTTTTCAACATAAGCAACATGATAACTTGAACAATTTTCAATATTTTTGGATAAATTGGCTCTCATCTACGCATAATTAAATTGTCTAAGAGTCATCTAACCATTTTTAAAAAAATTTAATTTTTAAAATTTTTTCAATAATTTCAAAGGTCAAAATTTTAAACGAAAAATGATTTTTTTTTTCAAAACAGCGCAATTTTCTTATTTTTCAAAAATTAAAAAAATTGAGACGATGGCCCTTATCTACAACCTTATTTTACAAGAAAAAAATGATATTTTAATTATTTTCTGTTTCTACAGGGAGTTAGGAATGCTGCCCATCGAGCCAGGATATGTTGGTACAGGTCAACGCTGCTGCATGTTTTTCGACGCAATATGTGCCAAATTTAAGCGGACGGTGAACGTTAAAAATTAGGTTTTTTTTTAATTTTCATCATAGAGATATGAAATTTTGTGAAAATATACATTTCATCATAAGTATATACAATACCTAAAAATAAATGTCCAATCTTATTATAATTTAAAAATATTTTTAAAAAATTAAAACTTTCAAACGAAATTTTAAAATGCTCCATGCGTTTTAATTTTTGAGATATTTCCTCTATTTTGCATTTTAATAACTTAAATCTTTGTTAAAAACAAAGTGAAATTCAGTGATTTGTATCAGTTTCAATAGATTTGAAATAGCATAAACTCATTACAATACTCTGCAAACGATTTTCCCCATATACCATAATGTAATGAAATTCTTTTGAGTGCCCCTGCAAATGAACTATTAATCCTACATATTTCATATACAATACCAAACACGCTTGGGTGACTCTAAATAACCTTTATCAATTGCATGAAAATCCGAGTATATTTACTGGAGTTAGAGCGTGGACAGACGGACAAACAAATTGAATGCATAAACACTTTTCAACTTTGTTAAAGTGTTAAAAAGAGCTTCAAATCTGCTAACAATGCATTTAACTACGAACAGGATGAGAAACAGTGTGCAAATGCATGATAAAAGCATTATTAGCTATCTTAGATAAAGTTCTTTACTATCTGAACGCTGCATTTGGGACAAGGTTTTTGGCCAAGTTATAAAAATCTTAATTTTATGCTTCGTTTTGGAAATTTGAGCAGAGAAGGACATCATATCTTGCGAAAAGTACGATGTTCTCTGACTTAGACTGCACCTTCAACTAAAAAGATATTCTTCCCTTCTCGGACACATTCTTTGACAAAAATTTATTTTCGGAGTCATTTACTATTAATTAAAAGTAGAGATGGATCGAAAAATCGATTTCGGTTTCGTTTCCGGTCTAAAATCTAAGTTTAGCCAAAGTTCGTTTTCTGTGAAAATTCTGCCGGACTAAAACTATCTGTATTCCAAAAAATCCGTTTCTTGATTCGGAAATTTTCAACATTACTGTTTACAATTATCAATCATGACTGACTCAAGACGTGAGTGCAAATTATAAAGCAAGGCATACATATGTGATTAAACTTTGAAGGCGCTTTTCACTGACTCTTTAAAAGCTGTAGACGAAACAGTAATAGAAATTTTTTATATCCTTTGCGCCTTTTAAGCAATTACTTTGAAATTTGATTTTCATTTCAAATATTGTATCCAAGGCGAATGTTTCCCTCTGGAATAATTTCCATGTATTAATATAGTTTCTATCGATGCTGGATATATTCCGTGTTTGCCCCAGGTTGGTGGCTCACGGTAAAATATTCCATCTTGTGCTGCGTTTGTAGCCTTGCCAACATATAATATTGAGAAATTTTCCTTGCTGAGTATCGTTCCAAGTGGTTTAGTCGGTAGAACGTCAGTGCGCTATACTGATGGCCCAGGTTCGAGTCCCGGCTTGGAATCTTTTTCACTATGTTGGCCTTTGCGCCTTTTAATCAATTACTTTGAAATTTGATTTTCATTTCAAAGAAATTTTTTTAGTTTGAAACTGCTGAAGTGTTTCGAATATTCTTTGAAAATGTACTAGTATCACAGACACACATTTACAAAAATCATGATAAAAGATAAATTGAGGTATGTACACCTACAACATTTTTTAATTAGATTAAATTCGTATAATTAGAAAATCATTCTGTGTCGTTGAGAAACTAATTACATTTATTTTATATGAAAATAAAAAGTTTTGGTTAAAGGCACAGAGAGCCAACTTGGACCACACGTATAATTAATTAATAATTATGTATATTTATGTACAGGGTGCATCAGGTATTTAAGAACAAATCAACGCTTGCTTTATACTCTAGAGGTAGAGCATTTTTTTAACGTTCTGTACAAGTGACTACATACACAATAGATGACATCATTCATTGAAACCACTGTGAATCGCAATAACCGCCTCTACAGGTTGTCAAAACTGACTGCAGGTAATGATTAGATGAGTGTTGGGATTGGGAACATTTGCCACTGCATACACAACGGCTGCCTTGAGGGCCGCAACATCACTGTGTGGATGATTACTGGAGTCCCTCTCACCTACGCCACATACGTAATAGGCCTAATATATTGGGTAGTTGGGGGGCCAACAAGTTGACGATGTCATGTCATGAATGCTTTAGCCATCCATTTTTAGTTTGTATCGGCCGTATGGGATAGTGCAAAATCTTACTTAAAAACGTACGACCTTCCCAAGAAGAAGAAGTAACCCCCCCCCCCCCCGTAAAAGAAGTAATTTAGTGCTTTAACATCTCGGTATAAGCAACTTCGTTGACTCTGGCACCTTGGAGAAAGAAATGTGGATGCACCAGATTATTTTCGCTTCAAGGACCCCCCCAGAATCAACAGTGAGGCTAGAAATTTTCTGCAAGTGTCTGTCAGAACATCTTTGGGGATTTTTTACACCATCATCGTTCTTTTTGCGGTTCACTTTCGTGATCTGGGCAAAGTTTTTCCTCCTTGGAAAGAAACCAGAGCATTCCTGGTTCCTCTTGGTGTTTCAGCATATTAAGAAGGCTCTTGGTCAGGCAGTTGTTCCAGGTTCTCTCGGGCAATAACTGTACTCTCCTCATCACGTACGACTCTAACGAAGGTTCTCATGAATCACACATCAGATTGTATAGCCTCATCAACCTGTTTCTCCCTAGCGAGTGATCTTATCGACTTCGTACGATTTTCATCGACTTGACTAACGAATTCTGGTGTTTTGATGATTTCATATTGCTGGCAATGTCATTTCCTGCATGAAACATTTGCCACATGAAACGTTTGCCACATGAAACCTGTCAGACTTCAGTTCTCTCCTTACATTACAGGGGAATGACCGGGCGAGTTTCAAGAATTTGGCAATATCTAAATCGAAGTGTTTTTCAGCCAATGAGCTAATGACAGCATGCTTCTTCATTTCCTCAGTTACTCTAGGTTCTGATATGTTTACATGTAATAGAAAAAGATTTTTAACTGTGATATACAGGGTGATATTTCACCTATAGCATGGGTTCTCAAATACCTGACACACCCTGTATATATTAATTACTTAAAAAAAAATTTAAATATTCGTTTTCGTTTTCTTTGAAAAATAGGAAGTTTACCAAAATTCGGTTTCGGTCTTAAAAATCTGCTTCGATGGATCCGTAAAAAATGGCCAACTCATTTTCCAAACATAGTGCATTAAAAGAATAGATAGATTAAAGAACAAAAGTTAAAAAAAAGACTCGTGTGATATTTCCCATTACAGTGAACTTTTTTTCTATCACTAAAAAACGTAAAAATAAACCGCAGTTATTTTGATGATAGCAAGTTTTAGTTCAAACGAAATCAAGATGTTTTATGGAAATAGAAACTCTTCATTTCAAATAGGAATAAAAATGTTCCTTCAAAACTGCATACTTATGGGGTTAGACCAGGCTTTGAAAATAAGAAAATCTGAAAATGTTTCTGGAGATATATCTATTATTCAAGAGCATATCCATGAACCTGGGATTTTGCTTCTCGGACACTGGTTAAAGATATTTTCAAATCAGATTGAACTCTTTACTTATTCATAGTAGAAAGATACAATTCTTATTTCAAATTCAGCATTTTTCTGCTAAAAAATTTCCTTGTAGCAGTGCTACAAAAAGTTTTGTTCGCATCGGCGCATCGGAAAGGTCATCGGATAAAATAGAATACCTTAAATATTTATTTTAGAATCAAAAGAGTTTTAGAATATTTCAAATGAAACGAAAAGATAGCTTGAAAGGAATATAAGTACTTGGTTTAGAGAGAAATGCTATACATTTTTAACAAAACAGAAAAAACATGCTTAAAGCATAGATTATGAAACACTTTCCAACACTTCCAGAATACTATAACAAAACTTCGTTATTTAGGGAAATAATGTAAATAAGATTCTTGAGTAAACATTTTAGAAAACGCATAAAACATTTAAAAACTCATTTCAGCAATTACCGTCTATATTAATAGGAATTCTGATTGTTTTGTATAGCACTGTATTTGATCTATGAATTGGTATGTATACTTTATAATGCGAAAATTCAGTTTACTAAGAAAACTCATAATAGGAAGGTATACGGCGTATACCACCGTATACCCTCCACCACATCCGTGCCTACTACCACACCACTACTATATACCACACACTACCATATACGCTACTATTATCTGAATTAAAATTTAATTCAGACTAAAAACGCTTAAAACTACTGAAATCACACTTCCAGAAAGTATCATCCACAGACGTCCATGTATCCAATTCTTTGCGTGGCCCTGTATATTATTTTGTCTTCATTCTACAAACACATTTTAGTATACTAAATGTAGTTGAGCTTAAAAAGGCATAACACATTTAAAAAACATCTTTAGGCAATTTGCGCTCATACTCAGTAACGCTTAGGGATACTTTTGTATAGCCCTGTATATGACCTATACTCTAGCATTTTTACGAACCACATAGTATGCGAAAATTTAATGAAACTTATAAAAGCATATCATAACTAAAAATCCACTTTCAGGAATCATTGCTAATATACAGTAGTTCGAATACAGTATTGTATTCGAAATCTTTTGTGTGTCCCTGTAAATCACAGAAAACTATTTAAAACAAAGCACCATGCTTACAAAAGAATCAAAATCTCCCTAAATGTTTTAATGAGCAAATATATGCAGTGAACATACTCACTGCAACCCTGCAAATGTCAGTGACAAAAGAGGCAACAAAAACTGTAAAAAAGAAGTGACGTTTTTAAAATACAAGCGAAACTAAGAAGGATATTGGAAGTTCTTTTGTCATCCCAGTTTGAAAAGGAAATTAGGTTATGAAAATTCAAAGTCGCATTCTTCAGTTTATATCCTAGAAGTGAATAACGCGTGTATTAATGATAAATTTCTTAGCCCTGTTTGTAGAACTTCAAGCTATTTTTTTTCTATCTATTTTCTACAACAACAACAAAAATATTTCTTTGAAATATCGAAGTTCAAATTTGTTGGTTCACAGAAGCATTATATTTTTATCACTTTTTTATTTGTTTGTTTTCTACAGAATAATCAAATTATGATCTATTTTATTGAGGACTATGTATTATTTTAAGTTCCATGGAAGTTTATTTAATATATTATTTTTATTTATAAAAGGACTTATTACACTGTATTTAAATGAATAGGGTATGACTACGGCCAATCAGTGTGTGTAATATATTTCTAAAAGTGATAAATAAAATCATATAAATCACTTACAATAATATATTACAATTACATTCCAACAGTTTCAGACAATTAAATCTTGTCCATCCTCAGGGATAGCATCCGGAGAAATCTGTACAATATCAGCATTATCAATTTCAAAATAGATACATATTGACATTTTCCTAGGGGGAGTTTTTCAAAGTCAATTTATAAAAACGGTAATGGCGTCATCTATAGTATAAAATTCCATTTAAATGTTTAATGGAATGGAATTCCAGTTTTGAGAAGTTCCATCCAAGAACTTAGTGATTGTTCAAGAAACGAACCCCCACAAAACCAACATCCGTGGGTCGCTGGAAATAATAGCAAGAAATAACCAGGTCTGTAACGATAGTGTATCTTGTATTATGCCAAGGGCCTACATGGAAGTTCTCAAAACTGTTCCTAACCTTCATGTATCAGAATAAATGTTCAAAGTTTCAAATATATTTTTCGAAAAAAATAAAAATAAAAAATATTACCATCCTCTATGTTCCAGTAGTGGGCCTAGTAAATTTCTGACGCATGAATCTTTAAGTTTTCGGCTTATCAAACAAATTATTTACAATTACAATGTAATAAAGTATATCAACAGTAGCTTAATTTAAAATAAAACATAATATTAAAGAGTTATCTTTTAATGAAATATCTAAGAAACTGACAAATATCTGTTTTTGAAGATACTCTACAAAATAAACAAATATAGCAGCAGAATAAAAAAAAAAACAATTTTTCCAAACAGTTTATAGAAATTCAATATTTAAGGATGTTAGGCAATAAGAATTCTTTCAGTAGTTTTTCAGAAATGCATTTTGGTCTTGTTTTTAAACTTAAAAAATTAGTAGCCCACTACATGTGCATTTACCTTGCATTATTAAAATATATATATATATATATATATATATATATATATATATATCGTATATAACCGCAGTGTCACATAGTATTTATTCAAAATGCGTTTCCCAACACTGGCACAATCCTCGAATTCATTTTAATTCATAATTAACGTTTCATAATAACGAATTGCTAATTTGTATTTTGGGTAAATGAGAGATGACGAATAGAACGAAATAGCGAAATGTAGGAATTCCTACTGAGATTTTTGAAATTCAGAGAAAAATAAATATGCATAAGGTCTTTCAAAAAATATTCTCTACAACGGAAGTGTAAAGAATCATAGACAATAAACTTTGGCACAAACAGCTTTATTCTGCGACTTTAACAATTGGAGCTATCAGTATCGTTCTGATTTTATCTTACTTTTTAACCAATATATAAAAAAAGGAGGTTCTCTATTCACGCGTATGTATTTTTTTAGGTAGATTTCATAAGAAGTACTACATATTGCATTCTCCCCTATGTTGGAATGTATGAAAAAATTTTGCAGATCTACACCGATCATGACTCCTAGAACCAAAACCACACCCAATTCAAAACTTATATATCACTTTTTTATGGACATGATAACTTCCATAATTCTGCACAAATCTCTTCCAAACGGATACATAAAATCAAGGGGTACAAAATCTCGCTCAATTTCATTAACGGGTAAAATTGGACCAAAGTGGTAGAAATAGGGAGGGGTTTTGTGAAAACCGAAAGAAACCCATAGCTTCTTAATTATAATACATATCAAAACTGTTTACAGTTATTATTACTTCTAGGAAAAGGGCCAAAAATTTATGTATCACAGATTTTTGATAAAATTAAAAGGGAGTTCAAGGGGGGGAAAATAGGGTTTTAGGGAGAAAAAAATTCAGACTGCGTCAATTCTCAAAATATCAAATTCACTTAAACTTATTACAGATCTTCTTAATACTATCTACAACTTTTATACTGACAAGTTTTTGATAAGACCAACTCTTACCGCAAAAAAATTAAAACTACAAAAAAAGGGGAGGTGGGTTGAAGACAAAAAATCATAACTTCGTCAATATATCAAATCCGCTTAAATTTATTATAAATCTTCTCAATATTATCTACAACTTTTATATTGACAAGTTTTTGATAGAACCAATTCTTACAGCAAAAACAAATTAAACAAAAATAAGGGTTGAAGTAAAAAATATCGTGCTAACATGATTCTGATAAAACCAGCTCTTACAGAAAATGAAATTTAAAACTCGTCAAAAGCAGCCAGATAAAATTGTTAAAATCGGTTTATCTCTGATCTTGATTTAGTTTTTGTTGGTTAAATTAGTACTTAACTTTTAAATCTACCTTCGCCTGTAAGCCGAGCCGGCAGGGTTTTTTCCTTATGTATGTTCACCGATAATTCCGAAACTACGCGACCGATTCATGTGATTCTTTTAATTGAAAAAGAGAATACTCTAGAATGGGTCCCACTTAAATTACCTCAAAATTAATTCAGTACTTTTTTAGAAATTCAACAAAAACCAAAAAAGAAATAAACATCTTTAAGATAAAATTATATATGAAAATCTCTTAAAATCATCAAATAGAGTTAATACTTGCTAAAAGTGATAAAAATACACTTACAAAGCAAATAAATACCTTTATTCAGATTGACATGTTTCATCTCTCAGACGACGACATCCTCTAGATCTATAATGATATAAATATTTTCGGAAAAGAAAAATTAAATTGAAAACTGGTAAGCAAAAATCACGCGTTCTCATACGTAAGGAAATCAAGTGAAATAATAAAAATTTATATTTGTGTATGTGAATTATTTTATACTATTGTTTATTATTCTGCAGAGCTTCTCTTTCCAAATGTTAGGTAACTCCATGGAGGCCGAAACATTGCATACACTCTCGCTGCGTAAAAAAGATCTCTATTGCTTCTCGGAAAATTTATATCGATTACGGTATCACAAGAATATCGCAAGAAACAATGGCTATAAAGAAAGCACTATAAATAAATTAATTATGAGCATGAAGAATAAGAAGAAAAATAACTTTAATGTACAAAATTCAAAGTTATCCACTTTACAATATTTTCCTGGTTTCTTCGAAAGATTGAAATATAAACACAATAAATACAATATCTCCCTTATTGCAAAACCTTCAGTAAAATTAAAAAAGATAGTCTGTATGAAAATAGATCCAATAGAACCAAATCAATTATCAAGGGTATATGAAATACCTTTCAATGTAACAGAGTGTTTCAGGTTTCAGGAACAGTACAATTTTATATAGTAATGACAAGCAGAAAGCTTAAAACGAGGATCAAAGAACATATAGCAGACATCAAATACAACAAAAAAACTACAGCTTTGGCCAGACTATATAATAAAGAATCTTTATAGATTAATTTAAAAAATAGTAGAATACTTTATCCATCCAGATTTTATTTGTCATCCATTATCCGAGAATCAATAGATATCTCTTTACACATTGGGAATATATGGAATGATTCAACCTCCATGGAGTTACCTAAAATTTGGAAAGAGATGCTCTGCAAAATAAGAAACAATAGTATAAAATAATTCAAGTTCACAAATATCCATTTTTAGGTGCGTTCGTAATTATATAAATACGTAGCACCTAGTCGTCGTTCGGTCCGTCTGTCCGTCCGCATATAACAGAGCAAAAACTACCCAACCGAATGGCCTGAAATTTTAAATATATAATTGTTGCAAACTTTTGTCGAGTTATTCCGATTTTTATGAAAATTGGATCCATAGTTTAATTACAGGGACATTCAAAAGTTTTCCGTTACATTACGGCCAATAGGAAAAAATTATTGCAAATGCATTTTAATGATGTTACAGCCTTCCGAATGGTCTGAAATTTTAAATATACAATTGTTGCAAAATTTTGTTGAGTCATTCCAAATTTTATGAAAATCGGATGCGTGGTTTAATTACAGGGACAGTCAAATGGTTTCTGTTACATTACAGCCAATGAGAAAAAATTATTGCAAGTGCATTTTAATGATGTTACAGCCTTTCGAACAGAATGAAATGGATATGCACTTATTGAAGTGCACTAAAATATACATTCAGTACAATATGCGGTGCAAAAAATACTTCTAAAAACTAGTTATAGTACGAACGCACCTCATTTGCTACGTTTGACGCGCAATTTCCAACTTGTTATTATTTCACTTAATTCCATTATACATGAACAGCCTCACCAGTGGCCGAGAGGTTCTGCTCTCGAAGCTGGTAGACGGGAGGTGCTGGGTTCGATCCCAATCGCGCCCGTCGGCCTAATCGTTCGGAGTTTTCGTGGTTTTCTTCGAACCTTGGATTTCCAAGCGTTAATACGGGTTAGGTTCCCTTAGAAAGACCCCCACGAAGGGCACTCCCCCCCGGGCCTATATCCCTCGCGCAGATAATTGGCCGTCAAAAATCAACCAACCAACCATTATACATGAAATCTCGTGATTTTTGTTTACCAGTTTTCCATTAAAAGAATTTTTGTGAAAATGTTTATATCCTTATAGATATTGAGAATGCAGCCCTCTATAAGCGATAAAACATGCCGATCTGAATAAAGATATTTATTTGCCTTGTAAATGTATTTTTATCACTTTTAGCAAGTATTAACTTAGCTTGATCTTTAAAATAGTTAATTTTCAACGATTTGAATCAAATGACGTAGCGCTATCTGTTTGGCGAGAAAGTCGCTACCCACCGATTCTCCTCCCTATTTATGCGATTTTGTTTCTAAGATTGTTGTAGGGGCAACCAAAAAGCAATGTTTTAATCGTTAAAAACTTTTATGACGTAAACAACCAGCAAGAGAAAAAAATTCAACACTGTAACGCGTTTATATCCACCCAAGATTTCTGCGGTACACACACTTCATTTGAAGAACTACAGAGTGTCCCAAATTTATCTTTACAACTTTGATCCTCCATAAAGCCAAAAAATAAAAAAATTAGCGAAGTTTGGCTTAGTGTGCGTATAACAGCAACTCATAAAGTTTTATTTGTACTAAAAATAATGTTTTTGCTTTCAGATACGAACCAGTAACATCCATAACTGGTGATGGCTACACCACAGGAAAAGACCCAGTGTGTAGCCTGATTCATAGAAACGAAGTCAGATACACAAGTCCAAAAGAATTTCCGAACAAAATACGGACGTTACCCGCCATGCAGGCCTTCAATACGCGCGTGGCACAAGACGTTTATGGAGACCGGTGGTGTTCTTCATAAAAAAAAAAAAAAAGGCGCTGGCCGGCCAAATACGAAGGTGTTCATTTGGAGCTCTTCTAGCCTCACATAAGACTTTGGAACTTGCTGTTCATTATACAATAAGCAGATTTTAGTCCCCGTTATGCTATTTCTTTCGGTCAGCAATTACATTGTCGTCTCTAAAAAATAACGTTACTTTGCTGAAGTCAGCCGTAAAACAAAGCAGATGTATCATCATTGTACGATTAAATACTCTACTGCAATTTTTTTAACTTCTAAGCATCGTACATTTTCAATTTTTTATACCGTCGTATTCGAAAAAAAGTACTTTTAAAAGCATTCTGTTTGAAAATTGCATCTCAATTTATTTTTGAGATATTAATTTTTTTTTTTTTTTTTTTTTTTTTTTTTTTGTAGTAGTAGTTTTTTTTTTTTTTTTTTTTTTGTAGTTTTTTTTTTTTTTTTTTTTTTTTTTAGTTTTTTGTAGTTTTTAGCGCCATGTGTTTAATGTTGCAACTCAAGTACTCCATTTCTGTAGAAAGTAAAGGGAAAATAGTTGGAAAATAATAATTATATCTTTTCATTGCCATTTTTCCATAAAAACTGAAAATAAAGTGTAATTAAAAAACGTGCTATTTTGAAAAAATATAAATGAATGATTTCTGATAAAACATGCAGCTACTATAAACTATATTTAAATTTAAGTATCTGTATTAATATTACAAACAAATGAAGGCATATGAATCATGAGATAGCCTTTTTTTTGTCGAGTTTCTAGAATGATGACATCTCTTTTTTTGGATTTGTGTATTATTCAGTGATAGTGACGTCCTAATGCGTACTTTACTGTAGATGTTGTTTAACACTAGATCGTAAATGAGGAATTCTTACTCCGGATCCGAATGGCGTCATTTAGTATAAAATAAAAGCATGCGTTTTAAGTCTTCAAACTAAAATATGTTTTTGTACTATCTATATTTATATACATTTTTTTTTTTTTTTTTTTTTTTTTTTTATCGGGAGCGACACTAAATTTTGAAAAAGTAGAATTCCTGTTTTCTAGTTTGTTATCTAATTTCGTTTAAGTTTTATAGAGGATCAAAGTTGTAAAGATAAATGTGGGACATCCTGTATATTTTTACGGTGGAGAAATTTGTACTCTAATACAGTGTGGCACAAAAGTCCCTGGCAAATTTTTTAATTTAATATAAAATCAAGTAATTTAAGTCTAGTTATTTATTTTTTTTTTTTAAGTTTATTTTACTAGGGTTTTTTTTCTACATCACTTTGTTATCTCGGTTATCACTATAACATGGGTAGTAAATATATAACATCCATTGCAACCGAGAAAAATGTGGGTGACAACAGAAAGAACAAAAAATGCAAAAAGAGGTGACGTTTTCGCAATACGTGCGAAGTTGGGAAGGATATTTGAAATTCTTTTGTCACCCCAGTTTGAAAAGGAAATTAGGTTATGAAAATTCAAAGTCGCATTCTTTAGTTTATATCCGGGAAACGGATGTATTAGTGAAGAATTTCTTAGCCCTGTTTGTAGAACTAAGAAGCTATTTTTTATGCATCTATTTTCTACCATAAAAAAACATGATAGGGTCTAAACTAAAGGTAAAATTCTTTGAAGTATTTGAGATCAGACTTGTTGGGTTTTGGAATACTTTAAGTATTAGGTTTTGTTATATTGCAAATAAACATATCAATACATTTCTAGATTCTTCAAAGGGGAAATTTCGCGTGTGTCTTTTTTCAATTTAAGGAACGTTTTGAAATGTTTAATTCTTTATCTACTGGCGGGACTTATAAATCCTTCTATATATAAAAAAAAGTTTTGATTTGGAAATGGACCAATGAAAATCTGCGTAGATATTCCGGGTAGATCGGCATCCAATTTGAATGCTTAAGCATGGCCTTTCATCGTTAATATTAAAAAAAACTGTTGCATACAAAAATATGAAAATCGGTGGTATTATAGAGAAATGTTTGATAAATACGCTGATGCAGACAGTTTTCAAATCGAAGAATTATTTTAAGAGATATTTAATGCCAAAGTTGGACAAAATCGTTCCATTAAAAAAGTTTTATTGGAGCAAAAACTATACATGAGAATTTAATCCTTTTAGATCATTTTATGCGTTATAAGTTCCCGGTGTGCAGATTGCGTTTATTTTTCTTATTTGACTGATTTTTTGAGGTTTTATTTCTATTTTAAATTCAAATTTTCAGCATTTCGAGAGATATTTTTTACAAATTTTAGAAAATGTTATTAATTTAAACTGTTGCCAATTGTATAAGCAGCGCAAATAATAATGTTTACTTCAAATTAAAAATTTATTTACACGTGACTATTATAAACAGAAAAAAAAACTTTAAAATTAGAATTAAATGATTACATGTTAATAGCAGGAAAATTACGTCATAAGAACCATGTTTACACTTGAATTTTAAAAGAGAAACAAAATCTTAAAATAAAAAAATCATTATTATGCGTTAAAACTTGTAAATGGAGGAAATTACGTCATATTTAAAATGGCCAAAAAATACGGCAAAACAATTTAAATTGAAAAATATATTTGCGCAAGATATTTTGAGATAATCTTTTCAACTATTATCGTGAATTTGAAGACAGCGCAAATAATATTTCTTTCTAACAACAAAAGTATTTTCACGTGAAAATTAATAAGAGAAATAAAACTTTGGTGTAAATTACGTCAGATTTGAAACGATACATTTAAAATGAATTATTTAAAAGAACTATCTTATAGCGCTGTTAAAAAATACCGGGAGACAATGACACTGTTTACTTAATTCATTTTACATTAGCTTATTTTCAAATGTTTAACTAATTTTTTTTTAATTAAATACGAAAACAGCCATTGTATCTCTTAACAGCAGCAGATTTGGTCTTAAAAATCCCCAATCCAATGAAAACGAATGGAAACCCGTTTACAAAGAGATTGCTACTGTTATTTTTTTTTAATTTTAATTCAATATTTTTAAAGCCGATCAAATTAGCGTTCTTTTTGGATTTTGGTGTGCCTGAACGGGGGTTGGCAAGCGTAGCTCGTAGGGTGCGGAGCCCCCTAGTAACATTAAAAGAACAAAAAATGCAAAAAGAGGTGACGTTTTCGCAATACGTGCGAAGTTGGGAAGGATATTTGAAATTCTTTTGTCACCCCAGTTTGAAAAAGAAATTAGGTTATGAAAATTCAAAGTCGCATTCTCTAGTTTATATCCGGGAAACGGATGTATTAGTGAAGAATTTCTTAGCCCTGTTTGTAGAACTTCGAAGCTATTTTTTATGCATCTATTTTCTACCATAAAAAAACATGATAGTGTCTAAACTAAAGGTAAAATTCTTTGAAGTATTTGAGATCAGACTTGTCGGGTTTTGGAATACTTTAAGTATTAGGTTTTGTTATATTGCAAATAAACATATCAATACATTTCTAGATTCTTCAAAGGGGAAATTTCGTGTGTATTATTTTTCAGTTTAAGGAACGTTTTGAAATGTTTAATCCTTTATCTACTGACGATACTTAAGTACCATTAAAGTAACTTGTTATAAAATTCATTTAATACATATATTAGTAGTAATACAATTTAGAATGAGTTATAGATGCATTACTTCATCTTGTTCCAAAAGAATTATTGGTTACACAAAACAAAAATATTTTTAAAAGGATGATTTCTTTTGCCCTTCCACCTTTTCAGCTTTCTTGGCGTTGGGGGGGGGGGGGTTCAATTCGGAAATATTTCTATATTTCCATTGTAAGAACATTATATTTGTACATTTCCTAATTCTGCAAAATACTAAAGAAAAAGTATTTAAAATAAAAGATTTGAGTGGTGTTACAAATATTGCACAAAATCCCTATAAATTCAAATTTAATTAATCCTTCTAAATTCTTCAATCCTTCTAAAATATTTAAAATATTTCCAAAATTTATTAAATGATTATGTAATTCTGCTAATGTTGTTTCCAAAATTCATGAAAAATGCTTTAGAAGATAAAATTTTCATGAATTCATAATTCAGTACATAAAGGGTTAAATGATTTATTTTTATATATTTAAACGAGTAACATTATAAATGTATTTTAAACAAAAAATATATATATACAAGGAACACAAAACATACTGGGTGTTATCAATTTACTAACTTGTTTGTAATTAGTTTATCCCGATAGCTGTGAAAATGCCTTGTGCATGAGGCCTTTTTAATTACAGAACATACAGAAGGAAATAAAAGTCTGCAGCTGAATGTTCTATAGTTGAATGATCAGAGCAATTTACTCAAGATATGAGACCCAGCATAGGATCCTGGCCGCGACAGAAAATTTACAAGCTAATAATATTATCACAACTATGGTCATGAAAAAAAAAAATGAAGTTAAATTTTTTAAAGATAAGAGAATATTGATTCATTATTTGCAACAGAAGTTTTTGGTTCGGTATAAAATATTGGTTCGGTGATTTCTGAGGAATTGTGATTAAGAAAGTATTTCGCTAATTTCACTATTCGAAATTTCGAATTTTTTTTTTTTTAATTTAGGGAACATTTACATTTAAATATAAACGTTGTTTCAAATTTCAATTCCTAACAGTTTAAAAGAAATCGTACTTTTAATTTTTTTATCTTCGTTCGCCAGCTTGGTTCCAGACTACCGAGATTTAAGAGCCTTTCTTTTAGTACGTATAGTCACTATTATAATGAAACAAATTCGACCGGTTAATTTCGGAGTAATTATGATTTTATAACGTTTTCGGCTGATTTCGTCCTTTTAAATTTCGAATTTTTAAAAAATTGTTTTATACGATCATTAATGTCTTAAACGTAATCACCATGTCAAATTTTAAGTTTCTAGCCCTAACAAATTTTAAATAATCATAAAATTAGAACGTTTCTCCCTCTTTCACCGTCTGGGAGGCATGATATATGGAGATAAAACATTAACCTAATTTTTAAATAGAAATATTCATCATTATAGTGCTGAAAGATTTTTTTTTTAATCAGCTCTGTAGTTTCGAAGTGAATGTGATTTTAGAACGTATTCCGTATTTACCTCTTAAAATTAACCATATGTCAATTTTCCAGTTTTCAGGCCCAACAATTTTAAAGAAATTTTCATTTTGGAAAAATTTTTGCTTTGGCACACCTTTTGGGGTAGGAAATCTAACTTTGTACCAAACAAAGGGGAAACGCTCAAAAAGATATGCTTGGAAAATATTTTTTGACCTATTTTGTTAAAATAACGTTATTCGGCCCACTTATATATAAATCTTAAGAAGCATCAAATAAAAATAGAAGTTTAATTTATTATTTCCGCAATAGCTATAATCAAAAACCTGCTACGCTTCGCGTATATAAAGAATCTAAATAAATGTCATTGTAATCACCTAAAATGCTGCATGATGATTAAAATATTAGATTGTCTCAAAAGTTTCTTTATCAATTCACATGATATATTTTAATTACTCTCGTACCACATTCTGAAAGCAAGAATCATTTACATATAGTTTGAGAACATCCACAAAATAAATACACTACAAAATATATTTTTTTAAAACAGTGGTATCAGTAGAATATAAAAATAGTCGTCAGTGGCCGTAATGCCCATGATCTGATGGAGCGCAACATTCTAGACCGCGTTGCCATCTGCGAATATCCTCTTCTGAAAAATGGAGACGAAAGTTGGTTACTTTATGATAACATGGGACGCAAACAAACGGGGTTCAGTCGAGACAAAGGTCCCATTCCTGTCGCTAAAACTGGATTACACCCATTGCTGTCTATAACAGGTGGTATTGGAAGGGTATTTTTTACTACGGGCTATTTCTACCAAACCAGACCATCTACTCCGAAAAATACTGCACGCAACTCGACGAACTGATGACAGCAACAGCCAGGAAACGCTCCCGAATTAGCAAACAGACGAGGTGTTTTCTCCACCATGGCAACACCAGGCCACACGTATCTTTGGTTGCCTGAAACAAACTTCTTGCATTCGATTGAAACATTCTGCCCCACCCTCCCTACTCTCTGGCAATTGCTCCGTCCGACTACTATTTCTTTCAATCTCTAAAAAAGTCCTTTCGCCCTAAAAAAATTGACCCTTTGAATGATATAAACTAGAAAACAGGAATTCTGTTTTTTTCAGAATTTAGTGTCGCCCCCGATGACAAAAAAATATATGTATATAAATATAGATACAGTAGAGACCCGATTATCCGAGTTAATCGAACTTATACCTTTGGAATGGATCATTTTCTTCTGATGGACTGATGGCTTCCATTATTATAAAACAAAAAAAATTATAGCCATTCCCCCTCATTCTGACCGGAAAATCAGAGTTCTAACTTTTAACTGCTGCTCTTTCATCTTCACCTAACACTTCATTTATAATGACTGTTTCATAATAATGGAAGCCATCAGTCCATAAAAAGAAAATAACTTGGTTGAAGCCGAAACTCGGTAAAGCGGGACTCGGATAATCGGTACTCTGTTGTATATGAGTATTCAGTAAACGAACTTTCATTGTTTTTCTGTATTTATTGCTTTTCTTTATCCATTCCATCAAAAGATCCATCCAGTCCATCAGAAGAAAATAACTCGGTGAAAGCAGAAACCCCGATAATCGGGACTCTACTGTAGTTCAGTTTTAAGACTTATAACACGCGATTTTATTTTACATAAAGTGACGTCATCCACATGCGCTGAAGGATTCATCATTTGCGATGCAGTGTTAAACAACATCTACAGTAAAGTACGCTTAGGACGTCACTATCGCTGAATAATACACAAATCAAAAAAAAAAAAAAAAAAAAAAAGAGAGAGAGAGATTTCGCCATTCAAAACACTCGACAAAAAATTGGCTATCTAAAGATTCACAGGCCTTTATTTGTTTGTATTATTAATATAGATATTTAAAATTTAATTTAATTTCTAATAGCTCCATGTTTCATCAGAAACCCTTCATTTATATTTTTTCAAAATAGCACTTATTTTAATTTTAAAAAAAAATTTTTAAGTTTTTATGGGAAAATGGCAACAAAAAGATATAATTGCTATTTTTCTTTCACTTTCTACAGAAATGGAGTGTCTTCGGTTGCCAATATTAAGCAAATCGCTCTTAAAACTACAAAAAAAAAAAAAATTAATATCTCAAAAATAGATGGAGATGCAGTTTTCAAACAAATTGCATTTAAAAGTACTTTTTTTTTTTTCAATACGACGGTATAAAAATTGAAACTGTGCGATGCTTAGAAATTTAAAAAATTGCTATAGAGCAGGGTCGGCGAACCTATGGCACGCGCGCCAAACTTGGCACGCGATAGAATATCTTCGGCACGGCATTGATTGAAATCCTAAAACAAAATAGAATGAAGTTAAACAAAGCGCGAAACTTATACAAACTGGTCTTTTCTTTCTTTCCCCCTTTTTTTTTTATTGGAAAGCAACTAATTGAATTTCTAAATTATTCCAATATGGGTTCAATAAGTTATCATATTAAGAGAAGGTTGGGAGAACATCAAAAAGAAAAATATCAGGCATTATAAGTAAAACTCCCAGTGATGAAACTTAAGCGAGTTTGTATGAAATATGTAGCTTTCACAATTCTTCGCTCTATTTATTCCTTCGGGTCATTATTTTCGGAAATCATAGGAAAACCTAAACTATTAGAAACCCAAACCACTTGTTAGGTAACTCGAATTCAGCTTGCATCCTTAAAAGTAGGTTGAACACCATATTAATATTTGGCATAACCAACATCGCATTCACCATTTTATTACTTTATAATATATGTTAATCTAATTATTAGATGTGTATTGTTCCATATTTTTAAATCCCAATGAAAAAAAATCCAGAAATCCACTAAATTATTTTTGGTGCTTGGCACGTAATGATCATGCAAAATCTTTTTTGAAAAAATCTGGGCACGCGGGTGTAAAAAGGTTCGCCGACCCTGCTATAGAGTATTTAATCCTACTGCTTTTTTTTCGGCTTGCTTCTGTAAGGTAACGTTATTTTTCGGAATACACAAAATAAGCTGTGAGAAAGAAATAGCATACCGTACCGGGGGCTAAAAATCACCTCAATAAGTATTTTGTCAGCAAATCACAGACGCGTTTTGGAAAGAAGGCATTAGGAGACTTTCGGGGAGATGGAAGAAGGTTGCTAAACAGAATGGTACATAAATGCAGTGAAACTTCTTTTAAAGGCCACCCCTATTCAAGGGCCACCTCTATTAAGGGCCAATATTTTTAGGAATGAAAATTTTTCCTATAGACATAATGTTAAATTTACTTCTATTAGGGGCCGCACCTACCCCTCATAAAGGCCATTTTTTTCACATGTGCCTTAAATCGTAAATAGGTGTATTGAATTCTTGAACCAAAAGATAAGAATTCAGAAACAACTGCACTTGCAATAAAGAAGGCAAGGGGAGATGGGGAGGATTTAGTAACACAATGAAGGACCACAAACTTTTCCACAAGTGAGACAAACATGTGTTCCTAACACTTTGTTTGACCTTTCAACCTGTAGGGGTTGGGTTGCAGGGTAAACTTGACCCTTTGTTGTGGGCACACAAAGGATAACGGGTTATCTAGAAAAACTGATTCCACATTTACTAAAACTATGAATAACTGTGAAAACATATTGAAGCACAATGTTTGCACCTGTCAGGAAACGCTAACAGAAATAAAAAAAACTAATATCTCATTTAAAGGCATTAATAAATGATGCAAATTTAAGTAATTTGTTCCATAAAGTAAAAACAAAATCATTAGAAACCAAAATTGTCTGCGAAAAAATTGTGAAAAGTAAACAAATTTCAATAGAAATTTTTTTTCAATCATGTATACAGTGTGAAAACGTTAATAAACAGTTTTTTTTACCTACATAGGTTTTGATATCCTTATTTTTTTTTTGTTGTTTTTTTGTCACCCCCATTCAAGGGCCACCCCTCATAAGAGCCATTTTTCAATGGAACGGCAGGTGGCCCTTACAAAGAGGTTTCACTGTCCTTCAATAATATCTTTCCGCTTTCAAAATTTCGTAGTTTCTTTTTTGTTTTTAAAAAAAAAAAAAAAAAAAAAAACCTTTTCGAACAACCTAATACATAAAGTTCCAAGGGAAGTGCAGTTCTTCATTGATTTCTATCAACATGTTCTTTCTCAACTTATGCACGTAAGGAAAATAAAGTCTACCAACACCGTAATTAAATCATTATCGAATTTATGTTTTACAAATTCTTAATCTAAGTTGTGAAAAGAAATAGCACAACTCTTAAAAAAAGAATGTGTCCGCTTCGCAGACATCAATACACTCACTCCCCTATTTAGGAAATATAATAATGAAGAAAATGTAAAACATGTACTGCATACCTAAACAGTTAAATACAGCAGCCATCATTATATATTTCAAATAGCATATAATATTAAAATTCATACTCGGAAGAAAATATGAATTGTAACCTATGAATTTTTTATCAGAAATCGATTTCTGGAAGCTTCAAACTTGCGAAATCAAAATTACAGCTCATTCCTCCAAGAAGTTTAAGATGTATGTTAAAAAAAAGTTAATCGTGTTGTTTGCAACGATTAAAAATGAATTTAACGTTAAGAATTCCCAAATTTAAACCTGCATAATTTCTTAACTACTTGACAAATGACTTCTCGTTTAGTATACGAATGTCAAATTTACCGAAGAATTCAAGTATGATGTAAAATTGGAAGTTAATGATGAACATTGAAAATTTTTGATAAATTTTTATACGTAGACGATCCGTAAGCAAACTTTCAGTGTAGAATTAATTAATAGACGTTATTACTATAACCGATTGGTAACAATCACATTTTTATACAATATTTGTAGTATATTTAGTATGTGCTTGTACTTTTTTTTTCCACGATTGCACATATACCTGTTAGCTATATAAAAAAAATGCAAATATATTTTATAAAATGTTGTTACATGCATATTCTAACAGATTTTGACATATTGCAAAAACACAATACTACTTTAATTTTTAATACTTTTTGATTATTTAAATTTCTACATGTGTCTTATACACTAAAGAATTATGGAAAGATATTTAAAAGTTTGTATTCCAGATTTATATTTTTAATTATATTGCTCCCTATATCGTAAATTTCAATTAAAAAATCCACTTTCACATGTTAACTTCTCGAAATTTTTCTAACTGCTTTATTTATAAAAATCTTTCCATACGTTTGTTAAATGTTAAATCACTATTTAAAAACCATAAACACTTTAACTCTGACTGCATAAATACAAAATCCTTAGCACTTAAAAATGGCGGGCAGTAATTTTAAAAGTTTGCAATTAATTAGAAAATGATAATTTATCATGCATGCCGAAATTAGCCTAAATTCCCCTAAAGTCTGAAATTTCGTATATAGGTTTTCAAAAATGTGTAATATCATTTTTTAAAAAAGAAAAAAAATTGTGAGAAATAAATTACATACCTTCAGTTAAGAAAACGGAAATATTTTTAATTTACAACTGTTTAATGCTATATCTTCAAAATATAAATTTTAAATCGAATTAAACAGAATTTAGAACAAATATACACTTTTTAAAAATTAAAAATACAACTAATATACAGTGACCTATATTTTTCCCGTTATAATTATCAAGACCAAAGAAGATCACCAGAAAATAAGAATCGTAATAGACAGTTAAAAATAAAGTTCTTTTCAAAAGTGACAATTTTAAATTTCTTTTGTCAGTTCCTTTAAGAGAAAAATAAGTTTTTATAAATTGAGAAAGTCGTTTAGAAAAATGATTTTTCTAGAAAAGCTTTAAATCATGGGTAGAAAACAGCACTTTTTTTTTCTTTAATTAGAGTTTAGTTGTTATGCATTCTCCATTTAAATAAATAAATTCAAATGTATTATTTTTCGAAAAAATATATTCCCATTGCAATAAAATAAAAACATTTTTGATTTTATTACGCTACATTCATTTTTTTCCCTTTTTTTGAGAAGGATATCTTTTTATATTTAACCGATGGACTCCACACTTCGGTTCAGCATCCGCACATTCCCCGCTAATGCGATTTTGGAATTTCGCAATTTCAACGCCGTGTAACTTTATTGTCAATATAATGATAATGAAACATAATACACGATTCCTATATAAAATTTAATGAATCATTGAACTGTGACATTTATTTTGATCAAAAATTCTATTTTGTTTATTAAAAATGCATATTAATAAAAGCATATTTTCAAAAATCCCCGGCATTTAGAATTTTAGCCGGTGCGAATTCGCATTAGTGTGAAGTTCATTATACCACTTCTTTATATCTCATACATACTCTCATCATGTTTTCGAACTAAAAAGGGGGTTGTTAATAGCATATGTTGCAACATGTTCTCCCTTAAAATGATATAATAAAAGCATTCGGATATGTTACCGTTTCGTTTTCAATGATATCATGCATTTTCAGCTGAATTGAATTTTATTATAGTACCTTATATATTCTCATCCACAATTTACAGATAAGAATCTCTTAAAAAATTTGAAAGCGTTACCAACTATGGACAGTTATTGCTTTTAAGAATGAAATGTTAAACTTTTAAAGTGAACGGAATTTTATTGTTACAAAATGTCATAAATTGTTTTCGCGCGTTTGTTCTATTGTTGCTGCAAAAGTAGATTTACAGGAATTCGAGAAAAATTGTATTTTGTATTGGCTAGTATACTTGTTTTGAAATGTCTAATCCTGAAATCAAGTCTATGCTACTCATACGAACCGAATAATTAAGAATTTTACATGCTACCTGCGTAATGGCGTTATATGATTTTTTTACTAAAGCAAGATTATAAACTGATACACTCGACTATGAATAAAATTTACTCAATAGTCAGCGAATTAGTGAAGACTTAAACTGTTGCTTGCAACATTGGAGATCTCAACGGAAGATTGCATTTCTCTTAAAGTTCGAGTTATTTCTGGCTACTTACAGATTAGAAAATACTCTTTGAATCTCTTCTGTTATTTGTTTTCTGTTTATTACAATTGTATTGTTTTGTTCAATTCACCGCCCCCTGAATACTAGGCCTGAGCGCTGACAGAAAAATGGCGGCTGCCGAAGGCGGATTTTTTTTAACGCAAGTATGGCCCCTTAAATGTTGACACCAGTATTTTATAAAATATTTCTCTGACTTGCTTAATCTCAGAAAAATAAAGCGGAATAAACTTTAAAAATTTATTGGTACGAATATTTAAGGGGCCGTACACACACTGAATAAAATCCGCATTCGGCAGCCGCCATTTTTGTGTCAGCGCTCAGGCCTAGTATTCAGGGGGCGGTGATCAATTCTGTTGCGATATATTCAACAAATAAAATGCATTTTTCGAGTGAGAATCAATATTTTTATTTACAAATCTTCTTTCGCCTTTTCGAAAAAATAATATTTTGCAACAATTTCTCGAAGGTGTTATAATTTATGAAAAATTTTCTCAACATAACTTTCGGTTTGGTTTTTTATTATTAATATTTATGTTCCTAGAACACCATCTTCTAGGAATATATAGGCGGCTGTCAAATGTTGATCACATTGTCAACAGTTGCGATATAGTCAACGAATAAAACGGATTTTCCGAGTGAGAATCAATATTTTTATTTACAAATCTTCTTTGGCCTTTCCGAAAAATTTATATTTTGCAACAATTTCTTCAAAGTGCTTACGCAAATTTTCTCAACATAATTTTCGGTTTGGTTTTTATTAGTATTATTATTTATATTCCTAGAACACTATTTATTATTTATATTCCTAGAACACTATCTTCTAGGAATACAGTCGTCTCTCTGTTTAACGTCGCTCTACTTAACGACGATCTCTATTTAAGGACGATATTTTGAGGCTCCTTTAAGTACAAAAATCTCTACTTAAAGACGAAATTGTTTCTATTTAACGACGATTTTCATGTAGTTTTTTCCCCATAATCCCTTTAAACATGTTAAACGGGATAATATAACTTTGACATATAAGAATGAAAAATGTTTTGGTGGAAAACACAGTGAGGAGCGATTGACTGTTTTACTGTGCACTAATTCGGATGAATCTGAAAAATTTTCCCCACTAGTTATAGGCAAATAAAAGCAACCTATGTGCTTTAAGAACATTAAAAGAAAACCTTGCTAATATAAAAACAGCAACAACTCATGAATGAGATCATCCATTTTTATTGATTGGGTAAAAAAATTTTGATGCGAAAATGCGCAAGGAAAAGAGAAAAATTCTACTTTTGATCGATCGTTGCCCGGCACATCCTCCAAATATTCCAGGACTTACAAATGTGTCAATTCATTTTGTTACCTGCTAATTGCACAAGTAAGTTGCAGCCATTAGACCTGGGGATCATTATTAGTGTAAAAGCATATTACCGAAAATCCTTAATTCAGGAAATTATTAAATAATTTTCCTGTCAAAAAAGAAATTAAAAAATTTACAATTTTGGAAGCCATGCACATGATTACATCAGCCTGGAATGAAGTTTCTTCTTACACAATTAAAAACTGATTTCGGATATCTGGAATTGGCATTCAAGAACAAATGGATATAATAGATGCACAACTCGACACAGAAGATATCATCACCGAAGAATGGAAAAGTCTTGTTGGTGATGAAGATGTTTCAGTAAAAGTTTTTATCGATTGTGACGAAGGCGTTTTAACAACAGACTTCAAAAATTTAGATCAAATTTATGAAGATATCGCAAATGAATATGCAACATCAGATGCAGAATATGGTGATGAAGCTGATGATACAGAAAGCGAGACACCAGTTCATAGTTACTCAGATAAGAATTCTGGCCTGGATATTCTTCGTCAGTACATTGTTTCATCAAATATGGAAGATGACTCATTCAACATTTTTAAGAATCTTGAAGCAAGGGTACTAAAACCTAGACCACCATTGAAACAATCTACACTTTTTGATTTTTCAAAAACTTAATTTGTTTAATCAAATGAATTATAAATAGTTTTATTGTACTGTAAGTAATATTGTATTCTGTAATGTTGTTTTTGTATGCAGTATAATTAATGCAATTTGTATTTGTGAAATAAAAATACGTAGCTATATATCTCTATCAATAAAAAATAAAAAAATAAAACAAAATAAATTTAAATAAATAAATAAAACATTTTTAAACACGCCAATATATTGAGGAATGTATTGACAGTCCTAAGCCTGTAAAATGTGAAGCGAAATGTTTTTCAAATATTATTTTTCCACAAATTCTGTTTAAGGACGATCTGTATTTAAGGACGATTTTTCGAGTTTCTTGAAAGTCGTTAAACAGAGAGCCAACTGTATATATGCAACTATCAAATGTTGATCACATTGTCAACAGATGCCATATATTCAACGAAGAAAATGCATTTTTCGAGTGAAAATCAATATTTTTATTTACAAATCTTCTTTCGCCTTTCACAAAAATTTATATTTTGCAACAATTTCTCGAAAGTATTTACTAATTTATGCAAATTTTCCCAACATAATTTTCGGGTTTTTTCTCTTCTTATTATTATTTATATTCCTAGAACACCATCTTCTAGGAAGATATATGCGACTATTAAATGTTGATCACATTGTCAACAGTTGCGATATATTCAACAAATAAAACGCATTTTTCGAGTGAGAATCAATATTTTTATTTACAAATCTTCTTTCGCCTTTTCGAAAAATTTATATTTTGTAACAATTTCTAGATTGAAAAGTGTTTACTAATTTATGCAAATTTTCTCAGCATAATTTTCGGTTTAGTTTTTATTTATTATTATTTATATTACGAGAAGATCATCTTCTACAAAGTAACACACGCAACAAATAAATAAATAAATAATATTCAAAGAAGTCTTTATTCACTAGCGAATAGCAATACCCAGATTTTAAAAAACATTTAACTCTTAACATATCCACATACTATTATTAGAAAATCTTCAATGCATGCAATATTATAAATGATATGCTGAAAATAACTGAAATGTACTTTGTAGAACATATTTATATTCATTTGCATGTAACGACAACAAATTACAAAGGCAATAATACTCGGATATAGAAAATATTGTTCTTTCCGACACACTCACACATTCAAAATATCTCTAATTTTTTCCTTCTCAATGTTACCTTAGCCATTCAGTATTCTAAACAGTGTTTTTTCCTCCGCTTCGGTATTGTTTGATTAACTCTCCTTTTACGTTGTTTCTGCCCAAATGTATGCTCAGTGGTTGAGGGGGGGAAATCATTTGATTCCACTTAGAATAAGTGAAGGGGTATACGGAATACGGTATACGGAATAAAGGAATACGGTGTTTAAAAAAAAAAAAATAGAAAAAGAGAGAAAAACATTGGAATTTGTAAAAAACAATTTTTCATTGCTGCATTAAATCTAAACTTGCAAAGGAAAGAGACACTACTGAATTGCATTTAAAGTCGCAGAAAAGAAATAAAGACTCGTGTCGAAATTTTGAAACATATATTTTCTATATATGGACTAATAACTTGCGGAGAAATTACTGTCTGTTATTTTATATTATTTGGCATTTTCTATATTTTATTGCTCTTATTATCTTTGGAAATCCTTAACATATTCGCTTGGAGTTTTGTAATATACGTTAAAATTTCAATTACGCCAATTGATTAATAGCTTGGCTAAATTGCAATTAAAAATTAATATTAAATGTATTATCGGTTAGGGTTATAACAGATCAAACAGATTTCTATTTGGCTTGACGCATCTCTTTTGAAGTATACGGCTGTTCATGTTATTTTGAAAGGATAGTCATTCTCTCTCGCACCCTTGACTTTGTAACATCTTCCCGGGAATGGGTACCTTTCTGATATTGCTGTCACGGCTATTTTATGCCAATCTGTAATAAAATAAAATCAACTGGATTTGTACATCTCATTTGTGTTTCTTCCCAGATGTCACGCACGTACCAAAGAAATATCTAAAGAACCTATGGTCATAATTCGAATAGCAATGATTTTATTTATAGACTAGCAGAAACTATAATATATGGACTACATTCTAATTTTAATTTGTATATTAAACGTCCGAGACCCTATCATTTTTGCTTAACCATTTCTATCAAAAATTACAGAACACTCCTTTTATGGACATAAATATCAAATTAAATGTATAGTTAATTGAACCGGAACCCTCTTCTCTAGATTTCTCTTTAAAGAATCATTATTCTAATATTTTCATTTGTAGAAAAACTTTTTTTTTGTATTTAGTGTATGTAACGTTTGTATTCTATTGCATTGTACAGTAGTAGGAAAAAATGCGTAATTCCCTATAAGTTTGCCGCAAATCATCGAATAAAAATGTGACTGATGCCAATCGATCAAAATATATATTATTTAAAATTAATATTAAACAAAACAAATGCAATTTAACAAATTACAACGATCATTTGGAAAATGACTTTTTCAAAGACTAAAATTTAAGACATAAAAAACCGCACGGTGTTGATCATACATTACGTACGCCATGGATTACATTTTTCGGTACTGTAAATTTTTAAACTTCTACTGAGCTGGTCTTACATTACTTTACGCCATGGATTAAACATTAATATTCCTGGACCAATTTTAAATGAAATTTCATTTTTAATCTTCTAAACATCCCACAATATTACTTTTTACACCGTCGTATAGAGGAAAAACGTTATTTTAAATGCAATTTGTTTGAAAGCTGTATCTCAATTTGTTTCTGAGTTAATAAATTTTTTTTGTAGTTTTTATTACTTTTTTGTCATAGTGGCAACAGAAGTATCCATCTCTGTTGAAAGTAAAGGGAAAATACAGATTACTGTATAGACCAATCAGAAAATGAATAAAATTCGGATTCAACCAATAAAACGCTTCATATATGTTTTTGATTTCCTACCCTGACGGAGGACAATAACAATTTTTCCAAATGGTTAAAAATATATAAATTGTAACCTATGTTTTTTTTTTTAACAGAAATCGATTCCTATAACTTTCAAATATGCGAATCTAAAAGGACAGCTTATTCCGTCAAGAAGTTTCCGAATTATGCTTTAAAAACTACCCGTATTGCAATCTGTTTTACAACGATGAAAAAGGAAGTTAGCATTAGGAATACCAAAACTTAAATAATTCCTAAATTATTGGGCTGAATGACTTCCGGTTTGGTATCCAAAGATAATATTTACGGAAAAATCCAAATACAATGGCATAATTTTGTGTTGTATCGAATATTTTAAATGTGTGTTTTCTATACACAGAAGACCTATTAAGCAAAATTTAAGAATTGCTTTTATCAGTAGGCATTATTACTAATCGATTAGTACGGGTCCCATTTTTTTACGATGATTTCCGGCAGAGTTAGTTAGAAGGGAGGGACGGGGGTGGGGGTCTTTTTCTTCCAACAAACCGTATGTTTGCATGTGTGCTGTGTCGCCGTTTCTCGTGCTACGTGTGCCGTTCCAGTGCCATTTGTGGTTTTTCAATCTGCTGATCATTTTGGTACGGGAAAAGCGTGTGTTGTCATCGGAAATTCCAAAACAAAATTCACTATAACCATAACTGGGTAGGCTCCATTGTTCTTTTTCACCTCAATCTTGAACTCATACCTTCAAATCACCATACATCGCGTTTCATTTCGGTTGGTTGAACAGGGCGGCGCGGCTGCTAGGGATTCATATACAGGTAAAGTTTCTTTATGACCACCCTGTTCCTGTACATAAGATGGGTGTAAGTATGTGAGGTGGATGTATGTAACTATGTTAAATACGACGTATTCAGCTTGAAAATGATATTTAAATGATATTTATTTATTAAATTAATCAGCCTATTGCATAAATAAAACCTGCTAATAGCGCAGTTTTTCATTCTTGTTACATTTTTACCTTTAGCAGTTATCCGGTACGCATGTCGGTGCTCAATCATTTTGTAAAGCAAAACGAGATACGCATCAAGTATTTTTACATGTTTTTAGCTTTTTGAATCAATGTATAAGATATTTTTCATCCACTATCATACAACTTACGTTGAAATATTAAATGCTTTTTTTGCTTCTTTCGCTCAATGAATCCACTGAGAATCGTGTAAAATTTAAAAATTCATAAAATACCCCATTCAGGCAAAGATTGAATAATTTTTCAATTCTTAGTTTTAAGTCACCCAGTATCCATCTCAAACTTAACCTTTTTTTTCCCAATGGAGGTAAAATTTTGCCATAAATCAATGTCTTAGATCGTGTTTTCTCAATTAGCTTTCAACAGAATAAATTTTCTGTGGCATTTTTCTGTTTATATTATCTGCTTTAATTATCTGGAGAAAGACACACATTTAGTTATTTTGTACATTCTTTCTCCGCCATTTCGGATAACAAAAGTGGTGCGAGCCAAAAAAAATTCCATATTTATTTTCCCTTTAATTGCGCTTCATTCTCTCCCTTGTGTGTAATAAATAAAAAGAATTTGTTATAAATAGAAAAGATCTGGAATAAATAAAAAGATTTCGTACAAATGGGATGAAAACTGACGCTATTTATTAAGGAGAATATTTTACTTTTAAAAAGAATGCATTATTTATTTTAATTAATTAAAACATTTTTCAAATTCATTTTAATCAAATTAGCGGGGTTTATTTTTAAATAACAAATTATTGCTAAACGGGAAAAAATTATTGATCTCAAATTTTAACTTAAAAAAACTTAAATTTTACATTAAATTAAACAAGAAACTAGTTGGATGTGCCAATCCCAAAACTTTCTTCTATCTTATACATCTTAATATTTCAAAACCTAGTTACACATGTTAATACTTCAATATTATTAGTTCAATACTATACCAACTTTGATTTTCATCTTAAATTTCTGCTCTAGTCAATTAAACGGACTAAAAACGAGTTAATCTATATCATGATATTTGTTAAAATTATTAATTTTTCCTTATTCTGTCGTTATCAGCTGTTTACGATGAGCCGGCATAGCAGGAAGCGAGTTCCCGCCGCTGCATGAGCCGCCGATGCACAATAGAACTACGAAAAATCAAGAAAAGTATACAAAAATCGCTAGCACGGAGCCCCTTTACCGCGCAATATTTCCAAATTCAAGGAGAACCTGTTGGCCAAAGCCAAAAACAAGCACAAACATTTTGGTTCAATTGTATGCATAATTTTATACGCTGTTCGATGATACAATAATGAAAATGGCACAGAGATCGGAATTATAGCGCCCCCCTCTTTCGGAATTTTTTCAAGTTCAGGGAGGATTTGTTTGCCATAGACAGAAACATGCACAAAAAATTTGGTTCAATTATATGGATAACTTCATACACTTTTCGATGGTACAATAATGAAAATGGTACAGACATCGCAATTATAGTGCCCCCTTCCGGCAGAATTTTTCCAAATTCAGGGAGGACTTTCGTGACATGACCAAAAATAAACACATAAAATTTGGTTCAATTCTATGCATAACTTCATACACTTTTCGGCGGTACAATATTCAAAATGGCACAAAAATTGTACAAAAATCGCTATTACAGCGCCCTCTACGAGCGATTTTTTTACAAATTAAGGGAGGACCTCCTTGCCATAGCCAAGAACTTAAATTTTTTTTTTTTGGTTCAATTCTATGCATAACTTCATACACTTTTCGATGGTGCAATATTCAAAATCGCACAAAAATCGCTATTACAGTGCCCCTTAACGGCGAATTTTTTGCAAATTCATGGAGAACCTGCTTGCCATATCCAAAAACTTAAAATAAAAATTTGGTTTAATTCTATGCATAACTTCATACACTTTTGGGCGGTACAGTATTCAAAATCGCTATTACAGCGGCCCCTACCGGCGAATGTTTTCCAAATTCAGGGAGGACCTGCTTGCCATAGCCAAAAACTTAAAATAAAAACTTGGTTTAATTCTATGCATAACTTCATACACTTTTGGACGGTACAATATTCAAAATCGCACAAAAATCACTATTACAGCGCCCCCTACCGGCGAATTTTTTCCAAATTCAGGGAGGACCTGCTTGCCATAGCCAAAAACTTAAAATAAAAATTTGGTTGAATTCTATGAATAGTTTCATACACTTTTCGATGGTACAATATTCAAAATCGCACAAAAAACACATTTAGAGCGCCCCCTACCGGCGAATTTTTTCCAAATTCAGGGAGGACCTGCTTGTCATATCCAAAAACTTAAACTAAAAATTTGGTTCAATTCTATGCATAACTCCATGCACTTTTGGATGGTACAATATTCAAAATCGCACAAAAATTGTTATATCAGCGCCCCCTACCGGCGAATTTTTTCCAAATTCCGGGAGGACCTGCTTGCCATAGCCAAAAACTTATAATAAAATTTTGGTTTAATTCTATACATAACTTCATACACTTTTTGATGGTACAATGGCGACAGACAGACGGACAGACGGACAGACGGACGGACGGACAGACGGACAGACGGACAGACGGACACACAGACAGACAGACATTTTCTATAAACATGTTTTTTGGAATCTCTGACCCCTAAAACATGCAAATCCGTCGAAAACCGGAAGTCGAAAAAAATTTCGATTACAATACTTTCTTCTATTGAAGATAGAAGAAAGTAAAAAAGCTATTTTGCATAATTTAGTCAAAGAATATATGAAACGGTACGCATGTAAAATTATCCAAATAATTTCAATTTTTAGCAATTCACAAAAATGCCTTAACCTCAAAGACGCCATTTCAAAACTTTCTTATGGGGGCGGGGGGGGGGGATTTTCTTTGAAGGGAATGAAAAATTCATTTTGATTTTGTTGCGAACAGCTGAGAACCAATTGATACAGTTTTATTCTTAGATATATCTTAAAAATTAGCCGAAGTACTCATTAATGATAGAGGTGTTTCATTTTGGGTGTATTATAATAAAAAGGATTTCAAAAGTATTAATGATAATTACTAACTTCTGTTCTTAAAGTATTTATTTAATGCTAATGTTTCTATTTATTGTAAATCAAATCTTAGTAATAAATTTTAGCGTCATGCAATTTCTGAAAAAAAAAAGGAGCATTAATAAATTAGTCTGATCAGTGATGACTGACTGATGCACCTTAAAATATCAAATTCCTTGAGGGCGAATAGCATTCCCAAATGGCTTTTCTGGAGAATCCTAGGTAATTTCCTGATATGCCTACACATTAGTGTAAAATAATCCATTCTCATCATCAATCAAGTAATTATAATCTATCCATAAGGAATGCCTTTCCTTAGATAAATTTTCGGATTAAAAAAAAATCAAACCTCCACTTTGATGGTTGAAATCTTAACTACTTGAAGCCCCTGTAACGAGCAATCCATATGCAAATGTAACTACACTGTTAAAAATTTGCAGCATTCTGGCAGGTCATTTGAGCGTTTTTTTCTGAAAACGGTTACACAACCGTAATTTTAACACTATTCTGACCATATTATTGTCCATTTTATGGTCAGAATGTAGTTAAATTATGGTTATGAAACCGTTTTTTCAAAAAACGGTCGAATGACCTGCCAGAATGCTGCAAAATTTTTAACAGTGTAGGAACGGAACCATTAGTTAGAAAGTATATAATGTTTCACATTTATCTTTTCTATGTCTCGACAATACTTGCTCTGTCTTTCTCCCTGTAAAAAAGATTACGCCTAAAGAGGACACATTTTCATTATAAGTATTTTCTTTGTTTAAGCCCTTTGAGGAGCGGTGGTATGTTTATGAAACCATTTAATTTTAATTCCCAAATGCCACATTGGCACCAGAATTTTGGTAAAAAAAATTTCGGTTTATTATGTTTGTGTGAAATATAGCTTTGCCTCACTTACAAAAAAAAATTGTTTTCAAATTCCAGTGTCATTCATTAATTTCAACACTTTAGAAATGGAATTGCTTTGCCCCTGAAAGGGTTAAATATTTATATAAAAAAATCAAAGAAAGCTGAAATTGGCTTTATTATTGCTTTTGAAGTAAAATTTAGTAAACATTTTTAAACATAAAAATAGCCAATGAAAATTGAACTTTATGACTGTGTTTTCAAAGCAAGCAGAGCAATAACACTAGTCAACAACTTTTGCTCTGTCCTAAAACAGAAATTTGTTAATTTTTATGCGATTTTTTGTGCTGATTCCGAATCTAGTTTTAGATTTACCCCAGCACGTCAAGTTTGAGAGATATTTGCATAGTTCAATTTATGCAAATTTAGTAAATTTTATGCAATTATTTGCAAATTTAAGGTATAAAGCAATATCAGACAGGGTTTTTTGTTTTATGTTATGATTACTACCTAATTTACTTCACAAAAACGTTGTTTCTGAGATTATACTGACATGCGACTGTGAAATATTGTACCTAATTTGCATATTTTTCATGTTTTTCTAATAACGTTTCTTGTTGTTCAAATATTTCTGCCGCACGAGTACGCTAATATGTTTCTAAACCAGTGTTTTGAGCTGATTTCAAATCTTGTATCAGTTTTCTTCAATCACGTCTAGTTTTTGAAAAAAGTGAAATTTTAGTTTTTGGTCAAAAAAGCCAGAAATAGCTTTTTATGATACTTTGTATGATTAACTTCAACTAGTTAGGATAGATTCTACTACTTTTTTTTTTTTCGATTATATAAATTTTTGTTTATGTCTCTGATATGAATCTGACCCTGTTCACCTTCTTGTGAATGAATTACACACCCCTAAAAAGCATCTTATATCAAACCTGTGTTAATGCCGTGTAAAAGTAGAAATTCATCTTACTCAAAAACTAGACATGACATAAGAAAGCAGACTGCAGATTTGAAATTAGCATAAAAATCTAGTCTAGAAAAACATTACGTCAATTCTGTGGCAACTATTTTAAAGTTGATAAGCATTACACCATTGAAAAATATGCAAATTAGGCTTAATAACTGATAAATAAATGTTAAGAATATGCAAATCGTGACATTTATCTGAAGCAAATAGTCAAGTAGTCATTATCTAGATAACGTAATTAGATGTGACATATATTGTATCTAAAATTTGCATAAAATAGCACAAAAAAGCTTAAATTTGCATAAATTTAAATATGCAAATTTCTCAAAACTTGGACCACCTAGAGATAAACGGAAAGCATATTCGGAATCAGCGCCAAAAACTGATCTAGAATCAACTAATTTTAGTCCTAGGACAAAACCACTGTTGTACAGTGTGATCATCAAACGTATTTTACCAAGTTCATGGCTGATTCTTCTACACTGTTAAAAATCTGCAGCAAACTGTCCAGTCCTTCGATCGTTTTTGCAAATAATGCTGACTTTATCATATTATGAAGGTATTATGACCATATTATGGCCGGGATCAATTATAGTTACGGTTAAGTAACCGTTATCTATAGAAATAGTTGTGTGACTGGGCAGTTTGCTGTAAATTTTTAACAGTGTGACAGAAAATTCCTGAATTGTAAACTATTGCTCATAGACAGTTATTCGCCTATTTTTTGTAGGTATATATGCTGGGTGTTGCCAAATTCGATCGAAGAATTCAGAAAGGTGATAATAGGCAGCAAGAGGATGAAAAATTGCCATAGAACATGGTGCCTCAAACCACTTATTTAGTCACAAATACAGAGTGTTTCATGCTAACTGAACTTGGGTTGACGGTAATAATGTTGAGAAAAATAAAAACACTGCAATGAAAATTCAACAATATGTACTGTGCTTTGCGTGAAATATTATAACATCACGAAAAATAAGGTGTTCAAGCAATCGATGATTCCGTGTGAACTAGTAATCGCAATCGAAAATGTGGAGCGTCAAGTGCATACTGCTGACGCGTAATAATGGAAACTTCTACACTATTTTTATAGTATCACATTTGCAGCAAAGGTGATAATGTCTTTTAACACGTTCACGCCGGCGTGCATCACCGGTGGGTCACGCTTGACAGTACCATCGGGCGGCGTGCATAACCGGTGGGTCACGCTTGACTGCCGCATCGGGCGGCGTGCATCACCGGTGGGTCACACTCCACTGTTAAATTGAAGGTGTGCACTACAGGTGGGTCACACTCGACTATGCCATAGACGGCGTGTACTACAGGCGGGTCACACTTGAATATTCGAAAATTCAGTACTAAAAACAATTCAATATTATAAACCTTATACATTCACGACAGGAAACGAGAATTCTTGTTTTCATTCAAAAGATATCATTGACTAAGGGCGTGGCTTCTACCTTATAAAAAATGCTTTTATATCATGTTGTCCATATTTCTTTAGATTTTAAGACATTTTATATTAAAATCGTACATATGTAGTCAATAAAATCATGTCTCTCAGTAATATGCTTACTCCTTACGAACTTTCAGATATTCACAATCAACTCTGCTTGTTATATTCGAGTTTAATTTAATAAATATGAGAGGGGCGTGTCATTACATACAGTGTCCGAATAAGCGAAAGTACCGCGCCGTCAGATGAAGCAAAACGTGAATTCGAGCACCGCCTCACAGCGAAAAACATTAATATAGGCGCCGGCGTGAAAGTGTTAAAAGTTTTATTATAATATTCTTCAGTTTTCCGAAAGTTATTGTCGTCAACCCAAATTGAGTTATTTTTCATGTTCAATGGTAATTTTCCTTCCTCTTTATGCCTACTATCACCCCTCTTATTATGTCTGTCGAATTCGGTAACACCCTGTATAGTGACCCAGTATAGTTTATATTCATAAGTAAATGAATTTTTCTATACACGGAAGGAATTTTTCGCGCACGGAAACCTGGCATGAGGTGATATTGGAAAACAACCACTCAGCGAACTGTGCATATTTTATTATTGTTTCTGCAGCGCATATAGACATCGTGTGAAGTTGATGAATAATTGTGAAATACAAAAATACACTGCTCAAACAAATTAGGGGAGCAAGCAAAAAAGTGAAGAGAACAGCTCAAGACAGCCCTCTATTTGCATAAAATGGATAGTACACGTGTATCATTGCGCAATACAGAAAAAAAGACGCAAAAAATTTGTAAGGGAGCTTTTATTCTTTGAAAAGATGAAAAGAACATGAAAAGATGGTTTAGGGCAACAATTTGGTTTCATGTAAATGATAAAAAACAGTATTGTTTAGAAATGACGCAAGATTTTTAATATGTCGTGTGGTCTCCTCGAACAGCTAATACTGCTGCACACCTGTTTTCCAGGTATGCGATGAGGTTATCGATAAAACTTTAGGGAATACTGTTTCACTGCTCAATAATTGCAATCTCCAAACATCGGACAGTAAAAGGAGCCCTCGGTCTCGCAGGAATGCGTCGTCTGAGTATGTCCCAAACATGCTCTATCGAATTTAGGTCAGGAGAGCATGCTGGTCATTCCATACGCTGTATTGTTTTAGCTTCAAGCATGTTTTCCACAAGACGAACTGTATGAAGTCTGGCATTATCATGCATGGAAAAAAAGAAATCACTAATTGCTGCAACGTAAAATACGACATGAGGTCTCAGTATCTCGTCTGTATAACTTCGAACCGTCAAAGTGCCATTCCGAATGATATGCAGGCCCGTACGTCCACCTATGCTGATTCCAGCCAATAGCATCAACCCACCTCGTCTGTAATGTGATCTTTCACGAATGAATGTGGGATTATTTTGAGTGCCTCTTTCTCTCCATTCCAAAACACATCAGATGTCACTTTCAGACTGAATCGGGACTCGTCTGTAAACAGAATTTGACTCCAACAACGTTGCCTCCAAACTCGATGTTCAGTTCCCCCACCTTCTTTGGGCCGCACAGTGGCTTGAGGTCAACGGAATACAGACCATTGGCTTACGTGCATAGAGACCACCCTGATGAAGTCTATTTCGGACTGTTTGGCTGGACACCCTTCGTCCTGTGGCCAAGAACAACTGTGTTTGCAGCTGAGTAGCATTGCCCGTTCCGTCTCGACGTGCTGTTAACAGGATATATCGGTCATGGGTTTCTGTGTTAGCACATTTTCGACCTTGCACTTGTCGATGACTACCATTCCATGGGTCTTGGAATCGATTCCACAGCCTTTCATGGACACTTCTTGCGACTCAAACAGCGTCCCCTACACTTCATTGTGTTTCCCCAAATTCAACTGTCCCGATAACACGCCAAGCCATGGATTGCGGTAAATCATTTTGTTGTGACATCCAAGCCACCTTTTCTCAAAACACAAGCTGGGCAATTGAATTTTACAACTGAGGCAGTGAAACAGACGTTTCTGCAAAATCCCGATTTCTTCACTTATCTCCTTTTGCTAGTTTTTGACGTCATAAACTTTAATTTACACGTGAAGTTTTCTTTACCTGTTTTCTACAACACTTTAAATTATGGATGTTTTATTTTACGCTACTTATCGGTGTAAATATTTGCGTAATTTCATTAAAACCATGTGCTCCCCTAATTGTTTTGAGCAGTGTACATAGCAGAGTAATTCCTTTTTCAATATTTAGTTGGAAAATCCACCTTTGACAAGTTTTATTCTGTAACTTTTTCTGAATAATTCTTTTAACTTTGTTCTGCAGGAAAACAGAATTAGCTTTTCAAAAAACATCACAAAAAATCTGTTTACTTTCTAATTTGCAGTAACGTAACCAAAGTTAGCAAAATGTCCAAAGCACATGATGGCAATAACATTTTCTGATCAAATATTCAATTGCAAAATATGCTTTTAACAAAATTGTTTTTTTTTTTTTCTACGTAAGAGAAGATTTTATTACAGAATTTCTGCTCTTCCATCTAAACATGAACATGTTAAACTTCCAAATAGTATATATGCTATTGATAATTATTAAAGTACTTTTAATGCATTTTTCGACTACTTAAATACTGAACATTGTGTAAAATTCGATACATGTTTTTGTTTTGTTTTTTAGGTGCGTTCGTAATTATATAAATACGTAGTATCATAGTCGTTGTCTGGTCCGCCCATCTGTTTGTCCTTCTGTCCGTCAAAAAATTACCCAAACGAATGGTTTGAAATTTAATATATATAATCGTTGCAGAATTTTGTCGCGTCATTTCAAATTTTATGAAAATCGAATTAAAACTAAAAAAAATATTCATAAAAGTTTTCTTCATTCTATTAGATCCTATCATACGTAATTAATTCAATGACATCCCATGATAAGTCATGATTCTAGGTTGCCATGGTGATTACGTCCTGTTTAAGATCGAGTCCTATTATTTCCGTATTACTGAATTTAATATATAGAATCGTACTAAATTTTGTATTCATGCATTTTTGCATAAGTGCGCAACAGCTATTGCACCAAGGTCTGAATATTTATAAAACTAGTTATCGTACGAACGCATCTCAATACCACGTTTAGCCGACAATTCCCTACTTGTTTTTCCTTCTTTCACTCTCTTATACTCACTTTCTATCTTTTTTAGACATTTGTACAGTCGTGGAAAAAAAAAAAAAAGTTAACATCCCCTACTAACCCTGCAAAAACAGAAAGTTTTTGGTACCACACGATTGGTAATAAAGTCTACTTTTAAATGATGTACATAAAATTTGCTTAGGGGGCCATCTACATATTAAAACGAACCATAACTTTGCTTTTTTCAATAGCAGTACAAAATTTTGTCAGCATAAATGAACTCTACACCCTTCAATTAACATAAAAACAAAGTTTTATGCAATTCGTACGATAAGTTTCCGAGAAATTAATTATTTTAAAACGAGCGTATTTTAGGAGCTGTATCGAAATTGAAGTTTGGTACTCGATTGTTTACCGAGAGAGCCTCCTTCTTGATCAAGGCCTTTCAAGCAGCCATTGAAAAATGCTAGATTACAGGATAACATAAAAAATTTCACAATATCTGGTCACTGCTATCGTAGACGGCCCCTTAAACCATCATTTTGCCGTTTTTAAGCATAATTTGAAAACTGCTTGGAAGAAAAATATGAAATTTTGGATTTCCATAAAGCAGGACTTAATAAATCTAAATCCATCAAAAAAATTGTAAGTTGCAATTCATAATTTTTTCGAATATTAATTTCATAATACATAATTCATATCAGGAAATTTTAAAAATTGCAAATTCAACGTATTTATATTAGGGTATTATTGCTACACAAAAAATTAGAATATTAGGAGTATAATTTCAGGAGATATTAAGAAAAACATGAAAATGTAATTTAACATTAGAAGCACTCAATTTTGAATGTTTATAATTCAAAAACTTAAAATTCAAATGACTTGAAATTTGGTGTCTAGACATAGTTTGAACCGTAGATTTGAAATATCCTGTTAAAATTGGGTATTGTCATTGAAAAAAAATAAAGTTTGGGTTCGTTTTAATATGTAGATGCCCCCCTAAGCCAATTTTATATACATCATTTAAAAGTAGACTTTATTTCCAATCGTTTGGTACCAGTAACTTTCTTCTACGATAATTTTTTGAAAAGTTAGTAGGGGGTGTTTACTTTTTTTTTTCCACGACTGTGCATATTACTAAGAATCTAGATAAAAATCAATACGCGTATATTGAAAACGAGTTGATACTAGTATGCTAGCAACAATTGTTAAAAGTACTTACAATGCATTTTCCCATTTATAAATTTATGCGCTTGATTTTAGAAAGATAAACGTAAAGTATATTTTCGTGGCAAATAATTCAATTATTTTTTTTCTGTGATACGAAAAATCCAAATTAAATTTTACCGCTTTCTTGCATTTGCCTAAATATTGAATACAATTACGTATTAAAAAACTTTACGTTTCTGAAAATTATATTTTGAACATTTACGTTTTTCTCTTGAGTAACTTGAATTAAACAAAGGAAAGTAAATACTGCTCTTTTGATTGGAAGAAAGAAAAGCGTATTATGCAATTCACTTATCAGACAAGAGAAATGTTCTAAACAATTCATAATTGACTGGGTGAAACAAATTTCCAAATAAAATGTTTTTATTTTTTTAACGTTTTTACTGTGAATATCTTTTTAAATGGCGATGCACTTCAGAGCAAGAATTGCTGCTTGTTGTTTTTAAGTACTTTTTATCTAGTTCATTTTTACTTTAGTTGCAAATTAAATTAGATACTGAGAATAAACTTTAAGAAGATTTTTAATTTGACTGGTATACTACTGGGAAAGGGTTTTTTTCATTTAATGTTTTTGATTTTCATTTTATTTCAACATTTTTTCAAAGTAAGGTATACTCAATAGATAAGGCTTCTAATTTATTAAGGCTTCACTTTTCAGAAACAATTTCGTAATTACATTTTTTGAAGTGGGAATAAATGCTCTAACAACAATTCGTAAATTAGGTTTGCTTCTTTTTTTCCGTTACTTAACGCGCTTATGGGAAAATATTTTCAAAATGTTCACTAAAACAAATACAGTGGAACCCGGTTAAGACGCTCACGGTTAATACGCGATCCCGCTTAATACGCGGATATTTTCCGATCCCTTGAACACCGCCCATAAGGATAATGCAAAAATTTCACGTTTAATACGCGAACGGTTATTACGCGATAAATTTTCTGTCCTTTGAGGAAAAAAATCACGCTTAAGGCGCGAATTCGGTGAACAAGATGCGAATTCTTTCTGTCTTCTCGAATGTTGCCAATTTAGCGAATATTTTTTTATCCAGACAAAAACACTGTTTCTGGATAGTATTCTTTTCTTTAATTAATAACACCTTAATTAAGGCGAAAATTAATAATTGGAAATGGTGTTAGATATTTGAATAAAATAAAACCCCACTAAATTGGGGCAAAACTGAGAACCCTCTTTAATCCTAACCTTCTAACATTTTTGTCTCTCGCTTCGTGTGTATGTTTTTAGTGTAGTAGAGGGATATTGAACGAATTCTGGTTACTCAGATACGTCATAAAAATTATTATGATTAGAAATGATCATACATATTGTTAGTGAGGTTTTAAATATACGTTATATCACTACTATGTTTTATAATGCATATTATAGGCAACAAAAAATGAAACTGGTAAAGATTAAACAAATACGACTGCGGTGGAATACTTTTTTTATGTTTTCTTTGTCTTCTTTACTTTTTGCTATGCTAACAAAATTTTTTTTCTCAAAGATTAATAAGGATAGGATAAGTAAATAAATAAATAGAAATGCTTAATTCATCTTTAAAAAGTTAAACTTAAACTTACACTATGTGCAAAAGTACTTAAAAGATGAGACAATATTAAAAAATATATACAAGTTACTTTCGAAGACGCAAAAATTATATATCCCTCAAAGAATATACAAGTTAACTTCGAAGACGAAAAAATTATTTATCCCTCAAAGAATTATCATGATTTAATCATCCGCAAATCAATAGAAATTATTACTAAAGAAAATACTGTTTGCAATGACGTTTAATCCTACAATAAACCCAGAATTTGGCTCAGTTTGCTTAAAGAATCATAAAACGAGTAATATTCCACTTTCATTCCTTTCGTCACCATCTACGTGAATTTTCAAAATTAGACGTTAATAACAATTGTATTTCTTATATTTCTCTGGGGAAGACTATGTTTTTATACTTGAAAGTACTAAGGTATTAAAATAATTTAACATCTTTTTTTTTTTTTTTTTTTTTTTTTTTTTTTTTTTTTTTTTTTGTTTTATATTGTCTCAATTTTTAAATAGTTTTGCACATAGTGTAAGTTTAAGTTTAAGGATAGGATAGTTTCTTATATAAAAAAGAAGGACAGATTGTAATGGTACTCATCCTTACAAATACAAAATATTATTTTAAAAAGCGGGTTGTGCTTCAAAGATTTATTATTTTTCTTCTTTCTGTTAAAAAAATTAGTCTAGTAGGAAAATTGTTTTTGTTGTTTTATTTTTAATTACAACGTATTAATCGATGATAGTCATGTTTAAATCCATATTTATTTTAAGTTATTATTCCAGTCAGTCCTATAAAAAAAAAAGAATCAGATAAAATGGAATACAATTAAATTTTAATCTAAGTATACGTAAAAGGCACAATTTTAGACCGTTACCATTTAAATGAAAGCTCTAAAGTTCATTTAAACGATTAAATGTGTAAATATGCCATAATCATGCAACACTATACAAATCACGTTTAATACGCGATCCCGCTTAATACGCGAATTTTGCCTACTCCCTTGAAACGCGTCTTAAACGGGTTCGACTGTATAAGTGCAATTAAATTACGTAGCGTATTTAGTTTGAGGTGACACCGCTGTCATTTTGACTGAATAACTCGAGACTTAAGTTCTATTTCAAATATTGCTCGTCCTCTTGTGCACTATTACTCTGTTTAGGGTTTCGTTCATCTGACGAAACACTATTCGTCTTACTCTTATGTCTGTCTGTCTGTCAACAGAGTTCGTTCTCTGTAACTGTATAATATGAAGACTTGAAATTTTAGATACTTACAGCTGAATACATCCGATCGCATGACAAATCATATAATTTTGAAAAAGTCGTATTATTTTAATTAAATGAATTAATTTATAGGCATTCGACCATTTCTGCTATTTAGATTTTAAATCAGAGCCTTAATTTCAGTCTTCGTTCAGGCTAAATGTCTCCGTGGTAGCGCATTTCTTTGATAATCAAAATATTCACGGTTCGAAGCTCGGTGTCGGAGTTGGAAATTTTAACCCCGGAATGGACTTGTAACGTTAAAGTCACGTGCTTTGATGAAACATTTCTGACATCGTAGACATTAATTAAGCAACGACTCGTTTCTCAACACAAGGGTGTATACCATAGAGGAGTGTTGCGTTGTCGGTGAGACTGCAGGTTCGGTAAATTCAAATTATTTCATAATGCATCGAAGAATAAAAACGTCTTCATAACTTAGTTCTAATATATTGTAAATAAAATTCGTAACTTGAATAAGTAAACACACTCTACAGTTCAAATTAAACTTCTTCTTAAAAAACAACTATGTACATTTTATTTACAAATATATAGGTATATTAATATTATTATTACTCTCATTTGAGAGTTCCATTATTACCGTCAGACCGGTTCAAAACAAACTTTACATCTACACTGAAAAGAAAATCGGAAAACAATAAAAAGGGGGTTGCCACAATGCCGACTAACAGAAAATGGCAAGCATCGCCAAGTTGGCATTCTCAACATCCTGCCCCGGGCTGAACACTTAGTTCAGCATCTATATTAAACAATTTAATAAACATAAGAATATACTTACATACATGACAAATTTTCAGATACATACAGCTACAGATATAAAAGCAAAATAATAAGAATGCTGCAATCTACGAAAGAAAATAAAACACATGAATTGTATGAAAATTAAACAATAATAAGGGTAAATATGAGTAACAAAACAAATTAAATGTTCGATAATAGTTCTTATTTTTAGTGTAAGAGTTTTAGTGTCTTTTAGTCCACTAAGTCCAATTCAAGATTATATAGCAATTGCACAGGTCGTTTAAGATCGCCTTTTGCAGTCTGTAATACACATGATCTGATTTTAGAGTCACGACCAAATATGAGTTCTTTAACACGACCACACTTCCACATATGTTTTGGGAGCTTTTCATCATGAATTATCACTATATCGTTAACTTTGAACTGAGGCGATGAATTCATGTTTTTCACTTGAAAAGCAGATCTAAGTTCTAACAAATATTCGTTTCTCCACCTTTTTCCAAAAGTGGTCAGTAATTTGTTGCTTATATTTATATTTTCTCGTCAACAAAATCTTATTGGATTTCTCTTGCGTACAGACTGGTAATCCATAAGAAGGTAAGGACATTAATCGTTTACCAACTAAAAAATGAGATGGCGTTAAAGGTGATGGTTCAGCATTTTCTTCGTAGAGATAACATAAAGGACGTGAATTAATCACCGCTTCAATTTCTGTAAGTATTGTTTCTAGCTCTTCATAACGGAGACAAGTTTTTCCTAGAACCTTTTTTAAAGGTGTTTTAACTGATCTGACCATCCTTTCCCAGAAGTCGCCCCACCAGGAAGCCCTGGGAATTATAAACTTCCATATTATTTTATTCTTTCTCAAGTAATCAAAAATTTCTTGCTTAGAAATTCTTTCCCAAGCATCTTTTAACACCAAATCAGCCTTAGAAAATGTCTTGGCATTGTCACTGTACATTATTTTGCAGAAACCTCTCCTAGAGAAAAATCTTCGTAGTGCTAAGATAAAGGTTTCAGTACTTAGATTGGTGACTAACTCTAGATGAATCGCTCTGGTTACAGCACATGTGAATACGACAATATAAGCCTTCCCAGTGCCTTCAGAAGTTTTATAATAAATCGGACCGGCAAAATCGACACCAGAGGTTTCAAAAACTGGTGTTTTGATGATTCTATCTTTCGGTAAAGGTGCTATTATCCACCTTTCCAGGAATAGCATTAAGTTTTCGACATATCACACAGGATCTTAAGACGGATTTTACAAATCTTCTTCCCTTTAATATAAAATACTTTTCACGAAGGTGAGCTAAAGTGACAGCTACACCAAAATGGTACATTCTTTCATGAGCATCCTTAATTAGTAATTTTACAAAATAAGATTTATTAGGAAGTATCCACGGATGTTTTTCCTGCTCTGTAACTTCAGAAAACTGAAGTCTTCCGGATAAAACAAGTAAGTCATTTTCATCGAATTGTGGATTAAGGTTGTACAAAGAAGAATCTTTATTAAGTGGTTTTTTTTTGTTTAAGTACTTCTATTTCAACTTTAAATGAAGTTTCCTGAGTTTGTTTTATCCAGTATTTTTCTGCTATTTCTATTTCTGAGGTAGTTAAAGGTCCTAAAATTTTAGGGTTTTTCGAATTGGCATTATGAATAAAACGCATTATCCAAGCAGTAATATTATACACGCGATTTAAACTAGTGAACTTTGCCATATCAAATACTGGCTTAGGAATAGAGTTTGATTCGTTACACAATAATGTTAAATTTGGTTTTGCTTTCATTTCATTAAAAGCTTCGGGAACCATTTGTATAGCCCTTTTTGAAGGCCACAAATCTTCTGATAGTGATAACCAAGGTGGGCCGCACCACCATACATTATTACCCATTAACTTCGATAAGTTTTCCCCTCGCGTAAGCAGATCTGCAGGGTTTTCTTTTCCGGGACAATAATTCCAGTCCTTTGGATCTGTCAATGACTGAATTTCGGTTACACGATTGGAAATAAAGGGTTTCCAGTTTGTAGTAGAACCCCTTATCCAACAGATAGTTATTTCTGAGTCCGACCATAACTTTATATTTAAATTCGAAATATGTAATTTTTGTTTTAAATATTTCCACATTCTAGCGGCAACTACTGCACTGATCAATTCCAGCCGTGGAATAGTTAACTTCTTGAGGGGGGCTATTCTACATTTACTCCAAACAAAACTTGTTTGAATTTCGCCAGTTAATGAAATGGAACGCAAATAAGCAACTGCTCCATACCCTTTGGGACTAGCATCACAGAATATGTGAATTTGTGAATTTTCAGAAATGTTTATCATATTAGGAAAATATTTTCGAGTTATTTCAAATGTGCGTAAATGTACAACTTCTGAACACCAAGTGTTCCACTCGCATTTCAAATCTTCAGGTAATTTATTGTCCCACTCTAAACCTCTTTGCCATGTTTCTTGCAACAAGGCTTTAATACGTATTACAAATGGATTCACAAATCCTAATGGATCATAAATTTTCAGTAACATTTTAAGAACTGTTCGCTTCGTGGGATCATCGATGTAATATTCTTCAAAGGGCTGCGCATCTAACATCAAAATATCAGATTCAGTATTCCATATCAGTCCAAGCACTTTTAAGATACTACCTGTGTTTTCCTCACTTATACCTAAGTTACCAGATTCCCACATTTCCCTAAGTTTAATAGAATTTGTTTTTAATTTCCTCAAATTCATCCCAGCTTCTTTAAGAATTTCAGAAGCTGTAACTGATAAATAATAAGCTTCGTTATCTAAATCCGATCCGGAAATTAAATCATCGACATAGAGGGAATTATCTAACATATATACAACATTTGGATGTTGATCTCGATATTTCTTTATATGATGTTTAATTGTGGCAGCCAAAATAAATGGTGAGCATGTAACGCCAAATGGTACATGTCTAAATCTTAAAATTTTGAAAAAGTTGTTTGCGTCATTATCGAACCAAAGAAATTTGAGGTAATCTCGGTCTTCTTCAGCTACAGAAATTTGAAGAAAGGCCTTTTCAATATCTGCACAAAACGCAGTATTGAATTTTCTGAAATTAATAATAATTTCTATTAAATCGGGGTTCAAATTTGGGCCACCGTACAAACAATCATTTAATGATTTGCTATTTTCTTTTGAGGAAGCATCAAATACCATTCTAACTTTAGTTGTGGGTTTATCATCTCGCAAGACAGGTCGGTGGGGCATAAAATAACCGCTATTTACAGTTTTATTAGAACATGCTTCCACTATGTTATTTAATTCCTGTTCAATCACAATTTCTTTATATTTCTGCAATAATTCCTTATCTTTAAGCAATTTTCGATTTAAGTTAATAAATCGGTTTCTAGCATTGTTATAATTACTTCCTAAATCTCTTCTATCATCTTTCCATAACAATTTAGCTTCGTATCGGTGCTCAAGAAAATGCAAATTGTTTTCGAATTTTTCGATTATCTCTTTATCTAATTCAGAAATATTTTCTTCAGTGTTCATCCCTAAAGTTTCTAACTCCCACAATGTTTTCAAATCATTTTGAATAGGTTTCATAACCTGAGTGGACAAGACCCCAGCTTGCTTACTCTCACTATTTTTATTTACGTCAATTGTCCCGCAGAGGGAATGCCCAAATAAATTTTCACAGACGAACAATGATTTATTTATGGGGTATGTTTTGTCATTAATTTGATATAAATAATCAGCTCCTATTAATATATCAACATCACTATTTTCCAAATGTTCCCACCTGTCAAGACGAAATTTGGAAAGTTTTCTCTTAATTTTGATTGGAAGAGGAGGAATTTGTATCAAAGAATTAGTTATTAGCGGTGTGACTAATGCTTCAATTATTATACTACGTTTTCTATTCGTCAAGTGATTTAGCTTTAGCTTAACGACATCATAACATCGTTCTTCAGATTTTCTCGAACCGAAAGTATAGACAATTAATTTTTCCTTTCTAATGACCTCAGGTTTCAATTTTGAAACTAAATTTTCTGTAATAAAAGTTAGATGACTAGCAGAGTCAAATAAACAAAGAGCAGTTTCTGAATTTTCACCCGCTTCCACTTTTACATTAATTGTTTGCAATATTACTTCTCTACTGATATTATTTATATTGCCTTTGCAATGAGATACGGAGGAAATAATACTATCTGAATTTTTTGATACTTCTGTTTTTTTATTAGAATTACAAAGTATAGTATGATGATATGTTTTACCACACACTTTGCAATTTTCATTCGAAATTTTACAAAAATTCGCGATGTGAAATTTACGGAAGCATTTAAAGCACCTTCCTTCCCTTTTTAATTTTTCTCGCATTTCCGGAATGGTGAAAGACTTACACTTTTCAGTATCGTGATCAGTTTGATTACAAAATATGCAGTTATTTTTAATATTTGTGGTTAAGGCAGAAGCTGATGGAATGAATTTTTTATAATTTTTCTTATAATTTTCCTGCTTCTCAGGGATTTTTTCAAAATGGTTTAATTGGACAGTGGTCTCGCGAGATTCAATTTCATCTTTAATGAAATTTATCAGCTCATTAACATCCCAGTCAGTGTTTTTAATTCGTTTTCTATTAAATTCTAGTGCAATATCTGATGGAATAAGTCTCAGAAGAATCGGACATAATAAGTGCCCATATGAACCTGATACAACACCTAAAGAATTAAGATTTCTTATTTGAATTTCGCATTCATCATACAAATCTCTAAAAGCCTTAATGTTATTAGAATTTCGTACTGGTTTCAAATTTAGCAGTTTAGTCATGTGACTATTTATTACCAGGTCATTACGACCAAAACGATTTTTCAATAATTCTATAGCATGAGCATAATTTTCCTTAGTCAGCGAAAAGCCTGCTATAGTATTTGCAGCACTTCCGCCCAAAAGTGACTTTAAGTAGGAAAATTTATCAATCGGAGTTAAATGTTCATTATTGTCAATCGCATTCGAAAACTGACTCCAAAATTCGAGCCATAAACACGAATCACCATAATATTTAGATATATTAAGTTTAGGAAGTTTAATCAAATTTTGATTCAGAATTTTCTGACTTTTTAGTAGAGAACTATTGTTGCTACTACTATCACTTTCAATGTCTGACGAATCTTGTTTAGTTTCAGGAGTAACTGTGTTATCATTTAAAAATTTTGAAATTTTATATTTCCATTCAATAATATTCTCATTATAAGATTCCGATTTCTCGATTTCTTTTTCAAATTCAGTACTTGGAACCAGTGGTTCAATTTCATAATTTAATGATTTTAAAGTTTTCATTTTGTCATTCAATTGCTGTTTAAAAAGATCCAGCTGTGATTTTCTATTCTCAAGCTCTAATTCTTGTGTATTATCTAATAAATCCCTTATTTTATCAAATATTTTCGTAGTTTGACTACGAATCGTAGCTCTTTTTTTTTCAAAGTTTCGTAATCCATCATAAAATAAAGAATTCAATTTATTCGATACAGTTCAGTTAATAAATGTATTCATAATTCTATTTATTCAATATAATTTAATTTGAGGTACTTACCTCAATCGATGATGAAATCCAGACATCCTGGAGCTTTGACGCCAGAAAAAATGTTGCGTTGTCGGTGAGACTGCAGGTTCGGTAAATTCAAATTATTTCATAATGCATCGAAGAATAAAAACGTCTTCATAACTTAGTTCTAATATATTGTAAATAAAATTCGTAACTTGAATAAGTAAACACACTCTACAGTTCAAATTAAACTTCTTCTTAAAAAACAACTATGTACATTTTATTTACAAATATATAGGTATATTAATATTATTATTACTCTCATTTGAGAGTTCCATTATTACCGTCAGACCGGTTCAAAACAAACTTTACATCTACACTGAAAAGAAAATCGGAAAACAATAAAAAGGGGGTTGCCACAATGCCGACTAACAGAAAATGGCAAGCATCGCCAAGTTGGCATTCTCAACAAGGAGTAACTAAGCATATTCTTGTGACGTGAGGTCACGTGCTTTGGGGAAACATTTCCTAAATCCCAGCTTCGGACCCAAAGGGAGAATACGGTCCATAGATTTCATTATCTAAAAGATTAAATTTTACAGATTTTTTTTTTTTTTTTGGCCATATTAATAGCAAAAGTTAGTGTAAAATGTTTTATCATTTTTTTTTTATTCGAAAATACTTTTTTTGAGAAATTGCGAATTTTAAATTAACTACATTTCATTCTCCGATGGATTTAATTAAAAGAATTTTCATATATATATGTTTTTTTCATTTTAAGAGTTTCTTTTTACGTTTAGCTAAAATTAAATCATGAAATTAAGATATACAAACTTAAGATAATTTTCAGATATACAAACATATGCTCTTACAAAAAAACTGTTGTCTGCTTTTACAAAAACTGTTTGTCAGGATTGTTGTCTGAAAAGTAGTTATTGAATATTTTTAATTTAATTAAAAATATATTTTTCAATTGTAATAATTTTAAACTTAAAATTATTGATACTGCCATCTATGTTCTTATTGAAAAGGGTTAAGGATTTGATAATTATAAATTTACGATTTGAATTTATTAGTTAAAGTGTTTTGAAAGGAATATTAAACGGAACCCTCGGTGCGATCTTCGATCACATTTACCCACTTTTTATTTCTTTGCAAATTCTTCGCGGTACGCCATTTTTAGACACATGTCCTCTAACAGAACTCTAATGTCTTTTGTCTATACATTTCTTTGAACATCCAAACAGGGGCGCCATTTGAGGGGGGCTATTCCCCCAAAGGAATTTGATTTTTCATAAAACTTATCAACCATCAATTGTCAGACTCAAACAAAAATTAAAAAATTGCTCAAACGCTAAAATAATTTATCAGATTTGATTGCAATAAAAACATATGCATTAAATAAATACTTTATGCATAGAAATTATTAATTATTAAAAAAATTTCCTATTCGAACTTTCTGAAGGTGAGACATATATCGAACTTTGGGTAATTTTTAAAATGCATGAGAGACTTTTTCTTTCATCAATTGCTTCTCAGCTGTGTACAACTTGATCGTAGGAATAGTCCCCTCATGGCTTCAGATAGGTTTTTTTGTCTGTTTGTTTGTTTTTTGTTGTTTTTTTTGGAGGGGGGGGCGTGAAGGTGCGAATATGATTCAAGTTCTTAATTATTCGACTTTTTTGGATTATTAGTGTCACATTCCATTTACTGAAATCATTGCAATGTTCCCAAATTATTTCATTATTTGCTTTATTAAATCATATTATGTATGGTACACTTTCTAAATTGTTCGACACCTAGGAATGGAGTCTGTGCGCACCCGACAAAGCAATTTCTTCAACCCAAAAACCGGCAGACTTCCACCAAATCCCAAAATAAAAGAAAATTACCCCATATTGTAACACCTTTATAATAAAGTAGTCTATAATTTTATCCCTTATGTACAGAAGTGAACACTTGGGTTATTACTATGGGCCACCATTAATAGTCAAATCTATAGTTTTTCAGTTGAAAAATATTCAGGACTTCCTTATAAAAAACCAGGTCATCCCGATTCCGACCGAAAGAGATGAAGTACAATCCGAAAAACTTAAAGTGTAACCTCACTCGCAACGAAGAAAATACGTCAATCTATCCTGATACAGGACTGTAATTTCATGTAAATACGAAAACCGCTAAAAAGATTTCATTGAAAGGCAACCCGATCTGAAATGAAAGAAAATTAATCCATATTTTAATGCAATTATTGTAAAAGAAATCTACAATTATATCTTTAATATAAACTTTACCTTTTATGTAAAATAATGAAGATATGTATATACATTGGTGTCCAAAATTAAGGACCAATCACAAAATGCTAATTTTCAAGTGCGCCAATACTCAAAAGGAAATAATACGATTCGAATAATTACTGTCTCTACATCACAGCTAGTCCATGTAACATCTAACTCATGTTACACATGGTCACAAGTGTCACAGTCACTACGGTGAAGCAAAAAATAGGAAATTCCATACATCTTATTATGAGTCTCAAATGATCACTATATGTGACTCCACTGAGACGTCACTGTGACTGCTGCTTTGTGACGAGTCACCATGAGACTTTACAACGTAGTTACATTTTGACTCTCATGTGACTGTCATCTGCAGACTCAATTTCAAAGTCATCATGAACACTGCATTGTGATGAGTTATCAAATAATGTCACATTAAAGTCACAGGATGACTTTCAGGTGACAAAGAGACTACTGTGAAGTCACAAATATTCTCTATTCTACACCATTATTCTCTTTTGTGAAAAGTTACCATGTAACTATAATGTGATATTGTTTGGTGACTTGTCATAATGCAACGTTCATGATGACTTTGAAATTGAGTGTAAAAATGACAGTCACATGAGAGTCACAATGTAACTACATTGTAAAGTCACCTAGTGACTCGTCACGAAGCAGCAGTCACATTGACGTCTCAGTGGACTCACATATAGTGATCATTTGAGACTCATAATGAGACGTGTGGAATTTCCTATCTTTTTGTTTCACCGTAGGGACTGCGACACTTGTGACCATGCGTGACATGAATGAGATGCTATATGGACTAGCTGTGCTGTAGGGATAGTAATTATTTGAATTATATTATTTCCTTTTGAGTATTCGCTTACTTAAAAATTAGCATTTTGTGACTGGTTTTTAATTTTGGACACCAGTGTACTATTCATTAATGTTCAAATATGTAGCTTTTTCATCTGAAAAATATTCAGGATTTCTTTGAAAAATAGTATTAACACGAACCCACCTCAAAATAATGAAAATGCAATCCTACACATTTAACGCTTCACCTTAGAAAATCACTAATGAAAATTTTCTTATCGCTATAGATCATAAAAGTTGAAAATTCCGTGTTCTATTCATGACGTTCGTGGGCTAATTATCGCATTACTGATTGAATTTCATCATTCATTTTTCGTGATCGTCTGACGAAATTTGCGATTTTCTCCTCGACTGTTTCACGGAATGCACGATTTTTTTCTGCAGCCACTATCAAAATTGTTTTTTTGTTTTTTTTTCGCAACCATTTGTCGAAATTTACAATCTTTTTCCGTGACCAACTGACGAAATTCCATATTTGTTTATTCTGTGATTTTTTAACAAAATTCGCGATTCTTTTTTACGATCATTTGTTGAAATTCGTGATTATTTTTCTCCACCACTGACTAATAATATTTGTAATTTTTTGCGCGTCAGTTACACGAAATTTTGTATCTTACTTCACGATCGTTTCACGAAATCCCCCTCGATTGTTTGATTAAATTTTCATGATTTTTTGTGCAATCTTTTGACGAAATTTGCGATTTGTTTCGCAATCCTTTTACAAAATTCGATATTTTATTTTGTACAATTATTTGATGAAATCTGCGTTTCTTTTCGCAATCTTTGATGAAATTAGCAATGTTTTTCCACGGTCATTTGGAGAAATTAGCGATTTTTTCCGCGACGATTTGGGGATTTTTTTTTTTTTTTTTTCAAAATTTGCAAAATTCGCGATTTTTTTTCTGACCCATTGACGAATTGATTTTGCGGAATTCGAAAGAAAAAAAATCATGGACTTTTACGAAAATTAAAAAAAATTCGCAGAATAATCACTTGTCCGTGAAAGAAGTTAAGGAGACAAAATTACACAGAGCTTTTTTTTTTGCGGGATTTTCCCATTTTCTGTGAGATTTGCGTAGTTTTGCACGTTGTGCAATTCTGCACGTTCCCTGCTCCTCAAATAAAATTTTTCCTTGTCCTTCGCCAGGAAACTCTTGAAATGGCGCCCCTGTAGTAAAATCTGAAAAAAAGAAGTCGAAAGGGATTAAAAAAAAGTTCCATTTTGAACAGGTCTCTGCCTTAGCAAGTATAATTGTATGATGCTTTCTCATCGAAATTTGATTTTTTTTCCATTTGAGAAAGAATTTTGTTATAGACAGGCTTCGTTTTCACAAGATTTACTGTAATACACCTCTTTTCAGAGCTATAATTTACAGTGGATGGTTTAACAGTGTTTGAGGATACCTGTAAAAATGGTACCTATAATAGAATCCTCTCTAAAAAGCAAATGTTTCATATTCAATATATTGAAATTTTACCTGCTAAGACGGAAACTTGTTTAAAACGAAATATTTCATTGGTTCTTGAGTTTCTGTATTCAAAGTTTTTACTGTTTTTGTAAGCATGATTCAGTTTACGTTTCTCGTTCGGGGGTGGGGGGGGGGGAGGGTGACGCCCGGATCCTACTTTTAGCTATATAACTTTCCTCAAAAAAATCTCCCCCCCCCCCCCCCAAGAAAATTCTGAAATGGCGCCCCTGCATCCAAATGAAGGAGTTCTCGATCTTTATGAAAACGAAATTATGTCATTTGTAGTAGTTGAATCAGCATAATTTTTGAAAGCGTAAGCATACTTTTGAAATCCTCAAAAAAATTCCAATGTTTTAAATTTCTTTTAAATAATTATATTTTTATCTTGCACCGGAAGAGAATATCAATTTGAAAGATAGTGCTGTCAGAAAATATCCATAACATTACAAGTTTTTAAACGATTGTACATAGCTAGGCTATTCATTGTCCAAAAATGCTTTATTTTATTTTATTTTATTTTATTTTATTTTTATTTATTTTATTTTATTTTGCCATTTTGCTGTAGTTATGTCCATACAAAACGCAGACATTGTGGTAAGTTTATTCACACGCCGAGTTTAAGGTTGGGAGAGTTTAATAAGACCAGATTGAGTAGATTGACCGCAAGAAGGTTTTCTTTCAAAATTATAAATTTTATTAACTGATAAAATGTACAGTAATTTATTAGAGAAAATTTAGGATTGTATTTTTTTATCATGTTGATTTATTTTATTATTATTATTATTATTATTATTACTATTATTATGCTGCAATATATGTTGCATATTCTTAAAGACAGACATCTATGAATTTAATTTTATTAATTACACTGGTCGGCAAAAAATTAAAAATTTTCCTTCTTGAAAACTAAATATGTAAATGTTCAGATCTAATATTCCTAATTCTTAATATGATATCCAAATTGCTCCTGCATGTACCCTTTTTCCGAGAAACAGTTTTATAATAATAACAAATAGTGAAGGATTATTATATTAATTTGCAATGCTAGATAAAATTGAAATCATGAAAAAAATTATTTTCACTGTCTTAAATATTAAATTGATAAAATATAGCATGAAAATCTAGTTTGTTGACACTTGCATCATGATTTTTTATGCCCTCTTCCCCCCCCTTTTCGTGTGCGACTTTACTATTTGCTATCCACTAATATCTTTTCATTACTTATGCCGCTGTAATTCGGTAAACACAGTTATACATTTATTTACATGTAATTTAGATATTATTATCAATATTTTATTGTTTACAAAATGCCCACTTATGTTTTAGCAAGATATAAAATACCTTAATTTTAAAGGCAAATACTCCTACCTAAAAGAATGGTATTTGATACAGTAATTTCATTAACATATTTTTATTTAGTAGAGTGAAATCTATAACAATCAACTATTATTTTTCAGAGAGGATTTTGGTGCCAACCAGTGTTATTACAGTTAATAAAAAAATAATAAAATAACAATTTATGAAGATTTTTTTAATCAGATGAATGTCTTTCTTTTTAAGGATGGCTATTGTAAAAGGATACACTACAAAACATATTTTAGGCAAATAGCAATTCATTTTGGGCCCCTCTAAGAACTTTTCAAATTGTGTTAGGCGTTTTCGAAACACCTGGTATTTAATACAATCCAACTACGTATTTAAACGATTATATTATTTAGTTCTGAAATTGAAGTTGAAATCGAGTGATATTACTTCTAGTAGTTGAATTGGTATAATTTTTAAAAGTGTAGGCATACTTTTGAAATCCTCGAAAGATTTCCAATGTTTTAAACTTCTTTTAAATAATCACACTTTTATCTTTCACTGGATGAGAATATCAATTTGAAGGATGGTGCTTTCAGAAAATATCCATAACATTGCAAGTGATTAAACGATTAGTTTTAACGAAACTGGGCTATTCATTGTTCGAAAATGCTTTTTGTTTTTGTTTTTGTTTTTGTTTTGCTATTTTGTTGTAGTTATGTTATGCCCATATAAAACTCAGACATCATGGTAAGTTTATTTGCACGCCGAGTTTTAGGCTGGGGGAGTTTAATAAAACTAGATTGAATTGATTGACTGTAAGGGATTATTTTCAAAATTATAAATTTATTAGCTATGTACAGTAATTTATTAGAGAAAATTTAGGATTGTATTTTTTATCAGGTTGATTTATTTTGTTACTATTATTATTATTATTATTATTATGTTGCATATATATCATATTCTTGGAGAGATATTTATTGTGAGTTTAATTTTATTAATTATTATAGTTAAAGAAATAAGTAAAATAAAATAATTTACGAAGGTGTTTTTTAATCACATGAATGTCTTTCTTTTTAAGGATGGGTTATATAAAAGGACACACAACAAAATATTTTTTAGGCTAATAGGAATTCATTTTCGACTCTAGATGAACTTTTTTAATTTTCTTAGGTGTTTTCGAAATATCTTGTATTTAATTCAATTCGTGTATGTATTTAACCGAATATTATTTAGTTCTAAAATTGAAATTGAAATTGAAATAGAGTAATATTACTTCTAGTTTAGGATTTCAAAAACACTATATCTGCAAGTTCTGCGATGGCTAATTATTTGTGCCAGTATTATTTGCTTTCCCTTTAACAGTTGTCTAAATGCGTACACAGCAGAATTCTTTTAGCCTGTTTAGTTTGTCTTTCTTCTAGTAACGCAGACACTAGAGCAAAATTTTGTTAAACGTTTTCGAAAAACCTTCTATTTAATACAATTCATGTACGTATTTAACCTATTATATTATTTAGTTCTAAAATTTAAATTGAAATCCAGTAATATTACTTCTAGCATAGGATTTCAAAAATGCTATACCTACTATTTCTTCGACATCTAATTATTCATGCCAGTATTATTTGCTTTTCCTTTTACCACAGTCTAAATGCGTACACAGCAGAATTCTTTTCGACTGTTTACTCGGCCTTTGCTCTAGTAATTATTCTGTAGCTTGACTCGGTTGAAAGAAAAGAAATGAAAGTAATTAGAAGATTAAAGAAACGAGTCGTCTTTAACATTCAGTGGATTAAGAACTTTTCTTTTGGAACCTTTACATGGAGAAGAGAAGTGTTTCCTTATTTAAGTGAATACTCAAACATAAGGTATCGTACAAAAGAAATTTAGAAGCAAATTTTATTTTTTGCTAATTTAATTACATAACTTTCAGAATACTTGTTTGAGTTTTAGCAGAAACTTAAATTTACTTATATGAATCCGGTTATGTTGTTATACATGGATACTATGAATCTTTTTTTTTTTTAACTGAAAAAAGAAAAAGTAATAAAGATAAAAATTATTCTATTTTCTTTGACAATTTATAACTGCGAATAAAATAATTTCTGGCCCTATCTTTATGTCTATTCACCAGATTTTATAAGACAAGGGAGGCAGGGGGTTAAAAAGAACTTGTGGCCTTACGATTCATTAAGGATCAAGGCATACAGTTACCTTGTTTTCTTGACCAACCTTGTTTTCTTGATCTTGGGCCCCGAGGTGCTATACGCAGGGCTATCCAACGCGTCGCCCTTTGATGGCTTGTTGGTACTAGCATTTTAAAGAAAATTAAGTTCCCTTTTAAAGGATGCTTTATTTAAAATCCTTGATATTTGCTTGACTGATGTTTTTAAAACCTCTGCAAGTGTACTTCACACATCAAAAATGAAAACATACTTTAAAATTTTAATTATGTGTTATTGCGTTTCTTCCCTAATTTATAGATATTCTTTATTTAAAAAAGGGAAGGAAATTATGACGATGGAAATTGGTAACAGTTGTCAATAACCTTTTTTAATATGTTAAGAAGTAAAATTTAGAAAAAATAAGCATCCCTCACCCTTCTTTGTGCATGAAAGTTCAGCTATTTTGTTGTTGATGGTGTTACACTGGCCCATTGACTGTTTTATAAGATGGGAAAAGGAGTGTCATTTTCTCCCCCAGACCTTTAAAATTTCAGGTAATTTTCTCCTTTTGTTAAAAAAAAAAATCTATAAAATCGTACGATTCATCAATGAAACCTCTTACAAGTTATCACTTTGGAACCACCCATGGATTAGTCACTATATCATGTCTGTCTTTGTTACTGTACTTTTTATAACGGCAAATTTGCGCCTCCAAAATAAATCAAGGAATATTTTTGCGCACTAAAAAAAACCTAACAATTTCTGTGATTACGATTTTATTTTAATTATAAGCAAGATTTAAGTTTCTCGTTCTTTCTACTATAAATCTTTTTGAGATAGCACCTCGCAGAAAAATGTATAATTCTAATTTTTTACAATTTACTGTTTTTTGATGTTTTATTTATTTATTTCACAAGAAGTTTCAGATCCATAGGGACCTTATGTCTTCTACTGAAAGATTCATTTGCATGTGTGTATCGCTACTAATACTGTGAGATAATTTAATTGCATGTTTTGAGCCGTGATACTCGTGGCGCTCTTCATTATTTGCCAAGAACTGAAATTCGCCCCTGCTTAGTGAAAAGTTGGACAGGCCTGCTATACAGTATATATCCAGGTCAGGTGGTCAGTCTAACGCGGGACCCTCAGTGTTTAGTTGACATGCAAGCTTGGTACTCATTTTATCGACCCCAAATGGATGAAAGGTTGAGTGAACCTTGCCTAGCGTGTCAGAAAGACGCGCTAAACACTACGCTACCGGGGTTCTTTTTATTTAGGCAGGGGGTTATTATCAGTTATGAGGACCGAATCATCACTTGGGCTAAAAATCTCTGCATAATCTGACTTCGGTATTTTAAACAGTATCTTATGAACAATTCGTTTAATGCGACTTTTTTTCAGCATTGTCCAGACGAAAGACATTAATCATGGAATTTAAAGTAAACGCTAATCAAGATAGAAAAGTGAGAAGCAAAAATGAATTAAAAGGCGTGATTTCATGGCATAGTGGTACTGTGCGAACACACGGTTATCCAGAAGCTCCATTGACATAAGACATCTCCAGGGACGTTGCTTATAAGCAATTTATGTACAGATGCTATATTGTACGATCGAGCTACTCCTCCCTTTACTGAGTTAGAGGTATATCTTGCATCACAAGGATCCCTGATGCATCAAATTCCTTTCCGCCCCTATTCAAGTGATAATCTATAATATTATTGATAAATGTATATTTTGTCTTAATTCTATTCTCAATTATGAAGCATCAGCATTCGAAACCAGTAAGTTTCGCTTAAAAAACGTTAACAGCGCTCCAGGAAATCCTGACCACTTCTTCTATATTTTGTATTTTTTCCTTGACCATTCAATCTAGACTCCAGTGATTAGCATACGCTCAAAGTAGAAGTTTGCAGATTTGATACCAATGCAGTCTGAACAAGAAAATATTGGAAGGTTTTTCAGGAATTTTCTTCCCATGTGGTAGGACGGAAATTCCACTTTTTAAGTTCCCTTGAAAAATTTTCCCTGAAAGCAACTTTCTCATACCGATGTGGTCAAAACTGTTTGATAAACAATTAAATCTCGCCCTCTCTTCCTCTCGCTTGCCACTTTCTTTAGTTTTCCTTCCATTTCCCTAGCGATATAGTTTTGCTAATTAATTTTCTGACTCTCTAATGTTTTACTTCGAAAAGAAAAATGTAAATCTCAATAAAAATTATAAATAGGTATCATTAAATTAGCATGAGTACTAATTAACAATAAGAAGAAATGTCTTAAGTTACACAAATCTTTGTGGAATTTTAAAAAATTGCCTTAAGTGGATGTTTAAAAAAAAGTCTTTTAATTTTCATACTAGAGGTTTGAAATTATGTGCAAAAATACATTTCACCATAAGTATATAGAACACCTTAAAAGACACTTCCAATCTTATTATAAGTTTAAGATCTTTTTAAAAAAATTAAAAACGAAATTTTAAAATGCTTCTTGCGTCTTAATTTTTCAGATATTTCCTCGATTTTAGATTTTAATCACGTAAAACTCTATTATCAAACAAATCTGTGTATCGATTTTTTAATCCCATAAATAGTTAATTATTTAGAGATATTCTTCTTAATTCCATATCGATTTTCATCAAAATTCTGCCTTATAATAAGTTAAATTTAATTGCTTTAATGAAGTCAAATTTAAAAATGCATACACAGTTTCTTTTTAAGCAATATCAGGATTCTTCCTTATCAGTTTCATGAATTTTGATCAAAAATTAAATAGCAAGGGGTGTTTCAAAAAATTTAAAAAAAGCTGAAGCATCAGTATTGATAAAAACAGATTTAAAGTTCATTAAAAGTCCAAAAAATTGTTTTTGAACAAAATTAAAACGCTTGTGACTTTGCGTAAAATAATCTCATCTAAATGCGGTTTTCCACGAGTGACGTAATACAAATTGGAGAATAATAATAGAGACAAAAAGAAATGCCAATTTTGGGTCGATTATTGCTCAAATAAAGGTCCACGGTCCCCTTAAAAAAAATCACTAAATCATATTACATGAGAAAACTAACGCATCTTTTTATTTTATCCAGACTCCAAATGACAAAAGAGAGAGAGAGAGAGAATGCTACGGATTTTTACTAGGAATGCCGTACAACAGCTCCAGGTGATATCGCCTAGCAGCTGTCTGACATTTCTACGCTGTATTAAGGTATCTGTATGCCTTTAAAACATCAATTTTGATCAAAATTTTAATTCAAAAACTTACTGTTTTAGGAGAAAAAGAGAGTGAACTTTATGATCCTGGAGCTTTTTAAACATTTATATTGCTTACAAACTTTAAAAAATTAAGTTTAAAGTTGTTTTTTGATTTTTCTCAAAGTTATTGTTTTGGAAAATTTGTCATAACTCAATAAATAATACTTCAATAAACACAAAATTTTTAAATTATATTTTGAATATATATTCAAAGGAAGAAGACTGTTTTTGTGCTTGGAAAAGTTTATGAGTTACAACAGTTTTAATTTATGAATTGTTAACTTTTTTCAAGTGTAACGACGCATCAGCGAAGTAGCATTTTTCACAGATAAGGAAATTCCTACTTTTGAGACAGAACAAAAGGGTCTATTTCCACCTCATAAAGGGAGAAGCCGTGGAATGTCCTAAACGGGAAAACGAGTTTTGTAAAAAAAACCGCTAGGGTGAAATGTGGAGAAAGGAGTCGGTCAGTGTTTCGACGAGCTTCGTAGAGGTGCTCAGTAAAAGCTCCCAACTGAAAAGACAGTTCCTTTTTTTGTTGTTGTTGTTGTTGTGAGCACGTGACAAAGGCTATGTTATGCTAAAGCTAGGATTGTGGCTTATGGAGTTCTCGTGTGGAGAACTGACGTAATTGATGCATTTGTACATAAAATACTTTTCGTTTTTAATTAAATTTGTTTTGTTTATAAAATTGAATTCCGTTTTAATTCAATTCTTTTAGAGCTGCAGTGATATTTTCACTAATATTCGCTACCCAGTCGAGTGCCGTTACTACACAGGAATTTTCAGCCTTGTTTGTCTTTTTATACCTATAACTTTTTAAATATTCATTTTATTGTCATAAAAATAATCTAGTTTTTGTATAAAATTATTATATTTATTATGAAATTCATAAAATGTATTTACATTTATTAATTTTAAATTTAAATAGTTTTAGAAAAATAGCAATTTTTCGGTTAGTTTTAAACTATTTAAAAAAAAATATTTTAATTACTTATTTGTATGTTTATGTTACACTTTTTCGACATCTTTAATATAAATTAGCAATGGTATACTTAAAATTTACAAAAATTTTTAAATTTTGTTCCGAAGGCATACAGATACATTAAACTTCTAGGAATCAGCCATCCCTCCGTATATTGAGTTAGAATATTCTTAACCCTTAACTGGTGAGGTGGTGTGTTTTGTACCCCAGAGAAATTTAAATTCTGAAATATTGCCCTTTTACATTACTAGATGAACTGTACACTTACATATGTACAGAATACTTACAGTACTTTTCAGTTGTTTTTATACAAAGTAAATAATGCAAAATTGACAGGAATTATTCTTATTTTAATTCACTAAATTTTGTGGAGTGCAAGAGAAGACAAATTTTGGGGTTACATACACCCCACCTCATCACTTAAGGGGACTTATCTGGTGTGGAAGAAAACAAGTGGAATCCCATGTTATCCTATGGGCAAAAAATACTTACCCTTCTTGTTCATTCAAATTGGAAATTTCAACAATATTTGTTTTCAGCACGTAGATAGGAAGATTCTTTATGCCTCTGTAAACTTAAAATATTTTTAATGTAATTATGAGTATTTCAAAATTCGTGCTAAAGTTTAAAAAAATTCCGGAAAGTATAAAAAGTACCCTTTACTCATTTGTAACTTTGAACTGGAAAAATATATAAAAATTTGAAGCTTACAGGGGGATAAAGAACCTTCCTATATACGTGCTAAAAAAATAGATTGTTGAATTTCCAAATTTGAATGAATAAGAAGGATGGTATTTTTTCCCATAGGTTAACATGAGATTCCACTTTCTTTCTTCCCTACCAGATAAGTCCCCTTAAGGGTTAAGTCAAAATGATTCTTGACAAAACGAAAGCTACCATATTTCAGTCGAATGGTTACAAGCTATAACATTCTTACTTAATATAACTTATTTTAATGCAATTCACATACATCTTCAACATAAACATTCGATCACAGAGTCACTGGTTTAAAAATCTTACAATTAAATCCGCTTCACAAATTCTGAACTCGATTTCATTTGAGTTTTTAGATCTCATTTTGCTTAATTGCCAGAATGCTCAGTGATTACTGGCCACAAAATGAGGAGCTCAGAATCAAAGTTTGCCAGATCGATACTTCTTGCTCGGAATGGTGTGAATATTACAAAGTTTTCGGTATTTTTTTGGTATGATTACGAGATTTCGTATCATATCCCACCCTCCCAGCCTTGCCGATATGGTCAAAATTGGCCTGCGCCTAATAAAATCTCTTCCTCCCCCTCTCGCTTTTCCTTCGTTCTTTTTAAGTCTATTTCGCCAATTTGTGAATTTTATTTTTATTTTAACTCTTTAAAATTTCTCTTCGAGATACGAAATGCATAAAACACAAATTGAAATATTTTATTAACTAAAAACTATAAATATGCATCAATAAGCTTACAAGAGCCTCTGCTTGCCAGATTCACTAATTCGTAGTATTACAAAAGGCCTTAAGTTAAATAAATGTTGGTGAATTTTTAAAACATCGCCTTAAAAAATTTCACTAAATCATTTACATGAGTTTCTTTGTGAAACAGCATGATAATTACCAATATGCTAATTTGAAAATTTTACGACGTTGGTTTCCGCAGAGATTTCAGAACATATTACACTTGTTGTAAAGTCCTTAGTTCTTTTTATATTTTCTCTGCTTCAACCAAAGAAATACCACAAACTTATTATTCACACATTTTGAGTTGGCAATCAATCGTAAGTAGGTAAAAATTTCACTTTCCATTAAAGAAAAGAGCAAAACAAATTCTTGCTGAAATGCTTAACGGGCTGAACATGGCTAGAATTTATTTCGAAAGTTTAGGGAACGAGAGAAAAATATACTTTCAAATTTTAATAATGTATTTCGGGAATTTAAGTAAGAGTAAAATGTTTCGACTATGTTAAATTATGAAAAACTCACGGCCGCCGTTTCAGTTAAATTGGCGAGGAAATCTTTTGGAAGATTTTGTTGCCATAGAAGCGAGAATTTTTATTGAATGATTGTGGAAAAATGAAAAATAGTCTGAATATATTGTAAACTCAACATTAGATTGTTAAACGTTGACAAGTGAATAAAACTTTTTATATGTTTGTAGGACCATTTTTTATAAGATTACTGAGTTATTATTGAGTAAATTATTTTTCATAGCAGTTGTAATAGTTTTGAAAACATGTACTCCTTGTTGCCAAATAATATGGTACTCATTTCAAAGTAACCATCATTGTAATTTCATTTAGCATAAACTTAATGAAAAATTACATAATTTTCATAATTCAAAATACAAAATAATTGTAATTGAAGTGAGACCTCACCTTACCTAAGTCATCTTCGGAACATACGTAATCTACTGGTATAGGCCGTCTACGACAAGTGCGAAAATGAGAAACGCAAATTTTAAAATTTTTAATGATCGTTTCGTAATGCAAATGCCTAGTTACACTTTTATAAATGTAGTCTAAGATTAAATACACTATTATTTTTATCTCATTCATACTGATTGGTAAAGTTATCATACGAATTCAATTTTTTCAACTGAGCAAAGAAATGCCTAAGCCGGGAAGCTGGACTTTTTATCGCTCAGCTGCAAAAATTGAATTCGTATGATATTTACCAATCAATATGACTGAGTTAAAAATAATAGTGTATCTAAGTACCCATCATTTAAATGAAATTCCATTATCTGCGGCTTATTCTGTCCAGTTGTCCACATGGCAGACTAGATGTTATAGCCAATAAGTTTATCTGAGCGATATATGCCTGACGGTTATCAGCCAGATGGCTCAAACGGTAGAACATTGACAATGTAAGTCAAGACTTCTAGGTTCGACTCCCGGCTTGGTCTTTTTTCCATCATTTGAAAGAATTGAATTCGTAAAATTAAATAGATTGTTGAGTTTTGATAGTGAGCGTGTTGTCCCCATTCTAACGTTTGTGCGGGAACGAACCATCTGTCATTTCTTTTACTTTCGAAAAATGTGGTTGAATCTCTAAAAATCCAATTTTTGTCATGATTATTTATGCAATAATATATTAATTATGTTTCTGTGGCGGGCTAAGTAGTATAAATACGGTGGTAGTAGTGAGTAGAATAGGATTTTGTCGGATCTCGTTCAATGTGGAACCGAAGCTTTCATTGCGCCTCGTATCGTTAGCAGTGGCGTTTGGATTCGACTTCAATTAAGTTTGGATTAAGGTTCTTCAGTTGAGAAGATTGCCAGTGGTAAGGTGTTGAATTAATTAGTTCGATTAAAAGTACATTGGAATTTAGGGAGTATCTACAATTAGTGACACTGGCATATTTTCTAGTGATATAGTGTATATTGTTTATTGTTTAGTGACATTTTTCATAGCGGTTTTTTGGGAAGCTGAAGAATACATCTAGCCACCTTGTCAGGAGTTAGTGTCGGAATTTAGAGAATACTTGGGATAATTGCTCCCCTTCTGGGCAGTTTAGGGTTTGAGCGTAAAATTTGATTATCGTCAGCGGTGAGATGCTTTCAGCCCCATCACTATTCCATATACTATTTAGGGAAAACTGTAATAAAAATAGGCAAAATCTCCTAAAATTACCCGACTCTATTAAATAAGATCTCAAAGTGAAGCTCGAGAGAAGATGAGCATGAACTTAATAACTATTCTTAATTATTATTTTTTTTTAATAATTGGGTTTTTATGTGTATATTTTTCGTAAACATGTTTTTTCTTTCAGCAATAAAATAGTTTTATCGCCATTCGTCCCTAGTCTGTCTACGACTGAATAAAAGCTTCAATTCAGACTTGATACTGTTAGAGAATGCTCTTTTGTTTCAAGAACATTCCACCAGATGGCAGCATCAGACAATCCTCTTTGTTGTTTTACTGGCACGGACACACAGAACAGTTAGTGTTTCTCCCTCCCTTATAGCAGTTGGCAGAAAAATGCTGCTGGATTAAAAATCCAATAATATTCCAAAGGAATAATAATATTATACATCAAAAACTGCAACAAACTAATATTTAATGCATAGTTAAAAGTATTTCTTTATATTTGTGTTTGTAAATAGTCTCAGGAATATTCATCTGTTTTGTTTTATTGCGAAGTGTTATCAGTATTGTGTCCAGCATATTATTCTAGTGTATTTAATCTTCAAATAAATGTTTTTTGTTCATACTCAGAAGAATATATTTCTATTGAATAATACACCAAACATTATTATATCGCCACACTCTTATTATAACTCTTAACTAATTAGTCTTAACTAAGGAAGAAGGCATAACTATAAGATTACTTATAATTTTTATTTACATCATTTACAGCAGCTGCTAAACGCAGCTCTCAGAACAAATCATATCTTACAACTGCGTGAAATACTCTGGTAACATGCGATACCTTACAAACAGATTGTGTACTGCTGCCATCTATTAACGCAGATCTCAACTATTGTTGGACTGGGATATGACACCCCTCCCTTCATAGTTCAAACGAACTACAGGCAATCTTGTTCTATGACTTCTTCGAACTGGAGCACTTTTCTTACAGTCCTCGTCATAAGTTTTATTAAATTGTCTTTAGCAGTTTTCTTTGTCGTAACATCATTTTTATTACTGACAACTGTACCTGCCACAATATCATGCGAAGGCTGAGATTGGCTTGGTTCTATAGTATCATCATTATTAAGCTGTTCTTTTATTTTTCCATTAATTCCAGAAAAACGGTTTTGGTTAACCCTTTCATACCTATCATAATTACTGTAATTTTTACCACTATGTCGCAGATTTTCAACTTTGTCTGACATTGGTCTATCATTTCGATTTATCTCTACAACTCTCTCTGGTATTTCATAACTTATCTCTTTATTACGTCTCAACTAATCAACATGACGCTTACTCAACTGACACTTACACATTATTCCGTCACATCTATTTACTAAAACCCATCTACTCCCCAATAATTTCATAATTTTTCTTTTTACCAATTTCTCCCCTTTTCCAAAATTTTGAACAAAAACCAAATCATGAAGCTTATATTTGTGAATGGGTTGTTGTATTTTAGGTTTTGATGGTAATACCAAGTGAAGGGCTGTTCGAACTGGCCTTCCAAACATTAATTCAGCAGGAGTTTTACCAGTCACCGAATGAGGAGTGGAATGATTTTCTAACAAAAATCGGGAAATTGACAATGTTATGTCACTTTAATCTAGCTTTTTAAGGCAATATTTCACAGTTTGCATATATCTTTCCGCTTGTCCGTTTGAAGACGGATGATAAGGTGGAACAGGCGTATGCTTAATTCCATTATTTTTAAGAAATTCCTCAAATTCATCACTTGTGAACGCGGGACCATTATCACTGACCAATTCAACAGGTAATCCAAATGTAGCAAAAATTCTCCTTAATACCTTAATTGTAGTTTTACTATCAGACCTGGATACTACCTCTACCTCCAACCATTTAGTATAAGAATCGACTACTATTAAAAACATTTTACCTTCAAAAGGACCGGCATGATCTATATGGATCCTTTTCCAGGGCAGTTCAGATTTCCATTTCAAGAGTCCCATTTTGGGACAATCCCTCGCAAACATCTGACATCTATTACAAGAATTTACCATTTGTTCAATTTCTTTATCCATATTTGGCCACCAAACTACCCCCCTGGCTTTCGCTTTCATGCTCGATATACCCTGATGAACGGAATGCAGTAATTTTAATATATATTCACGGCCTTCCTCTGGTACGATCACTCTATGTCCCCACAATAGACAATTTTCTAGACAGGAAATTTCCTTCCTTCTACGAAAATATGGTTGATATTCTTCTGGTTTAACCTTTCGCGGCCACCCATGTAACACCCACTCTAAAATTTGTTTAGTTACAGGATTTTCAGTTGTCCACTTTGCAATAGTTTTAGAAGTAACAGGCCAATTATCATTATTTGAAACAAACATTATTTCCGTAGGATTACTTACTACATTTAGTTTCTGGGAGAGGTAATCTACTTAATGCGTCAGCATATTTATTATTTTTACCTTCGCGATACTCAATTGTATAATCATACCCAGCTAACATTAACGACATCTCAGCATTCTAGGTGATAATGTATCAGGTACCTTTTTAACAGGATCAAACAATCTAATTAAAGGTTTATGATCTGTTATAATTTTAAAATGTTTTCCAGCTAAATATTGGTGAAATTTAGTGACACCAAACATTACAGATAAAGCTTCTTTATCAATCATTACATAATTTCTTTCAGTTTTATTTAAAGTTCTCGAAGCATAAGCAATAGGTTTCTCTTTACCTTAACAATGTGGCTTAAAACTGACTCTATACCATATTCAGAAGCATCACAGTTTAACACTATATCTTTGTTAACATCATATAATTCTAAAACAGGAGATGTACATAATAATTGTTTCACTTTTTGAAACGCTTTTTCATGCTTTTCTGACCATGTCCAGTTTACATTATTATCTAATAATCTATGTAAAGGTTCTAAAACATCTGAAATATTAGGTAGGAAGTTTCTATAATAAGAAATTAAGCCTAAAAATGAACGCAATTGTGACACATGATTTGGAATAGGAGCATTCAAAATAGCATTAACTTTTTCTGGAATAGGTCTAATTCCTTCCTGAGATATTTTATGACCTAAATAAAAAACTTCCGAAACCATAAATTTTAATTTTTCCTTATTTAATCTTATACCATGCTCAGAAAAGCATTTCAGAACATTTTCAACTCTTTCAGAATGTTCTGATTCATTACTAGCACTAATGATAACATCATCTAAAAATACACCAACATATTCAAATTTTTTTTAAATATGTTCAATTTTTCTTTGGAACATTCCAGGAGCACATTTTACCCCCAAATGCTAATCGTAACACATTGAATAAACCTTTATGTGTATTTATAGTCAAACTATTACTACTTTCGTTATCTACAGGTTGTTGTAAATAAGCATCTTGTAAATCAAAAACAGTAAAAAATTTACCACCTGATAATTTAGAAAATAATTCTTCCATTCTAGGAAGAGGATAATTATCATTTTCAGTATTAGCATTAACTGTTGCTTTATAATCACCACATATTCTAACAGAACCATTTGGCTTAGGAACAATTACTATAGGACTAGCCCATTCTGAATTATCAACAGGTTTCAAAATACCCTCATTAGTTAATCTTTCCAATTCTACATCAGTAGCTTTTCTTAAAGCAAAAGGAACAGGTCGAGACTTAAGAAAAACTGGTGGTTTTGCATATTTTTTCAATTTTATTGACGCGGGAGGACCCTTGATTGTCCCGATCCCGTCAGCCAAAACATTAGGAAAATTTCTAATTAAATCATCTTTCGAAATACTTTTAATCATATTTACATTAGGCCAAAATAATTTTGATGCTTTTAACCAAGTTTTTCCGATTAGACTCGGACCCTCCTCTTTAATACCAATATTCTTAAATCAGGTATAGAATATTCATCAACAACAGCATTTACTTTTAATTCCCCAAAACAGTTAAAGAATCTCTAGTATAAGTTTGTAACTTAATATTAGATTTAATTAAATGCAGCTTACCTGAGAACAATTTATGAGCAACACTTTTACTTACAATAGTATGAGCCGCACCACTATCAATTTCAAATTGTGTATTTACACCATTTATTTTAACCGATTTTACCCATGACACATTATTGGAGTTGTCGTCCATGAAATTTAAACAATGTTCTTTCTGAACAGTTTTAATTTTTCTGTTCTTAAAAGGTTTCTCACTTTTCATTCCAAATTTTCTATTTCGACAACAAATTTTTAAATGACCCAATCGATGGCAGAAATGACATTCTGCAGATTTAAGAGAGCATAATTTTGGATTACGATTTTTAGAACATCTGTAACACGGTTTCTCAGGCTCAAATTTATCTTCTTTAGGCTTAGGTGCATGAGCGAACTTCTCCACTTTCGTTCTCATCCTGGATCCCAAATACCAACTGATCACGGAGGCGGTCATTAAGCGTATTTCCGAAGTTGCAATGTTCGGATAAACGACGTAACTCTCTTATGAAATCGGCTATTAGTCCAGGCAATAAGGAATTTTACCTAGCAAAATTAATGGTTGTACTGGAAATTGGCTTTCTAGATTTTTTTGTGTCGCTGAATCCGAATTTGTAACTTCCCACCAAAATTTCCCCCGGCAACCCCCCAAATTTTGGTAAAAAGCCCAACAAAAAAGGTTTTTATTAAAAAAATCAATTTTTTTATGTTTTAGAAAAAAAAGTATCTAGAAATTCAGAAAGTAGACAAAATTTCCAACAAATTAGATATATGACATTATGACTTAGGATGAAGGGGAAGGGGGGATCTGCCTCGGAACATGCGCGTGATGCTGCGTAAACTAAGTTGCGCAATTCCACTTAACCACTCACACGTTCACATTCGCCCTCTCATCTCCCCTCCGAACTTTCTCTATAAGGTTTACTTTAAGATTTTTGGGTCGCTGAATCCGAATTTTTAACTTTCCCCCAAAAATTCCCCCCCCCCAAAATAGTTGTTTTTAACTTAAATTTCTTATTGTTTTAGGGGAAAAGCATTACAAAATTCAGAAACTAGACAAAATTTGCAACAAATAGGATATATGACATTATGAATTAGGATGAACGGGGAGGGTGAGGGCTGCCTCGGAACATGCACTGCGGCGCTACGTGCACTAAATGATGAAGTCCAGGATATAGGGAATTTTATCTGGAAAAATTAATGGTAGTACTGGAAATCGGCTTTCTAGATGTTTTTTGGGTTGCTGAATCCGAATTTGTAACTTCCCACCAAAATTTCACCCGACAACCCCCCAAAAAATTGATTTTTTGAAAAAATTTGGTTTTTGAGAAAAGCGCGCGGGGAATGTACCGAGGCAGCCCCTCTCTTCCCGTTTATCCTACGTCATAATGTCAAATATCCTGTTTGTTGCAAATTTTGTTTAGTTTCTGAATTTTGTAATGCTTTTCCCCTAAAACAATAAGAAATTTAAGTTAAAAACAACTATTTGGGGGGTTTTCGAGGGGGAAAATTTTGGGGGTAAGTTAAAAATTCAGATTCAGCGACCCAAAAATCTTAAAGTAAACCTTATAGAAAAAGTTCGGAGGGAAGATGGGAGGGCTAATGTAAACGTGTGAGTGGTTAAGTGGAATTGCGCAACTTAGTTCACGCAGCACTGCGGCGCATGTTCCGAGGCAGATCCCCCTTCCCCTTCATCCTAAGCCATAATGTCATGTATCTAATTTGTTGCAAATTTTGTCTACTTTCTGAATTTCTAGATACTTTTCCCCTAAAACAATAAAAAATGGAATATTTTAATAAAAACCTTTTTTGGGGGCTTTTTACCAAAATTTGGAGAGGTTGCCGGGGGAAATTTTGGTGGGAAGTTACAAATTCGGATTCAGCGACCCAAAAAACATCTAGAAAGCCGATTTCCAGCACTACCATTAATTTTGCTAGGTAGTGTCCCTATACGGTCTCTATTGCCTGGACTATATATTCTCTCCTTGCTTCCTTAGTCGTTTCTGGAACTTAAATCGTTCCACAATTTCACTAGGGCGTGGTGAAAAATGACCTTTTGCTTTTTTTAAAAGATCCTCGTAACTGATTTCCTTCAGCGTATTCGGAACAATAATATCACGTAAAATAGCAAAAGTTGTTGTTCCAACAGAACTTAGTAAAATATTCTTCTTCATTTCATCATTTTTTATGCTATTCGCTGAGAAATAAAAATCTATTTTTTCGACGTAAATAGTCCAAGAAACATTTGCATTATATTCTTCCAAGCATCCCAGAGAAATTATTCCTTTATCGGCCATTTTATCGTGCCACTTTTCCTTTTTCTCTTTCGAAAAAAATTTTTTTTTTTCACAACATTTCAATTTGGGTTAAATCTCATACGTCGCCACTATTATATCGCCACACTCTTATTATAACTCTTAACTAATTACTCTTAACTAAGGAAGAAGGCATAACAATAAGATTACTTATAGTTTTTATTTACATTATTTACAGCAGCTGCTAAACGCAGCTCTCAGAACAAATCATATCTTACAACTGTGTGGAATACTCTGGTAACATGCGATACCTTACAAACAGATTGTGTAGTGCTGCCATCTATTAACGCAGATCTCAACTATTGTTGGATTGAGATATGACAAACATACAGGTAAAACTTTTATTTTTTTTATTGTTTACTATTGAGGAATTTCGTATCATGCCTTCCATATGGAATAACATTCCAACAGATACTTATGTCAAGGTTTGTTTAATAACACAATTTCTACAGATACTGAGTTTCACACTTGGAGTATCCAAGCAGAGATTGTCATATTCGTTTCCAAATTTCGGGATTTTCTGTCCTTATATAGTAAGGTGCGCATTATACACCAGATAGAATTATGAACCAGATGTATATATTTTTCTTTTTCCCTATCAAAGTAGCATACTTGCCAAGCAACCGTTTTCTTTTTCAAGTCGAACATAATTCATTTAAAATAGATTTTTTTCTAATTAAATGTTTCTTGATTTTATATGGTTATTAATTAATTTCGTTTTATTAACTAATTTTTGGTTTCATTTGGCATTAAAATGATAAACTGGGGGGTTGGATTCTATAAAACAGGGTACGCATTATACATGGGTTTATACGGTATTTCGCTACGTCCAACAAAATAAATAAGAATAATAAAATACAGAAATAACTATTGTTCCGCACTTTCCAAACATCCGTTTTCCTTTTCAAATCGAATATAATTAATTTGAAAGAGATTTTTTTTAATTAAATGTTTCTTGATTTATGTGGTTATTAATTGATTTCGTTTATTTAATGAATTTTTGGTTTCATATGGCATTAAAACGATAAACTAGAAGGTTGGTAGCTAAAGACATGGTACGTATTACATATGAGTTTATATGGTATTTTGCTACGTCCAAGAAAATAAATAAGAATAATAAAATAGAGAAATAACTATTGTTCAGCATACTTTCCAAACATCCGTTTTCTTTTTCAAGTCAAATATAATTCATTTAAAACAGAATTTTTTTAATGAAATGTTTCTTCATTTTATGTGGTTATGAATTAGATTCGTTTATTTAATAAAATGTTTGGTTTGATTTGGGATTAAAATAATAAACCGGGAGGTTAGCAGCTATAAAATAGGATGCGCAGTATACATGAGCAAATACGTGTAGTTCGCTACGTCCTATAAAATAAGTAAGAATAATGAAATAGAAAAATAACTATTGTTCTAAAAATAATCCGCAGGCAAAAAGAAAAACGAATGAATACCAAACCATGCGACGTACATCTTCTGCATTACGTTTTCTGTTGTTTGGGGTTATAAAAATTCTCTTATAATATGATTTATGATTTTGTAACTTTAAATAATTCTTTAGATAGAAAGGAATTTAAATGTTTGAAGTTACCTGCTAATCATTTTACGTGATTTTTAATAAAGTGAGAAGAACTAACTTCCATTTCTGGCATATTTGTTTACATTTTCTCTACTTTTTATATGTGTAACAATCTACATTAAAAACAAAATACATGTGTTAATAGTATTTCTTTTTTCTCTATCAAAATAATAATTCTTTCCAAGTAACAAGCTTATTAAAAAATACTCTAATATAAGGTATAGTGCCCTATTTTCGTCTCCCAATCACTTTTAAGCCTTAAATGTTTTAATTGTCAGTGAAAACCTACCAAATTTGTATTTCACATAGACTAACTACCCACGCACATAGAAACATAGGCAAATATTGTACAAAAAAAAATTATAACAATGCGAAAAATTGTTTTTTCAAAATAGATATATATAGCAAAAGTAAAAAAAAAATCCCAATTTCGCCCCCTCAAAAAATCCAATACACCGAGGCTTAACTTATAACTAAATCAAAATTTATTGCTAAAAGAGTAAGTAATTTAATTTACATTAAATTAAGGTACAAAGATATGCACTAATTATCAGTCGAAGAATAACATAACGAAACATTAGCCATGCAAACATGAGGAAAAAATTTAAATAAATTGTCATGACAAAGCATTCCTAATTTCGTCCCCGGGACTAAAACAAGAACTGCAATGGAGACGAAATTGGGAACACGCTACTTCCCAATATGGTGGAGCTTCACTTCCCGTAAGATGAACTAAGCGTCCTAAAACTCACTGTATGCTACTGTGAACATCTTACCTACGTAAAATACATGCAATGAGTAAGAAATAGATAACAGTACAGTAAATAACATTCTACAGACGGCGTAATAAGAACTCAGATCTTCTAAAAATAGGAAATTTGGCGTCTATAATGTATGTATGCATCTTGTTGAACGAAACTTTCACTGCTGACTTCTTTTACCTTCTGTTCCTTGTGACTTGCGTGATAAGTGGCGCCACTTTCGCAGAAGCGGAGACGTAAGGGGGACGAAATATGGGCCCTTTAGCTTATTATTTGACAAAATACATCCATTAAAAAAAATTCCCTAATAGACATCCGTCGTCAACAAAAAACACTCACTTTTCTAACATTCATTCATTTCGAAGACGTTTTCTATCTTTATAACACTGTTTATTCAATTGTATTTACTGTAAAAATGGAAAAATCAGTCTTAAATGACAGATAGGTGTAAAATCGTGTTTATAATGTACATATGAAAAGAAACTGGCATAAAAACTTCAGTCATCAACAAAATACATCAATAATGATGATATAAATTTAAAAAAAAAGTTGTATTAAATTTACCCGATTTGGAAATGCGCAGTAGCAGGTATATGGTTGGAATGTTCTAAAAGTTTAGAAGACATTTGCGCTGTAGACATAGTCTAACAAATTTACTTTTAAAAATACATAATGAAAATAAGCTATCAGAAAAAATATGCTGGGAAAAATTAATTCTATAAAAAGAAATTTATCAGATTTAACACTATTATATTTATGAAAGTGCCAACGACATCGCCACAGGCTCCCATCAGAACGTCGAAATTAAACATCATTGGGCGAGGTCAGTTCTTCATGGAATGACCCTTGGAAATGCTATTGGCGTACTGGTGTTGGCGCCATGTCCACGCCACAGACCGGCACGTAAAATCAGTGGTGTGGAAAATCCTCTTGATAGAATGGGCAGTATCTACTCGGAAGAATTCACCCTCCCATCCTTCACCCCCCCCCCCCCCCAATTTCCAGCAAAGATCGAATTTCTAGGAAAAAACATCAAGCAAAGTCTGACGTCCGTCCTCGTTGTATCCCGTCAAATAGAATCTGAACTTTCTTCGGCCAGCGTCTTCGACGCCTGGTCTGATCTTTTGATTTTAAAGTCCTTCGGAGGACATAAGTCAACAACAAGAAATTTATAATGTAATGTGGATATTCTTAGGTAATAAATCAATACTTTAAAATATACTTAATCAAATAATTAATAAAACAGCAATAATATAAATAAAATGTTTTTTCAAGGTAAACTAAGCAAATACTTTGGATAAATACAATTTATATCATTGATGTGCATTATGAAATATTTGAAATGTGCCATTTCGTTTGTTGGGGTCGCTACGGTCATCTTTTGCACATGAGAAATTATTTGAATGAAATTTTATGTTTATATTTTTGGTGCCGAACGTTACCAATTGGAGAAATAAAGCGTACTATTGTAGTTATTAATCTGCCTTTTTGGAAGTCAACTAGTATTAATATGCATTAAAAATTGTCAAATTTATATTAAAATGGTCAGTGCTGAACAGTGGAGCAGCGTTGAGGGGTTACCTATTTGACAAGCAACTTAATACCCAGTCTGATGATTGTGATGGCTTATATTTTAATTATGAGCCATTGGGAAAAGAAAAGATGTAGTTGTTTAAAACTACTAAAATTAAAGATAAGTTATAGAAATTTGCTAGCATATGAGCTTTTTTTAAAAATTGAAAAAAAAGATAAAGTTAAAAGGCTGAATTGAGGCTGTACATTTGCTATATATTTTTATTTTAATCTAAATTTTGTTTATCATTGAGGGTTTTGAAACATATAAAATAACTTATTTTTTGCGACTGACAAAAAGTAGTCAAAGTCACTTTGAGAGCAAAATAACAATAATAATAATAGTAAGTGTTGATTATTCTCTGATCATACAGAAAAATTTAAAACAAGCATGCGTATTTACACATAGACAACCTTAATAGCAATGTTTACTTTTTTCTTGCCCTCGCAACCCGCCCCCCCCCCCCTAAAATCAATACGGATTTCATGGACTATTAAGTACTTAAAAAGTAAATTAAAATTATAAATTAATATAAGTATAGCTGTAGTTAAAAAACTACTATAAGGAGAATAAGAAAGTAAAAATATGAATAAAAGTTAGCACTAGTTCAAGTAACTCTCATCAAGCATGGGCAGGAAAAGCGGAAAAGAAAGGCAGTAAGTCTTTCTACATTAAAAAAAAAGGCACTAATCACGGCAATATATTTTTTTCCCTATATATTTTATAATATATAGAGGGTTTTTTTTTTATTAAGAAAAAGTAAAAAAGGATGAGAATAAAATGAAAAAAAGACAAGAGCAATCTGGTGCGGTAAACACAAAGCTCACGGGGAATCCATTATAGTGGAATATTTTGGGCGCTTTCGATGTTGGGGCTCGAAGGCGTCATAGTCAGGAAGCTCTGCCACGATATCATTGGGAAGGTCATATAAAGCTGAGTAAAACTTTTTCGCTAGGTCTTTTATCCTTTTTCTAAGGGTGATGGTGTTAAGCTCCCTGCGGACGGTGGAGTTGCGCAGGTATCTGGAGGCGCCACGGACGATTCGAAGATTTTTGTTATGCAACCTACTAAGATTATCCATAGTGGATTTGCAGGTGAAGCCCCAGATCGGACTGGCATAGGTGATGACGGGGAGAATACATGAATTATATAGGAGTTTGTTATAGGCAGACAGGGTTTTACTATTAATGAGCTGTTTAAGAGCAAGAGAAGCTCCAGCGACTTTCCCCCTGATGGAGAGAATATGTTTGCTCCATGTGAGCCTACAGTCTAGGATGACACCCAGGTACTTGGCCTCATCAGACCATGGAATAGTTGTGTTATTGATTGTTAGTCTAGGAGGATAGATACATTTACGGGAAAAGTAGACAGCAGAAGTTTTATTTTTATTGATAAGGACGCGCCATAGGGTGCACCAGTCCAGGAAGTCTTCAAGGTGAGTTTGCAGGTACCTGTACAGACTATATGGGTGGTGTGCAGAGGCGTAGATACAAGTATCGTCCGCATACAGAGCTAGATAAGTACGTAATGAGCGTGGGATGTCATTGAAAAATATTTTAAATGACATTGGGCCCAACACGCTCCCCTGAAGGATGCCCGCTAGATAAAAAGTATAATAGAAAGGATGTTGTTGATGCGGACGCGAGATGTACGGCCGCAAAGGTATGAGTATCTTAAGTGTATTAGTCTGGCTCGAAATTTTAGCTTAATTAATTTGTATATAAGGCCTTCGTGCCAGACTTTGTCAAAAGCCTTTGCGACGTCAAGGAATATGGCAGCAGCTCGAATCTTCGCATTGAGCTTTTCGCTGAGAAACTCAACAACGCGAAGGAGCTGGTTTTGGGTAGAATGTTTTGGGTGAAAGCCAAACTGTTCAGGCATAAAGATGTTGTTTTGCTGAATGAAGTCCTACAACTGAGCTCTGATGACACGTTCGATGACTTTACTGAGAGAAGGAAGCAGATAGATGAGTCTATAGTTAGTAGGATCAGAGAGATCCGTTCCAGGTTTGGGTATGGGTGATATGATAGAAAGTTTCCAGGGTTTAGGGAAATAATTGAATTTAAGGATAGAATTAGTGAGGTTGGTGATATAGATAATATAGTTAGGAGGAAGATTTTTGAGGGCAGTGTTAGAGATTTTGTCGTAACCTGGGGTCTTGCGTTTTTTCAATTTTTTAATTATATTATGGATTACTATGGGCTGAATAGTTGGGAGGGGATCATTAGGGAGGACGGCTAGGAAACTGCTGACAGTTTCACTAACCTCAACAAGATGGGCCTGGCTAGCGAGGGTTGGATTGGGAGAGAATTGCAAAGCGTAGGAGTTGGCAAGCAGGTTTGCTTTGTCCTGGTCAGTGTAACCATAATTAACATTATTGTCCGAAAGGGGGGGAATGGGAGAGTACTTTTTATTAAGTTTACGTTTCAATTAAAATGTTCTCGTATGCAAATTTTATTAATAACTTATTTTCTAAATGTTTTTTCCGCTAAGTAATTTTTATTTTTTCATGACAAAAAAAAAAAGGTTATTCATATAAAAATGATTATCTGATTCAGACATTTAATGATTCAAAATTATGAGTCATCAGACAATGTGTATGTAGTGCAAAGCATTTTTTTTTAATTGGAAAATTAGGGAACATTTACAAAAAGAAACATTTTTGGTGGTGAAGCGCCAACTAACGTTGAGATCTAGTGCATTTTATAGCCGTATAGGCCTATAAAATGGTAGAGGGTCAATAATAAAATGTTAGAGGGTTGATAAAATTTCTCTGCAAAAACCGTATTTATTCATTTTATAGCAGCAAACCTTATCAAAAGGTTATCTGAGTAAGTTGTGCCCACCAAATTTGCCCAGGATAGTTTAGTTGGCTGATCATTGGCAGCTTAAGCCGAAGTCGCCTCGTTCAAATCCTGAACTGAACACTTTTTCACTCAATTGAAAAAATTATAACTCATATGAACTAATATGGATAACATTTTTTTTTTTCAAAAAACAAATAACTGGCTCCTAAACGAATACATATCTTATTTTAATGTTTTATAAATTCTTACATATGTAACACAAGTATATATCAAAATCTGAACGGTAACTTCGTTCGACCTGCGTAGAATAAATAGATTAAATGTAAAAATCAAAATATAGAGCATATATATAGATAAAGACAAGTTTTGCCACCAAAATAGATATGTTTAACAGTTGCAGTGAACTTAATGATTATATAATATTGAATAGTTATAATAGACAATAAAAAAGTAGAAGAAATTTTCATATTCACATTCGAAAGGGGCCATTTTCATAGCGTTATCAAAATTAGTCCTTTTGGTTTATTCTGACGTATACCTGCTTACAATTTTTTGCCGTTTTTAGGATTAAATATGTAAATAAAAGTATCTGAAATAAAACATACGCTATATAGTCATTAATCACCTGACACTTTCCATTTTAGACATTTTGTCGAATATTTAAAGATATACTTGTCGGATTATTCTGGAACCCTTAGGATTATGAAATATATGCTTCACTGTAAAAAACAAAATGCGACCAGTTTTCCTGTAGGAATCGGAAAAATAGTTGCCCTTATCGTACCGGAAAAATTTCCGACCCAGATCGAAATAAAATCTGTAAAATTGGAATAAAATCCGTAAAATACCGTTTTATTGACAATTTCCTTGTTTTTACGAATTTTATTCCGAGCTGGGTCGAAAAATTTTCCGGTACGATAAGGGCAACTATTTTTCCGATTCCTACAGAAAAACTGGTCGGATTTTTTTTACAGTGTTGACTTCTTATTTATCAATGGCGATTTGACCAAAAGGACAATTAGGGGGCCAACAAAAAATCAAAGAAAAATAATAATATTTGGGATCACCTTGTAAAATAAAATGCAAGACATGATCTATCGCTATAGCTTACGAATATGTGGATATTGTACAATATGGGTATTCATTTGTGTAAGAATAACACGTATATTCAAGGAGATACAGTAAAACCTCCCTAAAGCGACCACGTTCCGTTCCAATAAAATTGGTCGCTACGAGAGGTGGTCTGTTAATGGAGGTTATGTTTAAATCTAGATTTTAATTTGTGAAAAAAGGTAACAATTAATGTTACTAAAATTTATTTTTCACATTAGGAAAAAAATAAGGAAATTTAAGTATCAAAACAAAAGTTAATTACATAAGTTAATTACTGCAGAGTTTAAAAAATGAATACATTAACGTTTGCTTTGATTTTACGGTTTTATCTTTTATAACTTTTATTTCCAAGTCCTTTCGAAGTTCAGTAAATAAATGCAATTTTTTTGCAATTTTTTGGCGGGAACAAATAATGACGATTTTATTAATTCATCTATTTCTTTGAGAGTTTCCCGACAGAATAGGGTAGGAGAGTTTATCGACCGTCATCCTTAGTTTGTCAACAGACTTAAATTCATTGCCTAAAAAGACACAAAGGGTTTTAAACACTTAAAAGTTACCGGAATAAATAAAAATTCTAAACTTAGTTTAGAAGTTTGGCGAATAATGCACTCTCCGGAAATATTTTTCTACTAAAACCTTCTTCAAGCGACCAAGAAAAAACGGAATTTTTTTCATTTTCTTCAAAGAAATCAGCCCTTCATGGAGGGAGTTCAACTGGAATGTGGAATGGTCTCTGAATAGAGGTAAAATTAGTATTGAACCTATGGGAATAAATTTCGTTCCATAAAAAATGGTCGTTCAGGGAGGTGATCGCACAGGGAGGTTTCACTGTATATCGATATTTTTTATTAAAAAAATTATTGCATGTTTTTTGTTTATATCATGCAGGGTTTTCTACCAAATTTAACGCCAGTTTCGAAAAATTTGACAAAATGTAGTAGAAATAATAGTATTATGCAATTGGTATGTAAATATATTAAACATTTGATGAAATATGAGCAGTTGTATGAAATATTTTTTATCTACACGTGCGTACGATAAAAAATATTTTTTTCATGATTTAGTAGTCAACTCTATGAAGAAACTCGTAAAAAATGCCAGTCAAATATCGGTAAAATTCATAAAGATAACGGCGATATAATGATCTGATTTGTAGTTGCTCTCTAAAAGCTGCTGAATGATAAGGGATTTTCAAAAATTGTCATTTTTTATTAACTGGCTTCCAGAAAAGGAGTTTGTATTTAAAGAATGTCAACGAGATGATATAGAAGAAATGCTTAGATTTTGATACTTCTTTTTTTCTTGGAATAGGCTTTGTCCTGGTTTGTTTTCCAAGAACAACTGAAGCACCAATAAAAAATTAAAAATTAAAAAAAATAATAATTTAAAACGACAATTTATGGAAAAGCCCTTATCATTTAGCTGTTTTTCAGAGAACAACTAGAAATCAGCTCCCTCTATCGCCGATATCGTTCTGAATTTTCACGCTATTTGACTGACTTTCTTTTACGAGTTGTTTCATAGAGTTGACTATCAAATCATGGGAAAAAATATTTTTTATCGTGCACACATGCGCAGATAGAAAAAATTTCATACAACTGCTCATATTACATCAGATATTTAATATATATACATTCCAATTGCTCTATCTTATTTCTACTACATTTTTTCAAATTTTCTGAAACTGGCGTTAAATTTTGTAAAAAAAAAAAAAAAACCCAGCATGATATTAAAAAAAAACATGCAAAAAATTTTTAAATAAAAAAAAATTCGATATATCTCCATGAATAGAATATACGTTCTATTCTTCCACAAATGAATACATATTTTGTACAATATCCATATATTCATAAGCTATAGCGATAGATCATTTTGTGCAATTTATTTTACAGGGTGATCCCAAGCATTGTTATTTTTTTTTTTTTGTGATTTTTTGTTGTCTCCCTAATTGTCCTTGTGTTCAAATCGCCCTTGATAAGTATGAAGTCAAACATATTCTTCAAAATCCTGAAGTTCCAAAAAAATCCGACAAGTATATCTTTAAATATTCGACAAAATGTCTAAAATTGAAAGTGTCCGGTGATTAATGGCTATATAGTGTAGTTCATAAGAATTCTTCATTTTGTGGTATCTAAATAATAAACCTTTCAAAGTACATTTATTTATATTACCAAAAAACCTGCTAAGTTATTCCCTGACAGAAAACATACATAAATAAGATTTTTCCCATAAACAGTTCCATCGCCAACACAAAGCACTCATTTTTCCATATTTCGATCATTTCGAAGACATTTTTCCAGATTTATGGGACTGTTTATTCGATTGTAGTGTCATAAAAAAACGGGGAAAGTTTGTCCAAAATGGTACTTATAAGACTATAAGACCCTCATAAGAATGTGTATGAAAAGAAAACGACCGAAATTTTTCTTGTCAGCAACACAATAAACCGATGGGGATAGTAAAAAAACAATAAATATCAATTTGCATAAAATTTCGATGATGTGGAAGTACTGCCCATCGCAACAATAAATGGTCCATAATGTAAAACAGCACAAAAAGCTCTCAAATCAATTGCGCTGTGGAAAATAGTCTAGAAAATCGCATCCATAAAGAAAAAAAAAAAAATAGACAACCGAATTTTATGCACAAAAATGTAATGTAGATAATTATTAGATATTTAACCTTCAATATTAAGAATTATTCATGTTACAGTTGCATTTTTTTTTAATTATAAAATAATTTTACAAGAGATAATATTATTTCATTAGCAAATCAATTTTGTATCAGTGGTATGTACATTTATTGTGCTAGCATTCGAAAAGATTGCAATACAATAAATAATATCAAAAAAATATTCAAAATGTTAAATTTTATTAGAAATTTACCAAAATTTAATACAAATATTTGAAAAATGATGTCTCATAGAATATATATCATTATAAGGACAAACGTATCTGTGTGTAACTCTGACGTCATTCTGAGAATGGCAACACTTCACGATAAAATTTCGATTTTCAATTTTTTCTACTGCAATTTTTAGGTGCGTTCGTAATTATATAAATACGTAGCACCTATAGCCGTCGTTCAGTCCGTCTGTATGTCCGTCCGTCCGCAGATAACAGAGCAAAAACTACCCAATCGAATGGTCTGAAATTTTAAATATATAATTGTTGCAAAATTTTGTCGAGTCATTTCAAATTTTATGAAAATCGGATGTATAGTTTAATTATAGGGACAGTCAAAAGTTTTTCGTTACATGACGGTCAATATGAAAAAAATATTTCAAGTGCATTTTAATGATGTTACACCCTTTCGAATAAAATGAAATTGATATATACATTTATTGAAGGGCCCTAACATATACATTTTGTAGACTATGCGGTGCAAAGAATATTTATTCGTCATTTACGGGGCCACACAAAAGAATTCCGTTAGATAATATGGTATAGGGAGAAACATTGTTTGCGGCGTATTTTAATTTTGTTCAACTATTTGACACATAATGAAATTGATATACATTACTGAATTTTACTACAAGTTACTTCCTGTATAATAGAAAGTGCATAATATTTACAGGGACGCACAAAAGATTTCGGATGCTACACTGTATCCGAAATACTGTATTAACGATAATGTTACAGCCTTTCGAACAGAATGAAATTGATTGCACTTATGAAGTGCACTAAAATATACATTCAGTACACTATGCGGTGCAAAAAATATTTATAAAACTAGTTATAGTACGAACACACCTCATTTGCCACGTTTGATGAGCAATTTCCAACTTGTTTAAATTTCTAAACATCGCACATTTTTAATTTTTACGCCGTCTTATAGGGAAAAAAATTACCTTATGAAGTTTGAAAACTGTACCTTAATTGACTGATTTATTGTGGTTTTTTAAAGAAATTTCAAGCATTAATTTTTTTAATCTATATCTATCGCGTGCCGGTTCCATTGCGAAAGAATAATAAACATCTTGCACTTTTTTTACCCCTTTGAATTTCGTATAAACCCAGAATGAATGTATAATGAAACGAATCGTTCTCAGTACCCATAATCATTTTGTAACGAGACTGTAATTTAATGTTTATTTTTTTCTCCTTCTTTCTTTCTTTTATGAATTATCAGTTTAATTTGATAGACTCCTTCAAATATTTTACTGTACAAGTGAATATCAAACGTTAAAGAAAATGGCAAATTGTTTAAAAAAAAAAGTAACTTTATGTAAATTTGCCAGAGCAGACGATTTTTAACCATTTGGAAATGGTTGTTGTTTTCGGTCGAGGATGGGGTCAAATGATGCTCGCATTTTATTTTTTTAACGAAATTCAACGATGTTCTTTACTTTTAGAAGAATTTTTATTTGAATAGGTAATAGAAAGGTATAAAATCGTTAAAAATTGTTTGAATAGGTAATCAAACGGCATAAAATCGTTAAAAATTGAAAAAGTTACAAAATGGATAGGCACAAACTATCAGATATGAAAAAATCCAAAGCCAAAGAACGACGCCGAAATGAAAATCGCCTTGCAAAGCAAAAATCGAAGTCTTCAACTCATTATGTAGGCCCATCATGAAAATCGAGGTCTTCAACTTATTATGTCGACCATGAAAATCGAAGTCTTTAACTGATTATGTAGCCCATGAAAATCGATTACAGAATAAAAGACGAACGCGAAAAAGGAAACAATCTAATGTTTAATCGATTGATAGTAAAAGGCCATGTCTCGAGGGGCTCCAATCCACTAGCCTCGGCATTTTACAATTGGTCGATTCTAACCGGAAAAAATTGAGCTCAACGCAGGTAATTTGTTGCAATCTGTGGATGATTCGGTGGAACTGCTTTCGATTTGTAAACTGTTTTTCTTCTCGAAACGGGAGTTGGAGAGTTTATCGATGAAGGTTTTGGTTGCCTGAAGTTTATCTTTGCGATCTGTTGTTGAAGAGGATGCGACGGAATTTGGTGGACGAAATTTAGATTTTTCGGTTAAGTTTTGTTACGAAGGTGATTTGTCACGATCTTTGGATGATTCGGTGGAACTGCTTTCGATTTTTATTTATTCGATTATTAAAAAAATTCCAAATGGTCGTTGTAATCTATTAAATTACATTTTTTTTTTCTGTTTTGTTACCTGTCATCCTGACAGTAGGAAAATGAAAAGCAAAAATCTTTAATTCTCTTTTTCATTATGATCTTATTTATATAATTTTTTGTACCTTATTTTTAACACCCTTTTTAAAAGTATGGAAGCATAATTTGTCAAAAGAAATAAGTATTAAGGTAAAAGTAATTCTTTAAAAAACACTTTATACTCAACGTTCAACTTAAAAATCACGCCTAATTTTTCAACTACATTTCATGTTTCCCCCCCAAAAAATTCCATTACAATACATTCATTTGGCAGGGTTCTAACTCGATTTGGCATATCTTGGTGAGCATTTATTGTCGCACCTAAATATTAACACATTAATTGATAATTAAGTTGTAAAAATATCAAAATGTTATCTTGTCATCGGACTCACACCTCTGTATATGCTTTGTATAATTCTAACATATCAGAAAGTGAGTTAAAATTTTATCACAAAGTTTCATCTTTACATACAAAAACCAAGATGAGTTGAGTAAAAGACTGTAAAAAAATATGCTCGCTTTCACATGCAAATTTAATTCCAAATGGTAAAAGTTCAGCGTCTAGAATATATAGTGAAAATATATAATATATATAGGAAATCAACTATCCCAGTAATACTTGAAAAAGTGGTATAATATTGGATCCCTTAAATGTCAAACGATGCTGAAATCCAAAGAGTCGATCGCAGCGGCATCTACAGGATATTTTCCAAAACTCTTAGACGGTTTGGTCTAGAAGCTGCCTAATAATACGATATTTGCATTGAAATTTGAAAATATGCTGCAGATGTCGCTGTGATCGGCTCCTTGGAATTCAGCATCGTTGCACATTTAAGGGATACACATTTTTAGCACTGCTTGGATAGCAGATTTCCACACTATTTATTTTAGGCGCTGTAGTAAAAGATAATATGAAAATAGGAAAAGGATGAAATGACATTTATCAGTTCATCTATATCAATAGTCTATGAAATTGAATTTTTTTTTTTTTTTTTTTTTTTTTTGGTATTTTGAAACATAAAAATCAGAGTGCGCGTGTTACCCAGAGAAATACGGTATCTTCTTTACACACTAAAATGAGGTCATATGAAGTACATGCATTTTAATTTATAGAACTTAAATTTTAAATTTTCTTTGGAAATCAAAACTTATTTTGATTTCATATATTTGATCCAAACGTATAGAATAAAATTCTTTTATTTTTTTATGCTAATCTTACGTAATCGAGTCCATGTCAAGGGATGGCGTCATACATAAATGATGTTGGCAAGAACATGATTTAAAATTATTGCATATATTGTAAACCAAACATATGCCTGAGTAACGCTGACTTTTTTTCTATGTTGGCAATGAATTGATTAATAGATTTCGTTTTTACTGCATCTTTTTAAATTCCTAACCATCACACAATTTCAATTTTTATACCGTCGATTAGGAAAAAATGCAATTTCTTTGAAAATTATATTTTAATTTACTGATTTCTTATGCTTTCTAAAGTAATTTTCAAGCATGAATTATTTTAAAATCTATCTCAAACGCGTGCATCCCGATTGAGAAAGATTAATCGTTTTTATTTTTAATCAATATAAATAGTTTCGCATTTATTACCGGCTAATCTTCCAGAAAGAAAACAAAACTTCATCAAAACATAAATATGAATGATAATATAAATAGAAAGACATTTTCTCTAACTACGCGCTTAAACAGTTGAAATTATCGGAATAAAAAAGCTTGCAGTAAGTAATAAAATATTTTGCTGTTTCTTCTGCTATTACCTCCTGGCATGCGGCTAATACGAAAGCTTTTAATAAGTTTCAAAATTTTATTTGAATATATTATTGATATTTTTTATATAAAGATGCTTTTTTGGTGTTGATAATGGATCAATCTAATATATATAGAGAGAGATAGATATTAAATATGAAAAATCTATTAGAGTTAGAAAAAATAGTTTTCGCCATTGTTCTGTAATCCGGGTAGCGCGAGTTTGATCTCCTAGTAATTGTAATGACACATTTTCATTTTTCTAAACTTAACCTTTTAAAGTACTCATTGTCCGAGAAATTAAATTTTTTCTACATACCCTGGTTAATACGCATATTCTTAAATTTATACTGAAAGAAAAAATATACCGCCTTCATCTAGAACGAATAGTTATAATTTTCTAAATCCCTAAACTAGAAATATAGATTTCTGAATTATGCTAATAAGCACTGTTAAAAGTCTGCAACAAACTATCCAGCAATTCGACCGTTTTTAAAGATAACAGTTACTTGGCCGTATTATGTTACTTGGCCGCAGCTGACCATATTATTGACAATATTATGTTCAGAATAAAGTTAAATTACGGTTATGTAACCGTTTTCTGTAAAAACGGTCAAATTGCTGGACAGTTTGCTGTAGATTTTTAACAGTGAGGTAAACAAAGAAAGTAAATAGACGAAACGATCGAGAATTTCTAATCTATAGTTTTCTATGTGATGAAACGATACATTATATTATGAATTGTTTGATTGCGAGAAATTATCACTTGATTTCCAGAATCAATTCATAAACTATAATTATAGTTACTAAAACTCACTTCTTGTGTTCGCATTTTTTGCAGAGATTTTTAAACAAGTTTGAACACGATAATGTAATAATTGAATTTTAATGCACTGTGGAAAAAAAAATAAAAAAAAATGAAAATCTACAAAACTAGTTTTTGTAAAGCTACAGAAATCTGTATGCTTACTAAAATTTTATATGTCACCCGGGGATAATTACATGAATTTTTCTTGTTGCAGTTACATAAAAAGGCTTTAGGTATCTAAAAAATATTTAGCGACCTTACAGATATTTTGATTTACAATGCAAACATGTATCTGTTATATGATTTTTTTTTTTGTTGCCGTTACATAAAAAGTTCTAGGCATCCCAGTTTCTTAGAAAATTCTTAGTAACTTTATAGATTTTTTTTTTACAGTGTAGGAATAACTAGAACTCTCAAGCAAAGGGAGCTAAAATTTATAAGCATGATATGGAACTATTTTTTCTAGACGCACAATTTAATTTCTAGATGCCAGTGGCAGAATTTTTTTTCAGTTGATACAGGGTGTGTTCACAAAGTTTCAAGACTGGTCTGAGATTACAAAATTTATTAAACACTTTTGTACAGTGAACTCAAATTCTTCGAAATATGACCCTTGGGCATCATCACACCGCTGCCAGCTTTTTTTCCCATTATTCATAGGCTCCCTGGAAGTCTTCGCGCAAGCCTGTTGAGGGACCTCGTCGAAGCTACCTGTATCGCTGGAATCGTATCGAATCGTTTCCCTTTCAGGTCTTTCTTGATCCGGGGAACAAAAAGAGTCGCTGGGAGCAAGGTCTGGGCTGTAGGGGGGCTTGCGGCAGCATTGCCACGTTAAACTTAGCCAAAACTTGGGCGGTGACAAGCGGCGTTTGAGAGGGCGCATTGTCGTGGTGAACAATCTAATCATTTCTGATGTCTAGGCGGACGCGCCGTACTCGATCCTTCAAATGGTGGTGCATTCCAGCGTAAAACTGACCTAACCCGGCGCGTCCGCCCAGACATCAGAGACGATTGCATTGTTCACCAACAATGCGCCCTCTCACACGTCGCAGCTACCAAAGTTTTGGCTAAGTTTAACGTGGCAATCCTGCCACAGGGCCCCCTACAGCCCCAACCTCGCTCCCAGCGACTTTCTTTTGTTCCTCCGGATCAAAAAATACCTGAAAGGGAAGCAATTTGACACGTTTCCAGCGATCCACGATTTCAGCTTCGACGAGGTCCTTTAATACCCTTGCGCGCGAAGACTTCCAAGGAGACTATAAATAATGGAAAAACCCTGGCAGCGGTATGTTAATGCTCAAGGGTCATATTTCAAAGAATTTCAGTTCGCTGTACAAAAATGCTTAATAAATTTTGTATTCTCAGACCAGTCTTGAAACTTTGTGAACACACCATGTATAAGGAGAATACCACCCAAATATATGCGAACGATAGCCATTACTCCTATTCAAAAATTCTCAGAGAAAAACAACATTGCCATTCGATCGGAAATTATGTCTTCTTTCAATTTATGTGTGTTTTTTTTTTGTTGTTGTTTTGTTTTTTAATAAGCTTATGAAAAAGGTACCTACCCCCTTACGATATCTGACAAAAACAAAAAAATCTTAGAAATATCTTCATAACAGTTTTAAAAATTAAGAGTTTCTGCCATTTTTTTAGTAAAATTTCATGTTTACGCCAGACAGCGTACGCTCAATACAACTAAGTACATTTCAATTTCCTTTATAGTACATATTGCTATTACACTTACCTGTGCACTGAACTAGCCGTTTTACAATATCTTTAAAATTAACTGAAATATTTCATAATATGTCAAAAAAAAACATATTCTTTTATTAAAAATTAACTTTTTTTATATTCGAGTACTTAAAAAATATCGACATTATCACATAAAGCTTAGATTCTAGTTCAGAACGCAGTGAGTAATATGGAAATCATTCTGACAAATTTTCACTGAAATATGTATGGGATTCAGGCAAGAGACAGACAAAAAGTAAATAGATTATTTCTTTAACTTACAGATATTTAATAATCTTGATTATTAATAAGAATACAAATACTTAATATCTAACTCTTGCTTAGGGGATTATAAAATATTTACAATAACAATATTTAAAAAGGAATTAAAGGTTTAATTTGGATTACCGCGGATCGGATCATAGTAAAGAAAAGGGACAACGTTCCGTTCATAAAAACAGCGGTCGGCAGAGACGCTCAACCTCTAACTAACGCTAAAAAGCATCTCCCTTGTGTGCCCAGATATCTGGGTGCTGCATCCCTTTCAATTTTTCGTTTAGCTTTCATTATTTGGCTGGGTTGGGTTGGGTTGATTTTTGTCGGTCGATTTTCTACTCGAGCGATATAGGCCCAAGGGGGAGTGCCCTCCGTGGGGGTCTTTCTAAGGGAACCTAATCCGTATTTAAGCATGGAAATCCAAGGTTCGAAGAAAACCATGAAAACTCCGAACGATTAAGCCGACGGGCGTGATTGGGTTCGTATCCCGCACCTCCCGTCTACCAGCTTCGAGAACAGAACCTCTCGGCCACTGGTGGGGCTATTTGGCTGGGACTTGGAAATCGACCTTTGAATGCGGTTTCCGAGGCATCTGGTCTGCAGCTTTGTCTCGCCACCACATATGTTTAAAACATTTTAAGCAATAAAGTTTTATCCTACATGGAAATAACAGAAAAATTGACTTTCCAGAAATCGCATTTAAAGATTTATTATCTAGGGTGACCGTGCTAGTAGTTGATCATATAAAGTCAGTGCTTCGGGTTTTTTTTTTTTTATCATATTTCCTTCCTTTTAAGTTTTAGAAGTTAAGTAATATGATTGCTACAATCCTTAATGAATGTCCTATAATAGGCAAAAATTAAATTCGCCGAAATTAAATAGCAATAAAATTATAAATAAATAGTTTTTTTTAACTGCCATTTTCTCAGTAGATGATTAGGAGAAAGAAGTCAATCGAAAATCTAAAAGTTAATCTTTAAAATATCTTCTTTGCGCTCTGATTAACAATAATTCTAATCAAACTAATTAGTTGAGAAAAGCAAGATAAAAATGGATTATTTTAACTTACCGTAATTGTCTCTAACTAATCAAAAACTAAATGCTTACACTTTCTAATAAAAAAAAATAATAATAATAAAAATGGCTTCTCTTACATCCGAAAACAATGTGACAACAGGTTCACTAACATTCAAACAAAAATATTATGTCTAGTGCTACGCATAAAACTCATTTCTGCCTGAAATGGCGCAATATTTCAAAAATTGGATCAACTACTGGAAGGGTATCAATTACTTGTGGGATTACCCTATGTTATTTATTATCTTTAAAATTAATCTTGAAGTGTCAATCAAGGTTTATTAGTGCTTTTATGTAAAAAAAGTAAGAAAATCATACACAGTAACATTGTTTACATTTCACCTGGCCTTTCTGCTCACTTCCGGTATTTGACTCATTACTTCCATTTATTAAATAGTCCATAAATCCTCTTCTAGTAATCATAGAAATAAAATGAAAACAGATTTGAAATCGTAAAAGATTGTTCCTTCAAATAAAACAACAACAAAAATTCAAATTTTTTCATCAAAACGGCCATTTTAACGTAGGCAGATACCTTAAGTTATTTGCTAAAGAGAGAAACTTTCATTTAAAAAACTCAATATGCAATTATTAAGAAGAATTTTGTGTTTCTTCTTTAGGGGCGTTCGTAATTATATAAATACGTATCACCTATAGTCGTCGTTCGGCCCGTCTATCTGTCCGTCCGTCCGCATATAACAGAGCAAAAACAACCCAACCGAATGGTCTGAAATTTTAAATATATAATTGTTGCAAAATTTTGTCGAGTCATTTCAAATTTTATGAAAATCGGATGTATAGTTTAAGTACAGGGACAGTCAAAAGTTTTCCGTTACATTACGGCCAATAGGAAAAAATTTTCTCAAGTGCATTTTAATAATGTTACAGCCTTTCGAACAGAATGAAATGGATATGCACTTATGAAGCGCACTAAAATATACATTCAGTACAGCATGCAATGTAAAAAATATTTATAAAACTAATAGTACGAACGCACCTCATTTGCCACGTTTGACATGCAAAATCCAACTTGTTAATTTATAATATTATGCTTTGTTAGTAATTTTACAGGCATAAAATTCAAGCGGTACTCATAGAAATATTTTGCACTATTATTTTAAATATTTTACATTTAAAGAAAAAAAATTCTTGCTATCGATAATAATTTATCTTTAATGTTAGCAAAAATGCTAATAAGTTTAACCAGATAAAACCACTTTTTTTCATCCACGTTACACATTTTTGTAAAAATCTTGTAACAAGAAGACGATTTAGTTTTAATTAAAAGCTGTCACAAGAAATTCTCTATTACATTCAACAAGCCGACTGTACACATTTTTTCATATCACTGTCTATTTAAAGAAGTTAAAATTCCAATCAGCAGTTCTTTCATTATAAGTTCCGACTTTAAAGAATCATTAATTAAATTTTGCGTAGACTTTCAAATGGACAAATATTTTTTGTAGGTTTGTCAAATTAAAGCACTGGTAGAGAAACACTTTTTGTCAGTAATCTGAATATAAACAAATATTTTAAATTGATTTTTGTGTAGCATTTCTCGTGTGTCATTTAACACGTTAAGCGCCACGTCGGTCACCGGTGACTGACACTGAACTTTCCGTTTAAAACGCGTCATTCATCGATGACTGACGTCTAAAATATGATATAAAACTAAAAAATATATATTGTTTTAAGTAATTACTGAAATTTTATTTAAAATTTACTTACCATTTATTTATTACAGGATTATACTTTCTTAAAAATTACTTAAAACATTGTAAATTTTTCAGCACTTCAGTGTCAGTCACTGTGACACTCAACGTGTTAATAGCTATAGACAAATAGATCTTTTATTTCATTTTGGAGTAAAATGAATTTTCTAAAAGAAATTAAAATGTACTAATATTTAAAACATCCCTTATTAATGATATGATGCCGCAGAATTCGCGGAACACGGCGTTCCGTGTGGCCCGTCCGAGGTCCATTCACTTACTTTTCAACGCTGACCACATCCTAAAAAAAGTGAAAAGACATCACCGGACAAATTTAAGAGCAAAATTTGTTAAATTAAAGACATCAAGAGGCAAAAACGGTTAAGCTCAGGGCCCTGAAGTCATCGGACGACTGCTGCAGCTTCGAGATTAATGTGTCGTAAAATGTACTCTTTTTATTTATTTTTTATTACATTTTCAATGTCTTGGAATGGTTAACAAACCACAAAAATTGTATATAAACGAAGCGGCTACTGAAAAAGAAAAAAACTCATTTATTAAAAGCTGAAATTTCAGAAACAAGTGGGTAAGTGTGATCACAGATTGCACAGAGGGTTTCGTTTAATATTCATTTCAAAACACTTTATCCTTTTGAAAAATCTGTTAGTTCCACATTTCGCAACCAGGGGCGCACTCTATTCTAAACAAATCACTATCCGAACGAAACTCCGTTTTACATACTATCCGTATATATATTAGTCGAAGGGATTGGGCCCATAGCACACGAGATAAGTAGGTGCCCCTGGCGGTAAAAAGTGGAACTGAAATATGTAAGGCTATGGTGCATAATATGAAAGAATGGTCAAAGGGGTGTCGGCAAAAGTTGGAAAAGTGCTCCCCGGGTGAAAAGGGCGGAGGTTAGAAAAATTGCTTAAAATATATGTTAGAGCACGGAGGAGTAAATAATATAAGACTTTTCGAAAATTTTATGATTTATCGTGTGGTCTGAGGTATTCAGCTATACGTATGCAAAAATTCATGTCTCCAACTTAATTAGGGGCTCTCTTAGAAAGAATTGCTTAAAATACATATGTGGAAGCTCAAAGGGTTAAACGTAAGACTTTTTCAAGATTTTATAATTTGTCGCCTCGCCTCAGGTGTTCTGCTATAATAAGCATGCAAAATTTCAAATCTCCAATTTAATAAGGGGCTCAGTTAGGAAGAATTGCTTAAAACACGCATGTGAGAGCCCAAAGGGTTAAATGTACGACTTTTTCAAATTTTTATGATTTGTCGCATGATGGTACTCAGCTAGAATGCAAAATTTCACGCCTCCAACCTAAATAGAGTGTCACTTAGAAAGAATTGTTTAAAATACACATGTAGGAACCCAAAAGCTTAAATGTACGACTTTTGCAAAATTTTATGATTTCCCGTTTGATGTGTGATGCTCAGCTATAAGTATGCAGAATTTCACGCCTCCAACCTAATTAGGAGCTCACTTAGAAAGAATTCTTTAAAATACACATGTTGGAGATCAAAGGGTTAAAGTACGACTTTTTGAAAATTTTATGATTTGTCGTTTGATGCGAGGTGCTCAGCTATAGGTATGCAAAATTTCACGCCTCCAACCTAATTAGGAGCTCACTTAGAAAGAATTGTTTAAAATACACATGTGGGAGCCCAAAAGGTTAAATGTACGACTTTTTCAAAATTTTATGGTTTGTAATTTGATGTGAGGTGTTCAGCTATAATTATGCAAAATTTCACACCTCCAACCTAAATAGGGGCTCACTTAAAAAGAATTGTTTAGAATACGCATGTGGGACCCCAAAGGGTTAAATATACCACTTTTTGAAAATTTTATGATTTGTCGTTTGATGTGAGGTATTCAGCTATACGTAAGCAATATTTCACTCCACCAACCTAATTAGGGTTCACTTAGAAAGAATTGTTTAAAATACACATGTGGGAGCCCAAAGGGTTAAATGTACGACTTTTTCAAAATTTTATAGTTTGTAGTTTGATGTGAGGTGTTCAGCTATAAGTTTGTAAAATTTCACGCCTCCAATCTAATTAGAGACTCACATAGAAAGAATTGTTTGAAATACACATGGGAGAGCCCAAAGGGTTAAATGTACGGCTTTTTCAAAATTTTATGATTTGTCGTTTGATGTGAGGTATTCAGCTATAAGTATGCAAAATTTCACTCCTCCAACCTAATTAGGGTTCACTTAGAAAGAATTGTTTAAAATACACATGTGTGAGCCCAAAGTGTTAAATGTACAACTTTTTCAAAATTTTATGATTTGTCCTTTGATGTGGGGTATTCAGCTATAAGTATGCAAATTTTCACGCCTCCAATGTAATTAGAGGTTCACATAGAAAGAATTGTTTAAAATACACATGTGGGAGCCCAAAGGGTTAAATGTACGACTTTTTTAAAATTTTATGATTTGTCGTTTATGTGAGGTATTCAGCTATAAGTATGCAATATTTCACTCCTCCAACCTAATTAGGGTTCACATAGAAAGAATTGTTTAAAATACACATGTGGGAGCGCAAAAAGTTAAATGTACGACTTTTTCTAAATTTTATAGTTTGTCAGTTGATGTGAGGTGTTCAGCTATAAGTTTGTAAATTTTCACACCTCCAATGTAATTAGAGGTTCACATAGAAAGAATTGTTTAAAATACACATGTGGGAGCCCAAAGGGTTAAATGTATGACTCTTTCAAAATTTTATGATTTGTCGTTTGATCTGAGGTGTCCATCTATAAGTACGCAAAATTGCATGCCTGCAACCTAATTAGGGGCTCACTTAAAAAGAATTGTTTAGAATACACATGTGGGAGCCCAAAGGGTTAAATATACAACTTTTTGAAAATTTTATGATTTGTCGTTTGATGTGAGGTATTCAGCTTTAAGTATGCAAGATTTCACTCCTCCAACATAATTAAGGTTCATTTAGAAAGAATTGTTTAAAATACACATGTGGGAGCCCAAAGGGTTAAATGTACGACTTTCTCAAAATTTTATGATTTGTCGTTTGATGTGAGGTATTCAGCTATAAGTATGCAAAATTCCATGCCTCCAATCTAATTAGAGGTTCACATAGAAAGAATTGTTTAAAATACACATGTGGGAGCTCAAAGGGTTAAATGTACGACTTTTTCAAAATTTTATGATTTGTCGTTTGATGTGAGGTATTCAGCTATAAGTATGCAAAATTTCACACCTCCAATCTAATTAGAGGTTCACATAGAAAGAATTGTTTAAAATACATATGTGGGAGCCCAAAGGATTAAATGTATGACTTTTTCAAAATTTTATGATTTGTTGTTTGATCTCGGGTCTCCATCTATAAGTACGCAAAATTTCACCCCTGCAACCTAATTAGGGACGCACTTAGAAAGAATTGTTTAAAATACACAAGTGGGAGCCCAAAGGGTTAAATGTACGACTTTTTCAAAATTTTATAGTTTGTCTTTTGATGTGAGGTGTTCAGCTATAAGTTTGTAAAATTTCACGCCTCCAACCTAATTAGAGGCTCACATAGAAAGAATTGTTTGAAATACACATGGGGGAGCCCAAAGAGTTAAATGTACGACTTCTTCAAAATTTTATTATTTGTCCTTTGATGTGAGGTATTCAGCTATAAGTATGCAAAATTTCACGCCTCCAATCTAATTAGAGGTTCAATTAGATAGAATTGTTTAATATACACATGTGGGAGCCCAAAGGGTTAAATGTACGACTTTTTCAAAATTTTATGATTTGTCCTTTGATGTGAGGTATTCAGCTATAAGTATGCAGAATTTCACGCCTCCAATGTAATTAGAGGTTCACATAGAAAGAAATGTTTAAAATACACATGTGGGAGCCAAAGGGTTAAATGAATGACTTTTTCAAAATTTTATGATTTGTCGTTTGATCTAAGGTGTCCATCTATAAGTACGCAAAATTTCATGCCTGCAACCTAATTAGGGACTCACTTAGAAAGAATTGTTTAAAATACACATGTGGGAGCCCAAAGGGTTAAATGTACGACTTTTTCAAAATTTTATGATTTGTCGTATGATGTGTGGTCGTCATCTATAAGTATGCAAAATTTCAAATCTCCAACATGTGTAGTTTCTGAGAACGGGCTCTGTGACGGACAGACGGACAGACAGAGGAGCGAGACGAATAGGGTTTCGTCAGATAAACGAAACCCTAAAAACAGCATTTACCATGGCAAAGCAAAAGTGGTTGCCACTAATTGCATCGCGATTTCACTAATCAACCCTATCGAAGAGATTATTAAGCCCTACAAGCTAGCGTTTGTTTCAGCTTTTAATTAATGAAATACGTAAGTACTGAAAATAATCTTTAACTCTGAAGGATTGCCACTAGTTGCACCGCGATTTCATTTGGAAACCCTATCACTTTTGCTTTGTGATGATAAATACTATCTTTTTAGGTGCGTTCGTAATTATGTAAATACGTAGCACCTATAATCGTCATCTGGTTCGTCCGTCTATCTGTCTGTCCGTTTGCCCGCATATAATAGCGCGAAAACTACCCAACCGAATGGTTTGAAATTTAATATATATAATCGTTGAAAAATTTTGTCGAGTCATTTCAAATGTTATGAAAATCAAACCATAACTTAAAAAGTTACACTCTCAGAAATAAAACTTTCACTTTTGACGATTCAGCAATCCTTGAGCTATATTTTGTTATTTTTGACAATCATTTCGTATCAAATCACGTGACTTTTAACGAAATGGAAACTCTCAAATATATGGCGAAACTGTTTCCTCACTCACAGCCAGACTCAATGAATTTTAAGAAAACAGTTGCGGTGGCTGTTTGCTGAGGAGTGCGCTACTGTACCTCCTCAAATCACGCGATTTTAGTAAGCAGATATATGCTTGATTATTCCTATGACAATTTATTTTAAAAACAGCACTTTTCAGGGAATACTGAAATACAGGTAGTTATTGTTTCCGCATTCGTTTTTTTTTTAATCTAAAGTTTTTAGGAATGTTTATTATTATTATTATTATTATTTGGCTGTTGTTCGTTATGCTTTAATTCGAAAAGAATAAATTTCTTGTGTTTTACAAAATCGCTCAAAAAGAAAATTTGGTCAATAAATTTTCAATATTCCAGAAGCTCTTTTTCTTTTTTAAGAAATATACCTACTCATAAAACAATCAAATTAAAAATATGCATCATTGATCCCTCTCCTCTCTATAAACATTAAAGTGTTAAAATCGTAACCACCATCTCCAATTGATAAAATCTCTCCCAATATGCACTTCAAAATTTATTTCTGAACAACAAATTAATCAGTCCATATTCTAATCGTTCACTGAGAAAAGAAAATTTCTCTAATAAATTATATTAAACAAGCCGTATTCTAATTATTCATTGACCATAGGAAAATCATAAATAATAAATTAGCCCTAATAATTAAAACTAGCAGGAATTATAACAGTACCGATAAAATTAGTATCTACATTATAAAAATATAAACAAGCAGCAGAATCCACTACATGCATCGAAAATCACCTCCTTGCAAGGCTCCAGTGGCAAGATAGGTAGAACAATAGGTTCCCACATTGGAGATCGTGAGTGCGAATCACCTCGGAGGGAAAGATAAGCGAAATAAATTTTTCCCCTGTCAATAAATACAGATACTTCTAAAACGTTCGATAGACGGCCTTTTTAACTTTTCGAACAAGCACTTTTGACGAAATTTGTATTCTCAAACAAGCGAAGAAAGTAATTTCCGTAGTTTGGCGAAATATTCGCTCGGAGCATTTCCCAGGAAACGATTTCGTCAAAAACGAAGAAATTTTCATGAAATTTGAGTATTCATTTCTGAGCGTTTATTAATAAAAGTTTTCTTCATTCTGTTAAATCCTATCATACGTAATTAATTCAATGATGTCCTGTTATAGGTAATGATTCTTGTGTTCTCATGGGGATTACGTCCTATTTAAGATGGAGTCCTATTATTTTCGTATTACTGAATTTAATATATATGTATAATCGTAATAAACTTCGTATTCATGCATTTTTGTATAAGAGAGCAACTACTATTGCACCAAGATCTGAATATTTATAAAACTAGCTCTGGTACAAACGCACCTCATTTGCCACGTTTGACGTACAATTTCCGAATTGTTTGAAATTTTCAGCTTTCAATAAAGAGCTAGGTTTTATTTCAGTCGCCGATTGGACTAATAATAATATAGAATTTATAAAATAGTAGGTTGACCAAGAAACTAATTTTTTAAATTCATTTAAAATTCATTTCATTCAGTGCTATCTGTTACACCTTGTGCTATAGTCAACAAGTCCATTTTGAACTTTTTCCCCATCATGAGTATTTAAAGATGTTAAGATTCCATTCCACAGTTCTTTCATTATAAGTTCCGATTTCAAAGAATCATTAATTAAATTTTGCTTAGACTTTTACTGGGCAAATACTTTATGTGGGAATGCCAAATTAAAGCACTGGTAGAAAATGCTTTCTATCAATAATCTGAAGGAAAGAAAACAAATATTTTAAATAGATTTCCGTGCAGAGTTTTTCGTGTCATTTAATTTCTATAAAACATCCGATTTTTTATTTCTTTTTCATGTAAAATAAATTAAAAAATAATTAAATGTTCCAATTTTCTTTCTGAAAAAGATTACATTTACAATGAGTTGGATTTGTTAACAAACTACAAAGGTTACATTAGTTAGAAACAGTAGGTTGAACAAGAAGCGAATCACGTCGCTGAGTTGCTTTTTAATTAATTTAATATTCATTTCATTCGACGCTACCTATTACACTTTGTACCGTAACCAACAAGTCCAGTTTTGGCTTTTTTCCTGTCACGAGTATTTAAAGAAGTTAAAATTCTACATCGCAGTTCTTTCATTATAGGTTCCGACTTTAAAGGTTCATTAATTAAATTTTGCTTGGACTTATATTGGGCGAATACTTTAAGTGGGAATGCCAAATTAAAGCACTGGTAGAAAATGCTTTCTGTCAATAATCTGTAGATAAAGGAAACAAATATTTTAAATTTATTTTTGTACAGAGTTTCTCATGTCATTTAATTTCCATAAAACATCCGATTTTTTATTTCTTTTTCATGCAAAATAAATTTAAAAAAATTAAATCTTCCAATTTTCTTTTTGAAAAAGATTACATTTACACTGAATTGGATTAGTTAACAAACCACAAAAGTTACAATAGATAGAAACGGTAGGTTGAACAAGAAGCGAATCACGTCACCGAGTTGCTCTTTCATTAATTTAATATTCATTTCATTCGACGCTATCTATTATACTTTGCACTAGTACAGTCAACAAGTTCAGTTTGGCTTTTTTCCTGTCACGAGTATTTAAAGAAGTTAAAATTCTACCCCGCAGTTCTTTCATTATAGGTTCCGACTTTAAAGAATCATTAATTAAATTTTCCTTAGACTTTTATTCGACACTTTTTTTTGTGTGTGTGTGAGTTTGTTAAATTAACAAAGCAGTGGAAGGATTTTTTTCTTTATGTTGTCTGAGTGCAATGCAAACAAGTATTTTAAATTGACTTTTGGATAACGTTTCTGTTGCGTATTTGATATCTACACCCATTTTTACCTTTCTTTTTCTTTGTTATGGAAAAAAAAAATAAATGTATTTTTCTAAAGACATTTTTTAAGAGTAAGGCTGATTAATAAATGACAAATAGATATATATCGCGCGATTCAAAATGAATATATAGGCGATCTTCTCACCGCTGATTATAAAAACATGCTTCCTGTTTCAAAAACTGTACAAATAAAATTATAGCTTTTAATTATGGCATCTGTTTTACCAGGGGATACATACATAGTCAAGTATTAAATTTAATTATTACACGCCCAAACCCTCTCCTTTTCTACAATTTATGTTTAGAAAAATGTTGTTCTGTATCTAAGAATTACGTTTTAAAAAATTCCATTGTTTTTGACAAAAACTTACTTGAATTATGAAACTTTGACTTTTGCGAAATTTCTGTCTTGCCCTACACTAAAACCGCGTCAATCCGTTCTTAAGGTCAAAAAACTCTGAAACTTAATAAAACCTCAAAATATCATTACTCGGTAAGTTTTGATCGCAAAAGAAAATGGTTTTCTTAATGTCCTTAGAAGCAGGCTAATTTTTTCTTATCTAAATATAAGTTATAGTAAAATGCGGGGGGCGCATAAAAAATTGAATTTCATACTTTAGTATGCACTATACATCTGCTTATAAAACAAATCCTTATAATATTATAAATGTCAATGTGTGTCCGAATGTTTGAATGAAGTCAGCATCTAAACGGATGAATTAATGCTTTTGTATTTTTCTGATATAGGTGGATTACAACCCGGAAATGAACATAGGCTATAGTTTATTTAATTTATTCAAATAATTATCTTAATAATTCAAAATTTCATTCTTTTTCATACAGAATCAATTGACATTTTCCCGATAAATTTAACCATCTTTCTTTCTTGTTGCCAAGAAAAACTAAATCCTTATAATATTATAAATGTCAATGTGTGTCCGAATGTTTGAATGAAGCCAGCATCTAAACGGATGAATTAATGCTTTTGTATTTTTCTGATATAGGTGGATTACAACCCGGAAATGAACATAGGCTATAGTTTATTTAATTTATTCAAATAATTATCTTAATAATTCAAAATTTCATTCTTTTTCATACAGAATCAATTGACATTTTCCCGATAAATTTAACCATCTTTCTTTCTTGTTGCCAAGAAAAACTAAATCTGGAATAATAATTTCTCCTGGACAATTAAAAATTAAAATAAAAAGAATCCAAAAGAAAATAAATATGACGTCATACTTGAAACAAAAAATGGGGTATTTTTTATTATGCATGAAGGATGAATATCGGTTACGTTAATAAGGGGTTTTCTGCCAAAAATGGTGTCATAATTAGAAGGAAAAAGAATGAAAAAAAATAATATTATTAATAAAGTTATTCGATTGGAAAAATATGACGTCAAATTTGAAATAAAACAGGTATTTCCAAATATTCGTTAAAAATACAATGGGCATCAATATCAGTAACTAATGAAAATAGATAAATAATGACGTCATATCAAAACGAATAACAAAAATATTTTTTACAAATGGACCCTATTCTCGCTTTTGATTCGAGGCTATAAAAACCGCTATTTTACCAATTGTGACGTCACAGGAATACTGTCCATACTGATTAAAAAGTTTGAATGTAAGTTGCATACAAATGAGAGTTTTCTTTTCAAAATTCACGTTATGATTATCAGGAGAAGATATTCTTGGTGGAAAAAAGGGGAATTAAAACGGATTAATATATTTTTTGACGCTATTTCCTCATTAAAATTAAAAAGAATTGAATTTCAATTAGTATAAATGGTGCAAAAACTTGATTAAATTAAATTTTCCAAAATTGAAAACATATTTACACACATCGAAACTTCATGAATGAATTTATTCCACAGAAACAAAAATCGTCTGTCGACATATTGACGCAACCAAGGAGTAAATATAACTTCTGTGCATTTAAGTTGATAGTTATTGCCCACTATTCATACGAATTAAAATTAAAATCAAGACTCCCTTATCAGGAGGCCTTGATTAAAATAATCATATACTATTTTAATTGATTAATTTTAAAAGATGGCAGTTAAAACATGTCACAAAGGCGTTTTTAGTAAAAGCTTTTATCGGTTAAAAATGATGTAATATTTTTTCATGGAAAGCATTAATTTTAATACGAAAACATTAACATAGATTTATTTTAATTTCGTCAAAGCGATGTCGTCTTCATTACACCAGCTTCGAAAGTTAAAACGAAATCTTAAAATAACAATATACTTTTCAGAAATAAAATTTTGTATCAAAAGTCGCATTCTTTGAAAATGAAATTTTAGATTACATTTTAAATACATTTTCTTACATGAAATTTAGTATATTTAATAAAAATAATTTTTCAATGTTTTTCTAAATGTACAATAATATTGGATTTCATTAATCGGTTTCCCCTTTTTTTTAAATAAATTAAAATGCATAGTTTTAAATGATTCATGAAGTGTAAGAATATATATATATATATTTATTTATTTCGACAAGTAACATTCCGTAGGAAAAACTAACCTAGTATCATAGATAAAAGCTGAACTTTGCGGTCATCATTTTTGTATTTGGAAGTTTTTATCATCAGCGGTTTAAGAGATAATCGTCCTTACTATTTATTTTGAATCAACAGGTATGCTAGAATTTAAAAGTGGTTGAACGTTACACTTAGTTTGTTTGTTTGTTTGTTTTTTGTTTTTTGTTTTTTTTGTTTTTTTTTTTTTTTTTTTTTTTACTTATACAGAGTGGCCCAAATTTAATAGGTGATTTTAAAGGTTAAAACTCCTTCGCTAACAGCGCCATTGACTCCAGCGGGACGTTCTATGTTCAAGCTTTTTTAGATATTAAGCATAATGCATCAATATTCATATTAAACTGTGTTTTAGCGATAATTCCTCATCACAAAGAGCGTAGAAGTCTGTCTCAGCCTCTCAGTAAAAAGCATTACAAGGCACAAGGAGAGTAATCTCTAATGTTGCGCATAAGAAATTGGGGAGGCGGAGGGTTAATTACTTTTGACTTAGTTAATTTTTATCTTTTCCTTTGAGATTAATCCTGTCCTTCATTTTGTATCCTATGATACATGCCAATAAATAATGTCATATTTCATACTATGCGCCGTCCAGTCGCACAATGTGAACCTTCAGCAAATAAATGAATAGAATGCTAAATTCATCTTTGAAAAGTTAAACTTAAAATTACACTATGTGCAAATTACTTAAGAGATGAAAAAAAATATTTAAAAGGTGTTAAATTACTTTAATATCCTTAGTACTTTCAACTATATACATAGCCTTCGTCAGAGAATACAAAAATACAGGCGTCTTATTTTCAAATTTTCAAATACTTCAAACTTCAATCTTTTTCGTTTTGGCGTAAATTTAATCGCCACTCCTCCAATAAAACTGAAAGATCTAGTTAGAGCCAAGATAGACCCGATCCCGAAAGATGAAGTTTCTGGAGTATATGTAATTCCACTGAAAACAGAAAATATTTATCTCGAATACATAAGAATGATTTCTCGTAAACTTAAAGATCGTATTAAAGAACATTTGAGAGATTAAAAGTACAACCGGCCAACAACAGCCCTGTCAAGATTTAACCAGGAGCAAGATATACAAGTTAATTTCGAAGATACAAAAATTATATGCCCCTTAAAGAATTACAGGGCTCCCAAATGGTCCCCTTTCCCCCCCTCCCCCTAAGTCCCCTTTTTGTAAAATTAAAATGGCCCCGTTTAGTCCCCTTTTATACATTTTGGTCCCCTTAGTCCCCTTTCTGCGGCTGGAAAAAATTTAATAATTTAGAAAAATCGCCGCAAAACTCAAACTCTAAAAATCCCAAAAGTTCAAATATTGCGTTTTACTAGCAAGCTAAAACATTGTAACTGGAATTCTTTCATGAATGTCAAAAAATTGCCGCATGTGAAAATATGTTAAAATATGCATTGAAAATCTCATTAAAAATCACTAAAAGTTCAAGTTAGAGGGCAAAATTTTACTGCATTAAGCTAGAAGTTTGAAACCGAATTTCAAAAAGTCCTTCCGGCCAGTGCCGCGAGGAAGAGGTAGCTTTCATATTCCTTATTTTTTAAAAACTAGCTAAAGTTATTCAAACACACGAAGCTCAATTTGGTGGAAATCTATTATAGAAGATTCAATACTAATTATTATCAATACTAAATCCTTATGAATGAGAATTTCACGAAATTAGTCAACTTCATTCAAGCTGCTTTTATTTAAAGTAACTTATATTTGGTTGCCAAATTCGGCGATATCTTGAAGTGGTTGCCATTTTAAGACAACATGGTGGATGAGGCTAACTAGTGACCTTGGTCGAGACCTTAGTAATTCCTGTGCACATGCTCACTCATACCGGAATCGGTTGATATATACGAGTGCTGTCACAGGCAAAAAATCAGATTTTTCAAAATGTCACCCACATAAAGAAATTCAAACTGCTATATCTGAGCCATTTTTTAAGATAAAGACAAAACAAAAAAAGCTCCAGAATCCTTATATCAAGGTCAAATACTTAAGAAAGAAACATTTTTCAATTTCTAATTTTTTTGCACCTCACTTTAAATATACTTTTTTTTTTAATTTAATGGCCCCCATTTTGAAACAAGATGGCGGATGAAGCTGGTCAACGAACTTGGTCGAGACATTGCTATATACTATCCACATGCCTTCTTACATCCAAATAGGTTAATATATACATGTGTTATAGCGTTACAAATAACAGATCGTTTTAAAATGTCAGCCATTCTAGAAATTCAAAGAACTAACACTCAACCATTTTTTAAGATATAGACGAAACAAAAACTGCTCCGGAATCTTTGTATCAAGGTCAAACACATAAAAAAATCTTTTTCATTTTCCAATTTTTTGATACCTCATTTAAAATTTATTTTTTTTTAATTTTTTTAAATGGCCGCCATTTTCAAACAAGATGGCGAATGGAGCTGCCCAACGAACTCGGTCGAGACATTGGTATGTACTATGTACACACCGAGTTACATCCAAATCGGTTCATAAATACGAGAGTTACAGCGTGACAAAGATCAGATATATATATATATGGATATATATATAAATATATATATATATATATATATATATATATATCAACTTTTGAACGGAGGGGGGTTTCAGGGTCTGGGGGTCATGATCGATGAAAATATACCAAAATTTTTTGAAATCGCTTTCCTCCGAACGGCTGCAATAGGTAGCTTTTTGTAATGAAAGCTACCTAAAAATCGTCATAACATGTTTAAAAAAAATTGCAAAAAATTCAAAAATTGCTATAGGTATTCAATTTTATTGAAAAGAGAACAAAAGTTAGTAAGTTCTGCGAAAAGATTGAAACTGATATCCTTTTACAAATGTCAAAAAACCGCATAAAAAATTCAAAAATTGCTGTAATAAGCTTTATTGAAAAGAGGATAACATTTCTAAATTGGGCTAAAAAATTGAAACTTTATCCCATTTACTAGTGTAAAAAAGTCACAGCATAAAAATCGCTAAAAATTCAGAAAATCAGAGGAGTCAGAATGTACTACGGGGGAACGGGGGCTAATTCACCCCTTAATTTAGATAAATGGGATTTTCTATCCGATTTCCTTCAAATTTGGTCTACCGTTTTATTCTAGTAAGGCGCTTCCCTGATTAGATTTGGAGATTCATTGGTTAAGTATAAAGGGATGGACGGGGCTAATACACCCCTTAACTTAGATAAATAAGGGTTTTTCCTGCAGAATTATCAGATTTGCTTCAAATTTGGTATACCGGTTAATTCTGATAAGGTGCTTCCCTGATTAAATTTGGAGGTTAATTTTTTAAGTATAAAGGGGGGGAACGGGGTGCTAATTCACCCCTTAGTTTAGATAAATAGGTTTTTCTATACGATTTGCTTCAAATTTGATATCTAGACACACGGCAGTGTGTCAGCCAAGTTCGCCTGACATAGCCGTGTGTTATTTACACGAACCATTTCGAGCTGTTTTCGTCAAATTTCAATGCTCTACTACTGAAAATCTATGAGAACTACGTACTTCTTATACGAAATGTGCAGTAAGATCGCCCTAATTACCTAAAATCCAAAATTTATAAATAACGCATAATTAGTTTCCGAGATAATGACATTTGAAAATGTCTGATAATCGATAATTTTACCATTGACTGACTGACTGACTGACTGACTGACTCATCAAAAAGATCTCGTATATCTACTGCAGCTACAGACTTCAAATTTGGTGCGAAGTTTGTTTACACTATAAAACTAAGGAAAAAAATAAAAAAATTGTGAAAATCGATGAATTACCCACCTGGGGGTGCCATTTTTACTTTAACATTACGTCTATTAGGCAAAATTTTAATTGCCGTAGTAGGGGACTCTGTTCTGTCGCCAAATACCGCCAAGTTTCTCGCCAACATGGCGATATATCGCCAAATTTGGCGACCAAAATTAGTCGCCAAAAGTGACGTCACCTTGGCGATATCTCTAATATTTCGCCAAATTCCCATAGACTTCTATTGTAAACCTATCTAATTACTGGGGGTTTATCTGGGTTTACTTGCTTACAGAAAATCAACAAATTGAGATATTCTGTCCGTCACAGAGACCGTTCTCAGATACTATACATGTTGGATACTTGAAATTTTGCATACTTATAGCTGCACACCACACATCATACGACAAATCATAAAATTTTGAGAAAGTCGTACATTTAACCCTTTGGCTCCCACATGTGTATTTTAAACAATTCTTTCTAAGTGAGTCCCTAATTAGGTTGGAGGCATGTGATTTTACAGACTTATAGCTGAACACCACACATCATACGACAAATCATAAAATTTTGAGAAAGTCGTACGTTTAACCTTTGGCTCCCACATGTATATTTTAAACAATTCTTTCTAAGCGAGCCCCTAATTAGGTTGGAGGTATGTGATTTTACAGACTTATAGCTGAACACCTCACATCAAACGACAAATAATAAAATTTTGAAAAAGTCGTACATTTAACCATTTGGGCTCCCACATGTGTATTTAAAAAAAATACTTTCTAAGTGAGCCCTAATTAGGTTGGAGGCATGAAATTTTGCATAGTTACTGCTGAACACCTCACATCAAAGGACAAACCATAACAGTTTGAAAAAGTCGTACATTTAAACCTTTGGGCTCCCACATGTGTATTTTAAACAATTCTTTCTATCTGAGCCTCTAACAAGGTTGGAGGCGTGAAATTTTGCATACTTATAGCTGAACACCTCATATCAAATGACAAATCATAAAATTTTGAAAAAGTTGTAAATTTAACCCTTTGGGGTCTCAGATATGTATTTTAAACAATCCTTTCTAAGTGAGCACCTAATTAGGTTGGAGGCGTAAAATTGTACATACTTATAGCTGAACTCCTCACATCAAACGAAAATCTATAACATTTTGAAAAAGTCGTACATTTAACCCTTTGGCCTCCCACATGTGTATTTTAAACAATTCTTTCTAAGTGAGCCCCTAATTAGGTTGGAGGCGTGAAATTTTGCATACTTATAGCTGAGCACCTCACATCAAACGAGAAATCATAAAATTTTGAAAAAGTTGTGCATTTAACCCTTTGGGCTCTCACATTTGTATTTTAAACAATATTTTCTAAGTGAGTCCCTAATTATGTTGGAGGCGTGAAAATTTGCATACTTATAGCTGAACACACATCAAATGACAAGTCATAAAATTTTGAAAAAGTCGTACATTTAACCCTTTGGGCTTCCACATGCGTACTTTAAGCAATTCTTTCTTACTGAGCCCCTTATTAAATTGGAGATTTGAAATTTTGCATAATTATAGCAGAACACGTGAGGCCAGGTGACAAATCATAAAATCTTGAAAAAGTCTTATGCTTAACCCTTTGAGCTACCACATATGTATTTTAAGCAATTCTTTCTAAGAGAGCCCCTAATTAAGTTGGAGACATGATTTTTTGCATACGTATAGCTGAATACCTCAGATCACACGACAAATCATAAAATTTTCAAAAAGTCTTATATTATTTGCTCCTCCGGGCTCTAACTTGTGTATTTTAAGCACTTTTTCTAACCTCCGCGCCCTTTTCACCCGGTGAGCACTTTTCCAACTTTTGCCGACACACCTTTGACCATTCTTTCATATTATGCACCATAGCGTTACATATTTTAGTTCCACATTTTACCGCCAGGGGTGCCTACATATCTCGGTGCTATGGGCTCAATCCCCTCGACTAATATATCTACGGATAGTATGTAAAACTGAGTTTCGTTCGGATAGAGGTTTGTTTAGAATAGAGTGCGCCCCTGGTTGCGAAATGTGGAACTAACAGATTTTTCAAATGGATAAAGTGTTTTGAAGGGAATATTAAACGAAACCCTCTGTGCGATCTGTGATCACACTTACCCACTTGTTATTTTCAAAATCATCAGAGAAAAGGATATTTAATTAGTTAAATTTGAAAATTCAGGGAGAGGCAATGTCCTTCCTCTTCGCTGCCTCTTTGCCGGCACCCATGGATGAATGATACATAGTGTGGCATAAGCACATAACTTTATTTTTCACTTTCAGTGCAAAAAAGCAGGCCCAGCTAGAGGATATTTAATTGGAAAATTTAATAGGAAAATTTAATATAGGAATTTAATAGGAATTGTTGTTTCAGAAACAATAAAAATTTCGAATCAATACATTTCGTTTCAAAACATGCATTCAATGTAGCAGTATTGAAATATAGATTTCAGCCGCAAATTAACAGCCAAATAGTTTGTTGTAGAAAATTTAAATTAAAATTAAATGTTGCTTGGTGAATAAAATAGTCACATGTAAACACATTAAAAAGCATTAAGTAAAGTGTCTAAATATATTGTAACTTTACAAAAAGTAATGATATCTAACAAAAACATAGCTGTGAAAAAAGGGAGCCAAGTTCTGTAAAGACAATGGCAAGAAAAGAAGTGATATCTAAGTGGGTGCCAAGTTCAAATAAAATTCACTCAAACTTACCTACAGAAGTATTATAGCATTTTTTAAATTGTTTAGAAATAAAAATTATTGATAGCATATTAATAATAAATCTAGAACTTGGCAAGTTTTTGATAAATGTTATGCCTATCAATTTCATGTCTTAATAAAATGATGATGTTAATATTAACAACAATGTCATTAAAAAAATTAATATAGTTATTATTATAAACAAATGACTCATGTTAAAGATTTGATAAACCAATAAATACACAGATACACTCCCGCTCGTCTTTGGTTATCACTCTAGCACCCACCCTCCAGAAACCTCAATGCAAACAGATTAAAAAGCCTGAGAAAGAGACAGATACCTTTACGCTTGTTCTTGGTCATCCCTCTAGAGACTGCACCCCTTTAACCCTTCAGGGGCAAAGAGCGTTTATTCGTGACATGCTGAAATGATTCAATCACACCAAAATTTAAAAATAAATTTATTTCAAAATGGTTGAAAGCTTCTTTTCACGTATTTAATAAAATTAAACTTTTTAGTCCTGAATTCTAGTGTCAATGTGGCATTTTGTAGTTTAAATTAGGTGGGATATATTTTATCCCACCACCCTTCAAGGGAAAGGAGCTCACTCAAATTAAGGCTTCCAAACATGAAATAACAAGTTTTGATATAATAATGTCATTAATAAAAATAAATGACTCGTAGGTAAAAACTTGCCAAGTTCTAGATTTATTGTTAATATGCTATCAATAATTTTTATTTCTAAACAATTTAAAAAATGCTATAATACTTCTGTAGGTAAGTTTGAGTGAATTTTATTTGAACTTGGCACCCACTTAGATATCACTTCTTTTCTTGCCATTGTCTTTACAGAACTTGGCTCCCTTTTTTCACAGCTATGTTTTTGTTAGATACCGGTTTATTGTGATAAGGTGCTTCCCTGATGAGATTTGGAGGCTCATTGGTTAAGTATAAAGATGTGAAACAGTGGGGGGGGGGGGGGGGGTGCTAAACCCCTCCCCCTTAATTCATTTTTCGAGGGGTATTATTCTTTGAAATAAGAGTATACTTTACAATTAGTGTGAATAGCCTGTGAACTCAATGCCATCAGTTTAACTGGGCACTTTTCTTTTTATTTATTCACTGATCACTGTTACTCCATGTTAAATTCGAAGAAATGCACTATACTTTGTAATTGATAGTGTACAACTCTGTTAATAATTGATTTGATATTTTCTTAGATGCATTAATTTTTAGTGTTTATATTTTATTGCAAATCTTTTTTTTTTCCTTTTTTTTTTTTTTTTTTTTTTTTGTTAGAAATATTAAGGGAAGACTTCAGTGAAATTCTTTGAAAAAAATATTGTTTTCTTTGGCTTAAATTCTTTGAACCTTCCTGAATCCATTGGTATGCCCAGTTTTTTTTTTTTTTTTTTTTTTTTTTCTGACCATTACAAATAATTGTAAAAATTTAAGACAAGACAAGACTGGGACGCCATACCTACTCACACTAAGGGAAGACACGATTGGTACGCCACGCCCACTCACATTAATTTTACTCTAGTATTTTATACTCATTTATTATATGTAACTAAACTTTATCCAAGCGTTTATATATACTTTAATTCATGTGTTTGATAAAACACTGCTAGAACTTAACACAAATTAGAAGTGTCTAAGTTTTGTAGCTTTTCGAAAAATTTTACTTTTCAACTAAAAACCCCATTAACTCCTAAATTACTTGAGTGATTTTGATTTTTTTTAAATTTTGTTGGTAGAGTACAAATATAAGATCATATCTGGCAGACAGTTTTTAAAAAGTTTAATTAGTTTCAGTAAAAAAAATTCTAAAAATAGAAAATTTCTGAAAAATCGAGATTGCTCTAACATAAGTTTTAGTCGCGCAAAAAAGAAAAAAAAAATGTCTGCCGAAAGTTTTGAGCATTATCCAGTGAATAGGGATTCAGAATTTCATCAAAATCGGTCAGGTAGTTTCTGAGGAAACAGGTCTTAAAGCTCGCATTTGGGGGTAATTTTTAACAATTTGCTTGCATATTTAGGAAAACTCGGTACAGTATTTTTAGACATGGTCCCCCAAAGTCCCCTTTTTTAATATAAATAGTCCCCCAAAGTCCTCTTTTTTAATATAAATAGACCCCCAAAGTCCCCTTTTAAAATAAAAATGGTCCCCTTTCCCCCTTTTAGAAGACTAAAATGTGTTGGGAGCCCTGAAATTATCATGATTTAACTATCCGTGAATCAATAGAAATTATTACTAAAGAAAATACTGTTTGTAATGACGTTTTATCCAGTGGTGTAGTCGTAAAAAAAACAGAGGGTATACGTTCTAAGCAGAGGGTATACGCTCAAGGCAGAGGGTATACCCTAGGGTATATATTCTATAGGTTTCTTGAGAAACAGAGGGTATACGGTGTTCCTTAAGAAATTCCAGAGGGTATACGGCGTATACCCCCGTATACCCTCCACTACATCCCTGGTTTTATCCTACAACATACCCAGAATTTGGCTCAGTTTACTGAAAGAATCATAAAACACGTAATATTCCACTTCCCTCTATATCCATATTTTTATTTTCCCAATGTTTTCCGGATCTAAAATTGACTTTCACTTTCACTCCTTTCTACACCAACTACGTGAAATTTGAAAATAAGACGCTTGTATTTTCGTATTCTCCGACGAAGGCTATGTATATAGTTGAAAGTACTAAGGATATTAAAGTAATTTAACACCTTTTAAATATTTTTTCATCTTTTAAGTAAGTTGCACATAGTGTAATTTTAAGTTTAATATGAACCTTGTTCGACATTTGAAACAATCACAACCATATGTATTAAGTAGCACCAATATAAGTCTGCTGGGTGGCACTATTATGCTCAAAACGTAGAAGTGTGAATCGAACGTTAACGGTAATATATCTTTAGCTGTTTTTATTAATAAATACTCAAAGGCTGAAAGAAAAATATCAGAAAAATATAATTATCATTCATTCATTAGAGTATCATAACTGTTACGCAACTTCAAACAGGTAGATTGCATTTTTCGCGTCACCTATGTGATAAACTATAAAACTCAAAATTGACTGAAAATATGACATAATGTTTTTAATATTTTCCTCTTCTTTACACAACTCAACAATTTTTTTTTCATAAAGACAGAATCAATCATGCAGTATAAAAAAGGTTGATAATCGAGACACGTTGAGGATTTTACCAAGAAGAGATACCTGTTGAACAAACAGAAGTGGTGGTAGAAATTTATTTTCAGAATCAACATTCACTTGTTACACTTTTTTTTTCAACCGTATATCTTTGCACGAAACTTTAATGTGTCCAGATGCTACATTTCAAAGGGAAAGAAGAAGAAGAAGAACTTTGTCTGATTACCTTATACTTAAATATTTTTTAACTCAAAAGTTATTTGCTTCTAAAATCATTAAATAACTTTTCGGCCACCTCATAAACTATCCGTTTCATTGTAATTCATTATTATTTGTGCTGAGTCGCCATATTGAACTCCTTGCAATTTCCTAGATTACCAGTAATCGTCAACCACGAGACCATCGACCCAGGGACGTAGCTACAGGGGGGGTGTGGGGGGGTGCGACACCCCCCCACTTCGGTAAACTCATATACATTCGGTAATTTCACTTTCGTTCAAAAATTGCATCATTTGGCTCTGATTTTTTTCTTTTTTTTAAGAATTTTTAAAAATATATTACAAAATTTATTACAAAACAGTAAACAATGTCAAAACATATTTAAAATTATTACATATTTTCTAATTAGAAATTTCCTTTCTCTTTGCATTATGTAATTTTTTTTTTCGCTGGGAGGCGATTACAATTTCACTTTTTAGCTATTCCATGGATGTAAGAAGGGGGGTCCATGATACAGTATCCCTTAGAAGATTAAATATACCTTCTTCCTATTTCTATGCAGTATCCCTGTAAGCTAGAAGATTAGGGTAGAGAATATCTTCGCTTCATTCAAGAAAGGAATCTGGAGAAAAAGGTCTTGAGTGTAAATGTGTACACTCCTTGACCAATGCAAATGAAATTAGAAGGCCAGACTTCTTGTTCGTTAAAATTCATTTTGTGGGACTCTGAAAGCTATGGGGGGTGGATATTTTGCGGTTTATTCGGGGAACAGGATGTCGCCAGATGTTTACTGTTGTATTGTCTGTATTTCAAAGCAAAAAATAAGAGAGAACCGGGAATTTTTTCTTATCAAAGAAAATTAAAACGGTGTAATAAAATTACATCAGCTACTAAGGATGTACCGAATAGTGATTTTGACCGAATACCGAATATTCGGCCAACAGGTGAACCGGATACCGAATATTCGGCTAGCCGAGTAGTAACTATTCGGCCAAATACCAAATATTCGGCTGGTCGAATATTTTAAAATTTTATTAATTAAAAAAGTTTCATGGCTTCTTCTGGTGAAATAAACCAAACGAATATATATATTTTTTAATTCTAAAACAAACAACTCAGCAAAAATAACTTTTCTACCGAATATTCGGCCTACAGGCGAACCTTATACCGAATATTCGGCTAGCCAAATTAACTGTTAGGCCGAATACCGAATATTCGGCCAGCCGAGTAGTAACTATTCGGCCAAATACCAAGTACTCGGCTGGTCGAATACTTTTATATTTCAAAGATTAAAGGCATTAAAATGTTAAATTTAAAAATAATTTTACATAATATTTAATGCAGAAACTTACATTTTGATAAACAAGAACTTTTTACAAGTAAACTGTATATATGGAAAAAATCTGCTTTAAGTTATTTAAGAAAAGAATTTTAAAATTTTATTAATTTAAAAAGTTTGATATTTCATAGCTTCTTCCTGTGAATTAAACCAAGTGAATATACATTTTTTTAAATTCTAAAACAAGCAACTCAACAAAAATAAGTTTTCTACCGCTTTTGATTTAGCAAGGAAGTTTTTAAATGCATCTTAGATCAGTGTTTCGAATGGGCGATTATTTTAAGAGATTGTAAACATACACATTGTTCCTAAAAAAATTGCCACAAACTTTCAACAGAGATAATGTGGTCAAGACAAAAAAATTTTGGACAAGAAACAACACCTCGTTCCATTTATTCCATCAAAATTGCAATATATTCAGTCAAAAATTCTGGGTATGCAACTACATGCCGAAACTGAATTTTCGTTCACAACTTTATCAGTAAATGAAGATATTTTAGCAAAATTTGTTTCATATTAATTTAGTCTGTATTAAATGTGATGATACCATTGAAAATGGCTGAATTTTGGCCAGTGACACAGTATAAATACTATAAATTGCATTCTGAATAACGGAATGTCGACCTCATAGTTGTTTAAACATGAAAAGTGGCTATTTCCAGCCCTTCTCATCATGATATTATGTTTCACAGAAATCAAAGCAAGTTTATTAAAAATATACCTATGATATCTTCGTTAGGGTTAACAAATGAAAATCCAAGTTTGACCTCGAATGAGATGATATAAACTTTATTTATAACTGAATAAGTGGATTGCGATTATGGTTTTCTGAGCAAAAATTGTCTTTCTTGATGTGTATTATCAACCCTGAAAGTTTTTCTGTTTTGATTAGAAGCGCCTTTTTTTGTGAAAAAAATAGAAGCAGATTATTTACTAGAAAAGGTTCAGGAACTTGCCTTTTTACATTGTTAATTCCTATGAAAATCCCCATTAATGGTTAATTTTCTAAAGTAATACTTTACAAAAAGCAAATAATGTAAAAACATTCTCTTTTACTTAAATATGATTCTGTTTCTAATTATTATTAATATCTTTATAAGTTGACAGTTAAAAGGAGAAATTGTGTAAGATTTTTTAAAATGTTTTAAAAGTTTTTTTTAAGTATTCGGTTTGGCCGAATATCTTGATATTATAACCGAATATAACCGAATATTAGGTTAGGCCGAATATTCAGTAACATAGCCGAAAAGGTCGAATACAGAATAGATACCGAATATTCGGTACATCCCTATTAGCTACACTGTAAAAAAAATACTGCCAGTTTTCCGGTAGGAATCCGAAAAATAGTTGCCCTTATCGTACCGGAATAATTTCCAACCCAGTTTGGAATAAAATACTTAAAAATAAGGAAATAGTCAGTCTAACAGTATTTTACGGATTTTATTCCGATTTTACGGATTGTATTCCGAGCTGGATTGGAAATTATTCCAGTACGATAACGGCAACTATTTTTCCGATTCCTACCGGAAAACTGGCATTATTTTTTTTACAGTGTACTATATATAATGGTATATTGTATCTTCGAAAAACCCCATCCATTGAGTATTTTAATTAGATTATGTTTTTTAAATTTTTAAACTTAGTATTTTCGTCAATTTATTTCTTTACTTTTCATTTTTGAGCTCAGGAATTACTTGTTTGTTTCCCCCCCCCCCCCATTTTTAAGCATTTTTTCCCAGTACTGCCATGATTCAGTTCCTGTTAGGTTTCCATTGTGTTACTGTCGGGGATGTGGGGCAGTGGCCCCAGGCTCCTCGAAAAACCGTCAGAAGTAGTTCGAAAAACTAAAATTTCTTGAAAAAAGTATTAAAAAAAAATGCGGGAAAAAACCCTTAAGGGTGTTCTCAAATCAAAAGGGCTACTTTCTGAGACATCTCTGAATTCATTTTTGTTCAGAAATTGGCAGGTGTTGTTATTCATAAACTATGTATTCGAAAGACGTTTTCCATTTTTTGGTAAACGCAAAACATTTTTCAGAAAATATTATCAAAGTTGGCGTTTTGAACTGAATTGCAAACACGGCAGCTCGAGAAAGGCAAAAAACTTGTCATCATGTGACCACAATCGCTTTTAACGCGATAAGTAATTTTATCAAAAAATGTAATACTAGTTTCCATTGTATTCCGCTTCAACAGTGAGGCCTGACAATATGCTTAAAAATGAGACAGAAAATGTGTCTGAAAATTTTGCGTTGTTCAGTAGGAAGCTCGCGAGCCGCTTTAAAGAAAAAAAATAATAAGATAGAGAACTATAAAATATTGGATTTTTTCCTTTGTAATTTAATATAAACCGAAGATATGTTTTAAGATCTGAATCTCTTCTTGTCACGGGGTAGTGGAAGGTATACGGAGATATACGCCGTATCTGGATTTTTTTAAGAAGCTCCGCATACCCTCTGCTTCTCAAATAAAGCATTAGCGTATACTGTATCCATGAATGTTCATGACTTTAGCGTATGCCCTTTGTTTTTTTACGACTACAGCACTGGCTCTTGTCATTCAGTTCGACAAGATATTTTTTATTTATATTTTTGAACTTGTTTTAGAATCATCAGTTGTATTGATATATAAAGACAAGTGCATTGATGATAATCATTAATCTTTCTTCTACTTGGCGTTTTGAGACATTCATTTACTTTTTGCTACAAAAACTGAAAGCAATTTTTTTCTTTGTTTTCTGAAATGGAGGGATCTCAAACTTAATTTAAATTAATTAAAAAAATCCTTTGACTTGAATCAGGCTAATTCATGTAACAGAATCAACGCTACAGCTCACAAAAAAATGCAAGCAAAGTAATTTTGCAGAAAATAAAATAATTTTCCACACTGTCTCCCCTCTCTCACCTTCTCCATCGAAAAAAAATCTTTTTGTGTTCAACACTTTTTTATTATTGCAAATTAAAATAACAATATTTAATTTTTATAACGGAATCCTATTTTAAACTGAAAAATGTGTTTATCCATGCAAAATTAATATAATAATATGTGAGAAAAGGATATATAATACATTTACACCTATTAAGAAGGGAACTTGTCTATTTTGCATTTTTTTACTTTATAGTGCAATTCCGTCTTAGAAGATTTTACTGCATAGCATTTTTTAGATTTTTAAGTCTCCAGTACATGGAATATGGATTAACAAAATTAATGATAATCGCAACATTTGCATATAACAAATATGATTTATTTAAAAAAAATAATTATCGCAGCCTACGGCATTTCTATAAAAATAATGATTACAAAAAAAAAAAAAAAAGAAAAAAAAAAGAAAGAAAAAGAAAAAGAAAGAAAAAAGAAAAGAAAAAAAGCTAAGATTAAGTATTTTTGATCAGAATTCCTCGTACAGACAAATTTTTAACCAAATCGACGTAAAAATCAATGTTTTGTAAAAATTCACTTGGGCCGTGTCAGAGTTGGGTCGAGATTTTCATTTTTTTCCAGGCCAGGATAGTCTCAGACTGAACTTTTAGCTGCTATAACGCTGGGCCAGGCCAATAATTTTTTTCGACAGGCCTAGCCGAGTTTAGGCCTACTTTTCATAATGCGCCGGGTCGAATTTTTTTCTATGGGTCGGCCTGGCCCGTGCCTGAAAATTTCTACCCGTACAAACTTCTAACTTAAAATTTAAAAAGTACTGCAAATTTCAAACTTTGAGTTATAAATAAAAGAAAAAAAAGAATTATTTTTTAAATATTTTCTGTTGAATTTATTTTTATAGTAATAATAAATAATCAATCTAAATCTGTCTTTTAACACTTTTTACACCTCACCCCAAATTCCCTCTTTTACCTTTGCGCCCCCCCCCCCCCCTGTTTTGTTTGGGGGGGGGGGGAGGTGTATTCCGAATGATATATAATCAACACAGTCATAGTTTCTATTGGTTAAATCATTCTTTGCAGTTAATTATTATATGAATATGAAATAATTAATGCTATTTAAAATTACTATTGACTCTCGATTATACGAAGTTCAATTAACCGACACACTCGGTTAACCAACCCTCTCATTATATAAGCCTCCTCTCCTCAAGATATGGCTTATTGTTACTTATTGTGCCGAAAAATTAAAAATGTTACCATTGAATTTATTTATTAAATGTCTAATTTTTATTCTTCTTTTCCTTTTTACTCTTTTACTCTAGTAATTATTTATCTTATCGGTTTATTCAAAAAAGGGACTGAATAAAAATCTCAAGGGGCTTTAACATCCTTGAAAAGTCAAAATGTGTCATCTAAGCGGTGCGTATACTTCTTCAGAATTTACTCATTATTAGTCCATCAAGGTTAACATTTGTTACTGAGACCCAGGTATGTTTCCATAGCTTCTCTACAAGAGGTAGAAAGACAGCGAAAAATAGTAAACCAAACAATGAACGGTGGGTGACAGTAGAGCGGCATTTTCTATTCAAATCACCTAGTCATTAAGTAAATACATAAATTAAGAACTGATTTAGCAAGTTGGCTTTAAAGAAATTAACACACCATATGCATTTTATCTTTTAACTGACTAAGACATACTCCTTTTTTGTTCGTTCATCAAATACCCCTTAAAATTCACCAATGTGGGTGGCAATAGCAGTACATTTTTTTTAAAAAACATTAGTGGATTTTTTCAGAAAACATTAAGATGCTTGAAGTTTTAAAAGGTCCTTTCTTTTTCTTGTTTCTTTTTTTCTTTGGAAATCTCTACGAATCCCATTCTTTTCTGAAACAAAAGAGTTCTCTGCAAAAATATTATACAGAAATTTGTAGTGCAGCTTCTTTGAAAAGATGAAAAAGTTTCCACACTTTAAACGGATCTGCATAACGGTGTCAATTTTCTGTTGTAGAAATTCAACAAAAGGTACACGAAGTGTAATCGTCCCCCACCTCAACCCATAGTGTCAAAAATTATGACGCCATATTGTTTTTGACTGGACATAATCCTTTTTTAATCATTAATTGCCGAAACGTCAGTGAGGTTTACCAATGACATCCGAAAAGTGTTTGGTTTTCGTTTGCTTGTCTGCCTGTTCCGCGAAAACTGCCGTTAAAAACGTTGGATTTATATTTTGGGGGGACACCCGCCTCGATCCCCCCCCCCCCACCCCCTTCCTTGGATCCGCGCCTCGGGGAATCTCCTGATGATAAATATGCTTTTTTTTCGCGGCCCTTTGACAAAATTTGCTTTTTTTTCAGCGATTCTTTGACAAAATTCGCATTTTTCCGAGATCTCTTGACGAAATTAGCGTTTTTTCCGCGATTCTTTCGCGAAATTTGCATTTTCTCGCAATTCTTTGGCGAAAGTTGCGTTTTTTTCTGCGATTTTTCGACGAAATTTGAGTTTTTTTCTGCGATCCTTTAACAAAATTCGCTTTTTCCTGCGATTCTTTGACAAAATTTGCGTTTTTTTGCGGTCCTTTGACGAAATGTGCGTTTTTTTCGTGATTTTTTGACGAAATTCGCGTTTTTTCGCGATTTTTTGACGAAGTTGCCGTTTTTTGCGCGATCCTTTGACGAATTTGGCGACTTTTTTTGCGAACGATTGACGAAATTGATTTTTTTTCGGCGATTATTTGTTGGAATTCGCGATAAGCGGTGGATTTATATTTTTTGGGCGGGCTATCGCCCCCCCCCCCCCGTGTATCCGCGCCTGCTGTGAATTTTGTATTATTTACCTGAATAAAATCAACTGAAAAAGTACTGTAAGTGTGCATACATATACATATAAATACACGTATGTAAATACCACAAAAAAAAATTTCTTAATAATTGAAATTTCTCTGGTGTGGAAAACACCTCACCTGATCAGTTAAGGGTTAAAGTCTTTAAAATTACTTTTTTCCTCTGCTTTATTCGTAATTGTGCAATTCGATAAATAAATCAGCAGTTATCTACTTCACTCCCTCCATTCATAATTTTTACTACCCTCGCTCCCCCCGGTTTGTAAAATTTTAAATGGTTGAAATTATTTAGTTTTTTGTTAAAATTTTTTGTCTGTTTATTTATATATTGCTGAAATAATAAATAAATGTCTAATCCTCCCCCTCCCCCCTCGCCCAACAAAAAATAATGCGAAAGGATACAAAATACAAATAAATACAAAATAAAAAAAATACAAAATTTACTATGAACATTCGGTAAATTCGATCTCCACACCCCCCCAAACGAAATGCTCTAGCTACGCCACTGCATCGACCCCTTTTCCTACGCCCAAGAGGTCTCTTTAAATTTGTACATATAGCTATATATTTTGCGATCATATTAAACAGTGGCTTTTATTTTATTTTATTTTTTTAGGGATTTATATATATATATATATATATATATGGTTTGAACAAACTTTCGAAAGGCTCCTTCTCACTCAAAAAAGATTGTTAAATATTATTTTATTCTTTTTATCATTGACAACTGTAAAAAAGCATTGCTATCCCTGCACTTGACTTTTTTAATTAATTTATTATTTATTTATTTATTTATTTATTTTTTATTTTATTTTATTTTTATTCACTTATATTTGCTGCTATAAGCCTATATCCATCTACAGTATCATCTATGTTCAACAAACGAAACTGTACTTTTGGGAAACTTATTACATCGCCAAAAAGAGATGGACAAGCAAATAATGAAATTTTCATAATTTTTTAGCTGAAGTGTAGTATAAAATGTCCACCATTTTTTTATAATTATGTATATCCGCATTCTTTTTTTAAATTTTTTTCAGGATACACTTAGGAAGGTTTCTACTTAGTCTTCTATTCTAATTATGTAAAAAAAGTAATAATAATAATAAAAACATTGATTGTATTAAATAAATTAAGGTTTCGAATTTATGCATATTCGGATATAAAAAGCATACTTTTAATACTAAAATATTTCTGAATTTTCTGTGTACATGCTACCAAGTAATTCGTCGAGTGACTCAGAAACATCGAGGAAGAGTTTGACGTGTCAGATGAAATATTGATCCATAATTATAATATTAAAATATTGAATATTAAGAATAATTAAGAATATAATTATATACTAAGTATAAATATTAATTAAAATATTTAATAATAAATAAAATTTTGAACAATGAAAAATAAATTGATGACAAAATTATACGGTAGGCTAAAAAAGACAAAAATAGACTTAAAATTTCAAGAGATGTTGTTACATTTATTCACTATCCAAGCGAAGACGTTTCGTTTATTGTTCTTCTGATAAAGATTTAAATATATATAGGGTAATTCTATGGTGGATGGCCAGAGAGGAGAGATGGCCAGTCTGAATATTTCCAAAACTTGATCATAAATTGCAGCATAAACTATATTGTAAGAAATAGTTCAATGAGTTCATTCATTGCGACGTGCAGCTGTGTTTTTCGATTATAAAAAGTAAGTGTAATTTTAATGTTTATTTAATTTAGTGGTTGAATATTTTTGTTGAGTTAAGCATTTGAAAGTTTTGAATTACGTATGTTGCATTTCCTTTTAAATATATGTACTTTTAAGACACGTATATAATCCAATCTTTGCTTTTATGCCTAAAACAAAGACGTACAATGGCGGAGTGACGCTTTAAATTGGGTGGCAATCTGTCCTTCAATTTCAGATAGATGGTCACATCAAACCGAGGAGAGATGACCACCTTTAATCAGCATTTAAAAATTATACGGAGTGAGGATTTTAACTAAATATAATTATATTTAAAATAATTATATAACTTTTATGCTTATAATTATATTATTTGATATAATTGTTTAAATTTTAACAATAATAATATAATAGGGCCTAACAATGCATTTGTTTTTTCAGAAAATATTGAAAAACATCGGAAACTCATCCCAGAAACAGATAATGTTGCATAAATAAACTTAAAACTGTGAAAAATTCTAAAATAGACACTAGAAAAAGACAAAAACACGACACTTTCAGCAGCAAAGAATATGAAATACATTTGAAATTATCAGATTCTACAGATTCCGAAAGAAAAGAATTGGATGAGGATCACTGTGTTGGCTGTGGAGAAGAATATAAAGCCACAACCAAAAAGGATGACTGGATACAACGCATAAGGTGCCTGAAGTGGTTCCGTGAAACGTATGCGAAGTATCAAGTACTTTGCCAAAAATGTGGTAAAATTTCAAGAAAAGTGAAGGATTGAAATTATACTTCAAATTTTATTTATTCGAATTTATTCACTTATTTTCTGTGATATAATTGCATCTTTACAAATTGCTATATCTTTCTCATGATTAACTATATGAAATGTGTTATTTTTTGCTATTTTAACTTCATTTTTTCTTTTTTGCATTGGATAGCCATCTCTCCTAGACTTGAAGGAAAGATGTCCATCTGCCATTTTAATTTCAATTTTGTTTCCCACTTTTTGTTCTCAATACTTAATTACTTTTTGCCAAAAATATGATGAGTATATGTATAAGAAATTTTAAATATGCATAAATTTTCCTTGTATTTGATTTCTAAGAATTTTTATTTCCACCTTTAAAAACTATGGCCATCTATCCTAGAGCTACCCTATATATGCGTCATCTAAATGCAAAAGATCATGTTGTCAAGATTATCGATCAATGCAATGTAAAGCTTGATCATCAGACATGTAATATATCATACTTTTTTCTTGTGAGTGCGTATGAAAATGCATCAAAGCAGTTTACGATTATAATTAAAAAAAAAAAAATGGTAGTTATATATTTTATACTGCTGAACGCAAGATTAATTTTGATGATGATAAAAATTTGTTATAACATTGCAATAATGAATCTTTGTGAAATTTATGTTACCCTTTAAATTTTTCTACTGTGAATCGTTCTTGCTTTTTCCATAGCATTTATTAAAGCAATTTAAATTTGAAAAATATACCTACAGTAAATGATTTATTACTACAATTGCAAAGTGGTAAAAAATTGTTTTAATTACATTTTTTACAAACAAATATTTTATTTAATATAAGTATATAATTATTTTTATCAAGTTCTTTTTACACGCGATTTAAAAAAATGACCTAAAAAGACAAAAAATATTCTAATGATAGACTTAAATTGTTGAGATGTACTGAACCCCGGATGCAGCCCTAACGTTAGCGTAGTATGCAAAATTTGAAGTAAATACCAAGAAAATGTTTTATTTATATGATTTAAAAACTTATTTTTATTAAATAAATTATGTTTACTTTTATACAGGATGTCCACTTTCAACGGTGTCTAATGGTTAGTTTCTAAACCGTTTGTCATAGACATACAGTTATACTAATTACAAAAATGTTCTAAACGAAGTAAAAAATTATTTTAAAAGTCGTTTTTATCAATAAAAACATTTCTTAAAATGTTACGAAAGTTAAATTTTTATACGGTCCCCCGGCCCTATAAGCATAGCTGCCAACTCTTCCGCTTTTTTGCACCACAAAAATTTATTAGAATATTTTGCCTTATTTAATCGGCAGATTACGGCGATTTAATAACGTAAACTTTTCTGTAAAATTTTTGTGGTACAAAAACGGGTAAGATGTTGGCAGTTATGTATAAGTGATATTTAGTAAAGAAATTCTTATTAAACTAACAAGTAAGGAAGGGGGGTTGGGAGTCCCATTCATTTAACAGTAAAATTGACCGAGTTACGAAACTTTGAACTGCATGACTTGTACCAATTTTCTACATCTGAGCACAGATGAGTTGGGCCATGCTTCTAGGGATCGTACACAAAGTGCTTAAAGTATTAGAAGGATTTATTTCGCGTGACCATTTCTGCATTGCAGCCAAAGCGAGTCACTTCGAGCATGTTTCATGATAACTTTATTTTTTATTAAGTTTTAGATTAGATAATCTAATAACAATTTAAAATACGTATCATTTTGTAAAGAATTGCGACTGTTGATATTCGTCATTTCATTTAACAAAGATCCTGTTATTTTTTTTTTTTTTACTTTTATTTTTTTAGTACAAGTTCTATATTTTTCTTTAATATGTCAAAATGAAAATAGATTTCAAATTTATATTTTAATGTTAATTTTGCTCTCAACTATTCTTTTTTTTATATCTGACGAATATTTATATTTCTAGTAACTTTGTGAATGACCCCTGTTTCGCAGCAAAAAAAAGCTGATTCAACTTTAAACAGCCATTCCTTGGTCAGTTTTAATCGTAGAAGAATGGGACTTTTTTTGTCTTACTTTTTAGTGTAATAGGATATTTTTACTAAATGTAACTTATAGGACCAGAAAACAGTACAAAAATTTAAATTTCGTAATTTTTAAGAAATGCTTTTATTGACTCAAATCTCTTTTAAAATACTTAATTACCTCATTTAAAACATTTTTGTAATTAGAACAATATGTCTATCCCTACCGGTTTAAGAATTAGCCATTGGATACCGTTGAGAGTGGACACCCTGTATAAACAAGTTGGAAATTGCTCGTCAAACGTGGCAAATGAGGTGCGTCCGTACTATAACTAGTTTTATAATTATTTTTTGCACCCCATATTGTACTGAATGTGTATTTATTTGCAATTCATAAGTGCATAGTCTGTAACATCATTAAAATGCACTTGCAATAATTTTTTCCCATTCCCCTTAATGTAACGGAAAACTTTTGACTGTCCCTGTAATTAAGCTATACATCCGATTTTCATGAAATTTGAAATGGCTCGACAAAATTTTGCAGCAATTATATATTTGAAATTTCAGCCCATTCGGAAAGCTGTAACATCATTAAAATGCACTTGCAATAATTTTTCCCATTGGCTTTAATGTAAAGAAAAACTTTTGACTGTCCCTGTAACTAAACTATACATCCGATTTTCATAAAATTTGAAATGGCTCGACAAAATGTCGCAATAATTATATGTTTAAAATTTCAGACCATTCGGTTGGGTAGTTTTTGCTCTATTATATGCGGACGGACGGACAGACAGACGGACTGAACGACGACTATAGGTGCTACGTATTTATATAATTACGAACGCACCTAAAAAAGAACTACATGCAAATTCACAGTTAACAGCTGAAATTAAAAAAGGAAGCCCCCTGGCTCCGATTATTTTTATTAGGTGACGCATGATACTATATTTTGGGAAATATTGTACAGACTTTTATTGTAATGGAGGATGAAAGGAACTCTTATATCAGTAATTATAAAACCTAATAAAACAAACTATCTTTTCGTAACAAAATTTAATTTACATATGAACAAATTTTCAGAGAAAACAATTACTTCATTAAATGAATAATAATTTTGTCTTAAGGGATCTCAGAATTCTTAAAATTGAAAAAAAAGGAGGAAAAAGACCATTTTCAGCATTTAATCTCTTAAAATGTATATGATTTTAAACCACAATTTTTATTGGGATGAAAGATATCAGTACGTTCTTTCATTTCATGTATTTAAAAAATTACAAGATGCAGAATTAGTATTTTTAGGGGGCTCCAAACTGTCAGACTCTTGTCAAGCAGAAATTTGGTTATAACAGTTTACGCGCAGGATTACAAAATAAATTTTGGAACTAGAATGAAATTTTTTGTGCCTAATTATACTTCAGATTGTACTAATTATTCTGAACCTAAATAAATTTGTATTTATATCATTTTTATATTTTTAATACAAAGTTGTATTTAGATAATACAAAATTTTGAAAATTTCAACAGTATAATCACCTAAAATAAATATTTGTTTGAACAATATTAATGAAATTTTAGGTTTAGTTTATACAGACTAACATGAAATATACGTTTTGAAAAATTCCTGAAAAAATATTCAGAGGTTTTTGAGATATTATGCGCGTTATGCTCAAAAACATCATTTGGAGAAAAATGATTTCGAAGTTTCGGAAACGCCGCTTCAGCTATTGAGCGGGTATAATTCTAATAGCCATAACTTCTGTTCTGATGGAAATTTCAAGGAAACAATCATATCAAAATGTTCAGCCATAGTAGGAGTTTAACATCTAAAAATATTAAAATTTCGAAGCTTAAAGAATCCTGAGACACCTTAATTTAATCGCTGATTATTTTTTTTTAATTCAGCTTGCTTAAGAGGCGTAAAACCAACAGAGTGAAAAGTGTCTAAACCTGGATTCGAACCAGGGTCATTACGCGCCAATGCTATACCACTATGCTACCTGGGCTAACTGTTGGCCTAGCACTTCTCACTCTTATCCTTTGGAAAGACTGCAGCCGCAGCACACGATGGAATATTTTTGATGAGCCACCAACCCTGGGACAAACACGAAATGAAAGAGAATCCAGCACGAATGAAAATACATACTGGATTCTCTTTCGGGGACGGATTTTTTCTCTTCAGGGAAGTTAGATTGTTGTCACTTCGGGGTAGGATTTTTCATCGATGCTGAATTCTCTTTCGTTTCATGTTTGCCCCAGCGTTGGTGGCTCATGAAAAATATTCCATCGTGCGGTGCAGCCTTACCAACAAATAAGAGAGAGAAGTGCTGGTCTTGGTATCGTCCAGGTAGCTCAGTGGTAGAGCATTGGCGCGTAATGTCAATGACCCTGGATCGATGCCAGGCTTGGACACTTTTTCACTCTGTTGGTTTTAAGCCTCTTAAGCATATTGAATTAAAAAAAAAATCAGCAGTTAAATAATTTAATTATCGCAAATTGCGAAGGTGAGGATTTCTGTAAAATAGTCCTTACATTACTGTTTTTTTTTTGTTGTTGTTTTTTTTTTTTTAAGAGGACGAGGATTGAGTATCTGACTTAGGTTGATTGTATTAGAAGCATTATTTATGTTATAAATTGCCATTTGGCTTCCTTTACTTTCGATCTCGCTTGAATGAACTATAGAAGAAACCAACGACACGTCATTTGCTAAAACTTGTGTATCAGAGTTTTGCTAATATGCACCAATATCAGTGGTGGAACAGGGTAGCAGCAAAGAATCAATTGATACCGCAAAATTTTATTAGTATTCTTCGTCAAACTTCAAGACAGAATTTCTGCGATTTTTAAAGGCAAAGAATACTATAAAAAAATTAGTGGTGACAAACGCTCAACTGCTACGCCACTGCAATACGCATAACTACGTTAAGATCTTATATCTTTCTTTTAACATCACTTAAGACTAATGATAAATTTCACTGTAGTAAAAGAATTTTTTAAATGAAGAAATAGTTTATTTCATTATCAAAATACCGTTCCAAATAATAATTATAACTAAATATTTTGAATAAACGTTTAAAATAGTTTCTCGACAAATTCCCTTTAAAACCAATATTTTAAAATAATCGGTGATGGATAATAATTTACCTTTTGTAAAAGACATCAAAAAGTTTGCCATAATAAATTAACATTTTTCATTTTCATTTTTGTAAAATAAATAATATAACCAGTAAACGATTTATAGTTTTAATTAAAAGCTGTCAGAAGAAATTATCTACTGCATTCAACAAGCCTATATTTGACTTTTTTTCACTCCACGAGAATTTAAGGAAGTTAAAATTCCTCTCCGCAGCTCTTTCATTATAAGCTCTGACTTTAAAGAATCATTAATTAAATTTTGTTTGAACTTTTACCGGATAATTTTTTGTTTTACTTAGGGGTTTGTTAAATTAACAAAGTAATACAAAAAAACAATTTTTCTTCTCTTTCAGTTACTTGACTGTGTAATGCAAACATGTATTTTAATTTGATTTTGCGTAAATTTTCTTATGTATTATTTATTAGGTATAGGGCAACAGGTTTCTATTTTTTAACTCAGATATGGAAAAATAACTTGTAGGAAATTTAAATATATTTTCCGTTGAAAGAGATTTGGTTGAAAGTTGTCACAATTTCTTTCAGACGCCAGCCAAAGCATTGTTATAAAAAATATATATAGATCAAAATATATTGTTATGTGATTTTAATTTTATGATCACCTATGGTGTATTAATTTTTTTTGTTGTTGTTATTTTTTGTTATTTTTTTCCTTATTTAAATTGTCAATGTAAAATACACTGAAAGTTTCCTTTATTAATGCATTTTATTTTCGAGAAAAGTATATATTTTAAAATAAAAAAGTATTTATTAGCCTTAGCCACTCTGATGCGTAATTAAAATCTGCTAGTAAGGCATTATTTAACCCTTTAATTCATTCGCAACGAGCATCAGCAGCACAATTTTCAATCTTTTAGCATCAGTGTTTCCAAATAGAAATTTTTCGTTATTTAATCGCAGAAATTTTGTCCGAATTACTATCCGATATTACTGATAGAACAAATAGAGGATTGAAACTATGAAGCTAGAAGTCGCTGTCTTTATTATTGCTGGTGACTATTAAATTTACTGAATTAACAAATAAATTCAGTAATGCTGTTGGCTGCATCAAGATCGCATTGACAGGGATTAAGGAGCTGTGCAATAACGTTATCAACTTTTCGTAATTTTGAATCCCCCCCCCCTTACGATATCATACGTTATCATCCCTCAACCCCCCCCCCCTCCTTAATTATATCGTAATCAATTTCTAATTTTTTTTTTTTTTTTTCGGAGTGATATACAAATACGGCTACATTTATTTTTCGCACACTGCATTGATTCAAGAGAAGTCCATAAAATATAACCTTAAAAATAAAATAAGTTTACATCAAATAACACATAGAAGAAAAAGTTGCTATTTAAAAATATTTAATAATATATGTTTTTTTACATAATGCATTCAACAGTAATAATATATTCTTGCACTTGCCTCCGCAATGGGGGGGGGGGGGGGTGCAGACAGAACTTCTCATCAACAAAAGAGGTGGACAATATTCTTTCTCTTTTATTTACTAGTAAACACAAATATAATTTCAAACGTACTTCACATATGGTTTCTCGAACAGCATATTATATATGCATACACATATGACAGAATAGGAATGCCAAACGTTGGGTTTTTCGATATTTTGGAATTAGATACTTTTATAGTCATTTAAAGATTTTAATAATATCTTTGTATTTTCATAAAAAAAATGATAACATACTAAAAAATATAACTTACTATTTTGATTTAAAGAAAAAGTTACAAATAAAAAGAGAAAATTTTGGTTGGATCAAAAATGATAACGATATCAAAAGACAACACCCCCCCCCTCCCCCTAGAGATATCTTACGATATCATTTGCCAGACCGCCCTCCCCCTAAAATGATAACGTTATATATGCACAGCCCCTAAGGCTTTTCTGAAACAAAATATTTTTCTCGCTCAACAATGCAAAGCTTTGACACATTTTCTGACTCATTTTCCAAAATAAAAGCATAACACTTGCAGGCATTATAATATCAGGCATGCAGGTAAATCGGCATTTTGCAGGTAAAATACAAGTTACGTTTCCAAGCACAAATTAACACATTTTATCATCCAATCATAAAACAACAATAGTAGGAGCTTAAACACACAAATTTGGGATGCTTCTGCCCTTAAAATAGTGAAACAAAACATGTATTTTTATTCGTAGACATATAAAAAAATATGTATTGTTTAAAAAGTATGTGGTAATGATAATTTTACATTATAATGAAATTATGTAAGTTTTTTTTTTTTTTTTTTCAATCCTCTTGAAGAATTTTGTGTAAAAGATTTTCAAAAATTATGTGATTTGATATTACTTAATTATTAATTTAATTAATAATTAATCAAAAATTAATGCCCATTTAATACAGTTATATATCATTCAGTATCAGTAGTTTCTATGAATTTTCATGTTTTCAACTTCTATAATTTGCTGCAGACTTGATTTGTCAGTTTTGGGTATAGCTTATTTTATGCTGTGTCTTAATTTTATTCACAGAAAAATTAGGTTATTTCATATCGATCCCCCCCCCCCCCTTAAAGATTAAAATTTCCGGTTTCAAACTCAAACTATTACTTCAGATAAAACAACTTATCTCATATACCACGCGTTTCCAAAACTTTCAGCAGCATTATCTCTTTTTAAAAAAATATTAATTTTAAGTTTCTAAAATGCCTCTTTTGATCATCTATAAGTGAAACGACAGAATTTAAATAGACTTACGTGGTAAACGCTAAGCAACACATTTCTCTAGACTTTCTAGTTCATCTTTCTGTCCAAAGATGTTTATATACAAACAAAAATGGTATAAGCAGCTAAATTTTATATCTGGAAAACCTCGAACTTTCCGGAAAACCCAGTAATGATAAATACAGTGGCACTTCGGCTAACGAATGTTTCAGCTAACAAATATTGTTTCCGCTGTTTTTCTGATTCGGCAAATGAATATTTTATCGGACTCTCACTTTAATACAACGCTTCGTTACATTTTAACCTCCTCGGTTGTGAAGTATCACCTGTGATATTTTCGAACCGAGGAGGATATAAACTAAACTAGTTGATTTTTTTACACTTTTACTTTACTTCTATATTGCTGAGCGTTTTTGGCTTTGGATCAAAACCAATAAATACAGCATTGATGTTTGTTTCCTCATAAAATAAGTGTTATTTTCATCTGAGTTTACAAAATGCATTCCAGACAGTGTGTACAAGAAAGTAACAAATTTTCATAATTAATTAACTTAAACGCTTTACATAAAAATATTTTGAGGATGTGTAGATCATTCAATAAAATAAAGGCTTTCAATTTGTCACTGTGTGAATTTAAAATTACCGATTCTATGTTACCGATAGAATGGATAGGATAGACCTATGTTACCTTATGTTACCGATAATTAAATTGATATTTTGATGATGTGTAGATCATTCAATTAAATAAAGGCCTTCAATTAGTCACAGCGTGAATTTAGGTTATCGATAATTAAATCGCTATTTTGAGAATGTGTAGATCATTCAATTAAGTAAATGCCTTCAATTTGTCACTGCGGGAATTTAGGTTATCGATAATTAAATCGATATTTTGAGAATGTGTAGATCATTCAATTTGTCACAGCGTGAATTTAGGTTATCGATAATTAAATCGATATTTTGAGGATTTGTAGATCATTCAATTAAATAAAGGCCTTCAATTTGCCACTGCGTGAATTTAGGTTATCGATAATTAAATCTATATTTTAAGGGTATTAGTCATTTTAAATCCGTATTTGTGAACCTAAATTAACAGCTCCCTAAAGTATCAATTTCAGAAAAAGGGCTTCTTCTGTCATCTATGGTATCTTTTTGTTTGTGCAAAATGACTGAATGTGTATTCGCAGTGTTGTTTTACCTTCGGGATTGATGATGTTATATGAAGTCATGTTTCAGCTAGGAAAAATTTCGACTAACGAATGAGATTCTGAAACGAATTATCTTCGTAAAATCACTGTAAATAAATAATTTTAGTGGAGAAAAAAAACTTTAACTGCAACACCTGTGCCTTTTATTCAACGAGTCTCTAATTGTTCAAGAGAAATAAAAAATATTTTTACTTAGGTTTATAATGTCCCAAAAACTGCGGTGAAGAATCGGTAAATTATTAAACAGCAAGCAAAACTTTCCCATCTTCTTACGACGAGTTAAGTTTTTTATTCACTCCCAAACTGTATTTTAATGAGTTTTTTTAAGGAGATATTAAGAAAGAAAATGAAGACTCCGTATCAATTACTCGGGAGTTATAACGATACCCTAACAAAAATGAAAAACTAATTTCCGCATAATCTCGTTAGCAGCATTGTCAGTTTTTTGTTCACTTTTTCTCCCTCTTTTGTTATTTTAGAAAGGTAAGCTAATTGTACGCTATTATGAGTCTTTCATGTAAGATGCAGCTTTATTGGACTGCTCTGATGGATTTATTGAGCATAAAAAAGGGAAAAATATTTTTTCTGCGATGGATAAAGCATTACGTGGTCGCCTTAATGCTCTCTAAATATTAAAATAAACTTTTAAAAAATTAAATACACATCTTTAACTTCATGACGTCATATTGGCGTAAAAGTAGCCATCAGTTTATAAAATATTTTTTGCTTTAATTTGTCTGTTTTCAGAAAGTATTTTCTAAAAGTTTGCAGAAGACATTTCTCGAAAAATGTTTAAATAAAAAATATTGTACAAGTACTTTAAAATTGCATAGTGAAAATGTTTTTTGCTTAAATTAAAAACAAAAAATGATAAACATTCTGCTGCGAAACACCATAAAATTAAGAGGTGCGCAATACTTAGTGCATAATCATTACTAAGTATAAAAGTAGAAATTGATTGTTTTTTAACTTTTTTATAAGCATTCAATGTTCATCTTGAAAATCACGCCTAATTTTTTGACTGGAATTCATGTTTTTCCCCAAAATTTCAGCTAAAATACATTAATTTGGCGGGGACACTGATTTCGATTATGAAAAATTCACTGCTTTTTTATGCTTGGTAGATTTATTGCAAAATATATAATATTTTCTGTTTATTTTTTGAGATAGGAAAACGGAAAAGGAAAACTGAAACTTTATTGAAACTATCTTTTTAGGATTTCTAAATTGATTTCTCAACGTATAAATGTAAATTAATTAATATTAAACTATTAATTGATAAAAACATATTTTTTTATATTATACTCTTTCTTTTTTATTTGTAATTTATAATGTAATTTTAAACCTTTAAAATGTTTCATTGTTGCAGCTTCACAGCCATTTGACCTATTTTGACGAACATTTTTTGGCGCATCATTAAATCCATTGTCGTTTCAACTCGGATACAATTGTACGAATTACATAAAAAATTTGAAGTTCTAAAAACATTAAAATATCGTATTGTCATCGGAAACACACCTATGAACGTAATTTTCGTAATTCTAGTCTGTCAGGAAGTGGGCTAAAAATCGATTGCAAAATTGGATCTTTACATACAAAAGCCAGGTTGAGTGTAATAAAAGTGTAAAAATAAAACATATACTAAGAATTTTATCGTAGCAAATGATCGATTTTAGAAGAAACCATTACAATAATTTTGTTTATTGTTTTCTTTGGAAAACTTGAATCTTGAAACTCGCATTTTTTTTAATTACTTTATTTGACATAAGAAATTTAAGACCGATACAATAAAAATAAACAAAAATGCTCTTAAAAAGTCCACTACTTGTATACATTTACATTAATTATAGTAATATTTAAAATATAGCACCGTATTTCCCTGGGCGAGTCCAGCAGACCTCACCAAAGTCACCGGTGAGATTGGTTACATGACGTCACAGTAAGTGGCTGGTCTCTAACCGGTCGATAGACCTACTGGACGACACTGGTGTTATTTACTATTGGCGCCATCTGTATTACGTTGCCGTAATTATTCTTTTATTATTGTTTTATCATGTACGATGCAAATGTAAATAAACTTTCATGTAACCGATCACGTGACCCAACTAACCAAGAATTTTCTTTGGTTACTTCGGTCTCTCACCGGTCACTTTGGTTACTTGCGTTGAACGACATTGGTTGCGACCCGGTTAGCAGCACTGAACGCCTTGGTGACTAACCGATCTCACCGGTCACTAACCGGTGGCTCCTCTGGACGCGGCCCCTGTTATATCACGCTTCGTTATATGGGTTATTCAATACATCGCTGTTTTGTGTGGTTGTGTGTATCTCGAAAGCAGAAAAATATTTGTTACCCTAAATACACTTTAAGTAACTTTACATATAACAAGTATATACAAGGTTTAAAAAGTAAAGTCTGGATACATTCAACCATATTTGAACCAATAAAGATACAGAATTATGAAACAAGCGTCTACCTATAATGAAACGATTATGCGCTATCATACGAGAGTAAATTTAGCTCTTCTAATGATGAAATTCTGAAATAATTGACCCTATCTTGAAAACTATGAGAGATAGTAAAATAATGTCAAATACAAAGCATACAGCCTCCTCTATTTAAACTTTAAAGACACGGACGGCGGCGTACTGAGTTTGCCACTCACAAGGGAACAACTTGAGATGCTAGCCGCCGAGTTTGATAAGAGAAGTATCGTTGGAAAGGTCTTGTCGTGAGAAACAAAAAATCCCATAACATTATCCGTCTGAGCAGGAGCTGCAAAGCAATTTTCGCAAGCATGATTGGAAAAATGTCTACCACAGCTGCATTATCCCAACCTCTTACTAACCAGCTCCACTTCAGGGAAAACATCAAAGCAGTTGACTGAATTGTATTTCGAAACGTTAAAAAAATCTATACGTGAAGAGAAGAGCTCCCTCATCTTGGATGAGTGGGCAGATCATGTAGATTCTCAACTTCACAGAAAATTAGGGGAAAACGGCGAAGTCACGATTATACCTGAAGGTACAATGAAGTACCTCCACCACATTGATGCAAAAACGTTACATGACTATAAACATATAGTCAAAGGTATGACCAAGTATTCCAAAACTCACAGGCTTCTATGTGGTGGAGAAGATTCGGCTACAAGGGAAGGTATCGTAAAATTGCATCATTCGGCTCACAACCAAATCTCCGCCCTTCATTTGAAGACATGTGCCGATATGCTTTCCTAAACGCATTACTAAGAAATGAAATACCAAACTTCAGATCTGTGAGACAAGTATGTTTCACGCTAACAGCCAAAACTTGTAACAGATGTAACACCCCACCGTTCATGAAATGTGCCTGGTGTGAAGAGTCCCTAGCACTTTTACACTGACACCCACTTTCACCAATAACCAAGTGATCAGCCATATGCCATAAATGTACCTACTGCCATATGGTCTACAATATCTTTACGAATCGCAACATTTGTGGCTTTTTCTGTGTTAATAAACCCACATTCATAATATTCCATGTCAAACAGTACATTTCTTTCACTGCATTATACAGTAAAATGCTGTTCATATTAACAACATTACAAACACATGCCAATTGATCACAGTCACATTTGAAAAAAATGCTTATTCATTTATTTATCCGTTGGTGGAATGCTTTTACAAATTACCGGCAGTGCCTACTGCTTCGTTGTGAACATCGTTAAACCGGTTACTTAACATTTTGATCTTGTTGCTTGGTGCCTGCGCTTTGCTACTCAAGTTGATCTCGTAATTTCGAACATTGGTCAGATGACGAGACCTTCACCTAGCAAGACACCTCCAGAGGTATAATTGACATTTATTGTTAAGTCATCACTGGCGCACGGAATACATCACTTGTGTATTTGTGTAATTTATTCTATTTTCTTTCTTAACTAAACTATTTTTTTACATAAATGTGATATCTTTTACTGTTTACTATTATTAGAATATTAGATGCTATATTTCTTCAACAACAAAAGATGATATTTAGGCTTTAAAAGACAGTGGCGCATGGAATACGCCGTCCGTGTCTTTAATTTACTTTATAAACCGTTCATATTATATTAATTCAATCTATTACTATTAATTTAGTCTATTATGTTATATTAAATTAGTCTTAACTCAGTCTTGAATTAGTATCTAACAGTTTGATGTTTATTATTTTTATTTCACTACTGGACATCGCATTAAACAAGTATAGCATTAAATGTTGTTATTTAGGATTTACTATGGCCTGGCCCATACAGTACACCACCCGTGATTTTAAGTTACAACAAACCATCTGTATCTTTAAAGGTTAATATGAAATGATGTTTCACATGCAAAAATAACTTTTTGGAAGGCCTGAAATTTATGTTATTTTACATACAACCATTAAAAATGTCTCTAATCGAGTACAAAAGAGTGGCACTATGAGACAAGAGCACATTTCTTAATAAAACTAACAACCAGTAAGAAAGGGGCAATTTATTTTGCTAAGAAAATCTACAACAATACGCATGCATTCGCAAGCAGGGCCGACGCAACGTCGTGCGGGGCCCAACGTGTACTGCAGTAATGCACTAATAAAATTTATTTTAAAATTGTAGATATCATAGAATAATACATAATATGAATAATAAAATTTCTGAAAATACCACTAATTTCACATGCGCATAATTACTTTTAATTTCGCAAAATCCTCTATCCTTTACAATATTTTAACCCTAGATCTACCGGGAATTTTATTCAAGTTTTAATAAAACGTTCTACACCAGAATTTTTATTTAAAACTATTTAACTTATTTATTTACCTTATTTTTGTCTGGTTTATATACTTAGTTTATTTTAAAGAAATTTCTGGTTTGAATGAATATTTTGTATGTACCTGTCGGGTCCAATGGACCCGTCTGGTAGACGGAGGGTTAAATACTTATTTTTTGTATTCACGGTCAATTTCGGGGTCTTCGGATCTATACATTCCCCGACAATTATATCAAATTTGCCTGTAAGAAATATAGTCAATACTCACTTTTTCCAACTGGGAAACATTTAAAAACAAATCTAGATCAAAAATACTTTATACAGAGGAAACGTTATTTTAAGTTGCATAGAGAGACTCCGGCTTCTAATACGAGAGCAATAGGCGCGGGGCCCAGGGCAGCAGCCCCGTTTGCCCGATGATTGTGCCAGATCTGTTCACAAGCATATACGTGTATTGCTGAAGATGGAGGAGGACATTAAGTACATTTAACTTGACTTTATCAGAAGTAAACTTTTTTTTTATGTGTAACGAATATCTTCCTCCCCGTCTTTATGCTACCGGGATTATGATGCTGAAAGTAATCTGCAATGGATAAAAAAAATACGTGACGTACGTCTCTTATCTTGCAGTTTTGTAACACACTTAAATAAATGCTGAAAAATTAAAATATTATTTTCCCATGCATATCGGCGAAAACGTTTTCATTTCAGTTACATTACTGCTTACCAATTACTTGTTTTTCAAAGATAAGATAGCACCGACGTCGAGAAAACGAAATCCAGGAAGTGGGGTAAAATTTTCGAAGAGACGCGCATGTGGCCGAATTTTTAAATGAAAAATACAAACATGAAATAAGCTCTATAAGATTTATTTTTTTAACAACCACGTGCACCACAATTTTTAAACGTTTCGACGTAAAAAAAAAAAAAAATAATCAATGTTGAAATGCAACAAAGGATAATTAACAAAAATCCAAAAGGTAATATTCTATGGATTTCTTCTTTTTTTTTTTTTTTTTTTTTTTAATAGAGAATTGAAACAGTTTATTTTCTACATCAAGAAGGAGAGGGGGCGTGGCTCTTTATCGCTGAATCTCCCCTTTAAGATAAATTTTAAACGCATTAATGTAGAAGTAAAACCTAAATAAAAATTTTATACCATGGGAGGGGGGCGGGGTCTCAGACGAGCAGAGCCCCTTCTCTCTTGGCAAAGTATCCTTAAGTAGAGGTTCTACTTCGTGTCAAAATTTCCGTTTTGTTTTTTTTTGTTTTTTTTTTTTGTTGTTGTTGTTGTTGTTTTTTTTTTCCCCGCATCTTTTGCATTTCTCAAATGTGTAGATTCTTGCCTTAGAGCGGTTTCGTGATATTCCAATTCCTTACAATTTTTTTTTTCTTGTTTAACGTAACGCCTATCATTGAACGTAACGCAATTGAAAAGTTTTAAATTTGTTTTTCTCGAAAGCATGTTTTCCAAATTGATCAATCATTTTTCTCGAGAACTATTCAATCGATTTCCTTCATTTTTTATTAAAAAGAAAAGTGATTGTTCTTCTGTAGCTTATAACACCGAAAACTATAATTTTCATTGATTCATTATTTTTTTCAAGCTTGCAAAGGGTAAAATTAAGGCGAAAAATAACCTTTCTTTGTTCAAATGGCCGCCATTTTGTCGAAAAATAACTTTTTAAACAAAATGTTGGTATGAACTCCAGAGAATTTAATGCATTTTCATAATTTGACGACCAAATTTGTTTCAGTTGCTTGTGTCCGGATAAAAACGATAAATCCGAAGTTCATGGCGCATACCTGCAGGTAGTCCTCCTCACACGTCGTATTATTCATTTTTTGCACATACAAAAATTTAAATATATAAGAGAAATGTGAAAAACTATAACATAAAAATTCTGAAGGTAGTATCTTTTTATTCCGAAACCTAAAATAAATCGTAGAACTCTCATGAATTTAAGATAAAGAAGTAAAACCTGTTCTTAATTATCTTTTCTTTTTGTGTTTAATTATTTTATGTCCCTGTATAAAAACAGATTATACTGTTTTGTTTTGTTTTCAAAATCATTAGATTAAAAGAAAATTCAGTTTGTTAAATTTTAAAAACTAGTGAAGGCAACGGCTCTCTCCGGCAGCCTAAAAGTCTGAAGGTAGTATCTTTTTCCTTTGCAACTTAAATAAAATTCTAAAACTCTCATGAATTTTATGCTAAAGAAGTAGAACCTGCCCTTAATTCTCTTTTCTTTTAGTTTTTACTTACTTTATGCCCCTGTATAAGAAAAAACTTTACTGTTTTGTTTCGTTTTGTTTTCAAAATCATTAGATTAAAAGAAAATTCAGTTTGTTAAATTTTAAAAACTAGTGAAAGGCAACGGCTCTCTCCTACAGCCTAAAAGTCTGAAGGTAGTATCTTTTTCCTTTGCAACTTAAAAAAATTCTAAAACTCTCATGAATTTTATGCTAAAGAAGTAGAACCTGCCCTTAATTCTCTTTTCTTTTAGTTTTTACTTACTTTATGCCCCTGTATAAGAAAAAACTTTACTGTTTTGTTTCGTTTTGTTTTCAAAATCATTAGATTAAAAGAAAATTCAGTTTGTTAAATTTTAAAAACTAGTGAAGGGCAACGGCTCTCTCCTACAGCCTAAAAGTCTGAAGGTAGTATCTTTTTCCTTTGCAACTTAAATAAAATTCTAAAACTCTCATGAATTTTATGCTAAAGAAGTAGAACCTGCCCTTAATTCTCTTTTCTTTTAGTTTTTACTTACTTTATGCCCCTGTATAAGAAAAAACTTTACTGTTTTGTTTCGTTTTGTTTTCAAAATCATTAGATTAAAAGAAAATTCAGTTTGTTAAATTTTAAAAACTAGTGAAGGGCAACGGCTCTCTCCTACAGCCTAAAAGTCTGAAGGTAATATCTTTTTCCTTTGCAATTAAAAAAAAAATCCTAAAACTCTCATGAATTTTAAGTTACAGAAGTAGAAATTACCCTTAATTCTCTTTTCTTTGAGTGTTTAATTACTTTGTGTCTCTGTATAATAAATAAACTTTACTGTTTTGTTTCGTTTTGTTTTCAAAATCATTAGATTAAAAAAAATTCAGTTTGTTAAATTTTAAAAACTAGTGAAGGGCAACGGCTCTCTCCTACAGCCTAAAAGTCTGAAGGTAGTATCTTTTTCCTTTGCAACTTAAAAAAATTCTAAAACTCTCATGAATTTTAAGCTAAAGAAGTAGAACCTGCCCTTAATTCTCTTTTCTTTTAGTGTTTAGTTACTTTATGCCCCTGTATAAGAAAAAACTTTACTGTTTTGTTTTCAAAATCATTAGATTAAAAAAAAATTCAGTTTGCTAAATTTTAAAAACTAGTGAAGGGCAATGGCTCTCTCCTACAGCTTAAAAGTCAGAAGGTAGTATCTTCTTCCTTTGCAACTTAAAAAAAATTGTAAAACTCTCACGAATTTTAAGCTAAAGAAGTAGAACCTGTCCTTAGTTCTCTTTTCTTTTAGTGTTTAGTTACTTTATGCCCCTGCATAAGAAAAGACTTTACTGTTTTGTTTCGTTTTGTTTTCAAAATCATTAGATTAAAAGAAAATTCAGTTTGTTAAATTTTAAAAACTACTGAAGACAGCCTAAAAGTCTGAAAGTAGTATCTTTTTCCTTTGCAATTAAAAAAAAAATCCTAAAACTCTCGTGAATTTTAAGCTACAGAAGTAGAACTTACCCTTAATTCTCTTTTCTTTTAGTGTTTAATTACTTTGTGCCTCTGTTCTCTGTATATGAAAAAAACTTTACTCTTTTGTTTCGTTTTGTTTTCAAAATAATTAGATTTAAAAAAAAAAATTTAGTTTGCTAAATTTCAAAATCTAGTGAAGGACAACGGCTCTCTCCTCACCCCCCTCCCCTTTCCGCCGCCCATGCAAAATTGAATATTATTTTTATCATGAACATTAACAAATTTTAGGTACGGTACGAAAAAAAATCTCAGATTTTAATGAAATTCGTTTTAAATGTTCACATAAAAGAGTCGTTCTCGTTCCCTCAAATTAGAAAGTAGTCTTCACCTCTTTTCACGAACCATTTTTGTCTGTAGTCAGCATTAACCACCAAACGCACGATGTGAAATCTTCTTTTCATCATTAACGAAACTCTCCCGCACAATTTTGACTCCGTTTATGTAAGTTTCAATTGACAAGGCCAAGAAATTTATTCAAAAACTTCGAAAATGTAACTTTCGTTTTAAAGTGTTTCGTAATTATGTCTGGCTAAAATACCAGAAGAATTTTCTTTCTAAGAAGACTCAATGAATGCAAAAATACGAGGTGGTTGCATTAAAGAAGTCTGGAAAATTCGGGGCACGTGTTCTATGATGAATGAAAAGACTAAAAAGATGATTGAACATAATTTTAATAAACGGTCAAGTGCGAGTATTACTTCCATTCTGAGGGTTCCGAAGAATAAATATGTGAATTATTAACTGTATTATTAAAAGAATCGTTGCTAAAAGAATAATAAGACTCTGTAAAAAACTATGTAACGTAGGGTTGGGTGTAGCTGTATATACTAGAAAAGTATGAATGGGTATACCATAAAAGTTCAAAGAGATATGAAGCTTAAATAATATCAAATATTGCTATTCTGTATAACTCTTTTTTTAATCTCATCCTAATCTGTTTACGATGAAAAGCTTCGAAGATCATTGAAAACTATTTTTTAGTGAAATAGAAAATAAGCAAGCAATTTTCTTTTGAAATCGAATGGAATAAAGTTTGAATGATTAAAATGAAATGTTGCTGTATTAAATGGTCCTTTGGTAAAAGTAATCATAAAGTAAATTAATATTTTTACACAATTTAGAAAAATTACTGTTGCTAAATATATCGGACATTGCAATTTCTAGACATTACAAATTCAGCTATGACATTTGGCCAGGGTTGCCGTAAAGCTCTACTTTTGAAAATAAACGCCAACTGTTTCCCCGCCAAAAATATGAATATAATGTTGCAATTTTTCAAAATCAAATTCGTGAGTTTTTGAAGGAATTTTCGAACTTTTTTAAATATTTTATACTTATTATTAACTAATTTTTATTTTTAAATGCTTTTCTTTAAAAAAATTCAATGTTAATAGTCCGATAAGTGGTCTCGAAAATTGCATTTTCCGAAAGTTATGCTGCTGTAAATTCAAGAAATATTATTTTAACAGAAAAATTTTATCGATTCTCAAACTTCATAATATAGGGCTTTAAAATGCACCAGGTCTCAATGCTAGGTGCGAGCAACACCAAAAGTGGTTCCGTTGTTAGATAAGAAAATAAATAATGCTGTGTAATCAAGTGTAAATAATGAAACTATGTATGCCGATCGCAAATTAAAATTTAAAATTTAAAATCCAATGTATTATGCGTGAAAAATTATCAAGAACAATTATAAACTAATCAATACAGGAAATCTATATTCGCTGTTTAGGATAAATTAATAGAGTGAATAAAATGTAAAATTAAAAGTTACTGTATTAAATATTTCTCTCATAAAATATTCGGTATAGTTATTAAAAAGTACAAATGTGTTTATCCGAACAAAAAAAAAAAAAAAGGATTAATATTCATTATTTTCAAAAGCTAAGACTGAATAATTTTATGATAATCTCTTACGAATTTCTACCAAAATTTCAAATGGATTATAAATAAAATGTTTTCAGATTTTCAAGAAAATTCTAAAATTAAATAACATTATGTTTATGTTATTTAGGCATTTATCTTCTTTCATTGACATTTTTGTCTATTTGTCATTAACCATCAAACGTATAACGTGCAATCTTTTCACTATTAATGAAACTCTTACGTCTATTTTGACTTCTGTTGTGTAAATTTCAATTAACAAAGCCGAAAAACTTATTCAAAAACTTTAGAAAATGTGGCTTTCGTTTTAAAGTGTTACGTAATAGTGTGATTAAAATGCGAGTAGACAAAAAATTAAATGCTGCTTTAAAAAAACTACTCGATTAAAAGAAAGTTCGGGATAGTTGCAGAAAAGAAGTTTAGAAAATTCAAAGCACGTTTTCTATATGATGAATAAAAAGACTGAAAATATGACTGAGCATAATTTAACAAAAATTATCCTTCTTGAAATGATACATGAACAAATTTAAGCATAAATGTAAGCTTAAAGGGAATTATCGCTTTTAAACCTTCAAAAAAAAATTTTTTATCTTTCATTTTTTCAAAAATTTATTCAATTCTGGATCAAACAAAAATTTTCTGAAAATAATCAAATTAGAAAAGGGTCAATTTCAAATTGATAATGTATTCTTTGATATCGACGATGATTTTAGATACCTTCCAATAAAAAAAATAAAATACTACCTGGTGCAGCCGTCCTGGAGGAAAGCTATTCTGGAAAACTGTGGTATATTTTCATTACTCATGACTCCCAGGCCTCAAAGCCACCTTTATTTGAAATGTTTATTTATCTCAACAGATTTAAATGTAACTTACTATGTGTGCAGGACTTAGCAAGGTCTAGACCAGGGTCGGCGAACCTATGGCACGCGTGCCACTTTTGGCACGCGAAAGAATAATTTCGGCACTGCATTGCTTTTGACTCTAAATCAAAATAAAGTGAAATTTCACAAAATCGCAACTAATTTTTTCTAACTCCGATTAAATGAAAATAGAAAAATTTTAATTGCGGCATATTATATTCCAATCTAATTAATTATGGTCTCAAAATTTTTTCAAACAAAAACGATATTTGAAAACTATCGGGAAGAATTAGTTATTAGACGATATCGGACGACTAAATTCCGAAGGTTATGGCAACTTTTAATTTATTTCAGAGCTATTCCGAGAAACTGGCGTTTGACATTTTAACTGCTTTTTCTTTTTGTTTCTTTGCCTATCTTATGCTTCCGAGTCGCTGTTTTCACAAATTAATAATATCAAAACTCAGACTGAAAGCATTTGTCAGATAAATCCGGATCAGTTTGCTTTAAAATTAACCTGATATTAAGATGCAACAACATAAATCAAATTACATCGCATTCATTTTTTAAAAATTAATTTCTAAAATAATCCATAATTATTATAGTGTAGCACCTACATGTATGTTTCTAATATTTTTTAAATCTTAATAGAAAATTTTAAAGAATTTTAATCCATTATTTTTCCATCTACTAAATTTTTTTTTAGTTGGCACGTCATGGTCACGTAAAATATTTTTTGACCAAATTTGGCACGCGGTAGCAAAAAGGTTCGCCAACCCTGGTCTAGACCGACCTCGTTAGCGAACTTCATCTGCCATTTGTTTCAAGATGGCGGTCTGAAGAACAAAATAGAAAAGTTTCCAATTCGAAAAGATGTACAAAAAATTTGAAATTTAAAGAAATTCCACTATGTGATTAGCCTTGATACAAGGATTTCGGAGCATTTTTTGCTTCGCCTCTATCTTACAAAAAAGGCAGGGATATAGAAGTTCGAAACTCTATGGTGGAACAAGACAACAGATGTCTTGATGTAACACTCGTATTTATGAACCGATTTTGATGTGACTGAGCATGTGTATAGGACATACCAAGGTCTTGACCAAGTCCATTTGACAGCTTCATCCGCCATATTGTTTCAAACTGTAAGTCACTTAAAATTTTCAAATTTTTAAAAAAGTGTAAAAATAAATTAAAAATTCAAAAAGTTTCTTCCTTTAAATGTTCAGTCTTGTGATATAAGGATTTCGGAACATTTTTTGTTTCGCCCCTATCCTGAAAAATGGCTGAGATATAGATTGTAAATTCGAAATTCAATCGTCATAAATGAAGCCAACTTGGATATAGGTGATTAATTTGGTGAAATTCTCATTCAAATTCAGTATTGACGAAACTGGGGTTAAATCTTCTATAATCCAGTAACACGCATTTTAACTTTGTATGTTTGAATAAAATTTGGTAAATCTTTAAAAACAAGGAATAGCGAAACTACCTTTTCGTCCCGGTAGAAGCCCGAAGGACTTTTCAACTTTGCATGCGTTTGTCTCAAGACAATGCTTTTGTCAACTATACAAAAAAATCATTTGCAGACTTTTTTTTACACAGGTATGTATAGAATGATTATAACTATAATCATTACCTACTTTGTTTGTCCATTAAATGAGGCAAATTTTATTTGTTGTGAATACAATGAGTTTTTGAATGATACATTTATTATAATTTAAACATATAAGTGTCTGGCTTTAAAATATTTTCCATATAAGCTAATAAATTTATGAGTAGGTTTATATCTATTATATATACTTTAATGAAAACCAAAAATTAATTTTGTGGCTGTAGGGGTGCGCGCAATAGTTGTATCATAATTTTATTTTCTCAATATATACTGAATATTTTCAGTGTTTTCAATAAAGTTTTTATTCGTTGATATTAAAATAATGGAGTTTATTAATCAGCCTGTTAAGAAATAATTTTGAAAAGTTGCTTTTAATCACATAAATCTGAATGAAACTGTGATATAAATAAATATATATGTGGCTATATTAATAAAAGAAAAGATTGTGTGTTTATATATGTGTGTGTGTGTGTGCGATGGTTAGGAAAATCGACTGCTAGTAGACACCTGAAAATTTGGATGAAGATAGTCCAGGGCAAATCTTAATGCACCTGAGAATCAGATTTTTCATTTTTTGGATAATTGGCTGAGATAGCAATTAAACAGCGCGATTAAATATGTTGACAAAAAAAAAAAAAAAAAAAAAAAAAGTCATGCTGATGCCTGCGAGAGCCCCATTCCGAAGCACGGAAGCAGAGAAGTTCCAAAAGCAGCTTTTTTCTCCAGTCTTTCGAAGAACGCATCGGCCGAACCATTCGAAATACAGAAAAACGAAAGACACCAAACCATATCTACGTTCCTTAAACTTACTAACGGAGCAATCAATTTTGAAAAATACGGAAGTTAACCCTTTCAAAAGAAAAAAAAGAAAGAACCAATTCTTGTTTTTTTCCCCCAGTTTCTGGAAACCCGAATTGGCGTAACTTTTCGGAATAAAAAAAACCCGATTAGACCAAATTAAAGATCATACTTTTAGGTTTAATACGCCGTAATCTATTCGAAAAAATATCAGTGTTAAAAAAGTTTCCCGAGAGCCGTTTCGGCGTTTTTTTTTTTTTGTTGTTGTTGTTTGTTTTTTTTTTTTTTTTTTTTGTACCTGAAAGAGTTTATTTAATCATAGAAAAACGACCCATGATACTATAACATTATAAATTTTTGTACCTCCTCGAAGCAAGCAAGAACTTGGGTTGGTCTTTTTTTTTGGGGGGGGGGGGGATAAAAATTACAAATGTAAGAAATAAAAAGCAGTGAGCCTTTTTTTGGAAGGGAGGGGGGTTAGAGGGGTGAATTTTAAAGTTACTTAAATGTTGAAATGATATGTGTAGCATATTCCGAATATTTGATTCATTTTTCTTCCTGTGGTGCAATCGTGATTCTCATGTCGCTTACTTGATAACATGTACTTTTTAATAAAATATGTTTTTAATTACTCTTTTTAAGTGAAAACATACAAATACAAAACAACCTATGAATTTGAAAAAAAAACTATAAGTTTACTCATGGACTATAAGTGGTAAAGCGCCAACAATGTTATTAAAATACCTAAACACGGAGATAGCTAAATTATCATAGTAAATTATGAACTCGGACACAAAAAGTTTACTGTTAATATTTTTTAATGTAAATAAATAAAATGATTCTATTTCTAATCACTAGTTAAAATTAAAATACAAATATTTTATGTGTGAAAAATCATTTAAAATGTTCATAAGGTCAAAATTAAGGAATAATGAAAGGAAATCTATAAGAAATAATTAATCCAGTAAAACTTCTGAATATCAAACACCTCTTGACTTGAATTTATCAGAATTTGTCCGTGTTCCTTATTCAGAAGTTTCAGAAAGGAATAGAAATACAGTAAAACCTCTATAAAAGACGTTCCCGAGTAACGCGCACCTCTATTTACCGAATCCTTTTCAAATCGCCAATTTTAATCGCCAGTGTAATTCGTTAGTCAGAGGTAAAAGCATATACGTGTATGCTTTTACCTCTGAATATCGGATACCTCGGAAAAGCGGGTAAATTTATGTCCCCGAGTTGTTCATTATTTAGAGGTTTTGCTGTATGTTTTGGGGATTGAAAAACTGTTCGCTAAGTAGAAGTAGACTCTATGGCGGTTTTATTGTCATTGAATGTTGATCTGCTATCTAGAATAATTACAGCATATATTAAACAAATATTTTCTCAGAAAATATGCATAGTTGCAGAAATAGCATAACTATTTTCTATCCGAACTAAAACTTTATTCAAACAACTACACCAATATTGCAGTGATAAGACTGGATTTTATTACGATCTTTCACACATTTCTTCCAAATTTTCTGAGCATAGTAGAAGTTTAGAAAAAACTTTGCATGTATTCAAGAATCTAGGATTAAGTAAAGTTCTGTTGATAATATTCACATGCGAAAGACTTTCCATTCATCTCAAATCAGAAAGTAGTTTTCATTTTCTTTCATAAATATTCTTAGCTGTAGTCAGCATTTAACTACAAATGCATGCGAGAAAACTCCCCTTCTCCTCATCACTAGCGAAGTTCTCTCGTTTAATTTTGACTCCGTTTATGTATGTTTCAATTGGCAACGCCGAGAAATTTATTCAAAAACTTTAGAAAATGTGACTTTCGTTTTAAAGTGTTTTGGTAATGGTGTTCCTGTCTAAAATGCGAGAAAGAAAAAAAAATTAAGGAAAAAATTAATGCTGTTTTAAAAGTAGATTCAGTTGAACGGCAAAGTATAAAATAGTTGCATTAAAAAAATTCTCAAAAAAATATGAAACACGTGTTCTATGAAGAGTTAAAAGACTACTTTTTTTAAAAAAAATTACTCAGCATCAAATATTAATTGGATACGTGTAAGTTTACATTCGAAAGAATTTTAATACGAATGTATAACACAAAGATCGTTAAAATAATAAACACACATATTGATAAATTCATAAACTTAGATATTAAAAATATTTTTCAAACATAAGTATAAACTGAATATTTCAGATCTATAAAATAAATAAACGTGATCTATAAAACATACCTTTTAATAAAATTAATATATATATAATCATAAAATTATCATAATGTACAGAGGAAAAAACGGTAAAAGTAATTTGTAGGACATTTTTGTACATTAAATGTATATTCTTTACCGAATAAAACAGTACAGTGCGTTATATTCAAATAGTTTAAAGCATTTACTTATAAAATAGATAATTACTTAACGTTTTCATTAAGAACTAAAAAACTCTTCAATCAACTGCCAGAGAAGCGACAATTTTTAAAGATGTTAGACGTAAGTAAAACTTTTCAGATTTCTAGTTAGATTACAATTCTTATAATTTTAAATATTCACATGAAAGGTATGTTAAAAGAAAATTAGAAAAGCACAAAATATGTTTACTGCGTTGAGTGAGAAAATTAATTTGTGTCAAGTTTTTTCTATGTAAAATGTTGTTTGGATAAAATTATGCTTGCAGCGCAAAATTAATGTATACAAATTCATTTTAAAAAGATTAAACTTGTGGATCGATGTACTTATGTATTTAAACTAAAAGAAATTAGTCGCTTATTTTTACTATATAAACTGTAAACTCTCAATGCATTCTGTATCTAAATACTTGTACCAATCATTCTTTTAAAAAATAGTTAAAAAATCACAAACTAAACACCATTAATAAACTTGTAATAATATTTTTTAAAAAATACTGCGATGGAAATCTTCAATCTCGCATTTTCTTCTGTTGAGTATTTGCCATTTACCTAGAAACTTTCTTAAAAGGAAATATCCTGTGCGGTAGAAAATGCTACCAAAAAAGTCAATTATAAATAAAACTAAACAGTCAATAAATAACCAAAATCAAGGTTTTTGAAACAAATAATCCTACAAACTTGATCCTACAGAAAAAATCTATTACTTTTTCCTTTAGTCTCAACACCATTACTTTCCCTTTCATTTTAACACACCATTAATAACATCTTGACAGTCATATGTGTTTAGATTTCGAAAAAAAATTCTTTTTAATATCTTTTAAAATACTTTTTGCCCACCAAATATTCTACATTATCATAATCTATTTTTCTTTTCAAAATTTTAAACTCATTTTTAAGATTTGTGAAATAAAGAGCATGGAGACTATATAGCAAATTAAACGACAGATGAAAGGAATTCTTAGTTGATTTGATATTTTGTATTGATAGAAATTATTTTTAATCGAACACAAAGAGAATTCTCAATTTGTCGAATTATTTATTTAAATGTTTGTTCAATTGCAACTTCCTAATATATATATACATTGATTTAATTTAAAAGAAAATTGTTTCGCGAGTTTACTGCTGTTAAAAATATCAAATATTCTAATCTAGCTCTCACATTTTTCTGTTTTCTAAAGTGATTTTTGTTATTCGATGTGGGTGGCGCTGTAATCTAGGAAATATTTTTGTAACAAATGTGTCTTCCTATTAAAACAGCATGTTCGTTAAATTTAAAAAACATTTTCTAAAAATATTGTCTAAAATGTTATGTTAGACTAATAAATTTGTCTACTCAGCAACATTAGTTTTTATAAAACGGATTAGTAAGTTTCTTTTCTAAACGCAAGTCTGATCTATCGAAATTAACAAAATTGATTGAAATTTGCTCTTAAGGAATAAATATTAATATAAAAATGTACAGTTGTTGGGGAATAAAAGGCTACTGCTAACTCTTCTACAAATCGTCGTATAAAAATCTGACTGGTAACAACCGATTAGTAATAACGCCTAATAATCAATGATGTACAAAAATTATCCTTCGGGATCGACCAATTGCGGAAATGTTCCGGTATCTTGGATTGGCATATTTGAAGTTTCTAGAAATAGGTTTCAATTCATATTTTTTTCGATAAAAATTTCAAAATATATTATTCAAAATTAATATTCGAAAAAAAATATGAATTGTAATTCATTTTTTTTTAAGACGTTGACTTTTAGGAGCTTCAAATATGCGAATCCAAAATTGCAGATTACTCCGCCAAGAAACTTGAGTTATGTTTAAAAAACTACTCGCATTGCAATATGCTTTGCCACGATTAAAATAGGGCAACTCTGGGATAGATGGCCATAGTTTTTAAAGATTGAAACAAAAATTCTTAGAATTCAAATACAAGGAAGATTTATGGATATTTAAAATTCTTATACATATACTCATCATATTTTGGGTAAAAAATAATTAAATATTGAGAACAAAAAGTGGGAAACAAAATTTCAATTAAAATTGCAGATGGCCATCTCTCCTTCAAGCCGAGGAGAGATGGCCGTCCAACACAAGTAAGAAAAAGTGAAGTTAAATAGCAAAAAAATAACACATTTCATATAGTTAATCATGAAAAACATATAACAATTTGTAAAGACGGTTTTATATCATGGAAAATGAGTGAATAAAATTCGAATAAACAAAATTTGAAGTATAATTTGAATCCTTCACTTTCGTAAAATTTTACCACATTTTTGGAAAGGAACTTGATAGTTTGTACGCGTTTCATGGATCCACTTCAGGCACCTTATGCAATGTATCCAGTCATCCTTTTTGGTTGTGGTATTATATCCTTCTCCACAATCAACACAGTGATATCATCAAATTCTACTCCCTAGTAGTCTGTAGAATCTCATAATTTCAAATGTATTTCGTCTTCTTCGCTGCTGGAAGTGTCATGTTTTTGTTTTTGTTTTTAGACTTTTTCACGGATTTAAGCTCATTTATCAACTTTATCTGTTTCTAGGATGAAAGTTTCCGACGTTTTTCAATATTTCCGATATTTTCTGAAGAAAAAAATGCATCGTTAGACACTCTTACATTATTACTATTGAAATATTTATATTAGTTAAAATTTAAACAATTATATCAATTAATCTAATTATAAATATAAAAGTTATATAATTATTTTAAATATAATTATATTTTGTTAAAATCCTTACTCCGTATAATTTTGAAATGTTAATTAATGGTGGCCATCTATCCTGAAATTGAAGAACAGATGGCCACCCAATTTAGAGCGTCACTCCGCCATTGTATGTCTTTGTTTTAGGCTTAGAAGCAAAGACTGCATTATATACGCGCTTTAACCCTTTCATTCCCATAGTAGAATACGTTCTAGAAATTACGTAGTTCAGAGAATCCAAATTTACACCAAAAAATTTCTATGTTAAATTTCGCTTTATTTAAATACGGAATGGTCTGTTATTAAATAGACCAAATATTGCTATTTTAATTTTCTGGTATGAACTTGGAACATCCAAATTAAAAAATCCACTAACATCATGATGCCGTTTGGACTCACTGGGAGTGAAAGGGTTAAAAGTCAAAATAGTAAAAAAAGAAAAAATGAAACATACTTACTGCAAAACATTCAGATACCTAAGTCAACAAAAATATTCAACAACTAAAATAAATAAACATTAAAATTACACTTACTTTTTATAATCGAAAAACACAGCTGCACATTGCAATGAATGAACTCTTTGAACTATTTCCTACGAACAAAGTTTATGCTGCAATCTATGATCAAGTTTTGGAAATGTTTAGACTGGTCATCTCCCCTCTGTGGCCATCTATCCTAGAAGTACCCTATATATCCAAAGATAAAATGTACTGAACAATCCAAATACGACTTCAAAGTAAATAGAGAATATTGCAAATTTTAAAGTTTGTTACAAATTCTATATATAGACGACTCATTAAAGGAAATTTAAATATAGTATTAATTAGTTATTATTCACCAATTAGTACCAGCCCCATTTTTACGTGATGATTTGAGGCAGAATTAGAAGGTTGGAAGGGGGAATATATAACGCTGCTTTCACCTACATCTGTACTGTACCTGAGGAAAATAACTTGAGGATGTATTTAGAAAGATTCAGAAAGATAGGGGGCGATATTGTGAGTTGCTTTCTAAAAGTAGCTTTATTATAAAATATTTTTCACAATTTTTAATCTGCTCCTATATCTGAGTTTTCCCAATATTTGGCTGGACTTTTTTATATAAGTTGCTTAAAATACCATACAACCAAATAACGAAATAAAAATTTTGGAATCTTCCACACTTGCGCAGTTAAAAATTATTTCACACAAATGCCCATATTTTATCCTATATTCAATATATTCATGTTTTAATTGCAGTGCACTGTTTCTACTGTTCTTTGTCAGGTTTTCAAAAAGTTTTGTTAAATTTGGTTGAAAACTCTGTATGCTATAAGCAAAAAACTTCTGGATTTTTCACAGACACGTTAACATATTCACGAATATGAGTGCTGTGCTTACACAAACGTTGAACAGGACCCAAATAGTCATTTAACACAGTGACAAACCTTTTTCAGATTTTTCTGTTACATAGGTGATCTCAAACATTATTTTATTATTAAATTCATTTTTTTCTCTGTTAATGGTCCTTTCGACTAAATCTTCAATGAGAAAGATGAAATCAAACATGTTCTTTACATCCTAGACGTTCAAGAATAATTCGTCAAGAACTTCAGTTGGCGTCCGGTACCTTTAATTTTTGGACATGAGTGCATTTAGCCCGTGGATCATTATATCGCATGTATAAATATGCTTCACGACCTTTAAACAAAAACAAATGTAAAATAAAGAGAAATAACAATTATTGGATCCATTAACCACTCTGTACAGAAATCTCAAGCAGCATGAATTTCGTTATCGCTGCGATCACTGTACTTTATGTACGGGCATTTTCCGTCAAAAAGAAAAAGGAATTCGATTGCTTATGCTATATTTTTCTATTCAATTAATTTAGACCCGACACTATCTCTTTTCGAGAACTGCATCAAATTTCGCCAGAACTTCGTGCTCGAGAACCGAATTATTTGACAACTGGGACATTCGAGGAAAAATGTTATACTATTCGTGGAACTCCTTTGGAGTACATAAAAACTAAAAAAGAGAAATAAAGACATTGTAAAAATAAATAATTTTGACTCCAAGAAATCGTTCTTCTGCCATCCTCTCACTCCTTTATCATTTTCTACTAAAGAATGAGCTAGGTTCATTGTGAATCCATGAAACACCTGCATACTAATGTCACATTGATTAAGTCGAATTTAGTTATAGCGAGCTCAGTTACTACAGGATACTGATTTTGACGAGCAAAAAGAAAGGAATGTTTGTCTAATGTGACCGAGGAAAAAAAAGCAAAACTTTAAAAATAATTAATAATTGGTACGATTTTTTTCTTCAATAACTTTTATAGATTTTTTCATTGCTATACAAGCAGAATCGAAAAAGTATTGAAAATTTGAAGTTATAATTACTAATTTAGTTTAAATGCAAAAAACTTCTTAATAATACCATAAAAATGAAAAATACCCAAGGCTTTTAAAAAGAATTTTGTCTTTCTTCAACAAGCGTAAAGAAGATTTATTTACCACTTTGAAGGCAGGAAGAAGACTGAGTTCCATTTCTGTGCAGACTTCTTAGAAATGATAGGCCTTCGTTGAACCTGGTGAAGAAAGTCAAAATTCTTTCGAAAGGCCTTGCACTTTTCTTGAGAGGTTAGTTGTCTTTATTTGGGTATCACAATAATTTTACAACTTTTTATTGTAATTTAATTTAGTCCTGCTCTTTCAAAAATGTAAAACTGCCCTCATGTGTTTTATTCTATAATATTTAACCATTCGACGAAACTTTTGCCTATATTCTTTCAAGTGAAATCTTATCAAGTGAACTTAGTTACTGCGAGAACTCAGTTATAACGAGCAAAAGTTTTCCTCCATTTATCCTCGATATGACAAAGTTCGACTGTATTTCACACCATTTACTGATAAACTCAGTTGGGTTTTTTTTTCAGTTTATTTCATGTTTGAGGAATCTACCATCAAAAACTTCAAGGATGTTTTCAAGAAATATTTTTCACCTCTCAACAACGCGAAACTTTCTGACAGATTCACGGATACATTTTCCAACGCAAAAGACTGAAATTAAAAGGTATAAAAGCAATTTGAAATTGCATAGTTTTCTTTTATTTATCGATAAATGAATTGCCTCTTGAGTTATGTGAGTTTGCTGTCCCATGACGAACTTTATCCGGGCTGTTGCTTCCGGAAAATCTATTCAAAACCCCAATTTTGACAACATTTTCTGAAAGGTCTGGCTTTATCGAGAAATTGAAAACTCAATTCCATTTCATATTTTCCCAATAACGTCACCAGGTAATTTCATGCGTTTACGAATGAAAATAAATTCAGGAATGGGCCAGAAAGTAATCAGTTTGGAAAGACAGACTTAATAAAACACACTGATAAAAATGAAAAGAAAAATAATAATAATAATAAGGTAGGTGAGCCAAAGGTGGGCAGTGTTCCTAAAGTAGCTGCGCCCCCTAAAAGTAGAATCAATTTTATTTTTAATCATAAAATGACGCTACTGCATTGTAAACCTTGTATCTGCAGTGCACGTCGCTGAATTTGAAAAGATCAGCTTGATCGACCACCATTGTATGCAGTGGTTTCACTTTTGAGAAGTAATCGTTCTAATTTCCTGAACTTCTTATAACTTTGAATTATGATGCACTTTCCGAAAGCGTATTTCTTACGCTTTAACCACATGTACTTAAATTCTAATAAATTTACTATTTTAATAGTTTTATGTCGTGCAATTGGTGACCATATGCATGTTCCAAGGTGGCCCGGAGGAAACAAATATGAAAATCAATGCAGTAAGGGTAATTTTTAAAGTTTCTACAAAATACCTGAAAAAAAAACTTACTACCATTTATTAACACTTATTGTCAGACTTCTCCAACAAATTCCAAACTATTGAGAACACCGGAGATCCCTCAAAAGAAGTCGGTATCTCCCAGAAGAAAAGCCCTGAACTACCGTGCACAAAAAGTGATTCAAAGTCTTTTCGTGTCAGAAGATAAGAAGATTAAGAAAAAACTCGAAAGATTTTTAAAAAATAATCATCAGAGCATAATAGTAAGCAACATAATAAGACATTCAAACACCAACCCAGTACACTGCCAAAAAAAGACTCTCAACCAAACTGATACTACCATGCCTGACACAAGTGGTTGCCAGCCAAAAGCAAGCTGGTTTTGCCATTTTATGCAAGAAAGACAAAATAATGGAATGCGATTGTGTAGTTCCTGTAATATGTACAGTCGTGGGGAAAAAAAGTAAACACTCTTTACTAACTCTGCAAAAAATTATCGTAGAAGAAAGTTACAAGTACCACACGATTAGTACTAAAGTCTACTTTTAAATGATGTATATAAAATTTGCTTATGAGGTCATCTACATATTAAAACGAACCATAATTTTTTTTTCAATAGCGGTACAGAATTTTGACAGCATAAATGAACTCTACACTCTTCAATTAACCTAAAAACAAAATTTTATGCAATTCGTACGATAAGTTTCTGAGAAATTAATTATTTTAAAACGAGCTTATTTTAGGGGCTGTATCCAAATTGAAGTCCGGTACTGGATTGTTGACCGAGAAAGCCCCCTTCTTGATTAAGGTATCTTAAGGAGATTCTTCACGCACTTGAAAACAACCACTCCGTAATGTTAATCCTCTGGGCAGGTTATTTTCCAATTTCTCGTTTTTCGAAACTGAAAGTGCCTTTTTAAAAAAAAAATCTGCAACCAAAATTGAAAAAGTAAAAAAAAAGTCATATTAAAGATTGAGCTCAGCTATCTTATGCAAAAATATCGTTTAAAAGTATTCAAATTGAAACGAGAAATTCGAATGCCCATAGGATTAATATTACGGAGCGGGTGTTTTCAAGTACGTGAAGAATCCCCTTAAGCGCCACTCAAGCAGTCATTGAAGATTGCTAGATTACAAAATTTCAAAATATCTAGTCACTTCTATCATAGACAGCCCCCTTAAACCGTCATTTTGCGATTTTTTATGCATAATTTGAAAACCACTTGGAAGAAAAATGTGAAATTTTGGATTTCCATAAAGCAGGACTTAATAAATCTAAATCCATCAAAAAATTGTAGGTTGTAATTCATAATTTTTTTCGAATATTAATTTCATAATTCAAAATTCATATCATAAAATTTTAATAATTGCAAATTCAACGCATTTATGTTTGGGTATTTTAGCATTATTGCTACACAAAAAATTAGCACATTAGGAGTATTATTTCAGGAGATATTAATAAGAATATGAAAATGTAATTTAACATTGTTTATAATTCAAAAACTCATCATTCAAATGACTTGAAATTTGATGTCTTGGCATAGTTTGAACCGAAGATTTGAAATATCTTGTTAAAATTGGGTATTGCTATTGAAAAAAATGTAGTTTGGGTTCGTTTTAATATGTAGATGGCCCTATAAGCAAATTTTATATACATCATTTAAAAGTAGACTTTATTTCCAATCGTTCGGTACCAGTAACTTTCTTCTATGATAATTTGTTGAGGAGTTAGTAAGGGGTGTTTACTTTTTATTTTCCTCAACTGTACATGAAGACTGTCAGGGGCTTTCTGCATGGAAAGCAATTACAAAGGTATATTTTGAAAATAATGTTTATTGTAATTTTTTTTTCTTGTAATTAAATAGTTTTAATTGAACACTATAATAATTTTATAGAAGTAAAAATAGTTTGCCGAGTATTTTGTTTTCGCATTTTAAAAGTGATTTCAGTATGTGGACCACTTATGGAACACTCTGCGCAAAGATAGCCCAAGACAAGCTACAATTTTGAAATTGTATTATAAAGATAATTAAATTTTATTTTATAAAGAAAAGTATACTTGATATGTGTTAGATATAAGTGTAAAATTTTACAAAAAAAAAATATTCAGCCACATACACCTAACCAGAAAATTATAAAAAATCCTCATAGCTTAACTATGGCCAACTTTAGTTCACCCACCTTATGTTTAAAAGCTCTTTTCATCCAGATTAATGGAAAAGGATTAATTTATTTGTTTAAATTCTAGATAATTCTCTGGCGTTATTGCCGGGCTGAAAGAAGAAAGTAATTATTCCTTTTTATTTCCATTTCGTCTTTCTATTTCCTCCTCCGCAGTTTTTTCTTAATGAGTAAAATAAGATTTTTTTTTAAAAAATTGCGTGTGTGTGTTATAAAATTAGGGGGTTTTGCATTTTTTGTAGATCTCCGGAACCCACGCTTATTAAAAATTCTTTCAAAATTCATCAATTCGCTACTTAAATACTTATATTTTTTCCAGCGGCAGATCCTTTGGTTAATTAAAAAATGTTGAAGTGAATTAAAGTTTTCGTTTACGCATCACGCAATTCTTTTATCAAAGATGATTATGGAAGAAAAGAAAAGTACTTTCTGTTTTAGAAGAGAAAAAAAATGAAAGTACTGTGTTTCTTTCCAAATGCATTAGTTTCTGTCTAATATAATGGTCTGCTAATCCAAGATTAATACAAAGTTATATCTGTGCTATTAAAATCTGACTGTGTGTATGTATCATTTATGTGTGTATGTGTATTTTCATCTTCTCTTTCGAGAATGGGATGAATTGCGGGTTGAAAAGAGCACTAATTATGCGTAAGCATCCAAGACTATAATAAAAAATTTCGAAATTATACAAACAGTTACTGTCGTTTATTTTCGGGGAAAGGTATGTTCAATATATATTTTAAAAGCAGCATTGAAATCATCTTAAATATCGTAGGTTTCTATGACTACCTCATCTATTTATTAAGTTTTCTATTCTCCTTTAAGTAAACCTAAAGAAATAGGCTTATAAATAATGTGTTTGAAAGTGGCAATATTAACTGTGTCCTATTTCGCTCACCATTTCATAAAATTATTCATATAGACATGAAAATCGTGCTATTGTGGTAAAGTACAGGATGTTTCTGAATGAAAATTGTCTCTGAGATTTAAAGTTCTTTTTACAAAGATGCATAAAAGAATTCTAATTCAATGTCACCTTTTTACCAAAAATGGTTTGAAGTATATTTTAATGAAGCTGTCATACTTTTCAACCAATTTCCAAATATTATCTGTTAAGTGTTTAGAAAATCAATTTGTCAATCTTTTGGAAAATTGTTTAGGTAGCCACAAAAATTAAATAGTTTTTTGAATTACAAAAAATCACAAAATATTCCATACTGATATTAGCCGTTGTAATGTTTATTAGGTTTTTTTTTTTTTTTTTTTTTTTTTTTTTTTGTAAATTTTTTATCGAAAAAAAATCGAATGCTCAACCGCTTAAGATCGTTGAACATTTAAAATGAGTTTCAATAAAAACAGGGAATCCAACGCGCGAGCTATCCTAGTCGTACATCACAAACTGAAAATATTTTTTAATCGAACACTTTACTAGATTTTTTTTTTTTTTTTTTTTTTTTACGATATATATATAAATCGACGTGTGCGTTTGATGGAGTTTTGGCGATTAGTTGATTTTGTTTTCGCGGGTTTTTGTTACCTCAAATGTTTAGTTTGTTTTTCCATTTGGTTTTGACAGGTATATGGGAAAGCGTTGTGCGCATAAAACTAGTTTAACCCCTCTGAGCATGTCACAAGCCATGCCACCTGTCTTCCTTGGTTTAAGTTCTTATGTTTTTAGACATTTCATATTGTTTAAAGTTTGCTGGTTTGTTGTCGTGGAATGACGGGTTTGTTTTCAAGTTAATTTAGTAGTTGCCATTTTGTTCATTTTACTTATTTTTATTTTGGACCAGTTCAGTGTTTTTGTATATTTTGGTATAGTTTTTGGATATATATATATATGTATGTATGTATATACTATATATTTCCTTTTAGATAACCCAGTAATTACCGCAAAAAGCTTTTTTATATGAAGGATACCATTATGTATTTCAATAATAAAGTTTCGAAAATTATTAGAAACTACATAATTAATTGAGGTGATCAGCTTCTGTTCTAATCTCATTTACAGCAAATCTATACGGGAAGATTTAAAAGGATTGGTTCAGCCAGTTTTTCCATTTAGGAAAGGAAGTGCTATTTTTTGATTTATTTATGTACTGATGACCAAACATTAAGCGGCAGTGACAGGACACTTTCGATTTTACACAGTTCGTCGAATATTTATTGAAATTCTTGACGAATGGTTCTCGAACTTGGAGGATGTAAAGAACATGTCTGACTTCATATTTTTCAGTGAAAATTTACTCGCGAGGACAGTTAGGGGGCCAACAATAAATTTAGTAATAAAATAGTATTTGCTATCATCGATGTAACAGAAAAACTACAAGATGATCTGTCACTGTAGCAAATGACTATGTGGGTCCAGTTCAACGTTTCTGTGAATTTGGATGCATAGCTCGCATATTCGAGAAGGTGTTAATTCTGTAAAAAAAAAATTAAATGGTATTTATTTATATCAAGCAGAGTTTTCAACCAAATTTAACACCACTTTCCGAAAACTCTCGCAACAGTAGAAGCAGTATACTGCCATTGAAACATAAACATATTGAATATGTGATGAGCTATGAGTATTTGTATGAAATGATTTTTAACTGCGTATGCATGAAAGATTCTAAAATTTTTATTTCATAATTTGGTAGTCAGCTGTTTAGGGGAACTTATATAAAAATTTCAGTCAAATATTGTGAAAAATTAGAAAAATACTGGAGATATAGTGAGTTGCTTTCTCAAAATAGCTGAATAAAAAAAGATTTTCCACAATTTGTCAATCAGACTCCTTGTATCGCAAGTACAGGTCTGCACGGGCCCGGACATAGCCAGAGACCCGTACCCGGCGAAGTAAAAGCGAATTTTCAAACGGGTCGGCAAAAAAAATTAAACGGCCCTGCAAGGCCGGGCCGGGGTGGTAAAAAAAATTAATCGAGCCTCTCGGCCCGATATAAGAATTTAAGCGAAGCAGATAAAATACGAGCTATTTTCAATGAATATGACTTTCTCGAGAAATATAAATGTCCGTCATGAGCCGATGCGAGTTTAACAACATCAATACTGAAATGTAACATGTCCATCGTAGAGATCGACATCGTACAGTTACATGATGTCTCATCCCTGGTTTAATTTTTTCAGCAGACTCGTGCCGAGACAGAACTGATCTTAATCGTTCTCAGGATGTGTCGGGCAGGCGTTATTTTTTGTAAAAGAATTAATAGCGATAATGAACTTCTGTTAAAGTTCTGTTCAGTATCTTTGGAAATATACCTTAAGGCGGTTCCCATATTCACTGCTCAACAATGCGAAACTTTCAAACATATTTTCTGACTCATTTTTAACTATAAAGACATAAAATTGACAGGCCTGACTATTGAAGGCATTTGGAATCAAATGGCTTTTCCATTTTTGTTAAATTACTTACAGAGATAACAGATATTCTTTTCACGTGACTGTACGTTTTTCTCCTTTCCTGTGCTATCGCTTCCGGAAATGTGATTTAAAACGCTAACTTTGGCAGTATTTTCTGAAAGAAATATTGCTTTTATCTAAGAAAAAAATGGCATTTACATAGTTTCTGAATAAGAATACCTGCCAATCTTAGGTTTTCCGAAAAGAAATGAATTCCCAAATGTGTCAAAATGTGGCTCCTTTGGATTTCAGAAAAGCCTTAAAAATGAGAGAAATATTTTCACAAATCTATCATTGAATTCCGGCCCGTGCAGAGCTCAAAGCCAGTACCTTTCTGAGTTTTCGTGATATTTGACTGGGCTTTTATTATAAGTTGCCTTAAACAGCTGACAACCAAATTATGAAATAAAATTTTCAAATCTTTCACGCAAGCGTAGTTAAAAGTTATTTCATACAAACTCCCATATCTCATCAATTAAGCAACATATTCATGTTTTAATTGTAGTATACTGTTTCTACTGTTCTTTTCAAGTTTTCGGAAAGTGGTGTTAAATCTGGTTGAAAACTCTGCATGCTATAAATAAAAAACATCTGAATTTTTAACATAAATGTTACCATCTTCACTAATGTGTGAGCACCCAAATTCACACAAGCATTGCACATTCCCCACATAGTCATTTGCTACATTGACAGTCCATATCTTGTACATTTTCTGTTACATCGGTGATCGTAAATATTATTTTATTATTAAATTTATTGTTGGCCCTTTAACTGTTCTCGCGACTAAATTTTCACTAAAAAATATAAAGTCAAGCATGTTCTTCACACCCCAGAAGTTCAAGCAATTCTTCTTCGAGAACTTCAATAGGTATTCGACAAAGTGTATAAAATCGAAAGCATCCGGTCACTGCTCCTTAATTTTTGAACATGAGTGTATATTTATTTTGTCATGCCAGGAAGGAAAAGTAGAAGCTCTCTCTAAACATGGGCAATCAAATCAATTTTCAATTGTGATAGCACTGCCACATTAACCTTAGATTTGTATACTTATTTATTTAAGTTTCTCCAAATGTTACTTTCCTTTACTGTAGGAAACAAATTAATAATAATTTTTAAACATGATTAAAAAAAAATTCATGCTTAAAAATTATTTAAAATATAAAAAATCAGTAAATTGAGTTAGAGATTTTAAACAGGCTCTAGCTGAAAGTACATTGTTTATTCTATCCGATGCTGTACAAATATCAATTATGCGGTATTTAGAAACGAATATATTTGTGATAAAACCAAAAGCGATTACTCAGGTTATTGCCAATATCGTTATGATGTCAGCGTTACCGAATGTCATATTTTGTTTTATAATATAGATTATTCTTTAATTTCAATAAAATTTTAGTTAGAGAAGCTCCTTTAAATTTAAAAGGAGATATCAATATCAATATCAATTCAGAATAATTTTAAAAATATTTATGAGTTCAGTTTATAAGTGAATCTTATCCAAGCAATCGCACACTAATTTCTAGGTATATTTTTATTGGCCTACACAGACAGAACATTTTTTCTTATGCATATCCATAACCCGATATAGAAGATAAAAAATTAAATTGAAGCTAAAATATTCAGAAACTTACCGTTAAAACTTATCGATAACCAGATACCTGAAATTGCTTTAATTACTTCAATTGCTTTAATTACTCAAATTTAAACTTCGCGTTCATCCGAAAAATTTTCAGATTTGATACTTTCTTCTTTTTTAGCAATTTTGTTATCTTATCACTGATCATTTTAATGAGTTTATAAGCAAACTTCTCCTCCCCCACCTTGTCAAAAATGAAGAAATTAATGGCAAAATTACGTATCAGGAAATTCGGTACAAAATATCACCTTAAATTACCGATTTTGATTAAAACTCATTTCCGTCTGAACATATTAATTTAAACTTAAATTATATTTGTTATGAAACTTTTAATCATTAAAATTGTTCTATTACATCATTAAAATGAATATGTATTACTTTACAGTGTTACCACTGTTATTAAATTAAATGTATAAGTAATTAAGTTGAATGTTAAAAAGCTATTAGTAATAACGAGATTTATAAGTTTATATTTAGCTTTTGGTATTAGTGTACATATTTGTTTCTACTATTTAAAGTGCAGGCACACAGTTTTTTCTTCATTCATAAATGTTTTTTGCGCATTTTTCTTTCTCTTCAAATGCATATTAATACAAATTTTACTTTAAAATGTAAATTCTTTTGTAAAAAAATTAATTTTATTGTTGTTTTTTTTTTTAAGTTTTAGTCATTTTAAATTTGGTAATATACATTATGTGTAAAAAGTACCCAAAATTGTTAAATAAAACACAAAATAATAATTAATTCCTCCACATTTATTTTAACGCCTTTTAAGTTTTAAGCACCATAGAGTTCAATACATCTATGGCAGCACAGGACCCAATCCTCCATACGTTTTTCATAGGAAGTTTGGTGTATGACCTTTAGCTCCTTCAGCGAATTTTCTTTTATGTCCTCAATTGACTCAAAACGCCTTCCTCGAAGTGGTAATTTTAGCTTCGAGAACAGGACATAGTCACACGGGGCCATATCAGGCGATTGCGGTGCTTAGTCGATGACATTTGTTGCATTTTTGGTCGAAAACTCTAGCACAACGCTAGGACAAAATTGAGCTCTTCAGGAATCAGTCGTGCGACGAGCCGTTTCAAGTCCAAAATATTAGTCATAACGTTATGAACGGAGTTAAAAGATCAATCATCAGGAGAGGTCACATCAGTCAAGAGAAGTCATCTCTTTCTCCAAATCTCTCAGACCTATACGAAGATTTTTGAGCACAAGCTTCTTAATTTCATCTATGTTTGAGTCAATTGTAGACGTTGAAGGCCGACCAGAACGAGGCAAATCAACCACCACTTCTTGGCCTTCTAGAATACTTTATACCATTCATGTGCTTGTGCTTTTAACATGCGCAATTCACCATAAGTCTTCTGAAACATTTTCAGCGATTCTACACACGAGCTTTTGTTTGAAACACAAAATTTAAGGCAAGCACTTTGTTCAACTAATTTTTCCACTGTAAAAAATCGCAGAGCACTGCAAAGTTTCTCAGGAAAAACAGTGGCTGTCAACACTAAGACAGAGATGGCGCTCCAACTCCATATTGTAACTCGGTACGGTGGTCACAAATTACAGAAAATAAATTTGTCATGATATCTTTTATGCGAGTTTTTTAAATGATAAATTCCGGGTATTTTTTATAGAGAATGTATAAACTTTTAGGCCTGGTTGAAATTTTAATTTATAATACTAGGGGGCTCGGCCCCCTACGAGCTACGCTCGTCCACCCCCGTTCAGACACCGCAGACTCTAACAGCACGCTAATTTGATCGGCTTTAAAAAGATTTCGGAAGATTGAATTATAATTTGAATCTGACAATTATAATCTGACGTAATTTTCACCAAACTTTTCTTTCTCTTTTTAATATTCACGTCAAAATACTTTTGTTAGAAATGAAATATTATGATCATCTTAAAATATCAAATAAATGTCTCGCGCAATTTTTAAATTTAAACTGTTTTGCAATATTATTTTTTTGTTCATTTTACGTAATAAGCGTAATGTGACGTAAATGTGGCGTAAATTCTCCTTTTTAAGACTTCTAACGCATGTTAATGAATTTATTATTTTACAATATTCTTTCTCTTTTAAAATTCAAGTGTAAATATAGTTTTTATGACGTAATTTTCAATGAGTTCCTGATTTTTATATTTTCTGTTTATAATAGTCACGTGTAAAATAATTTTTTTATTTGTAGCAAACATTATTGTTTGCGCTCATTATACAGTTGGCAACAGTTTAAATTAATACAATTTTCTAAAATACGTAAAAAATGTATCTCGAAATGCTGAAAATTTGAATTTAAAATAGAAATAAATCTTCAAAAAATGAGTCAAATTAAAAAACTAAATGCAGTCTGCACACCGAAAAATTCTGACGCATAAAATGATCTAAAAATGATTAAATTCTTATGTACAGTTTTTGCTCCTATAAAACTTTTTTAATGGAATGCCTTTGTCCAACTTTGGCATTAAATATCTCTTAAAATAATTCTCCGATTTGAAAACTGTCTGCATCAGCGTGTTTATCAACCATTTCTCTATAATACTACCGATTTTCATATTTTTGTATGCAACAGTTTTTTTAATATTAACGAAGAAAAGCCATGCTTAAGCATTCAAATTGAATGCCGACCTGCCGAGAATATCTACGCAGATTTTCATTGGTCCATTTCCAAATCAAAATTCTTTTATATATATAGAAGGATATATATATATATCTTGTGACGAACGCTTTTTAATCCAGACATACATACAAAAAATACAATAAAACTAACTGGAGTAAAAAATTAGCCAAAGCCAGGAATCGAACACGGGACCACAGTATACATGACTGCTGCTTTAACCACTGAGCTACTCCGGCGGATGCCTGAGTCTGCAATTTCTCACTAATAAACCATGTTGGGGAAGTCACCAGCCATCTATACGACAGCCTTGAATGAAAGGAAAACGAAGAATAGATTTTACTATTACATCGATCTACGATAATTATAATAAAACACTCATATTACAATATATATTAAAACACACATACACACATAAATGCAGGCGTTATTTATGTGTGTATGTGTGTTTTAATATATATTGTAGTATGAGTGTTTTATTATAACATTTTAATCCGTTTAACTTTTTTTTATGAGCAGAGAAAAGAATAAATATTAATTTGTCTTCAAAATTTAGAGAAATATTTGCTTAAAAAATTAACAATTTTTAAATGAAAGATTTTATAGATACTTTTCACTCAGAGAATCATGTTTTCAAAAATCTCTCTCTAAAACAAACAAAAAAAAAAAAAAAAAAAAAAAAAAACCTCAAAGACAGTTTAAATAATGTGTAACAGGATAAAAGATGTACAGTGTTTATCTCTGATACAAACTTACATACGAAGTACAAACTTTGCTTTAAAATAAACCAGGGAAACCAACTCAGGCTTCCCAGATAACAAAACATGCTGCCCGGTGTAGAGAACATAAGTAAAAACAGTTTTCAATTGATAACTGAGATAGATTTTTATATTTAACTAGGGGGTTCAGCCCCCTGCGAGCTAAGCCCTCCTACCCCCGTTCAGACTTCGCAGCCTCTGAAAATATGGTAATGTACCCTGTTTAAAAAATATTACCAGGTTACGGAAAATTGAATGATATTATCACCAAAGCGAAGGCTATCTTCTGTAATCGGGCTGCCATGCTTCTCTGTTTAAATGGGGAATTTTTCTGCTACCATGGCCTCATCCATTATTGACGTAACAACTCATGACCGTGAGTTGATAAGTAAGATCAATTACACATTTGAAAACCAGCTTGTATAAAATTGTATATTAAAAATGGCGCTATCTTTCTGACTTTTATAAATACGCTATGGACAATATTCTTCTTTTAGGTTCGAGGTTTAAAAACTCCGTCTGCTTGGGAATAGCTTTCAAGGACCACGGTATTGAAAACCATTGTGTTTGCACTTATATTATATGTTTTGATCGAGTTTTGGATATTTTCAGGAACAGGTATAGCTTATTCAGGTATTCTTTCCTCTATTTTGATACACCATCATGCATATTTTTATGTTTGTTTTTTTTTTTTTTTACATTGCATATTGTTTATATTAATAAGAATATCCGAATTTTCTAATATTTATTTATCGAATTTTAATTTAAAGTAGTTTGCAAAACATGTACCTGTATTTATGCTGCATCAAGTGGTGTGTAATATACAAATAAATTTGCTAGCCGCATTTCTTTTATATCATGTGACGTCACATTAAAATTCTCCGGAATGAAAACCTTTTTAAATGTATCATTTTAAAATATGACATAATTTCTACTATTAAATGCATGTGTCATGTAATATTTTTTTTTTTTTTTTTTAAGTTTTATTCTCCTGTAAGATTCACGGATATATACATTATTTAATTTAGAAGTGTGTAGCCTCCATGAACTTGTAAAAACTCGTTATTATTTTTACTGAAATTTAATTCTTCTTGTTGTTATGGGAACACACACATAAAAAAAAACAATATCTTTGGAATTGAAGTATCGCATAAATATATTTTAATTTTTAACTGTTCGTCAATATTACCATTTGTTCATTTTAAATACGACGTCATTATTCCCATTTGCTGCTTTTAACGAATATTAATGAATTCATCATTTTAAAGCTTTCTTTCACTTTTTAATATTCATGTGAAAATAGTTTTGTTATTAGAAAGGAATTATTATTTGCGCTGCCTTAGAATTGACGACAAACGTTAAAAAATACATCTCGAAATATGAAAAATGTCTTGTAAATATATTTTTTAATTTAAACTGTTAGGCAGAATTATTACTTGTACATTTTAAATATGACGTAATTTCCTGCATTTACTGCTTTTAATGCGTATTAATTAATTTTTTTTTAAAGTTTTCTTTCTCTTTTAATAGTCATAGTAAATACAATTTTTATGACGTAATGTTAGATATTTTTCTGCTTTTAACATGTAATCATTTAATTCTGAAGTTCTTCTGTTTTAAAAAGTCACGTGTAAATAAATTTATAATCGTAAGGAAATGTTATTCTTTGCACTTTTTCTACGATTGGCAACAATTTGAAATAATAATCTTTCTAAAATATGCAAAAAATCTCTTGAAATGATAAAAATTTAATTAAACTAAATAAGAAATTAATATTATTATTTATTTAGTATTAATATTATTATTAATATTTAATGAATTATTTTCTCAAATTTTCCCGAAAAACATAATTTAATCGCAATATTGTCTTCACTAAAGATTGAAATAAAAGATAATTTCAATTTGAATTTGAAAATGGCGAAAAAGAAGAAATCTAATAATCCCTATTGTTATCCATTTTCTATCTTTGTTCACAAAAATGGAGTAATTTGGTTGCCATCATTAGAATAATTAAATTCAAATTAGAAAAAAAATTAATATTTCGAAAACTAATTCAAATTTTGAAATTCTAATACCAGTTTTGAGATCTGCGGATCAATACTGCTTTTTGGTGGTAATTTCATTGCATGATATTCAATATTTTAGGAGAAATAGCCATGAAACATAATCAGTCATTTAATCAGTCGTTTCATAAAATCGTTTCATATAAATTCGTTTCATTAGGATTTTATATATATAGGGTAGATATATTTTTTGAAATTTCCTTTAAACAATACTAGGAAGTATATTTTAGATTAAAATGTCAATTATGTATTCAAATACAGTTTTGAAATTTATTACATGTGATACTATCGTATTAGCCGCTAAGAGGTTAAAAACCGAAGAAATTGCCAAAGATTTCACTATTTACAGAAGCCTTGTAGAAAATTCGCTTCAAAACGTGAAAAAACGCTAAATTTTCATAAAAAAGTTAAATTAAAAAAAATCCGATAAAAAATCCTAAAATCGGGCTTCGATGTGCATTACTTCAGACGTACCTTTCTCCCAAATTTTGTAGCTCTGCGTGCAGAGGTCTCTTTAGAACACAGCAGGCAAACTTCTCTCCTTATTATTATAGATTTATTTATTGATGAAGTTTTAATTTCGGTTTATAATATTAGCCGAAATAAATGCTGGACTGCTCGTATAACGGAGAAATGATTCAATCTTCCGTAATCGGGCAGCATGTGATATAGATCATTTAAAAAAAATTCTTGGATGAAAGTTTTAAAAAACATACAAAATCAGTAAACTGAAATACAATTTTCAAACAAACTGCATTTTAAAGTACTTTTTTTTCTTTTGTCTATTCAACGGTGTGAAAGGTGAAACTGTGCGGCGTTTAGAAGCTACAAAAATTGCATCAAAATTAAATGTATTGGCCAGGTCGTTACCACCATCTACATGACGTCAGCGTTACTCCCTGATATGTTTTTCCTTTATAATATAACAAATTTTCAAAAAATACATTCTGAGATAAATGCATTTAAATATTAGAAGAAGGCGCTGAAACTAAAGATTGTAGAACATAAGGAAGTTCCATCTTTTGACTTGACGCATATATCTATCCTAACTGCATGTAGTTTGCGCCATTGTATTTTTAAAACTCGAGAGTATTTTTTAATCTAAGATTTATTTTTGTCTTTGTGTGTGTGTGTCCTGGACCACCTTGAATCGTACAAATTTTGTCAATTTTAAAAAAGATTTATTCTGTGAATATACACTATATACTACTGCCAAAAATTACCGACCACTTTCGATTTTAGACTTTTCAACGAATACCTAAAAAATACTGAATGAATATTTTTAGAACTTTGGGAATATTAAAAACATTTTTGATTTCTCATTTTTCCACGAAGATTTAATCACGGGGACAATTAGGGGGCCAACAACAAATTGAATAAAAATAGTATTTCGAATCACCCCGTAAAATGCACAAAATGATATGTCGCTACACCATATGAGTATGGAGATATTGTAAAACGTTTCTGCTAATTTTAAGTATGAATAGCACGTATATTCATGGAGATATAACGATAAAAGGAAAGAATTTTTTTTATTTTTTTGCGCATGCGCAATTAAAAATTATTTCATAGAAATGCTCATATTTCAACCAATCTAATATATAAAAATGAAAATTTGTCTGTCTGTCTGTTTGTAATGCTATACAAATCCACAGTTTGGAAGCCAGAATTGTGAAATGTTACCTACATGTATATTAAAACACGGCCGAGGCAATTAAAGTAATCTGGAATAGAAATAATTTATAGTTAATTTTTAATTAATAAAAAAACCACCAATCTAACAGCAATTTCCTATGAAATTGAAACATTTTTCGTTATAGTAGTTGCCAAGAATTAAAAATTCACAATAAAATTCTTACCACAACAAATACTTTTTTCTATTGCAAGATTTCCACGTGAAAAAAGAAAATGAAATAAATAGTTTGGCGAATTTTAAAAAAAGTTAATATTACGTCATGACATTTTTATTGCAATATTTCCACGTGAAAAATGAAAATGAAATAAATAGTTTGAAGAATTTAAATAAAAAGTGAATATTATGCCATGTTGGAAATATAATGGATATCAGCCGGTAAACATAATTTATTTAATAAACCATAAATTAATAACGGCATATGAGTTTGAAAAAAAACGGATTGAAACATGATAAAAACCCAATTATGGAAATAGTGGCATATTTTAACATTTTGAGGTTCTCTGAATCCCTTTTCGTTATTTTTAAATCTATTCCATATATATACGTGTGTGCATGCATGTACAGTGCGTCTCATAAATATAAAGACACTGATATTTTCGAAATAATATTTTAATAATTCAGTATTCAAAATTATAGTTATGCATATAACGAGAAGTATGTGCCAAGAAAACATTTTACAATAAATTAAATTAGAATTAAATAATTTCAACTCGAAAATCGATAAATGTATAAATTTGCTGTCTCATAAATATAATGACATTTTACATACTTTTGAATTACCGTCCAATAAATAATCCATTTTTATTAATGACAGAAAATATTCTAGCTGGCATGCTTTTTATTAAGTTGTATAACTATTTTGGCTTTATATCAAACCAACTTCGTTTGATTTCTTTTTTCAACTCAAGGACGTTTGAAAATTGTCTTCCAGATGCATATACACTGCGAACGAGAGAGCCACAAAGATTCTTAACTGGATTTAAATCAGGGTTACGTGCGGGCCACACCGTGACATGAACACTGCTATCGGCAAACCATTTTTTTTTTGTGAGTCTTGATGTGTGAATCAATGCATTATCCTGATGGTAAAAATAATTTCGATCACCAAGAGTTTCAGCAATTGGCAATAACTGACTATCAAGCAGTTCAATAGACTCTTTAAATGTCTGTTTACCTTCCAGAAAAGCAATATCCGTAGTTTCATTAAGAGAGAAGGCACCCCACACCATAACAGAACCTCCCCCTTTCTGCCTACTGAAACAGGTTCGAGATAAACATCTTAAATCGTGCGAGTAGTAATTCCAACCATCTGGACCATACAAGTTAAATCTCTTTTCATCTGAAAAAATGTCTTGCACCCATTCGTCCTTCCAGTTCATATGATCTTTAACCCGATTAACCTCCGTTCTTTGTATTCGTTTTTCAGTAAAGAAAATCTGCACGTATGTCGGCATACAATGTTTTTTCTTTCTTTTATACGACAATGTACTGTATCCTTTGGGACCATACCATACACTCGTTGAGAAGCTTATCGGAGTGGCATTTTTTGCGACGAAACCAGTCGCAGGATCTTGCGATCGAGTCTTTCACTAGTTTTTCTCGGTCTGCCAAATTGTTTTCTCGAATATAAATTGCAATTTTTTGATAAAATTTTATAAAGTACAGCTCTAATTCTCCCAGTTTTTTTACATATTTGGCAAACTGTTAAGCCATTTGCTTTAAATTCACGTATTTTACAAATTTCATCTTTAGAAATTCCCATGTTCCACGGCAGCTTTGCAATTGAAACAAGTCAAACAGCTGTGCTCGTTTGGGTAAGATAAAGTGTATTTCTGCGCATGCGCATTAATTCTGTAAGCGCGCATTCGAAAAAAATTTGCATATAAAGCAGTTTCAAGATTGTCTTTATATTTATGAGACAGCGTAATTTTTATTATTCGAAACGAAATTATTTTATTTAAATTAAAACCCTATAAGAGATTCATTTCAGTGTTCTTAATATGAGGTATAAAATTTAATTTCTCTTAACTGAATTAATAAAATGTAATTTCAAAAACATCTGTGCCTTTATATTTATGAGACGGACTGTATATTAGAATTTACACAAAGTTTGAGGTACCTAGAGCTCATTCTTAGTGAAGAACTGAAATAAAGATGGCTTTATTGCTTTCTTTTATTGTTAATTTTATACTGTATGTTTAATTTTGAAATTAAGTTGTGAAAACAAACATTCTTAAAATTCCGGGCAACGCCGGGTGCTTTAGCTAGTATTTAATCTATTGATATTTCTTATTGTACTATGTTGTTTCTATTTTACTTTGCCAAATTTTCTGAATGTGGTGTTAAATTTGGTTGAAAACACTGAATCTTATAATAAAAAAAAGCTAAAATTTATTGAATTTTTGAAAGAAATCTTTATATTCCCATAAATATAGCTGCTATTCAAACACAAATGAACACAATTGTTTTAAAATATTCACATAACCATTTGCCGCTGTTTCAAATCATTTCGAGCATTTTATTTTGCAGAGTGATCCCAAACATTTTTTCCTTCAGTTTGTGGTTGGTCCCCCATCAGCTCTCGTGCTTAAGCCTTCGCTTAAAATACACTATATGTATAAGTACACTATAAGTGTACTATAAATACACTATAACACGGACGGTTCCAAAATGTCCGAAGGCACAGCCTCGGCATTTTGTGTGTACGAAAAAAACGAGCAAATCTATACTTGGAGAGCGAAACTGTCCCAGGATAACTCCGTCTTCCAGTCAGAACTCTTCGCGATCTCTTCAGCGTTAGAGTGGATAGAGTCGGACAAACATTCTCACTACTTAATCATAACGGATAGCCTATCAAGTTTAAAAGCATTAAACAATTTTGACAATACAAACTATTTAATACTAAAAATTCTTCAACAATTACAAACAACAGTAAAAGACATATACTTCAATTGGACAAAAGGACATTCAGGTGTTGAGGGCAATGAGGCAGCTGACCAACTGGCAAAATCGGCAGTAACGGATGAAACACTAAATACATACATTTTTACCATATCCAGCTTCTTCACTAAAATCACAGACAAAGCAGAATCTGTTAAAAAATTGGACGGATTCAGACACAGGCCGATATACGAAGGAATTCTTGCCATTGGTTGACCACAAGTATTTCGTAAACAACAGATACTTACACATATTTTTAACAAATCACGGCCCCTTTCAGGAACACTTATACAAAATTAACAAAAGAGACTCCCCACTATGCATTTGTGGCTTGCCGTCAACATCGTTACACTATGTATTATACTGTACATTGACATCGCATTATCATCTCAAAAAACACACACGTATGAATTTAGCAAATTGGTGGCGGGATGTAAAAGAGAAACCACAACTACTCAACAAGATCATACAATGCATGAGGTTTATAGAAACAAACGAGTACATCTTTTCAAATCCAGAGCCATTCTAGTCCGACTCCATCACTAGGGTGTAGCATGGAGGGAGAAACGGGTTATTAGCGGGTGCCAGAAACTTCTATCACTTTTGAATTTTTATCTTGTGCATCTCTCCAAACTCTTGTATGCGCAAATTGTAAATAGTAGGTGTGTTGTAATGTGTTTCTAATCGTGATGTTCAATATTGTGTGTTTAATGTACTGTGAAATCCCTGTAAATCCATGAAAAATGTAAATAATTATGCAATCACATTCAAATGATCCTCATGTAATCACTATATACAGTCATGTAAATAGTAGGTGTTTGATATTGTGTTGTAATGTGTTTCTAATTGTCATGTTAAATATTGTGTGTTAAATGTACTGTGACGTATATATATCCAAGAAAATTGTAAACAATTATGCAATCACATTAGGTGAAATGATCCTCATGTAATCACTACATACAGTCATATATCTCGATGTGAAATCTTCGGTTCGCCCAGAAAAATTGGGTAACCAATTGTGATTGTAATTGTAAATCTCACAGTAACCGAAATAAATCTCAGCAGCTTTATCAGGGACCCGACGCTCCCTCTCAGACTCTGGTTGAGAGTCGGGAGGAGTGGATGTGGTCTACCCCTCGGGATTGCACTAACACTCTAAAGCGAAAGCTGAGTTCCCGAGGTGGTCATCGCTGCCATCGCTGTACAGTCATGGGAAGAAACAGCAAAATAAAAGTAATTACACCTAACTAATTCCAGCATAAATGACAGTATAAAAATCAAATAAGTACTAATCGAATGAGAATAACATCTGATTTTTGATTATGTTACAAAAAAATCTCTTAGCGGACTATTTGAACATTAAAAATGATCACCAAGTTTAACTTTTTCTATAGTATATCCTCAAATTGGACACAAACATGGATTTTATAGCTTTAATTAGCTGAAATAATTAAAGAATAGAATTTTGCATTTAAAACTACTCAATTAGCTTAAAGAGGGTAATAGCATTTGCGAAATTATAAGACCACAACCTGATATACATATAATTTTCTTGAGAATTAGGAAGCGATTTCAATTTATTTTGTTGTAGTTGTAGTATTATAATTAGCTATATTTCGATCTTTTTTTATGGAAAATAGATTCCTATTTAATACGTTAATTTAAAAACAAGAAAGAAAAAATCATGCGTCAAGCATAGATTATGAAACACTTTCTAACGCATTCAGAATAATGTAACAAAATTGCACCGTTTAATAAATTAAAATATTATATCTAATTCAACCGTATTGAAACGCGCAACACATTTGAAAACCGAATTTCAGCTGTCCCCATCTACAATCCGAAAATTACCCACATTCTTTGAGCAGCCCTGTATATGTGTTGTATCTATTAACTACAAGCTTGCCAAAATTTAGTTCTTAACTGAACTATAATAACTGAACTATTAAGTTCTTAACTGAATTACATATACCCCAGCTGCGAATTCCCCTTCAGCAATTTCCGCTAATAAGGAAAATGGTACCTGCATTCTTTTGTGCTGCCCTGTATATGAGGTGTATAATTTATACACAACGAGTGTCATACAAGAAAATAGGTATTTCAATATCAGCCTTTTCCATGCGCTTTCGCAAACGCCCTTTAAATACAAATTTTCACGGCATTTCTACGATTAATTTCAATCGATTAGGTTTTATCCAAATTGAAAATAGGTGATCACATCGAATATACAGGATACTGTATATTCAGTATTATAAAAGTTGCATTTATTCTAAGTTTAGGAGAATTTCAAAAAGTTTCCTTAACACAAGACAAAAAAAGGGGAAGTGAAGATATGAACGATTTATATTAACAAAAAAATATAAATATTTTTCATTTACTTATTACTCAATAATTCTCGATTTTAAGCGTCTGATCAACTTTTCTGAGTGTTTATTTTGTGAGTTAACTGTATATTTTCAATGCGTCTTTACGGCATAAATTTCAAATAGAGGCACCGATTTTGAAATTTTTCAAGCGATAGTTTACTACTAGTATTATTAATTAAAGAAAAATGTCGTCGTATATGTTGAAACTCCCCAGAACATAGCAAATAATTTATTCAACATAATATATGGAAGATTTTTTATTAGTTACTGTTGCTTTCATTTCTTTTAAAAGGAAGTGTTGCTACACATATTGTATCTACTGAACATGTATAAAATGAAAATGCACGTAACTTAAGTTTTATTGAACGGATTTCCAGTGTAATTTTAATATTAGTTACGTAATTTTGGTAAAAAGATTTTAATATGAAAATAGTGGTTCTCATAAAATATAAAAATAGTCGCCGGTAGCACCTCTAATAAATTAAATATTGGGTGTTACGGTGAACGGCAACTCTGGAGCTGAACAATAAGATCCAAGATCCATCCTCAACTCCTAGTTCTAAAATCATGCAATTCTATAGACACCTATATATGATATTAGATGTAAATTTCCAACTGGGTGAAAAATGTCCGGACCAGGATTCGAACCCGGGACATCCTGGCTGAAGCCGCCAGTGCTCTGCCATCTGAGCTATCCCGGACGATTCTGGTCTAACTTTTTCACCCAGCTAACCTTGATGATTACAGCATCTGGTCTGAAACCTGGTTCAGCTCAACAGAATAAATCTCAGGTAATGGAACTCCAGAAATCGCTGGATACGAAATTACACTAGATTAATTTTAAGCACTGGCGGCTTCAGCCAGGAGGTCCCGGGTTCGAATCCTGGTCCGGATATTTTTCGCCCAGTTGGAAATTTACATCTAATATGATTTGTTTACCAATTAGAATAATTGTGTTAAAATTAATCTAGTACCTATATATGATGTTTGGGTTAATGATTTATTATTTTATTTGTGAGACAAGTCGCACAAAGCCCAAACATCTTACTTACAATGGTAGACAATAAAACCCATCTTCGAGTCCTGATTCTAAAATCAGGCAATTGTGAGGGCAAATACTTACTTAAGTAACCATATGGAAAGATTTTGGAGAATATTTAAAATAAAGTCAAAGGGGAAAAAATACTTATTTACCTTAGCTTACTCTAGTGCGTACGTAAGATCTGACAATAGATCAGTTTTTTTTATTCTATTTTACTTTAATTTGTTTTCTATGGATATTTTATGAGTTATTTAGAATGCAAAAGCAAGTAAGTTTACTTCTTCGTATTTTAAATTTCATAAACATAAACCAGTTGCAACGAAAATTGAAAAAATTGTTAAAGCGAACCCTATTATCAATAGAACTCTTTTTAGGAATGGTAATATTATCAAACATTTTTTTTCTGGCGCATATAGGCAAATTCTAATATTATAATAAATACCGTTTAGGACTGCTCAAGTTCGTAAGATATTTGAATATCATGCACAATATTTTCCTATTAAAAAATGGTGATAAAGGTTATGTTTGAGTTGTAGCATTTACATAATAGTCAGATTTTTTTTTTTTTATGTATTGGTAAGATCAAAGAAATTGATAAAAATTGATAAACAAATCTAGATTAAACAGAACTTAATGTTGGCATTTGGAAGCAGTTGTCAGAAAGACTAATTTTATTGTAGCGAACTAAAAGAACCTTATCGAAAATGTAATTAACTACAATTACGTGTTTGAAAAAGTAGCGACTACAAATTACTTTTAAAAAGTACTCACTACTTCACTACTTTCATATTTTATCAACGGATTCAATTTGCACTCGAAATTGAAGACACTGGTTAAATAGTTAAATAATATACTGGTTATATCGCGTCTGGATACAATCAAATAAGTACAATATAACAGAGATCATTAAGAAAGATAACATACAAGGAAATGTTTTTTGTTTGTCGCCAAGTAGTCACTACTTCGCTACTTCCAAATTTTGTAAGGATTCAATCTGCACTCGAAACTGAAGACACTGGTTAAATAATACACTGGTTATATTGCGTCTGGATACAATCAAATAAGTACGATATAACAGATATCATTAAAAAACTAAGGAAGAGAACATACAAGAAAAGGTTTTTTGTGTTTCTCCAAGTAGTCACTACTTCGCTACTTTCATATTTTACCAAAAGATTCAATCTGCACTAGAAATTGGAGACACTGGTTATATCGCGTCTGGATACAATCAAATAAGTACGGTATAACAGAGATTATTAAAAAAATGAAGAAAGACAACATGCAAGAAAATGTTTTTTTGGATCTCCAAGTAATCACTACTTCGCTACTTTCAAATTTTGTAAGGATTCAATCTGCACTCGAAACTGAAGACACTGGTTAAATAATACACTGGTTATATTACGTCTGGATACAATCAAATAAGTACGATATAACAGATATCATAAAAAACTAAGAAAGAGAACATACAAGAAAAGGTTTTTTGTGTGTCTCCAATTAGTCACTACTTCGCTACATTCATATTAGGTAGCTTTCATTACAAAAAGCTACCTATTGCAGCCGTTCGGAGGAAAGCGATTAAAAAAAATTTTGGTATATTTTCATCTATCATGACCCCCAGACCCCGAAACCACCCTCCGTTCAAAAGTTGATATATATATATATATATAGATATAGATATAGATATATATCTGATCTTTGTCACACTGTAACTCTCGTATTTATGAACCAATTTGGATGTAACTTTGAGTATACATAGTGCATACCAATGCCTCAACCGAGTTCGTTGGCCAGCTTCATCCGCCATCTTGTTTCAAAATGGCGGCCATTTAAATTTAAAAAAAAATTAAAATTTGAAATGTGGTACCAAAAAATTGAAAATTGAAAAATATTTTTTTCTTATGTGTTTGACCTTGATACAAAGATTCCGCAGCATTTTTTGTTTCGTCTATATCTTAAAACATGGCTGAGTTATAGCACTTTGAATTTTTAGCTTGGCTGACATTTTGAAATGACCTAATATTTGTCGCGCGATAACAGGACTATTTATGAATCGATTTGGATGTACCTTGGTGTATACATAATACGTACCAATGTCTCGACCGAGATCGTTGGCCAGTTTCATCCGCCATCTTGTTTCAAAATGGCGGCCATTTAAATTTTTTTAAAAAAAATTTTATTTGAAATGTGGTACCTAAAAATTGAAAATTATTTTTTTCTTATGTGTTTGACCTTGATACAAACATTCCGGAGCAGTTTTTGTTTCGTCTATATTTTAAAAAAATGGCTGAGTTATAGCACTTTGAATTTCTAGCTTGGGTGACATTTTGAAACGACTTGATTTTTGTCACGCGATAACATGCGTATTTATGAACCGATTTGGATGTATCTTGGTGTATACATAATACGTACCGAGTTCGTTCGCCAGCTTCATCCGCCATTTAAATTTTTTTTAATTAAAAATTTAAAATGAGGTACTAAATAATTGGAAAATGAAAAAGATTTTTTTGTATGTGTTTGACCTTAATACAAAGATTCCGGAACAGTTTTTGTTTCGTCTATATCTACAAAACATGGCTGAGTTATAGCATTTTGAATTTCTATTGTGGCTGACATTTTGAAACGACCTGATTTTTGTCACGCGATAACAGGCGTATTTATGAACCGATTTGGATGTAACTTGGTATGTACATAGTACATACCAATGTCTCGACCGATTTCGTTGGCCAGCTTCATTCACCATCTTGTTTCAAAAGGGCTGCCATTTAAAAAAAATTAATATTAAATTTAAAATAAGTTATCAAAAAATTGAAAAATGAAAAAAAAAAAATTTATGTGTTTGACCTTGATACAAAGCTTCCAGAGCAGTTTTTGTTTCGTATATATCTTAAAAAATGGTTGAATTATAGCACTTTGAATTTCTAGCATGGCTGAAATTTTGAAACGATCTGATATTTGTCACGTGATAACACCCGTATTTATTAACCTATTCCGATGTAAGAAGGCATGTGGATAGTACATCGTAATGTCTCCAACAAGTTCGCTGGCCAGCTTCATCAGCCATCTTGTTTCAAAATGGAGGCCATTAAATTAAATAAAAAATTATATTTAAAGTGAAGTGCAAAAAAAATTAGAAACTGAAAAAGGTTTCTTTCTTAAATATTTGACCATGATATAAGGATTCCGGAGCATTTTTTGTTTTGTCTTTATCTTAAAAAATGGCTCAGATATAGCAGTTTCAATTTCTATTGTCGGCGACATTTTGAAAAAATTGATTTTTTGCCTGCGGCAGTACTCGTATATGTCAAACGATTCCGATGTGAGTGAGTATGTGCACAGGAATTACTAAGGTCTCGACCAAGTTCGCTCGTTAGCCTCATCTACCATATTGTCTTAAAATGGCAGGAACTTCAAGATATCGCCGAATTTGGCAACCAAATATAAGTTACTTTAAATAAAAGCAGCTTGGATAAAGCTGACTAATTTCGCGAAATTCTCATTCATAATGATTTAGTATTGATAAAAATTAGTATTGAATCTCCTATAAACGGTTTCCACTAAATTGAGCTTCGTGCGTTTGAATAATATAAGCTTGCTTTTTAAAAATAAGGAATATGAAAGCTACCTCTTCCTCTCGGCACTGGCCGGAAGGACTTTTTTGTCAAAGGATTCGATCTCACTCGAAATTGAAGACACTGGTTATATAGCGTCTGGATACAATCAAATAAGTACGATATAACAGAGATTATTAAAAAAATGAAGAAAGACAACATGCAAGGAAATATTTTTTGTGTGTCTCCAAGTAGTCACTACTTCGCTACTTTCATATTTTGTCAAAGGATTCAATCTGCACTCGAAATTGAAGACACTGGTTATATTGCGTCTGGATACAATCATATAAGTACGATATAACAGAGATTATTAAAAAAATTATGAAAGAGAACATACAAGAAAATGTTTTTTGTGTGTCTCCAAGTAATCACTACTTCGCTACTTTCATATTTTGCCAAAAGATTCAATCTGCACTAGAAATTGAATACACTGGTTATATCGCGTCTCATTACAATCAAATAAGTGCAATATAACAGAGATCATTAACACAAAACTAAGTTGTTTATTTAACCCGAATGACTTTATTCATAAACCGTAGAGTATAAAAACGAATTTTGAAGATCTATATTCGACTATTCTGAAATACAATAAAGTCTGCAAAAACGGGACCTGTCAATAACGGAAACCTGCCTTAAAAGGAAAATAATCACTTTTCTTATAAAGTGGATACAATGCAATCGCAAGAGGCGGTGAATCTCTTAAAGACTGAAACCTGTCTAAAACTGAAGTTTTCTCCAATCCCGTACGATTCCGTCTTAGCAAATTTTACTAAAAAAACAAATTAACACATTTTTATCCAAAAAAATGTACACTTCACTGATGAAAAGGTGTAAAACTTTTGAAAATAAAACTATTTTTCTTTATTTTTATTTTATTTCTAAAATTCTATTCACTAAAGTAACAATCGAATTTATTTTATTGCTATGCAGGGGAAAAAAATGAATATCTTCCTCTTTTGTTTAGATATTTGAAACGTATTTTAAATTTTATTCTTTTGGGAATAAAAATTTATAGAAGGTTCTTTTTTATACCCAAATTTATTTTTATTAATATGGCGATCAAGAGCACAATATTTGTCACGTGGTCACAAAGGCGTATTTCCGAAAATGGCTTAACGATTCTTCCATAGCAGTCATTTTATAAAATAAAAATAAAAAAACTGTCAACTATCAAGTTAATGTACCGTAAACAAAAGCATCAATAGGGAAAGAATAAAGTGGATATATATGGTTGTTTTGTAAGGTAGGTGGAAAAAGTAAAAAAAAAATGCTTAAACATTGGAATTTTTCTTCGTGCAACTAAAGATTTACTTTTGTAGGCTTCAATTTAAGTTGATTCTTTCCTCACATTCGCATTTTACTATATTTATCAATATTATTCTGAAAACATAAGTAAATTGAAAAGAAAAAAAAATGATTTATATTAAAAGTTTTTTCTGACAATAGTATCATGGTTAGCTGATGTGAGATTTTCAGGTTTTAGGGATCATTAATTAGGAAATTTCACAATTATTAGTTACCAAAGATGATTCATGTATCGTATTACTCATGATTTTATTTCATTTCTGTATAGTGATCATCTTGTTTTATTACACCGCATAATATATATAGTATATATGTATATATATAACCATTATATAATATTACAATTCATCATCTTTTTTTTCAATGCATTACACTGACATTATACATAATAAAGCTGGATCAACTATTATTAATTTAACAAATTATTAATAATTTTAATAAACTTATACCCTAAATCACCAATATATGAAGTATTGAAAATTAAAACATTCAAAATTGGCGAAAGGCAAAACAGGATGTCGAATTCATAAAAAATACAAATAAATAACGAAATATGTGAAGGAAATCGTGAATATTTGAGATATTTTCTAAAACTATTTGTAACGAAATCAATTTAACCAATGAAAAAAGACCTGAAATAATGAATCACAATCATCAACAAATCCTTCGCACGAAATGCATGATCTCAAAATTGAAAATTCATTAATTTAAAAAGAAAAACTACAAAATATACTTAAAAAAGGAGAGCAACCAAATAAAATTGGAACTAACGATTCGTAACTCGTTTTCAAAGGGAATATTACGAAATCATTAGTAATAAGCAAATAATTTCTGAGGAAGAAATAATAAGCTACAGCTTAAATGTTTATCTCTTCCATTGCCCAATTAACCACACCATGAAAAAATGAAAGAAATATATAATTAATCAATATGTAAGATCCGGACAGAGCAGTGTCATGCACAATAGAAATAAAAATGAAATATGTGAGTACTCACTTACTCAGCAATAGAATCATGCAATATTTTAAAATACCACATTGAATTGTAATCATGCTTACCCAACAATCACAGCATATATATATATATATATATATACAGGTGGGCCATAAGTTTCCATACATATGGTTTATACTATATTGTTTTTTATATTTTCGGTTAACTTAAAAATAAACGCTTGAATAATATCATAATAAAAATAAATGTTATAATATTTTATTAATTAAAAAAACGTCTGGATAAACAGCAACGAATTGAAAATCATATTGATGGCTTAATTCATGTTGTTATGGATGATATTCATGCATCTAGCATAATAAATTAATAAAAATAGTTAAATGTTTATTGTTGCTATGTATGGAAACTTATAGCCCATCCTATGTCTATTATCTCCATTTTTTAACACTTTCCAACATAGCTGAAAAGTGTTTATGAATTCGGTTTGTCTGTAAATAATATATGTCCTTCTGTCTGTCCACGCTCTAACTCGGGTAAACATACTACTAGGATTTTTATGCCACTGATATGTGTTAATGATGTTCATCATGGCATGTTCCGTATCGAATTGGAAGTGTGTAGCATTATTAGTTCATTTATAGGGGCTCTCAAAAGAATTTCATTACATTGTGGTTAATGGGGAAAAACCTTCTGAAGTGTTTTTTAACGACATTACGCTATTTTAAATGTATTGAAATTGATATAAATAAATGAATTTCCCTACAAAATGATTAAGATAGAATAGGGACATTCATAGCATTTGTTGTTCGTTTACAGGGACACGCAAAAGAAAGCGGTTACAGTACTGTTTTTGAACAATAATTGCTGGAAGTGCGTTTTCAATTTCTGTATGTGCTTTTAAATTTAACTATTTTCTTGTATGACACTCGTTGTGTATAAATTCTATACCTTGTATACAGGGCTGCACGAAATAATTCAGGTACATTCTCCTTCTTAACGTAAATTGCTGAAGGGGAATTTTCAACTGTGGCATGTATTTCCAAACTGAACTAAATTTTTACATGCATGTAGTTTACAGATACAAATGTATATATCATATACAGGGCTGATCAAAGAATTTGGCTAATTTTCCGACTGTAGATGGGAATTGCTGAAATCGGGTTTTCAAATGTGTTATGCGTTTCCAGATGTTTTAATTAGACATTCTATAACTTATTAAACGATGAAGTTTTTTTACATTATCCTGAATGTGTTGGAAAGTGTTTCATACTCTATGCTTAACGCATGATTTTTTCTTTCTTGTTTTAATATATGAAACTTACTTTAAACCACATCGTTTTGGGGATAAAAATTATATATTAGAAATTGTGTTTCGTTTTTATCCCGAAATTTTCTCTTATTAATGTAACGGACAAGAGCGTAATATTTGTCACGTGATCGCAAAGACGTGTTTCTGAAAATGGCTCTTAACGATTTTTCCATGGCAGTCATTCTCTAAAAAACTGTTAACTATCAAGTCAATGTGCCGCAATCAAAAACATCAATGGAAAAATAATAAAGTGGATTCTGGTTGCTTTGTAGTTGCGACTGAAAAAGAAATAGTGCTTAAACATTGGAATGTTTCTTTATGCAGCTTGAGATTTATATTTGCAGGCTTCTATTGAAGTTTTATTTTAACTTCAAATCGAATTTTTGAAGTATATATACATGTTATTATGAGAAAAGAAGTAAAGTGAATAGTGAAAATGGTTTTATGATAAGCGCCAGAAAACAGCGTCGTATTTAATCCGTATATAAATTTTGTTCTTTTTGTCCTTTAACACTTTCCAACATAGTTCAAAAGTATTTAAGACTTCAGTTCATGTGTCTGTCTGACCGGGTTTTTGTACTGTAACTTTCCTAAAAATATTTGCATTGCGACGAAATTTATATATGTTGTTGATGTTTACATGGTACAGCATACACAATTTAAAGATCTTACATTATTTCAGTCATTTCAAAATCGATATACATTTTTAATATGCATTACAAAATGTATTCTATCAAAAATATTGTTCGTGGTGTTTGTTATTAATTTACAGGGACACGCGAAAGAACTCGAACTTATTACTGTCTGTAGAAAGTAATTGTTTGAAGCTTGCTATATGAAACGTATAAACTTAGTTGAGACATACAATAGCATATTCTGTGTAAAAAAATAAGGAAAGTAACATCTAATGTGCCTTTACAAGGTCTAACAAAAAATTTCAGATACATTATCATCTACAAGCGATAATTGCAGGAAGTGCGATTTCAGTTGTATCATACCTTTCAAACTCAATTAAATTTTGGTCTAATGTGGTGTATATAAAAATATAAATCATATACAGGGCTTCCCAAAAACATTTAAATGAATTAACTTTTATGAGCTGGAATTGCTGAAAGTTCATAAACGTTTATCAGCTGAACTAAATCAGGAGGTCGATTGGTCAGAAAATTTTCCATACTTAGATATCACTTTTTATGTACAGAAATATTAACCTTTTTAATCTCCTTATGAAATCAATTAAATTATATGAATATCTCTATACGAAAAAGGTGTATTTAATTATAGAAAAATTCCTTGATCACTCGCCACCTTGTAAATTCATCGCTGAAACCTTCCAGTTTAAGTCATGAAAATGTTTTGAATCGGAAATTTTGCTTAATAAATGAAATCAAGTAAGTACCCCACAGAAAGCTAGATCCTTATTTGAAATAAAAGGTATATTTTTAAAAATAAATTTCAGTTTCGACAGTTTCTTTGTATTAAATTGTCTTGAGCTTGAGTAATTAATAATTATTTTGTATTAAATTGCCATGCTCTCTTTTTTTAATTAAAATTACTGAATCGTACTTTTAACATAAAGAAGGTAACCTATTTTATTTCTTTTGGAAGCCGAATTGAATTCATTCAATGCAAACAATTACTTTTGCACCATTTAAATGTTTACATCGCTTAATACAGGCTTCGGTTAGTGCGGAAGAAAAATGTCAGCCCTTGAAAGTCCGCACTAATTGGATTCAACGCAGTTCATTTAGGTATCTCCTTTCATCGTATGGAAAAAGAAAGTTTAGTAACAATATTCTGATGTTTTTGGAAAGTGTTTCATAATATATAAACTCGATGCATGTTTTTTATTATTAATAATATCTAACTCGCCCGACATTGCCCGGGCCGTGATAGTAGTAACCTTAAATAAACCTTAAATTTGTATTATTTTGTATATTTAACTCGATTATATCTGAATTTATATTTTTAAGTGAAAAAATCGGGAAAAAAAATAATTCGTTTTTAGTGTCAAAAGCGCTTTTAAGAAGACTTTTCATCTCAGTGACAGGATTTCCCCTTTCGTTAAAAAATGTTATTTTTCACAAAAATATAATAAATTTCACAACCTATAATTGTACAAATGCTTAAAAAGATACAAATGAATGCTTGACAGACTTGGCAGACAAAATTTGTAAGATTTAAATTCTCACCGTCTTTACACGTTTTTGTTTGACTGGTGTTGCCATGGTGGAAACTTGGCGAATTACTTACAATGAGCTGCCAACGTCAAGCTAATGCTACCACCTATATTTTGAGGCCAAAACTTTGTCTATAACTCAAGAGATGTAGCAGATTTAATCTTTTTTTCTCTGTTGGGCCAAAGTTACCCTTAATGGGACAAAGTTACCCCATTTGACTGTACTTAAAATATTGTCGCTATCGTCCAAATTCTGACATTTTTAGAAGTTAAAAACATAATGTTTTCGTAGTTGAGTAGAAAAATCTTGAAAAAATCTTGATATTTAATGGTAAAAGGGCTCGTAAGATTGTTTTTTCACTTGGTCTATTTCAGTAGTTAAAAAAAAAAGTTCTTAATGTTAAAAATTTTTGAGATTTTCAGGGGTTATGAATATGAAGGTTTTACACCTCATGATAAAAATTGTGAAAAAATATTGATATCTAGGTGAAAAAGAAATGTGTTTTCTTCTCGTTGTTTTTTCTTCTTTTTGCATCGGTTCCGTTAGCATAACAAAGTAAATAATTCTTATCATCCGAATTCCCTTAAATTTTAATAGATTATAAATATTACTATATCCAAGCCTTCTTTAAAATTTCGTGGAAAAAAATATGCATATTTAATAGTGAAAACTTTTTCCAAAGTCGAGAGAAACCGCGTTAAAATCCCTCGATTTTTATTGTTTTTGTCGAAGTTTTCGCACATTTTACTTTGTAAAAAATATTTCTACCCGTGTCAACATTTCAAAATGCTGCATATGTGATGCAATGTAGATGATATAAATCTGGTCTTTAGAGGTCTGCACGGGCCGGAATTTCCAGGCTAGGGCCCGGCCCGGTGTAAAAATTCGAAGTTTGGCCCGAGCCCGGCCCGGCCCGTTTGCATTTTTACAGTTCTCGGCCCGGCCCGGCCTGACACAATTTCTACAAAAAAATAAAATCCGTTTTTTCTCAACATACAATTAAGATTCTTTTAATGAATACTACATACATATTTATGGGAACATTTTACAGTATATTTTACATTACTATGATGTTCGCAAAACAGAAAACACACAATAGTAAACATTAACGATTACTTGGTGTTTTAGTCATCGTGTCTACAGACATTTCAAAATGGAAATAAGGATTCATTAAAAGATTAATGTAGTTCAGAATAAAGGATTAAAAACATGATAACTTTTGAAGCTGTATAATAAAAAGTAGATTTGTGAAAATATTTCTCTCATTTTTAAGGCTTTTCTCAAATCCAAAGGAGCTATATTTGACACATTTATGAATTCTTTTCTTTTCGGAAACGCGTAAGATTGGCAGGTATTCTTATTCAGAAGCTATATGTAAATGTCTTTTTTTTTTCATAGATAAAAGCAATATATCTTTCTGAAAATACTGTCAAAGTTAGCGTTTTGAATCGAATTTCCGGAAGCGATAGCACAGGAAAGGAGAAAAATGTACAGTCACGTGACAGGAATCTCTGTTATCTCTGTAAGTAATTTATCAAATATGGAAAAAGCTATTCGTTTCCAAATGCCTTCAATAGGCAGGCCTGTCAATTTTATGCCTTTATAGTTAACATTTTTGTCAGAAAATGTGTCTGAAAGCTTCGCATTGTTGAGCAGTGAATATGAGAACCACCTTAAGGTATATTTCAAAAGATACTGTTAAGAGAAGTTCATTATCACTGTTAATACTACAAAACACAATGACTGCTCAACGCATCCTGAGATCGATTAAAACCAGTTCCGTCCCGGCACGAGTCTGCTGAAAAAAAATTAAACTCGGAATCAGACATCTGGTAACTGTACGATACCGATCTCTACGATGGACATGTTACATTTCTGTATTGATGTTGTTAAGCTCGCATCGGCTCGTGACGCACATTTATACTTCTCGAGAAAATTATATTAATTGAAAATGGCTCATATTTTATCTGCTTCGCTTAAATTCTTATATCGAGCCGATAGACCCGATTATTTTTTTTTGCCGGCCCGGCCCGTTGAAAAAATTGTCCTAATTCTGCCGGCTCGGCCCGTTTGAAAATTCGCCTTCATTCCGCCGGGACGGGTACGGGCCTCGGGCCAAGCCCGGGCCCGTGCAGACCTCTATGGTCTATTGAGATGCTCTAAAAAGATTGAAACAAAATACGGACGTTTAGTTACTTTTAGCGTAGAAAATATCGTCTCCGTGAGGTGCGAAGTGACCTGCGTTCGTCGGTGTATTTAAAAGGTTAAAATTCATATTTCTTAAAACTGATTGCACCATCGATTAGAAAAAAGTTTCAGCTTTAAGAAAATATCTTTCTTTTGTCGGTACCTCTAAAATTGTACCCTGGAGGGACGTTGGCATAAGGAGGGGAAATGTTTTTCGGAAAAAGGACACTTTTTGAAAAAAAAAAATCAATTGGTTAACTGCGATATTTTTTTCGAATTAATTGCGGCATTTGAGATATGAGAGTACGATCTTTCGGAATATCCCTTCTAATTTTAACTGTACTGAGTGGTTTGGTTGATTTTGTTTAAAACAAAACTATTAAAAAACACAAATAAAATCGAAAAGCCGGTTCTACGCTTGCTTTCGATGCGTAAATAGTTTTGTGAGCATGCGCGAGAGCAATTCCGAGGTCTCGATGAAAAAGATAAATTTTTGATGAGAGTGCTTTGTCGTTTTCTATTAATATCTCGATTAATTAAAAAAATATTAAAATTCCGAGTCTCAGGTGCACCATTAGAGGCCTTCGACTAGCTTTATACATTTTTTGAGCCTTGTACGTGCCGTAGATTTTGCTAGCCATCGCGAACAGACAGACACACACACACACACAGAAAGAAACTTTCTTTTATTAGTATAGATTGCGTTGTGAAAAATACACCAAAATTATTTGTATTAATTTCTGGATAGTTTCAATCGCATAATAGCTAGAAACTATATAAATTGCGGTTAGGTTAAAATAACTGTTACGCCATTAAAAATAGTCTGCAATTATGCAACAAATTTTGGTGCTTATATTTTACACAGTCCTGGGGGAAAAGTTATTACCCTGTACTAACTCTGTACCTCTACTCTGTAACCTCTACTAACTGCAAATCATCGTATAAAAATGTGACTGGTACCAATCGATTAGTAATAATGTCCATAATTAACGCTATACTTAAATTTTGCTTAAGCGGTCTTTTACATATATAAACTGTACCAAAGTTTTACATTTTCAATACTAAAATGAAATTTTGACATCATGTTTGAATTCTCGGTAAATTTGACGGTATCAAACGGGAAGTCATTTGGTCGAGTAGTTCAGGAATTAAGCAAACTTAAAGTTTGGAACTACTAATGTTAAATTTATTTTGAGTCGTTTTAAAACCAGATTTCAGTGCAAGTAGTTTTTTAAACATAACTCAAAAACTTTTGGCGGAAATGAGCTGCAATTTTGGATTTGCATATTTGAAACTTTTAGAAATAGATTTCTGTTAAAAAATTCATGAGTTAAAATTAATGTTTTTCAAAAACTAATTTAGAAAATATTTGTAACACGTGTTCCGTGTATGAGAAAAAAAATATTTTATTGATAAACCTTCGTGTTCAGTAACAGGATGATGTAAAATGCTTTTTTACTTATTGTTATTAAAGCTCATCAAACTTTTTTCGATGATTAAATCTGTGCCTGTACAAATTATTTTCTCGTAATTCTTCTGACAAACTTTCCACGTAATGAGATCTTAAACTCCTCTCTCTGAAGACAATAAGGTAGCAGAAAATCATTTCCTTGAACAAGACAATAAAACTTTTATCTCTTAAGCTCAGAACCGACACTTAAGCCATTTTGATTTTCTTCCACACACATTTTTCTCTGTCCATTGTCAAAAGATGTTATCGAAATCCCAGTTTATTTTCAATAAATGTTCGTTTTGCGAATAATTTTGTCCGTTTATTGGTTGTGGTTAGGGTTGCAATATGAAGATTCATAAAGTTTTTGATGTTACAAACTTACAAATCGAATAATTTATTCATTTAAAAAAGTGAATAAATTAATTTTAAAAAGGCAATTTATTTTAATGAAACACGATGCGCACAAAAATTAAGCTATAGTGTTGCAACAACTATATCTTCTGCAAATATGATTCAGCATTCTTTTGCTATATGCTTAATTAGATATTTATACATTTTTAAGTGCGTTCGTAATTATATAAATACATAGCATCTATAGTCGTCGCCTCGTTCGTCCATCTGTCCGCATATAAAAGCGCAAAAACTACCCAACCGAATGGTTTGAAATTTAATATATATAATCGTTTCAGAATTGTGGCGAGTCACTTCAAATTTTATGAAAATCGAATCAGAACTTAAAAAGATATTAATAAGAGTTTTCTTCATTCTATTACTGTAATTAATTCAATTATATCCAAAGAAGGGTAAGGATTCTAGGTTGCCATGGTGATTATGTCGAATTTAAGATGGAGTCATATTATTTCCGTATTACCGAATTTAACATAATATATAATTGTAATAAATTTTGTATTCATGCATTTTTGTATAAGAGTGTAACAGATATAGCACCAAGATCTGAACATTTATAAAGCTAGTTATAGTACGAATGCACCTCACTTGCCACGTTTGATATACAATTTCCGATTTATTTAAAGCAAAATATGTATGTTTTCAACGTATTATAATTTTTAAATGACGTTACAAAAAAGTTATTTATCTAAGAAATGTTATTAAAAAACAACTTTTTCTATAAACTAAATGAAATACTTACGGGGTTGCGGTGTTAGAATAACATATTTTCAAATAAACCGACTTATTTACCTAAAAATTTTAAATTTTAATTAAAAAAAGAAAATAACTTTTTAGGTGGAGCAAGTGTACGCGAAAACGAAGAATTTGAAAAAATTAGGCTATGGGATTTTAGTAACTACATTTTCTCTAAGTCATGATGGGGTTTTAGTAACTACATTTTCTCTAAGTCATGATTATTTTACAAATACTTAATTAGACATTTGAATTTATTTTTATGCAAAGTATGGGCATTTAATCCTTTCAGGGACAAGTACTTGTATTTCTGTAACGTTGAATTTACACCGAAATTTAAAAAAAAAATTATCTAAAAATTTTAAATTTTAATTAAAAAAAGAAAATAACTTTTTAGGGGGAGCAAGTGTACGCGAAAACTAAGAATTTGAAAAAAAATTAGGCTATGGGGTTTTAGTAACTACATTTTCTCTAAGTCATGATGGAGTTTTACTAACTACATTTTCTCTAAGTCATGATTATTTTACAAATACTTAATTAGACATTTGAATTTATTTTTATGCAAAGTATGGACATTTAATCCTTTCAGGGACAAGTACTTGTATTTCTGTAACGTTGAATTTACACCGAAATTAAAAAAAAAAAAAAAAATATTTCAAAATAGGGAAAAAGAATTTTGTAACTTTTTTCCACCAAAGTTATAAAAGTAAAATTTAGTTAAAAGTTTGTGCTGCAAATCCTAATTAAAATTAAGTGCGATATAATATATCCCACTGCCCATCAAGGGATTAAGAGGAATTAAATTTTATGATAACAACTTAAAAATTTATAGTTCGTGTCAAAAAAAAAAAAAGATCCACTCGCCTTTATTTGCATATCGTTTACAATAAAAACAAAACAAGAGCACCATTAGGCTCGAAATAATGTCTTCTTTCCAGAATAAGTGCAATTTTTGAAAAAAAAAAAAAAAAAAAAAGTCTACATATTAAAAAATGTACTTTTTTTTAAACATATGGTAACAAATTTAACACCGTATTGGAGTTCCTTGGTTCAAAGCAACCTCTAACAAGGTATACTTTTATACTTTTTTTAAAAATATTAATGGAGTTATAAAACAAAATATGTTAAGGGTTTATCCGTAAATTTGGAAAACTTAAAGTGAGATCTTTCAGGTAAGACTTTATCATAACAAATTGCATGGAAAATATCAATATTAAATAAGCTATTTTTATTTAAAAGGAATTTTCATATAAATTTTCTGTATTCTTTTTCTACAATTTTTATGTGGTTAAACAATAACAAAATACTGTACCTTTAGAGTAGGGGACTTCAAGCGGCGCCCGTCATGTCATTTCAGATATTAAATAAACGACTCAAGTGCGAGTATTACTCGTGCACAGAGGATTCCGTACAATAAATATATTAATTAGTAATTATATTGTTACAAAAAAAAAAAGCTTTCCTTACAGAATAATAAGATTTTGTAAAAAACTATACAACATAGGGTTCGGTATAGCTGCATATACTAGAAAAGTATAAATGGATGTACCATGAAAGTTCTGAGAGATATGAAGCCTAAATAGTATCAAATATTTCTATTCTTATAACTGTTTTTTTAATCTTATCCTAATCTGTTTATGATTAACTTAATTCGCTGCTAACAATAAAAGTAGTGCATATTTAAACTTCATTTGGAATTTCATAAACCCAAATTTAGCTTAGTAATAAACTTTTCTTTTAACAGTGTACCTAAAACAAAACTCTTGTTCAAAGTTTAAACTTGGCATTGTGCTAAGCACGCTTCGAAAGGAGGTAGCAAAGTTGCAATGCCGGTGTCCGTGCCGCGTTTCTCCAGATAGGTTTTAATTAACCTTTAAAAACACAGGTGGAGTATTGAGAGAGCCACTCAATTCGAACTAGTCGCGAATCCCATAGTAATTATGTTATTAATTCTAATTAAATTAGACAGATTTTAACGGTTTATTGCTTTTATACTACTACTGGGCATTGCGTTACACAAATATATCATTGAAAGTTCTTATCTAGGCATTAAAAATCGATGGCGCGTAGAGTGCGCCGCCTAAGTCTTTATGTATGTCCAAACCGTCCGTGTCTTTAAGGGTTAATTTCTCGGCTAATTATAGACAATTGTTTTCGAAAATAATTTTCAACAATCCTTTTATACTTCTGCGACGATAGGTACCGCCAGCGTTGCTATACTACTTCGTTTCCGCAAATTGATATATGTGTGTAACAGAAAAATGCGGTTTTCTTAAAAACAAATTATTTTTTGAAATACGTTCATCTCTATAATTTCCCTGCAAGGTTTAAGTTAACGTCTACTTCCCGTAATATTTTCATAATTTTAGTTTCAGTAGATTTTGAAATAGAAGGGGGGGGGGGGCATATTTTTGCATTACATTTTCGACGATATCTCTGTAAATATAATACCTAAAATGAAAATAAGTATATTTTTAAATTCGGCGTTATGAACACTTTCCAACGATACCCCACACAATATACAAAGAAAAGATTTTTTTTTTCCAAGTAACTCAATTAGCCCCTCTGCATTTTTTCCTAAATATATTTGTAAATGGTTAGCAAGCTATAAATATGTGGGTTAATAGCCTTTATTACTTCAGCCAATTTGAATATTCCACGTTCCATAGTTTACGAGTAAAACGGCTGTGACAGACAGACACAGGAGTGATCTTATAATGGTTCCGTTTTTACTTTGTGCGGAACCCTAAAAACAAAAATCTTTAGTAATATCGAAAACGACTATTGAAGCACCTTATTAGGACAAATACCTTTTTTAAATTTTAAAAGAAAAATGACGAAGGAAGCAAGATAACCGTAATTCAGTACATATAATTTTTCGTCATATCGACACAAAAAACAGCGAAATTAGGTTTTTTTTTATATTCATATTCAAGGTTGGAGTAGCACAGTTGAAGTTTATTCCAACAGAGCGAAACATGTCCAGACCAGGAATCGAACCTGGATATTTGGCGTGCCGTGTCAATGCCTTACCTGTTATGCTATCCGGACGATACCTAGCTGACACAATTCACTCTTATTTGTTGGACTTAGCTGCGAACTGCAGCGCTAGCTTCATTCATCCGAGCTATAACTACAGCATTTTACATGATGAAAGTGTGTTTTAACACGGGAACTCCTGTATACCATATAATTAGGTCATAATGAAGGGAACGAATATTTTTTCCAACTGGATTAAATCATATTCAAGGCTGGAGTAGCACAGTTGAAGTTTATTCCAACAGAGCAAAACATGTCCAGACCATAGTTTTTTTTTTTTTTTTTTTTTTTTTTTTTATGCCGCAAACTACTGGAACTTAGCTAGGTGAACAATATTCTTTGTGCTAACATCATCTTTTATTTTATACGTACGCTTTCCCAAGCATCATTATGATATTGTAGTAAACGCAATGTTACTAGCAACTTTGGCGCGTTTGAATGATATTCAACGAATAATTTTCATTACTTGTATATACATTTCAATTACTAAAAGAAGACTCGTGTTCTCATCCAGACTTGGGCAAAATTTTCACTCAACCTTTTTATCACTTCGGGGTCGATAAAATGAGTACCAAGCGTGCGTGGGAACTAAACAATAGGAATTCCGCCTCAGGCTGACCACTTGACAGGAACATATGCTGTATATAGCACCTCAGGGCCGCTTGTCAAGAAGGTAGAGTTGAGCAGCCCAGGTCATGATCCCAGGGCTGAAACTAAAGGGGGGAAGAGGGGGTATGTGCTCCGGACGCCAAATGAAGATTATACCTTTGGAAAGGATCATTTTCTTCTGATGGACTGATGGATTCCATTATTATGAAACAGCCATTATAAATAAAGTGTTAGGTGAAGATGAAAAAACAGTTGTAAAAAGTCAGAACTGCAAAAAAAAATTATGGCCATTTTTTTTTTCCCATTCGGACCAGAAAATCAGAGTTCTAACTTTTTACGACTGCTCTTTCATCTTCACCTAACACTTCATTTATAATGGCTGTTTCATAATAATGGAAGCCATCAGTCCATCAGAAGAAAATAACTCGGTGAAAGCGGATACTCGGTTAGGCGGGGCTCGGATAATCGGGACTCTACTGAATATTTCATTTAAAAAATGATCTTTAGAATATTTTTGTTGATGTTCAGAGGGATCCCCCCCCCCCCACCTTGGATCCGCCACTGTAGATTACGTAGTTCATTATTACATATTTTATGATTACATATTTTAAATTTTAAAATAAGTCGTCTATTATAAAATTAGTAAAATTCTCTTTGTAAATATACTTTGTGGAAGAGGAGGGGGGGGGACGCCAAAATCCATGTTTACCCCGGGTGCAAAAAAGGCTAGTTTTGGCCCAAGCCATGATCCTTCATAGGTTGTAGCGTCACGGAGTGTTTGGTTTTATGTAATGCGTTATAAAAATTGATAATAAGTAAAATCTCGTTACAGTGAATCATTGGGGAGCACTGATTAATTTCGTTATGCTGAAAAATTCGTTAAAGTGAATATTTTTATAATGAAATAGCATAATAGATTTTTTTTTAACAATCCAAATAATATTAGTTAAACTGGAAAATTCTTTAGTGGCATTTGTTGTAACGAGATTCTGCTGTATTCCTTAAAAAAATATGCAACACTTTTCTGGGACTCGTTTTTCTTTGTACACTTTTATAATAAGACAACTAATATAAAAATTTTGTTTTTAAAGTCAATTCCTACTTAAGTCATCAAAGAAAAATTTAATATAATCCCTTATGCTAATATTAGTTTTTGGTGCATTAAAATATCCCAATTTGTTGATTTTCTGTAAGCAAGTAGGTTTACAATGGGAATTTGGCGAAATATTAGAGATATCGCCAAGTTGGCGTCACTTTTGGCGACTCATTTTGGTCGCCAAACTTGGCGATATATCGCTAAGTTGGCGACAAACTGGGCGGTATTTGGAGACAGAACAGGGCCCCCCCCCCTATGGTAACCCCCTTATAGATATGAAGATGCATTAAATGCTGTTCAATAACCAACTTGACAGGATGAATAATAAGTATTTTATTAACGATTGAAAATTTGAACAAGATATATTAATAAATATAGGGAGAGTGTGAACTAATAGTAGGAATTGAAAAAAAAACTCGATGAAATTATTATTTAATTGAAGTACGAGTATTAAGATATAACATGATTACAAATCCAAACTTTTTATAAAAGAAGACATTTGGTGACAAAAAGTGACATTCCACGTACCTTTTTTTTACAGACCGCTAGAGTGACGTGATGCTCTTTTCGCACACCTCTATAGGTGCATTCAAACATCACGTGACTCCAGTGTTCTGTAAAAAAAGTTACGTGGAATGCACCGCATGTAGCCTGTCTTTCTCGCTAGCCTTGCCACATGAATAATTTTGTGGTGCATATTACAGACATTTACTATACATTTCTTTTTAAACTTTTTGTTTAACTCATTTCAATTTTAAATTAAAAATTAAATCTCTATGTTAACCGTGCGCAGACGATAAAACGTCAAGTATTTATAATAATTTTCTTTAAATAATAAGAATTAATACCATAACTCGAGACCATTTTATTTCAAAATCAAAGCATATTCGTTTTATTTTCCGTATATGATGTCATATTTGCCTGCTTTCTGTACTTATTATTATTATCATATTATTAAGAAATACTTGAAAATTTTCTTTTTATTTCTAATATGTCACATTCGTTATTTTTTTATTATTATTATTAACTAGCGAACTTGCCCGGCGTTGCCCGGGTACGTCAAAAAACAGCAGGAATTACGAAAAAGCTCGGAAAATCACGATAAGATATCGCGAAAAAATTTTAAGTCGCTTCTCAAATTTTGAAAAGAGAAAAAATATATATTTTTTGTGTTCGAAGATTGCAAGTTGATTCCTTTCACTAATGTGGAAAAATGGTAGCAAATCGCTAAAATACCCTAAAAATCACATACAAAATTCCCGAAAAATTCGAAAATTGCTATACGAAATCCGAATAAACTTTATTGAAATGAGGGCAGAATGTACTTTAGGTCAAATATGGAATGTCAAAAAATTGCAGCAGATCGCGAAGAAACGTAAAAATCGCATTAAAAATCCCATAAAGTTCAAAAATCACGAAAGTCAAAATTTACTATAATTGGATAAAAGTTTCAAATCTAATTCCTTTGACCTGTGGGCCCTCTTAAACTTTATGTTTTGGAAATCATGCTAAGCATTAGATCATGTTACTTTTATTCGTAATTAATTTACTTGGACTCCCTTAAATATAATTAATATAATCCCTTAAGTTAATATTAGTTTTTGTTGCATTAAAATATCTCAATTTGTTGATTTTCTGTAAGTAAGTAAACCCTATTAATTTAAAGTGGAAGTCTATGGGAATTCGGCGAAATATTATAGATATCGCCAAGTTGGGGTCACTTTTGGTGACTCATTTTCGTCGCCAAATTTGGCGATAAACTTGGCGTTATTTGGCGACAGAACTGGATCCCCCCTACGGTAACCCCCCTTATAGGTATGGACATGCCTTACATGCTGTTCAATAATCGCATAAAAAATTCGCTAAAAATTCAAAAATCGCTGCATGAATTCCGAATAAACTTTTTTGAAAAGAGAACAAAATTTACTATATTGGGTTAAAAGAAAGAAACAGCATTCTATTTCATAATGTGGAAAAATCGAATTAATATAATCCCTTAAGTTAATATTAGTTTTTGTTGCATTAAAATATCTCAATTTATTGATTTTCTGTAAGAAATTAATCCATATTGGTTTACAATGGAAGTCTATGGAAATGTGGCGAAATATTAGAGATATCGCCAAGTTGGCGTCACTTTTGGCGACTCATTTTGGTCGCCAAATTTGGCGATATACCGCCAAGTTGGCGACAAACTTGGCTGCATTTGGCGATAGAACTATGTCCCTCTACTGTAACCTCCTTATAGGTATGGAAATGCATTAAATGCTGTTCAATAATTGCATAAAAAATTCGCTAAAAATTCAAAAATTGCTGCACGAATTCCGAATAAACTTTTTTGAAAAGAGAACAAAATTTACTATATTGGGTTAAAAGAAAGAAACCATATTCTTCTCACTTATATGGAAAAATCGCCTCAAAACATAAAAAATCGCTAAAAATCGCATAAAAAATTAAATAAAAAAAAATCTAATCAAAAAATCGAAAATCGGGCTTCGAGGTGCAAAACTTCATATATAGACGTACCTTTTACCCAAATTTTGTAGCTCTACGTGCAGTGGTCTCTTCAGAACACCGTCGACATACTCACTCACTCACATACACACAAACTTCTTTCTTTATTATTATAGATTTCTTTCATTTAATTTTATTTTTTCACGTGAAAATCTTTCAATTGAAAAGTAATTATTGAGGAGAAATTATTATTCCGGGTTTGATTTTTATCATTTTATTTATTTATTTATTTATTTATTTATTTATTTATTGGCAATGAGAAAGAAAGGTGGTTAAATTTTATTGGGGAAAATGTCAATTGATTCTGTATGAAAAATAACGAAATTTTGAATTATTAAGACAAATACTTAAATAAATAAAACATAGCCTATGTTTTTTTCCGGTATAATCCATCTACTATATGCAAAGATACAAAAGCATTAATTTATCCGTTTAGACGCTGACCTCATTCAAACTTTCACACACACTTTCGCATTTATAATATAATAAGGACAACGTTAATTATAATATACTATATTCACTACATCATAATAATTTTAGTATAGCACATTTAGTGTAGTGGAAATTTCTTTAAAATGAAGTAATTAAAATGTTTTCGATAAATAAACATAGGTCTGTAAAATTTCAGAAAGGTGTTGAATCCCATAAGCTCACAAACTCATAAGCAGCAAATAAACCATTATAATAAGTACATCAAACAGCTTTAATCTTTCAAGTGCTATAAAACAAACTATTCAATTGAAGAAATAAAAATATTCTATGCTCCCCATTTCATTCACTGTTTTTAAGTGTTTGCTTTCATACTCTGATTTTTATATTCCGTACCAATCAGAAGCCAAATCAAAAGTTTTCTAAACCGAACTTTTTTTAAGAACTTCTTTCTTCCTTTATTTATTTTTTCCTCACCTATATTTTCAAAGATTCCAGGAAGAAGAAAATTTTGAATTGTTTTCTCATTCCGAATTCTCCAGAAGAGTTTTCGATGACGAATTTTATTTAACGTTTTTGTTTTTTTTCTCCCAGCTTTAACGCGTCTAGAAGTTCAATAGACGATCTCTTTTCGAAATCATCGCCACATATGAAAACTTCTTTGTTTTTATATTTTTCTCCTTTGCCTTTTACATTTTACGCGGATAGATTCTTGAGAACCACAGTTTGAAAAATAAATGTGAGCATGAATTGAACAAAGCTGTATTTCTCTCAGTGGATATTTTTTTTATTTAGGGGAAACAGAAAGGTTTGAAATGAAGGAAATCGACTGAAGTTGGATCGTGGATTACGAAGCCTGCAATTAATTTAGATTATTACTTCTTTTTGTATTTATTTATTTATGTTTTATAGAAATAATAAATATTTGCTAAGATGTGGGCAACAATAACTAAAGTTTAACCCTTTGCGGCCAAGTGTCGCAAATAGCGGCGCAAGCTTTATATACATGATTCCGTTTTTATATCCCATTCGCGCCACTATATTTTTAAAGTACTCTTTTTAGTAAATTTCTCTTGTGCATTTTGTTTAAGCACCAGTAAAAATGTTTCTTTTAAAATAAAAGTAGTGCTGACCAAATAAATTCATGTAAGAGATGCCTGTGACTGGGAGCAGGGGCGTAAATCCTGGGGGGGGTACAGGGGGGGTGCAACACCCCCCCCCCCCCTACGAAAAAATCAGTCGGAAAATTTCCCGTTCGATCGGTAAAAGTACGTTTAGTTGGAAAAAATGGTATTAACCTATAAAAGCTTATAAATTGGAAAAATGAAAAAAATCAGTCGGAAAAATTCCCGTTCGATCGGAAAAAAGTAAGTTTAGTCGAAAAAAAAATGGCATTAACGTATAATAACTTATGAATTGGAGAAATGTTTTTGTAGTTTTTAATTAGTAAATAAGAAAAGCAAGTTAGAGCGAAGAAAACCAATAAAATTTTATTCTTAGTCGGATTTTTTCCCCTTGTAGTTTTGAATTAGAAAATTAGGAAAAACAATTTAGAACGAAGAAAACCTGTATAAATTATATACTTAGTCGGAAATATTACGGATTTTATTTTTGTGATTAAAACTATTCAGAAAAACTTTGACTTGTCAAATATTGTGAACTCGAAAACCTCGATATGAAGAAACAAAATATTTATATACATATTCCAGCAATGTTAATATTATTTGTAACCTTGATATTTTGATCGAAAACTTTGATATTCCGAACATTTTCTGTTCTCTTTGACTTCGAGATATCGAGATCCAGCTGTATATTTATAGTCGGAAAGTTTTTTGTTTAGTCTGGAAATTTTAAGACATACTGATTGACGTGAAGAAACTTCAATTTTTTTTTTTTTTAAAATCTAACTTTAAATTTAGTTAGAAACGTGTATCACGGAATCAGGCCTCCCACTGGTCCGTTTTTTGAAAACCAATAATTTTTTAGAAAGAAATTCGTGGAGGCTTTCTGCAACAATTGCAAGAAAAACGCGATTCCCGGTAGGTTGCTGCGAAATTTATAAAGAAGATTTTTCTTTAAATAAAAGTGGTGTTCAACAAACGGACCGAGAGGGAGCCCTGCGGAATTTAGGTGATATCCGATGAAAATTCAAAACTGAATTGCAAATATTTAGTACTTTACCCTATCAAAATCTGGATATTTTCCACTCTACACGAATTTTACCTTTAATCGAAAATAATTATGGTTTTATTTTTTCTACTAATTTTGTGTTTTCTTTTTATTTTATTAAAAAAAGATGTTAATTTATTTTTACTTTTTTGCCTAATTTTAGATTGATTTAAAAATGTGTTTCAAGAAATTTATATGATACCGGATGAAATTGAAAACACCCAAATACTTTGAATTTTTATCTCGAAATAATCTGGATATTTTACAATCTATACGAGTTAACTTCTGTCAGAAATAATACTTTCGTTTTCTTTTCCTTTCTCAATTGTATTCAATTTTTTTTAATATTATTATTATTACTGAATTTTGTTTGGTTGGAAAAAACAGGGATGACAACATTTTTTTACCCTGCTTTAAAGTATGTCGTTAGAAGAATTAAGAAATCCCGTATTTTTGGCACATTTTTGTCTTTAAAATATTCCCCAAGCAAACATATTTCAATTTTACTCATAAGAAACAATTTCAACCAATTACTTACGAAATTATTAAATTTTATAGATGAAATTCACAAGATAATTATGACTTCGCGTATCGTATTGAGATAGTCAAATAATTTTAAAGCGCTGATGTCGATTCTTTTCGAATTATTAATAAATTTATCTAAAAATTAGGGGAGAAAGTCTATGATTAATATGTATAGGAAAATGCGGATTGGAATCAAAAACTGCTTTGTTACATAGCGATATATCTTGTTACTAAACGTACAAAATTTGATTAACTTTTATATAAAGAACTATACTAAGAAATGGATACAAGTTTTGTTCATTCGAAAATTTTCGATCTTTTAAATTTTGACTTTTTTTTATGTTGTAGACGTACATTGTACACTGGTAACAGGATTCCTTATGCTTAATTCAGAATTTGAATTTCTATCCGGAGTGGATTCTATGTGAATAAATATGCCATACACAGAAAAAATAAAATGCAGTAAGCCCTTTATTGGTAAAAAAATGGTCATCGAATCCCCAGCTCTTCAATCATCCAGTTTCATCAAATTTTGTACATTTAGAAACAAGATATATCGCTATCAAACAAAGCAGTTTGGAGCTCCAAACCGCAATTTTCTACACATATTAACCATAGTACGTCACCACTGATTTTTAGAGACATACATTAATAATTCAAAAGGAATCAACATCAGCGCTTTAAAACCTATTTGACTATCTCGATACGCTCAGTCATAATTATCTTGAGACTTTCATCTATAAAGTTTAATAATTTCGTAAGATATTTACAATATCCTTTCTTCGTTTTTATCATACATGCTAAACTTTTGGACATGAGTGTATATATATATATATATATATATATATATATATATTAATTAGTCGGCATTTTATTGGCAATAGTACTCGGAAATTTTTCTTCTCGGAGTCGGAAATTTATGAGTCTACACCCCCCCTACGCGACCAGGGTGGTTTACGCCCCTGACTGGGAGGAGTGTTTAAGAGTTAATATTGTGCGGCAAAATTAATCTTGCAAAATTATTTTTCATACTATTGTAATTAATAAAATCTTGCAAAGCTATTTTTGATACGATTGAATTGTCTTGTCCCATGCCATTTGGTAATAAATCCTAAGTACTGAACAGCACTTTTGCATATGAAAAACAGTTTCAAATTTTTATTTCAATTGTGAAATTTTTATAATATTTTTAGAGCTGTATTGTATATTTCCAATCAGTTTTGGTCATTTTTCTGCATTCAGTCGTTTTCAGACATTTTTTAATTTTAAATTCCCATTAAATTCCAAAAACAGAAATTTTCCCTTTTTATAGTTTTCTCGCAGTTTTAATTCCTTCCTTATGACTGTTTCTTACTCTAGCTTTTTGTGTGCTTAACCCCTTGAGGGGCAAGCAATTGCGTTTGTGTAGTGCTGAATTCCCACCGGAAATTAAAAAAAAAAAATTCCAAATAAGGAAAAGCAATTTTGCGACTTTTTTCCACCAAAGTTGGAAAAGTAAAATTTCATAAAATTTTTCTGGTGCAAATCTTCATTAAGCGTAGGTGGGATAAAATATATCCCACCGCCCCTGAAGGGATTAAGGGGTTGACCTAGGATACTGCATAGGCCCTTAAACCAGAGGAATGTAGGTACATAGCAGCAAAATTCAAGAGCTCACACTATGTATAAAACTTAGTCTAAGGACTAGTCTGGCGGCCAGTCCTGAGTAAAGTATAGGTCAATATCCCAATATGGGGGTTAGCAATAAGTATGGAGTCACCAGAGCTCTTGAAATACACTGACGAACCAATGTTTCTGTTAGTTTTTGATTGGGCCAATCGGTTGGGCCGGCTGATTGAGGTCATTGACTGGTTAGTTGGGGCGGTTGTTTGGTTAGTTGAAATTGGTTAATTAAGTTCCTGAAAGGATCTGAAAAAGTTATAAAATCATATAAAATACTGGTGGAATCAGAGATAAAAATAAAGCTCAATCTAAAAAAGTTACTATAAAAAATTGGAAAATAGTTTCAGAAAAAAATAAGTAGTGCGTAGAAAAGTAATGAAACCAGATTATCTGTAAAACTCATGAAATTACACAAATTTTTTGTTCACAGCTGAAAATGTGGAGTGAGCTTTAGTGGTGCCTTAAAATGAATCAGGGAAGTAAAGGCATTTTTAACACATTCTGAATTCAAGTCATTCATAACCAGTTTAAAAATTTGCGTTCATAAGAATAGATTGGAAGCTGATTTGGTAATGAGCCAAAATCTGGGGTGTCAGTTCAGTACAAAGTATGGTCTAAATTCCATTCAAGAGGTCACTAATAAGCCTGGAAGATCAAAGCCCAAAATAAGCCCAAAACCTTAAACATGTACCATTCAACCATATGCTAACCACTTGTCTGTCATAAGTTTCCCTTTTCACAGTAATGACATGAAATAAAAATTATTACGTTAGATGTATTGTGTCAGAAATGTTAATAACAACAATTCCTTAACAACCTGACTATGTTAATGTTGGTGCGATCATATCCACAATGCTGGGCTGACAGAAATGTTTTAGCACATAACTACACATTCTCTTTACTATACCCAGTACTCATTTTGAGTGAATAATATGATTCTGAATATAAGGCCAGTACCAAGTACACCAGTAAAGCTCACTAGATTAATAGTAACACAATTATTCTAATTGGTAAACAAATCATATTAGATATAAATTTCCAACTGGGCGAAAAATGTCCGGACCAGGATTCGAACCCGGGACCTCCTGGCTGAAGCCGCCAGTGCTCTGCCATCTGAGCTATCCCGGACGATTCTGGTCGAACTTTTTCACCCAGCTAACCTTGATGATTTCAGCATCTGGTCTGAAACGTGGTTCAGCTCAACAGAATAAATCACAGGTAATGGAACTCCAGAAATCGCTGGATACGAAATTACACTAGATTAATAGTAACACAATTATTCTAATTGGTAAACAAATCATATTAGATGTAAATTTCCAACTGGGCGAAAAATGTCCGGACCAGGATTCGAACCCGGGACCTCCTGGCTGAAGCCGCCAGTGCTCTGCCATCTGAGCTATCCCGGACGATTCTGGTCGAACTTTTTCACCCAGCTAACCTTGATGATTTCAGCCTCTGGTCTGAAACGTGGTTCAGCTCAACAGAATAAATCACAGGTAATGGAACTCCAGAAATCGCTGGATACGAAATTACACTAGATTAATAGTAACACAATTATTCTAATTGGTAAACAAATCATATTAGATGTAAATTTCCAACTGGGCGAAAAATGTCCGGACCAGGATTCGAACCCGGGACCTCCTGGCTGAAGCCGCCAGTGCTCTGCCATCTGAGCTATTCCGGACGATTCTGGTCGAACTTTTTCACCCAGCTAACCTTGATGATTTCAGCATCTGGTCTGAAACGTGGTTCAGCTCAACAGAATAAATCACAGGTAATGGAACTCCAGAAATCGCTGGATACGAAATTACACTAGATTAATGAGCTGATGAGCTGAACCACGTTTCAGACCAGATGCTGAAATCATCAAGGTTAGCTGGGTGAAAAAGTTCGACCAGAATCGTCCGGGATAGCTCAGATGGCAGAGCACTGGCGGCTTCAGCCAGGAGGTCCCGGGTTCGAATCCTGGTCCGGACATTTTTCGCCCAGTTGGAAATTTACATCTAATATGATTTGTTTACCAATTAGAATAATTGTGTTACTATTAATCTAGTGTAATTTCGTATCCAGCGATTTCTGGAGTTCCATTACCTGTGATTTATTCTGTTGAGCTGAACCACGTTTCAGACCAGATGCTGAAATCATCAAGGTTAGCTGGGTGAAAAAGTTCGACCAGAATCGTCCGGGATAGCTCAGATGGCAGAGCACTGGCGGCTTCAGCCAGGAGGTCCCGGGTTCGAATCCTGGTCCGGACATTTTTCGCCCAGTTGGAAATTTACATCTAATATGATTTGTTTACCAATTAGAATAATTGTGTTACTATTAATCTAGTGTAATTTCGTATCCAGCGATTTCTGGAGTTCCATTACCCGTGATTTATTCTGTTGAGCTGAACCACGTTTCAGACCAGATGCTAAAATCATCAAGGTTAGCTGGGTGAAAAAGTTCGACCAGAATCGTCCGGGATAGCTCAGATGGCAGAGCACTGGCGGCTTCAGCCAGGAGGTCCCGGGTTCGAATCCTGGTCCGGACATTTTTCGCCCAGTTGGAAATTTACATCTAATATGATTTGTTTACCAATTAGAATAATTGTGTTACTATTAATCTAGTGTAATTTCGTATCCAGCGATTTCTGGAGTTCCATTACCTGTGATTTATTCTGTTGAGCTGAACCACGTTTCAGACCAGATGCTGAAATCATCAAGGTTAGCTGGGTGAAAAAGTTCGACTAGAATCGTCCGGGATAGCTCAGATGGCAGAGCACTGGCGGCTTCAGCCAGGAGGTCCCGGGTTCGAATCCTGGTCCGGACATTTTTCGCCCAGTTGGAAATTTACATCTAACAGTAAAGCTCAGTCCAAATATTCAGCTATCAACCAATATTTGGGTAATTTCATGAGCTTTACAGATAATCTGGTTCCATTACTTTTCTACGCACTACTTACTTTTAAAGACTGAAACTATTTGCCAGTTTTTTATTGTAACTTTTTTAGATCGAACTTTACTTTTCTCTCTGGTTCCACCAGTTTTTCATATGATATATAGGGCTGTTCAAAAGAAGTCGGGTATTTTTCCGACTATAGATGATAATTGATGAAATGGGTTTTCAAATTGTTTACTAAGACATAATCTTTCACCTTATCAAACAGTGTAATATTGTTAGAGTATTTTGAATGTGTCGGAAAATGTTTCATAATCTATGCTTCATGCATGATTTTTCTATCTTGTTCTGTTAGAACTTGAAAAAGAAATTTCATTGTCGTTTTTTTTTCTGATATTGTTTGTAGAGAATTTAATTTTCCTTGTTCAAAAATAAAAGAAACGTAATAATTTGTGACCGTGATAACTTATTCAAGTTTTCCTCTTCACAGCTATCGCTGATCTGCGCGGCTCAATATTTTACGGTTCACTTGACCATAATTTAAGAACATTTCTTATCATATATGTTATTTATTCTTATCATATATGTTATGTTATAATTTCTGTTCTCAACATCCCTTTTCTAAGCATTTACAAAACTCGCAACAATGAATGAGGTATCATTCGAAAGGTTTTTGAACCAACTTCTGGCAAAGTACACTTACAATTCGTTAAAACATGTTTTTTGATTAAAAATTGCAGTTAATTAAAAATTAAATCAGCATTTTTTCAGAAATGAAATTAAAGATATTTTCTCAAATCAATGTTGCCACGAAAATAAAATACTACATTATATCATGCTCATCAATGATTATAAAAAAATAAATAATACAAAAAATATAAAGCGTGGATGTCGCCGCACGCATTTATTTTACAGTTATGATTATAAAATATAATTGAAATTGAAATATTTAGAAGAAAAAGACTCCATCGATTCAAGCAGTGGCCTTTCACGTGTAGCCTAAAAGGTACGCTTTGCTATACATAGGGGTCCATCTGTTGGTTCTTTCTTGAACTATGAATGTTTCACAGGTTATTTGTGTCAGCTGTAATGTGTCATGCATGTATGAACTGTCAAATATACGTCATTTGTAATTATGTACGCCATTTGTATGACAAGACGGTGCAACGGCACGCACTGCTCGTCAAACCATAAATTTATTGAACGAGAAATTTCCAGATCGCGTAATTTCAAGAAATTCTGATGTGAATTGGCCGTCAAGATCGTGCGATTTAACTCCAATGGATTACTTTCTTTGGGGGTTTCTGAAAAGTAAAGTGTTCGTCAATGCCCCCCCCCCCCCCCGCACAACCCAAGACCTCAAACGTAACATCCGGTCTGAAATTTTGGCGATGGATCCGCTCATTCTGGGAAAAGTCATCGAAATTTTTGATGTTCGGATGATGGCATGTAAACGGAGACACGATGACGACATGTGCTATATTGTATTCCATACATAAATGGCATAGATCTACCTTCCATGCTCAATAAAGAATTTCGATTTTCACTCATAACAAATGCGTTTTCTTTCGTAGTAAAAAAAGAACCCAACAGATGGACCACCCGATATTAGATTAAATTGTATTTTATATGTATTCAGTTTATCTTTATTTGTCCCATGTTTTTCCCTCAGCGGATGACGTCATCCTCTAATACCGATAAAATGCGATTTTTAATTTTTGTTTTCTCGCGCATGCCATTTGCTATCTTCGATCAGTTTTTACAGCAATGTAGATGGAATAAATGAAATGATATTCTAATTGACTAATACTGTTTGCAAATTATTTTTATCCTTAATTTTTATTTAGAAGTTTAAACCTGCATGTAAAAAATATTAGATACATGTAACAAATATTAGTTTTTGCTTAAAAATATTAGACTGCAGTGAGAAACTTGCACAGGTTTGCTGGAAAGAACTTATTTCTTTTAAGACATTCTTAAAGGTTCCAACATTATGAAAGTAATAATAATAATAAAAGATACATTTTTCAACATTTCTAAACTTTCTGGCCTCCTTAACGGGAAGGTAGACTTTGAAATAAGCAAAAATCTGCTATTAATACGATTTGTATTTTTTTTTATTTTTTGTATGTGTATTAAAAATTTAAAAATGTCAATATGCAGGGGTCCCAAATGGTTCGCTTTTTTAATACCAGTAATTCTGAAGAATATAATTCGCAGTAGGTTACTCCAAAATTTGCAAGAAAAACAACTTATTTTTAAAAAATTGGTATTCCAAAAATGGACCGTTTGGGAGCCCTGGAAATATTACTGTATACTTGCAGAAAGTATGGTTTCAGATTTCATAAAAGTAAGTAGTAATAAAAATTACATATTATAATGGATTCTAAGTTCATTTTTCTCAAAAAACATTTTCGTAGTCTAAGATTTTTTTTTAAATGTTCCACTATTTTATCAACTTTTATTTATTTTTTTTTAAGTTTTCATTTTGTGTAATGGACATTCCTAATATATCCTTCAACAAGTTTGTGCATTCGTTTTGCAATGATGATAGGTTCCTCAAATTAGCAATAAAATTTATTAACATGTAAATTTTTAAAGAAAATTCAGTTTCGTGTCTGTTTTATCTCTCTTTCCTTTTCTTGCTCTCCCTTTTTTTTTATATAACTGTCTGTCGGATTAAAAAAAATGTATTCACACATATTTTATTAAAGTTCTTTTGGGCAATAAAATGAAAAAGATGAAAAATATTTTGAAAAACAGGAACGTGCTAATTTTTTTCTAAAAATATTAATTAAAACTAGTGATAGGCGATTCTCGAGAATTCGACAATCGAGAAAAATCGTCATCGCAAAAAATCACAATCGATACAGCCATCGATTAATTCCTAGAATCTACAATCGAGATGTTTTACAATCGATTATAACGAGAAAAGCTAAAAACAGTTATTGGAAAACTTAGCTATTATTCTGGCCGACAGTTTCATAGTAGTGATAGGGCTTAGTGATGGGCGATTCTCGAAAATTTACCAATCGAAAAAAATCGTTATCGTAAAATACACAATCGATACAGTCATCGATTACTTTCGAGAATCTACAAAGAAGATGTTCTTGAATCGATTATTGAAATCATTGTTTTTACATATATATAAGGCAGATTTGATTAAATATAGGGTAACTAAAAACAGATGGAATAAAAAAACAACAAATCAAAGGGAGGCTATAAAGGAGCCATAAGACTGGAAAAGTCTTGTAAGGGTGCCCCCTGGTTGAAAAAAGCTGAAAAAACGCGAGTAGCTATGAAGCGGTAAGAGGAGTTTAAGTATCAAAAATTAGAATTTTTCGGCAATTAGCACCAAAATGGCCAAAGAAATAAGAATCAAAAGCACCCCCTAGTGGCAAAAACATAAACTAAAGGATGGTAAAAGGGATCAAAATTTTTTATTGATTTTTCTACGTCATTTGAGATTGGATCTTTAATTTACCCATTTTTAGAAAGTCTTATACTGGAATACATTAAACGAACCCCCGCGTGGATCAAAATAGGGGGGAAGGGCAAGGAAAATGCATAATATGAATAAGTGATCACAGGACTTTCCAACGATATGTCACATGAGGGGTGTCGGCTAAATTTAGAAAAGTGCCCCCGCGCGAAGGCAAAGTAAGAGGAAGGGCGCGGGCGATATATAAAATGAAATAGTAGTCACAGAGCTTTCCAATGATATATCACATGAGGGGTGCCAGCAAAAGATAGAAAAGAGTCCCAACTCCCAGGATTCCAATTACCGTGCACCCCCCCCCCCCCGAAATATACCCTGCCCATCCTTCTCTTTGAAATTTTCATATATTAAAAATTATTTATCGGAGGGCTCCGTAAAAAAATCCGATCTAAAATGTTTAAAAACGCTACGATTTCAAAAAAGTTCGAAAAGTGCCTCTCTCGGGGCGCCAAACTAAGGAAGGAAGAAGAAAGGTTCATAATATGAAAGAGTAACTTTGCGATGATAACCGAAAACTTTCCGATGATAGATCAAATGACTGGTCCAAAAAAAGTTTGAAATCTACCCCTCCCACGTGGGTTCCCTCTTTTATCCTAGAAAATACCCGGAAATCACGCAGCCCCACTTTTAAAATTTTATATTTAATAAATAATATTTATCGGAGAGCTCCATTAAAAAACCTCATTTAATGATATTTATTGTAGAAATCTCTACAATTAAAAAAAAAAGTCACCCCCGCACCGCTCCCCCCCCCCCCCCCCGAAACCCTTCCGGAATTCAACTCTGGGAGGAGAAAGGTTCATAATATGAAAGAGTGGTGAAAGGACTTTCCGATGATATATCAAGGAGAGGTTTGGTAAAAGTTTGAAAATTACCCGCACCCCCCCCCCCCCTCCCTTTGTGCACTCTCGCTCACCCCAGAATTCACTCACCTTCCTCTTTGAACTTTTTATATTTAATAAATAGTATTTATCTGAGTCTCCAGGTATGGGGCAGCTTGGTAGAGCTAAAATAAGAGAAACATTGAAAATTCGTGGCAAAATGACACTAAATTTAACAGTAAAGTTTGAAACTAGGACTATACAGAACTGAATACATAAACCACTATGCTTCTTAACCCACATCGGTTAATAGCAATAAAATGATAAGTGCCAGTTAAACTGGTGGCATTGAGCTCACAGGTTATTAACACTAACTGTATATTATACTCTTATTTCAAAGAATAATGTCCCTCAAAAAATAAATGAAGGGAAATATCCCCCGTTTGCCCCTTTTATACTTAATCAATGAACCTCCAAATCTAATCAGGGAAACTCCTTAACTATAATAAATCAGTATATCAAACTTGAAGCAAATCAGATAATTCTGCATGAAAAAAAGAAACATATCGCTAAATTAAGGGTGGTCTAACCACTTTAACCCTTTTATACTTAACTAATGAACCTCCAAATCTAATCAGGAAAGCTCCTTATCAGAACGAACATAGAAAAAAAATTAAAGTAAATTGAATAGTTCTCCATGAAAATCCATTTATCTAAATTAAGGGGAGGGGACTTGCCCCCTTTTCGCCCTTGTATACTTAACCAATGAACCTCCAAATCTAATGAAGGAAGCGCCATATCGGAATAAATCGGTATATTAAATTTGAAGCAAATCGAATAATTCTGCATGAAAAACCCTTTTATCTAAATTAAGGGAGAGACTAGCCCCTCCCCTTTATACTCAACCCATAAACCTCCAAATCTAAACAAGGCAGCTTCTTAACATAATAAACCGGTATCCCAAATTTGGAGCAAATCGAATAATTCTGCATGAAAAACCCATTTATCTAAATTAAGGAGGGGGTCTACCCCCCTTTCCCCCCTTTATACTTAACTAATGAACCTCCAAGTTTAATCAGGGAAGCTCCTTAACATAATAAACCGGTATACCAAACTTGGAGCAAATCGAATAATTCTGCATGAAAAGCCCATTTATCTAAATTAAGGGGGACCAGCCCCCCTTCTCCCCCTTTATACTTAACCCGTAAACCTCGAAATCTAATCAAGGCAACTTCTTAAAATAATAAACCGGTATACCAAATTTGGAGCAAATCGAATAATTCTGCATGAAAAGCCCATTTATCTAAATTAGGGGGGGGGATCCATCCCCCTTCTCCCCCTTTATACTTAACCCGTAAACTTCCAAATCTAATCAAGGCAACTTCTTAACATAATGAACCGGTATACCAAATTTGGAGCAAATCGAATAATTCTGCATGAAAAACCCATTTATCTAAATTAAGGAGGGGTCTACACCCCTTTTCCCCCTTCATACTTAACTAATGAACCTCCAAGTTTAATCAGGGAAGCTCCTTAACATAATAAACCGGTATACGAAATTTGGAGCAAATCGAATAATTCTGCATGAAAAACCTATTTATCTAAATTAAGGAGGGGGGGGGGACCAACCCCCCTTCTCTCCCTTTATCCTTAGCCAATGAACCGTCAAAACTAATCAGCGGAACGCCTTATCAGAATGAACATAAAAAATTTTGAAGCAAATCGTACATTTTAATCAAGAGTTATCGCGTTACGTACATACATACGTACGTACGTACATGCATACACACAGAACCGACGGGTACATTATCTCTCGGGCTTAGATACCCTGTGAGCTAAAAAGAGATTGGATAAGCAGATGGACTCCTTTGAGAAATTATGACTTAAACCAGAAATGCGGTAAGTTTGACTCTGAAAGCTTCATTTCCATCTTGCATTTCGGCAAATCTCATCTCGATGATGTTTCCAGCATTTCGACTCTTCCAGATGGGAAGCTGCTCGAAGGTTGGTTCTCTCGCGGTTTTAAACCTTTCGGGATGGGAAGTCTCTCGAGAGTTTCCTCTCGCCCTTTTCAACCTTTCCCGATGGGAAGCCTCTGGCTGGTTTCTGTCGTCCTTTTCGAAATCTCCCAATGAAAAGCCTTTTGAGGATTTCTCTCGCACTTTTCAACATTTCGCTATGACAAGCTTTTCGAGGATTTCTCTCTTCCTCGGCAGAGAAGAAAAGTAAGAAAATTTATCGAGAGTACCAAGGGACGAGATAGAGAAAGAGGCATGACAATGAACTGTGAAATGAAGCCCTAATTTTCAGTTTCTCTTATTTTAGCCCTACCAAGATGCCACATACCTGGAGCCCTCCGATAAAAATTATTTATTAAATATAAAAATTTCAAAGAGGAAGGTGGGTCGGGTGATTTCGAAGGAGGAGGACGTGAGAGTGGGCTCATGCGGGGTGCAATTTTAAAAATTTTACCGAACCCTTCCTGTGGCATATAATCGAAAAGCCCTTTGACCACTCTTTGATACTATGAACCTTTCTTCGCCCAAAGGGGGATGGGGAAGGGGCGAACAAATTTTTAAAACTGTAGCCGATTTCTATAATAAATTTAAATATCACTTTAGGTGGGTTTTTATGCAGTCTTCCGGTAAATATTATTTATTGAACATAAAAATTTTAAAATGGCGGCTGTGTGAATTCCGGGGCGAAAGAGTGAGCCCACGGGGGGAGGGAGGGGGAGCAATTTTCAAACTTTTTTGGACCAGTCATGTGATATGTCATCGGTAAGCTCTTGGATGACTCTTTCATATTATGAGACTTTCTTCCTCCCCTCCCCAATTTGGCCCCCACTGCGAGGGTAGTTTTTTCCGTTTTTATCATTTTAGATCGGATTTTTTTATGGAGCCCTCCGCTAAATATTATTTATAATATATGAAATTTCAGGACACTTTTCCAAATTTAGCCAAGACCCCTCATGTGACATATCGTTGGAAAGGTTTGTGACTACTTATTGATGCTATGCACTTCCGGTGGCCGCCCCCCACTTTGCCCCCCCGGAGGACACTTTTCCAAATTTAGTCAATGCCCCTCTTGTGAGATATCGTTGAAAAGGTCTGTGACTACTTATTGATGTTATGCACTTCCTGTGACAGTCCCGCCCACTCTTTGCCCCCCGGGGGACATTTTTTCAAATTTAGTCAAGACCCCTACGTGTGACATATCGTTGGAAAGGTCTGTGACTACTTATTGATGTTATGTACCTACGGTGTCCCCACCACCACTTTGTTCCCCCCCGGGGGCACTTTTCCAAATTTAGCCAAGACCCCTCATGTGAGATATCGTTGGAAAGGTCTGTGACTATTTATTGATGTTATGCACCTCCGGTGTCAGTCTCCCCCAATTTGCCCCTCCCGGGGGACACTTTTTCAAATTTAGCCAAGACCCCTCATGTGAGATATCGTTGGAAAGGTCTGTGACTACTTATTAATGTTATGCTCCTCCGGTGTCCATCCCCCCATTTTGCACCCCCCGGGGGGCATTTTTCCAAATTTAGCCAAGACCCCACATGTGAGATATCGTTGGAAAGGTCTGTGACTACTTATTGATGTAATGCACCTCCGGTGACCGCCCCTCCCCACTTTTCCCCCACGGGGGTGTTTTTCTAAATTTAGCCGAGACCCATCATGTGACATATTGTTGGAAAGGCTTTTGACCACTTACTCATGTTATCCGCCTCCCGCACCCCTCCCCCCCCCCTTGCCCCCACGGGGAGGCATTTTTATAAATTCAGATCCAGACTTCTCATGTGACATATGTTTGGAAAAGCCTAAAGACCTGTGACGACTTAATCATATTATGCAGCTGCTGTGCCCCTCCGCTCGCTTTGACCCTTCCCCCAAGAGATCTGGTCCGAGGTTCATTCGTTTCGATATTATATTTTTTACAAGATTTTGTAGTGCGTGCACACCACACCCGCCTGCTATCATATATCAGTGCCGTATATAGCGGGTAACCTGTTCGTGATTTCATATTACAAGATTACGTATAAATTAGGGGCCCCGATTAAAGAAAGGGCCCGCTAGCGGTCGAAGTCACCTAGTCTTTATTAACATCGACTCATTCCAGTTCACCCGCAGACTATTCTTGATAAATGTATGACGTATATAATACATAATATATGATTTATAAAAGAAATTTGCAAACTGTAGTCATCGAGAAAAAATTTACACAATCGAAAAATATCGAGATGTCCATACAATCGAGAAAATCGAGAAAAACATCTCGTTATCGCCCATCACTAATTAAAACTTCAAGAAACTTCAAGTCCATCGCCCTCTTAAACTGAAATTCAACAAGTTGGAAATCGCTCGTCAAGAGTGGCAAATGAAGTACGTTCGTACTATAACTAGTTTTATAAATATTTTTTGAACCGCATATTGAATGTACTGAATGTATAGTTTAGTGCACTTCATAAGCGCATAGCAATTTCATTCTGTTCAAAAGGCTGCAACATCATTAAAATGCACTTGCAATAATTTTTTCCCATTGGCAGTCATGTAACGGAAAACTTTTGACTGTCCCTGTAATTAAACTATACATCCGATTTTCATAAAATTTGAAATGACTCGACAAAATTTTGCAGCAATTATATATTTTAAATTTCAGACCATTCGGAAGTCTGTAACATCATTAAAATGCACTTGCAATATTTTTTTCCCATTGGCCGTAATGTAACGAAAAACTTTTGACTGTCCCTGTCATTAAACTATACATCCGATTTTCATAAAATTTGAAATGACTCGACAAAATATTGCAACAATTACATGTTTAAAATTTCAGACCATTCGGTTGGGTAGTTTTTGATTTGTTATGTGTGGACAGACAGACGGACGGACTGAACGACGACTATAGGTGCTACGTATTTATATAATTACGAACGCATCTAAAAAGATAAAAAAATATTTTGAAAAGCAGGAACGTGTTAATTTTTTTCTAAAAATATTAATTAAAACTTCAAGCTTCAAGTTCATCGCCCTCTTAAACTGAAATTCAAAAAGCACATAACCCTCATGTTGTGAAATAAACGTACTACGCAATTTCAGAACTTGCATTCTTGTATCATCAATATTTCTGCTGAGAAAGTTGAGAGTTTGGTTACATAATGGTCTACGGGGAAAAACTGTTCGCACCGTATTTTATGTTGCACTATTTCAAAAATGATGAAATTAATATACATTACTGACTGAGGTCTATTACAAGATCCAGTAGAATATGATGTGCTTCGCATTTATCGTTCATTTACAGGGACACATAAAAGATTTCGGATACAATACTGCATCCGAAGTATTGTCTATTAGGGATGATTGTTCAAAGTGCGTTTTTAAGAGTAACTAAATTTTTGCATAATACGTGTGGTGTATAAATTCTATAGACCCTATACAGAACTACACAAAAGAATTCATAAGCAATACTTAGAATGACCGTGAATTGCTTAAAGAAGTTTTTTAATTTGAGTTATGCATTTTCAAGCTCACCTATATTTAGAGAGAGATGTTTATAGAATATAAATAAAATCAAATACAGGGTTATGCAAAGAACTGGATACATGGCAGCCAATAGAATATAACTTCTGAAAGTATGATTTCAAAGGATAAAATATTGATGATTTGCAACTAGAGATTGACCGAAAATTCTGTTTCGTTTTAGTTTTCTTCCCAAAATCTGAGTTTTGTCAAAAACTGGTTTCTGCGAAAATGCTGTCAAAATTTCGGCCGGACCAAAACTATGTACATTCCAAAAATCTCATATCTTCTTTCGGAAATTTTCAACATGACTCATTGATTTGAGTTGTATCGGCTCAAGTGAGACTCTTTATTTATTGCTATGAACTTCACTGTTTATAATTATCAGTCATAACTGACTCAAGACGTGAGTGTAAATTATAAAGCAAGAAGTGCATATATGATAAAGCTTTGAAGACACTTTTTATGTGCTCATTAAAAGCTGCAGACTTAACAGTAATAGAGAATTTTTAGTTTGAATACTCTTTGAGAAAGTTCTAGTACAACAGATGATCATTTACAAAAACCATTATAAAAGATAAATAGAGGTATGTATACCTAAGACTTTTTTTAATTAGATGAAATTTGTATAGGGGAGAGTAGTACACAGTGAGAAATGGTACACAGTCAGACAGCAGCCACTTTGACATATAGTTGTAATTTTTTCTCCAAGCTGGCACACACACATAACGGACCTAATCTTATGCAACACGTGGATGTAGTTTCGGCACTTCAGTTACTCGTCCGACAAAATAGTAAATAATTCTTTATTTTATAGTGGTTAAAGTTACATAAACGTCTATTTTAGAGTTTAATTCCTTCAATATGACATATATTTACTTAACCAAACCTAGCTATATCTAATAATAGACTATTTCGACAAAACGACATAACCTTTTTAAAGCGATGAAATTGATGTAACAGATCTGGCATCCATTTTGTTACAACGTAACGAAAGTACACAGTGAGACATACAGTTGTGGTACACAGTAAGACGTGTCTTATTGTGTACCTACTATGTGGTTCTGATGTTAAAAAAGTTATTTATTAATAAAAGAAGGTTTTTCTCTCTCTCTCTCTCTCTCTCTCTCTCTCTCTCTCTTTCTGTGTGTGTGTGTGGGGAGCGATGGCTAGGGAAATCTACTAAACGTAAAAGGCTAAAAATTTGTATGAAGGTAGCCCAAGGTCTACCATTGTCCACCCGAGGCTCATATTTTTAATATTTTATATCTAGAAATGTTAATTAGAAATCATAAACTTCAGAAAATTATTGATAGAGTGTAAAAATGTATGATTTATGAAAATATATACATTGTCTCACTGTGTACCACAAGTGGTACACAGTGAGACAATTTCCGATACTCCGTTATGCTGCTTCTGTGCTTTTGTAATTAACGTTTTTTAAACCATTTATACATTAATGTGTAGCGCATTTGTGTAGCTTAAAGATGCAGCAAAATTTTTTTCAAATGAATAAAAATCGTCGCCTTTCGTTAAGGAATAATAATTTTCGTCTCACTGTGTACTACCCTCCCCTAATTAGAAAAACATTCTGTGTCGTTGATTAATTAATTACATTTTATTTTATATGAAAATAAAAAGTTTTGGTCAGAGGCACAGAGAGCTAACTTGCGCCATACGTATAATTACACGTATAATTAATTAATAATTATGTATATGTATGTATGTATTATTTATTATCTTTTTTAATTTGACATTTTCGTTTCCGTTTTCTTTTCCGACCGAAAATAGGAAAATTACCGAAATTCGATTTCGGTCTTAAAAACCTGTTTCGATCGATCCTTATTTGCAACCCACTTCTTTTCTTTTTTTTTCCCCCTCGCAAGGAGTAGTTATTACACTGACAAACTTCTCTACCGTTACAGTGACACATGGCAATATTTCATGGTCGCATGAACGCAATACACTCAGTACTGAGCTATTACTAATGACCCTTATAAATACTGGATGGAACAGGATTGCGGAAGATTTGAGAGCGACATTATCTGCTAGCAACGCTCCTTGACGATAACTTCCGCACACATTCTGTTTGTCCCGATTATTTGCTATCCTCTTACCCTAGTCATCAGCAAATATTAATCAGCGAAAAGCTATTTAATAAGTCTAAAGTTTCAAATTTGAAGAGAAATACTACTAGAAACGAAGAGACGAAGTCTAGGAAACAATTAGTCGCTGAATTTTACCTACTGAAATCGAACGTTTACTTAGTACTGATGGAATTAATCTGTAATGGAATTAACCTCTTCGCTACCTGGGTCTACATACGTGGAGCTCTACTCTTTTCCCACTAAAAACTAAACTGTTTGATTTTTTTACATTTTGACTTCATTTCTTAATAGCTGAATGTTTTTCGCTCTAAAAGCAAACAAATAAAGACAACATAGGAGGGTGTATCAATAAGTTTTTGTCCTCACATAGAAATAATTGAGTGAAATTTATGAAATTGCAACACTTTATGAGTCCTTTTCTATATATTCAGTGTGCACAGTAACACATTTGTGCAACCAGTATTTCAAAAAGAAGGGGGAGGATGTATTCCAGGAGGCGCGATAGTAGATCCAAAGGGGGGCATTTTTCTAACTTTTGTCGACCCCCACATGTGGTATATTGTTGGAAAGACCGTGACCACTTATTCATGCTATGCACCTCCTGAGCCCCTCCCCCAAATTTGCCCCCAGGGGGCATGAATGATGTCCGCAAAATTTAGGAAGTACCCCCCGGAGGGCAAATTTTGGGAGAGGGGCTCGGAGGTGCATAACATGAATAAGTGGTCACAGGCCTTTCCAACAATATATCACATGTGGGGGTCGATATTATTTAGAAAAATGCCCCCCTTTGGATCTACTATCGCGCCTTCTGGAATACATCCTCCCTCTCTTTTTGAAATACCGGTTGCACAAATGTGTTACTGTGCACACTGAATGTATAGAAAAGGACTAATAAAATGTTGCAATTTCATAAATTTCACTCAATTATTTCTATGTGAGGACAAAAACTTATTGATACACTCTCGTATTTTCTGATTTCCTCATAAAATAAATGTTATTTTCATCTGAGTTTGCAAAATTGCCTATAAAACAGTGTGGCCCAGAAAATGAGAAATTTTTAGAATTATTTAACATAAACCCTTTACAATAAAATGTTTTGAGGATTTGTAGATCATTCACTTGATTAAAGGCCTTAAATTTGTGATTGTGTGAATTTACGATAGTGATAAGTAAATTTATATTTTAAGGGAATTTGTAATTTTAAATCCATATTCGTGAACCTAAATTAGTATTCTCCTAAAGGATCAGTTTCAGAAAGGCTCATTTTTCAGTCATCTATTATGTCATTTTCTTTGTAAAAAACCATTGAATGAGTATTTGTAGTATTATTCTAGCTTCTGTTCTGAAGAGGTTAAGCTGTTTAACCCTTTATCCACTGACGGTACTTATAAGTAGCATTAAAATAACTTGCTATAAAATTCATTTAATACATCGATTAGCTGTAATACAGTTTAAAATGAGTTATAGATACATTACTTTATCTTGCTCCAAAAGCATTCTTGGTTACGCAAAACAAAACTATTTTTAAAAGGATGATTTCTTTTGCTTTTGCATCTTTTCAGCTTTCTTGGCGTTGCGGGGAGGGGGGATTTTTCAATTCGGAAATATTTCTATTGTAAGAACATATATTTGTACATTTCCTAATTCTACAAAATACTAAGAAAAAGATTTAAAATAAAAGGTTTGAGTGGGGTTATAAATGTTGCACAAAATCCCTATAAATTCAAATTTAATTAATCCTTCTAAATCCTTCTAAAATTTATTAAATGATTATGTAAATCTTTTAATGTAGTTTAAACAATTCACAAAAAAATGCTTTAGAAGATAAAATTTTCATGAATTCATAACTGAGTACATAAAGGGTTAATCCTATTGCCAAGATGTCGTCCCCAAATATGTTTTCAAGGTTTCGAGCCACTATTTTCTAAAAATAATATTTGTCTTATACAATGACAGAAATTCAAGTGTAAAACCAATATTATTAGCTGAAAATAGCAGTATTTAAAAGCAGTACGTAACCTGTTCTTTGCATCTACGTCAGATGCATAGGATAAATATAAAAGCAACCGCAATTCATTTTGCCACTTATTCGTAACTATCCACTGTTAAAACTTATTTGCTCTTCTGTTTAACTTAATCTTTCTTTGGATATATAAAGATGGAACTTTGTATTCAATTTTTCACTCACCTCCTCATACTCTAGAATTATACAAATTATGTACGCAGGTGTGTTTGCGATGGCAATGCAAAAATTTTATATTTTTAGAATTTAATTATAAATTAATAAGTTAATTTTAAGACATTTTTCCATTAACCGGGCTTTGGTTGCCACTCGCATACTATTCTTTATGGTTACAACCGTATAGAAAATATCACTACCACAAAAATGGAGTTAATTATGCTAAAATGGGCCAAGTAGCTGTGAAACTGAAACAATGAAATATTTTATATAACACTAAAAAGTAGAAAATAAAATATAAATACAAAAAAAAAAAAAATAGTATAACATATTTTTAATAAGTTTTTATCAAGGATTAGATTAATATTAATTAAATTACGATCATACACTGAGAAAACAATTTAGAAATCCTGAATAAATAGTTTAAATAAGTATTTTTTTTTTCTTTCCTGTTACCATATTTTATAAGAATAAAAGAACGGAGCAAAAATTATAATTATTTTAATAAATTCACTAGTTTGCGCCTTCTACCAAACGTAAATCAAAGCTGTTAAATATCTATAATCAAGGGTACACTTCAAATTAACATATTGCAACAGAATTTTTTTGGAACTACACGAATTGCAGTCTTAGGCGTAATATATAATAGTGATATTTAAGAGATATATTAAATATATTGAGGGATAATAAATAGAGGCATACATTAAATAGGCGTGATATTTAATATAAACTTTAAAACATATTTATAATTACTTAAAAAGGGACACAAACATATAAAGATATAATTTAATACAACCCCCCCCCCCCCCCAACACTAAAAAAAAATCTGCAGAAAATCTGTAGGTAATTGGCCCATTTCTGCAGACATCCTTAGAAATATCTGCAGATATTCTGCAGATATTTTGAAGGTAAAACTAAACCTGCAAAATTTCTTCAGATTTCTGGAGAATTTCTGGAGAAACTAGAGATTTCTTCAGATAATCTTAAGATTATTTTTAGTGGGGATCCTGAGATCTTTCAAACGCACACTTATTTGTACACCTTTTTGCACACCTTATTTGCACACCTTTGGTGTAGAACGCGTTCATTTTCAAAGGGAAAAGATGATTGACTGAATAAAAAACAAATTTAAAAACAAAAACAAAATATTACGCATGCGCAAGCGAAGTTCAGTCCATTACTCTACAGGAGGTGAAAAAATCAGTTCATATTTGCAGGATTTCTTGAAATACTTAGGATATTATACCAAATTGCGGGAATATTATAAGAAAGGGCATCGTTGCAAACAGTATCACTCCTAAGTAAAATCTCAATGGATTCACGGTGCTTCAGCTACTACATGAACGACAAAAAAATTTCTCAGATTTCAGCTATCACCAATTTTGAATATTAATCGCCTTCTTGGGGCCGTGCTGATTCTTTAAAAATTATCCGAATTGCTTGCAATTTTCTTTAAAATGGATCTAGCGTCCTCCGATTATTTAACTTTTTGTGCGCCAAGCATTTTTCACCCCCTAATTTTCTCACCTTCTTAGTGCATAATTTTAAAGTTGAGGTTTGATTCTTCTTTCCGGACCAACAACCTCGTTTTTTTATTGGGGCCCTATGGCCCTTTTTTAAACATTTATCCAATTTTTTGTGCATTTCTTTAAAATATTATTCTAATGATTAAATCATACACTATGTTTAATTTTGACTAATTGAAGATGAAAAACGCTAAGTACTAAAACATTTTAACATGTTTTCATGTTAGGGCCCTGCTCTCAACTGTCAGTTGGACCCTTTTGGGCCCCCTATTATAACTCCCTTAAAAATGGTCTGATTCACAAGTTTTTTTTCCTAACAACTCCTTAGGTCCTCCAGCTACTACATGAAGGACAAAAACAATTTTCAGACTCAGCTGCCACCAATTTTGAATATTAACCGCCTTCCTGGGGTCTTTGGTGTACCCTTTTTTAAAATAATCCGATTTGCATGCAGTTTTCTTTAAGATAGTTCTAGCGTCCTCCGATTATTTTAAAAACTGCTAAAAAATATCTTTATACCCAACTACATCCCAGTTAAGTTACTGGTCCCTTGGGGCCCGGTACCAGGCCCTTTGAAGTTATTGCACCATAAATTGTTAATAAATTGCTCCTTCTTAATCCGATCTTCCCTTTTGGAACCTTTTTTCCATTTAGTTACTCTCCCTTTTCTAGATTCCAGTTAAAATCCTGGGCACCCTAGAGTCACGTGGGGCCCAATCCAGGGCCCTTTGAACTTTTTGTACATCATGCATTTTTCACATCCTAATTTTCTTGCATTCTCACTGCAAAATTTTAAAGTTGAGTCTTGAACTCCTCTTCCAAGACCAACACCCTCATATTTTTACTGAGACCCTAGGGCACTCTTTTAAGAATTTTCTCCCATTTTTTGCGCTTTTCTTCAAAATTTTATTCTAATGATCAATTTATACCTATGCTTAATTTTGACCGATTGAAGATCTAAAGTGCTAAGAACTAAGACCATTTAACATGTTTTTATGTTTGGGCCCTGTTCTTAACTATCAGTTGGCCCCCGTTGGGCCCTCTGTTATAGCTCCCTTAAAAATAGTCCGATAACTAGCTTTTTATTTCTAACACCTTCTTAAGTCCCTCAGCTACTACATGACTTCAGCTACCACCAATTTTGAATATTAATATCATTCTTGGGGCTTTTGTTGCAGCTTCTTTAAAAACGATACGATTTTATTACAATTTTCTGTAACATACTTTTAGCATCCTCCAGCTACTTTAAAACCACTAAAAACTTTTCTTATACCCAACTACATTCCAGTTAAGATCCTCGCCTGCCCATGGCCCGTTCCTTCTTTTTACCTTAGTTACCACCTTTTTAGAACATTAATTTCCTTTTTCGGCAAAAACTTACGTTTACTCACTATAGCCGTAAATTAAAAGTCGCGTTACGTTAAAGGTAACTACAAATAAGGAATTTCATCCGTTTAATAAATATCGTGTTAATGTTCAAAGTACAAACGCCTCTAACAGTTAAGGAACAGGGACTGAATGCTTTCGATTGTAGACGATTTGTCGAATTTCTACCAAAATTATTGTCGAATTCTTCTTGAACTTCTGGAACATAAAGAACAGGGTCAGCTAGGTGGGAAGGCCTACCAAATGGCTTAAGCACTCACAAGCCCCACCCAGCGGTTTCCATCTACTACCGCCATCACCACACACACACACACAAAAAAAAAAAATAATAATAATAATAACAATAATAATAATAAATAAAAGGCCCGAAGGGACCTACAGGAAAGCCAATTAAGAATATTAAGATTAAATACAATATAAGTACAATATATACACGATGGAAAGCCCATTTTTTACTGGGCGTTTACGAGAGAAATTTAGATATTTGTAATTAATAAGATCATGAGATAATAGATAATAGGATTTTTAAACTTGTTGGAGCGGCAAAAGCTCAATTACTCTGCAAAGCTGGGCGTTCTGCAAAAATACAATAAAAGCTACGTATATGTATACTAAATTAGAAAGAGATTCATAATTTTAAAAATAATGTAGAATATAAAAAATAGGTAAAATAGTGAATAATTATAATGAATATTATATAATTATATACACACACAAAAGTTCAAAAGTCTATTGTTCTTGCAACAGTTCAATTATAGTTCAATCGTGTTGTTTGTGGCTAAGAGTTTATTTTGAATTGGTGGTATCTGTCTATTTGTTAAGATACGTTCTCATCATCATCTATAAATGGCAAAACATTTTAAAACAAATAATGGTTGTTTTCTAAAACTTTCATACATTCAATTATCTTTTGACAAAATGATGGATTTGACAAAACCACTGAGAACCACTGAGACAAAGAAATTTTTGGAGATTTTCTTATATGGTAATATGATGTAAGGGTACAGTTAAAGATATAATGCAATGATGTAGCTCGCTGACCGCATACACATAATGGAGAAGGAACCCTGTCAAATTTATAAAGATATGATGAAAATGGGCCGTGGTTAGTGGCAAACAGAAAAAGATTTCTATGCAGCAGGATTCTCTTTTCCGAGACTTTTGGGGCTAAAGCGTATGTGTACCGTCCTGTGGTACCATAGTCCCAGCGAGTCTGCCATTGTTCGTGTAGAGATGATTTTAGAAGCTTCTTCAAGTAAGAAGGAGGGTTGGGAAAGAATTTGTATTTGGCATGTGATGTGGCTTTGGTTGCTTCTTTTGCCAAAGAATCTGCATGCTCATTCCCCACATTACCCACATGTCCACGGACCCATTTAAAGAAGATCTTTTTTCTTGTTTCTTGGAGTAGTTTGATAATTTGTACTGCGATGAGATTTTTTGAAAAAACATCTTCTATTGCTAAGAGACTTGAGAGACTGTCCGAGTGTATTAATACTTCTTTATGAGGGGAGTTCCTAATCCACAGCACAGCCTCTTCTATAGCCAGGAGTTCTGCCTGAAAAACAGTATTTTCTTTACTTAACTTAGTTTGATCCTCGTGGATTAACTCTCCTCTCTGATACACACAGAAGGCATATGCCGTTTCATCTTCCATCTTGGAACCATCCGTATAAATGTTTATTTCTACATGTGGAGTATTTTCTGGATCTATTTGAAAGAAATATTCTTTAAATGGTTCAACTTGATCTGACTTCATTTTTGGTTGGTAAAATATTGGTTCTTGATTTCCTGTCGGGATTCCAAGACGTAAGACTCTTCCTGTTGTTGCTATATATTCAAGTTGAAGTGCCAAGGGCGGAATACCTGTTAAAACACAAAGGGCATCCGCCGAAGTTTTTCTGTAGGCACGTGAAACTAATAACAGGCATTGGTATTGTATTGATGAGATCAGACGAAGTCCATGGGCTTTGCTTATCCGGTGAAACCAAGTTGCTGCAGCATACGTGATTTTCTTCTCCAAGATACTATTGTACCAAATCTTCAGAATTAATTTGTTTACCCCTCCGTAAGCTGAGGCAAACTTCAATAGGTCTTGCGAAAGTTGTGTAATTTCCTGCCTTTTCTTTCGTAAATGGGGGAGAAACGACAACGTACTATCCAGAACGATACCTAAGTATTCTAAAGTTGGCTCACTTTTTAATGAATGGTTGTCAATTTTGAGTGTTGGAGCTCTTTTCAAAAATTTTGGTCTTCTAAGGTGGAGAACTTTACATTTATTTTAAGATATTTTCATGTTGTGATTTGACATCCACCTACTAATATAATCTAAGATGTCCTTTCCTAATTTTTCTAATTCTCGCCTTGTTTTACCATTTAATATAATTAAAATGTCATCTGCATAAGCTATTATTATGTAACCTAACGATTTTAAATGGTGTAAGAGAGCGTTTAGGAAGATTCTCCATAGGAAGGGCCCAAAGCAAGAACCTTGTGGGCACCCCTTCCTAAACCAACGAATTTCTTGTGCTAGCCAATTTGGTTTCGCTCCTCTGTGAGATAAAAAGGATTTCAGGATATTAACATATAGCTCCTCCAACCCCAAAAATTCCAGTTCTTGGATTGTTGCGTCCCAAGGTAAGTTGTCAAAAGCATTTTGGATGTCTAATGATATTAATGAAATGTAGTTGTTTTCTTGTTGAAGTAAGTCAATTCTTGAGAGAACTTCTTGTATCGCTGATTCAGCCGATTTACCCTCTAAGAATCCGTGTTGAGAACTCTGTAGAACTGTCGAATTTCGAAAATGATAATTTATTCGTTTTAATAATAATTTTTCAAAAATTTTCCCCAGAATTGGGAGTAGAGTTATTGGTCTGTATGACTGAGCAGATTGTGGGTCCTTACCTGCCTTTAGAAAAAAGACTAGTTCTCCAATTTTCCAACTTTTTGGGAAGTAATTTAAGTTTAATAGAGTATTGTAAAGATTCAGTAGTAGAGATGAATGTGAGTGGTAAATATTTCGTACAATCAGATGGTCAACATTATCAGGACCTGGTGCTTTATTCCGATTGAACGAGAAGATGGCAGCTTTTAGTTCTTGGAGTATAAATGGATTAACTGGCTGGGTTGAGCGCGGATGAATTTGATGCGGTTGCAAGTCCGAAGGACCAAATATTGAATAGGCAATTTCTGCATAAAAAGATTGTCTTGAGTGGGTTGCTGTAGTGGAATCAGAAAGAGCGTAGACTTCCTGTCTGTAAAAATCTCTAAATGCCGTCTTTTTTAGTTTCCCAAAGGGGTCTTTGGTATTTGAGCAAAAAGAACTCCACGCTGTTTTCTTTGCTTCCAGAATTTTCTTTTTATAGAGTGCTCTATACTTTTTTAATTTGATCATGTCTTCCTCTGATGCAGACAAAAGTTTTGTTTTCCTATAAAGTGCTTTAGCAAAGCTTCTCATTTTCCTAAGTTCCGCTGTACACCAAGAAACTGTTGGTTTAAATGTGGAGTTTTTTTCTTTAAAGTATGGTCACAGGTTTGTGTTATTATATTTATAAAGTTGTCGTACTCTTTTTCGAATGACCCCGTCGTTTTTATATCCTGGAAAGTTATATTATTTTCTTGCAATGATTTAGATAATTTTCTATTGAATTTTTTCAATGAGACATTCTTTGTCCGATATCTACGCTTTGGAAGCTTCGGGGTTTGGATATCCATGTACAAGGTTATCAGCCTGTGGTCACCGTAGTGCATATCATCCTCAACAGTCCATAAGGAAATTTTTGGGAACAGTGGGAAGGATGCTAGTGATACATCTGGCCAACCTTTCAAATGCGTGGTTTCAAATGTTGGTTTTGAGAAAGGATCATTTAGGACTAATAAGTGCATCATATTGAGATGATTGATGAGGTGTTGTCCTTTTTCGTTATCATTCTCATACCCCCACAGGACACTATGAGCATTCAAATCACCCAGCAACAGAAGTTTTGAACTCATACCCGACGTGTTCGCCCAATCTTGTAGATCTTCTTTTAAATTAGCCGATGGTGCGGAATACTGACTGCCTATAGTTATTTGTCCTTCTGTTGAGGAGATATTCACGAAGACTGAGTTATCATTTTGTTGAACTCTTATATGTTGTAACGATGTATCTATGATTATTATTTGGCAATTCTTTTTTTTTTGAAGAGTAGCAAGGAAGTCCTGAAGGCCATGTGGTCTTCCTTTGACTATATTGGAGTCCTGTATGCATGCTATTTTGCAGTCTTCTTGAATTAAGAATTGAAGGAGTGAAGCTGTTGCACTTTTATTCTTTTGAAGATTAATCTGTGCTATTTTAAAGGATGATGATATTTGATTAGTTGTTGAAGGTACTTGCATGTTTTGATGTTGTCCTTGCGGAGAAGAGTTTGAGTCCGAGAGATGAGAAATTTGAGTAGAATTTGGAATTGAAGGTGAGTTTGAGTTTTTGTTTGTATTTGATGAAACGATTTTTGTATTGTTTAGTTGGTTGAATGTGGAGCAGATACATTTATGAAGGTTTTCCTCGATTGAAATCGAAGTTTAAATAATGGACATTCATTTGAATCCGCTCTGTGTGGGAAATCATGTTTTGTGTTCAGACAATTGATGCAGCATATTTTCTTAGGATCTTCTTTATTTGGGCAAGTTGTTGTTGTGTGATTATACGCACAAATAGCACAGGCAGCTTCAAATCTACAGTTGTTACCTGTATGGCCATATCGTTGGCATTGCGAGCAGCGGATTATTGGGCGATAATCCGCAACTTTACAGGAATTAAATCCAATCAGGATACGGCCTTGCTTCGTCAGATGACGGGCGTAAGGAACATAAAGAACATGTTGGATTTCATATTTCTCGGTGAAGATTTAGTCGGGAGGACAAGTAGGGGGCTAATAATAAATTTAATAATAAAATAATATTTGCGATCACCTATGTAACAGAAAATGCTGAAAATGGTTTGTCACTGTGTTAAGGTATTATTTGAGTCCTGTTTAACGTTTGTATGCATTTATGTAAGCATAACACTCATACTCGTGAAGATGTTATTGTGTCTGTGAAAAATTCAAAAGTTTTTTGTTCATAGCATACATAGTTTTCAACCAAATTTAATACAACATTCCGAAAACCTGACAAAGAACAGTAGCAATAGTATACTGCAATTAGAACATGAATATATTGAATATTTGATGAGATATGGGCATTTGCATGAAATAATTTTTAACTACGCATGCGTAGAAGATTTCAAAATTTTATTTCATAACTTGCTAGTCAGCTATTTTGGGCAACTTCTATAAAAAGTCCTGTCAAACATTGTGAAAACTTATAAAGATATAGTGAGCTGATTGAAAAGTTGAGGAAAATCCTTTATAATAAAGGCTCTCGAAGCTGGTAGACGGGAAGTGCTGGGTTCGAACCCAATCGCGCCCGTCGGCCTAATCGTTCGGAGTTTTCGTGGTTTTCTTCGAACCGTGGATTTCCATGCGTTAATACGGATTAGGTTCCCTTAGAAAGACCTCCACGGAAGGCACTCCCCCTAGGGCCTATATCCCTCGTGTAGATAATTGGCCGTCAACAATCAACCCAACCCTTTATAATAAAGCTATTTTTAGAAAGCAACTCACTATATCGCCCCAATCTTTGTGAATTTTCGCGATATTTGACTGGACTTTTTATATAAGTTGCCCTAAATAGCTGACTACCAAATTATAAAATAAAAATTTTAGAATCTTCCACGCATGCGCAGTTAAAAATTATTTCATACAAATGCCCATATCTCATCAAATATTCAATATATTCAGATTTTAATTGCAGTATATTGTTCCTACTTTTCTTTGTCAGGTTTTCGGAAAGTTGTGTTAAATTAGATTGTATGCTTATAGCAAAGTTTTTTTGTTTATATCAAAAAACTTTTCAATTTTTCACAGACACAATATCTTCACGAATATGAGTCCTATACTTACACAAATGCACTCAAACGTTTAACAGGACCCACATAGTCATTTGCTACAGTGGCATACTATTTTGAGCATTTTCTGTTACATGGTTGATCGCGAATATTATTTTATTATTAAATTTACCATTAGCCCCCTAATTGTCCTCGCAACTAAATCTTCACTAAAAAACACGAAGTAAAACATGTTCTTTACATTCCAGCTGCTTTACATGCTGCTTTAGGTAGTGGGGACCTAAATCCCAGGTTCGTTCAGAAAGAAGTTTGTTTTGAACATTCTAGACGCTACCGAAGGCAATGGGACCCCCGAATCTAGATTCATTTAAAAGATTTTCAAAAGATATAAAATCATACAAACTTGAGTTTTGTTTAAGGTCATTATAATGGCCCCGGGCAACGCCAGGCGGGTTAGCTAGTTAATAATAAATAAGAACACGAAGGATATAGTTTTGGGTTTAAAATGCAAAGAAAAGCAAAAATGGATTCTCGGAACAAATGACTAAAGATTTCAAATTTTTTTAAATAAATCAAGTTACTTAAACATCAGTCGGATAACTAACAGTGTCTAAAACAATACTTTTTTCTCTTCTCCATTTATTTTGTAACAGACAGAGATTCTATTGTGATCTCTAACCAATTTCTTTCGTAACATTGTTAGGTTTTATTATAAATAAATCTAGTTTCTGCAGAAAATTAATATATTCAACTATTTCATAAAAAAGTAGAAATTGACTGAAATACTGTAGAAATACTACTTATAATCAGTGATGTAAAATATCCGGATATTTATTTTTAAAGGTAAACTAGGGGGCTCGGCCCCCTACGAGTTACGCTCGCTAATTCCCATTCAGACACTGCAGTCTCTAAAAGCACGCTAATTTGATCGGCTTTAAAAAGATTTTGGAAGATTAAATTATTATTAAAAAAAAACAAAAGCGATCTCTCTATAAACGGGTTTCTATTCATTTCTCTTTGATTGGGGAATTTTACGGAAAAATCAGCTGCTGTTAAAAGATACAATGGCATTTCAAAATCATCTAATATAAAATGAATTAAGTAAACAGAGTCTTTGTCTCCCGGTATTTTTTAACAAAGCGAAAAGAAAGTCCTTTTAAATAAGACATTTTAAATATATCGTTTTTAATCTGACGTAATTTTCACCAAACTTTTCTTTCCCTTTTTAATATTCACGTGAAAATGCTTTTATTAGAAATGAAATATTATTTGCGCTGTCCAAAAAAAAAATAGTTGAAAAGTTCATCTCAAAATATCAAGTAAATGTCTCGCGCTATTTTTAAATTTATACTGTTTTGCAATATTATTTTGTGTTCATTTTATGTAATAACTGTAATGTGACGTAAATGTGATGTAATTTCTCCTATTTAAGACTTCTAACGCATGTTAATAAATTTATTATTTTACAATATCCTTTCTCTGTTAAAATTCATGTGTAATTATAGATGAAGTAATTTTCAATAAGTTCCTGCTTTTTATACGTAATTATTTAATTCTAATTTGAAAGTTTTTTTTCTGTTTATAATAGTAACGTGTCAATAAATTTTTAATTTGAAGCAAACATTATTGTTTCCGTTGTTTATACAGTTGGTAACAGGTTAAATTAGTACGATTTTCTGAAATAAGTAAAAAATATCTCTCGAAATGCTGGAAATTTGAATTTAAAATAGAAATGAAACCTCGAAAAATGCGTCAAATTTAAAAAATAAAATAATTCTGCACACCGGGAAATTATAACGTATAAAATGATCTAAAAATTATTAAATTCCGATGTATAGTTTTTGCTCCTATAAAACTTTTTTAGTGGAACGATTTTGTCCAACTTTAGCATTAAATATCTCTTAAAATAATTCTTCGATTTGAAAACTGTCTGCATCAGCGTGTTTATCAAACATCTTTGTATAATACTACCGATTTTCATATTTTTGTATGCATTATTTTTCTTAATATTAACGAAGAAAGACCTCCGGTCACAAAAAATTCAAAACCGGCGGCGACGGCGGCGGCGGTGACAGCGGTAGTTACTTTTTTTTAGAATAGAGAGATACCCAAAATGGGTGTTTACCTGTGTATTTATTCTTCAATTCAATACAGTGAGCGGTGAGAAAAACGGAAGTTATGATCGATTACTGAAAAAGAAAAAAAAATAGAATTTTAGACTTCTTACAAATCTTAAATTTTAATGAAATTCAACATTTTAGATTTAAATATTGAATTTAAATGTATTTTTTAATTACAATGAAGAATGTAAAAAAGTTAGTCTTTTTATTCAGGAGAAATTTATTAAAAAGTTAATTTTAATTAAATTTGTGTATCAGGTGCAATTAAAATGCACAACCACATCAGCTGATGTATTAGTACTACGTAGGTTACTCCAGTAAAAAGGACATATCCTCTAATCCTTTTCACAAGACTTTTTGTTCTCGGATACACTGCTTTTCTCTGCAAATAACTACATAAGTCTGCATTGAGAGCTATCTAATTTCTTATAATGACCAATTTCATAAATAAATATCATGTAGATCTAACAGTGCAGTTGGCCAAAAGAACAATAAACGCTCCACGCAGTTTAATCCCCAAAATTTTCCAGAAAATAACTGAAATAGCCATTCGACTGGAAATTATGTATTCTTTCATTTTACATTTTCTTTAAAGAAAAAAAAAAGGAAACTTAAGGCTCGTCTTTATGCTGAAATTGTACCAAACTGTAAAGTTTTCAAATACAAACACCTACTTTTTATATCGTATTTGACTTTGTTGTGAAATTTTACTTTAGGACACCAAACGGGAAGTTATTCAGTCAAATAGTTTAGGAATTACAAAGATTTAAATTTTGAAACTTCTAATGTTAAATTCATTTTTAATCATTGCAAAACAGATTGCAGTGAGGACAGTTTTTTAACGATAATTCATAACTACCTTGCAGAATATGATATAATTCTATAATTCACATATTTGAACACAGTCTATTTTTGTTAAAAAGATTCATAAATTGCAAGTCATATTTTTTTCGAAAACATTTACATTTTTAATTAATTTTCGAAAAAAAAAAAGAAATGTAACCTATGATTTATTTTTTAACAGAAATCGATTCCTATGAGCTTCAGTTATGATAATCTAAAATTACAGCTTATTCAGCTAGTTCTTGAGTTATGGTTAAAAAACCTACTTGCATTGCATTTTGTTTTGAAACATTTGCAAATGAATTTAACATTAGGAGTTCCAAATTTTTAATCTTCATAACTCCGAAGCTATTTTACCAATGGATTTCTCGATTAGTATTTTACGGGAAAAGGCAAATATGGTGAAAAATTATGTTCTAGTAATGAAAATTTCAGAGTTTGGTATAATTTCAGTATGAAGCCTTTGTTCCGCCTTTAGCCTTATTATTTTTTATTTTTTTTATTTTATTTGATTTGATTTTGTATTTATTTAATTTTATTTATTTATTTATTTATTTTATTTTATTTTTATTTTGTGTAAACTTAAATTGAACAAGTAATATAAAAAATTTGTTTTTAAAGGCAATTCCTACTTAGATCATCAAAGAAAAATTAAATATAATCCCTTAAGCTAATATTAGTTTTTGTTGCATTAAAATATCTCAATTTGTTGATTTTCTATAAGCAAGTGCGTTTACAATAAAAGTCTATGGGAATTTGGCGAAATATTAGAGATATCGCCAAGTTGGCACCACTTTTGGTGACTCATTTTGGTCGCCAAATTTGGCGATATATCGCCACGTTGGCGACAAACTTGGCGGTATTTGGCGACAGAACAAGATCCCCCCTATGGTAAACCCCCTTATAGATATGAAGATGCATTAAATGCTTCAATAACTAATGGCCGCCATTTTGTCTCCCATGTAAAACTAAAATTAATTAATTAAATTTTAATTAATGAATTAATATTTGAAAAAACTGTATTAACATCAATTGTCATCCAGTACAAGTTAAAAAAAAATATTTCAATTTGATAGGATGAATAATAAGTATTTTATTAACGATTGAAAATTTGAACAAGATATATATCCTTCTATCTCTCTATTCTAAAAAAAAGTAACTTACGCTGTCACCGCTGCCGGTTTTGAATTTTTTGTGACCGGAGGTCTTTCTCCCTTAATATTAAGAAAAATACTGCACATAAAAATATGAAAATTGGCAGTATTATAGAGAAATGTTTGATAAACACGCGGATGCAGACAGTTTTCAAATCGAATAATTATTTTAAGAGATATTTAATGCTAAAGTTGGACAAAATCGTTCCATTAAAAAAGTTTTACAGTAGTAAAAACTATACGTGGGAATTAATTCATTTTTAGATCATTTTATACGTTAGAATTTCCCGGTGTGCAGACTGCATTCACTTTTTTAATTTGACTCATTTTTTGAGATTTTATTTCTATTTTAAATTCAAATTTGCAGCATTTCGAGATATATTTTTTACTTATTTTAGAAAATTGTATTAATTTAAAGTGTTGCCAAATGTATAAACAGCGCAAATAATAATGTTTGCTTCATATTAAAAATTTATTTACACGTGACTATTATTAACAGAATAAAACCTTTCAAATTAGAATTAAATAATTACGTGTGAAAAGCAGGAACTTATTGAAAATTACTTCATAAAAACTATATTTACACGTGAATTTTATAAGGATATTGTAAAATAATAAATTCATTAACATGCGTTAGAAGTCTTAAATAGGAGAAATTACGTCACATCACACTTATTACATAAAATGAACAAAAAGTAATATTGCAAAACAGTTTAAATTTAAAAATTGCGCGAGACATTAATTTGATATTTTGAGATTATATTAATAAGATTAATATTAATTTTATTGAACGCGTTTAGACTGCTTTCGAGCGATTATTTAGTAATGTAATAAAAATAAAAAAGATTACAAGGTGAAAATGAAGTGTCATCAACAAAAAATATGATTTAAAAGAGAAAAATCTGTGAAGCAGAAAATAAAGAAATTGCTTAAATGGTTTAGTTAAGATTCGTTAACCTTCTGTATCGTTTCCGTCAAAAGAAGGCATTGGTATTTGTAAAATATATTTGCATTTTGATGCAGATTTGCTTATTATATTAGCTTATTTTGAAATGTTTAACTGATTTTATTTAATCAAAGACGAAAACAACCATTGTATCTTTTAACAGCAGCTTATTTTTCCGATTCTCCAATCGAAGAAAAATGAATAGAAACCCATTTATAAGGAGATCGCCACTGTTTTTTAAATTATAATTCAATCTTTCAAAATCTTTTTAAAGCCAATCAAATTAGCGTGCTTTTAGAGACTGCGGTGTCTGAACGGGGGTTGGCGAGCGTAGCTCGTAGGGGGCCGAGCCCCCTAGTCCTTCTATATATAAAAAAAAGTTTTGATTTGGAAATGGACGAATGAAAATCTGCGTAGATATTCCCGGTAGATCGGCATCCAATTTGAATGCTTAAGCATGGCCTTTCTTCGTTAATATTAAAAAAACTGTTGCATACAAAAACATGAAAATCGGTGGTATTATAGAGAAATGTTTGATAAACACGCTGATGCAGACAGTTTTCAAATCGAAGAATTATTTTAAGAGATATTTAATGCTAAAGTTGGACAAAATTGTTCCATTAAAAAAGTTTTATTGGAGCAAAAACTATACATGATAATTTAACCATTTTTAGATCATTTTATACGTTTGAAGTTCCCGGTGTGCAGATTGCATTTATTTTTTATTTGACTCATTTTTTGAAGTTTTATTTCTATTTTAAATTCAAATTTTCAGCATTTCGAGAGATATTTTTTATATATTTTAGAAATGTTATTAATTTAAACTGTTGCCAATGGTATAAACAGCGCAAACAATAATGTTTATTTCAAATTAAAAATTTATTTACACGTGACTATTATAAACAAAAAAAAACCTTTAAAATTAGAATTAAATGATTACATGTTAAAAGCAGGAAAATTACGTCATAAGAACCATATTTACACTTGAATTTTAAAAGAGAAGCAAAATGTTAAAATAAAAAAATTATTAAGCGTTAAAACTTGTAAATGGAGAAAATTACGTCATATTTAAAATGGCCAAAAAATATGGCAAAACAATTTAAATTAAAAAATATATTTGCGCGAGATATTTTGAGATAATCTTTTCAACTATTATCGTGAATTCGAAGACAGCGCAAATAATATTTCCTTCTAACAACAAAAGTATTTTCACCTGAATATTAATAAGAGAAATAAAACTTTGGTGTAAATTACGTCAGATTTAAAGCGGTAAATTTAAAATGAATTATTTAAAAGATCTATCTTATAGCGCTGTTAAAAAATACCGGGAGACAATGACACTATTTACTTAATTCATTTGACATTAGCTTATTTTCAAATGTTTAAGTAATTTTTTAATTAAATACGAAAACGGCCATTGTATCTCTTAACAGCAGCAGATTTGGTCTTAAAAATCCCCAATCCAAGGAAGACGAATGGAAACCCGTTTACAGAGAGATCGCTACTGTTTTTAATTTTAATTCAATATTTTTAAAGGCGATCAAATTAGCGTGCTTTTTGGATTTTGGTGTGCCTGAACGAGGGTTGGCGAGCATAGCTCATAAGGGGCAGAGCCCCCTGGTATATAAAAAAAAAGTTTTGATTTGGAAATGGACCAATGAAAATCTGAGTAGATATTTCCGGCAGATCGGCATCCAATTTGAATGCTTAATCATGGCCTTTCTTCGTTAATATTAAAAAAACTGTTGCATACAAAAATATGAAAATCGGTAGTATTATAGAGAAATATTTGATAAACACGCTGATGCAGACAGTTTTCAAATCGAAGAATTATTTTAAGAGATATTTAATGCCAAAGTTGGACAAAATCGTTCCATTAAAAAAGTTTTATAGGAGCAAAACTGTACATAGGAATTTAATCATTTTTTGATCATTTTATGCGTCAGAATTTCCCGGTGTTCAGACAGCATTTAGTATTTTAATTTGACTCATTTTTTGAGGTTTTATTTCTATTTTACATTCAAATTTTCAGCATTTCGAGAGATATTTTTTACAAAATTTAGAAAATTGTATTAATTTAAACTGTTGCCAACTGTATAAACAGCGCAAACAATAATGTTTGCTTCAAATTAAAAATTTATTTTACACGTGACTATTATAAACAGAAAATATAAAAAGAAGGAACTCATTAAAAATTACGTCGTAAAAACTATACTTACACGTGAATTTTAAAAGAAAAAGAATATTGTAAAATAATAAATTCATTAACATGCGTTAGAAGTCTTAAAGAGGAGAATTTACGTCACATTTACGTCACATTACACTTATTACGTAAAATGAACAAAAAATAATATTGCAAAACAGTTTAAATTTAAAAATTGCGCGAGACATTTATTTGATATTTTACGATGATCATAATATTTCAGTTCTAACAAAAGTATTTTTACGTGAATATTAAAAAGAGAAAGAAAAGTTTGGTGAAAATTACGTCAGATTATAATTGCCAGATTCAAATTATAATTCAATCTTCCGAAATCTTTTTAAAGCCGATCAAATTAGCGTGCTGTAAGAGTCTGCGGTGTCTGAACGGGGGTTGACGAGCGTAGCTCGTAGGGGGCAGAGCCCCCTAGTATAAATAAATAAATAAATAAATATAGGGAGAGTGTGAACTAATAGTAGGAATTGAAAAATGTCATAATTTCCTGTCAAATTGCTATTTGTGTTTTGTTTTTGTTTTTTACTTTTACAATTTGAAAATTAAAATGTTTCTTTGTTTTTTTGGCAAACTGTTCCTCCTTGAACCAGAATATTTAAAATATCTGTTGCAAGGTCGAAAGGATTAATTAGTTTTTATTTTTATTTTATTTTTATTTTTATTTACTTTTATTTATTTTTTTTTTTTTAATAAAGATACAGAAAGTAGCTATATAGACGATATACCATGGTGTTAAGTTTTTCATACACAAAATAAATTTCATGTCCATTTAATTGAAATAATTCATTTAGTTAATTAATGCTTGTTTAAATTAGTTAATTAAAAATGCAGACATTTTTTTCAAGTGCAAATTTCAAACCACATCATCTAAAAGTCTTATCTTTAGCTAACAAGCTTCTGCACTAACTGCTATACAAAAAACATCCTCTAATCCGGCACGTTCGGAACTTGAAGCATGCCGAATTACGAAATTTTCTGAATTACAGGATTAATACCGGGAAAGAAAATGCGCAGAAGTTAGTCTTAAACAAAAAATGACAATAAAGTATTTTTTTTTATCCTCTTCGGTCCCTGTGTCTCCATACGGGGACCTCTGTTCTTTTCCTTATAAAAACTAAAATGTCCAATTTTTTTACATTTTCACACCACTTCTTAATAGCTGAATGTTTTTTGCGTTCAAAGCAAATGAATAAATGGCAGTATCTAAGCTGATTCCCACATAAAATAAATGTTATTTTCATCTGAGTTTGCAAAATGCCTAAAAATGCCCAAAAGACAGTATGACCAAGAAAGTGAGAAATTTTCATAAGTATTTAACTTAAATCTTTTTCAATGAAAAAATTTTGAGGATTTGTAGATTATTTACTTACTTAAAGCTCTTAAATTTGTGATTGCGTTAATTTAGGTTAATAGTTACTAAATTGATGTTTTTAAGGGGGTTGTAGTTTTAGATCCATATTTTTTAACCTAAATTGCTAAGCGCCTAAAGGACCAATTTCAGAAAAGATATTTTTTCTGTCGTTTACGATGTCATTTTGTTTGGAAAAAACCAACGAATAAGCATTTGTATTATTATTTTAGCTTCGGAACTAAAGAGGTTATGCTTTAAACAGCTTGAATAGAATTAAAAAAAAATACTCAATAATGTAAAGTACAATATATGTACAGTCGCGGGAAAAAAAAAAAGTAAACACCCCCTACTAACTCCTCAACAAATTATCGTAGAAGAAAGTTACTGGTACCGAACGATTGGAAATAAAGTCTACTTTTAAATGATGTATATAAAATTGCTTAGGGGGCGTCATCTACATATTAAAACGAATCCAAACTTTATTTTTTTTCAATAACAATACCCAATTTTAACGAGATATTTCAAATCTTCGGTTCAAACTATGCCTAGACACCGAATTTCAAGTCATTTGAATGATAAGTTTTTGAATTATAAACATTCAAAATTTAGTGCTTCTAAAGTTAAATTACATTTTCATATTTTTATTTATATCTCCAGAAATTATGCTCGTAATGTGCTAATTTTTTGTAGCAATAATACTAATATACCCAAACATAAATACGCTGAATTTGCAATTTTTATAACTTTATGATATGAATTATGATTTATGAAATTAATACTCGAAAAAAATATGAATTGCAACCTACAATTTTTTTGATGGAATTAGATTTCTTAAGTCCTGCTTTATGGAAATCCAAAATTTCACATTTTTCTTCCAAGTAGTTTTCAAATTATGCTTAAAAAACGGCAAAAGGATTGTTTAAGGGGCCGTCTATAATAGGAGCGACTAGATATTTTGACATTTCTTCTGCTGTCGTGTAATCTAGCAGGCTTCATTGACTTCTTAAGTTGCCTTGATCAAGATGAGGGGTCTCTCGGTTAACAATCGAGTTCCGAACTTCAATTTGGATACAGCCCTGAAAATACGCTCGTTTTAAAATAATTAATTTCTCAGAAACTTGTGGTATGAATTGCATAAAAATTTGTTTTTAGGCTAATTGAAGGGTGTAGAGTTTATTTATGCCGTCAGAATTGTGTACTGCTATTTAAAAAAAAACAAAGTTACGGTTCGTTTTAATATGTAGATGACGCCCTAAGCAGATTTTATGTATATCATTTAAAAGTAGACTTTATTTCCAATCGTTTGGTACCAGTAACTTTCTTCTACGATAATTTGTTGAGGAGTTAGTAGGGGGTGTTTCCTTTTTTTTTTCCACGACTGTACATGACTGTAAATGAAACCGCGCACTGCAGTCCTATACAGACACAGTAGACCTACTCGTAAAAGCCATCTTAAGCGATTCTTGAATATCAGTTTGTTTTGCAGTAGTCTTCTCTCATCTTTTTTTTTAGGAAGTCATTTCGTATGATGTGGATTTTCATAATTTTCGCATCGTTGAACGAACTGCTGCTAGAGAACAACTAAAAACTTGCTTACTTTAACGCCGATATCTTTCTGAATTTTTACGATATTTGACTAGATTTTTTTTAATAAGTTGCTCCATAGAGTTCACTATTAAATTATGTATAATGATCCTTGTTATCGTTCGCGCATGCGCCGATAAAAATTATTTCATACAACTGCTCATATTTCCTAAAATATTTAATATATTTATATTCCAGTTGCACTATATTATTTCTACTATATTTTGTAAATTTTTCTGAAACCAGCGTTAAATTTGGTTGAAAACCCTGCATGTTTAAACAAAAAACATGCAAGAATTTTTTAATTTTTTTTATATAAATCGCTATATCTCTATTAATATACGTGCTATTCTTACACAAAAGAATACACATATTGCACAATGTCTGTTCATTTATATTCGGTAGCGGTAGATCATTTCGTGCATTTTATTTTACAGGGTGATCCCAAGTATTATTTTTTTTCTTTGATTTTTTGTTGGCCCTCTAATTGCCCCCCTTAACAAATCGACATTGCTAAATATGAGGTCATACCTGTTATTTTAATCCTGAAATTCCAGAAGAATCTGTCAAGTATATTTCAAAATATTAGACAAAATGTCTAAAATTGAAAGTTGCCGGTCATTAATGGCCATATAGTGTAGTTTCCCGTCATATGATAATTTTCTCATTATTGCTTTCCAAAAGGTTAACGTTTTTTATTGGTTCTGTTTTGCACATTAATGTATCCCAGCATTCCTACTCATTTCTCTATATGGCTGTGTACTTGTCATTGGTATAGTCTAGTTATTTCGTCCTCCATTGGAGCATGAACACCACCATTTTCCAGTTCAAAATTTAAGCAAAAATGATTTTTTTATGTTTCACTGTAGGATAGACATAATGAAGTTAAAAGTAAGTGGTACAGATGCAACTTCTTTTGTTTTTATAGCGTCCTCTGGCGGAAAATAGCGTAACTACATGTAAATAAAAGTGATTTTTTATGCTTTTTTTAAATAAATTTTTAGAAAAAGTTTCTGCCGTAGTAAAATTTACGTTTTTATGATATATAGTTATGTATGATAGGTTTTTTTTTTACACTGGTAGCGCTCCTGGTGGGAAATTGCATTACTAAAAATTTTAAATGGATTTTTTATGTTTTCTCATATAAGAAACATATTCCAAAATAATATTTGATAATACAGATTAAACAAAATTTTCTTTCGTGTTTATTCCACACCCTGATAGGAAATAGGGGGACCAAATTTAAGTAGCACGGATTTGTTTATATTTTACTGTATGACAGCCATACTGACAGTAAAAATAAGTAGTGCAGATTCAACACAATTTTCTTTTTGCGTTTATAGCGCCCCTTGGCGTTAAATAAATTTGATATATTTATATATATATATATATATATCTATAAATTTTCTGAATAAGCTTTTGACACAGTTAAATTTATGTTTCTCTCTACTCTAAAACAAGTGGGTAAGTGTGATCATACATCGCACAAAGGGTTTCGTTTAATATTCCTTTCAAAATACTTTCTTTCAAAACGTCCAGTACATTTATCGCCATGGAATACCTTCTAAATTTTGGCAAACACATCCTAAACTATGTTAAAGTTTCAAACATATTCGCCTTGTTATATTTCCTAATTTTGTTCGCCCCCCCCCCCCCCCAAAAAAAAATGCTACGATATATCACATGACGGGTATCTGCCAAATTTAGAAAAGTGTTTCCTTGGGGGGGAGTGGGCAGATGGTCATCATGATTTTTGACGCGGCCTGATTTTAAAAATTTATGTTTTATAAGCCATATTAAAGTTTCAAACAGATCGTCCAGTTATATTTCCTAATTTTGTTCGCGCACCTCCCTCAACCCCCCCCCCCTTTCCTCGAAATGCGACGCGCCCTTCTTCTTTATAATTTATTATCGTGTGTTATAAAGTATCTTAAAGTTTAAAACAGATTGAATTGTTAGATTTCCTACTTTAAATGAAATCGCGGTCTGTTAATTCTACATTCCACCACCAGGGAGCGCACTGTATTCTTAACAAAAGCGTATCTGAACGAAACTCCTTTACACAACCCATTAGTAGATATGTTACTCGAGGGGGTGGCGGTCTTCAGCAAGAATTTAAGATAATTGTTGAAATTACTATTCGGAAATAGTGGTAATTTAACTTTTGACATATTTATATTTAATAAGTATAAGAAGCATGTATCTAAGGACTCCATCAAAAAACGCACCTGAAACGGTATGAAACAAAAAAGAAATATTTTGCCACTCCCCCTCTCCCCACCTTCCCGAAATTTCACGCGCCATTTTTTATAAACTTTTCTAATGTGTTATAAACTATCGTAAAATTTCAAACAGATCGCCTTGTTATATTTCCTAATTTTAACTAAAATGTTAGTTCCACATTCCACCACCAGGAGCGCACTCTATTCTTAACAAAACTGTATCGGAAGGAAACTCCGTTAAACAACCTATAAGTAGATATGTTACTCGAGGTGGTGGCGGTCTTAATAAGAAATTAAGATATTTGCTGAAATTACTATTCGGAAATTGTGGTAAGTAAACTTTAGACAATTTTATATTAAATAAGTAGCATATATCTCAGGACTCCCTCAAAAAGTCACCTAAAGCGGTCAGAAACGCTAATTTTTTAAATAGAAATCTAGCGCCCCCCCCCCCCTCCCCGGAATTTCGCGTGTCATTCTTTCTTACACTTTATCTTATGTGTTATAAAATATCTTAAAGTTTCAAACAGATCGACTTGTTAGATTTCCTAATTTTAACAAAATCGCCTTATGTTAGTTCCACATTCCACCACCAGGGAATGCACTCTATTCTTAACAAAAGCATATCTGAACGAAACTCCTTTACGCAATCTTTTCGTAAATAGATGGGTCGGGATGGTGGCGGTCTTAAACAAGAATTTAAAATATTTGCTGCGGTAACAAACGCTAAGATTTTAAAAATAATTCTAGCTCCCCCCCCCCTCCCCCCCTCCTGCTCGAAATATCACACTCCATTCTTTTTTACACTTTTTTCTATGTGTTATAAACTATCTTAAAGTTTCAAACAGACTGAGTGGCGGTCTTAACCAATAATTCAAAATATTTCCTGAAATTACTATTAGAAAATAGTGGTATGAAGGAAACTTTCTGATGATGAATGAGTTTTACTTATCTCATATCGCTGTTCAAAAAGCCCAGGCAAATTATTAGATTTCCTAATTTAAGTTAATTCGTGGTTAAATAAGCGCGTCTCTTCATTTTAATCGACGCATTTGATAGGAATAAACCGATTAATTAAATAATAATTAATATTTCAGCTTGTAATTAAGATAGGACTTAGATATGGGTATCAATGAAATCAGCGAGAAATTTGACATCGGGATGCCAAAAAATTTAATCAAAAAATTTAATATTTAAAAAGTTAAAATTTCGTATTAAAATATGCTATTATGGAAAACCGCAGCGTCGTCATTTCTACCTGCTTTCCCGCCGAATTGAAATCTTTTTATTTCCTTGTCTTTCCAATTAAAGAAATTAAATTTTTATCGATCGATTTTTAGTGGATATTTTAACATATACACATCGCAGAAATGTGAACTTTATACCAAATGAAAGTAGATTTTTTTCTACGTTTGTCTATTCCATTTACAAATTTCTCGGACCAATATTTTCTGATATACGATTTCGCTTTAAAATCTCCACTTCATTTTTCGGCTTAATTTCCTCCGTGGTAACCGTGCATTCGGCTGATTTTACTGGCAACCCTTAGGAGAAACACGGATGATTTGGAGAAGGTCCGTTTGAACCTGCGTTAAAAAGGTTGATTGGTTAATTTTAGAAGTTAATTAGCCCGTAATTCGGTTAATTACCAACTTTTTCAAAATTTTATGATTTGTTGTTTGATGTGAGGTGTTCAGCTATAAGTACCCAAAATTTCAAGTCTCTAACATGTATAGTTTCTGAGAACGGGCTCTGTGACGGACAGACAGACAGACAGACAGACAGACAGACAGAGGAGCGAGACGAATAGGGTTTCGTGAGATGAACGAAACCCTAAAAAAAAGTAACTACCGCTGTCACCGCCGCCACCGGTTTTGAATTTTTTGTGAATGGAGGTCTTTCTTCGTTAATATTAAGAAAAATAATGCATACAAAAATATGAAAATCGGTGGTATTACACAGAAATGTTTGATAAATACGCTGATGCAGGCAGTTTTCAAATAGAAGAATTATTTTAAGAGATATTTAATGCTAAAGTTGGACAAAATCGTCCAGTAAAAAATTTTTATAGGAGCAAAAACTATTCATAGGAATTTTATCATTTTTAGATCATTTTATACGTTTGAAGTTCCCGGTGTGCAGACTGTATTTCTTTTGTTAATTTGACTCTTTTTTTGAGGTTTTATTTCTATTTTAAATTCAATTTTTCAGCATTTCTAGAGATATTTTTTACATTACTAGGGGGCGCTGCCCCCTACGAGCTACGCTCGTCAACCCCCGTTCAGACACCGCAGACTCTAAAAGCACACTAATTTGATCGGCTTAAAAAATATATCGGAAGATTGAATTATAAGTTTAAAAACAGTGGCGATCTCCCTATAAACGGGTTTCTATTCATTACTCTTTGATTGAGGAATTTTAAAGCCAAATCAGCGGCTGTTAAATGATACAATGGCTGTTTCCGTCTTTGATTAAATAAAAACAGTTTACATTTCAAAATAAGCTAATATAGAATGAATTAAATAAACAGAGTCTTTGCCTCCCGGTATTTTTTAGCAAAGCGAAAAGAAAGGTTTTTTTTAATGACTAGGGGGCTCGGCCCCCTACGAGCTACGCTCGCCAACCCCCGTCCAGACACCGCAGACTCAAAATGCACGCTAATTTGGTCAGCTTTAAAAAGATTTCAAAAGATTGAATTATAATTTAAAAAACAGTGGCGATCTCCCTATAAACGGATTTCTATTCATTTCTGTTTGATTGGGGAATTTTAACGCCAAATCCGCTGCGGTACTACTTGATTATCCAGTCGACCAATTTCGCCAAATTATACAAATTGACATCATATTTTAAATAACGAAAGAACAAATAAATTAGTACAACATTAATAAAAATACAAACAAAACGTCGAAATAAAAATAACTTGATGACGTAGACACGTGTAACAACATTTCAAAATAAGCTAATACAAAAGGGATTAAGTAAACAGAGTCTTTGACTCCTGGTATTTTTTAACAACGCGAAAAGAAAGTTCTTTTAAATGAGACATTTTAAATTAATCGTTTTTAATCTGACGTAATTTTGACCAAGCTATTCTTTCTCTTTTAAATATTCACGTGAAAATACTTTTGTTAGAAATGAAATATTATTTGTGCTTTCCTAACAAAAATAGTTGAAAAGATCCTCTCAAAATATCAAATAAATGTCTAGCGCTATTTCTAAATTTAAACTGTTTTGCAATATTATTTTGTGCTCATTTTATATCATAACTGTAATATGACGTAAATATGACGTAATTTCTCCTATTTAAGACTTCTAACGCATGTTAATGAATTTATTATTTTACAATATCCTTTCTCTTTTAAAATTCACGTATATACTTTTTATGACGTAATTTTTAATAAGTTCCTGCTTTTTGTACATAATTATTTAATTCTAATTCCAAATGATTTTTTCTGTTTATAATAGTCACGTGTAAATAAATTTTTGCAAACATTATTGTTTCCGTTGTTTATACAATTGGCAACAGGTTAAATTAATACAATTTTCTAAAATAAGTAAAAAATATCTCTCGAAATGCTGAAAATTTGAATTTAAAATAGAAATGAAACCTCGAAAAATGAGTCAAATTAAAAGAATAAATTAATTCTGCACACCGGGAAATTATAACGTATAAAATGATCTAAAAATTATTAAGTTCCGATGTATAGTTTTTGCTCCTATAAAACTTTTTTAGTGGAACGATTTTGTCCAACTTTAGCATTAAATATCTCTTAAAATAATTCTTCGATTTGAAAACTGTTTGCATCAGCGTGTTTATCAAACATTTCTGTATAATACTACCGATTTTCATATTTTTGTATGCATTATTTTTCTTAATATTAACGAAGAAAGACCTCCGGTCACAAAAAATTCAAAACCGGCAGCGGCGGCGGCGGCGGCGGCGGTGACAGCGGTAGTTACTTTTTTTTAGAATAGAGAGACACTTTAAATGTATCGTTTTTAATCTGACGTAATTTTCACTAAACTTTTATTTATCCTTTTACTATTCACGTGAAAATAATTTTGTTAGAATTGAAATATTATTTGCGCTATCCTAATAAAAATAGTTGAAAATATCATCTTAAAATATTACATAAATGTCTCGCGCAATTTTTTTATTTAAACTGTTTTGCAATATTATTTTTTGTTCATTTTACGTAATGTGTAATGTGACGTAAATGTGACGTAATTTCTCCTATTTAAGACTTCTAACGCATGTTAATGAATTTATTATTTTACAACATTCTTTCACTTTTAAAATTCACGTGTAATATGGTTTTTATGATAATTTTTAATGAGTTCCTGCTTTTTATTTTTCCTTGTTTATAATAGTCACGTGTAAAATAAATTTTTAATTGAAGCAAATATTATTATTTGCGCTGTTTATACAGTTGGCAACAGTTTAAATTAATACCATTTTCTAAAATGTGTAAAAAAATATCCCTCGAAATGCTGAAAATTTGAATTTAAAATAGAAATAAAACCTCAAAAAATGAGTCAAATTAATAAACTGAGTGCAGTCTGCACACCGGGAAATTCTGACGCATACAATGATCTAAAAATGATTAAATTCCGATGTACAGTTTTTACTCCTATAGAACTTTTTTAATGGAACGAATTTGTCCAACTTTAGCATTAAATATCTCTTTAAATATTTCTTCGATTTGAAAACTGTCTGCATCAGCGTATTTATCAAACATTTCTCTATGATTCCACCGATTTTCATATTTTTTTTATGCAATATTTTGCTTAATATTAACGAAGAAATACCTCCGATCACAAAAAATTCAAAACCGGCGGCGGTGACAGCGGTAATTACTTTTTTTTTTTTTTTAAATAGAGAGATTTTAAAAAATGGTATTAATTTGAACTGTTGCCAACTGTATAAACAGCGCAAACAATAATGTTTGCTTCAAATTAAAAATTTATTTACACGTGACTATTATAAACAGAAAAAATCATTTGGAATTAGAATTAAATAATTATGTACAAAAAGCGGGAACTTATTAAAAATTACATCATAAAAACTATACACGTTAATTTTAAAAGAGAATGATATTGTAAAATACTAAATTCATTAACATGCGTTAGAAGTCTTAAATAGGAGAAATTACGTCATATTTACGTCACATTACAGTTATTACATAAAATGAACACAAAATAATATTGCAAAACAGTTTAAATTTAGAAATTGCGCTAGACATTTATTTGATATTTTGAGAGGATCTTTTCAACTATTTTTGTTAGGAAAGCACAAATAATATTTCATTTCTAACAAAAGTATTTTCACGTGAATATTTAAAAGAGAAAGAATAGCTTGTTCAAAATTACGTCAGATTAAAAACGATTAATTTAAAATGTCTGATTTAAAAGAACTTTCCTTTCGTTTTGTTAAAAAATACCAGGAGACAAAGACTCTGTTTACTTAATTCCTTTTATATTAGCTTATTTTGAAATGTTTAACTTATTTTACTAAATCAAAGACGAAAACAGCGATTGTATCTTTGGTACTACTTAGTTATCCCGTCGATCAAAAATCTATCATTCGCCAAACTATAAGATTAAATGTCAATAATGGTCTATCGTAAATGTCACATTAACTTGACTTTAAGCAATTTACACGTGTCTACGTCATCAAGTTATTTTTATTTCGACGTTTTATTTGTATTTTTATTAATGTTGTACTAATTTATTTGTTCTTTCGTTATTTAAAATAAAAATTATGTCAATTTGTATAATTTGGCGAGTGGTTTGGCGATTTATATAATTTGGCGAAATTGGTCGACGGGATAATCAAGCAGTACCGCAGCGGATTTGGCGTTAAAATTCCCCAATCAAAGACAAATGAATAGAAATCCGTTTATAGGGAGATCGCCACTGTTTTTTAAATTATAATTCAATCTTTCGAAATCTTTTTAAAGCCGATCAAATTAGCGTGCATTTAGAGTCTACGGTGTCTGGACGAGGGTTGACGAGCGTAGCTCGTAGGGGGCAGAGCCCCCTAGTTTGATAAAAAAAATTTAAAAAATCACATAATAGGTTTTTAAACAGGTAGCACACCCAGTGGTAAATTCCATAGCTAAAACTTTATTAAGGATTTCTTTATGTTTTTTATATAACAACCATACTCCGAATTAAAAATAGTAATACAGATTCTGCACAACTTTCTTTTGTGTTTATAGCATTTCCTGACCAGAAATAAAGTAACCAAATTTAACAAATTTTATGTTACTTTTTTTTCTTTTTCTTTTTTTAATAAATCTTCATAATAAGTTTATGCCGAGCCAATTTTGAGTTTTGATAAAATAAAAATAAAAAATCACATGATGGTATTTTTACGCTAGTAGCATCCCTGGTGGGAAATTACATAACGAAAATTTTAAAATGGATTTTTTTTATGTTTTTTCATGTGACAACCACACTCCAAGTTAAAATTAGGTAGGGTCATTTAAACTCAACTTTCTTTAACCCGATAACGCCCTCCAGCCGAGAAATATATTAACCAAATTTAAAGTGTTTTTTTTTTTTCCCCCACTGTATGACGGCCGTACTCAAGATAAAAATAGATAGCACTGATTCAGCACAGTTTTCTTATGCATTTGTAGCGACAAATGGCGGGAAACAGGCTATCTAACACATTTACATGAAATTTATTTTCTGTGTTTTACTGTGTGAAGGCAGTGTTTACTTTGAACTTAAACTCATTTTATAAAGAAAACAAAATTTTAAATTACGAATATGGAAATGAATAGAAATTGGCTATCCACTACTGATACTATACTATCAACTAAGTACTTGCATAAAACACACAAACACATGGTATATACAATTAATTTGTCTGCCGGTCTGTCCATCCATACACATTTTTTTTTCTTAAGATGCTTTTAATTAAAGAAAATTTTAGATGATTATTATAGTAGTGATTACAATGTGTTTCTACCAATGTGTTACTTAGGAACTAATTCGCAACATGCAAGTCTGCTAAAAGGTCCGGGGTTTGGCACACGAAGGGCGCAGAACCTCCTAGTGTATATGGGTGGGTAGATGTTAGAGTACGGAGGAGGGTGGTGTTGTCTGGATAATACGCAATGGTTAATTATAAAAAAAATGGGGGCTTTTGTATTATTACTATATTTTTGATACGTATTTTATATGGATGTTGATTTGATATTTTATATGCAATTGGAGAATTTCATTAATAATTAGCTCAATTATTGATTAATCTAATTTACAATCATTTGTTATTAAATTTTAATTTACTAAGGACAATATCATATTAATTACTAATAGTATGCCATTTTTATAGTGATTAATATACATATAGGTATGTTTAATATAAATATAGTTATACTGTATGTATTAAAATTGATAATTATTTTTATTATTATTCCTCTATTCTTTTTAATATTTATCTATTTTCAATTTATTATCGGTTTAATGTTTTTGAATGTCCCACATTCATACTTTTTGGATTTTATGGATGTATGAAAATAATCCACACTCTATATTTGTGCTTTTTAAGTAATGGGAATTTAAGTATCATTTAACCTTCTATATACTTCCATATGTTTTTTATTTCCTGTTCATTTTATAATTATCTTATATATAATTGATTTAAAAAATAATTTTTATATTATTTTTAATAATTATTTATATTAATTATTACTGAATTTATTTTGTTTTATAGCATATAGCTATATGCTATATATTATCAAAGTTCTAGAATTATTTAAATTCTTAGTTTAGTTTAAATAAGTTAGCTAATAGAATATTTTGTATGCTTTTAAATTTTATTAACAATAGTTTTTTAAATACATTGTGTGTTTTAAATTAGGTTTATAATTATCTATATATAAGGATATGTTTGGTATTGCTGTTTAAAAAATTATTTACATTCAAATGCTTACAAATATTTATCTTGTGACAGTTGAATAATAAAAGTAATACTAGATGGCAGCACCAAAATTTGCCTTTTTAAGATAGCTCTAAATTTTAATTTTTCTAGCTCCATTTTAGTTATAATTTACTACACCAGGGGGTATTTTTTGCTAAATTTTGACGATATTGTTAAACAGTTATTAATTAATTTAATAGTGCATTTTAAATAATGTAATTACTATCTATTTATTTTATATTATATTAAATGTTTTTAACAAGGTATTTCAAAATTTATTTCAAAATGTATTAACTGCATCCTTTGGTATCAATTACTGTGATTTCTTAACTGTTTTATTCACTTTAATCTTTATGATATTCTGGTAGACATGTGCGCGTGGATATTTGTAAAATACTGAAATATTAATCGGTATGGTGTTTATTATTTATATTTTATATCCTATAAATATTTAAATACGTTTTATTGATTCTTCCATTTCATATTATTTGTTTTTATTCTGTTTTCATTTTTAATCAATTCACTTGGTTTTAATGGTTGTTTGGGCACAGGGGAAAATAATTTTTAGCTTTAGCTTATTTTTCTCACAGAAAACAACCATTTTGCTTATATCATTGAATTTTGTGCCCTTGACAACGTAATTCCATATATAAGCTTTTCCATTTTTTGTCGGTGTCCACTTTTTTCTTTTTCTTCCATAATAATTCTTATAATAAATTATTATTATTATTATTATTATTATTATTTTATATAGTTACAGCTTTAATTCATAATAATTGACGGTGGTAGGTTTTGTTTAATTAATGGTTATATATATATATATATATATATATATACATCGTTATGTTCCAAGTAAAAATAATGTTTATTCCTCATATGCACAGGCACACAAGTCGACTGACGTTGCCAACTGTTTGATTTTCGTTCGGAGAGTCCGGATTCAGAGAGATTTCTCATATGTGACAGGGCGTAAAATGTTCGATTATTTTGGATAAAAAAACTTTTACCTACCTACATTTCAACATTTCTCTGCGCACATATTGTCACACGCAGCGGCACATCATTACGATGTTTTATTTTATTTTATTTTTATTTATTTAGTAGCCCCGATATGCTATTTTTTTCAGGCAACAATTAAAATGTCGTCCCTAAAAAAATAACGTTCCGTTACATAAGTCAGCCGTAAAACGAATCAGATGTATCATTGTACGGTTAAATACTGATAATCTCTACTGCCATTTTTTTAACTTCCAAGCGTAGCACATTTCTAATTTTTACACAATTCGTATAGGAGGGGGAGTATACTTTTAACTGCAATTTGTTTAAAACTGCATCTCAATTTATTTTTGAAATGTTAATTTTGTTTTAGGTTTTAATAGCCATTTCTGTAATGGTGAAAATTGAAGTGCTCCATTTCTGTAGAAAGTAAGGGGAAAAGTGTTCGGAAATAGTAGATTACTATATATTTTTGTTGTCAATTTCTCATAACAACTGAAAAAAATTGCAATTAAAATACGTGCTATTTTGGAAAAATATAATTGAATCATTTCTGACAAAACGTGGAGCTATTATAAACTATATTTAATTTTAAGTATCCATATTTATATTAAAAATAAATGAAGGCATATGAATCAATAAATAGCCGATTTTTTTTGTCGAGTTTACTACATCGCTTTTTCCTGGGTTTGTATATTATTCCGCCATAGTGACGTCATATGCATGCTTTTCTATAGATATTGTTTAAGAATGGATAGTAAATGTGGAATTCTTCAGCGGATGCAAATATGTCGTCCTTTTATATAAAATAAAAGTGTGTATTTTATGTCTTAAACGGAAATAACTTTTGTAGTAGTGCATCATTTTCACTCCAGCGGCTTTGATCTTCTTCACATGTGGAAATGCTTCACTTTTGAATAACGCAATTAATATCACACATTGATAAAACGCAAAGTTTTGGCAAAAATTTAGAGCGTCTTTATAGAAGAGCAGTGACCTTTAGGTTAAAATAATATTTGTTTGAGAGTTAGACAAACTAATATAAGATGCATTTTTTATTGTAACTAATTTTGTAGGTTTATTATAAATTAATTAAACAGTTCCTTCCTAAACATTTTCTTATATATATATATATATATATATATATATATATATATATTGTGTGATTTTCTCAGAACAGTTTCAGGAAAGAAAATACTACATAAAAATATAAAATCTGAAATAATATATCTTAAAATCAATAAAAATAATGTAACACATTACTTATCAGAAATAGAATCATCAATTTGCAGCAAAAAAAAAAAAAAAAAAAAAAAAAAAAAAAAAAAAAAAAATAACAATAATAAAAGTTTCTCCCCTTTCTTTCTCATTAATAATCATGATATGAATCATTAAAAAACATATTAAATAGGCAGTAATCAATATTCATAAAGTATAATTGACATAAATTTTAATCTTCTTGAAAGTTAAACAAGAAAGAAAAAATCATGCGTCAAGCATAGATTATGAAACACTTTCCACCACATTCAGAATAATGTAACAAAACTGCACCGTTTAATAAGTTAAAACGTTATGTCTATTTCAACCATATGGAAACGCATAACACATTTGAAACCCCAATTTCTGCTGTTCCCATTTACAATCGGGAAATTATCCGAATTTTTTCAGCAAACCTGTATAGGATATATAGATTTGTATCTATTAACTACGTGCATGCCAAAATCTGGTTCACTTAAGAAATACATATACCTCAAGTGAAAATTTCCCTTCAGCAACTTTCTCTAATGAGGAGAATGGTAAGTGAATACTTTTGTGCAGCCCTGTATATGAGTTTATAGAATTTATATATAACGAGTAACATGGAAAAAAATAATTTAATTGAAAAGTGCAAACCGTATTTTAAAACGCCCACTCCGGCAATTATTACTCAAAGACAGTACTGTAACCGATTTCTTTTAAGTGTCCCTGTAAATGAATAAAAAATGCTATGAATGCCCTGATCTAACGCAATCGTAGTGAAATTCAGTGATTTATATCTGTTTCATAACATTTCAAATAGCATAATCTCATTAAATACTCTGCAAACGATTTTTCCCCATATACCATAATGTAATGGATTTCTTTTGAGTGCCCCTGTAAATGAACTATTAATCCTACATACTTCATATACAATACCAAACAAGCTTTGGCCACCCTAAATAACTTTTATCAATTGCATGAAAATCCGAGTATATTTACGGAAGTTAGATCGTGGACAGAGGGCCAGACAAACCGAATGCATAAACACTTTTCAACTTTGTTGGACGGTGTTAAAAAAATTTAACAGATACAAATTTGCCACTTAATTATCTCCAACAGTAAATACAGTAGAGCGCCGATTATCCGAACTCCAATTAACCGAACTTCTAGTTATCCGAACAGCCAATTTCTCACAAAAAATATTTTTAAACCGAACTTCCAATTATCCGAACAGCCTATTTCTCTCAAAATTGTTTTTAAACGAACTTTCAATTATCCAAACACCCTATTAGACCTGAATATCAGATTTCAAATGATCATAAGATTGTGGATGATATTCAAGACGAAAAAAGAATTGAAAACGAATGCTCTGAAAATGATCAAGGTCCACCACATAACGAAACCTTTGAATGTTTGGAAACAGCTATGAAATGGCTCGAACGGCAGAAGAATGCTGTTCCTATTCAACTAACGTATTTAAAAAGAATTCGAGATATGGCAACATTGAAAAAAATGTCTTCTTAGAAGCAAGCAACAATCGAAAGCTCTTTTGCTTAAATTATAATCTCCTGGAGTTCAGAAAATGAAAATAAAAAGCAAACAAAAAAAAAAAAAAAAAAAAAAAAAAAAGACAAAAATCGATTTTTAAACATGCCTGTATTAACTAGTGCTGTCAGTCTAAGGCGTGGATAAAGTATGAAGATTTTAGCATAATCACGATCATCCGTTAAATTGTCTGTCCATTTATCCGAACTTTTGCTCATCCGAACTAGGGTCCGTCCCGACTTGTTCGGATAATCGGCGCTCTACTGTACTACTAGTACTAATAATAATGGTAAATCCCAATTCACGAAAATTTGTCTCAATTTTTTCCCCTATTAGTCCAGTAGAAATAGCATTTTGCCTTGCAAAAATTCGGGTAATTCTGATTTTCGGGTATTATGTATAGGTTGATCTTCTAATGAAAAAACAAAGTTTTCGACCTTCTATACCTCGTGCGTTTTTTACTATATCAAAAAAACCAAAATTTTTCGGCACTTTTTTCGATTTCTCTAGATTAACTCGGTTCCAGTCCATTTTATAAAAAAAATTACAGTTACAAATTAGTAGAGGACAAAATTCTCTACAACATGCACTATTCATGTTTGTGAATTGACCAAATAGGACGAGAGATGCGGAGCCGGGAAAATGGGGTACAATTTTCAAAAAGTGGGAGAAAAAACAAATGACGTTAGTTTTTCCTTAATAACCCATTTTTATTTTTTATTTTTTCGTTTTAGAGACAAAAGTGTCGCAATAAACTTTATAAAGTATGAAATATCCTACAAGTTTCATTCATTAGAACATTAATTATCTCTAAAATCAGAACAACCCGATTTATGGTTAAAACAGGAAAATACTGCCTAGCAAGTCACTATTTTAAAAACGATCTTTAATTTTTGATACTGAATAAACGAAGCAATTAATTGATCATAGTATGTACAATAAAAAGTAATTGGAGAATAGTTGGGTGGAGGGGGGTGAAGTTAACCAAAAAACCAAGTCAGTAGATATATGCACCGCCCAGAGTTTGGGCTAAGAATCGGAAGTCGAAAATAAAGTTAAGTGCTGGGAATAATATAAAAAATACTGCAAAGATAAATAAAATATAATTTAGAAATTTTAAAAAAGTAAAAGGATTATACAGGGCCGAAACTAGAGGGGGGGCATATGTTTCTTTCGCCAGAATGGAAGGCAAAGAGGGCGCAAAATGAAGATTTGGTTTGTCGTATTTGTATTAATTTGTCACACAAATTTTTATTAGTTAGTCAAAGTTTACATTAATGGTAAATCTATCTCACATTGAGAATATTAGTCTTTAACATAAAGAGGACCAACAATTATGCTTATGCATACTAAGAGGAAACCTGTATAAAGCGGAATTGTCTTCGGGGTTTTTTGAAGTCAATTTTAAATTTTAAAATAAAGCAATGTATATTATAAACTTATAAAATTCTGCATGTAAGCTCACTTTCTGTAGGAGGGGGGAAAATCCATGTTTGTCCTAGAATGAAAAAAAAAAAAAAAAAAGCTATTACGGCCTAGAAGTATCGAATAAGAATAACTGTTAACAATGAGTTCGGAAAGCCCAAAATGCATAATTCTATACGTTAAAAGTAATAGCGGAAGAAACATTGACAATTAATCAAATATATGAATATTATTACCGTAATTTTCCCCGTATAAGGCAGGGCTCAGGTAACTCTGTTTTCCACTAGAATTTTTTTTTTTTAATACATAGTGACTTATTTCTGCTTAGCATTTATTTGACTTCATTTTTTAAAAACAATTTCTGGTTTGAAGCAGACTTAACATAGCCGCAGCTTATACGCAGGATATTATAGTAAAAAACACTTTTCTAAGAGAGACATTATGAGGGGGAAAAAAATAAAGCACTATTTTCGTCATTTAAAAATAATAATAATAATAATTTTTGTAGTTTACATTTAATTTACTAATTACTACATTTAATTAATAGTAATATTTTACATTTTTGTAAAGGATAAAATTCTCTACAACATGCACTATTTATGTTCGTAATTTGGCCAAATAGGAGGCCAGATACAGAGCCGGGAAAATAGGGTAAAATTTGCAAAAATTACAAAAATCCACAAATGACGGTATTTTTTGCTTTATAGCTCACTTTTAGTGCATTTCAGAATCAAAGCAATCATAATCAACTTTTTAGAGCATGAAGTGGACCATAGTTTTATTTATTAGGTAATTATTTTTCGTAATTGACTTTGAAAATCACAGCAACTAGATTTTATTTAAAAACCTGAAAATGCTGCCTGGCAATTTAGTAATGAAAAAAAAAAAAAAAAAAAAAAAAAAAAGCTTTTATTTTTTATATTGAAAACACGAATTAATTAATTATATCATGTACAAGATACTAATCAACAAATATATAGTAAGTATAGTCACTTTATACGTGTTTCTTTTCTCTGCTGTTTGACTCTGGTAGCACGTGACTCGATTGTTTGTTCTAGGTCGTCAAAGTCCTCAAGGTCTAGTATAACATCAGGAGCGTTGCCACATAATATAATAATATTCATATACTTGATTAATTGTCAATATTTCTTCCGCTATTACTTTTAACGCATAGAATCATGCATTTTGGGCTTTCCGTATTCATTTTTAACAGTTATTCTTATTCGATACCTCCAGCCCAAAACTTAAATTCTGGGGCAAATATGGATTTTGCCCCCCTCCTGCACAAAGTGAATTTACATACAGAATTTTATAAGTTTATATTATCCATTGCTTTGTTTTAAAATTTAAAGTTGAATTTAAAAAAAATTCGGAAAAAATTCCGCTTTATACAGGTTTCCGTCTTAGTATGTATGAGCATAATTGTTGATCCTCTTCATGTTGAGAATAATATTCTCAATGTGAGATAGATTTACCTTTAATGTAAACTTTGACTAACTAACAAAAATTCATGAGACAAATTAATACAAATACGACAAACCAAATCTTCATTTTGCGCCCTCTTTGCCTTCCATTTTGGCGAATGAAGCATATGCCTTCCCCCTCTAGTTTCGGCCCTGTATAATCCTTTTCCCTTTCAAAACTTCAAAATTATATTTTATTTATCTTTGCAGTATTTTTCTTATGTTATTCCCAGCACTTAACTTTATTTTCGACTTCGGGTTCTTAGCCCAAACTCTGGGCGGCGCCTATATCTACCGATTAGGTCTTTTGGTTAACTTCATCCCCCCCCCCCCTCAACTATTATCCAATTACTTTTTATTGTACACAATATAATCAATTAATTGCTTCGTTTATTCAGTATCAAAAATTAAAGATCGTTTTTTAAAATACTGACTTGCTCTGCGGTATTTTCCTGTTTTAACCATAAATCGTGTTGTTCTGATTTTAGAGTCTGTTAGAGATATTTAATGTTCTAATGAATGAAACTTTTTGGTTATTTCATACTTTACAAAGTTTATTACGACGCTTTTGTTCCTAAAACGGAAAAATAAAATATAAAAATGGCTTATCAAGGAAAACTTTTTTTTTCCACTTTTTGCAAATTGTACCCCATTTTCCCGGCTCCGTATCTCGCTTCCTATTTCGTCAATTTACAAACATGAATGGTGCATGTTGTAGAGAATTTTGTCTTCTACAAAATTGTAGCTGTAATTTTTTCTGTAAAATGCACTGGAACCGAGTTAATCCAGAAAAATTGAAAAAGGAGCCGAAAAATTTTGGTTTTTTTGATATAGTAAAAAACGCACAAGGTCTATAAGGTCGAAAATTTGTTTTTTTCATTATAGGGTCAACCTATACATAATACCCGAAAATCAGAATTACCCGAATTTTTGCAAGGCAAGGCCCTTTTTTGAGCTATTTCTACCGGACTATATTTCTTTTATTTTCTCTCCCGTTGCTTCCCACGCGTGCCTCTCATATGGATCAGAAATGTGAAAGCTCTAGTGAAATTTGTTGAAATAAATAAGATTTCGTGCCTATCGCGCCATCTATGGACATTTGTTAGAATGTCTTAAGGCAACTACTATTCACTGCAGAGGTGAAATAGCGGCTCCTGAATTACATAAGTTGATGTATGTATGTTAGACCTTAAAAAGAACAACTCTTTTTAAGCAATTATTAGTATTCTATTCCTACTTATAACATACATACCTTATGCATACCTACTACATTTATTTTTATGGTAAACGCTTCTATTGGTTATTTTTTTTTTTTTTTAATATATTCCAAATACTAAGGTAACTCTACCAACTAGGAACTTTTCCATCTATTTTTAGTATACGGAGGCACTGATTACCGAATAGGGACGAGAAGCACGTGCTTCTCTCGCAAAATTTTGAAGGGGGCACAAAATTGAGAGAATGCCCCCCCCCCCCCCAAATTTTATATTGAATTAATTCCATCCCAAAATTCTATCTAATTTCTTTTCCAATTATAAACGCATGCTGAATTCAAACTTTTTATCCAACTTACATTTTTATGCTAATACTATGCAAAATCATTTTTGCATATACATTTTTAACACTTTCCAACAAAGTTGAAAAGTGTTTATGCATTCGATTTGTCTGGCCGTGAAAATTTCGTGAAAAGATCACGGAAAACACAAATTTCGTGAAAAGATCCCGAATAAAATGCAAAATTCGTGAAAATATCGCGGATAAAACGCAAATTTCGTGAAAAGATCGCGGAGAAAACGCAACTTTCGTGACAAAATCGCGGATAAAACGCAAATTTCGTCAAAAGATCGCGGAAAAACACAAATTTCGAGAAAAGATCGCGGATAAAACAGAAATTTCGAGAAAAGATCGCGGAAAAAACGCAAATTTCGTGAAAAGATCGCGCAAAAACGCAAATTTCTAGAAAGTTCGCGGAAAAACACAAATTTCGAGAAAAGATAGCCGAAAAAACGCAATTTTCGATAAAGAATCGCGAAAAAGAATCGCAAAATTCTTCAAAGTATCGCGGAAGAAAAAGCAAATTTCGTGAAAAGGTCGCGGAAAACGCAAAATTCGTGAAAAGATCGCGGAAAAAACGCAAAATTCGTGAAAAGATCGTGGAAAAACACAAATTTCGACAAAGAAACGCGAAAAAGAATCACAAAATTCTTCAAAGTTTCGCGGAAAAACGCAAATTTCGTGAAAAGATCGCAAAAAAACGCAAATTTCGTGAAAAGATCGCGGAAAAACGCAAATTTCGTGAAAAGATCACGGAGAAAACGCAAATTTCGTGAAAAGATCGCGGAGAAAACGCAACTTTCGTGACAAAATCGCGGAGAAAACGCAGATTTCGTCAAAAGATCGCGGAAAATACAAATTTCGAGAAAAGATCGCGGAAAAACGCAAATTTCGAGAAAAGATCGCGGAAAAAATGCAAATCTCGTGAAAAGATCGCGGAAAAACTCAAATTTCGTGAAAAGATCGCGGAAAAACGTAAATTTCGTGAAAAGATCGCGGAGAAAACGCAATTTTCGTGAAAAGATCGCGGAGAAAACGCAACTTTCGTCAAAAGATCGAGGAAAAAACGCAATTTTCGTGAAAAGATCACGGGAAAAACGCAACTGTCGTGAAAAGATCGTGAAAAAAACGCAAATTTCACGAAAAGATTGCGGAAAAAACACAAATTTTATCAACAGATAGCGAAAAAAACGCAAATTTCGCCAAAAGATCGCCTAAAAACGCGAATTTCGTCAAAAAAAATCTTGAAAAAAATGCAAATATCTTCAAAGAATGGCGAAAAAACTCCACAAATTTCATTAAAAGATTACAAAAAAACGCAATTTTGTGAAAAGATCGCACAAAAAACGCAGATTTCGTCAAAAGATCGCGAAAAAAACGTGAAATTCGTTAAATGGCCGCAGAAAAATGCATATTAGTTAGTGCTGAGGGGGGGGGGGCGTGGGGTCTCCCTCTGCTGAAACCTTTCTGAAATTTTCCTGTGAATTTATTTCATGGCAATTAATAATAAAAATAAAATTTTTCAGTTGAGTGTAATCATATCGAATGGTAAGTAAAATATATTAGTAAATTACAATGTTGATAGTTAGAAAAAACTCAATTTTGTATGGAGCGTACATAACTTTGTTACTGGCCAGTGGTTAAAAAAACTGGCCACTGAAAAAAATCAGTGTACTGGCCAGTGGCCAGTGAGTAAAAATGTTAATTTTGACCTATAGCAGGGGGCAGAGCCCCCTAGTATCCTTATAATTTTACAAACATAAATATACGTACTTGTTTTGTTTTTTTTTAAGCTTGGCACAGTTTGGGCTTCAGAAACAGAAAGTGACATTTGTATAATATAAACAGCTATGAAATAAACCTGATGAACTTTTATGCTTGTTCATAAATGGATATATATATATATATAGCTCTAAATTTTAATTTTTCTAGCTCCATTTCAGTTATAATTTACTACACCAGGGGGTATTTTTAGCTAAATTTTGACGATATTGTTAAACAGTTATTAATTAATTTAATAGTGCATTTTAAATAATGTAATTACTATCTATTTATTTTATATTATATTAAATGTATTTAACAAGGTATTTCAAAATTTATTTCAAAATGTATTAACTGCATCCTTTGGTATCAATTACTGTGATTTCTTAACTGTTTTATTCACCTTAATCTTTATGATATTCTGGTAGACATGTGCGCGTGGATATTTGTAAAATACTGAAATATTAATCGGTATGGTGTTTATTATTTATATTTTATATCCTATAAATATTTAAATAGGTTTTATTGATTCTTCCATTTCATATTGTTTGTTTCTATTCTGTTTTCATTTTTAATCAATTCACTTGATTTTAATGGTTGTTTGGGCACAGGGGAAAATAATTTTTAGCTTTAGCTTATTTTTCTCACAGAAAACAACCATTTTGCTTGTATCATTGAATTCTGTGCCCTTGACAACGTAATTCAATATATAAGCTTTTCCATTTTTTGTCGGTGTCCACTTTTTTCTTTTTCTTCCATAATAATTCTTATAATAAATTAATTTTTTTTTTTTATACTTACAGCTTTAATTCATAATATTTGACGGTGGTAGGTTATGTTTAATTAATGGTTATATATATATATATATATATATATATGGGGCATTCTCACAATCTTTTGACTTTTATCTCCCTGAATAATTTTTATTTTAGTACATGTTCTTGTGGGGTTTTTATTTCATATACTGGGGAACATCCCATTGCATGATTGAATACCAATATTTACGAGATAAATAAGTTTTGGACGATGTCGGGGGTCCAAATACCAGGAAAACTCCTATACCATCCCGTGTCCCTGATGCTGATTTTTAAGTTTGGAGCTGTCTATATAAAATTGTCTCAATAAAAGTAATTCGATGTCATTTTTTTCCGAAACTGGGATAATTGTTTTACATAAATATGCAGCAAAAAATTAACCTGCACACATTATAGCACAAAATTAGCACTCGCCACTCGTCGAGTGACACTTAAAACGTGGCGATTAACTTTATTGTCCTCACTCGCCAAACATAATGGGCAATACTCGCCAAATGCGATCGTTGAAAGATGTATCGACGCCATGGAGGAAAGAGGGCAAGACAAATTCGTTCGGAATTTATGCCATCCAGATCGACGATTTTCTCGAACGTAAGAAAACAAAGTAGCAGGAGTGATTCTGTTCCGAATTTTCCGAAAATTAAAAAAAAAAAAAATCGGACATCATTCCGAAAATTCGGACATAAAAAAAAATCGCTAATTTCGACATGCCTGCCAAAAAATATCGATTTCGTCAATCAAAAAACGCAAATTTCGTCAAAAGATCACGGAAAAAAAACGTAGATTTCGTCAAAAGATCGCGAAAAAAAACGCAAATGTCTTCAAAGAATGGCGAAAAAAACCCACAAATTTCGTCAATAGATCGCGGGAAAACGCAGATTTCGTCAAACAATCGCGAAAAAACGCAAGTTTCGTCAAAGGATCGCGGAAAAACGCAATTAAATAATCGCGGAAAAAACTCGAATTTCGAGAAAGAATCGATTAAAAAAAAATGTTCCAACGATAACAAAAAAAGCAAATTTTGTCAAAGGATCGCGTAAAAAAACGCAATTTTCGTCAAATGAGCACGGAAAAGACGCAAATTTCGTCAAAAAACGCAAATCTCTTTAAAGAATGGCAAAAAAAATACAAATTTCGTCAAAAGATCGCGAAAAAACGCAAATTTCGTCAAAGAATCGCGAAAAATATGTAAAATTCTTCAAAGGATCGCGAAAAAATGCAAATTTTGTCGAAAGATCGCGAAAAAAAACGCAAATTTCGTCATAAGATCGTGAAAAAAATCCCCACATATTTCGTCAAAAGATCGTGAATTTCGTTAAATAATCGCGAAATAAATGCGAATTTCGTAAAAAGGGCCACAAAAAAAACGCATAGCTAGTGTCGGGAGGGGATTCACCCCCTTACAATCTAAGCTGTAATCTTTCAGAAAATTTACTGTGAATTTAAGAATTTTTTTAAAACTCAGAATCACCCCTGGAAAGTAGATAACTAATCCTTATCAGTTCAAAGGTCATGAACCTTTCTCTTCTGGGGGGTTAATTGCACTTTCGGTCGTTCATATCGTTATTTGCTTTGTTAGAGAAACGACCTAAACAATCTAAAATGTTAAACATGTTAAATAAAATGTTAAACAATCCAATTCAATTATATGAATATCATCCTGCTGCAGCGATAAAAAATTTGGTGGAAAGACTGTTAGGCCACGAAGACCTAATGTGATTGATAAACATTAGAGTCAAAAATAGCACTTTTTGTAATTCTTTATTTCGTTGCAATTAATAGTAAAAATAAAATATTCAAGATTTTATTAAAATATATTTAAATTTCTTGTCTCTTTTATACATTACATTAAGTTATGTCCAAATATCTTTAAATATGTATGACTGCAGTAAAATCTTGGTTATATTTTTCTGTTAGATGTAATGCTAGTTTTTTTTTCTTCATTTGAGTTTAATCCTAATGATTGGTAAGTAAACGATATTAGTAAATTACAATGTTGATGGTTAAAAAAAAACACAATTTTATATGAAGTGTTCGTAACTTTATTACTGGCGAGTCGTTACAAAAAACTGGCCAGTGAAAAACGTCAGTGTACTGGCCAGTGGCCACTGGATAAAAATGTTAATGTTGACCTATAGCACACATTTTTACGGTTGATATTATTTTTTTAACTCTGTCCCTGGGTTTTAGATTCCTTACCATCCCTCTTGCTAAACTTATATAGCAAATCACTTCAGATGCAGCCACAGAATTTTTTTAAAGTTTTTTCTCATGCAGAAGTATGCTAGAGAAAGAATGTCTAAAATTCTTTGACAGGAAATTTACTTCAGAATTTAAATATCAATTTCAAACATCGTGGCTTTATTACTAATCTTACCGTCCCGAAGGTTTTTTTTTCCTGCACTTTTCGAGGTAAATTAATTTTTTTTTTTTTTTATTTAACCCAATGTAAATAACTGTTTCTAAAAATCAATGAACATTAGTCTTAACATGATTTGTTTAAAAATAGTGGTAATTTTCCTTACCGTCCCATCCCTTTTTTTCCATTACCATCCCTTTTTTCCTATACCATCCCTTTTTTTTTCCTTCTGTCCCTTCTTTAACACCCCTTTAAGACAATGATATACCAAAATTTTGTACTAAAAATACTACATTGTTATTATTTCTTATTTGAATGTCCTGTGGGTACTATGCAAATTCATTATAAGTAAAAATTTAGAAGAAAATAGAAAATTATTGTGGTAAAGTAGTAAGGAAAATTAAGCTTACAAGTTTAACTTAAACTTCAGTTAAATAAAAAAATTTCGCTGCTGACCGTTTTTCCTTTATTTTGAATCATTAAGGCGTTCGTCTATCAGATTATAATGTTATTTTAGCAAGTTTAATTTCACCAAATTTTTATTCCCGAAAGTCAAAAGATTGTGAGAATGCCACATATATATATATAAATTATTTATCTTTGTATATAAAAATAGATAAATGGCTTCTTTACATTAAAACAATCGCATAAATATTGAAAAAAATTGTTTGTGTGTATGAAACAGTGAATAGGTATGTTGGAGGAAGTATATATATATATATATATATATAATTTCCTTATCTAGTCAAGAACATGTTCTCTATCTCGCCATGACCCTTTATAACAAACAATTATAGGTACTTTTCCCCTATAGGGGTCTTGGCCCCTTTTTTTTTTTTTTAAGTTGGGTTCATTTCAGGATCCAGAAAAAGAGATTTGTTATCAAATGATGTAAACAGCTATGAAAGCAAATCCATTGAACTTTTATAGCTGTTTATATAATTGATTTTTATATACAATTTACTTCTGTTTGTATATAAAATAGATAAATGGCTTCTTTATAGTAAACAAATTGTATAAATATTGAAAAACTGCTTATGTGTAAGAAACAGAAATTAGGTTGTCAGAAAATGTGCTGCTGAATTTCTTTCTCTCACCAAGGTCATTTTCTCTATCTTGCCAAGTTCCCTATACTGGAAAAGTACCCAACAGTAGAAGATCTTTATAATGCAAACCTAAAAGCGCAAGGTAGTGCATTATACAGAATTTTGCAATAAATGGATCACATTCCACCCATCATTAAATTTACCTTGTAAACATGGCCAAATATGTCTGAAACATGTCAAAATACAGTAGAGTATCTTCATGCTGTATATTCCTTGTTACCAGGAGTTATCCAGATAATTTTTTTGCATAATATAGATCATTCCACATATCTAGACACACGGCAGTGTGTCAGCCAAGTTCGCCTGACATAGCCGTGTGTTATTTACACGAACCATTTCGAGCTGTTTTCGTCAAATTTCGATACTCTACTACTGAAAATCGATGAGACCTACGTACTTGTTATACGAAATGTGTAGTAAGGCCACCCTAATTACCTAAAATCCAAAATTTTATAAATGACGCATAATTAGCTTCCGAGATAATGACATTTGAAAATGTCTGATAATCGATAATTTTACCACTGACTGACTGACTCACTCATCAAAAAGATCTCGTATATCTGCTGCAGCTACAGACTTCAAATTTCGTGCGAAGTTCGTTTACACTATAAAACTAAAGAAAAAATAAAAAAATTGAGAAAATCGATGAATTACCCACCTAGGGGTGCCCATTTTTACTTTAACATTACGTCTATTAGGCGAAATTTTAATTTGCCTTAGGAGGGGACGCTGTTCTGTCGCCAAATACCGCCAAGTTTCTCGCCAACATGGTGATAACTCGCCAAATTTGGCGACCAAAATTAGTCGCCAAAAGTGACGTCACCTTGGCGATATCTCTAATATTTCGCCAAATTCCAATAGACTTGCATTGTAAACCTATCTACTTACTGGGGGTTTATCTGGATTTACTTGCTTACAGAAAATCAACAAATTGATATATTTTAAAAATTGAGATATTTTAAACAATTCTTTCTAAGTGAGCCCCTAATTAGGTTGGAGGAGTGAAATTTTGCATACTGATAGCTGAACACCTCACATTAAATGACAAACCATAAAATTTTGAAAAAGTCGTACATTTAACCCTTTGCGCTCCCACATGTGTATTTTAAACAATTCTTTCTAAGTGAGCCTCTAATTAAGTAGGAGGCGTGAAATTTTGCATACTTATAGCTGAAAACCTCACATGAAACGAGAAATCTTAAAATTTTGAAAAAGTCGTACATTTAACCCTTTGCGCTCCGCTATGTGTATTTTAAACAATTCTTTCAAAGTGAGCCTCTAATTAGGTTGGAGGCGTGAAATTTTGCATATTTATAGCTGAACACACATCAAATGAAAAATCATAAAATTTTGAAAAAGTCGTACATTTAACCCTTTGGGATCCCACATGTGTATTTTAAAAATTCTTTCTAAGTGACCCCCTAATTAGGTTGGAGGAGTGAAATTTTGCATACTTACAGCTGAACACCTCACATCAAATGACAAATCATAAAATTTTGAAAAAGTCGTACATTTAACCCTTTGGGCTTCCACATGCGTATTTTAAGCAATTCTTTCTAAGTGACCCCCTATTTAGGTTGGAGGTGTGAAATTTTGCATACTTATAGTTGAACACCTCACATCAAATGACAAATCATAAATTTTGAAAAAGTCGTACATTTAACCCTTTGGGTTTCCACATGCGTATTTTAAGCAATTCTTTCTAAGTGAGATCCTATTTAGGTTGGAGGCGTGAAATTTTGCATACTTATAGCTGAACACCATCATGCGACAAATCATAAAATTTTGAAAAAAGTCGTACATTTAACCCTTTGGGCTTCCACATGCGTATTTTATGCAATTCTTTCTAACTGAGCCCCTTATTAAAAGGCAGATTTGAAATTTTGCATATTTATAGCAGAACACCTGTGGCCAGGCGACAAATCATAAAATCTTGAAAAAGTCTTACGCTTAACCCTTTGAGGTACCACATATGTACTTTAAGCAATTCTTTCTAAGGGAGCCCCTAATTAAGTTGGAGACATGACTTTTTGCATACGTATAGCTGAATACCTCAGACCACACGACAAATCATAAAAATTTCAAAAAGTCTTATATTGTTTACTCCACCGGGCTCTAACTTGTGTATTTTAAGCAATTTTTCTAACCTCCGCCCTTTTCACCCGGGGAGCACTTTTCCAACTTTTGCCGACACCCCTTTGACCATTCTTTCCTATTATGCACCATAGCCTTACATATTTTAGTTCCACTTTTTACCGCCAGGGGCACCTACTTATCTCGGGTGCTATGGGCTCAATCTCCTCGACTAATATATCTACGGATAGTATGTAAAACGGAATTTCGTTCGGATAGAGGTTTGTTTAGAATAGAGTGCGCCCCTGGTTGCGGAATGTGGAACTAACAGATTTTTCAAAAGGATAAAGTGTTTTTAAAGGAATATTAAATGAAACCCTCGGTGCAATCTGTGATCACACTTACCCACTTGTTATTTTCAAAATCATCAGAGAAAAGGATATTTAGTTAATTAAATTTGAAAATCCAGGGAGGGGCACTGTCCTTCCTCTGCACTGCCTCTTTGCCGGCACCCATGGATGAATGATACATAGTGTGGCATAAGCACATGACTTTATTTTTCACTTTCAGTACAAAAAAGCAGGCCCAGCTATAGGATATTTAATTGGAAAATTTAATAGGAAAATTTAATATAGAAATTTAATAGGAATTGTTGTTTCAGAAACAATAAAAATTTCGAATCAATACATTTCGTTTCAAAACATGCATTCAATGTAGCAGTATTAAAATATAGATTTCTGCCGCAAATTGACAGCCAAATAGTTTGTTGTAGGAAATTTAAATTAAAATTGAATGTTGCTTGGTGAATAAAATAGTCACATGTAAACACATTTAAAAGCATTAAGTAAAGTGTCTAAATATATTGTAACTTTACAAAAAGTAATGATATCTAACAAAAACATAACTGTGAAAAAAGGGAGCCAAGTTCTGTAAAGACAATGGCAAGAAAAGAAAAGTGATATCTAAGTGGGTGCCAAGTTCAAATAAAATTCACTCAAACTTACCTACAGAAGTATTATAGCATTTTTTAAATTGTTTAGAAATAAAAATTATTGATAGCATATTAATAATAAATCTAGAACTTGGCAAGTTTTTGATAAATGTTATGCTTATCAATTTCATGCCTTAATAAAATGATGATGTTAATATTAACAACAATGTCATTATAAAAAAATTAATATAGTTATTATTATAAGCAAATGACTCATGATAAAGATTTGATAAACCAATAAATACACAGATACACTCCCGCTCGTCTTTGGTTATCCCTCTAGCACCCACCCTCCAGAAACCTCAATGCAAACAGACTAAAAGGCCTGAGAAAGAGACAGATACCCTTACGCTTGTTCTTGGTCATCCCTCTAGAGACTGCACCCTTTAACCCTTCAGGGAAAAAGAGCTTTTATTCGTGACATGCTGAAATGATTGAATCACACCAGAATTTAAAAACAAATTTATTTCAAAATGGGTAAAAGCTTCTTTTTACGTATTTAATAAAATTAAACTTTTTAGTCCTGAATTCTAGTGTCAATGTGGCATTTTGCAGTTAAAATTAGGTGGGATATATTTTATCCCACCACCCTTCAAGGGAAAGGAGCTCACTCAAATGAAGGCTTCTAAACATGAAATAACAAGTTTTGATATAATAATGTCATTAATAAAAATAAATGACTCGTAGGTAAAAACTTGCCAAGTTCTAGATTTATTATTAATATGCTATCAATAATTTTTATTTCTAAGCAATTTAAAAAATGCTATAATACTTCTGTAGGTAAGTTTGAGTGAATTTTATTTGAACTTGGCACCCACTTAGATATCACTTCTTTTCTTGCCATTGTCTTTACAGAACTTGGCTCCCTTTTTTCACAGTTATGTTTTTGTTAGATTGCTAAATTTACTTTATAAACATGGTCTAAATATAACTGGAACAAATTATTCATTATATTACTCATTTTCAAAAAAATTCTTGTAATAACAGCAATTTTTCCATTAAAAAGTTCTGAATTAAGGACAGAAAGTTTAACTAATGTATCAAATTTAATTCTCTAGAAAGTAGCAATTTTTTACAATATGGAAATGTAGGTGCTTATTAACTGCAAAACTCATTGTTTACATCTGAGAAGTTGTGTGTTATATGGAGAATCACGTTATAAAGATCTTCTACTGTATATATTAAAATATGAATTACTTGAGAACTTGGTACGCAAAAATTCAATAAAAATCAGATTATTTGAAAGTCAAGAATGGCTTGAAGCTTTAGTGTTGAATTCAGACTTTTTCTTCGGAAGGGAATTTTTCAGTTCTGTGAAGAAAATTGTATTTTTAAACCATTACAAAACACAAAATCTGGGGCAGGGCATTTTGATGACTCCAGAGGGGAATGGGAATGTATTGTATATCCTTCCCCTGAATTCATCACTGTCGAGATTTGAATTGTCTAGGAAACCCTAGATGACTTAATCCAGCGTCTAACCCTCGGGATTGCACTAACACTCTAAAGCGAAAGCTGAGTTCCTGAAGCGGTCATCGCTGTCTAAATCAAGCTCTGTTACTGCATCTATACCAGATCAGAAACATAGATTTATTTATATTTAGCAAATTTAATGTTTCCATTATACAATCAATTTCATTTTTTTTTTAATGTATGAACAAAGTGCTCATAGCACCATAGTTTTTATATATTTCACTAATTTTGCACATACATAAAAACTACAATGGTGTTATGAGCATTTCACCAAAAAAAAAAAAAAAAAAAAATCACATGTAATTGAAATATATTTATATTTGTAGGGATGCACCGAATATTCGGTTAGGCCGAATACCAAATTATTCGGTATGCCGAATATTCAGCTTGGCAGAACATCAAACTATTCGGCATGCCGAACATTTAGCCAGACCAAATACTTAAAAGACCTTTTAAAAAAATATTTTGGTACTTTTCGGTTAGCCGGTCGCCAGTGTTATATATACATATATATACATACATGTATGTACATATACATATATATGCGTGTGTATATATACAATATGTGTATATGTATATTTACATATATGTATATATATATAAATATGTACATATAACACTGCGCCCGGCTAACCGAAAAGTACCAATATTTTTAACAGCCTTAAAACAACTTCAATTTTAAACTGTCAATTAATAAAGATATTTAGAATAATTAGAAATATATTTAAATAAGAAAAAGCTTTTACATTTCTTATTTGCTATTTAAAAAGTATCACATAAGAAAATTAACCAATAATGACGATTTTAGTCCCTTCCTGACAAATAAACAGTATATGACTTGTAAAATTTATCTTCCAATTTCTTCAAAATTTCATTTTGCTTTAAAAATATTTGTATTAGAATATAAGAAAATTTTATTAATTTGTTTTAATTCAGAGAGGAGTTCATGAAATTTAAAATTTTATCAATTAAAGTAAGCTTTAAAACTATACTCTTCTTAAATAACTATTCAAAGCATAGATTTTTTTAGTGTAAAATTTACTTGTAAAAAGATCTTAATGTGTGTTAAATATTATGTAAAATTGTTTTAAAATTTAACTTTTAAATGTTTTTTCAAACTTTAAAATTTAAACCAAATTGTTACCATTCGGCTTGATAGCCACTATTCATAGGGTGTAAAAAAATAAAAAAAATCAGATTTTTTTTATTTAAATCGGAATTTTATGATTTTTTGCCAGCATTCAAATACGGAATACCTACCAAGAGTTTTAGGTTTCCAAAACAATTAAACCACTAATTGCTAACATAATCTACGTTTTTACACTTTAATTAATAAAATTATAATTATTAGTTAGTAGGGTCACCCGGGGTAATTCCTGGTCAAAAAGCATCAACATCTAATTATTATAAGAACTATTAAAGGTATTGTTCCCAATTTTTTTGTGGAATAAGCCCCCTCTGATGGCTACATTATAAATTGCTTACTTAAATATATATGCACTTATAATTAAAATAATTATAATTTTTAAATGACCAAGAATTACCCCGGAAATGGGGTAATTCTTGGTCACTTCTGGGGTAATTATTGGTCTGCATCCTTTTTCATGTAAATAAAGTAGTACAGTTAATTTTTTTATGACTGAGTAATAAAATAAGCAGAATCAATCTTCAAAAAGTTTTGTTCATCTCATAATTGTGGAATAATGAAGCATAGACTTTGTTTTAGGCATAAATACAAAGTTATTTGACGTGCAAAAGACTCTTGTACATTTTACAAATCATTAATTAGCCAAGGAATTTTTATGTATTTTTATAACATTTATAAGCAGTATTTATTACTTCGTTAGTATCCACTGTGAATGGATTTATTAATAACTTGCAAATTTATTGGTCCATAAAAAATATAACTGAATGTTTGTTACCAATTTTATTTTGCTTAGGTCAACTGAAGTTTTCGGCTACCTTTTCAAGAAATTTTCGATACAGACCTTTAATATAATACACAGCATAATAATTAGGTTCCTCTATTGCATTAAGTATATTTTTATGTACCAGTTTGGCATTTTGCAATGAGATAGTATTTCTACTTAAATTGTTCAGTCATAGAGTGGTTCTTATTCTTTGAGCACTTACTGTTTTCTTCTTTTAAAAGTGTTTAATATAGTAGAAGAAAATTTTATAATCTTTTTTAAAGACTGTGATATGTCATTAGTTGAAATAAAATAATTAAAACCTCAAAAATGACTGATCTGTTGGGCGATTCCGTGGAGAGTGTCACACACGTAACGCAGGCTTTAAATTGCATTTATTCAATTATTTATTAAATTTTAATGTTAATTCTGATTTTAAGTGGTATGGTAAATAAGTTATTAGCATATTTTTTAATTTAAATGTGTGGCAATAAAACTCACAGAAGTATATCATTTAATTTCATTACTCAAAATGTGCTTTTTTTCTATTTCAGAAAAAAAGCACATTTTGAGTATGAAATTAAATGATATATTTCTGTGAGTTTTACTTACACACATTTAAACTAAAAAATATGTTAATAACTTATTTACCATACCACCTAAAATCAGAATTAACATTAAAATATAATAAATAATTGAATAAATGCAAATTAAAGCCTGCGTTACGTATGTGATTCTCCGCATGGAATCGCCATGTTGTGAAATGTGTAAAAATCAAGATCGATGTTTTTCAGAAATTTGAGTAGCAGTTTTGAATCTAATTTTTTTTAAATATTTAATTTCAACTAAATGAATAATTAAGGCATATATTTCAAAGCAAAGGATTCAAAGTATCTTTGAGATTTTTTACAGTTTCATAAATTGTTATAACAAAAGCGAAAATGATCAAGAATTACCTCAGAAACTCAGTGACCAGGAATTACCACAGATGACTACTTTATTCAGAACTACAATTAACTAAAATGTGGTGAACAGTGTGGTTGCAGTTAATTCTCAAAGGTTTTGCGACAATTAAAATCACTAAATATGACAATAAAAGGGGATTAAATGATGACTAAAACATTGACCAGGAATTACCCCAGTGACCAAGATTTACCCCGGATACATGGGGCAATATTTGACCAACTTCTGTAAATTATTTAAAATAGTATAAAAAATTTCAAGACTGTTTTTTAATAGCTAAAGTAGTTGGTAATTGAACCAAAAAGAAAGAAAAGAAAAATATATAAAATTTGAGTTGTGACAAACATCTTTGTAAAAATGTATCATAACTAAGGCCAATGTTATTTTACAGAAATTTAACAAGCCATTTCAAAAAGATTTTTTTTTCAAAATAAATAAATAATAAATTCATAATTAAGTAATAAATTCCAATGAGGATAGTCCAGAGTACCTCTATGATTTTTTTCATTTTGGTAAAGTATTTTTAAAACATAAAAAAGACTGTGACCAGGAATTACCCCGGGTCTCAGTAGCAGAAAGTTATGGTCGTGTCTGCGACAGCAATTTAGGGGGATGAAAATTGTCTGTGGGAGTAGTGTGTTACATTTTATTATGTACAAACATTATGAGTGTTAAAATAAACAGCGTTCTTACTGATTAATACCAGGGGTAATTCTGAGTAAAAAAAAAAAAAAAAAAAATTCTGAAATTCACCGCAAATTTTCCGAAAGGTTACACTAGGGGAGGAGGGTACCGGCTCTATCCACTACCGGCACTAATTATGTGTTTTCCTTCGCGCGCTTTTGATGAAATTTGCGTTTTTTCGCGATCTTTTGACGAAATTTGTCGTTTTTTGCGATCTTTTGACGAAATTTGCCGTTTTTTCGCGATCTTTTGACGAAATCTGCTGTTTTTTCGCGATTTTATGAGGAAATTTCTCGTTTTTTTCCGCGATCTTTTGACGAAATGTGTCGTTTTTTCGCGATTTTATGAGGAAATTTGCCGTTTTTTTCTCGATCTTTTGCCGAAATTTGCCGTTTTTTTTCTCGATCTTTTGACGAAATTTGCCGTTTTTTCGCGATCTTTTGACGAAATCTGCTGTTTTTTCGTGATCTTATGACGAAATTTCTCGTTTTTTCGCGATCTTTTGACGAAATTTGTCGTTTTTTCGCGATCTTTTGACAAAAATAAGCTTTTTTCGCGATCCTTTACGAAATTTGCGTTTTCCCTCGATTCTTTGACGAACTTCATGTTTTTTTCGCGATTCTATGACAGAAATTTGCGTTTTTTCGGCGCCCCTGGGACGAAATTCACGTTTTTCCCGGGATCTTTTGACGAAATCGCGTATTTACAGCGATCCTTTGGCAGAAATTTGCGTTTTTCGCGATCTTTTGACGAAATTCCACAAATTTAATTCCGATCTTTTGACATAAATTTTCTTATTTTCGTGATCCTTTGACAGTAATCTGCGTTTTTCGCGATCCTTTGACAGAAATTTACGTTTTTTCGCGACCGTGTTACAGAAATTTGCGTTTTTTCCGCGATTGTCTGACTAAATTCTTGATTTTTCCTCTATCCTTTGATGAAATTCAAGTTTCTTCCGTGATTTTGTAACAGAAATTTGCGTTTTTCTTGAGCCCCTGAAACGAAATTCACGTTTTTTTTTTCGGGATTTTTGGATAAAATTCAAGTTTGTACAGCGATTTTTTGGCTGAAATTTACGTCTTTCGAGATCTTTCGACGAAATTCTGCGTTCTTTCCGCAATCCTTTGACATAAATTTGCCTTTTTTCACGATCGTTTGACATAAATTTGCGTTTTTCGCGATCGTCTGACTAAATTTGTGTTTTTTCCGCAATCGTTTGACTAAATTCGCGTTCTTTCCGCGATCCTTTTACTAAACTAGGGGGCTCGGCCCCCTACGAGCTACGCTCGCCAACCCCCGTTCAGACACTGCAGTCTCTAAAAGCACGCTAATTTGATCGGCTTTAAAAAGATTTTGGAAGATTGAATTATAATTAAAAAAACAAAGGCGATCTTCCTATAAACGGGTTTCTATTCATTTCTCTTTGATTGGGGAATTTTACAGAAAAATCAGCTGCTGTTAAAAGATACAATGACATTTCAAAATCATCTAATATAAAATGAATTAAGTAAACAGAGTCTTTGTCTCCCGATATTTTTTAACAAAGCGAAAGAAAGTCCTTTTAAATAAGACATTTTAAATATATCGTTTTTAATCTGACATAATTTTGACCAAAGTTTTCTTTCCCTTTTTAATATTCACGTGAAAATACTTTTATCAGAAATGAAATATTATTTGCGCTGTCCAAAAAAAAAAATAGTTGAAAAGTTCATCTCAAAATATCAAGTAAATGTCTCGCGCTATTTTAAAATTTAAACTGTTTTGCAATATTATTTTTTGTTCATTTTACGTAATAAATGTAATGTGACGTAAATGTGATGTAATTTCTCCTATTTAAGACTTCTAACGCATGTTAATGAATTTATTATTTTACAATATCCTTTCTCTGTTAAAATTCACGTGTAATTATAGATGAAGTAATTTTCAATAAGTTTTTTCTGTTTATAATAGTCACGTGTAAATAAATTTTTAATTTGAAGCAAACATTATTGTTTCCGTTGTTTATACAGTTGGCAACAGGTTAAATTAGTACAATTTTCTGAAATAAGTAAAAAATATCTCTCGAAATGCTGAAAATTTGAATTTAAAATAGAAATGAAACCTCGAAAAATGAGTCAAATTAAAAAAATAAATTAATTCTGCACACCGGGAAATTAAAACGTATAAAATGATCTAAAAATTATTAAATTCCGATGTATAGTTTTTGCTCCTATAAAACGTTTTTAGTGGAACGATTTTGTCCAACTTTAGCATTAAATATCTCTTAAAATAATTCTTCGATTTGAAAACTGTCTGCATCAGCGTGTTTATCAAACATTTCTGTATAATACTACCAATTTTCATATTTTTGTATGCATTATTTTTCTTAATATTAACGAAGAAAGACCTCCGGTCACAAAAAATTCAAAACCGGCGGCGGCGGCGGCGGTGACAGCGGTAGTTACTTTTTTTTTTTTTTTAGAATAGAGAGATTCGCATTCTTTCCGCGATCCTTTGACAGAAATTTGCATTTTCTCCACAACCCTGGGACGAAATTCATGTTTTTTTCTCGGCTCTTTTGACGAAATTCGCGTTTTTATAGCGACCTTTTGCTATAAATTACAGATTTTTTTAAGCGAACGATTGTCGAAATTGATTATTTTTCGGCGACCATTTGTCGAATTCGCGATATTTTTTGTCAGAATTTTCGTAAGGAAATACTTTTTTTTTTTTTTCCCAAGTTGACAAATTTGTCTACAAGGTCCAAAATAAATCTGCGACGCACGTCGCGTGTCACGCACTTTCTGCTACCGGGCGGGTGACCCTAATTACAGAAATTATAAAAACTGCGAATTAGTAGTTTCATTAGGTAGTATCATACAATAATGTTATATACATTAATATTGTAATAATTGTGTAAAACTTTATAAAAAAAACTAATGATATTTAACATTTATTAAAATTATTAACTGCATTTTATATTATATAGTTAACACTACTTCAAATTAATAATTATTAAACAATTAACTCTCTAATTAGGAACATATTATACATTTTTAAGACTTAATTATTAAAATGATAATAATGTAGTATTCATTTTAGAAAGGAAAAGGGACAGGATGCCAGTTCCAAAAAAGGGTACTATTTCATGAGGAAATATATTAGTAATGTGTTTAGTAATGATATAAGAAAAAAAAAAAAAAAGAATTTTTAGTATGATAAATATAAAGTGTCCTTAATTTTTAATAATTTTATGAATAACAAATTGAAAAGTACAATTAAATAACATATTTTAATAATATCCTTTATTTTCTAAAGAAATGAAGTTCTATGTTTTTGCGAGATCAAGGCCACATGAATTTAGAAATACTGTTGAATGGGAAATTTTTTACAAAAAATCTCTGGTGAATTTCAACTACAGGTGAATTTCAACTATTTTTTTTAAGGCATTGTGCATTTTGCCAATTTCAAAAGGGGCATGGTGTGGCACAGTGGTGTAGTTCTGGGAAAAAAGGTGGGGGGACACTCTTAGTCTTAAACATTAGGATCTGAACTGTATCACCCATAAGGCAAACTTGATTTTGAATCTTGCTTTTTATTTTGAATTCCTGAGAACAGTAATTCAAAAATTAAATTAAAAATTAAAAAAATCAAAATTAATTTAATTAAAATTTCTTTTCTGTTGGTAGTTAACTTGCCACAGAACTAAAAAAATAGAAAACTTATTTCGTGTCTGAAAATTGCTGGGCTAGAAATCGTAATTCAGTAACACTAATTTATGCAGCGAGTTTTTTCTTAGAATTTGTTTTGATTTATGTTGAAAATAGTCTTAGAATAATTGTTGTACCTGAGAACATTGGAAATTATTGCATTTTTACTTTACGAACATGTATGGTTTACGGAAAGTATTGAAGCCATGACAACAAAAAAAACATTGTAAAATTTTCGCATATCCTTAATTTTTAAGGTCCACTGAATCGGCTTTCCTATTTTTACAATGATTTTTTATGCATGTGCGTATGCATGAGTCTATATCTAGTTTTAATATATATGTATATACGTTTTCTTCTCGCTGTTTTTCTTGTTTTCACCTCGACTCCATTAACTTAACAAAAAAAAAAGTTCTTATCGTCCAAATTCCCTGAAATTTTAATAGATTATAAATATAACTATATCCGAGGCTTTTTTTTTAATTTCGTGATAGAATATGTATATTTAGTAGTGAAAACGTGGCCGAAGACGAGCGTAATCATGCCGAAAAATCCCAGTTTTAAGGGCTTTCGTCGAAATTTTCACACATTTTGTTTTCTAAAAATACTTCTAGCCGTCCGAATGTTTCGAACTTTTGTAGGTAATAGAAATCTGGTCTGCAGAGATGCTCAAAAATTGTGTCGAAATACGGACGTTTAGTCACTTTTATCATAGAAAAAAAGAAAAAAAGTTTCCGTAAGGTGCAAAGTGACCTGCAGTCGCAAACTTTTTTAAAGAATTAAATTTTGAAGAGCAATTTTTGAAAACCGACTGCACCGTCGAAGGCAAGATCTCAGCATACGTATTTTTTGTTAACAGCTACCTCTGAAATTGGGCCCTAAGGAATCGTGCCGTACAGAAGAAAAAGAAAACTGCAAAAACGAGCCTTTTTGAAAATTGTTTTTCAAAGGGTTAATAACGATACTTTTTCAAACTGATAGCGTTTAAGATGCAAAAGTATAATCCTTCAGAACATGTTTTCCATCTTTCTATATTAAACGCTTTGGCCGATGGAGAAAAAAAAAATATGACAACCCCCAAAAAATCTCTGCATTTGGTTCTTCATCTTTTTCTATTGTGCAAATCGGGTTCTGGGTTGAATGAAGCTTGGAATGAAAGAGACGAGTTTTTGACGAGAGTTCGTAGTGATTTTTAATTAATATCTCAGCTAATATTAAAAAAATTAAAAATCTGAGCATCAGGTACATCATGACCTACCTTAGACTACCGCACCCAAATTTTCGGACTTCTATGAGCACTAGATTTCGCTAGCCATCGCTGACATACACACAGAGTGAAACATTCTTTTATTGACTTATATGAGCTTAACACAGCTCTTAAATGAGCTTAACACAAAGGTAATTTATTCAATTCTGTCACAGTTTAATAATATGCATTAGAAAATTAAACAGATTTTTTTTATTTTTTATTAAAACTAAATTACTGTTATTAAAAGACCTACTGAAACCATAAATGATAATGTGTGTGCATTCTTTTGTGTATAGTCTTCAATAAATGTTTCACTTGTCGTTTTCCACAGCAAATATGCAGCAATGTTCCTTACTGATATACACATGAATTATTTTCAGTTTGAAAAAATGTAAAGTCATTAAAATGTATATCAAACAATTACCATTAATAGATCATGGGTTTCCAAATATTTTTTTAATGTTTTGGTAAACGAACGACAAATGCTATTTTCGATAGGGAACATTTTGTAACATATTCCAATACCGTATGTCATTTTCATTATATTTAAAGTATATTATAACTTCTTTAATGGGTATTTCGAACAAATGGAGATGGACAAACGATCCGACAGCATAAACACGTTTCATCTTTATTGGAAATTAAAAAAAACAATGCCTTATTTCTTAAGATTGTCAACTTATTGGTGTGCTCATCCTTTAAAAAAATTAATGACATTGAAAAGTCTGCATCCTCCCGTGTCTCGAGCGTCCCCCCTGAAAATAAAAAGTAAGGGGACGCTCTAGGTAAAATAAAAAAGTGAGGGAACGACACCCCACTGGTGTGGCACCATTTAAAAAAGTCCTAGAAGAAATAGTATAAGTAATTACAGGATTAATAAAAACTGCAAATAAGTAATTTATTAGTTAGTAAGTAACACAAATAGCAAAACTAGCAGATATTATTTGCAGCTCGTTTTGCAATTGCATTTAGGAAAATTACTGTAAACCACCAAAATCTAAATTTACACACATGTATGTGCAATGTGCATGATAACCAAAAGAATTATGAAAATGAGTTAAACCCATTCATATAGGATAAATCTACGTTAGCCACTTACATCTGAAATCCTCAAAATATTTAAGTAACAGCATTATTACCTCTCAGTGTGAATTATTAGTTTTCAATGGTTCAATTTTTTTTTCTTTTTAAGAAAAATTTTGCTGCCTTTTCAATCCCTAATCATTATTTTTTTATTTAGTATTATGTGAGTTACAAAGTTAAAAACATTTATTCAACCTATACTGAAGAAGTTTTTGCTGAGCTTAGCATTTTTATACCAATTATTTCTTTTTCTCTTATGCATTCATTTACAATTTAGCTTTGAAAAGATATCAATCTTTCATTCTTCTTTAACTTGAGATTGCTATTAATTACTATTTATTTTTTTACTTGTAGAAATGTATTACACTTGCTATGTGTAATTTTATATAAAATAATGCATAAATTGATTAACTATAGGAATTTATGGCATTGCAAATTATATTAGATTTAAATATCATTTTTAAATTAAACTGTTTTAATCTGAATAAAAACAATGCTTTTTATAAACTCAACTGTTTTTAACTTTTTACAATACTCGTGAATTAAGCTTAGAAACAACAATTATTTAAAGCTCTTTTGTTTATTCATAAGTCAAAATACCTGTAAAAACTTTCAAATTATGTTTATGTTAGATTTTAATATACTTTTTGACATTTTAAACATTTAGAAAATTTTTGATTTAAATCAATGTTTTTTTTTTAAAAATCGGTTGATTAAAATCATGATTTTAATCGCTGATTTAAATCAACTGATTAAAATCGTTGACACCCTATTTAGCTAGCCGATATTCGGTATTCGGCCAAAATTACTATTCGGTGCATCCCTAATAATTTGCTAAGTAAAGTTATTTTCTGAGCTTGTATCACGCGTTTAAACAATCTTCAAACAAAATTTAATCAGGGAGGAAGTGAATATTTTTAGATTATAAATTAAATTAAGACAATAAAAGTATTGGTACTTACGTATTAACCGGGCCATGAGATAGATCGCCAAAAATGGCTATCAATTGCCCATCTTGTTTATCATTGCCAATTAGGGATGCACCGAATATTTGGTATCTTGGCCGAATAGCAAACTATTCGCACTGTTTTACACCATAATTTGCACAGTTGTATCTGACATGGTCCGGATAATACGTAAGTTCCAAAATATCTTAGGAAAAAGGAAAAACATTATCTTTTGGGGAGTTGCTTTATAAATCAATGCTTATCTACCTACTCATCTCCTTTATCTGCAATTTTATTAAAACAAGTTTTCAGATAAATGATTTTAATTAAATGCTTTAATGAATCAATTTACACAACAAAATAAGAGCCTAAAAAAAAATTATAAGCCTTCACACTTTGGAATAGTCCTCAGGCCATTCAAAAAGTTTAGGAAAATTATCTAGTTCCTCTTGTGTATATTCTTTAAGCCGTTTAGGAACGGGACGCAGCTGCCTTATCTGAGAACATATATTTTCGGCTATATCTTTAGGAATCTTATCATCGGGGAAAAGATGAAGTCTTTCCATTCTTGTATGCTTGAGAAGAGTAGACCCACAAGCTCTATAACATGCTTTCCACATTACTTTCGTAGGATCTTTATTTTGAAGCTCCCAAGCTGCAGTAAATTCCGGCCTAGCTCCATGCATAGTATTGTGTAAATACATTCTATATTTCCATTCCAGATCTGGCATAGCTACTTCAGCAGTATTTATCACAACAACATGATCACCACAATCGCTTAGAGTGTGAAAAATTGGTTTATGTTTTCCAGATAAATATTTAGCAATCAAATCTGCTGACTCAAAAGGATTCTGCCACTTTGCATCATATAAATGCCAAATACGTGAAAATACAGACCACTGTTTGGCCCTTTTATGTTTTGATAATAGAACTTTAGCCATAATAAGAAATTAAAATTCGTTCATGCATGCATTTGCATATCAAAAATATAAACAAATTGGTTTTTAATTGGTTGGCTGGTTGACTGACTGAAAAATAATCACAGTCTACGGACTTTACAAAAGCCTCATTTTCATCCGTAAATAAAATTTACTTCCTACATATTTTAATTCTAGAATTTATTCTAATATAATTTGCGTAATTTATCATTTTCATCTTCCCACCTGAATTCATCTCAATTATTATTATTATTTTTTTTTATAAAACTGTAACCGTAAATTTCACATAAAAAATTTTCAAAATAATGCTAAGAAGTTTTTCGTTTATTTGAAAATAATAATCTGTCTTTCGTAGTATATATTTAATATGAAATTTTTAATTTAAATAATTGTAACTGAAATATTTATTTTATTTATCTCTTCATATATACGGAAACATGGCATCCACTCTTGATAGTTATGTTAATCGTATCCTTCAATTTTAAATACTTATATCTGTGCATTGTTTATTATGTTTTTAGCTTTAATAATAATTGTGACCAGATAGCAGATTATATTCCCTTAAAAATTGCAATAATATGTATGCAAATATGAACTAAAAAGCCTCCTAAATATGCTGTTAAAGTCCAAAATATAACACTTTATTTATACCTTTTAAGGGGAAAGACCATTTACCAATAAATGCAGGTTATTATTTTCTTTAATTTTCATTTTATCTGTAAAATTAATAGTTAAATCAATATTTATTACTTCAAAACAAATGTATTATTTATAATATTTTTATTAAAAGAATTTAAGCTTCTGATTTTCCCTCCTCCAGCAGACTCAAGAGTGACAAAAATGCACTTTAGCTTACCAACAACACCACTAGTGAGTAATTACATAAATCTACATTCCACTGGCAAGTGGGTTTTCTGATTAAGCGAGTACATTTCTTGGCACAAATCTCATATATTGGCGCGATTTTTTTTCGTTGCCAATTTGGCGAAAACTTCAACAGCATAAACAACATCATCTGTGTTACCATATCAAGTAAAATAACGACACTTTAGCACCAGTTAAGTACCTGTTGCGTATATGACATTGGCGTCAAAAAATAATCACGCCAATATGGGGCCATCTTTTGGCGGTCTTTCTATAAAAAAATATATTAAAAGCTTTTACATATTTTCATTATGTTGACCAAATTTCGCATTCTCCCCAATACTGCAATATAAACGCTGCAGTAAGTTCTAACCTACACTAAACTTTCCTCTGTTATATTTCAATGCGACTAGAGAACTCTCCCCTGCTTGTCAGATGTAAGCGAAAGCTGCTCCCTTATTTCTTTTTTTTTTTTTTTCCCCTTTATGAAATGCATGAAAGGCATCATGTATTTTAAATGACAATAGGTATATATAACAAATTTTACCACCTTGATATAATATCAGAGTTTCCCCCAGGCACTTTCAGGAGGGTGCTGCACCTTGCCTGCCCTTTGGTTTACAAAACAGCACCCTTCTTGCCCCTCATCCAAAGAATTAGCACCTTTCTTGCCTCTCCATTAAAAAAATGTGCCTTTTTTCTTTTTTGCATTAAAAAATTTACTTACATAGTAAAATCTGACTAAATGTTGTTTTGAAAAAAGATAGCTAAGTTTTAAATATTGAAAGTGACTTTAAAAATCAAAAAAGTGGTCTTAAGAATCCAAAACATGCCCTTAAGAATAAAAAAGGGGACCTTTTCTCACCGGCAGCACCCTGCCCTTTTTTAAATCAAGAGGAAACTCTGTAATATACTATTAATAATTTTAATTGCTAAAAGGCATACATTAAAACCTTATAAACAGTAAAAATAGGTTTATATAGCTGTTTACATGTTTCGACTCTGCCCGAGTCATTTTCAAAACAAATAAATAAAAATATTCTAAAATTGCACAGTCTATGAAACGCCATCATTCAAATTTTCATGTACTCTTTCATATTATGCACATTTTTTTATTTTACTTAGATGTTTATTTTTATTTTCGTAACTATTGAGTAAGCCATAGTTATGGTAAGTTAAAGGATGCTGCATCGTTACATATTGAATTTTTGCATGTTACAATCTCTATCGTTTCTCTTATTACCTAATGGATGCAGGGTTCTCGCTACCACTCGCCATTAGGCCAAATCATGACAAAATGCTTCATTTGGCGAGTAAATGAACAATCAGACTCGTCAAATTACAAGAGTTTGGTTTCTGCTGTTTGTATGAGTGTGCTAGTACAGTCCAGATTCTTAACCGTGTTTTTGTACGATTGTTGTCGCTTTCATGTTCAATCGCTCCGTGCCATTTACATTTATTTATAGTCAACATGATTGTCAAATTGTTCAGTCTGCACCAATCAGGGATCTGTTTAGGAAGAAATTCGGTCCTTTAAAGGATCCTTCACAAAATTTTTACATTTCAAAACAGGACCCTTCACAAAATTGTTCATCTCAAAACAGATCAGGACCCTTCACGAAACTTTTCACCTTAAAATTCTTTGTCTTACAAATAGGCCTTTTACAAAAATTTTCGAGCTCTAAATTAAACCTTTCACAAATTTAATCATTTAAAAGTAAAATCTGACCTGTCACTTTTACATATACAGTAAACTTTGTCTAAGGCGGAATCCATCGGGACCAAGAAAATTTTCCATAGTAGACAATATTCTGCCTTTCACAAATTTTACTTTATGTCTATGGATTCGCAGGGACTTGAAAATCTTTTCGAGTTAGACAAATTTTCCTCTTACACACAGTCCGCCTTAGAGAGAGTTTAATGTATAAAGAAAATATATGTATTTTACATACATATGTCTTCTTAAAAATATATAAAAAAGAACCTGAGTATAACGTTCATTTCAAATTCACAAAATTAGGACTAAATTTTTCACAAATGTAAAAAAGTTCTTCACAATTTCACAAAAACAGGACCCTGAGAGAATAGTCTAAACAGACCCCTGCCAATTCAGTTTAGCAATACCCAAATACACAGAAAGTATTAAGTGGTTGGTATTTCACTATTGTCAGTCGGTTACTATCTTCACACCAGTAAAATCATGAACAAAATTGCTCGCATTAAGTGCCAAATAGAGAAAAGTTTTGATGGAATGCGGCATTGAAATTAGCCATTTATCATTTGGCCGGTCAATATTTTTTATCTGTTTGAATCTAAATCTCATAACAATTATTAATGTATATTTTCACAATGGTAAATTAAAGATTGTTGTTTTGAATTTTTATTTAGACTGCTAAAAGAATGTCCGAAACATCTACACATTTAGGAGACATTTAGAATGTACTTATTTTTAATAGTTTCTATAGCAGATAGGCAAATTTCTATTTTATAAGCAATTACAAAAAATTAGATTATTTTAGAATACATACAAGTAGGTACATGATTGAAAGTCCAGCATTTTAGAAAAAGACAAACAAAGAATTTATTGGAAAAATTATGGCTATTGAGGATGATGAAACACGAATATGAAGTAAAATTCTTGGAAAAGTCCAAGATTCGTTGCATTTTGTTTTCTCTGATGCTGAAGACACAGGGGTACTCTTGTGACCATTAGAGCAAATTTTCAGAAATACTTCCAATTATTTTATTAAGATAAAAATTGATATGATTAGTTAAACATTATTGTGTTTCACTTGCATAAAATCAGGGTTGGGTGGTATTTACCGTCTGATGGTTTAAACCGGTTTTTACTGTCTTTAGAAAAACATGTTTTTACCAGGGTTTTTATCACCTATGAAAAACTTATTAGTTTGACTGTTTTTGTCACTTTTATCATAAAAATTAATCTACCAATTTTTCATTTTCCCAATTTTAAAGTTTTCCGGATATTTAATACCATAATTCTGTATAACAATATTCACCTAATTTAGTTTCTGATTAGGTAAGTAAAAGAATACTATATAAAAATAGTGTTTTTTACGGAATATAAAAAGACCGGATAACTTTCATCCGTGTTTTCCTCCTACAAGAATTCAAAATTTTAAAGATACAATTATTGTACATATATCATTATTAAGCCTAAAAATTATTATAACTATTATTATGAGAATGAACATTACAAGATTTATTAAATTTATCTAAATAGAGACTAGTTTACTAATTTTTACTTAAAGCAAAAGAAAAATTATAAGTACACATTTTTCACACTTAAAAACCTTAATCTTATTAATAAAAAATAAAAGCTTACAAATATTGTCACATAATGTAGATTGAACAAAAGTTAGTAGGTGCATTTTACCAATATAGGTATGTCTTTGGAGCCTCTTAGCACTATAACAAAGTACAAGCTTTATAGCTTTCTGTACACCAAGTCTATTTTTTAATTTACTGTGGATGTGTGAAAAATTCGAAAAAAACTCGGTCTGTGGGTGAAGTACAAGGTATGGAGTTAAGATTCACCATTAAATGTATGAATTTAGGATTTATTTCTTTGTTATTTAACACTTTTCACCAAACTTTTGCTTTTACATGTTTTGTTTTAAAGAAGCTCCTTGGAAATGATAATATAAGTAGAATGGAAACCTGCTTTGTGAAACAGATAGTAAACATCTGTTGTTGTTGTTCTATTTATAGATGGAGAATAGAAAACATGGTAAAATCTGTATGGTTAAAGTGCTGTATCAACAGCTTTAGGGAACTGACTAATAGTTTATTTCCCATATCTTTATATATACCGGGTGTCCCAAAAAGGACTGACTGATTTTAAAATTCAATAACTTGCAAGCGGTGACAGACATTTAAAAATTTCTTGCAGGAGGTTTATGCATAAGGTCAAAAGTTTTATTACAGTGATTTTCGAATTACAAACAACAGATGGCGCTGTAAGCAATAGTCGATAAATACAGGCTCGATTTTTGGTCCTTTTTCTTGCTCCATGCGGAAAAAGGAGATGGAAATGTATTATCCGGGACACGAAGTACCAAAAATCAAGCCTGAATTTAGCGTCTATTGATCACAGTGCCATCTATTGTTTGTAATTCGAACTAAAATTGAAAATCACTGTAAAAAAACTTTTGACCTTATGCATAACCCTCCTGCAAGAATTTTTTAAATATCTGTCACCGTTTACAAGTTATTGAATTTTAAAATCAGTCAGTCCTTTTTGGGACACCCGGTATATCTATACTCCTATTATAAAGAGGTAAAAATTGTTTATTTGTAGGAGGTATGCTCTGGAACTACCGAACCGATTCCAAAAGTAATGGTATCAAAATGATGGTGTTAGTCCAACTTAGAACATAGGCTATATCTTATGTAGGTGCCACTACCCCAAAGGGGGCGTAGGAGCAAAAAACGTTCTAAAAATGCGATTTTAGCGTTACTGAAGGGCCTAGAAATATGAAATTTTGAATATTAGTTACTTATAAGATATAAATGATGTCTAAGAAAAGTTCTTAAACAATTCGAAATTTAAAAGGGGTGAAAATGCACAAAAAGCGTTCTAAAAAACGTTCTAAATGGTAGTTTCTACACAATCTCAGGAAATACCAAACCGATTTAAAAAATATTTGTGTCAAAATGATGGTGACAACGCTTGCTCCAAGATAGGCTATGGTTTATGTCGGTGTCACTAGCCCAAAGGGGATGCAGGAGCAAAAAACGTTCTAAAAATGCGATTTATGTTTTAGTGAAGGACCTGGAAATATGAAATTTGAAATATTATCTACTTATTAGATATAAAGGATTTCTAAGAACAGTTCTTAAACAATTCGAAATTTGAAAGGGATGAAAATGCGCGAAAATCGTTCTAAAAAACATTCTAAATGGTGGTTTCTACACAATCTCAGGAAATATTAAACCGATTTAAAAAATAATGGTGTCAAATTATTGGTGTCAAAATGACGGTGACAACCCTTGTTCCAACATAGGCTATGTTTTATGTCGGTGCCACTACCCGAAAGGGGGTGCAGGAGCAAAAAACTTTCTAAAAATGCGATTTTTGCGTTACCGAAGGGTCTAGAAATATGAAATTTGAAATATTAGCTTCTTATTAGATATAAAGGATTTCTAAGAACAGTTCTTAAACAATTCGAAATTTAAAAGGGGTGAAAATGCGCGAAAAGCGTACTAAAAAACGTTCTAATGGTGGTTTCTACACAATCTCAGGAAATACCAAACCGATCTAAATAATAATGGCGTCAAAATGATGGTGACAACCCTTGCTCCAACATAGGCTATGTTTTATATCGGTGCCACTACCCCAAAGGGGGTGCAGGAGAATAACGTTCTAAATTACGGCTTTTGCGTTACGGAAGGGCCTAGAATCGTGAAATTTGGAATGGTAGTTAGTTATAAGATATCTTTGATCTCTAAAGACATTTCCTAAAAAAATCGAAATTTAAAAGGGGGTCAAAATGCGCAAAAAGCGTTGTAAAAAAACGTTCTAAATTGCGATTTCTATGCAATCTCAGGAAGTACTGAACAGATTTCAAACATAATGGTGTAAAAATGATGGTGACAGCTCTTTCTCCAAGATAGGCTATATTTTATGTCTGTTTCCACTACCCCAGAGGAGATGCAGGAGAAAAATGCGCGAAAAGCGTTCTAAAAACGTTCTAAATGCCGATTTGTCGGCAATATCTCAGGAAGAAGGAATCTGATTTGAATCGTAATGGAGAAATTGATGCTGACAGCCTCTGCTCTAACATAGACGCTATTTTATGTCGGTATCACTATCACCAAGACGTTGCAGGAGCAAAAAAGCTTTCTAAATTTCGATTTTTGTGATCGGTAGGGGTTAGCAACTTAAAATTAGGCAAGGTACATATTTATTAGATATAAATGATTTTTAAGAACAGTTTCGAAAAAATTGGAAATTTAAAAAGGGGTGAAAATGCGCAAAAAGCGTCCTAAAAACGTTCTAAATTGCGATTTCTACTCAATTTAAGGAAATACCAAAGCTATTTCAAAAGTAATGGTTGCAAATCAATGGTGACAGTCCCTGCTATAACATAGGTTATATTTTATGTTGCTGTTACTACCATCTGAGGGTTGCAAAAGCAAAACATGTTCTAATTTGCGTTTTTTGCACAACTGAGGGGTCTAACACTTTGAAGTATGGCATGGTATTTACTTACAAGATGCAACTGCTTTCTAAGAACAGTCGAAAGAAATTTGAGTGAAAAGCGTTATAAATTTCAATTTTTAAGCAAACTTATAAATTACAAAACCGATTAAAAAAATAATGATGACAAATTTTGGTGATAGAACCTGATCAAACATAAGCTATATTTTATGTCTGTTCCACTACCACCAGAGGGTTGCAGGAGCTAAAAACTTTCTAAATTGCAATTCCTGTTATACTGAAAAGGCTAGAAACTTTAAATATGACATGGTAGTTACTTATAAAATATAAATGCCCTCGAAAGAACGTCAAAAATAAATTCGAATTAAAAAGGGGTGAAGCGAAGGGGAGGTGCGAAAAGCATTCTAAAAAAGTTCTAAATTACGATTCTATGCAATTTCAGGGAATATAAAACAACAAGGAAACAGTCTCTTATCCTACACAGGCTATATTTTATGTCGGTGATTCTACCACCTGGGATTCACAGGAACAACAAACGTTCTAAAAAGGGGCTTTAAAAGCTTTTTAAATTACGTTTCTGTGGAATATTAGGAAATAACAAACCTATTTCAAAATTAATGTTGGCAAATTAATGGTGGCAGTTCCTGTTTCAACATAGCCATTTATGTTGAGAGAGGGGGTAGGACTTGGAATTTGACATGATGGTTAATTTTAAGATGTAAGAAGATGGTTTCTAAAAAATTCAAAATTTCAAATGAATACTGAAATGAGCGTATTAATTGAGCATAAAAGTTTCAAAATATTTTCTAAATTATCATTTATTTATTTTTATTTCATTTTATTAATTTAAGTCTCATTTCTGCCTAATGCAGTGTTATAATGATGTTTAATCAAACTGTGTTTTGAAAAGTAATTTTTGAATTATTCCTAAAAGTAATAAGTACCTTTTAATAAAAAAAAAACCTTTTAATAAAATAAAATATTACCTTTTAATAAAATAAAAATTTAGTTAGTACCTTTTAATAAAAATTAGACATATAAATATCACTTGGCATATTTAAAATATTACGCGAGCAAAGCCGCGGGGTTTGCTAGTATATAATATATAAACACATCAATTACTTGAAAATAGAGTTTTTATCGACAAAATTAAAATAAAGTTTAATGACTAGTAGAATTTATTGTATCTTTAGGTTTTTACCACTTTTTCCCAGGTTTTTACCATGTCCTGTTAAAAACCAGTTTTTACTGGTAAAAAGCCAACCCTGCATAAAATATATCTAATTTGGAACCAAAAGCATTTTACTTGTCTGTATAGTAAATCAAAATTTTGTTACAAATTAGATATATTTTATGTGAGCAGAACACGATGGTATTTAACTGGTTATATCAATTTTATCCTAATTATATTTTATAATAAAATAATTAGAAGTTTTTCGAAAACTTTGCTCTAACGGTCACAAAAGTAACAATGGACGTTCTCACAGATTATATTGAAAAAAAAAGCAGAAAATAGAAACATTAAATGAACCAACATTTAATAATCTGAGTCATTATGCTTTTGATAGACTTTTAAGACTTATAATAACACAGGATGAGAGTACTCGAAAAAAATGTAGCCAGAAAATGTTTTCATTTTCACTTAAGCTGGATTCATAGTAAAGTTTCTCATGTATCTATTAACTTAAATTGCATATTAAAAGAAAAAATTGGCATTTTTTAAGACTTATATAATATTGTTTATTTTTCTTGTTATTATTAATTAATTTTGTTTATGTTATATATATTATTGTATATTTTGTATTATATGTTAGTAATATAGTCCATATTACTTCATTATTATAATCTCTGGTAAATCTATTTATGCAGCATTTATTGGTAAACTTTTATGTGCCCATTTTACCCCACACTATACCCATTTTCACCTGCATGTGGTAAAATGGATATAGCAAACATATATCTATAAAATGTTTTGTTGTAGACATACTTTTGTAGCCTAATAGATAAAAATTGTGTATTTTCATTCCAAGGATGTGCAATGTAAAGAAAATACCAAAAAAAGTTTTAATTATTAAGCATTTACCGAAAAGTTTAACTGAACATCTAAAAATAGTGAATTTTATACCCATTTTACCTCACCTGATCCTATTCTAATGACAATTTTAGTGAAAAAGAACATAAAATTAGGCATGATTTGCTTATAAAAGAGTGTTATTAAAAGAATTATTTTTTATTTTTATATTCATGTATGAAAAAATTGCAATATGAATGAGATGGTGAGGAGAACAATGTTTGGTGATTTATCGCCTGTGCCCAGCTAACATAAAAGTACCTGTTTTGTTTCATCTATCTGTTAATGATAACAAAATTAGTTAATCAAATAAACATAATGTCCTTTTTAAAATCCCACTTTTTGTAGGAAATTAGTAATTTGCTCAAATATTAGTAGTATTGTAATGTTAGAATAAAAATGTGAATTTCTTTAACTTTTATTAAGATACTGTTTCCATTATAACTGCTGATGGTAGAAACATTGTGGTAAGCATGTTTCTTTTACCTTTAATTAAAAATTATTTTAATTTCTAATTATTTGTTTCAATTATTATAAATTTATAAAATAGAAAACCTAGTCGAATCTTTCGACTACATATTATTTGATTTTATGATATTCCTCTTTTTTTTTTTTTTTTTTTTTTTTTTTTTTTTTTTTTAATATTGCTTTAAATTTTTATTTTGTTAGTACTTGTTAAAATTCTGCATTTTCAAAGCATATCATGTATTTTTATATATTATTGTTTCATAGTTGCCAACTTGTACGGTTCGGCCGTATAATGTATGGATTTTGTTCTATGTGTATGGATGAATAGTACGATTGTACGGTTTTGCGTGCAAAAAAAAAAAATGATCGGAAAGGATCGCGGAAAATGCAAATCTCATGAACGGAATTTTATAAAGTTATTTTGTATCAGAATTCATTTTAGAAATCAAGAAAAATGCAAGATGCAACAGCTGAGCAATTTAAGGGCACTTATTATAAACTGAGAACGTTCATTTTGCACCCCCCTCCCCCCCAAAAAAACCCCAATAATTTACAGGTTATATTTAAATACAGCCCTGTACCTATCACACCTCCTTAAAAAAGTACACATTTTTGACCAACATTAAATACATTGGAATTACTTTTTTTGGATAGCTGTTATTAAATCAAAACATTTTTTTTAACAAAGTCTGTAGCAAGAGGAAAAGCCAGCAAAAAATAGAAACTGCATTCCATTTTGCTGAAAATATTTGAAAAAATGCAAATTCAAATTCTTAATATCTTGGGAAGCAGGGGTGCAGAAAATGTTTCTACTCCGAACATTTTCCCTAATCCACATGAAAATTTCCCCAAAATTTTACCATTTGTTATAGGTAAATGCTGTATTACCGTAGATACAGAAAATTTATTTTTCCAATATTTCTCAACTTATGCACGAGTATGTATGTCAGGGCTGATTCTGAGTGAAAAAAAAATTCTGAAATTCACAGCAAATTTTCTGAAAGGTTACAGCAGAATAGGGGGAAGGGGGGGGGGGTTTCAAGTTGAGTGCTTTTGGAGGCAGAAAAGCCTGTATAGCATCGATAGTGAAATAAAAAGTGTTGTCTTTTTCAAGGTTCATTCACAAAGAACAGACTTCATTATCGGCTCGGTTAATCAAGGCTCTACTCTCAAAATATCACATATACACAACTGTATGTGAAATATTTTGTGTGGACATGAAAAACTAAGTTCTGTTCATCTAGAAGCTCTTTTATGCAAACATGTTTATAAATAAAATGTATATCAATATTTAGTTATAATGTATTGAATAGCGATTGTAAAACATATACATTTTCAGTAAATTTTAACTTGTTTATCCGTCATATGGCAGTTCCATTGCAATTAATAATCAGTTTACAAAATTAAAATAGAAATAAAAGTTTTTAAATGTTTGACAGCCTCATATCTTATTAAAAAAAAAAAAAGTCATGATGGAATAGCAAGTTGATTTTAATTAAGAAAATGCTACATTGAAATGAAACCTGTGCTTGTAATGATATTAATAATTTAATACTATATGCATAAAAACATTCAGTATATACGCATTTTACTATGGTGGGGAGGGGGTGAAACATAAATAAGAATTAGTAAAATATAATGATAAAAAAATTTCTTTTAGTTAAAATATTAAATGTAAAATAACCAGGAAGAAATTAACAGAAATGCAAAAATGCATAGTGTGAAATTTTGTTATTCAAGATACATAAAGGTTGTAAAATATTTAATAGTTTTTGTCAAATACTTCAGTATCAGGAGCAAGTTGTTTGTCTTTAGAATTTAACATTTTATAAGCCATGTAATCCAAGCCTATTTCTAAGTTTGTTTTGAATCAAGCTGAAATTGGAAAAAATATGTTCAATGCTTGCTGATGAGGCTACGCAGTGAAAAAAATGACATGCAAAATTTGAAATATTTTCTAAGTCATTGTATATCTTTTCAGTGATTCCCACCATTCTGCTGGTGATAGATTATTTACGATTGTATCAGGAAATGGAGATGCCTTAACACTACGACAGTCGCATTTTCAATATACCTAGAACGGCCGTGAACGGTCATTTTGACCGCTCTTTCGAAAAAACTTAAAAAATGTAATTTTATCTAAAATAATATTAAAAACTTCTTTCAGGAAACAAGTTAAATGACAAACTACAAAAAGACTTACATTTAAAAAATATTTTTCAAGAAAGTAAAACATTTTACATTCTTTTACTCTTCCTAGGCAATTTTAATAACATAGAATCCTGAAATTAGATAATGTAAGTGTCATATTTTTTTATAATTATATATAAACATAATATATGTTTTCAAATTTTTTTTCAAAGTCAGCAATTTTATTAATAGATTCGAAAAAATATTATACTGAAAAATGTAACCTCAGTTTATTTCACAAGCAAAGCAGACAGATACTATCCTTTCTTCTGACATGCATAGCCCGCAAACGTGTTTCTGGCATCATGAACACTGTTTGGAAGCTTTATTTCCTTTACAGCTCTTGAGTATATGACACTGCTTTCGTTTTCTGATTTGAATTCCGGGGAGCATTTTGATTTGATTGTCATCATACTTCAATCAATATAGTTTTTACGGAGTTCATCAGATATTTTCAAAATATATTCTCGACGACTGATGTTTGAGTCAAATGTTTCTTTGTATATCACCCATGACTTTGTTGCAGCTAGATCAAGTATGTTAAAAAACATGCACTGGCCATCGTCTGGAAGAAGATTTCGTAGAGTACTTTCGGGACATTTGATCCAAAACATCAACACCATACTTAGTAGAATTGGATAACCTCGGAAGTCTTCTTTTCGTTGTCTGATACATTTAAATTTTTATGCAATGAACTTAGCAAAAGCATATTTTTGATTTTTTGCACTGGTATGATGCTATTAAAGTAATACCTTGTCATGTGAAATTATTTTTCTAGAAGATAGCTCATATTTTGTTTTGTTTTTTTAAGTTATATGGCACCTCTTTTTTTTGCTCTGTTTATTGTTCCCACCAAACTCAGACCATTTCTCTTCAAATTCTTTGCCAGATTCAGTGTTGTAAAATAATTGTCAGTCGTAACATTTCTCCCACTGTTAAAAAAGGGTTCCATCAAACGATACACTGCATGTTCTCCAACTGTTACGTGAAGTGGCCGCATTTCTTCTTTCCCTAAGTATGGAAACCCATTCAGAACAAACTTCGTTGATAAATCAACAGCTAACCAAAATTTTATCCCAAATTTGTCAGACTTTTGCGGCATGTACTGAATAAATTTGTACCTTGCTTTGGTTGGAAATAACTGCTTATCAACAGTGATGGTTTCAGCAGGTTTGTAACACGATAGACATTTTTGAATAAAATTGTTCCAAACTTCAGAAACAAGAGCAAATTTGTCATTTTGGAACCGTTGTGATCTAGTCGATTTCACATCAAATCGCATAATTATATATATCAATATCTGTTCATATCATTTTCAAACGGAAGTAACAAATCAAGTATTGCTTCACTAATAACACAATCACTTATTCAAACACTTTTTGGGGGTATCTCTGCCGTCAGAGCATGTGCGGAGCAACAGAGACAAGTGTCTTTCGAAGAAACCGGAATAAACCAGCTGTTTAGCAACCTTCTCGCCCCGCATCTATACGTTCTTTGTATAAAAACATCTTTTACAAGATGAAAATAATGATTTTATCTGACAAGTGTTGAATTCAGGGGATGAAAATAATATTGATCCGGGGAACATTTCTTCCTGGAAATGTGGAATGTTCCCATGGAAGATTTGAGATTTTGTGCTTTCAATGGTCAAAAAGTGCCATTTACCCTCCCGGAACTCTATAATGTCCCCCTCAGAGCCACAAAAATCCCTCCCGGAAAAAAAATTGTTTGAATTCAACACTGTATCAGGCGCTGGTCATTTTGACCGTTTTTGGCCGTTCTAGGTATATGTTTTTTTTTTCAAAAACTAACAACAATATTTGAATGAATTTTTTTTTGTGTATTTCCAATGAATATTATTTATGAAAAGTCAAAAATTATCGCAGCAATAGGTGAAAGCAAAACAGAGATATGCGAGATTAAAATGTGTTTATGGTCAAAATGACCGCCTTGGCCGTTCTAGTGCTAATGGAAAATTTAACAATCAATGGCAAAAAATTTTTATCAGTGTTATTCACCCATTTCCTTGCTATTTCTTCTTGGTCATTAATAAGTCCCTCCCCCGTGTATTTTGGATGCAGCATGTATGATAAAATGTGAGCTGTCATGATACAGCCATCAAATCTTTTCTGCAAACATTTATTATAAATTCTAAGTTCTTCAGATTTCAAAAGTGTCAAGAATTCATTGGTTTCATCTGCAATAGTAGAGGAATCTCTCTGTAGCTCATCCAGTGAAATACTGATGGGTCTCTACAGACTGATTAGATATTTCACTTCTTTATATAAAACAATATTGTTAATTATATTCCTTATGTTTGTATCTACTTCATGCTCATCATTAATTTTCAAGAAAACATCTTGGTTTTGCACATACGACTCCAAGAATTTAATGTAGCTGTTCCATCGAACTTCTTTATGAAGTTGAGTCATTACACCACCATAACCATAAGAGTTTAGAAACTCTTTAGCTACATGATGACTTCTGAAATATTTAGAAACTTCTATAACCTCTCTCATAATGAGGTTAATATTTCTCATTGTGCAAATATCTCTAATTGTCTAAAATTAGTTGTACCAATATATAATTAACATCTCCTTTGTGAATTTATTAGATTATGATTAATATGAAGTCATTCTATTTTAATTAAATGATAATTTAAAAAAATATATTTTATTATTAATAAATAATGTAGGAATATAATTTACATCATAGCAATAATTTTATATGCCAAACATATGGAAAATCAGCGTATTTTCATTTTGTCAGATTTCTTCCGGCATCCCGGACTTTATACAAGATAGTGGACAAAATAGCAACCCTGGTGGGACGAAGTTAATTTATCAGCAATCTAACACCCTATGTTACAAAGGATAGTGTTAAAAATTAATAAAAGTATAAACATCTGGGAAGAGAGCCAGATACAATGAACTGTTAAAAAATATTATAGGCAACTGTTACGAAAGAAGGGTTTCTCAAAGGATACAGGACTTATACTGATCACTTAAAGGGTAGTGTTCTGAAGCAGAGTTAGTAGGGAAATAGGCAGTAAAACTTGCCCAAAACAAAACGTGGATAAGGCGAAATCTTGTCAATTTAATGGTTCAGGTTAAGAAAACAAGACATAAAAATGGAATATTCATAAAGCAGAATCTAACATAAGTTAATAATTAAAGATATCATCAAAAAGCACACACAGATTGCAGAGTTGTAATAAAATATATAATGCAATAATAATAAATTCTCTGTCCAATTCGGCTATTCTCCTGTTTCAAGTAAAAAAGAATGAAATCACAATCCATAAGAAAACAACAGATAATACAAGTCAGAAAATAAATCTTGCAGCTAATTTGGCAGCAACTTCTGAACCATATAAGTTGCGAGATAGACAGTCGCATTGAAATCTTTATTAATAACTTAAACATAAGGTTTTGAAATAATGAATCCCTTTTAAATTTTATTGAACATGCAAAATTATTCGGAAAGCATATGTTTCAAATCTCAAATGATTTGGCAAGAAAATAATGCTACAGAAATCCAATGCCTAAATTTATCAAAATAGTTGAATGAACTTAGAAATAGGTGTTTATCTGAAAATCACAGACACAGTCCAATTTTATATATGTATTGTAGGTTATAAGAGAAATGTAATTTCTTCAGGGTTATTAAAAGATTCTTATATCATTTTGTATACTAATTCAGAAAAAATATTTTGGTCTTTTGAGATTCTGCTTTGAACAAGTTTTACTGTACACTTTTTTTCCCATGACTGTAAGTATGAGATATATTTTAGAAAAAATATTAGAAGAAGAAAATTTTAAATAAGTACTGCTAAAGGGTTATTTCCCGTCAAATCAACCAGTGACTCAACCTGACCATTTCAGATTTCAGTAAAACTGCCAGGAATCATTTTCCCTGATGATATTAATCTGAATATATTTTTATAATTTTTTTAGCTCATTAAATTTTCATACAATTAATTATTTAAATTTTGAAAAATCATCATTTTACTTACCCATCATACGTGGTATAGGGTAAGCCTTGTAATCGTTTTAAAAATCCGAAAAAAAATTTTGACGGATTTACACGTTTCAGACACTTGAGGTTCCGAAAAACATATTTTTAGAAAAAAAATTTGTCCTTCCGTCTGTATGTCTGTAATCGCTCTATCTCCTGAACAAATTTAGATAGAGACTTGAAATTCTGTGTGTACTTAGGGAGTAATAATGGGAAGAAGCCTATTGAATATCAGTAACCTCGATTAACTGGAACTATTTTTTTTCGGACTCTTGAAATATTCGTTCTGATAAAAGGTATACAAAAATTTTTGAAATTGTTTATTTGAAGGAGTGAATATAAAAGACAGTAAAAAGACATAAATTTTGCATCATGAATGAACTCGATCGGATAATTAGTTGCCGAGATATTTGTAATTCTATTTTTCACACTGTTCGATTTTTCATGACCCTGTATTTCATTCAAATTTCAATTCAAAGATATATTTTAATTGGAAATGAGACACTTCATCCAACGCAGTAAACTGTTAGTTAATAGGATTATAATTTTTTGAGTTATAAGGATGTTTCTTTTACGCAATTCAGTACTGCTCGATTATCCTGCCGACCCAAAAACTATAGCCAAACTATAAGATTAAATGCCACTAATGGCTTATCGTAAATGTCAAGCTTTTAATGCCTCTCCATACCTACAAGAGAGTTACCGTAGGGGGAGGGGGACAGTTCTGTTACCAAATACCGCCAAGCTTGTCACCAACTTGGCAGTATATCGCCAAATTTGGTGGCCAAAATAAGTCTCAAAAGTGACGCCAACTTGGCGGTATCTCCTAATATTTCGCCAAATTCCCATAGACTTCCATTGTAAACCTATCGGATTACTTGCTTACAAAAAATCAACAAATTGAGATATTTTAATGCAACAAAAAGTAATATTAGCTTAAGGGGTTATATTAATTATATTTAAGGGAGTCCAAATAAATTAAATTATGAATAAAAGTAACATGGTACAGTGCTTAGCAAATATCACATCTTTTATTTTCATATTTTATATTGTCTATATCCATGATGGGTAAGTATTACGGTGTAAAGGTTAAAATTCAATATTTGCTTTAGTAGCCAGTGGCCGGTAGAGGCTGTACGTTTAGTAGCCACTACTGTCAAGTTAGTGGCCACTTATCATAGTTTGTAGATTTAAATAGTTTTACAAGTAATGTTTTTAAAATATTTATGTTACGGAGACATCTTTTAAAATATATAAAAATAAAACTATCCACAGTGTCAGTTTACTTACCCCCCAAAAAAACAATTAACAGTTATATTACATTAAAGAAAGAGAGAGAATTTATCGAACAATGTCGTACAAGACCAAAGTCAAAGATTGGTTCACATCTCCAATACATCACTGTGTAGCCCGAGATCAGAATTCTTTCTGAAAATAGGCCTAAAATATTTCTCGTTTGACAAAATTCGCAATTAATTTTTGAAATTGTTTTAAGAAATTTGCAATTATTTTACACAACCTCTTGCTAAAATTCACAATTTTTTCGCCGATCGTTCAACAGAATTCACGATTTTTTTTCGCGATCATTCGACGAAAGTGACGATTTTATTATGCGATCTCTTGATGAAATTCGCGATTTTTTCCACGATCAATTGACAAAATTCGCGATTTTATTCCGCGGTCGTTTGACGAAATTTACGTTTTTTTGCGATCTTTTGGCGAAGTTTGCGTTTTTTTCGCGATCTTTTGACGAAGTTTGCGTTTTTTTGCGATCTTTTGATGAAATTTGCGGTTTTTACGCGATCCTTTCACGGAATTTGCGTTTTTTTCGCGATTCTGAAATTCACAGCAAATTTTCTGAAAGGTTACAGAAGGGTGGAGCTGTGTTTTTTCTGCACCTGATTGACGAAATTCCCGTTTTTTCGAGATCCTTTGACCGAAATTTACTTTTTTTCGCGGTCTCTTGACGAAATTTGCGGTTTTTTCGCGACTTTTGACAAAATTTGCACTTTTTTCGAGAACTTTTGACAAAATTTGCGGTTTTTCGAGATCCTTTGACAAAATTTACATTCTTTCGCGATTTTTTGACGAAATTTACGTTTTTTTTCGCGTTCTTTTAATGAAAATTGTGGGTTTTTTCGCAATCGTTTGACAAAATTTGTGGGTTTTTTGTGATTTTTTGACGAAATTTACGTTATTTCGCAATCTTTAGACGAAATTTGCGGGTTTTTTTTGACGAAATTTGAGATTTTTTTTGCGATCTTTTGACGAAATTTACGGTTTTTCGTATTCTTTTAACGAAATTTGCTGGTTTTTTGCAATCTTTTGACAAAATTTGCGGTTTTTCGTGATTTTTTGACGAAATTTATCGTCTTTTTGCGATCTTTTGACGAAATTTACCGTTTTTTCGCGATCTTTTGATGAAATTTGCGGGTTTTCCCCTATCTATTGACGAAATTTAAGGGGTTTTCGTGATCTTTTGACGAAAATTGCGGGGTTTTGCGATATTTTGATGAAATTTACGATTTTTACGCATTCATTTCACGAAATTTGTGTTTTTTCCGTGATTCTTTGACAGAAATCGCGTCTTTTTTCGAGATTCTTATGAAATTCTCGTTTTTCCCGTGATTCTTTGACGATTTTTTTGCGAACGATTGACGAAATTGATATCTTTCGGCGACCATATGTCGAAATTCGCGATATTTTTATGCCGATTTTTTTTAATTTTCGGAACCAAATGCCTTCAATGTGAACATCAACAGGATTTTCTTTTTCTTTTACGATTCCGCGAAAATCGCCGATCGATAAAAAAAAAAAAAAAAAAAAAAAAAAAAAGGAAAAGTGGCATTTCTGACATGTACTATTACATGAAAAATAAAGATCGCCACTTTGGCGATCAGATGCACATCATAAAGTCGCCAATTTTTTACATTTAGTCGCTCTGTGGCCGGTGGCGACTGGGAATTTTAACCTTTATTACGGTGGCCCCCAACGACTAGTTTTGGCTTGCATAAATGTTTTGAATTTATCAATTTCTATCAGGCGGAGAGAGTTCTATAAACCCTCATTTAAAAGAGAATTTCATAAGGTTTGATTTGATATCCAAGTTGACTATGCTTCATTAAAAATAATAATTTTTAATTTTTTTAAAAATTTGAAATTAAATTTTTCAGATAGTGTTTTTTAAAAATTAAAAAAAAAAAATGTATGTTTTATTTAAGTATTGCGCGACAGCGCAATACTTATTTATTTCCAGTGTCACTTCTCAATGTTAATTTAACATAGAAAAGCCTATGGAGATGATAACTTTTTCATTTTTTCTTCCCACCTTTTTGTCCCTGATGCCACTCATTTTTAATTCTTTGCTAATTCTAATAATATTATAAATTCAAAGTGTAAAAACATTTGCCAGACGTCAGGATCAAAATGGATCATAAAATGCCTTTGCATATATTTGGATTATAATCTAGAGAGTAGCATGGGCTAATTTTTATTTACATTATTCAAATATTTTTCTTAATAATTCCAAATTTCACTTTTTGCATTGAGAATCAACAGACATTTTCTAATAAGATTTAACATTTTTCCTTCATTGTTGTAAATAATTCAAAAGCCGTATTAATAATTTGCCTATTTTTAGTTGAATGATTTTCACGTGAAACATGAAACTGAAAGGCTTTTTTTTTTTTTTTTAAGAATTAAAAAGAAGATGAATATGACGTCATAGTGGAAAAAAATGACATTTTCAAGCAGATTTTTTAAGTTCAGATTGTAATTTTTTGACCAAACTACAACAACCTGCATTACTGCACTGGTGAAACATTTTGAATTATACATAGGTAAATTGCATCACAAATTGTGATGCGATATCGCGCAAATCAAAGCCTGATGATGATACCCTCCATTAATTTTGAAATGTGTTTGTCTGAATGCAGTAGTTATTAAAAAACTTGACATATTAAACAAAAACCTAATTTGCAGAACAAATTAAAAAATACAAAATTTATTTCCTAAATTGTTTAAGCCCGAGAAGGGGCAGATATTAAGATATTTCATTCAATTCGTTGTACATTTAATGTTAAATTTTTGTAACAAATAAGCTAAACCAATTGAACATTAAAAAATAAAAATGAAATTCATACAACATAATGCTTTAAACACCTATATACTTAGATTCCGTTCAAATGAAATTGAAATAAATCTTAGACTTTTTCCATTTTTAAGTTGTAAATATTTGTACTGTAGATTTTGCATTATGTTTATGACGATTGTACATAATATGATAAGGTACATGCAGAATACAAAACTTTAAAAAAAAGTCTAAGATTTATTTCGATTTCATTTGAACGGAATCTAAGTACAGTATGGAACCATTTATCCAGAAGCCAGTTAACCGGAAAACCAGTTATCCGGAATGATATTTCTGATAGACTGATTTCAGAATCTTTGCAGAAAAAGGTGTCATACACTGCCAGTTTGACATAGGCTTTGTTTGAAACAATTGTATAATTTGATGACAACATCTAGTATTTGAAAAGAAAACATATTTAGTTGTATTTTAGATGTTTTAACTTTTATGCAGAGAAAACAGAAGAATTTTTGTTCCTAAGGGATTCCCATAAATTACCTTTTTTAAACTCTGGTTAACTTTTGATCTTTCTTGCATTGATTTTTAATCCAAGTAATCTAATAATTTAAAATCAGAAATAATGCCACAACCACACATATTCCATAAAACTTATCAAATGGATGCTGCTTTAATGCACAACCAGTTAACCGGAAAAACCAGTTATCCGGAATACATCTGACCCCAAGCATTCCGGATAAATGGTTCTGTACTGTATATAGGTGTTTAAAGCATTATGTTGTATGAATTTCATTTTTATTTTTTAATGTTCAATTGGTTTAGCTTATTTGTTACAAAAATTTAACATTAAATGTACAACGAATTGAATGAAATATCTTAATATCTGCCCCTTCTCGGGCTTAAACAATTTAGGAAATAAATTTTGTATTTTTTAATTTGTTCTGCAAATTAGGTTTTTGTTTAATGTAATATTATAAGCTTGAAATTTTGAAATTTTTAGAGTGGGATCCACATGGGATCAGGAGTTATGAAATAAAAGCTAAAGTTTACCATACAAAAAATAAATAAATAAAAATTTAAGTTAAGAGTCAGATTTTCATTTGTATTGTAATATTTAGCTTTTATTTAATAACTCCTGATCCCACTCTAAAAATTTCAAAATTTTAAGCTTATAATATTACATAAAACATACATTTTTTTTTTTTAAATTTTTAAAAAACACTACCTAAAAAGTTTTTAAATTTCAAATTTTTAAAAAAATTAAATATTATTTTTTTTAATGAAGCATAGTCAACTTGCATATCAAATAAAACCTTATGAAATTCTCTTTTAAATGAGGGATTATAGAACTCTCCCCGCCTGATAGAACTTGATAAATTCAAAATTGAAAACATTTATGCAAGCCAAAAAATGTTGATTTTTCAAAATTTAAATAATTAATTGTATGAAAAATTAATGTGAGAAAAAAATTATAAAAATACATTCTCATTTATGTCATCAGTGACAATGATTCCTGGCAGTTTCACTGAAATCTGAAATGGTCATGTTGAATATTGAAATATTTTGCATGATTATGTTTGTTTGTTTGATACTGTGATAGCTGTAAATCTAATCCAATTTAACAGTTGTTTGATTTGAAATATTTTAATGTGTCTATCTTTATCACATTATTTTTTTTGTTTTATTAATAGGGAACTCTTAAAGGTTTTGACCAAACAATCAACCTAATACTTGATGAAAGTCATGAAAGAGTTTATAGTTCATCACAAGGAATTGAACAAGTAGTACTTGGACTGTATATTGTTCGAGGTGATAATGTGTAAGTTCAATTTCATTTTATAAGTATATTTCCTCCAAAGATAACAGAATTGGTAATACCTAACTTTAAAAGTTTATTAAAATGTACAAACATTATATCTGATTAATATAAATTGAGAAATAAAATTACTTAGAATCCCGGTAGCAGAAAATTTGAGACTGGAGACGGCCGTCGCAGATTTTCTTTTCTCTTTTGCAGATTCTTTTCATCAAACCTTTATTTTGCTTCATATTATGTTTAGCTCTTTATTACTTAATACAAAAAGTTGAGATTAGTATTAATAAAAATTTATAAAATACCTAAAAACACTGCAGGTAAGTGATTGTTTGATTAATTAACGCTTCAATTGTAAAAATATTTTACCTGCAGATTATTTTTTGTTCCTGAAGTATCTGTCTCAGACACCTGGAGAATTTTCTGCTATGGGGCTTAGAATACAGACAATTAAAATAGCCATGTAAAAACATTAAACATCTGTCTATACATTTTGGATGAAAACTTTCATCCCTCTTCAGTACAATTTATGAAAAATCACTAAAGATGACAAAACCAAACTTACCCATGCGAAACCTACATCAAAACATGTATTACCGTTTAGGATTTTTATAAAAGGATTGAGAACTCAGGTGGAATATTTCCAGCTTCATTAATTGGATTAACAGCTGAATTCATATGACAAGATTTCAGGAAAAATTCAGCTTCTATAAACGTTCCTCTCAATAATCGTAATTTTGTAAAGTCAGGTGAATAGTCTTTCAGTTGCATGTGAGACAAATTTCAGGTTAGGGTTCTTACATTTAAATGCATGTTTGTGTTCTCTGATTCTCAGGGCATAAAATAACATAGAAAATAGGCGATACTAGTGTCACCCAGTGCCAAGAAATTGTCGCCCAGTGACAGGTGATGATGCCGGCGATTCTTTAATATAAAACTGGTGAATAACATAAGCTGACTCTGTGACTCAGGCGATAAGAATAGCAACAGTCGTAATAGGAGTAAATGAAAACACAAAAAGCAAAAGAAAACACAATAGCACAGTTACAAAATGCTGATTGTTTTGCTATTCAAGTAGATGGTTCTATTGAGTATTATGGAGTTTACAACAAGTTTGTTGCGGCACGATTTTTTTGCAGAAGAACAAGAAATGAAATCAGTATTTCTATGAGACTGTAAATTAAAGCGAGGAGCAGAAGGTCTTGTGGATTCTCCCAAGATTGTATTTGATGACTTGGTCATTGAGAATGACGCAAAAAATAAGTTGGCAGGCTTAACTACAAATGGGGAAGTGCGAACACAGGTAAGAACAGCAGCCTCTAGATTCGTATGAAACAGCACTTGGGTAGGGACTTGCTTTGATTGTAATGTGTTTCTCACAGGTCAGACACAGCTGATTTCTCACAGGTTTTCGACGAATTTACTCGTTTTAGGGGTCCGAGACACCAAAACACATGTTTTTACAAAATGTCTGTCTGTATGTGACACAAATTTTGTGGGCACTCTAGCTCAAGAACTAATGCACGGAATTTAATAAAAATTTATATTCAGGTAGTCCCTGATATAAATTGGTGCTGATTAGTTTTTGGTGTAAATGGCTCAACAGGTGGCGCTGCTATGCTGCATTTTTCCCGATTTCCGCAATAGCTATATCTCAAGAACTAATGCATGTATTTTCATGAAACTTCAGATTCCATTAGTCCTTGACATGAATGGATGCTGTTTATGTTTGGTGTAAATTGTCCAACAGGTGGCGCTACTATGCTGCATTTTGCAGGATTTACACAATTTCTGCAATAGCTCTATCTCAAGAACTAATGGACATATTTTCATCAAACTTCAGATTCAGTTACTCTTTGATATGAAATGATGCTGACTACGTGTTGGTGTAAATCACCCAATATGTGGCGCTGCTGTGCTGCATTTTGCACTATTTCCTCAATAGCTCTATTTCAAGAACTAATACACAAATTTTCATCAAACTTCAGATTCAAGTATACCTTGATTAATATTGCTGCTGATTATGTGTTGGTGTAAATCGCTCAATGGGCTCAAATCGCTGCATTTGTCATGATTTGCACAATAGCTCTATCTCAGGAACTAATGCACGAATTTTCCCCAAAATTCATATTCAGTTAGACGTTGACATAAATTGATAATTAGGCTCTGGCATAAATCACTGAATAGGTGGCGCTGCTATGCTGCATTTCGATCGATTTATACGATTTCAGCAACAGTCATATCTCAAGAGCTAATGCATGGAATTTCATCTTTTTATAATCCTCATAATGAGGATAGATTGCCATTTAATTTCAGCACTGTGATAGCAAATTTTGAAGTATTGACATGTATGAGATAGAAGAAAGTTTTGTGATGGCCACAATATACTAGTTACTATTGTTACTAAAATTGCATAGCATCTCTTTCCAAATTTTAGGTAACTCAAGGGAATTTGAGTCAGATGGCTATTTAAATCTTTTAGTGTATGACAAGTTTTCGTAAAACTACTGTGTATTTCAAGAACAATATTTTCAGTAGAGTCTAAAACTGAGAAATAGGGTTTTTTCTGTTTTCATTTTTCTTTTACTTTCTTCTATCTTCAATAGAAGAAGGTATTGTAATCGCGATTTTTTAAATTTCATCATTTCTCTGAAGATTACCAGAAAACACTTGAAGTACAGCTACTTCCATTTGGAAAGTTGCTAGGTGGAGAATAAATGGATATACCAGCAAGAGAATTGCTCTATTCACGTGTCCAACTCTACAATGCAGTGGTTTAGACTTTAAGTTTTAAGTTTTAGTGGGCAAGTAACTTTTATGAGCTGGCTAGCCATAAGTCCTGACCTGAACCCAATGGAGAACCTCTTGGGAAGATTAGCTAGAGATGGATATGCTAATGGGCATCAATTTTCCACGGTTCAAGATCTAAAGCTGCGAATTGAATGAGGTTGGTTTTCTTTAAAGCCAGTATTTCTTCAAATTCTTGTTTTGAGTATGCCTCATCGAGATTTTGAAGCAATAAGAAAAAACGGCTTAAAAATTTGAACGTTAAAGGGAAAAAGTGAGTTGTCTATATACTTTTGGGATAATAAAATTTTTATTTTTAATTTTTCTCACAAATTCTGTGAGTAATATTATTTTTGTATAGTATTGTTTTTGTCTTGAAATTATTTATATTTATAAATTGTTACCCTTCTTTTTAAATTGTAAAATTAAAAAAACCTGTTGTCTGTAAACTTTTGGGACACACTGTATAAAGTGTTAAAAGTAAAAAATATTTATCCAATAATGTGAAATACTTAAATTACAAAAAAGAGAAAATATTATTTGGTTTACACAATATTGGAAGCTGTCTTTTTAGAAGAAAAAAAATAGTTACTGATCTTTGTTCTCTTTTAATTATCATGTTGAAAGTATGACATGATATAGCAAGAGCTTGTATAAAGTTTAAGATGAAGAATCAAGATTTTATGTAAAACTAAAAATCCTTCATAACAAGTTGTTTACATAACTTACAAAAATTTTTGAAATGTACATAATGAGATGTAAACGTATACATGTTTTAAAATATACATTTTTATTTCTTATTTAATTATCATAACATAATTAAACTTTATATCAATTTAAAAGCAACGTTAAAAATGCCAGAATAAGCAATCATTCAGACTAGTTTCAGTAGCGTTTAGCGTACCGTCCTCTCAGTGCAAAGAATAACGGAAACTTGCCCATTTTCATTACATTATTCTTTGTACTGAGGACAGTACGCTAAACGTTACCGAAACTAGTCTGCTGAATGTTTGCTTATTCTGGTGTTTTTAACGTTGCTTTTAAATTGATGTAATTCTGTGCCAAGTAGCATCTTAATAATTATGAAAGTTAAGTTTATCAAAGCATAAAATTTTTGTTTATATTAAATTGGTTTCTGCATAATTACCTTTATAAAATTATTTTATACATACTTAAATTATTAAAGTTATAAATTGATATATTTCGTTTCAGTGCTGTTGTTGGTGAAGTGGATGATGAATTGGATTCTAGATTAGACTTGTCAAATATTAAAGCTGAACCATTAAATCCTGTTGTGCACTAAATATTTTTTATATGTTTTATTTGTAAATAAATGCTTTTATATTAGTATAAACAGTAATTTTATTTATTTTAAATATAACAAATTGGGTACTTATGAAACATTTTTAATAAAGACAATTGCTGTAAAAATGTTTTTGAAAATAGGTGTGTTAAACTTCAGTCTTTTTTAGCTTACCATGGAACTAAAAAATGAAAGGGTTTTTTAAATCTGTCTTTTTTTTTTTTTTTTTTTTTTTCAAATAGTTTATGACAATACTTGTTTAAAATACAACAATATGCAATGTTAACAGATCAAAACCACTTTGCAAGTTTGTTTGTTTTCATTAGTTTTAGAGCTTTCAATAAGAACTTGAACATAAAATAATTGGTGTTTCTAAAAAAAACTTATTAATTATAACATTTAATCTTAGAATACTAGCATTCTCTGCACCTTCATGTTATTTTAGGGAAAATGTACATTAAAATTGCATACACTAGCTTCCTAGAATTAAAATGAAAATCACTGTGTTAATATCTTTAATGGTGCCAATAGTATTGGAATACTGAATAAAAGTTCTTTAAAAAAGGCTATATTGTGGAAAATTTGACAAGCACACTTCCTTTAATGACTTCAACATTTGTCCTGATAAAAGTCTGAGGTAAAAAGCACTGTTTCCCTATACCTGCTGACGATGAAGTCGTTAAAGACCCGTCAATACCATATCTGACTGTTCCATTTTTTAAAGTAAACAATATGAAAATAACCTTTAATTAATGCATGTTATATAAATCTGGTTTGTTTTTGTTATCATGATAGGAGGGAAAAAAGGCTAAATTTGTTATGTATTTCCATATGATTAAAAATTATAAACTGAATACAAACACAAATAATTGCCTAGAATTTTGCTAAATTTCACACATACTCACATCAACAAATTAATCAATTTATTTCATAAACTTATTGGTAGGTCATTTATAATGCCATAAATTCACTGACAGAATTTAATTTTTATATATCATCTTTTAACAGAGAATTACATAAATAATTAATCCACAATGGCCTCTTCAAGCAAAATGTGTATTGATTAAATTAGAAAAATGTACATTTTACGATTTTTGACTACGAATTTTACGATTTTTGACTACGAATTTTACGATTTGACTAGGGGACTCTGTCCCTTACGAGCTATGCTCACCAACTCCCATTCATACAATAATGCTAATTTGATTGGCTTTAAAAAGATTACGAAAGATTAAATTATAATTAAAAACAGGTTTCCATTCATTTCTCTTGTACTGGGAGATTTTAAGGCCGAATCAGCTGCTGTTAAGACATCTAATGACTTTTTTCACATTTGTATAAATAAGATTAGTTAAACATTTGAAAATCAGCTAATATAAAATGAACTAAGTCAACAGAGTCTTTGCCTCCCAGTATTTTTTAACAATACTATAAGAAAATTGTTTCTTATAGCGTTCTTAATCCATTTCATTTCAAAGGATTTAGTGAAATCAAAACCTTAAAGAGCAACCATTTCCAGAATTATCGTACGGTGGTTCCATGAAAATTGCTTTCCAAGAGAATAGCCTTTCTAATTTTTGGTTGTGCATAAGAAATACACATTCAGAACTACCAGAAAAAGGTATCAAGCAATTATTTCCCTGCTGGACTACTTGTTTGTGTGAAAAGACTTTCTCCATCCTTGTGCCCATGAAAACAAATGTAGAAATTGACTGATGTCAAACCAGACATAAGGATACATGTTTGAAAACATTAAACCAGATATTGCACATCTAGTACCAAAAAAGCAGCAGCATCCTTCTCATAGCATATAGTAATGTTTTGTTTACCTTAACTGTCTTAGAATGCATGTTATTTTTTTTCAATTCCTACTATTAGTTCACACTCTCCCTACATATATCTTGTTCAAATTTTCAATCGTTATTAAAATACTTACTATTCATTCAATCAAGTTCAAATAAATTTTTTTAAACTTGTAGTGGATGACACTTGATGTTAATGCAGTTTTTTCGAAAATTAATTCATTAATTAAATTAAATTATAGTTTTATATGGGAGACAAAATGGCGGCCATTGGTTATTGAACAGCATTTAATGCATCTTTATACCTATAAGGGGGGTTACCATAGGAGGGGACCCTGTTCAGCTGCCAAATTTGGCGACCAAAATAAGTTGCCAAAAGTGGCACCAACTTAGCGATATCTCTAATATTTCACCAAATTCCCATAGACTTCCATTGTAAACCAGTATGATTTACTTGCTTATAAAAAATCAACAAATTCAGATATTTTAATACAACAAAAACTAATATTATCTTAAGGGATTATATTAAATTTTTCTTTGATGACCTAAGTAGGAATTGGTCTTTTTTTTTTTTTTTTTTTTTTTTTTTTTATTATTATTATTACTTGTTCTTATTAATACTGCTGATTTTTCCCAATGTTACAAAATAAACTAGAATATGTGTAATCAAAAATAAGGGTATACATTAAAACAATTACTTATCTTAAGACAAAATTTGTTTGGTTTCTCCAAAATGTCCATATTACATCAAAGGAGGTCCATGTGATTGCAAAATTTAAAGAACTGCTGTCTTTAAATATATATACAGTCAAACTCGCTTATAGCAAGCGCGAAGGGACCATAGTATTTGCTCGTTATAACCGGGTGCTCGTAAAAAATGGTTTCATAAAAAATTACAAAAATTCATGCATACTTTATTATACACATTTTATTTATTTTTTTTTCTGTACAGTACAAAAGAAGTTGATTAATTTGCTTTGAACTGTCTTATTGTCTCTTTCTTGTGTTATTGCTCTTCAAAGAAGACTCATGGCCCGAAAAATATCCCCCATCTTCGAAACAGTTTTGAAGTTTTTCTGCGCACTCAAAAGCTGTTGAGTATGTTGGGGGCGGTTCAGCTTGAAATTCTCCAAAGTCATCGTTATCATCGTCGCTTTCATATTTTTTTAGCTTGAATTTCATCTACTATATCCTTGGGAGTAGGTATCTCGGAAGTGGTAACATTAGTATCAGCTTATACATAATTTTCAGATTCTTCTCTACACATTTCCAAATTTTTCAAGTTGTCTACTTCTTCTTCCTCAGAGATTTGTCCCTCTTGAGAAATGTCCAATCAAGCCTTACGGAAGCAATTGGGAATGCATGTTGATGCAACGTTTTCCCATGCATCGTTCATTAAACGTATCGCTTCCAGTATGTTTACATTAGCATTTGAGGTTGTTCCTATTTTCTCTCTTATATCGAAAAGCATCAAATCAAGTGCTTACGAAAGTTTGATTTAAAACTTCTGATGACCTCTTGGTCCATAGGCTGGCTAACACTAGTACAATTTGGTGGTAAAAATTCAATCCTGATGTTTGTAAGTCCAGTGATTTCGGGATGAGCAGAACAATTATCAATTAAAAGGAGAATTTTAAGCTTTTCTTTCCTTAGTTGGCGATCCCATTTTGTAATGAATTTTGTGAAAACGTCTGCAGTACTAGACATTCCTGCTGTGGTCATAATCAACAGGAAACTTTTTTGCATGCTTAAAACACCTAGGGTTTTTCAACTTGCCAATAACCAACAGTTTCTTCTTGTCAGTGCCAGACATATTAGAGTACACTAACGCTGTCAATCGATTTTTGGAGAGCTTGCCTCCAACGCACTTTTCACTCTTAAGCTTAAAAGCCAGCTATGGGGTTACATTGTAGAAAATGCCCATTTCATCGGCATTATAAATGCCATCTGTTTTGTATCCATCTCTGATGACTGGCCACTTTTCACTCATCCATGTCATGATATCCGCCATGTTTGCAGACTTTGCTTCACCAAAAATTTTTCCAAAGGTTATCCCATGTCTGTTCTTGAATCGATCAAGCCATCTATTCGAACATACAAATCCAGAGTGGCTAAATTGTTCAGAAAATTTTTCTGCTTGGAATTTTAAAAGTGGACCACTTACAGGTAAATCTGCTCTACGTTGCACCTTCATCCACTTCAAAAGAGCTTCGTCCAAATCCTTTTTAGCACATTTCTTCAAACGTCTACAATCATTTTTATTTTGATCATAAGCAGCCATTATCCTTGTTCTTTAACAAAATTGAAACAGTAGAAGAAGATAAATAATACTTTTTGAAGATCTCAGAATTTTCTAAGCCATCTTCTAATTCCTGTAAAATCCTTACTTCAACTGATAAAATTTTACGTTTCGACATCGGCAGATAAAATTTGACGAGCGTATTCTATGAATGCAGATCAAAGAATGACTTCCACACAATTCCCCTACGCTGCTACTCCTACACGGAGTAAACTTCTGTCCAATAAGCAGCCTCCGTTTTCTTCGTACGTCTCATCAAGGTCGTCATGGGAGGTCCTCGCATGTGCACTACACACAATGAAAAATGCTGCCATAACTTGTTCTCAGGATGTATGACTCATCACTAACTTTCGGTTGACTTTGAAATGTTAAAGGAATTTTTCCAAGAAACGATTAGCTAAGCGGAAGAGGTTGAAGTCAATAGAAATTTCATGAATCACAAAAATATTGCTCGCTATAAGCAGGGTTTCCTCGTTAAAAGCGAGTTATTCTCCCATAGACTTAACATTGTACCAACCAAGTATTTCTGATTTCCTCGTTAAATCAGGGCCCGTTATAAGCGAGTTCGACTGTATATCTTATTCTGCTCTAAAAGTCTAAAACCTAGGATCAAAAATTAGTTAAAAGAATAAACTTTTAAAAAATGCGTACTAAATTTTGTGTTCCCAAAATTTAGAGGACCCAGAACCATTGCCTTGTGCTTTAATCAGGACTTAATTGCTAAAGGAATGTCTTATTTTTTACTTATTTAGATGGTTATATTTAACCCACTGGTAGCTATAAAACCAGAGTTTATGCCTATTTTATTTTGCATAAATCTACATTACATCTCACATTAAAGTTGCAGATGTCTGTCCTTTATCAAATGCATCCCCTTTTCATAAAACTATTTTTTTTAGTCATATGTCCTGTTTTAGTTCATTTACTTTTACAAAATGGAATTAAAGTTGTAGCTAATGCAATAAATGTAATATAACTTTTATTGCTTGTCGTTTGAAAATATCACATTAATCCCAAGTGCATATCATAAGGGGAATCAATCACAAGGGGAATCATATCTTTTTTTGAAGCATCTTTTTCAACATTCTGAGATCTAGCTTGTTTGAACCAAATAAGCTAAGCTGTCTCTGAATCTTCGTGCTTAGCAGTTCTCATACGTTTTCTCTCAGGCTTAAACATTAACATAATGGCATCCCTGCTTTTACCCGACTGCCAAGAAGGGTTGTGTTTCACGCGTATCTGTGTATGTGGATTTCTTATACCCTCAAAACATCCCAACGGCTGGATGGATTTTAATGAATGAGGTCTCTATCGATTCGTCTTAACCATCCGATGGTTATAGGCTAGGTTTAGTTTTTATAAATTCAAAATGGCAGTAGAGGCAGAAAAAAAATTTACGCACCATATCGAGTGGCGTATCTTTGGATAGGTCTTTCAAAAGGAAGACAATGTTTCATTGACTATTTTACAATCAGAAGCTCCATTTAAATATTGCACAACATGGAAGTTGTGTAGGTAGGATCTCTAGCTTTACTGTAACTCTAACCTTCATAGACATCTCTAAGCCTCATTAAAACAGTATTTATAGATAGGAACTAACAATTAAACACAACTTAAAAGTCATCAATACAAGTAAATAAAAATAATAGATAAGTAATATAAAAAATAGTTTTACATTGATGAGAAATAATTAATTAGTTCGCTTTTTACGCAGTCGGGTTTTTTGATTTTTTAAGTTAAATTTATTATTCATAATGTAGATTTGGCAATGCAAAACTCTTTGCAGATTTCTGTTTTCGTACTTCTTTTTCATCAACTGCATTAAGCAGCTTCATAGTAGTTTGTTTCCGCACCGATTTCTCAGCCATTGTGCTCATAAAACATAAGCTAATTTACAAAAAACACGAAATTCTCTGATTTTCACCCAAAATTCAATGGTTTTAACACAAAATTCACCAATTTCAACTTTAACTAGCTCGAAAGTGAATTTTTTTCGTGTTAAACAATTTTTGTTTTGTGTTAAAAGAATAAAAATGTATTAAATTGCATCATATACTGTCCGGACTGCTATATCATTGCGTGTTAACCGATTTTTCATGTTAAGCGTTTTCGTGTTAAAAGTATTTCACTGTATATGTTAATTTTACTGCTGAGTATTATTTGATTACATTTACTTTTATGAAATTGATAAGCTTCTTTTAATATTGAAGAGATATTTTATTGCAAAACTTATTGAAATCATTATCTTTCCAATTTTAATATTCATTGATGTATTAATAAAAATATTTCATTTTATGTCTGCAAAAGTATAAACAAACAACTATAATCCACTCAACTTTTGCAGATTAAAAAGAGTTGATTGTACTTATGAAAAGCTGATTCATTGAAACTAAACATTTAACAGAAGAAAGTGAATTTTTGTGAAGCAAGCTCCATAATGCTCCCCTGGATCCCCAGAGAAAAATGTCTGATTTCAACTTTAACACCCATTTCAATTATCATATTGGGCTCTCCTTTCTTTTTCCCCATATTTCGCCAAAGATTAATAGTCTTGCATACATAGAATTTTAAAAACTCAATTTCAATTATTCCAACCCAGGTTTCTTAGACTTGAGAAAAAATCCAAGGCATCTAATAAAGTACTTGCAATATTTATTTAAAAAAATTTCTGTATAGGTCACACTCTCATGTTGTATGTGCACTTTCATTTTTAATATTTCATGTGCAAAGAAAAAAAGTGGAAGAAAAGTATTTCAGAAAGATTTTATTCTATCAAAGTCTAATAGTTAGTGATAAAATTGCACAATATCCTCAATGTTTTGCTTACTGGTTTCATAAACTTGAGTACAAAATTGCCAGACAATTTTTATGCATTGACCAATGGTCATATATAGAGACCAGTCATAAATCCAAATACCCATCATGTATCATACGCATCTATATATTTTAAAGTAAATTTGAACCATGCAGCATATATGAAAAAATAAATTTTTTTGAGAATGATAGTAGCACATGAACTTTACTTTTATAAACATGAGAAGATTTTTACTTCATTTAAAGGTGAATCTCTTTCATGCCATACATACTTAAGAAAGATGATTATGCAAGCAGTATTATTCATTGTGTAATATACACGTCTGTATTTTATACTCTTGTATACTTCAATTAAATCATTGAAGCAGCTAAATTTTACTTCATGAAGGAATTTATTATCTTTAAAGAATGTTTTGTTTTTTAAATGAGGCCTTTGAAACTTTTCTAAAGAGACTGTACACACCCTGCAAATGTTCCTCAATGAATATTCTTTTTACTGCAAAAGAAATATTGCACCACAAATTGTAGATTTTTTAGTGTTGTTTGGTGATATATCTGCACCGCACTCAATTTTCTTCCCTATGGACCCTATTCTACCTTTGGGTTCGAGGCTGTGATTTCAGCAATGTTTCCCCAAAGCACGTGACCTCACATCACAAGAATGTGCTCTGTTATTGTTCCATGGCATCCAGCATAAGTTGGGAAGCGAATTGTATAATTAATGGCTACGATGTTGTGAATGATTCCCCAAAGCACGGGACTTTAACGTCACTAGATTAAGGCCCATTAACATATATGGATATGAACAGAATTTAACTCCTAAAGACTTCCCTAACTTTACAGCTGATTATGGCTCTAATTCCATTTCAAATGTTTTTGTCATTACCAATAATTTTCTTTAGAGCTAAAACATTCAGTGGTCGGCACAGGCTAGATTTTGAATCAATAGTAGTGTTAAGAGCAGCACACAAAATCATTACTCATAAAAACGTCAGAAATTGCTGAAACATTGACTGGATAATCAGAAAATAAATTTAAAACAATCATGTTGACATTGTTTCAAGCTCGGGAAAATTATATTGATTTTGTAATGGTTTAACACAACAGGGGTCGATCCAGGCGAAATTTGGGACGTATTTAGGGCTCTTTCACAAAAATCTATTTAACAAAATAGGCTCCTTCAGAAAAATAAATTTAATAAAATGGGCCCCTTCACAAAAATGAACTTAATAAAACAGGCTCCTTCACAAAATTCCTTTTAAAAAAATAGGCCCCTTTCGTAACACTCTTTTTCATAAAAACTGTTTTAAAATGTGTAATTTATAAGTAAAACCAGGTCACGAAAAACAAAAACTTTAGCAAGGGGATTTTAAAAAGTTTTTGTTGATAAAGACTTGGTTCGAATTTGAGTAACTAGATTTTAACTTTCGTTACAAAATGTAATTTTTCATAAAAATAATTTTTGCTTTTCACAAAATAGGTTCCAAGAATAAAAACCTGCATCGACCCCTGAACACCAAAAGACCATTAGTGATATAGAATGCTAGTTAAATTTAAAAACACAAGAGTGCACATGATGTACTCGCATGAAAATAACTAAAAGTATTTGAATAAGAAATATACCTATGTGTCAAGAATTTTTATTTAGTATTTTAAAATAAGAAATACATCAATATCACTGACAGCATGAAACACAGATGTCTTGTATACATACATATATATCAGAACTTGCTCCAGACTTTAATGAATTTAATATGCATATTAATAATTGAATGAAAATAACCTCTCACTTAAGAGTTCCTCCTCTGTTATGCCCAATTTTAAGCTGGTTCCTTCCATCATGCAAGAGTAAGAGATTATTGTGTTTATATATATATATATATATATATATATATATATATATATACAGGATAATTCAATAACAAATTTTAACAGGTGGTAAAATGCATAAAGCAAACATTAGTTGTTCTACAATCAATGGTTAGAACAGAAGCATTTAGTACTAGAGAGCACATTCTGATGTGGACAAATACACACTTTTTTTTATAACAAGCAAATATTTCTTAGAATTTACATTATTTTATTGGATTAGAACATATTGATGTGAAAACAATGCAAGAAGGTACCAATGATTTAATTCAATTTGTAGTTTATCCCATAAGTTTCATGGTGACCAAACTTTTGCCGAAAATTTTCAGATATGTTCTTTATATCAGTTGTAAATTTCCAAATGGGAGAAAAAAGTTTGTGCCAGGATTCGAACCAGGAACATCTTGGATGAAGCCAGTGGTGTAGTCGAGGGGGGACGCAGGGGGACGGCGTCCCCTCACTCTTTTATTTTATCTCGAGCGTCCCCTTACTTTATATTTTCAAGGAAGACGCTAGAGGACGCAGACTTTCCAAACTTATTAATTTTTTTTTTAATGAACACACCAATAAATTAACAATTTTAGAAATAAGGTATTGATTTCTAATACTTTTCAACAAAGTTGAAAAGTGTTTATTGTGCTGATTCGCCTATTCCCATTTTAACTTCCATAAGTTTGCTTTGATTGCGACAAACTTTTATGTATATTTTTGAGGTTCAATGTAGTATATCACTATTGTAAATGATGTGTATCGCATCAGTATTTAGTTTACGCTAAAACAAAAAGAGAGTTATTTTATATTACGCTTTCTCACAGAGACATTAAAAATACTTCCAAACACCCATGATCCTTTAACTATAATTATTTGAAATGCATGGGAAACTATGGAAAACGGTGCATGAAACATTTACAGTACTTTTACAAGGCCTCACAAAAGAATCCATTACATTGTCATCATGAGTTCAGTTGCTTAAACGTGTTTTTCGATTATATTATCTGGGCTCCCAACACATTTTAGGCCTCCAAAAATGGGAAATTGGCCATTTTTATTTAAAATAGGGACTTCAAGGAAGGAACCACTTATATTTAAAAAAAAAAGGACTAAAAAGGACCATTCGTCTAAAAATACTGCAACGAGTTTTCCTAAATATGCAAGAAATTTTTTTTAAAATACCACAGAAAATATGTGAATTCGTTATCTTTATAAAGATAGTCATTAAGCAATGTACAAGCTTTATTTAAACATATTGTTAAATATTTTTCTGCAAGAAGATAGAAAGTGTTAAATATTCAGCACTCACCTTCATAATTGTCCTTAAAGAAGCATGAACTTTTAATTCAAATTGTTGAGTATTAAAATTTAAAATTAGTTTAACATATATATTGCTAATTATTAACCTTAAATGTAAATTTTAGTTCCTTTCTATACAAAATCTGAGATAAGCTATGTTCATCAGAAAAAGCATAGTATGGCAACTCCCTCTGAGGAGTTGTCAAAACCAATATGGAATCAACAGTTATTCATAATCATCTTACATATTAAATTTCGTGAAATTCCATCCCAAACATGCTGAGATCTGGCTATGACGGAAATCGTTAAAAATGCGATACAGTAAGTACCACCTATTGGGCGAAATACACCAAAATCTAATCAAAATTAATTTATGTCAAGGGTTAAGTGAATGTGAAATTTGGTGAAATTTCATACAGGAGATGATGATATATACAGTAAAACTTCCCTAAAGCGACCGTTCCGTTCCAATAAAAATGGGTCGCTCCAAGAGGTGTTCTCTTAATGGAGGTCATGTTTAAATCTAGATTTTAATTGTTGAAAAAAGGTAACAATTAATGCTCCTAAAATTTATTTTTCACATTAGGAAAAAAATATGACAATTTAAGTATCAAAACAAAAGTTAATTACATAAGTTAATTACTGCACAATTTAAAAAATGAATACATTGACGTTTGCTTTGATTTTACGGTTTTATCTTTTATAACTTTTATTTTCAAGTCCTTTCGAAGTTCAGTAAATAAATGCAATTTTTTTTTTTTTTTTTTTTTTGGACGGGAACAAATAATGAGGATTTCATTAATTTGTCTATTTCTTTGAGAGTTTCCTGACAGAATAGGGCAGGGGTGTTTATTGACCATCATCCTTATTTTGTCATCAGAGTTAAATTCATTGCCTAAAAAGGCACAAAGGGATTTAAACACTTAAAAGTTACCGGAATGAAAAAAATTCTAAACTGAATTTAGAAGTTTGATGAATAATGCGTTCCCCGGAATTATTTTTGTAATAAAACCTTCTTGAAGCGACCAGGAAAAAACGGAATTTGTTTCATTTTCTTCAAATAAATGGGTCGGTCATGGAGGGAGTACAACTGGGATGGTCTCTAAATGAAGGTAAAATTAGTATCGAGCCTATGAGAATAAATTTCGTTTCATGAAAAAATGGTCGTTCATGGAGGTGGTCGCTTAATGGAGGAGGTCGCATAGGGAGGTTTGACTGCAGTTATGTAAATTTTGAAAAAATGCAGCATAGCAATGCCACCTTTTGGGCCATATAATGCAAAACCTAATTAGCACTTGTTTTTACTAAGGTCTAATTAAATATGGTATTTGATGAAATGTCATGCTTTAGTTTTTGGAATGGAGCGGCTACAAGATATGTATCATATACGGAAAGAAATTTTCAAAAAATTGTCAAATCATATTCAGGTCAACTTAAAAAGTGTAAATCCATTAAAAAGATTCCAATACTTTCTTCTGATAAAAATGTATTTAAGAAGTATAACAAAAACAAGAATAAATTTTAACTAAGATTTTTTTTTTCATAGAGGGATATGCTTCTGCATCAAAATCGAAAACAAAACTAAATTTATAATAATAAAGATATAGGTTGGTCTTTGTGCTGAAAAGACTGCTACACATACAGCTACAAGACGGTTACGAGGTACATCTATGTCTAAAATTATGCTCTTCAAAGCCAGTTTTCGGATTTTTTTTTTTTTGTTGTTGTTGTTAATTTTTTTCCGATTTTTAGCCTTTTTTTTCTTTTTTACCGTTCACGGTGATTTATATATATATAATAAAAAGAATTCAGTTTTAATATTTTAGCCCAATAGTAGTAAATTTTTTCCGCTTTTCATTTTTTTAAATAAAGTATATACGGAATTTGTACAGCGATTTTTTATGCGAATTTCAGCTGTTTTGTCGCGTTTCGTTCCAATTTTATGAGTTCCGAAAAAAGGAATTCGGATTTCAAACTCTTAGTCCTAATGTAATAATTTTGTCCTTTCGCGATTACGTCTTCAGATTGTGATTTTTACCGAGTTTTAACAGGATTTTTTTCATTCCGCGACGATTTTTTGACATTCGTGAAAGAATTCCTCTAACAATGTTTTAGGCTACTATAATAAATTTGGTCTTCTGCGATTTTTTGAATTTTTAGCGATTTTTATACATTTTACGGGGATTTTTCCACATTACTAAAAGGAATCCTGCTTGTCATTATTATTTTTTTTTTCTTTTGTTGTTGTTGTTCATTATAGTAAATGTTGTCCTCCTTTCAATAAAGTTTATTCGGAATTCGCATAGAGATTTTTGGAATCTTTCGCAATTTTTTATGCGCTTTTTAAAGTGTTTATGCCTGTTCAAATCTTTTACTGCAGTTTAATATTTTTGTCTTCTTTTCAATAAATTTGTTTCGGAATTCGTACTGTGATTTTTTTAATTTTTTGCTAATTTTTAGGGTTCCATACTTAAAAGGTAAAAACGGAACCATTATAAGATTACTCCTGTGTCTGTCTGTCAAAGTCATAACTCGTAGACTATGCAACGTGGAAAGTTTAAATTGGGGGAAGTAATAAAGACTATTGACCCACATATTTACAGATTATTAAGCATTCACAAACATATTTAGGAATGGTGTAGAGGGGCTAATTAAGTTACTTTAAAAGAAAATCTTTCCTTTGTATATCGTAACGCCAAACAGTAAAATACATTTCTTTTAATTTTAGTTATTATGTAGCGCAAAAATATGCACCCCCCCCCCCCCTCTATTTCCGAATTTACTGAAACTAAAATTATGAGAAAATTAGAGGTAGTAGACGGAAATTTAAGCCTTGCAGTAAAACTATAGCGAATAAGGGCTGTCCATAAATAATGTCACATATTTTTTCAATAATTTTGACACCTCTTCTGCCCTTTGTCACATTTCACCATACCACTACCGCCCCCCTCCTCTTGTCACGTGTCCCGCTATATTACATAAACATGTACTTACAGTTCAGAAACATAGCACTACGTTATAGATTATATTTAAAATTTTATTTATAAACTTTAACTATGGGTTTTAATTGCATTTGTAAACATAACAATAAAAATGATTCGTGTACTTATTTTGTATAAAATAAGATTAAGATTTACAGCAAAAAACATAAATAATATACAATAGCAATAAAATATTAATATGAAAGAGCAACTGCAAACAGTAGTATTTTGAAATTTGAAATGGAATATAATATATTTGGCTTTAAAACTTAACTTTACTTTATGAACAGAAAATACTTCAATTTCAAAATAAAAATTTCAAAATTTAATTTGCTGACTTTTAATGCTTTTATTTTAACAAAAATGTGTGTTGTCACACTTCTTCTTACCCCCTCCCACCCCCTTGTCACAAACTGCCACAATTTGATGAACCCCCTACCTCCCGTCCAAGCGTGACATCATTTGTGGATAACTCGTTCGTTACCCTAGGTCACGTAATTTTTCAGAAAAGCGCATTTTTCTGTTAGCCACAAATTTCGATTTGAGGCATTCAGAAAATGTGTTGAGGAGCGCTGGAGATACCTATCGTAGCAGAAGTATAAAAGAATTGTTGATAATGATTTTCGAAAAAAAACGTCGGTAATTAGTCGAAATATTAGCCTTTAAAGACACGGACGGTTTGGATGTACATAATGACAGGGCCGGCGTACTCTATGTACCATCGGCTTTTAAAACATAGATAACAACTTTTAATGATACATTTGTATAATGCAATGTCCAACAGCAGTATAAAAGCAATAAACGTCAAATTGTTAAAAACAGACTAATTTAATTAGAATTAATCACATAAATACTATGGTAATCGGGAATAGTTTGCATTGAGTGGATCTCTCAATACGCCTCCCGTGTCTTTAAAAGTTAATTAAAAACCAATCAGTAAATACGTGGCACGGACCAAGGTGACGTTGCAAATTTGCGACCTAGCGCTTAGCAAAATGCCAAGTTTAAACATTGAACAAGGGTTTTGCTTTATCAATATTGTAAAAAAAGATATTATTACGACGCTGAATTTAGTTTAATGAAATTCCCAATGAAGTTTAAATATGCACTACTTTTATTGTCAGTGCCGAATTAAGTTCATCATAAACGGATTAGGATAAGATTTAAAGAAGAGTTATACAGAATAGCAATATTTGATTATTATTTAGTCTTTCATATCTCTTTGAACTTTTATGGTATACCCATTCATACTTTTCTAGTATATACAGCTGTATCCAACACTACGTTGTATAGTTTTTTTTACAAAGTCTTATTATTCTTTTAGTAGCGATTTTTTTAATAATACAATTAATAATTCATATATTTATTGTACGAAACCCTTTAAGCGCGAGTAATATTCGCACTTGACCATTTATTTATACAAATTTTGAGTTTTTTGTGTTTTGCGACGATTTCTTGTCATTTGATTTCAATCGTCTGGTAGTTTAATATAGTGAATTTTGTCCTCTGCGATTTCTGGATTTTTGCGTGATTTTTAATGCGATTTTCATTTGAGTTAACGTTTTAGCGCATTTCGTGGCGACTTTTTGACATTCGTAAAAGAATTTCGGTTACTGTGTTTTAGCTCACTATAGTAAATTTTGTCCTCTACGATTTTTAAACTTTTAACAATTTTTAGAGTTTTTTACGTTTTTCGGCAATTTTCCCACTTTAGTAAATTTTTTGAAATTTTTTTTTCAGTGACCATGGACCAAAGGGGACCTTTTTCTAAAAAGGGAACTTTAGGCGCAAAAGAGCTTCATTTTTTAGCTCTGCATTATGTATCTTATGTATTTTTTTATATTATGCTGAACAAAACATTAATTAGCTGAGTGGTATGTAAATGATATTTGTATACAGAGTCACGCGAAAAAAAAAAAAAAAAAAAAAAAAAAAAAAAATTCAAATACACTACCACCTATGCCCCGGATATTTCTTGGAATGCGTTTTGCAGCTGGTTTAAATTTTAACATGTTATGTAATGCGCATATAATTATTAATTTCTATATATGACCATTCAAAATAATTCAAATGTAGGCATACCATTATTTATAAGCAATTATTGCTTGATGGGTGTTTAAACTAAACGAAATTTTATTTTTGATAAAAAATGCTCCACATGCTTTTCCATCACACGTTATTGCTATAAAATTAATTTTACAAACATTTGCAAAAATTAAATACAGGGTGTATCATAACGATTGACGCACGCTTTAATTTTTTACCTTTTGGAGATAAGTAGGTAATGCATGTTATAAAAATGCTTAAAGTAAGAAATAAAATAATATTCTCGTTAATTTTAAAAAATACGTAATTTTTTTTAAAATTTATATACGATTCTTTTACACAAAATTTGTCAGTTAGAAAATTTTTATTTTTGCTGTAACAAAATCATTAAAAAACTACTTACCTAATCTTTAAAATAAATTAAAAAATGAAGGAAGAAAACCGACTTATACAACTTTTTGGAACCATTTAAATATTATTTCATCAGAGAGAAAATTGGAAGTGCATACATAATGGTGATAGCATTTTAAGAACAAAATTAAATAATAACAAGTTAAAAAGAAAACAAATGCATTGAAAGAATATTTAAATAAAAAGCTACATGTGCAGCTATTGTAAAGAGACTATGTAGTTTTAAAACTTAGAAACATAATTTTAAAAATAATAATAATTGGCTAAGCATTCTCTAACCATTTTCCGTCAGCTCCAGTAACTCGAACTATTCTAAAAACGTATTTGTAAATAATCTTAGATTTCTTTGTCACTAATTACTGTTGATGGCATCGATTATCTTTTCTTTAAGGTCAACTGCATATGCTTATTACCGTCCGTTACTTCTTTCTTGTTATATCTCATAGATTTTCGAATTTGTTATTTTCGTCCCTCCCCCCCCCCCCCCTGCATATTCCCTACCTTACTTTAAACGTTTTTGCATCTTACATGCCTACTTATTTTCAGCAAGTAGAAAAGAAAATCTTGATTAATTTTTTTCTTAACACACTGTACACACTGTCTAAATAACTGCCAGACTTTGATAGCAACTTTGTGCTTTTTAGTGACAAAATCTGGCGCTTTTAATTTATAATAGTAATTTAATTTTAATGAATAATCTGCTTAATCTTCTAACATTAACGGTACGTAATTATTTTTGCTAAACACACAGGCTTACTCAAAATTTGGGTTGAGTTGGGTTGTGTTGATTTTTGAAGGCCGATTATCTACACGAGGGATATAGGCCCGGGGGGAAATGCTCTCCGTGGGGGTCTTTCTAAGGGAACCTAATCCGTATTTACACATGGAAAATCCACGGTTCGAAGGAAACCACGAAAACTCCGAACGATTAGGCCGACGGGCGCGATTGGGTTCGAACCCAGTATCACCCGACTACCAGCTTCGAGGGTCTACCCGTCTACCTCTCGGCCACTGGTGAGGCCCTCAAAATTTGGAAAATGGAACATCCTAGAATAGCCAGTGACACAAAATCTAGAAAAGTATAAAGAGTTGAGAACTTTTATGAAAGCAAGTATTTCTGAAACGTTCTCTGAGAGAGGAAATGTAATGCATATTATTAAACTGTGACAAAATTAAATATAATGCTGTTGTTTTAAACCAATTTTTCACTTTTACTTAGATATTTAATAAATAGAAGAAATTAATTTTAAACACTTTTTTCATTAACTTCAAAATTAATCTATTAGGAAAGGGCTTCTTAAATAACTCATCTGGTACAAATATAAGTGCTATTTGATATCGAAACTCTACTTCAAAAAACTATCTTTAAAACCCTCTGAGTGGTTTGGACGTATTTTTCCGTTTCCCAAAAACACCTTAAATCTGTTGTAAAAAAATATTTTAAACAGAATTGTACTGTAAATTGAAATGTCTGGAATTCAGACACATAAGTGTCTGAAACGGAGTGTTCAATTTTCAGACATTTTAAAGTATCTAAATTTGTAAGACGCTTGTATGTGTCTAAATTTAAGACATTTCAAATGTCTGAAATGCATCCATGTTTGACCACCTTTAATTTCTCTGCAAAGGCAGCCATTTTTTCGGAAAGCCTTATACACAGAAAAAAAAATCCTTTAAAATATAAAAATTGTACCGCTAATCAAGACGCCAGTACAATTTACGTATTTTAATGAAAATTTTCTTCAATTTCTGGAAAAATTTATTTATTTATTTATTTATTTATTGGAAATTTCTGTATTTAAAAAAAAGAAGGGTACACACGTATTTCAATACAAGGTCTAGCACATTTTACATGATTAACTACTTTAACTCAATTTACAACAACATTGTATTTAACATATACCTTAACAACATTGCACTTACTTACCCATCGCGGGATACGAACTCGCGACCTTATGATCTGTAGACTATGCGATAATCCTGCGAAATATGTGGATTTGTCCTTGAAAGATTATATTATACGTTTTAAATGGAGAAATATGCAAAAAATGGAAAATTTTCTGGAATTTACGGAAGAAAATTTACATAAAATACGTAAATTGGCGTCCCAATTGGCAATATAATTTCCATATTGTAACGGTTATTTTTTATAGTGTATAAAGCTTACAAAAAACAGTGAACAATTGATTGCCTATAGCCAAACTTGCAGGGTGATCAAAAATGGATGCGATTCAGACGTTTGAAATGTCTTAAATTCAGACATATACACGTGTCTTAAAAATTAAGACACTTTAAAATGTCTGAAAATTGAACACTCCAGTTTCAGACACTTATGTGTCTGAATTTCAGACATTTCAGTTTACAGTGTTTATACCATGATCATATAGTAAGACACTTAAGTGTCTTAATTTCAGACACCTATGATGTCTGAAATTCCATATTCAGACACTTAAGTGTCTGAATTACTCTTTCAGTCACATATGTGTCTGAATTTAAGACGCCCTTATTTGCAGTGTGCATTTTAAAATATAATATCAAATAAAGGAGTATGAAGTGTATTTTAGAAACAAACAGGGAAAGAAAATTTACATTGAGATTATTTTTATAAGCATTTTTATGAAGATTCAGGAAAGCCCTCAAGACGCTCGGAGGGTTAAAAAATTTCTGCTTGACTCTTTAGGTATTTCATAGAATGCCATCAATTCAAATAAATTTATAATAAGAGTAGATGTTATTCTTGTTAATAACGTGGTAACATTCACTGTACCAATTCACACATTCAAATTTCAATACTATTTTATTCTATCAATCAGAATAACTACGCGTTAAAAATAACTTCTATGTCAAATTAATTTAAATTTAATTTTTAAATTTAATTTTAAATTTAAATTTAATGTTTTAGTTACTTTTCTCTGCAACTGAAAGTTAAAAGCAACATTTAAAATAAAGTTTGCCCGATGGGTGATACAGACCCTAATGTTCGAAACTATAAGCGTCCCCCCACTTTTTCTTCCAGGACTACACCACTGGATGAAGCCGCCAATGCTCTACCAACTGAGCTATCCCGGACTAATTCACCCAGCTAACCCTTAACGATCCCAGCATCTGGTCCGATATCTGAATCAACTCCCTGGTTCGAATCCTAGCCCGGACTTTTTTCACCCATTTCGAAATGTACAACTTATATGATTTATTTACCAACTGAATAATTGTGTTAAAAATTAATCTAATAAATATGTTATTTATATTGCTGAAGTTTTGGAGGAATTCATCAAATACTCCTTTAGATCATTCGACAAAATGTCTAAAATTGAAAGTGTCCGATGACTTTTGACAATATAGTGTACTTCACAAAGTGCATAAAATTTATGATGTGAATTATAGATTTAATATTTCTGAGCAAATTTAAACATTCCAAAAATACTTAAAATATGCTTTTTAAGCACTCTTAGCACATTAAGTTGTCTTTTTTCATTTTTTACTTACAAGTACTTAATTATCACTGCTAATTTGTCTTTAATAAAACTTGTACAGGCATCCCCCCAACTTACGTAAATTCTCAGTTACGTAAGAAACTTCGAAAATTACATTTATGAACAAAATAACGCATTTGATATGCAGTTGCATACTTTTGATATTTATTTTATAAGTAAAATATATAGATATAAACCACAACTGTGATATAGTTTATATATTTGATAGTTATATTTTTATTGATATTTACAATCATATGTATAACAAAACAACTTAATATTTATTGTTAGTTATTCATAGTAGTCATCTAATTCGTAATAAATACCGTTTGTACTTACCAAGGTTTATTTTATTTTGTGAACGCTATTTATTTGTTTTGTCATCAGAAATTCATGGAGAATATGTTAAATTAGTCCTCTTTAATTATTTCTTATTTTTATAGTCGTTTGATGCTGATTCAAAATTGTTATAAATGAATTCATCAATGTTAGATTTATAAATCCCATATTCCATAAGATATTTCAAAAGTGTTCTTTAAGTTGTTTTTTTTTTCATGCTTTTATAGTTTATACATGAGTAAATACTGTTGCATGATGCTTTATTTATACAATAATACGGAGTAAATAATATATATATATTGCAGTTTCTTCCTAAATTTTACCTAAGCAACAAATTCGACTTGCATAAAATTCAAGGAATGCATTACTTACGTAAGTCGGAGGATGCCTGTACATTATTAATTTGTTTTTGTTTTTTTTTTCTTTGCCAACAATAATATTATATTAAAAATATAATGTGTTAATGCTTGAATTATAATGATGCATTTTACACAAAGATGAATCAACAGGATGTCTTAACATCTCTCGACCCTCTCTTGAAGTAGTTTTTGGTGCTTATCTGCTATACCAACACCATTGTCGCAAAGTATAATAGTTGGTGCCAAATTAACCATTTGAAAAAAAAAATAACATTATTGGTGCAAAACTGATTATTTAAAAAAAATTACAGATTTCCAGGAACTATTTTATTACAGTAGACTCCCTCAAATCCACGCTGTTTGGGATCAGAGGTTGTGTGGATTTCTGGTTACTGATTTGTTTACATTTTTTTAAACATAATTGAATGCAATAATGTAATCAAAATCATAATAAATACTTACAATATTAGTAAAATATTAAAATAATTAAGTAAAGTAATAAATTAAACTAATAAAAATTAAGATGATTTTAAAAATGATTACATCAAGTAAGTAATTAATAATGTATGCACAGTAAAGATACATGTTTTTTTAATTTTCTATGCAACTTGCCTCATAAAGGTACCCTACTTACTAATTCACGTCAAAATCATGAAATAAGGTAGGTTTATTTTAGGTTTAGTCAGACTTAATAACCAAAAAAACTTCATAATACATAAATATATTTGGTAAAAAGATGGTAATTGCCAAAGATATCAGCAATACCTTGAATTTTTTCAGATATAAATTTATACTTCTTTCATGAAAAAGCATGAGTTTAGTCATATTAATGAGAATTACGTTTAAAATATGTACAAGAATGATATTAAAAAAGTCTAATTTTGACTCTACATCTGAACTGAAAGTTTCATTGTTTATATCTGTGATGATGTGCGGATTTTAGGCATTTGTGGATTTGAGGGAGTCTACTGTATATAAAAAAAAAACTATATACTTAAAATAACAAATCAATATTGTACTACATAATAATAAAATAAAACTCAATTTAATGTGCATGCATGAAATTATAAATGTCTTAGCATTGAAAAAAAAACATTTCATTTTTGTAATAAAGACCACACATGAAAACAGCGAGACACAAGGTTTGGTATGTTTTGCAATAAAAATTCTTTGCACGGTCAGGGTTTAGATAAATGGTGATTAGCATACATTTTGACATGGTGTTGGTATAACAGAAAAGTATCCAATTTTCCATAAAACAACCCTTTTTTGGAATTTTAATACCCATTAATTTATAAAAATCCTTATACAGTGAATTCCCACTAATCAGAAATTCCGGTTAATCTGAATTGATTTTATTTTCGAAAATTATTATTGAACAGATTAACTGAAAAGATTGAAGTATTTGACTAAAAACAAAAAAGTACTTTTTACTACAAAATTTTCCGGATTACAGGATGAATGTCGGGAAGAGCGTGTAGAAGTTAGAATTAAACAAAAAATGTCAGTAAAGCATGGTTTTATTCTTTAAACAACTTGAATAGAATTTAAAAAATACTCAATAATGTAAAAGTACGGCTTATGTACACGAATATAAAATGAAAACGTACACTGTAGCCTACTCGTAGAAGCCATCTTAAAAAAAATCTCAAATATCAGTTTGTTTGTCAACTCACTAAAAAATTCTTATCTAAAATGCAAAAAGTATTTCATTCATATGATAAAAATTTATTTTTTCTTTCAACAGTTTGATTTTGCAAATTATCTACAGAAATGTTTCTTTCTTCCCCCCCCCTCCCCCCTCGTCGACGTGGTGGCTGAGCTATTTATATGAGATTCGTGACTTTGAACCATTTGCAATGGGTTATTGCATAATTCCTCTTTCTGAAGTTTCATTGGATTATTATAAACATCAGGAGTGATTAAACAAGGAATACTATTTTTTTCATTATGTATGTATTCATTTTGTATGTAGAGTATGTTTACTGTACTACTGAGTACTTATAACTTACATTTCTTTTTAGCACACATCTTTTTCTTTTCTATTTTTATCAGAATTTTTGGTAATCTGAACAGGCACTGGTCCCAATTAGTTCGGATTAGCGGGATTCTACTGTGTTAACTATTACAATCCTTTCTATAAAAAAAGAGGTGCTACTTCTCTTGTAATATCTTCTAATAGTAGAACTGAAAATGCTTGTTTAAGTGTGTTTTATCACCAATTAACCTTTATCAATAAAATTTTGAATCATTATATCACACCCTTGCTTGAAAAATGGCATAACTCAAAAAATTTCATTTTTCAGGAAATGTGAAAAACTTTCAGGCTATAGAAGTATCAATGGCCATCTTGCAAACACAACTGGTACTTAAGCTGATTGATAGAGGCATAAAAACCAAGTAGAATGACAGCCATAACTCAAAAAACCTATTTTTTGAGTTGTGACACTTTTGAAGCGAAAGTGCGATATTTATAACCTTCCCTTTTCATGCTCGTATTTATATATGATTATGTAAAGTAAGCAATCCATTTTGTTTTCTTATTTTCTGCACTTTCTGTGTTGTGATGCAGAAGAGAAAAAATTGTAGAGCCAAGTTAGAAATTGCATGCAATAATAGTTCAAACTGATTGTAGGAAATTCACCCTTTTAGTTTGTACTTCAAAAAAGTCGGATAGTATTCTTCCAGAGAAACATTTATATATCAATGGAAAAATTTTGCAAATAATAAAAATAAAACAGAAATTTTCAGTCCAGTACAGATTAATAACTATCACATAATATAGAATCAACCAGAATCCGAAAGACAATAAAATCTATATGTACAGCGACGTGTACACACTGATTACACTGAAGACCACACACTTCAATATCAACCTTGATTAAAACCCTTGAAAAAGTTACACAAAATTAGCAATTGATACATATTATATTCTTAGATTTAAGCATCTATGACAACCTTAAAATAAGAATAGATGCAAAAAATATAAACATACTTATTATTATGCATACATTCAGGGGTTTCGACTAATCTTAGCAATCAATTTGGCTAAGTATGAAAGAAAAATTTTAGACAAGTTAAAATATTGTTAGCAATAGATTCAATATGAAACCTGATTTTAAAATCATTCTTTAATGCCTTCAAGACAATGAGTGCATACATGCATCTTCAAAAGATGCATACAGTAATTGCTTTTGGTACTAGTAATAAAGAAAAATAATATTTGTCTTATTTAATAGGGCATTCCCATGATTTAAAATGTAACTACAGTCAAACTATAGAGAAGTAAAGGTAACAACAGTCTAACCCGGTTAAGGCTGTTCTCAAATCCAAAAGGGCAACTTTATGACATATTTAATTTGTGTTCGGAAATGCATGAAACTAACAGGTGTTGTTGTTCAGAAACTATGTAATCGAACTGTTTTTTCCGTTTTTTTGCAAACACGATAGATCTTTCAGAAAATAGTGTCAAAGTGGGCATTTTGAACTGAATTTCTGTGCAAAAGAAGAATAATCTCCAAAGGAAGGGTGAAAAACGTGTTTGTCACCTGATCAAAATTGCTTATAACTCAATAGGTAATTTATTTATCAAAAAATGGAAAACACAGTTTGATTCCAAATTGCTTCCATAGTCATGCCTTCCAATTTAATATCTTTCAATTAAAAAATGAATTTGTAAATGTGTCAAAACGTTTTGCACTTGTTGAGCAGAGCAGTTGAGAACAGCCTTAAGACGATCATGGTTAATACCTGATCCCGCTTAATACGCAATTTTTTTCGGCCACAGAACATGACTCATAGGACTACCGTAAAATCCCTATTGTAAGCCCCCCACCCACTTTTAATAAGTTTTAATTTTCTTTCCATTCCCAAATATAAGCCCCACCCCCCATTTTTTCACAAATTTTTTTGTGGAAAAAATTGATTTAAAAGTCTAAGGGAGATAATTTTGAATCTGTTGACTTTTTTGGTTGCTTTCTATATGTTTTTACATAACCTTAATAAAATCTATCCTCCCCCTCCCCTGCATGAAATGTATGCTTTCCTTCTTTGTCCTCCCTCCTCAGCACAAAAAGTTTAGCATCTTGAAATTCTTAATTCTTTTGTTCTATTTGTTGCTCGCTAGTAACAATAAGTAAATAATCAATTATATAAAATTAGATTCCTTTCTGTGAAAGTTCATCTGACTTCCTCTCAGCAAAGTTTAAAATTATTTTGTTTTAAATTTTGCAATATTTCTTATTTTGTAGTAAGAGGATTTCATCTACATAATTTCATTTAATCTCCCTCGTTGAAAATCTTCATCCTCTTTGAAATTTTTGCTCCATCCTTTTGACCCAAAGGAAGGGGGGGGGGGGGGATTTCTATATGTGTGAGAAGAAAGTAAACTAATTTCTGTTTTGCAGTTTGACTGTTCTCACCTGTAAATTTTATGTTTAAATAGAGTAAAAAAAAAAGATTTTTCACTGTTTTTTTTTTTTGTTTTTTAAGGGGGGGGGGGGGGGAGGCCAACAACGGGGAAAAAAAAGAAGACTTTTTTCGGGGGAGGATGAGAAATAATTTAGATGGTTATTTAAATATTTTTTACAACAAAGTTACAAATCGAGCAAAAAAATTAAAGAAATATAAAGATATTAAACTGCATGATATGCAGGGTGCTGGTGGGAGTGGGGGGGGGGGGGGGAAGAAAAGCAGAGATTTTGCGAGGAGGGGATAATTTAAGTGATGCATTATTCATTTGTTTGTTACTATAGTGTATTAAACAGGTCAGAAAAGAAATTTAAAATTAAATAGTTTTATAGATTAAATTATGCATGTTTGATACCAGAAGGGGAGGGAAAAAGTTTTTTTGGGGGTGGAGGGCTTAGATTATTGGTTAAATATTGTTGCAATAAATAAAATAAAGACGTAAATTTGTGAAAAAAAATTAAAAGTTTTAAAATTTTGCTTAGAGGTTTTTGTTGGGGGAGGAGGATTTAATTTTTTTTTTTTTTTTAGAAATCAGAAATTGCCGAAATACGGAAGATTCTCACCCCTGTGTTATTTGATTCTGCCTTACTTACTTCTAAATTAATGGTAAAAAACAGTTTTTAATTACTTTTTTTTTAAAGAAATCTCGATTATAATATATATCCCCCCCCCCCCCTTCCAAAGTTAACTTCTTTTACTTTTGAAAAAGGGGGCTTACAATCAGGATTTTATGGCAATGTAAAAATATCACGTTTAATATGCAAATTGTTATTACGCGATCCTGCTTAATATGTGATAAATTTTCGGCCCCTTGAAGCAAAAAATCTCACTTAAGATGCGAATTCATAGAAAAAGATGCAAATTTCTTTTCTCTTCTCCAGAGTTGCCAATTTAGCAGTTTTTTTTTATTCAGATATATAACACTATTTCCAAATAGTAATATTCATCTTATTTAATGTTGTATTAATTAAGACGAATAATACTAATAGGAAAAAGTGGTAGATAAGATATTTGGATAAAAATATACCACTAAATTAGCAACATTTTTCTTTGATCCTGCGTCCTAATATTTATTGTCTCCATAGATGGTAATATAGTAACTATTTAATCTCCATAGATATAATAATATAATTATCATATAATTATTTCTATAACTATGATTGTCTTGTTTCTTATTCTTACTTTGTGAGGTGTATGTTGTCAATTCTTATTTTTTTCCTCTTATACACTGTAAGAAATAAAGCATCCCTAGTACTGTGTTCTTTTAATCCCATTTGAAGAAAAAGGAAAACTTTTTTCATTTACAATTCTATTTCTTCATATGTCTGACTGCTCTTGTTTTACTCATGGCCGATGAGTTACTTGGATCACAAATTTCGTGGAGTCAAGTCATCTCTTATCGTATGTGTTGAGTTTTAACAAATTTTCAATTAATATGGAGAATAATCATAGAATCAAAAGGAAGGATAAATTGGACATGATTGGTAAATCACGAAACGCCAGTGCTTCAAACCAAAAAAGAAGGGTTTGCTCTGTGAAAATGTAAACCTGAAGTAGACTTGGATCATTGTCTTAATGCTTCTAAAAACCTAGTTTAGAGCATTTTTAGAAGCATTACGACAATGTTTTCCTGATGAAGGTCGCAGATGATGATCGAAAGGTTGAATATCTGAACTTTATTTTAAAGTTTGTGTAGTTTTTAGACTCTGCAACATTTTATGCACTGTTTTAGTAGACTATTGATTTTTATTTTCACGTTTATATGTCATAAAATTATTTTGGTTATAGATGATTATATTCATTGTGGTAGTGAAGTTTCTAAATGTATGTTAGATCACTACAATGTTTTCTAATTCATCTTATAGCAATTGACGTCGTTCACAATAGACTGCATTTTACAAAAATCAGACGTTGAACAAAGAGCAAAGTTTTAAAAAAAAAAGACTCAAACTTGAAAAGACTGAACAAATGTGACTGCGGTTATAAATTTTTTTTTTACTTTTTGCCATGCTAACAATATTTTTTTAACAAAGCTTAACAAGGATAATTTTACTTATCTCTCTATTCTAAAAAAAAAAAAAAAAACTAATGCTGTCACCACCGCTGTTTTTTTATTTTTTATGACCAGGGGTCTTTCTTCGTTAATATTAAGAAAACTACTCCATACAAAAATATGAAAATTGGTGGTATTATAGAGAAATGTTTGATAAACATGCTGATGCACACAGTTTTCAAATCGAATAATTATTTTAAGAGATACTTAATGTTAAAGTTGGTCAAAATCGTTCCATTAAAAACACTTTATAGGAGCAAAAACTATACATAGGAATTTAATCATTTTTAGATCATTTTATACATTAGAAGTTCGTGGTGTGCAGACTGCATTTATTTTTTTAACTTGACTCATTTTTGAGGATTTATTTCCATTTTATATTCAAAATTTCAGCATTTCGAGAAATATTTTTTACACCTTTTAGAAAAGGGTATTATTTTAAATTGTTGCCAATTTTTAAAACAGCACAGAGAATAATATTTCTTTCAAATTAAAAATTTATTTACATGTGACTATTATAAACAGAAAAAACTTTCAAATTAGAATTAAATGATTACATTTTAAAAGCAGGAAAATATAGAAAATTAAGTCATAAAAATTATATTTACATGTGAATTTTAAAAGAGACAGAAAATTGTAAAATAATAAATTCATCACTATGCATTAAAAGTCGTAAATAGAGGAAATTACGTCATTTAAAATGGAATGGCCAAACAATAATACTGCCAAACAGTTTAAATTTTAAAATATATTTGCATGAGACATTTATTTCATATTTTGAGATAATCTTTTAAACTACTGTTGTAAATTTTAAGACAGCACAAATAATATTTCCTTTCTAACAACAAAAGTATTTTCCTGTGAATATCAAAAAGAAAACTTTGGTGAAAATTACGTCAGACTTAAAACGATTCATTTAAAATCAATGTCTTATTTAAAAGAACTTTCTTATAGCATTGTTAAAAAATACCAACAAAGACTCTGTTTACTTAATTAATGTTATACAGTAGAAGATCTTTATAACTCAATTCTCTATATAACACACAACTTCTCAGATGTAAACAATGATTTTTGCAGTTAAAAAGCACCCGCATTTTCACATTGTAAAATATTGCTACTCTCTAGAGGACTAAATTTGATAAATTAGTTCAACTTTATCTTCTAATTTAAGACCTTTTTACTGAAAAAATGCTATTATTACAATAAACATTTTATAAAATGTCTAATATAAGGGATGGTTGTGTCAGTTACATTTGGATCATGTTTATAAAGTAAATTTAACAATGTCTGACCTATATTATGCAAAAATTTATAATTTGGATAACTCTTGGTAACAAGGAATGCAGTTCAAAGATATTCTAATGTACTTTGATGTGTTTCAGACATATTTGGCCATGTTTATAAGGTAAATTTAATGATGTGATCCATATAACGCAAAATTCTATATAATGCATAACCTTACGTTTTTAGGTTTGTGTTATAAAGATCTTCTACTGTATTGGTTTATTTTCAAATTTTCACTGATCTGATTTAATCAAAGACGAAAACAACCCGTTAACAGGGAGATCAGCACTGTTTTTAAAATTATAATTCAGCCTTCCGAAATGTTTTTAAAGCCGATCAGCTTTTAGAATTTGCAGTGTCTGAACGGGGGTTGGTGAGCGTAGGTCGTAGGCGACAGAGCCCGCTAGTTATTAGGGTGTAAAAAATCATGATTTTTTTTTAAATAAAAAAATCTGATTTTTTTTATTTAAATCGGATTTTTGTGATTTTTTTCCCCCAGCGTTCAAATACTGAATAGCTACCAAGAGTTTTAGGTTTCCATGACAATTAAACCACTAATTGCTAACATAATCTATGTTTTTACACTTTAAATAATAAAATAATTATTAGTTAGTAATTACAGAAATTATAAAAACTGCAAATTAGTAGTTTCATTAGGTAGTATCATACAATGATGTTATATATATATATATATACATTTAAGTAATGTAATAATTATGTAAAACTTTATAAATCTAGTTATATTTAACATTTATTAAAATTATTAATTGCATTTTATATTAAATATTTAACACTACTTCAAATTAATAATTATTAAACAATTAACTCTCTAATTAGGAATATATTATACATTTTTAAGCCTTAATTATTAAAATGATAATAATGTAATGTTCATTTTAGAAAGTAAAAGGGACAGGATTCTAGTTTCAAAAAAGGGAACTATTTCATAAGGAAATATATTAGTAATGTGTTTAGTAATGATATAAGAAAAAAAAATTGTATGATAAATAAAGTGTCCTTAATTTTTAATAATTTTATGAATAACAAATTGAAAAATACAATTAAAATACATATTTTAATAATATCCTGTTTTTTCAAAAGAAATAAAGTTCTATATTTTTGCAAGATCTTGGCCACATGAATTTAGAAATGCTGTTGAATGGGGAAGTTTTTTACAAGAAATCTGTGGCTACAACTACAGGTGAATTTCAACTATTTTTTTTTTTTTTAAAGGCAGGGTGCATTTTGCCAATTTCATAAGGGGCATGGTGCGGCATCATTAAAAAAAATGGCCTAGAAGAAACAGTATGAGTAATTACAGAATTAATAAAAACTGCAGATAAGTAATTTCATTAGTTAGTAGTACAAATAACAAAACTAACAAATATTACTTGCATTTTAGTTTTTCATTTGTATTTAGGAAAATTACTGTAAACCCCAGTAGCAGAAAGTTATTGTTGTGTCTGCGACAGCAGTTTAATGGGATGAAAATTGTCTGCGGGAGTAGTGTGTTACATTTTCTTATGTACAAACATTATAAGTGTTAAAATAAATAGCGTTCTTATCGATTAATACCAGGGGTGATTCTGAGTAAAAAAAAAAAATTCTGAAATCCACAGCAAATTTTCTGAAAGATTACAACAAGGGGGGAGGGGATCCACTACCGGCACTAACTATGTGTTGTTCTTCGCGCCCTTTTGATGAAATTTGCCGTTTTTCTCGATCTTTTGACGAAATTTGCCATTTTTTCGCGATCTTTTGAAGAAATTTGCCTTTTTCTGCTATCTTTTGACGAAATGTGCCTTTTTTCACGATCTTTTAACGAAATCTGCAGTCTTTTCGCAATCTTTTGACGAAATCTGCCGTTTTTTCGCGATCTTATGAGGAAATTTGCCGTTTTTTTGCGATCCTTTGACAAAAATGAGCTTTTTCGCGATCCTTTACGAAATTTATGTTTTTCCCCCGATTCTTTGACGAAATTCGCATTATTTTTTTCCGTGATCCCTGGACGAAATTTGCATTTTTTTGTGATCCTCTGACAAAATTCGCGCATTTCCCGCGAACCTTTGACGAAATTGGTGATTTTTCTTCCAACGATTGACAGAATTGATTTTTTTTGGCGGCCATTTGTCAAAATTCGCGATATATTTTTATGTCTGAATTTTCGGATTTATGACCGATTTTTTTTTTTTTAATTTTTGGAAATGACTACCTTAATTTTTCGGAAAATTCGGAACAGAATCACCCCTGATTAATACTATAAATAAAAACTATAATATTAACCTAAATAAGTAAATAGCAAAAATTAATATTTTATGAAGAATTAGATAATAATGAGTATGTAACATGGTTAATACACTCGGGAACAAATAAAATTCCACACTTTTAGATACATTCATAAAAATGACATAGAATAGCACATAAGGAAAATAGTGACAACATTGATTATCTATTGCACAGAAGTCTTATCAGATCTTTTCATTTTTTACAAAAGGTATCTTTTAAGACATTATATTATTAGAGAATTTTTGAAGAATAATGTGTTTTAACTTAGTAAGGTACCATGGAAAGTAATTTCATATGTAATAAAAAGTTAAGAGGACAGAGCTTGATTTTTTTCTTTAAGTGCAAAAAGAAATATAAAAAAAATTACGGTATCATTACAAAAGTAGAAGTCAGGAGTAAACTAAGTTAAATTTTAGAAATGCTGTACACCCATCAGGAGTCCTTTTGACGAAATTCGAGTTTTTACCGCGATCCTTTGACAGAAATTTGTGTTTTTCGCAATCTTATGACGAAATTCCGCGAATCTTCCATAATCCTTTTAGAGAAATTTGTGTTTTTTCGAGATTGTTTGACTAAATTTGCATTTTTTCGCGATCGTTTACTAAATTTGCATTAATTCCACGATCGTTTGACTAAATTTGCATTAATTCCACGATCGTTTGACTAAATTAGTGTCTTTCCCTCGATCCTTTGACGAACTTCGAAATTCGCGTTTTTACAGCGATCCTTTGGCAGAAATTTGCGTTTCTCGTGATCTTTTGACAAAATTCCGCAATCTTTTGACATAAATTTTCTTTTTTTCGTGATCCTTTGACAGAAATCTGTGCTTTTCGCAATTCTTTGACAGAAATTTTCATTTTTTCGCGATCGTTTGACAGAAATTTGCATTTTTTCCGCAATTGTCTGACTAAATTCGTGTTTTTTCCTCGATCCTTTGATGAAATTCAATTTTCTTCCGCGATTTTGTAACAGAAATTTGTGTTTTTCTCGCGTCCCTGGAACGAAATTCAGGTTTTTTTTTTCAGGATGTTTGGATAAAATTCAAGTTTGCACATCGATCTTTTGGCAGAAATTTACGTTTTTCGAGATCTTTTGATGAAATTCCGCAATCCTTTGACATAAATTTGCGTTTTTTTTGCGATCCTTTGACATAAATTTGTGTTTTTTCGCGATCCTTTGACTAAATTTGCGTTTTTCCCCACAATCGTTTGACTAAATTTGCATTCTTTCCGCGATCCTTTGACGAGATGTTTTTTTTCAGCGATTCTGTGACAGAAATTTGCATTTTTTCCACAACCCAGGGACTATATTGATGTTTTTTTCCAGGCTCTTTTGACGAAATTAGTGTTTTTATAGCGACCCTTTGGCTATAAATTACCGATTTTTTATGTGAACGATTGTCGAAATTGATATTTGTCGGCGACCATTTGTCAAATTCGCGATATTTTTTGTCAGATTTTTCGTACTTTTTTTTTTCCAAGTTGGCAAATTTATCTGCAACGTACATCGCGCACTTTCTGCTACCAGGCTGTAAACCACCAAAATCTAAACTTACACACATGTATGTGTATGCTAACCAAAAAAATTATGAAAATAAGTTAAACCCATTCATCTATAATAATAAAGAAAGAAGTTTGTGTGTATGTGAGTGAGTGAGTATGTCGACGGTGTTCTGAAGAGACCACTGCACGTAGAGCTACAAAATTTGGGTAAAAGGTACGTCTATATATGAAGTTTTGCACCTCGAAGCCCAATTTTCGATATTTTGATTAGATTTTTTTAAATTTAATTTTTTATGCGATTTTTTATGTTTTGAGGCGATTTTTCCATATAAGTGAGAAGAATATGGTTTCTTTCTTTTAACCTAATATAGTAAATTCTATTCTCTTTTCAAAAAAGTTTATTCGGAATTCGTGCAGCGATTTTTGAATTTTTAGAGAACTTTTTAAGCAATTATTGAACAGCATTTAATACATTTCCATACTTATGAGGAGGTTACCGTAGAGGGACATAGTTCTGCATCCAAATGCAGCTAAGTTTGTCGCCAACTTGGCTTTATCTCTAATATTTCGCCAAATTCCCATAGACTTCCATTGTAAGTCAATATGGATTACTTTCTTACAGAAAATCAACAAATTGAGATATTTTAATGCAACTAAAACCAATATTAACTTAAGGGATTATATTAATTCGATTTTTCCACATTAGGAAAAAGAATACAGTTTCTTTCTTTTAACCCAATATAGTAAATTTTGTTCTCGTTTCAAAAAAGTTTATTCGGAATTCGTGCAGCGATTTTTGAATTTTTAGCGAATTTTTTATGCGAATAATAATAAAGAAAGAAGTTTGTGTGTGAGTGAGTGTGTCGACAGTGTTCTGAAGAGACCACTGCACGTAGAGCTACAAAATTTGGGGGAAAAGTACGTCTATATATGAAGTTTTGCACCTCGAAGCCCGATTTTCGATTTTTTGATTAGATTTTTTTTATTTAATTTTTTATGCGATTTTTTTATGTTTCTAGGCGATTTTTCCATATAAGTGAGAAGACAGGGCTTGAATTTCAGGGCGGGATGGAGTTATTCACGCCCAAAACTTTGAAATCCCATCCAAAATAATATCGTGGGCGGGAGACTCCCGTCCAAAAAATTTCACCATTTTCCTGAAAATTTTGCAATTTGAAATTACGGTTAACTCCCGCGAACGCCTTGCAAATTTCCCGATATTTTCGTGTGACTAATTGACACATTTTGCGTTTTTTTTTTTTTTTTTTTTTTTTTTTTATACCGCGAAAGATTGTTGAAACTCACGAATTTTCGATGCGACCGATAGACAAATTTCATTATTTTTTTTCTTGAGATCAGTTGACAAGTGTCCGTGACCGATTTGCGAATTCAGGGGCGATTCTGTTACGAATTTTCCAAAAATTTAAGGCATTAGATTCCGAAAATTTAAGGTATTAAATTCCGAAAATTGTGAAAAATCGGTCATCAGTTCAACAGAAAAATATCGCGAATTTCGACATATGATTGCCGAAAAAATCAAATTTGTTAATCGTTCGAGGAAAAAAATCGCCAATTTCGTCAGATTGTGGGAAAAAAGCTTGAAATTCATCAAAGGATCGCAAAAAAACGCAAATTACATCAAAGGATAACAAAAAAAAATCATGATTTTCGAAAAAAGAATGCGAAAAAAATGCGAGTTTCGGCAAAGGATCGCGAAAAATGAGAATTTCGTCAAAGGATCGCGGAAAAAAGCTAATTTCATCAAAGTATCGCGGAATAAACACGAATTTAGTGTTTAGTCAAACGGCCGCTGAGAAAAAACCGCGAATTTCATCAAAGAATCGCGAAAAAAACACGAATTTTGTCAAAGGATCACGAAAAATCACGCAATTCATCAAAAGATTGCAGAAAAATGCGAATTAAAGTATCGCGAAAAAAAAACGTGTATTTCATCAAAGAATCGCGAAAAAACATGCATTTCGTCAAAGAATCGCGCAAAAAACTTGCATTTCGTCAAAGGATCGCGGAAAAACGGCAAATTTTGTCAAAAAATCTCTAAATAATGGCAAATTTCGTCAAAAGATCTCAAAATAACCACAAATTTCGTCAAAAGATCACAAAAAAGGGAAATTTCGTCAAAGGGGCATGAAAAAACACATACCTAGTGCTGTGAGTGGTCCCCCCCCGCCTTCATCCCCTCTGTTGTAACCTTTCAGAAAATTTGCTGTCAGTTTCAGAATTTTTTTTTTACTCAGAATCACCCCTGCTTTCTTACTTTTTTAAATAAAGAAACATTTTGCATCATTATTCTGAGTTGATGATTTAAATTGCTTCAATGGTATTTTGTCATGCCTGTATTAATACAGACACGACAAAATAATTAATGCATATCTTTCATAAAAAAGAAATGTGCCCAGCTAAACTAATGGCATTGACCTCACAAGCTATTCACACTAATTGTATATTATACTCTTATTTTAATGAATAATGCCCCTCAAAAAAATAAGTGAAGGGGAATTAGCCCCCGTTTCCCCCTTTATCCTTAACCAATGAATCCCCAAAACGAATCAGGAAAGCTCCTTAACATAATAAACCAGTATACCAAATTTGGAGCAAATCGAATAATCCTACAAAAAAACCCATTTATCTAAATTAAAGGGATGGACTAGACCCCCTTTATCCTTAACCAATGAATCCCCAAAACGAATCAGGGAAGCTCCTTAACATAATAAACCAGTATACCAGATTCGGAGCAAATCGAATAATTCTGCATGAAAAACCCATTTATCTGAATTAAGGGGGGGTGGACTAGCTCCCCTTTTCCCCCTTTATCCTTAATCAATGAACTAATCAGGGAAGTTCCTTAACATAATAAACCGGTATACCAAATTCGGAGCAAATCGAATAATTCTGCATGAAAAACCCATTTATCTGAATTAAGGGGGGTGGACTAGCCCCCCTTTATTCTTAACCAATGAACCCCCAAAACTAATCAGGGAAGTTCCTTAACATAATAAACCGGTATACCAAATTCGGAGCAAATTGAATAATTCTGCATGAAAAACCCATTTATCTGAATTAAGGGGGTGGACTAGCCCTCCTTTTCCCCCTTTATTCTTAACCAATGAACCCCCAAAACTAATCAGGGAAATTCCTTAACATAATAAACCCGGTATACCAAATCGAATCATTCTGCATGAAAAACCCATTTATCTGAATTAAGGGGGGTGGACTAACCACCCTTTTCTCCCTTTATCCTTAACCAATGAACTCCCAAAATGCCAAAACTAATCAGGGAAGCGCCTTATCACAATGAACCTAGAATTTTTTTTAAGCAAATCGGATGTTTATATCAAGGTTGGGTTGATTGTTGACGGCCAATTATCTACTCGAGGGATATAGGCCCTAGGGGGAGTGCCCTTCGTGGGGGTCTTTCTAAGGGAACCTAACCTGTATATACGCATGGAAAATCCAACGCTTCGAAGAAAACCACGAAAACTCCGAAACGGTTAGGCCGACGGGCGCAATTGGGTTGGGGCCTCCCGTCTACCAGCTTCGAGAGCAGAACCTCTCAGCCACTGGTGGGGCTGTTTGTATCAAGAGTTACCGCGTTACGTTCGTACGTACGTACATACATACATACAGTACTGACGGCACATTATCTCTCATGCTTTGATAGCCTGTGAGCTAAATAGCACGTAAAATAACAGTGGGTTTCATATTTTTTTCTCCCTCCCAAATAGCTCAACTCCCCTCCTATGAAAAATTGAATTTCAAGCCCTGGAAGAATATGGTTTCTTTCTTTTAACCCAATATAGTAAATTCTATTCTCTTCAAAAAAGTTTATTCGGAATTCGTGCAGCGATTTTTGAATTTTTAGCGAATTTTTTATGCAATTATTGAACAGCATTTAATACATTTCCATACCTATAAGGAGGTTACCATAGAGGGACATAGTTCTGTCGCCAAATGCAGCTAAGTTTGTCGCCAACTTGGCGATATCTCTAATATATCGCCAAATTCCCATAGACTTCCATTGTAAACCAATATGGATTACTTTCTTACAGAAAATCAATAAATTGAGATATTTTAATGGAACTAAAACCAATATTAACTTAAGGGATTATATTAATTCGATTTTTCCACATTAGGAAAAAGAATACAGTTTCTTTCTTTTAACCCAATATAGTAAATTTTGTTCTCTTTTCAAAAAAGTTTATTCGGAATTCGTGCAGCGATTTTTGAAATTTTAGCAAATTTTTTATGCAGTTATTGAACAGCATTTAATACATTTCCATACCTATAAGGGTGGTTACCGTAGGGGATCCAGTTCTGTCGCCAACTTGGCGATATATCGCCAAATTTGGCGAACAAAATGAGTCACCAAAAGTGACGCCAACTTGACGATATCTCTAATATTTCGCCAAATTCCCATAGACTTCCACTGTAAAACAATAGGGTTTACTTGCTTACAGAAAATCAACAAATTGAGATATTTTAATGCAACAAATACTAATATTAACTTAAGAGATTATATTAATTATCTTTAAAGGAGTCCAAGTAAATTAATTACGAATAAAAGTAACATGATCTAATGCTTAGCATGATTTCCAAAACATAAATTTTAAGAGAGCCCACAGGTCAAAGGAATTAGATTTGAAACTTTTATCCAATTATAGTAAATTTTGACTTTCGTGATTTTTGAACGTTTTGTGATTTTTAATGCGCTTTTTACGTTTCTTCGCGATCTGCTGCAATTGTTTGACATTCCATTTTTCACCTAAAGTACATTCTGCCCTCATTTCAATAAAGTTTATTCGGATTTCGTATAGCAATTTTCGAATTTTTCAGGAATTTTGTATGTGATTTTTAGTGTATTTTAGCGATTTGCTACTATTTTTCCACATTTGTGAAAGGAATCAACTTGCAATCTTCGAACACAATATATAATTTTTTTCTCTCTTTTCAAAATTTGAGAAGCGATTTAAAATTTTTTCGCGGTATCTTATTGTGATTTTCAGAGCTTTTTCGTAATTCCTGCTGTTTTTTGATGTACCCGGGCAAGTTCGCTAGTATAGAATAAATATAAGTTAGCCCAAAATCTGAAATTCTCAAAATATTTAAGTAGCAGCATTATTACCTCTCAGTGTGGATTATTAGATTTCAATGGTTCAATTTTTTTTCCTTTTTAAGAAAAGTTTTGCTGCCTTTTCAATCACTATTTTTTTTTTTTTTTTTTTTTTTAGTGAGGAGTTACAAAGTTAACAAAAAAAAAAATGCAACCTATACCAAAGAAGCTCTCACTGTGCTTAGAATTTTTATACCAATTATTTCTCTTTCTCTATGCATTCATTCACAATCTAGCTGTTGAGCAGATGTCATTCTTCTTTTACTTGTAGAAATGTATTACACTGGCTATGTGTATTTTACATAAAATAATGCATAAATTGATTACCTAAAGGAAATTATGACATTGCAAATTATATTAGCTTTAGATATCATTTTTAAATGAAACTGTTTTAATTTGGATAAAAACTTAAACACAATGCTTTTTACAAACTGTTTTTAATTTTTTTTACAATATTCATGAATTAAGCTTAGAAACAATTATTTAAAGCTCTTTTTTTTGTTTATTCATAAGTCAAAATACCTGTAGAAACTTTCAAATTATGTTCATGTTAGATTTTAATACTTTTTTTGACATTTTAAGCATTTAGAAAATTTTTGATTTAAATGCATGATTTTTTTTTTTTAATCGGTTGATTTAAATCATGACTTAATCGCTGATTTAAATCAACTGATTAAAATCGTTGATACCCTACTAGTTATATTAAAAAAATTAAGGACTGATCATAAGGTTGCTCATTATCACAAGTACTACCTACTAAATATGATATTAATACCTGGTTTGCTCTCCAAAGATTTAATAGTTCTGGTTTGTGTTACAAAAAATTAGACTACTAGGAAAATTATTTTCGTTGTTTTATTTTTGATTGTAATATATTAAATGACAATAAAGTCATATTTCAATCCATATTTATTTTCAGGCATTATTAGAGTCTGTCCTACAAGCAATGAATTAAAATTGTATACAGTTAAATTTTAATCTTAACATGCTTAAAAAACAATTTTTGACCGTAAACGTATGAACAAAAGTTCTAAAATTCCTAGATGATAAGACATGTAAATAAGCTCAGTTCCAGCAACATGATGCAAATCACATTTAATAAGCGATACTGCTTAATATGCAACGTTTGTCCACTCCCTTGAAATGCACCTTAACCAGGTTCGACTAAAATGGTGCCACTAACAGAGTAAAATTCATGTATGGGACACTGGTCCCTAAGGGGTTAAACTCCCTAACATACCCCTTTTTCCTTTTCAATGTATGTTCTAATTTTTGTAATTGTTTTTAGAGCAGTTATGGATCTAAATTCAACTATCAGTTACAGAAAATAATTTAAACAATGTGCATTACAGATGCTTTGCAAAGTCAAAAAACAAAGTTCCTGCCTGATTTATTTCTAAATAGTTTTTGAAACAAAAGCAGAGTTAACTTGGGATTTGGGATAGCATGTTACTGAGTTAAATATATATATATATATATTTCAAATATGAATGAATTCTGAAAACTGTCAAACCACAAATGATAAGTTACACACAAAAAATGTTTAATCACTCAATAACATCACTGAAACAAACAAACAAAATCAACTCTTGCAATTTGGTGACTGCAATCTTTCATTTTCTTGCCAGTCGCCAAATTAAACATTCTGTTGCAATTGATAACAAGAAACCTGCATACATTAGATTTATCAGTTTTATTTGAAATAGATATCTTCACATCAAACAATAAGAATTTAACAAATGACTGTGAGTGATACTTAAACTTGCACTGTGCTTGCATTTATATACATAAATAAATGTTTTTTAAAATTTTATTTGTATAAATTTAATTTGTCAACTGATTATTCCATTAATCAAAATTACATTCTCATATGCTTCTTTTTATATCGAATTTTTCAGCGAGTAATTGTATTTTATGTAAGAAATGGAATTTATTGTTTATGTTTATATATGATCAGCACTAGTCACACATGAGCTCCATCCAGATTACAGGAGCTTTGCTAGCCAACAAAATTAAAAAAGCTTTTTTCCCCCCTTCAAGAAGCAGATTCTGCATTCCAAACAGGCTTCTTGCATTCAGGTCCCCCAATACGGCCGATGCTACATGACACTGCAATTCATCAATATTTTTCTAAAAATATCTTAAACATTTTGAGATTCCAAGAGAAAAAAACTGAATAAAAAAGAATGAAGCTTGCAGCCCTTATATTTAGTTCAGATATAACCTTAAAATAAATATGAACAGTTAAAATTTTTACTTTCAAAGTTTTACATAAGCAATGAAAAGAATAATTTCTTCTCCACAAAATAAAATTCTGTAAATTAGAGTAAAAACTCTCTTTGATTAAAAAAATATATAATCCCTTAAATTTGGCATAGATATTGGGTATGTCCAGGCTGATGATTTCCTTTTTTCCTTGGTTGTATTTTCTTTACTGACAGAATTGTTCTTTCGCAAAATGCCAAATTAAGTTAAAACAAAAGCAAACTCATTCCATAAAAAGATGTAAAATAATGTTAATATAAGTAAAATGAGGACTTAAATAATTAAACCTATACTCTTTTGACTATCATCAATACAGCACTAAAATTCTGAGAAAACACACTGCAATTTTTATCATTAAATATTTTTAAATTGCAGTATCCTAGCATATTTATTTTTTGCAGATAACTAATTTCAAAGCATCAAAAATATTGTTTAATTACAAGCTAGTAATTAAAATAAAAACAAACATTTATCCTCAGTTATAAAATTACTGATATTTCTTATCTGAACAAATGAATAAGATATACCTCAATATACTTTTTTTTAAATCTATTTTTTATGCTAAAATCTGAAAAAATGGGCCATTCAATAAAATGTTTATAATATAATAAAATTAAGTATAAATTAAAATAACAAATTTAACTCAAGCAATATTTTCTCTTGAAACACTTGATTTTTTTTTTTTTTTTTTTTTTTTTTTTTGATGCCATAATAATAATAATAAAAAATAATAATAATAATAATAATCAAAGCAAGTTAATCTTAAGATATTTTCAAAATAAGGAATAATCATTATGATGGGTTCTGGCAAATATATAGGTTGCATAAAACTGAGAAGTGGCAAGAATGTCACCATCACCAATGTTGGCTTACAGTATATACATCTCATCTGTGCCTCTCAAAGAAAATCATTCGCCATATGCAGATGTTTCAAAAGTCATTTAAGACTAATCAGGTAACTTGAATATAAATACAGCGTTTGATACCACCTTAATTTAAAGTAAAACAAACCAAACAACCCTGTTTCTGAGCCTACAGAATGCTAACATAGTGGTCTACAATTTTGATTTTCCATGTATTACACCTGGTGGTGGAGGAATACAGATACAAGAAGGCACAAGAGGATACAGTCCCAGGCTATATTTAAAGGCTAAGACATCATCAATTTTCTCTGGTGGCCTAAATGCTGGTGGTGGAGGAATAAGGCCATCTTTTGCATCAGGAGAATGGGCAAACACTGCATCTTCATGTACCTCGTTAAGTGACTTGCAGGAAGCTGACTTTACATGAACTGATAATTTCTTTCGTTTTGGTGCATCATACGAAATTAACTCCTTGAAAAATGAATATAATTCTTCTTTGGCAATTGTTTGTAAGGTAGCAACTTCAACATTATCTCTATCAAAATGATACTGTCTGGAAGCAATTTCTAACCAATACTTTGCTGTTTGCATGTGCAATTTTTTTGGTTTTTCCAAACGTAATGTTGATAATGATTGAATATGATTCTGAAACTCTTCTTGAGACATATCTTGAATGTATTTATCAAAAAACTGAATAAATGCTTCAATTCTTCCATCTACATAACTTGGGAATTTATCTGACTGAACCAATATTCTCATTCCTTGTGCACAATTCGAACGTCTAATTCCACTACATACAATGTAGCCCAATTGTTCTTGAGTCCGCAAAAAGTTATAGCATGGTTCTGACAGCAATTCACATAACAGTTCAAGTAACATATTTGATCTTGTTTCTTGAACACCACATTGATAATAAGCTTCTACAGATGAACAGCTATGTATATCATTGACAACTTCATACACATAATGATGACCATCTGCTAGCTGTATTTCACGATCTCTAGTTAACTGGCTTGGCATAAGATATTTTGTACTCATATTCTGTTTTAAAGCAGTTTCAACAACATTCATCAAGGATAATGCCTTTTCTTTTGTAACATTGCCATGTATCAGTGCATCAATATGAACTTTGGAAAACATTCGAGGAATCATTTGTTGCACACCTTCAATAGTGACCTCATCAATACAATTCAAAAGTTCATCATTGGTCCAGACACGTTCTGCTAAAAGTAGAGATGTAAAATATATTGCATGACGATGAGGCTGCTCAGCACGAAAATTTTTCAAACCTCTGTGAAGCTCTTCTTTCAAAATATTAAATCTCTTTTCATCTATTTTAAAATTTGTGAGTCTGTCCATTATTTTCTTTAAAAGGACATGCTGTTTGTCACTATAACCTTTTATATATAGCATAATTCCTATTTTAGTATTTCTTAGCATGTATGCAAGCCCAGCAAGTTCTGCAGCATAAACATATTCATTTAAGGAATCCCTTACTAACATCACAAACAGGTTATTCATATTATAATGAAGAGGATCTAAATATGCCACAGGACTTTCAATTTCAAAAGTTAAAACTGCTTTAGGGAGTAAGAACTCGTCATCTTGTTTGTACCATAAGTGACTCATAGCAGTGTTTTCAATAAGCTGGGGGTGCTTAGGAATTTCACCATCTTTTGGTATCAATTCAAAATTAGTAGGAATGAACTCATTTGGAGGAGGTAATTTACAACTAGGATGTGATTTTGCATTTCTCCATGTCTGTAATATATCTTCAGATATTGGTTCAAGTTTATAATGAGTTCCATACCATTGTTCGACATCAGTGCATGTAGCTTCGTATTTCTTTCCAACAATAGCCATCCTGATAGTATCTGGATTTAATAATTCTAATAAATTATTAATATGCTCTGGCTCATAATCATAAAGCAAATATGGACCACAAAGTATTTCTTCCATAGGATAATCAAACATCATGCCTGCTAAAGAATATGCATATGTTTGAGGCTTTTCCCTATCTTTGAAATGAAATGTCATTGAATCAATATTTTTACATTCATCAAATACCCATTCTTGAGGGCCCTCTGCCCTCAACATAGCAAGATACTGAAAGAAATGGGTTACAATTTCATTAACATGTTCCATGCCTTCATCTGTTAAATCTACATTTGTAATAAATACTCCAAATCCTTTAGCCACAGTTTTATAACCTGATACAAGTTTATTGACCCAACCATATTTTTTTAACAGAGACAATAAACTTCCAGGACCTTCATGACCAATAAGATGTGACAGATAATGTCCAGGATTAGATTTATAGAGGGGCTGCAGATCAGGCACAGGAAATGAAATATTCAAGCTCCTCACATCTTTAACGGGAACAACAAAACCTTGAATCTTCAAATGATCAGAGTCAAAAGGGTGTTCATTCCACTCACGAACCTCGGTATTTTTATTAGAAATGTTAGAAAACAAAGGCACCACAATATCCGTAAGTTCTTCAATGCTTTCTTTTCCAAGAACCACTAAAGCCATAATATTTGAAGAATAATGTTTCTCATGAAATTTTAAAAGTTCATCTCTAACATTGATTCCTTTTGACCTGGGAATGTTCCACAATGTTTCTTTATTACCTGTTCCAAATTTGCTATAATCATGATTTGGGTTGCATGTGGACTTTTCAAGCTGTACTAATCTCCAACTATCCATTTGCAAGTTTTTTTCATGTTCTGAATGAACAGCATTCACTTCTTTTTCAGTTGCACTTTCAGTAAACAAAGGACAAATAAAAAACTGTGCAAATCTATCCAAAGCATCCTTCAAAAAATTGGGAGCTACATCAAAATAATAACAGGTATTTTCACCTGTAGTGTACGCATTGCTACATCCGCCATGCTGCTGTAGAAATTTGTTGTAATCGTTTTCATTTGGATATTTTTCATTTCCTAGAAATAACATATGTTCACAAAAATGTGCTAATCCGGGTAGATCAGGAGGATCAGACATAAAACCAATTCGAACATCAAGAGCAGCAGCTGATTTATCTGTAGTAGGATCACTGATTAAAAGAACGCGCAGTCCATTTTCCAATTCCAAGCCACAGTAAGCTCGGGTATCATTTTTAGATTTAATTATATTATTGTATACTTTTGATATGGATTCGTGTTTTGGACTCATTTTAAGAGTTGTAAGGTATCTTTTGTCGTAAAATGTATTGCTAAATTGCAAACGCCCACAAACAATTACTTTGCACCGTGTCACCAAGCCACACTGATTTAACTTAAACAAAAACATTCGATTGATTGTTTGGTTGGTTGATTGATTGAAAGTCGAAGTTCAATGCATGGAGTTTGTTCATCTAAACACGTTTCAAGCACCAAGTAGGACGCGAAATTCTAAAATGGAGGGCCAAAATCACAGTCAGGTGAAATACAGCCACCTCATTGGTCATGTGGTCGCGTGGTTTTAGATACGGGTGGGGATCAGCAACTTGTTTCTCTATTTGAACTTTGAAAGATGTGAGGGAAAAGTAATTTTGAAACGATTGTTACCTTATTTACATTTATGTATTATTTACCTTATTATTTTGTTCGCTTTTATTTATAATAATCAATCGAAATTAACTTAATTAAGATATTTTGATAACATTTTATACAATGAGAGTGAATAATTTAGATTATAAGTTGTAAAAATTTTTAAATGATATGACATGACAAACATTCATTAATAAACATTTAGTTTCATTGAAAAATACTTGTAATATCATTTAAAAATTGTCTATAAATTCCGTATGGTAAAAATCTCAATAAATTTTCTTCTCAACCCCCCACCCCACCATTTAAATCCATAAAATCACAAAAAAAATATTATTCTAGAAAAAGTCACAAACTATAAAAAAAATACCTTTTTCTAGACTTTAAATTGGAAACTTTAAATTAACAAAATTATATATTAAAAAAAAATATTACACAAATAATTTTAAAAATACAGAATTTAATGTTTTAGCATTAAATGAAAAAAAAAAAAACCTTAAAAATAAATCCAAAAACTTTTTTTTAGTCGCTCCAGTTTCTCTGCCTATAAAATAAATATGAAAGTAAAAAACTTTTTCTTATTTTAACCCTTTATACTCGACAGTACATTAAAGTGCAATTAAAATAACTTGTTATAAAACCAATTTAATACATCGATTAGTAGTTATACTGTTTAGAATGAATTATAGATATTTTACTTTATCTTGTTTCAAAAATCATTATTGGTTGCACGAAAAGAAAAGAAAAGAAAAAAAAAAACAATAATTTTTTTTGCTTTTGCATCTTTTTCAGCTTTCTTGACGTTGACAGATGGGGGAGGGGGGGGGGGGGAGGCGAAAGTTTCTGTTCGGAAATATTTCTATTGTAAGAAATTTTATTTGTATATTTTGTAATTCTACAAAATACTAAAAAAAAAAAGTTTTTAAATAAAAGATTTGAGGGGATTTATACAAATATTGCATAAAATCCCTATAAATTCAATTTAATTAATTAATTTTGGCAAAATCCTTCTAAAATTTATTAAATGATTGTGTAAATCTTCTACTTTAGTTTCAAAAAATCACAAAATATGCTTTAGAAGATGAAATTTTCATAAATTCATAATTTGGGACATAAAAGGTAAACATTTTTTTTTTTTTTTTTAGACATTCAATGTTTATCTTAAAAATCAAGCCTAGTTTCACGACTGCTATTCAAGTTCGCTACAATGTGTTAATTTCGAGGGGTCTCTCAATGGGGTGTAATCTCGTACAACCGTTCCTGTAATCAGTGAAATCATACTGTAATCAAGTCTTAATCATGCGTAATCATGTCATCACATGTAATCGGTGGTAATCAATGAAATCTTAACGTAATCACATGTAATCAATATAATCATAGTATAATCATGTATAATCAAGTGTAATCTCGAATTAAAAATCTCGAGAAAAATCTATTTTGTCGCCATTCTGTCTTCTTCCTCTCGCTGTCTTCAGTTTAGACGGAAGTTGGGGAAGGCCGGAAGACAAAAGCAGAAATGAGAAATGCCCTCGGAAATGGCAGAAAGGCGAGCTCACAGATGAGGCAAGAGATAAGCTGGATAAGAAAGTAGTCTGTGGGGGGGAGGGGCTTTCTCAAGAATTTGTGTTTGATTTTATTCAAAGAACGTTTAGCGGTCGGCATGGGGCCATCGTAATGGAGGGAAACTTTCAAACTGACTGGCCCGGCAGCATTAGGACATATTTTTAACGGGCGAGCTGGGACAACAACAACAAAGGAAAAAAAAATCCGCGGGCTGTCGAACCCGATTTAAAAATTTAAACGAAACCGATAAAATATGAATAATTTTCAATGGATATGACCAGTGTTGGGGCAGAATCTGATTACAGAGTAATGAAATTATTGATTAAATTAAAATACATTATAATCACCTCATAATGCAATTGATTAACACGCAGAGCACTGAAAAGTAATTTCATTTTAAGCTTTTGAATTGTATAACCCAATAATTCTGTAAAGGATTACAAATCAATTCTTATTTAACATTTTAAGATTTAATTAGATTAATTTTAATCGATTACGTGCGGATTTCGATTACTCTTTTAATTATATAATCTAATTAACCTGCAATGGATTAAAAGATGATTTCAATTAAATTTTTAATTGTATAATCCAGTTAACCCGTAATGGATTGTAGGTCAATTCCAATTATATGTATTTTAAATATAACTTAGATTACATTCTAATATATTACAAGTTAATGTCGACTAAGTGTATTTAAAATACGCGGGAGATGAGAGGGACCGCAAGCAAATTTTTTAAATCTGATATATATTATTTATAACATATAAAAAAAATTAAAGATAGGAGGGAGTGATAATTGTCATCCGGGGGGGGGGGGGGGGGGGCAATTTTCTAACTTTTTCTGGGTAGTAGTTTAGGTAATAGTTTTTCTAGTTTAGGGCAGAGGGGGCGGCACGTGCTCGGTCGTTAGAACGAAAGGCCAGGGCCAAAACTAAGGGGTGGCAGAGGGGGCATGTGCCCCGGGCGCCAAATGAAGGCTTATACCTTTGGAATGGATCATTTTCTTCTGGTGGACTGATGGCTTCTAATATTACGAAACAGCCATTATAAATGAAATGTTAGGTGAAGATGAAAGAGCAGTCGTAAAAAGTTAGAACTCTGATATTCTGGTCAGAATGGAAAAAAAAATGGCCATATTTTTTTTTTTTGCCAAAAAAATTATGGCCATTTTTTTCCCATTCTGACCAGAAAATCAGAGTTCTAACTTTTTACGACTGCTGTTTCATCTTCACCTAACACTTCTTTTATAATGGCTGTTTCATAATAATAGAAGCCATCAGTCCATCAGAAGAAAATAACTCGGCACATTGCCTACATGCCATAACACATTGCCTACCCTACACATACTGAAAATAATTCTGGCCCTGCTCGACCATGTATAAAAAAGAATGCAAGCCTGATCTCAGACCAGCACAAATCTGCTAAAAAAAAAAATAAAAAAAAAGAGCCCGGGTCAGACATCATGTAGCTCTCTGATGCCGATCTCTACATTGGACATGTTACATTTCTGTATTGATGTTGTCAAACTAGCATTGGTTCGTGACGCACATTTATACTTATTCTCGCGAAAGCCATATTCATTGAAAATAACTCATTTTGTCGGCTTCGTTTAAATTTTTATATCTGGTCGCAGGCCTGCTAAATTTTTTTATCGGCCCGGCTGGCACGTGAAATTTTTTTACCGGACGGACCCGACCCGTTTATTTTGTTTATCGGCCCGTTGAGAAAATTGTCTTAATTCTGCTCGTTTGGCCCGTGCCGACCTCTAGGCTGAACTACATAATTAGTCTTGTCAAATAACGAAATCTAAACAATCCGAAAAAAATTCCGCTTTATACAGGTTTCCATCATAGAAAGTATAATTGTCGGTATTCTTTATTTTGGAAATATCGAGGGGAACATGCAATATTTTTCATTGAAAATAGGATTCCGTTATTAACAGATTTCATTTTCACATTTTTTACGGTAGTTGTAAAAATACCGAGAAAAATGCAAACAAAGGCGAAGTATACTCGTATTAAAAAAAAAAAAAAATGCTACGAAAAAGTAAAAACGCACAACGGTAGCTATCGACTCATTGACTTCACGTATCATTTATGAAAAAAAATAAATATTCAAGTGAGAATTCTGAAAAGAACACTCCCATAGGTTTAACATTAGCGTGCGAGTGTTTTTCAACCCTTTCCGTCACTCTGACAAACTTAAATGCTAATGTTAAACCTATAGGAGCAATCTTTAAAGGTTTCTCGAAATATTTTAAAATTTACTGTTAAATTATCGTACACAAAATAATTTCTTTTGTATACGATTCCCGAGGTCGATACCCATTGTCGTGTTTGTTTCAATTTTGATTAGTTTTTTTAAATGAGGATAATTTTATTTTCAGAACCGGTTCCAAAAATGAAAGCGTTTGCATATTAAAAAACTAATTAAAATCGAAATGCACAACGATGGGTATCTATCGAATCGTCCTCGGGTATTCTATGCAAAAACAAATCCTTTAAAAATATTAAATTATAAGCAAGAAATGTATAAAGATTTCTTCCATAGGTTTAACATTAGAGTTGAGTTTCTTTGTGTAACTAGTCACGCAAAGAAGCTGGAACGCTGATGTTAAACCTATGGGATTGCTCTATTGAAAATCTCTCTTTCTTTTAAATGTTTTATTTTTCTGTCTTGGAATGGCTGAGGTTGGTTAACAGTATTTACTTTTTCGATTTTAGTTGCATATATATATATAATGTTATTTGTCACTTTCAGAACAGATTGCGAAAAATAAATCTTCTAAAATCGAAAACGTACAAACTAGAAACATTAAAGATCAATCTCAGATAAACCAAGAAAACAAAATTATTTAAAGATATTAAAATGCAAGTGAGAAATTTGAAAAGAACGCTCTCACAGATTTAACATTAGCTTGCGAGTTTCTTCGCGTGCCAAGTGTAAGATCATATGAACTCAAAAACCAGATTTTTTTTGCCATGTTTATTCGATTTAACATGGAAAAGTTGTATCCTGTATAATAAACAGTTAAGTTGTCGATTGTTAAGTTCGGTTAAGTTCTTGGCATTTGTTTGACGCTTGGTTACTTTTTATGGCTTGGCTCGGCAGACAGTTCCGAAGCCAGGAAATTTTTTCGGAAAATAGGTCCAAACCTTGTCATATATATATAAAAAAAAAAACCCCTATGAAAACAGAACCTGTATACAATGTAATCTAAAACAGAAAAATTCATTGTCCCGATTGAAGAGTTACTAAACTTGCAAATATAACTTATAAAAGGGAAACCTGTATAAAACGATTTTTTTTAGATATCTTACGATTTTGTTTTCGCAAAGGAAGAATTTCGTGGTCCATTCTCAACGTTTACCTCTAAAGACAAAAAAATGTCTGATACAGAATTTTTTAACTGCCCCTTGCTATTCCTTTAATACAGACTTTCTTTTACATACATAAAATATTTTACATACGCAAACATACATGCATGCACACACACACACACATATATATATGTTAGAATATTTGTGTAATAACAGAATTTTAATAAACTTTAAGATTGTATTTCCTTATTTATACTTTACAAAATAGCTTATGAAGATAAAGAGTAAGATCAATCTCTGTAATTAAATGTATTACTAAAATAACTTTGTAGATTAGAAAAGGATTTTAGAATCTCTATAATATAAAAAGGCTGAGTATATCTCGGAGTATATACACCGTTAAAAAAAAAAAAAAAAAAAAAAAAAAAAAAAAAAGTTTTCTACGGAACCTAGATTGTTTCTTAGTAGTAACATACCATGTATTTCAGCATTTAACACACAGCTCAAACATAAATCCAGAATATTTGTTAATGCAAATGTTACTTATTATTGTGGCATAACTATTTCAGTTATTTATTAAATAACATTTCTGTGTGTAAATATGTTTATTTGAGCTTTGCGATATTTGCTAGAATATACAGCATATACAAGTATGCTCCCCAAATGTGTATACTTTAAAGTAGAAAACGACAACTGTTTTAGAAGATATTGCAAAAGAGAAACTATTTATATATTATAAGCTTTTATTTAACTTAAAACTTCATTCCTCTATACATATACACTGTATACTCTAACCCTGTGAAAAATGAACCTGTCTATAACGGAATCTTGCCTTAAATGAAAATGAAATAAATACCATACTATTATGAAAGCTAAGTCGAAAACCTGACAAAAACTAAATTTTTTACCAATCTTTACGGTAGTCAACAGATTTGACCGGGTTTGACTGTATGCATATGATTTATTCAGTAAACTCTTACCTCATTCGGGAAGGGCATCCAGACACCCCCCCCCCCCCCACACACACACACACTTCCTTGCCTAAAGCTCTGTGTGTGTAACAAAAGAAAATTTTATCAAAGTCATCTTTTGACAAAGATTCTACGATTTTAAACAGATCATAAAACTTCAGAAAATTCGCCTCCTGTTTCTTGTTTGCTAATTGACAAAAAATTCACAGAGTTGAAATAATATATCGATCATTTACTTCAACATCAGAACTAAAAAATCGCGATTTTTGAATTATGACGTTGTTGCAACAAAGAGCGTATCAGCATGTTTTAGAACAGAATAATCACATTCGGGTTTTTACAGGTATTTTGAAATTCGCAGCTTCGAACAAAACATCGCAATAACTAACAAGTTCAATAAAACTTCACAATAACTAGTCCAACAATGACATTACTTTTTTCTATTTCAAGTAGGAGATTTAAATCTATTGGTGATAATTCTCGATATAGAATTATAAAATAAATTAAGATTCACCAAATTATGTTAAGTGTGCCGCTTTTGTATTCATGTAAACTCATTTTTTTTTTTTACCAGGGCCGAAACTAGCCTTTTTTGAGCCCGGAACAAATATGGATTTTGACGCCCCCCCTCCCCTCCCCCTTCCTCACGCACAATAAAAGTTATCGACCGCAGATACCCTATGCAAAAGAAAAAAAATTCTTTAAAAATAAAAATAATTTAATAATAATTAAAATATGCTACAAGGAAATATGTAAACAACGCCCATAGGATTAACATTAGCTTGAGAGTTAAGAGCTTACACTATTCACGCGAAGAAACTGGACTGCTAATGTTAAACCTATGACAGCGTTCTTTTAAAAATTTCTCACTTGCATATTAATAGTTTCAAATGATTTTATTTTCTTCTGTAAATAGCTGAGAATGAATTCTACAAGGGCTATAATCACTCTACCAGGGAGCCAACCAAAAAATGGCAAATGCATGAACCCCTGGCAGAAGAAACCCCTTCGCCAATCAGCCAAGAAAACTGACCCAGAAAACAGCGACTCATATATTGAAACAAAGTACAGTCAGCCCCGCTTAATTGCATACAGTTGGTTCCACTGAATTGTATGCATTTAAGCGGGTTATGCGTTTAAGCGAGGACAGCAATTAATGTTAGCAGTATACGTTATCAATTGATTATATACCACAGATATGATAAATATTAATGAACATCATTTACCTAATAATTTAAAAAATATTCTTTTAATAATTTAGATTTTAATTATTAATTTTAAATAATTTATTATTACTCTTTATATAACAATATATGGAATAAGGTATAATGTATTATTACACTATTTACGTTACATGGTTTAATTTTTCATTATAATGTATGTAAAATTAAAATGAAAGTAAAATAAAAAAAATTCGTTTTAAATCATACCTTTGAAAATAAATAAATTCTGCATAAATTCATTTTATTTTTCAATTATTTGTCAATTTATCACTTTTTTTTCTTGTTGTTGTTGCCTACACAAAAAATCTTTTAGGGAAATTTGTTTTTTCCTACCTCGGATACTGTATTTCTCAATTTCCGGCGCTAAATATTGTTCCTTTATTCTCTTGACCATCCCGATTGTATTTTCCCCCGATTCCAGGATTTTCCAAAAAGTACCCCCAGCATATTGAGTCACTGTATTGTACGACAAGCTTTAAAAGACAAGAAAAACATAATTGTCCAAATTCAACACTCCTATGCGTTTCCTAGAATTTAGATAATAAAGTCTTCTTTCACGACGGTTTCTGTTCTTCGATCGTAGATATAACAAACCATTGTTACAACAACAAAAAGTTCTTCCTTTCTTCCCATTCATCACTATAACAGGAATTTATAAAATGCGGATTACTAGATTGGAGATATTTATGCAATTAACCGGGGATTGTTATGCGATAAAACGAGTATATTTAACATTAACCTTATGGGGAGCGTTTTTGTTCCACGGCATTCTATGCATATAAGCGGGGTATGCAATTATCCGTTACCCGATTGAGTAGGGCCGACTGTATTACGAAAACTATGGCATCCAAGCACCATAGATAAAAGTATAAGAAACAGCAATTATAGTCATTTACAAGCATATGACTTATAAGTAAACACAAAATCATAAAGAAAACGGAATAAAAACAAAGTATAGGCATATACAAAAATAACACATGACTTCTATGTAAACACAAAAATTAAAATAAAAACAAAATGAAAACAGTGTTTAAAGTTATTTACAAATACGAAAGGCTTAGTAATGAGGAAAATAATAAAGTTCAATAAAAGTTCACGAAGATAAACAGGCAGAAACACCGTAGAAAAAAAAAAGATTCTTTAAAAGCGATATTTGATGAAAGAGTAGAGTTTATTAAATTCGTTGTATAGGATGCAGAGTTTTTTTATAATTTGATTTGGATAACAAAACGTTCTGAAGATTCCAGTTCAATGTTCTATTGCGGACATCACAGGCTTTACTGCTACAAAGAAGGAATCGCAAAGGTCTGGATAAATGTTCCATTTTACATATATTTTTATATTAGCTGGTATAAATTGTACAGTGTTAATTTCGTCAAACTTTAAATTTTTCCCATTTATGGCACGCTTCGTTACAGGCATGTTCTTAATGTCGTGGATTTAACTATAGTACATTTATGCTCTCAAGCGGTTATTATCAGTGACGGATCCAAGGGGAAGGAGACGGGGGTCATGACCCCCCCCCCTCGTAAACAACAGAAAAATGCTAAAAGTTATTAAAAAATGAAATATATCTTAAATTCTTTCAATCCCCTCCTCCGAAGTTTGTTCAACAATGCGAATCTCTCTGACTCTTTAAACCTCTACTCAAATCAAAGTTAGGTAATTTCTGATACATCCGTGAAAATATTACTAATCTCAAGAAATTTGAAAGTGCACTTATTCGGAAACTATGTAATCGAAACTGTTTTCCATTTTTCAATAAAAGCGAAGAATCTTACCAAAAATTCCATAAAATTTGGCATTTTAAACTAAATTTCCGGACGCGAATGCAAATTGCTCTCTCAGGATGACATTTCTGTGGCTCTCAAGTCCTAAAAATTGGCTTAAAATGCAAACTTGACAACATTTCTGAATCATTCTTCGCATTTATAAGAAAATGGGAAATGCTACGATTTCTTGGTATCTCAATGAAATCTATATATATATTAACGAATACTACTGCAAATATTTTGTATTTAGGAATGAAAATGATTTCGCGAAAGTATCAGAAAAATTGTCAGTTTTAATTTGAGAATAGCCTTTAATATAAAAATTGATCATGAAGTGGTGTAACCCCCACCACACACACACACACACACTCCAAAAAAGAGCCATGACCCCCTCTAAATTGAGTGCTGGATCCACCCTTGGTTATTATAGAGTTTATAAATTTTAGAGAATGCATGTGAAAACGTCTATAATGGAATCCTGTATTAAACGGAAAAAAATAATGGTTCTGGCGAAAGAAACACTTTAAAATTATACCTGCTAAAACGAAAAATTTCGGAATTTTTGCCGTTTTAGCAGATGTTACTACTTTTTTATTCATGATTTAGTGTACGAACCCATCGTTAGGGGGGGGGGCATTCCGACCCCACCCCCTTGGCACTGTCGGCAGAACGGTGATAGGCAAATGACCGTCCTGCTTGAAACTATTTTCTTATTTTGGACAAATCTAAAAAGTTAACATGTAAAAAAAAGAAAAAAAAATGCCGTTTTAGCAGAAGTTACTACTTTTATTATTCATGATTTAGTGTACGAGCCCATCGTTTGGGGTGAGATTCAGACCCCACCCCCTTAGCTATGCCACTGTCGGCAGAACAGTGATAGGTAAATCACCGTCCTGCTTGATACTTATTTCTTATTTTGGACAAATCTTAAAAAAAAAAAAAGCAGATGTTTGGAAGGCAGTAAAATCGAGTAAAACTGTTAAATCATAAATTTTAGCAATTTAATCACGTGTAATCACGTATTTCCAAGTGAAATCAACTGTAATCAAGTGTAAACAGCTGTAATCTAGGTGTAATCAGGTATAATCACATGTAATCTAGGTATAATCAGGTATAATCACATGTAATCTAGGTGTAATCAGATATAATCACATGTAATCTAGGTGTAATCAGGTATAATCATATGAAATCATAGTAATCCGCTGAATCAGCTGTAATCAAGGTGATTCCGTAATCTCGTACACGATTTCTCCCATTGAGAGACCCCTCGGTTAATTTGGCGTGGACCACAATTATGGAAATTTCCTTTGTTTAATTTAAGATTAGAAAAACGTGAACTTCTGCATTTATTTTAAAAATCACAATTTTCCCTCTGTTTTTTTTAACATATGCAAAAGGAAAAAAAGCATAGTTGAAACAACCTTTCGGGATTTCTAAATCGTTTTTTGAAACATAAAATCACAAATTAATTAATTAATGATAAACGTGCATTTAAAAATATATATTACATTCTTTATGTTTTATTTATATTTTATTTTTTATATTTAATATTTAAAATATTTCATTGTTACAGTTTCACGACTAATTGGCATATTTTAGCGTGCATGATTTGGCAGATAATTAATTCCATTCTTCTTGTATCTCTTATCTTATTATAACCATAAACAATATTTAGCAATTGGACAATTATATTATATTATAATTATTATAATTAATATATATAATTATAATAATTATAATACAATTATATATAATTATAATTTAGCAATTATAATACCTGGACTCTCCTTAGGGAAACATATTATTAATTTATAATTAAATTATCAAAATATTAAAATGTTATATTGTAATTGAAACCACACCTGCTTTCATAATTTTTATAACCTTAAGCTTACCAGGAAGTGAGTGAAAAATCGATTTGAAAATTCCAGATTTAAATACATGAACCAGGAAACAAAATAACTTATTGTACATACTATTACAAAATTGTTCATGTAATATTTTTTGTTTTGTTTATTATTAATGATTAAAATCGGTTTAAAAACTGACGTTATTTTTTTTAAATTATTTTCCATTAGGCAAACATTTTTGAAAGTTTTAGTATTCTAAGTTAGTTATTAAATTTTTCTATAGAAGAGTGCGAATATTTGTTTTATTCTGGATTTAAAAAGTAACATAAGGGGGGAAGGGGGAATGCAAGTTTCATTTTTAATTTTCATTAACTAAAAAAGCACTTGCCATATTATTTAAAATTTTTTACAGCTTAAAATCTGAATCTTTCATTCGTACATTTTTTAAAAAATCCTCAAAATATCTCGAGTTAATTTCGATGGTTTATTTTAAATGAAACAGAACAAATTAACTTCAAAATTGCCGTCATGATTTTTTCTTGGAAAAGGGAGTGTTCGGCGTTTCCCCTAGCGCTAGAGATTGCTCTCTGAAAAGGACGCGACTCAATGACCAATGAGGCGCTTGGATTTCACCTGACTGTGATTTTGGCCCTCCATTTTAGAATTTCGCAAGTAGGACGCTACATTTGGACATGGAAGAAGGAATACAGTCTAGTTCCAACTTCTTTGCATTTGGACAATAATCTAAACTCTCTTACTCTTTTATATAGGTGTCTCAAAAGGTCGCTTACTAACTTAACATGCTGGTCTGTCATATCCACAGACTTCTAATATAAGTCATATTCATATCATGAGGAACAAGATTTACGTAGGAACTTGTGTTCGAAAATGCAAACTGCGACCGCTAGAGGATTATGAGCGCAGGTGTGGAGGGAGGGGAAGAAAGAAAGGATATCGTCGAAAATATTACTTTTATTAAAGAACATGGTTTAATTTACAGAAGATGTTCAAAATTCCTTCCATTCGCCGCAATGCATGCTTCACTACGTCGACGCATGGATTCACGACCCCCCCCCCCCCAAATATATATATATATATATATATATAAATCCACCGCTTATCGCGAATTTCGACAAATGGTCGCCAAAAAAAATCAATTTCGTCAATCGTTCACAGAAAAAAATTGCCAATTTCGTCAAAGGATCGCGCAAAAAACGCGAATATCGTCAAAGAATCGCGGGAAAAACGCGAATTTCGTCAAAAATGCGTATTTTGTCAAAGGACCACGGAAAAAAAAAACAGTGGCACTCCGGGAGTACCAATAGAAGTGAAAACTTCAAAAAATTTGGATAAAAAGTCGAAAAATAAAAAAACCGAGAATTTGGCACAGATGTGATATACGAACTAGGTTTGGCGCGATTTTTTAACGACAATTTGGCGAAAGCCCGTTTTCCAATACCAGTTACAATGTATATTTTTAAATTATTTTCTATTGTTTTAAAAAGTAAACAACAATAAATAAACGATAATTTCATTAATAACTATAGAGCAAAACAATTGTACAATTTAAAAAAAATAAAATAAAAGTAAATGAACAATTTATTAATAAATAAACAACAGTAGCCGGGTTACCTTGTAAAATAAAGTAACGCCATTTTGGTGTCAATTAGGTACCCAAGTGCGTATCTGACATCTGTGCCCCGTATTTTATCTTCCGTAATTGAAATTCCCGCCAATACTGACCAGACCATCAATACGATAAAATACAGCGTTATCGGTTTTTAGTTACACGAAATAGGTAGGTCACGAATACGGTATAATTCATTTTAACTGACGAAAAACAAAATAATAATTTGTTTTACCAAATGTTGTTTTGGTGAATTTAAATATTTCTGCAAATCAAATAATTCTGCAAGTATGTTAACATTTCTTGATAAATAATTGCGCTTATGCTTTTGCTATATTTAAAACCACTACCATATTATTAGAAATATTGCTATAGTTTGATGCTATGACATACACCATATCGCAAAAATAACACGAATTTTAAAAACAAGAGAGTTTTTTTGCCAAACTTAGCAGATATTTGATCGAATAGTTCACTTTTGCCGCCAACTATTGACATAAATAACAACTGTTGAATAAAGATAATTTTATTTTGCTAGAGCAAGGTAGTTTTATTTTAGCAAGAGTCACGAGACTTGGCTAATTTTTACATGAGATGTTTTTGATGAGATTTCCTTTTTCTAACTCTTGTACGTGTATTTCGGGAACCAATAGCGCACAGGCAAGCATGCGGCGCGCTTGCCTGTAAATTGTTGTTATTGATTAAGCAATCAATAACAATTAATTGCCCGCCCTCCTCATACCGAACTATGCACAATACATGTACATACTTATATACAGAGGTGTCGGTCACAATAACAGTATCACGAGTTCAATGGTTTTTCCCATCTCAAAAAATGCCAAACGCGCCCAAAGAAGCTTTCACTTCAATAATGAAAGTATCAAGTATTTGTCTTTAACAATAAACACAACAGCGTACTGCAACGAAAATGTAAATTTTGTGTGTGTTCCTGTGTGAACGCCGGGAGAAAAAGTGAGTTTTAGCTTCGTTCTTCTTTTGCGGATTGAGCTGAAGAGGGAAAAGTTCCTGTCATTCGCCGCTTGTCGCGCTAGTGTCTATGTGCCAAAATGCTAGCATGTCGATTACGTAACAGTGTCTCCAAATCAGTGGTTTTTCTCCATCTCAAAAAAAGCTCAACGCGCCTAAAGAAGTTTTCACTTCAAAAACTCACATTTCGTTATAGGATCGCAAAAAAAACGCAAATTTCGTCAAAGAATCGTGGAAAAAACGCTAATTTCGTCAAGGGATTGCGAAAAAAACGCAAATTTCATCAAGAGATCCCGGAAAAAATGTGCATTTCCCCCAACGAATCGCTGAAAAAACGCGAATTTCGTCAAAGGGCCGCGGAAAAAACGCATAAGTAGCGCCAGGAGGAGATTGCCCCGGGCACGGATCCACAGGGGGGGAGCGGGGCGATCATCCCCCCCCCCCCAAGATATACATCCAACGCTTTTAACGGCTGTTTTCGCGGAACTGGCAGTCAAGAAAACGAAAACCAACACTTTTCGGGTGTCAATGGTAAACTACACTGACGTTTCGGCAAGTAATGAAAAAAAAAGGATTATGTCCTATCAAAGGACATATGCCGCTATAATTTTTGACGCTATGGGTTGAGGTGAGGGACGAAGCCACTTCGTCAGAGCCGTCCATTGGGATTTAAAACGGCCTACAGAGGCGCTGCTCGCAGCCTTCGGTACAGGAAAATTGTCCCTTTAATTTCCCTTTAACTAATGCTAAAGTGCCATTGAAATCATTCTTTATTGTAAATGCATTTGAAAGTTTTATATATTCAAATTCCGATAATTTTTACTTTGTCTTATAAGACAGAACACAAATATCAGATGAAATCTGAAATTGTGCAAAAGAATAATCATTCTGAACTAATTAAAAATACATGTAAAGCAATGTGCTTGCACGGCAGTATCCTGAAGCGAGAAGTTATATGTTTTCCCCCCAGATGGCGTATTCGAGGCAAGATCTTTTGCGAGATCCTTCACTACCAAACTAGTTAATTCCAAAACTAGTTAATACCAGTTTCACTGGGTTCTTTTATTCATCTACCAGAAATTTCGAATAGTAATTTTTGCTTTAATTAATGACAGACATTCCGTGATTAAATAATGTGAAGGTAACTATTCAGAAATTCTGGTAGAAATCCACTAAATTGGCAACACTACTTCCTACAACGCAATCGCCTTTTGAAAAACCTCGCATGGCATACACAGTGGCTCACCAAGGATTACTCTTTTTAGTGTAGAGAGGTGAGTAGTATGTTTTAGTAGAGGACATGTTGAGTAGATACAGACTCGGGATAATTTCCTTTCTTAATTACTCGACCAGCCCACTTCATATTATGGCAGCAAAGAATGTAATAAAGATGAAACTTTTGATCTTAAACTCTATTCTTTATTTAATTGTAACCTTTTTAAAATGTTTGATTTAATTAGAAAATATTAAAAATGTTAATATTTTTAAATTGTTAAAAAAATTTAAAAATAGAAAAAAATCTGAGTCAAAATCAAACTTTCTTAAAATTTCCCTTTACTTAAGAACCTTTAAAAAATTAATCTTACATAATTTTTGGACATTTTAAATCTTTAGTCTCAAGGTCTAGAAGATGGGGCTTCAACTCCTGGCTTCTGCGTCGTGTTTACGCTATAGGACATACGTTATGCGTGAGGTAGAAGTCTGAACGGGCCTGACTCGGACCGAAAGAAAGTTATCGTGGCCCGGGCCAGTGAAAAAATTAAAGTTTGGCCCAGGCCGGGCCCAATTATATTTACAGTGTTCACGGCCCGGCCGGGCTCGTACAAAAATTAGTAAAAACAGGCCCCGCCCGTGTAAAAATTATTTAAATCAGACTCGATCTGACCCGACTCAATTTCTACAAAAAAATCCAATTTTCTTAACACACAATTAAGATTTTTTTTTAAGAACACTACGTACGCATTTACGGAAAAATTTTACAGTATATTTTAGATCACTATGTGTTCCCAAGACAGAAAATGCACAATAGTAACGTTAATGATTACGTAGACTCTTCGACTTTTCAACATTCATATAAAAATTCATTAAAAAAATTATGTAGTTTAGAATAAAAGGAAAAAAAGGTTGAAATATCATATCTTTTGAAGCTGTATATAAAACAGATTTTTGAAAATATTTCTCTGAAATTTATTAAAGCTGTTCTCAAATCCAAAAGAGCTACTTTCTGACAAATTTCTGAATACATTTTTCTTCGGAAACGCATAAAATTGGCAGAGGTCTTATTCAGAAACTATGATTTCGAGTTGCATTTTTCCTTTTTTTGGTACAGGCAAAAGATCTTTCAGAAAAAACTGTCAAAGATGGCCTTATGAATCACATTTTCGGACGCGACCGCACGGGAAAGATATAACAATAAGTTAAGTAATTTATTTATCGAAAAACTGGAAAATGTTATTCGATTCCTAATCGCTTCTATAGTCAGGCCTGTCAATTTTATGCCTTTACAGTTAAAAATGTGTCGGAAACTTTTGCGCTGTTATCACTATTACTTTTTTACAAAACATATCGCCTGCCCGACACACAATGGGAACAATTAAATCCAGTTCTGGCCGGTCTGGACTATGTAGAGAAAAAATGTAAGCCAGATTCCGGCCTGGCTGAAGTCTGCTGAAAAAATTAAGACCTGTCTCCGACACCATGTAACTGTCCGATGCTGATCTCTACGATGGGCATGTTATGTTTCTGTATTAACGTCATAAAACAAGCATCGGGCTCATGCAGCCCATTTATGCTTCTTCCCCCGAAAGTCGTATCCCTTAAAAATGGTTCATGTTTATTTTATCGGCTCCGCTTAAATTTTATAACGGGCCGATAGGCCTGCTTAATTTTTTATCGGGGAGACGGGAACATTTATTTTTTTTTTTCATTTTATTTATTTATTAACCATTTGGAAAAATGGTTATTGTTCTCGTCAGGGTAGGAAATCAAAAGCATATCTGAAGGTTTTTATTGGTTTAATCCGCATTTTATTCGTTTTCTGATTGGTCTATACAGTAATCTGTAGTTCCCTTTACTTTCAACAGAGATGGATACTTTTTGTTGCCACTATGACAAAAAAGTAATAAAAACTACAAAAAAAAAATTAATAACTCAGAAACAAATTGAGATACAGCCAGGGGCGTAGCTACAGATATTTTTTCGGGGGGGGGGGGGGGGAGAATTCGAAAATTTCCGAACTTGAAACAAATTGCTCCAATTTTCAACTAAAGTGATATGCACAACGTGTGTAATAATGATAAGGGGACTTAAGCATAAAAAATTTCTTTCCAAAGAAAAATTTTTAAACTAGAAACATAAAAATTTCAATTATTGTTTTTTTAATAACAAAACCAACCAGCTTTTTACTTTCTTCTATCTTTACAAGAAGAAAGTATTGAATTCGTAAAAAAAATTCGACTTCCGGCTTTCGACGGATTGATATTATTGGTGCAGATTCACTGTCGCCAGTCGACACGTGGCGACTTATATTTTTACTTTGGCGATTAATTTTTGGCATCTAAGTCGCCATCCTTTGGCGAATTTCGCGTTTTTTCCCCGCGATTTTTTGACAAAAATCACGTTTTTTTCGCGATCCTTTTACGAAAATCACGGGGTCTTTCGTGATGCTTTGACGAAATTCGCGGGTTTTTTTTTTTTTTTTTGCAATCCTTTGATAAAATTTGCATTTTTTTTCTGCAATCTGTTGACGAAAATCGCGTTTTTTCTGCAATCTGTTGACGAAATTCACGTTTTTCTGCAATCTTTTGCCGAAATTCACGTTGTCTGTTTTGCGACCCTTTGACAAAATTATCGTTTTTTCCGAGATACTTATAGAATTGGAGGGGTTATTTTTGTTATCCTTCGACAAAGTTGTTGATTTTTCTGCAAAGAATGGCAAAATTTGCATTTTCCCCGCAATTCTTTGACAAAAAGACGCGTGTTTTTGGGGATTCTTTGACGAAATTCGCATTTTTTTCCTAATTCTTTAACGGAATTCACGCTTTTTCTTGCTAACGATTGACAATTTTTTTTTCGGCGTCCACTTGTCGAAATTCTTGATATTTTTCCTCACTCCTGTAATAATCTGCGATAAGATTGTTTTTTAAGATAATTTTTCTTGTGTATTCTTGAAATACAAATGCTTGAATTCTGTTTTGACTTTTATAGTGCAAAATAATCTTACACACTCTTATTTTTTTCTTTTATGAACTCTTGCATGGCAAAATGAAAATAAGAAATACTGTTTTCCTAATATTCCCCACTACCATGATTCCTTAGCTTATTCTTATAGATATATATTTTTCACCTCTGTCTTGCCCAATTTTATCCTCTGACAGTACATGGCTTAAGATTTATATTATACTTAATTTATATCCAAATTAAAAGAATTGGGTGATTAAATGAACCATACAAATTTGATGTAATTCGTTTGTTTCTTTTGTACCTTTGTAGATTATTTTTCACTTTGATTTCCTGAAATCTTTTCTCATATAATTGCTATTGCTTTTATGCATTTCTTTCACAATGTGGCCACTGGATTATTTGGGTTTAGGAGCCACTGGCTCCTTAAAAACCTTGGAAATGTGCACCTATAATTGATACGTTTTAGAACGATTTGACTGTTTTTAGAAAATGTCTGTCTGTGTGTATGTGACACAAATTTTTGGGCGCTCTATCTCAAGAGCTAATGCACGGAATTTAAGAAAACTTTAGATTCAGTTATACCTTGATAAAAATTAATTCTGATTAGTTTTTGGTGTAAATCCCCCAAAAGATGGCGCTGCTATGCTGCATTTTTCACGATTTACATGATTTTAGCGATAGTTATATCTCAAAAACTGTTGCACAGAATTTGATCAAACTTCATATTCTGTTAAACCTTGACATAATTTGGTGCTTATTAGGCTTTTGTGTATATCATATAACAGGTGGCACTGCTGTGAAGCATTTTTCACGATTTTCGCGTTAGCTATACCTCAAAAACTAATGCACGGAATTTGCCAAATTTCATATTTGGTACCAATTCCTTATTAAGCTTGGGTGTATACTGTCCAAAGGTATCGCTTTTGTGCTCTTTGGGTTTGGAATTTTGGTTGCAGACATCTAACAGGGTGTGCGCCCAAATTCAATGATTTGTTGGAAAAATGCAATGCTTCTATCTCCTTTTTAAATCCACACAATTAAACGGATCTGTTCCTTTAGAATTCGTTTTGCATTGTGATTGCAAATTTTGAGGTATTAACATATATTGGATAGAATAAAGTTTTAGGATTGGCACATCCAACTAGTTTTCATTTAACATTAATTCTTCTGGTCTTCAAAGGAGCCAACCTGATGATAACATCGTCCAGTTTAATAAAATCCACTATTTCACTTTCAAATTTTAATATCATTAGGCTGTCAAGTCTGTCATTCCTCTTTGTAGTTTTCAATATATATTTTTTTTAATTTTTATTTGACTAAAGATTCTTTCATTAGATGCAATGCCATAAAGATAAGCTGCTGTGAGTGTTAAGATATGAGTATATAGTTTGACAGCGTGTTCAAATAGTCTTTGAATTTCAAGGCATGAGAAAAAGGTTTTTTAAGTGAGTTGGGATTTGGTTTATTTCTATTTGACTCTGGAAATCATGTACATCCGGTTTCTCATATCCAGGTGGAAACATTATTAACTTTCCTAAGTTAGTGATACTCAGATTTGCCTTGCACAATTGTAATTTAAATATGAAATGTATTGGTGCAATATTCTTCTGATATAGGGAACATTGTCATTTAAGCCCATTACTAAGATTTTGTATTTCTTATAATTATTTCCTGTAAAACTTGTGTGTATCAATAATGTTCATTGCTGTACTATTATTTTTATCTATTGCCTTTGGTGAAACCAATTTTTCTACGGTGTTTTCGGAAGTCGGCTTCTTCAGTCACATTCTAATATTCATAACTGTTTGTGTACTTGTCTATAGGGAAGTCTTTATTGATTCAAAATTTTATTCAAGTGCAACGTGTCAGTGTTACAATGCATGTCGATTTTTTCTTCAGTTGATGGACTGCTTTCATGGTCATAATTCTGTTCCAAATTCAAATGGTCTACTTTTTACCTTTTTCATCCTCGAATGGATTTTTAGATGCTCCAAAACCTTGCACAAAAAATCTTTTCATTATTATGAAGGGTTCTTCCGTGCTGAGATTTATAGTAATTTTTTAGTACAGTTTTAAAGACACAACACTGGATTTTTGGTTTAAAATTTCATAAACACCTATAAATATAAACGAACAGGACTGATATATATTTCCGCACACAAATAAGTGTAAAATGTGACAAATTTATATAAACTAGCGACTTGTTATATTCATATTTGCTCAGATAACGCCTTTTTCTTGACAGCGAAGGGTTAACTAATTTTTGCGGAAAAAATCATGAGAATGAGTAAAAGATTGTCCAAAATTTACGCAATTAGCTCAAAAATTAGTGCAATTTGTGAAAACTCATCAAATCTTCTTGCCCAGCTGTGTTTCAAGTAGGTAACTACATTCCTTTCTGTTGTGCTACAAGTGATCTCCAATTTTCAAAAAAGATGCAATCCCTTTGGATTAAAATAGCTGGATTCTCTTTTGGGACGAGAAGGGGACGTAGGGTGAAATTTTTGAGAAAGGAACAAAATTTTGGAGGAAATAAAGGAACTGGATTGCCAGCTATTGGTGGATAGGAGTAGAGAAATTTTGGTCTGGTAGATGTATAATATTTTTGTAGAACTGAAAAACACAATGATAGATTGAGTGTGGCTGATTTCTTTTTGTATTTCTCTTGATAATTTAACATGTTTACTGTTACAGTACTCAGAAACATAATCACCAAAACAAAAATTTCGTAATTATTTTTACTGAAAAAGGAAATGTCTCAAAAGTCTAGAATTTCCCAACTTCACATATATTGGGGGGAGGCCCCCCCCCCCCATGGCGACGCCCCTGGATACAGCTTTCAAACAAATTGCATTTAAAAGTACATTTTTTTCGCTATCCGACGGTGTAAAAAGTAATATTGTCGGATGTTTAAAAGTTTAAGAATGAAACTTCATTTAAAATTGGTAGTCAGATTTCTTGGAAATCTGACGATGGAAAAGCCTTCTCCCGAACAGCCAATGAAATGCTTGGATAATACGTAAGTTTCAGGTGGATAATAACTAATGGAAATGAAAGAAAATGAATAACAATTTCTGGCAAAGAGTTAATTTTAATTTGTAAGATTTTCCCGTGCAAAACAAAAATGGAATAAGCCAATTAAAAAAAAAAAAAAAAAAAAAAAAAAAAAAAAAAAAAAAAAAAAAAGAAGATAAATAGGACAGGAATGAATACACATAAATACTTCACACGAAATACGAGTCGCAGGCGATTTTTGTCGCTTGGAATTTTTACGTGTAATAACACTATTAATGTTTAATTCATGGCGTACGTAATGTATGATCAACTCGGTGCGATTTTTTATGTCAAATTTTAGTCTTTGAAAAAATCATTTTCCAAATGGTCGTTGTAATTTGTTAAATTGCTTTTTTTTTTTTTTTTTTTTTTTTTTTTTTGTCGGCTAGGAACGGAACGACCCGTTAAAAAAATTGGCCTAATTCTGCCGTCTCAGCCCGGTCAGTTTGAAAGTTTGTCTTCATATTGCAGGGCCGGGTACGGGCCTCTGACCAAATCCGGTCCCGTGAAGACTTCTAACGTGACGACAGAACACCGATATTCGTGTAATTAAAGAAGAAACTTGATTACACAAGAATCTGCTTGTTACATTACAAATAGTCATTAAAATAATAGTGAGCAGTTTGTCAAAATCATCAGGACCACCTACCTCTTAATTCACGTGTAAATATAGTTTTTATGCCGTAATTTTCAATGAGTTCCTGCTTTTTATATTTTCTGTTTATAATAGTCACGTGTAAAATAAATTTTTAATTTGAAGCAAACATTATTGTTTGCGCTGTTTATACAGTTGGCAACAGTTTAAATTAATACAATTTTCTAAAACATGTAAAAATATATCTCGAAATGCTGAAATTTTGAATTTAAAATAGAAATAAAATCTCAAAAAATGAGTCAAATTAAAAAACTAAATGCAGTCTGCACACCGGGAAATTCTGACACATAAAATGATCTAAAAATGATTAAATTCCTATGTGCAGTTTTTGGATCGGAGCTACGAATATGTTGGCAAAGATGTGGTAAGTTTGGCAAAAAAAATTCTCTTGCTTTTAAACTTGCTGCTAATTTTGCGCCAGGGTGTATTTCGCATGGCAACAAATTATAGCGATGTTTGTAACAATATGGCAGTGGTTTTAAACATCGCAAAAGTATAAGTGAAGTTATCTATCAAGAAATGGTAACACATTTATGAAAATATTTAAACTTATCAAATCAACAATATAGAAAGAAAATGAGTTAAAACACACGTCACAATTACGAATACGGAATATAAATTGCAGTCGCAACGTATAAAAAACCCTAAGGGTTACTGTAATTTGTTTCGGCGTGGCGCGGTATAAAACTAGCTCTCACCGCAAATCGTCGAGGATTTTAATGTTTGATGAATTGTATATGTTGTGTCAACAGTCAATAAATATACTAGAGATTAAAATAAAATTATATTGAATCAAACATATTGACATCTTCCTGAGGGTACAGACATGCGGTTTGTTAATTTTAACAAAAGCCAGGCTTTGTGGATGCCCAGTTGCGTAGATTAAAAATGTCACAGCTAAAGTGGGTTGAGCTGCTGCGTGCGTTTAGTTTGAAGCTCCATCTCCTCCTTCCAATTTAAAACGCACTGCAACCAGGAAGTGTCCTTGACCACCAGATATAAATCACAATAATTGTTATTTTTAAGCAATAACGATAATGTCTTAGTATAAAAGTACTTTTCATGATTCATAGTTTGAAAATTGCTAATTGCTAAAGGAACATATTTCACATTAATGGCGAATTTATGGGATTGCTTACGTCTTGTGTATATATTTCTATTGCAACAGGAAATGAAATGTTGATTTATGATGGATAAATACTTTTAGATTATTATTTCAAGAAATATCAATAAGGGTTTTCTTAAATAACAGTCATAGCAATAAATAACTCTAAAGTGATTTAAGTTGAAGTGATTTTCTGTAAATGGTTTCTCATAAATTATAATAGTTCTGTAATAAATGTATGTGTTCACTGAACATGCTATCAGGGTCTAGTCCTGATACTGAGGGAGTAATGCTATTTTGTTGATTGGACGCTTGACTAATGAAGACCCGCGTTGCACAGTCACCACTCTGTTGAGTCGATCACTGCCTGCGTGGACAGGAATGTAGTGGAGGGTACACGGTGGTATACGCCGTATACCTTCTGGATTTTTTTAATGACTACCGTATACCCTCTCTTTCTGAAAAACACTATAGCAAATACTCTCTAGGGTATACCCTCTTCCTTGAGCGTATACCCTTTGCCTAGAGCGTATACCTTCTGGTTTTTTTACGACTACATCACTGTGCGTGGACCTCTGTAATGCGACCCAACGGCCAAGTTCCAGGCGGTTGATTTGCGTCCATTAATAACACTACCTGACCCACCTCGATGTTAGGCGTGGCGATCTTCCACTTAGCTCTGGGTTGCAGCGAGGCTAGGTATTCTCTGGTCCAACGTTTGGAGAATCCAGCTTTCATGTTTTGGATCAGCTCCCGTCGTTTCTTTAGATTCGTTGTCGGGGCTGCTGAATCATCGGGTATGGAATGCAAAACATACCCTATAAGAAAATGTGAGGGAGTGAGAACATTTATTGAATCAGCATCATTATCGTTTAAATGTATAAGCGGCCGCGAGTTTAGCAAGGCTTCTATTTGGACGAGTAACGTAGATAGCTCCCCGAAGTGAGGAATGTCTCTCCTATGACTCGCTTGATGTGATAGTGATACTTTGTCGATTTTATGGCAGCCTCCCAAATCCCGCCAAAATGAGGGGCAGAAGGAGGGATGAAATGCCATTCTAGAGAGTTTTCAGTTTGATAATGTGACATTATTTCATTATCTGTAAATGAACGCCACAATTCATAAATTTTGTCCAACTTTCTGGATGCACCGACAAAATTGGTGCCGTTGTCGTTATAAAGATGCCGTGGGGCGCCTCGCCTTGCACTAAAACGTCGAAGGGCGGCGATAAATACCTCAGCTGTCATATCACTCACAGCTTCAATATGCACTGCTTTTGTAGCCAAACAAATAAACAAAGCTATATACCCTTTAGTTGTTTTTGCACCGCGGCCCTTAGTAAATTTAATAGATATAGGGCTGCGTAATCAACACCACTGGAGAAAAACGGACGTTCCAGGGTTACTCGATGCTTTGGCAAATTCCCCATTAGTTGAGGGGTCGCAATGGACCTTTTATATCTGTAGCATTTCAAGCATCTATTGATGCATTTGTTATTGATCTTTTTTCCACCAACTATCCAATAAGATTGTCTTATGATGTGGGATAGCAGTGAAGGCCCAGCATGTAAATGGGCAATGTGTTGTTGCTGTATTAATAACTCAGCCATTTTATGCTGTGAGGGCAAGATTAAAGGATGTTTGTGATTAAATGATAATTGTGAATTTTGTAAGCGTCCTCCCACCCGTAACAGACCCTTATCATCAATAAACGGGTGGAGGGACTGTAACGTACTTTTCTTTGGCAAAGCTTTCTGTTCTTGGATACATTTAAATTCTTCCTGAAAGTAAGAATTCTGAATCCAACGAACAATATTCTCTTCAGCAGCTTTTGTTTCTTTGTAAGTAAGATGTGGTGAAGAAATTTCTGTTTTGTTAGACTTCTTGCATTTTTTGATAAATCTTTGGCAATATGCCAAAATGCGAATAATTTTTGCAAGTGAAGAGTGCTTTTGAAACAAATTATCAAATAGATCATTTGATGTGCGGGCGTGAAAGGAAAAAATTGGATCAGACCTTTGTTCGGCTTTGATTTGATCATCAAATTCCTCAGCATTTGAGTCGTCTTTGGGCTAATTGGATAGGTCCAAAACCAGCCAACTTGGCCCCTTCCACCACAAATCGCAAACTGGAAGACATTTTGGATCAATACCGCGTGAAGCGATATCTACGGGGTTCTCTTTGGATGGGACATGTCTCCAGTGCTTTGTAGGTAGAATTTCGGTGATTTGAGATGTTCTATTCGCGACAAAAGTCTTCCATTTCGCGGATGTGCAGATAGCCAAGAAAGGACGACTTTTGAGTCCGTCCAGGCGAAAATATCGAACTTGTAACTCTTTAATGTTTCCATGACGGAACGGAACAGCTTAGATAGTAGGTGCGCACCGCAAAGCTCTAATTTTGGCACTGAAATCTGTTTGATTGGAGCAACTTTAGTTTTAGAAACTAAGAGAAAAGAGTTTATTTTCCCCTTATAACTTTGTCGGCAACAAATTGCGGCAGCATATGCCAATGTTGAGGCATCAGAAAATCCGTGTAATTCAAATGGGTTACCGGATGAAATCGTGACACATATAGGAACAGACAATGGATTTAGTCCGTTAAAGGAAATATGAAATTGTAGCAATTCGTCTGTAAGATGCTGCGGTATAATAGAGTCCCAGTCTCCTTTTGTAAGCCAAAGTTTCTGATAAAATACCTTTAAAGTTACAGTACAGGGCGAAATTAGACCTAGCGGGTCGAAAATCCGTGCAGACTCGATGTGTCTCTTTGTAAGAGGTGGAGTGAGTGTCAATGCAGTTATGAAAGTAAAACTATCTGATGAAGAGTTCCAACTCAAGCCTAGAACCTTGGCGCTTCCGCTGTCACTAGGAATGATTTCAAAATTTGATTCAGTGCTAGAAGAATCTATAAATTCATTAAGAAATGCCTGTGAATTCGAATTCCACTTCCTCAACTGGAAACCATGTGCGTCTAAACAATCTGTAATTTCTTTGCAAGTTTCTATTGCTTCCCTAACAGTATTCGTACCGGATAATAAGTCATCCATGTACATATCTTCTTCTAACATGCAAGGATTTTTTGTGTAATCATGAGCGATTTGTTTTATACATCTAGTTGCCAGAAAAGATGCTGGCGCTAAACCATATGTGACAGTTTTCAATTTGGAATTTTTTATTTCCTCATTAGGATTAGACCTCCAAACTATTTGCTGATAAATTTGATCCTCTTCGGCAACCAAAATCTGGCGGTACATTTTTTCTATCTCAGCAGAAAAGACTATTGTCGGAAATCGAAAATTAAGTAAGATTTCGAAAATGTCCCGTTGTAACTTAGGGCCTACACCCAAAATGGAATTTAAGGAAACACCACTTGAAGCTTTGCATGAAGCGTCAAAAACTACCCTTAATTTAGTAGTGATACTAGAAGATTTAATAACCGCATGATGAGGAAGAAAGTAGTGTTTGTTTTTGTCATATCTCAATAATAGTAGCGATCTGTATTAATAGATGGCAGCACCATACACGGACAGTCTGGAATTGTAAGGTATCGCATGTTACCAGAATATTCCGCGCAGTTGTAAAGTGTGACTTGTTCGGAAAGCTGTGTTGAGCAGCTGTTGTATATAATGTATATAATAAACTATAAGTAATATTATAGTTATGCATTCTTCCTTAGTTAAGAGTAATTAGTTTATAATAAGAGGTTATAAAAGTGGCGACGAGGATGGGATTTTAACCCAAAGTGAAATGTTGTGAAAAAAAAATTTTTTTTTTTTCGAAAGAGAAAAAGAAAAAGTGTCACGGAAAATGGCAGATAAAGAAATAATTTCTCTGGGACGCTTGGAAGAATATAATGCAAATGTTCCTTGGACTATTTACGTCGAGAAAATTGATTTTTATTTCTCAGCAAATAGCATCAAAAATGGTGAAATGAAAAAGAATATATTATTAAGTTCTGTGGGAACATCTACGTTTGCTATTTTACGTGATATAATTGTTCCGAATACGCTGAAAGAAATCAGCTACGAGGATCTTTTAAAGAAAGCTAAAGATCATTTTTCACCTCGCCCTAGTGAAATTGTGGAACGATTTAAGTTCCAGAAACGACTAAGGAAGCAAGGAGAAAATATAGCCGATTTCGTACGAGATTTACGTCGTTTATCCGAACATTGTAATTTCGGAAATACGCTGAATGACCGCCTCCGCGATCAGTTAGTATTTGGGATCCAGGATGAGAAAATACAGCAAAAATTACTGGATTCTAGAGACTTAACGTTCCAAACAGCGATAGAAATAGCTGAGTCTTTCGAGAGTGCTGAAGCTGGAGTAAAATCCCTACACATTGGAGATAATACGACTGTCAATCAAGTGCGTGTTTCTAAAGGAGAGAAATCGAAAGTGGATAAGTATACTCATGCACCTAAGCCTAAAGAAGATAGATTCGCGCCTGAGAAACCGTGTTATAGATGTTCTAAAAATCATAATGCGAAATTCTGCCCTTTTAAATCTGCAGAATGTCATTTTTGCCATCGATTAGGTCATCTTAAAGTTTGTTGCAGAAATCGAAAATTTGGAATGAAAAGTGAGAAACCTTTTAAGAACAGAAAAATTAAAACTGTTCAGGAAGAATACTGTTTAAATTTTATGAACGACAGTTCCAATAATCTGTCGTGGGTAAAATGTGTTAAAATAAATGGTGTAAATATACAATTTGAAATCGATAGTGGTGCGGCTCATACTATCATTAAATAAAAACCCAATTTGTAGAACAAATTAAAAAAACAAAATTTATTTCCTAAATTGTTTAAGCCCGAGAAGGGGCAGATATTAAGATATTTCATTCAATTCGTTCTACATTTAATGTTAAATTTTTGTAACAAATAAGCTAAACCGATTGAACATTAAAAAATAAAAATGAAATTCATGCAATATAATGCTTTAAACACCTATATACTTAGATTCCGTTCAAATGAAATCGAAATAAATCTTAGACTTTTTTTAAAGTTTTGTATTTTGCATGTACCTTATCATATTATGTACAATCGTCATAAACATAATGCAAAATCTGCAGTACAAATATTTACAACTTAAAAATGGAGAAAGTCTAAGATTTATTTCAATTTCATTTGAACGGAATCTAAGTATATAGGTGTTTAAAGCATTATATTGTATGAATTTCATTTTTATTTTTTAATGTTCAATTGGTTTAGCTTATTTGTTACAAAAATTTAACATTAAATGTAGAACGAATTGAATGAAATATCTTAATATCTGCCCCTTCTCGGGCTTAAACAATTTAGGAAATAAATTTTGTTTTTTTAATTTGTTCTACAAATTAGGTTTTTATTTAATATGTCAACTTTTTTAATAACTACTGCATTCAGACAAACACATCTCAAAATTAATGGAGGGTATCATCATCAGGCTTTGATTTGTGCGATATCGCATCACAATTTGTGATGCAATTTACCTATGTATAATTCAAAATGTTTCACCAGTGCAGTAATGCAGGTTGTTGTAATTTGGTCAAAAAATTACAATCTGAACTTAAAAAATCTGCTTGAAAATGTCATTTTTTTCCACTATGACGTCATATTCATCTTCTTTTTAATTCTTAAAAAAAAAAAAAAAAAACTATTTCAGTTTCTTCAGTTACATGTTTCACGTGAAAATCATTCAACTAAAAATAGGCAAATTATTATTACGGCTTTTGAATTATTTACAACAATGAAGGAAAAATGTTAAATTTTATTAGAAAATGTCCGTTGATTCTCAATGAAAAAAGCAAAATTTGTAATTATTAAGAGAAATATTTGAATAATGTAAATAAAAATTAGCCCATGTTACTCTCTAGATTATAATCCACATATATGGAAAGGCATTTTATGATCCGTTTTGATCCTGACGTCTGGCAAATGTTTTTACACTTTGAATTTATAATATTATTAGAATTAGCAAAGAATTAAAAATGAGTGGCATCAGGGACAAAAAGGTGGGAAGAAAAAATGAAAAAGTACGGCTCCATAGGCTTTTCTATGTTAAATTAACATTGGGAAGTGACACTGGAAATAAATAAGTATTGCGCTGCCGCGCAATACTTCAATAAGTAAAAGTGTTGCTCATAAATTGTTCTCGGGGTAAGCTGCCTTTAATTAAATCTAATATAAAATTGCAAACTTATACTAAAGATTCCTTAACTGTTTTGGGGGAATTAAAAGTAAATGCTGTTGTTGATGAATATTCTATACCTGATTTTAAAATGTTAGTAATTAAAGAGGAGGTCCGAGTCTAATCGGAAAAACTTGGTTAAAAGCATCAAAATTATTTTGGCCTAATGTAAATATGATTAAAAGCATTTCGAAAGATGATTTAATTAGAAATTTTCCTAATGTTTTTTGCTGACGGGATCGGAACAATCAAGGGTCCTCCCGCGTCAATCAAATTGAAAAAAAGATGCAAAACCAGTTTTTCTTAAGTCTCGACCTGTTCCTTTTGCTTTAAGAAAAGCTACTGATGTTGAATTGGAACGATTAACTAATGAGGGTATTTTAAAACCTGTTGATCATTCAGAATGGGCTAGTCCTATAGTAATTGTTCCTAAGCCTAATGGTTCTGTTAGAATATGTGGTGATTATAGAGCAACAGTTAATTCTAATACTGAAAGTGATAATTATCCCCTTCCTAGAATGGAAGAATTATTTTCTAAATTATCAGGTGGTAAATTTTTTACTGTTTTTGATTTAAAAGATGCATATTTACAACAACCTGTAGAGATCGAAAGTAGTAAGATTTTGACTATAAATACACATAAAGGTTTGTTTAATGTGTTACGATTAGCATTTGGGGTAAAATATGCTCCTGGTATGTTCCAAAGAAAAATTGAACATATTTAAAAAAAATTTGAATATGTTGGTGTATTTTTAGCTCACAGGCTATCAAAGCCTGAGAGCTAATGTGCCCGCCCGCTCTGTATGTATGTATGTATGTATGTATGTACGTACGTACGTATGTACGTAACGCGATAACTCTTGATAGAAATATCCGATTTGCTTCAAAATTTTTTCCTAGGTTCATTGTGATAAGGCGCATCCCTGATTAGTTTTGGGAGTTCATTGGTTAAGGATAAAGGGGGAAAAACGGGGTTAGTCCAACCCCTTAATTCAGATAAATGGGTTTTTCATGCAGAATGATTCGATTTTCTCCGAATTTGGTATACCGGTTTATTAGGTTAAGGAACTTCCCGGATTAGTTTTGGAGGTTCATTGGTTAAGGATAAAGGGGGAAAAGGGGGGTTAGTCCACCCCCTTAATTCAGATAATTGGGTTTTTCATGCAGAATCACTCGATTTGCCCCGAATTCCGTATACCGGTTTAGTATGTTAAGGAACTTCCCTGATTAGTTTTGGGAGTTCATTGGTTAAGGATAAAGGGGGAAAAACGGGATTAGTCCACCCCCCTTAATTCAGATAAATGGGTTTTTCATGCAGAATCATTCAATTTGCTCCGTATTTGGGATACCGGTTTATTATGTTAAGGAACTTCCCTGATTAGTTTTGGGGGTTCATTGGTTAAGGATAAAGGGGGGAAAAGGGGGTTAGTCCACCCCTTTTTATTCAGATAAATGGGATTTTCATGCAGAATGATTCGATTTGCTCCGAATTTGGTATACCAGTTTATTAGGTTAAGGCGCTTCCCTGATTAGTTTTGGGAGTTCATTGGTTAAGGATAAAGGGGGAAAAACGGGGTTAGTCCAACCCCTTAATTCAGATAAATGGGTTTTTCATGCAGAATGATTCGATTTTCTCCGAATTTGGTATACCGGTTTATTATGTTAAGGAACTTCCCTGATTAGTTTTGGAGGTTCATCGGTTAAGGATAAAGGGGGGAAAAGGGGGTTAGTCCACCCCCTTAATTCAGATAATTGGGTTTTTCATGCAGAATCATTCGATTTGCCCCGAATTTGGTATACCGGTTTATTATGTTAAGGAACTTCCCTGATTAGATTTGGGGGTTCATTGGTTAAGGATAAAGGGGGGAAAAGGGGGTTAGTCCACCCCTTTTTATTCAGATAAATGGGTTTTTCATGCAGAATGATTCGATTTGCTCCGAATTTGGTATACAGGTTAATTAGGTTAAGGAACTTCCCTGATTAGTTTTGGGGGTCCATTGGTTAAGAATAAAGGGGGAAAAGGGGGGCTAGTCCACCCCCTTAATTCAGATAAATGGGTTTTTCATGCAGAATGATTCGATTTGCCCCGAATTTGGTATACCGGTTTATTAGGTTAAGGAACTTTCCTGATTAGTTTTGGGGGTTCATTGGTTAAGGATAAAGGGGGAAAAGGGAGGTTAGCCCGCCCCTCTTAAATTAGATAAATGGGTTTTTCATGCAGAATGATTCCATTTGCTCCGAAGTTGGTATACCGGTTTATTATGTTAAGGAACTTCCCTGATTAGTTTTGTGGGTTCATTGGTTAAGGATAAAGGGGGAAGGGTGGCTAGTCCCCCCCATTAATTTATATAAACGTTTTTTTCATGCAGAATTCTTGGCTTTGCTCCAAATTCGGTATACCTGTTTATTATGTTAAGGAGCTTCCCTGATTCGTTTTGGGGATTCATTGGTTAAGGATAAAGGGGGGGGGGGGGCTAGTCCACCCTCTTAATTATGATAAATGGTTTTTTTTGCAGGATTATTCGATTTGCTCCAAATTTGGTATACCGGTTTATTATGATAAGGAGCTTCCCTGATTAGATTTGGAGGTTCACTGGTTAAGTATAAAGGGTGAAACGGCGGCTAATTCCCCTTCACTTATTTTTTTGAGGGGCATTATTCTTTAAAATAAGAGTATGATATACAATTAGTGTGAATAGCCTGTGAGCTCAATGCCATCAGTTTAGCTGGGCATTTTTCTTTTTTATTAGATGACGTTATTATTAGTGCTAGTAATGAATCAGAACATTCTGAAAGAGTTGAAAGTGTTCTGAAATGCTTTTCTGAGCATGATATAAGATTAAATAAGGAAAAATTAAAATTTATGGTTTCGGAAGTTTCTTATTTAGGTCATAAAATATCTCAGGAAGGAATTAGACCTATTCCAGAAAAAGTTAATGCTATTTTGAATGCTCCTATTCCAAATAATGTGTCACAATTGCGTTCATTTTTAGGCTTAATTTCTTATTATAGAAACTTCCTGCCTAATATTTCAGATGTTTTAGAACCTTTACATAGATTATTAGATAATAATGTAAACTGGACATGGTCAGAAAAGCATGAAAAAGCGTTTCAAAAAGTGAAACAATTATTATGTACATCTCCTGTTTTAGAATTATATGATGTAAACAAAGATATAGTTTTAAACTGTGATGCTTCTGAATATGGCATAGGGTCAGTTTTAAGCCACATTGTTGAGGGTAAAGAGAAACCTATTGCTTATGCTTCGAGAACTTTAAATAAAACTGAAAGAAATTATGCTATGAATGATAAAGAAGCTTTATCTGTAATGTTTGGTGTCACTAAATTTCACCAATATTTAGCTGGAAAAAATTTAAAATTATAACAGATCATAAACCTTTAATTAGATTATTTGATCCTGTTAAAAAGGTACCTGATACATTATCACCTAGAATGCTGAGATGGTCATTAATGTTAACTGGTTATGATTACACAATTGAGTATCGCGAAGGTAAAAATAATAAAAATGCGGATGCATTAAGTAGATTACCTCTCCCAGAAACTGTAAATATAGTAAGTAACCCTGCGGAAATAATGTTTGTTTCAAATAATGATAATTGGCCTATTACTTCTAAAACTATTGCAAAGTGGACAATTGATAATCCTGTAACTAAACAAAAGAGTGGGTATTACATGGGTGGCCGAAAAAGGTTAAACCAGAAGAATATCAACCATATTTTCGTAGAAGGGAGGAAATTTCCTGTTTAGAAAATTGTCTATTGTGGGGACATAGAGTAATCATTCCAGAGGAAGGTCGTGAATATATATTAAAATTACTGCATTCCGTTCATCAGGGTATATCGAGCATGAAAGCGAAAGCTAGGGGGGTAGTTTGGTGGCCAAATATGGATAAAGAAATTGAACAAATGGTAAATTCTTGTAATAGATGCCAGATGTTTGCGAGGAATTGTCCCAAAATGGAAACTTTGAAATGGAAATCTGAACTGCCCTGAGAAAGGATCCATATAGATCATGCCGGTCCTTTTGAAGGTAAAATGTTTTTAATAGTAGTCGATTCTTATACTAAATGGTTGGAGGTAGAAGTAGTACCCAGATCTGATAGTAAAACTACAATTAAGGTATTAAGGAGAATTTTTGCTACATTTGGATTACCTGTTGAATTGGTCAGTGATAATGGTCCCGCGTTTACAAGTGATGAATTTGAGGAATTTCTTAAAAATAATGGAATTAAACATACGCCTGTTCCACCTTATCATCCATCTTCGAATGGACAAGCGGAAAGGTATGTGCAAACTGTGAAAAATTGCCTTAAAAAGCTAGATAAAAGTGACATAACATTGTCAATTTCACGATTTTTGTTAGAAAATCATTCCACTCCCCATTCGGTGACTGGTAAAACTCCTGCTGAATTAATGTTTGGAAGGCCAGTTCGAACAGCCCTTCACTTGGTATTACCATCAAAACCTAAACTACAGCAACCCCTTCACAAATATAAGCTTCATGATATAGTTTTTGTTAAAAATTTTGGAAAAGGGGAGAAATGGGTAAAAGGAAAAATTATGAAATTATTGGGGAGTAGATGGGTTTTAGTAAATAGATGTGATGGAGTAATGTGTAAACGTCACGTTGATCAGTTGAGACGTAATAAAGAGATAAGTGATGAAATACCAGAGAGAGTTGTAGAGATAAATCGAAATGATAAACTAATGTCAGACAAAGTTGAAAATATGGGACATAGTGGTAAAAATTACAGTAATTATGATAGGTATGAAAGGGTTAACCAAAACTGTTTTTCTGGAATTAGTGGAAAAATAAAAGAACAGCTTAATAATGATGATACGATAGAACCAAGCCAATCTCAGCCTTCGCATGATATTGTGGCAGGTACAGTTATGAGTAATAAAAATGATGTTACGATAGATAAAACTGTAAAGGACAATTTGACTAAAAACAATGACGAGGACTGTCAGAAAAGTGCTCCAGTTCGAAGAAGTCATAGAACAAGATTGCCTGTAGTTCGTTTGAACTATGAGGGGAGGGGTGTCATATCTCAATAATAGTAGCGATCTGTATTAATAGATGGCAGCACCATACACGGACAGTCTGGAATTGTAAGGTATCGCATGTTACCAGAATATTCCGCGCAGTTGTAAAATGTGACTTGTTCGGAAAGCTGTGTTGAGCAGCATATAATGTATATAATAAACTATAAGTAATATTATAGTTATACATTCTTCTTTAGTTAAGAGTAATTAGTTTATAATAAGAGATCGGCGGCGTTATAAAAGTTTTCATAATTATTAATGTCATTTTGTGCAACTAATTCCATGTGATCTAATTCTTCATATTCGTACATAAACTCTTTGTACTGATTTTCAAATTCTGGTTTTTCTCTAAATTTCTTTTCCATAGCAATAGCAAGCAAGCGAGAAATTGCGGCAGGTTTAGAATTACCTAATTCTGATTTAGATTGAATAAAAGGTAACTTAACCACAAAACGACCCTCGGAATTAATTGAATAGTTTTCCTGAAAATGTGATTCAACAAATTGCTCTTCAGGTGACAACATTTGAGTGTTCTTATTAAATACTTCTTCTACTTCCCAAAAACGCTTTAACTCTTTATCAATATTAACTTCATAAATGTGTAAATTATGTATCGAATTTGGAGATGTACTAGAATGTGGCATTTTCCCTGATACCAGAAAGCCAAAAATTGAATTTTGAGCAATTAAATTGCTCTGCGTATCTGTTACTTGACCAGGAAGCAAAATAGAAAAGAAATAATCAGATCCTAGAATAATGTCTATTTTACTTGGTGTCTCGAAATGTGGATCCGTTAAGTTTATATTCTTTAAATGCGAAAAATGCTTCTCATGTATTTTTTCCGCAGGTAACGGAGCAGTTAAATCATCTAAAATAAATGCCTTCACAGACAACTTGGTGTCAGCATTATAAATTGATGTAAGATCAAACATTACGTAACCCTTAGTTACTGCGATCTTTGAATTAGACAGACCTTTTACGGGGAACCTAACATTTTTTCTTTTAATTCCTAACATTTTCATGCAGGATTCAGAAACAAACGTAGACTCTGATCCACTATCACACATGATTCTTAAAGTGTGCTTTTGACCCATGTAATCATTAATATATACACTAGCAGTGAGCAAAAGTGCGAAAGATGTTTGAACTGCATTTATGGAAGGAGAAATTTCCTTTTTATTCTCATCGGGAATCAAACCGGCCTCTGAATCAGGTTTGTTTTTGTGGCTCTGTTTTTCATTTGAACGAGAAGTTGATATCGCGTAATTTTGCAGTTTGTTTTCGCATAAACTAGTATGATGTTTCAGCTTGCAATTGTGACAAGAGTAAGAGGAATTGCATTGCCAGGTAGTGTTCTTGTCAGACAAGCAATTACTGCATAACTTGTTTTTCTTAACAAACTGTCTCATCCCTGGTGCTTAATTCCTTAAATTTAACACACTTGTAAAGTGAGTGATTAAATTTACAAAGTAAACATTTGCTAATGACAATGGAATAAGATCTATTGACGTTATATTGTTTCTCTTGTTTATGCGAACCTTCATTTTCACTTTTATACAACTCTAAAGATGAACATCTATCATTTATAAACTGAATAAATTGATCAAAAGACGGAAAGTCTTCGCTTGAGGTCCATTTTGCCCATTCCTCCCTTGTTTTAGAATCAACCTTTTGTAATAAAATACGGATCAGCCATAAGTCACGACCAGATGCCTTTTCATCGATTGATTTAAGGCCTCTAATTACTTCATCTGATACAGCTGATAAACAGCGTAAGCTAAATGCATTCACTTGAGTAATGGGGGGAATGTCCAAGAATGTTTTAACTAAAGTAGAAACAATTTGTTTTTTCTTATCATATCTCGACAGCAATTTTTCCCACGCTTCTGAATAACTGTTTTCAGAAATAGGAATATGTTTTATTATAGAGGCTGGCTCTTCCCCTAGTAACCCTCTTAAATACTGAAACTTCTGAATATTACTTATGCTGTCATTATTATGAACTAATGATAAATATAAATCTTTAAATGATAGCCAGTTTTTAAAATCACCATTAAATTGCTCTATATTGAGCCTAGGCAATTTAAAATTGTTAGAAATAGTAGAACTAACAACTGGAATCTGATCATTTATCAATTGAGATTGTGCATGCACATTTACGGTAACTTTTTCACGCTCCGTTTGCAGTTTGGCTTTGGTTTCATAATATTTTTTTTTCAAATTCCTCAATTTCAGATGCTTCAGCTGGTATTTGAGCATCATATTTATCAAAGTCTGAGTAAACTGTCTCTAATTTTTTTAATTTATTGTACAAATCATTCTTTTGAAACGTTTGCTCAGAGTTAATGAAGTTGTTTATCCTTGTTAGAGCAGATTTAGCTCTGCCACGTAAATTTATAGCTGCTTTTTCCAATTCTTCAGCAGTCTTTTTTGCGGCTTCCAAGTCGGTACTCATTATTCAAATAATGAGGTGAATAGCGTAAAAAAACAAAAGCCAAACCGATAATAATAATAAGACAAAATGTACTTATCTATAGTAAATGTGATGCGAGGTGCTCCGTCGTCTGTTGCAATTCCACATAAGACTGGTGAAAACTTTATTTAAAAAACTGCAGTAAGATATGATGAGCGTACACTTATTCCAAGCTTGAAAAAAGTATCTAAGTTAACGCCGCGTGCCTCCAGATTTTAATATTCGATGAATTGTATATGTTGTGTCAACAGTCAATAAATATGCTAGAGATTAAAATAAAATTATATTGAATCTGTGGCATTATCCTGAACTATGAACAACAGTGTTAAGTCCGAACTCTGAATTTAACCTTTAGAACTATTTAACCGGTTGTTAACTGTAACTTTAGTTGTGTAGTATGTTTACCGTTTGTATTCGTCTGTGTGCTTATTAAATGTGTCGTTCGATATTACGTTGTATTCAATAGTGTTTAAATACACAAACATGCCAAAATGCTCGGTATAATAACTAGTAAAGTTAATTAAACACGCGTAACAACACATGGCGGCAGCGGTTAAAAGTAAAGAAGTAACTTAGCATATTCTACGTTGTTCGAAGTTCAAAATCAACTTCTAGTTTCGTTCTGCGAACAGTTATGGCATCTGCGTCGGCATATCATATAACACCACCGGATTTATTTCAATTTTCGACTCCAACGGAGTGGTCCAAATGGAAACGGAGATTTCTTCGATTCCGAACTGATTCTGGTTTGAATACGAAGACACAAGAGGAACAAGTTGATGCTCTGATATATTTCATGGGCGAAAAGGCCGAAGATATTTTTCTTGCTTTCACTTTAACAGAAGATGAAAAGAAAAACTTCCAGGTTGTATTATGTAAATTCGATAATCATTTTATTGTAAAAAGAAACGTAATTTTCGAACGCGCACAGCTCAGCAGACGGCTACAGAGAGAAGGTGACTGCGTTAATGATTTCATTACTGATTTAAATGCACTTGCAGATAAATGTAGTTATGCTGCATTACATGATGAATTATTGAGGGATCGAATGGTTGTTGGAATTACTGATCTGTCTTTAAGTGAAAAGTTACAACTAGATCCTAACCTTACTTTGAAAACAGCGATAGACAAAGTTCGTTTATCCGAATCGATTAAAAAGCAACAGTATGTTTTAGTAAATAATTCATCAGTTAATGCAGTAATTCATAAAAAGAAATCTGTTAAATTTCAAATAGAAAGAATTTTCTTGATAATAAAGTTAATGTAAGCATTTCAAAGTGTAAATGGTGTGGATTTTCACCGCACGATAAAAAGAAATGTCCCGCCAGGGACTCTTTTTGCAGAAAATGTAGGAAGAAAGGGCACTAGGATAAAGATTGTTTATCATCCACTAAGAGAATTAACGAAGTTAAATTTGAAGCAGGTTTTATAGGTTTAGTGGGAAATGTCGAAAATGAAGATGATTGGATTATACCAATTAAGATATTAGGAAAATCTATCAAATTTAAAATTGATAGTGGTGCTGACCACACTGTTATTCCAGCTCATGTTGCACAAACAGTGTTGAGAAATGTTCAAATTAAAAGAACAAATAAAGTAATTTTGGGTCCTGGTAGATCACCTTTAAAACTTAAAGGGAAGATTGTTGAAAATATAGAGTATAACGGAAAAAATTGTTTGAAAGAAATATATGTTATAGAAGGCCTCCAGACGTGTTTTTGGGGGAAACCAGCCATAAAAATGTTTGGGCTAGGTCCTAATATACTAGGCCATTGTGTGCGTAGTATTAGTAGTTTCGATCCTGTTAATGAATTTCCTTCTCTATATCAAGGACTTGGTTTACTGAAAGGTGACTACCACATAGAACTTATCGATGACGTTAAGCCTTATGCTCTTACTTCTCCACGGCGAATACCTGTGCCATTATTAGAAAAAACAAAGTTAGAAATTAGAAGAATGCAGGAATTTAATGTAATTCAGCCAGTGGAAAAACCAACTGATTGGTGTTCTCCTGCCGTTGTTGTCAGAAAAAAAGATGGAAATATCAGGATTTGCGTAGATTTGACAATACTGAATAGAAGCATTCGTAGGGAATGGCACCCACTGCCAACCACCGAATACAATTTATCTCTCTTGGCAGGGGCAAAAATATTTTCGAAATTGGATGCAAATTCCGGGTTCTGGCAAATACCTCTTGACGAAGAATCATCCTACCTGACAACGTTCATAACACCCTTTGGCAGATTTCGTTTTTTGCGTCTGCCATTCTGAATTTCGTCGGCTCCAGAGCATTTCCAGCGGAGAATATCACAGGCCTTAGAAGGACTTAATGGCATTATCTGCAACATGGACGATATCCTTGTTTGGGGGTCTAGTCAGGCAGAACACGACGAACGGTTAAAAATGACCTTAAAACGGCTTCAACAAACGGGAATTACCCTAAATAAACAAAAATGCGTTTTTAATGTCAAGACCATAAAATTTCTGGGTCATGTCATCGACGAGTTAGGAATACATCCCGACGAAGAAAAGATTGCAGCTATACGCAACTTCAAAATTTCAACAAATAAGACGGAGCTTAAACAACTTCTTGGTATGGCTAATTACCTCGCACGATTCATCCCACGATTTTCCGAAACTCTAGCACCTCTGAATTCTTTATTATCCACGAAGAACGAATTCATTTTGGGATTCACCGCAAGATGAAGCACTGAAAAAACTTAAAGAGATTTTGTCGTCCAAACCGGTGCTGGCAATTTTTGATCCTGGTAAGGAATCTATTGTGACAGCAGATGCCTCATCCTATGGTCTGGGGGCGACGTTGTGTCAAAGACAGAGTGACTCTACAATGAAGGTAATTGCATATGCATCTCGCACGCTGACGCCAACTGAGCAACGTTATGCACAAATAGAAAAGGAAGCACTTGCGCTAACATGGGCATGTGAAAAATTTTGTAATTACTTGATAGGCACCAGGTTTCTTCTAGAGACAGATCACAAACCTCTTGTCCTATATTGACAAGAAAATCCTTAGATGATTTAACTCCTCGTCTTCAAAGATTGAAAATGAGATTGATGAGATATTCTTTCGATGTTTTCCACACCCCCGGAAAAAATTTATGTGCAGCAGATGCATTATCTAGATCACCTCTCCAGGAGGAAGTTCCAGATTTCGAATTAGAAGACGAAGTTGAAGCTTATGTCAATCTTTTAACAGAATCCATTCCTGTATCTCAGCAAAGACTCACACAGGTAAAATTGGAACAAGAGCAAGATTCAACATGTAAAATGTTAACAGCCTATGCTTTACGAGGATGGCCGGAAAAAAATAAATTAGAACCAGGATGTCTACCTTATTGGCCTTTGAGATACGAAATATCCTTGCAGAATGGATTACTTATGCGAGGAACTCGAATAATCATTCCACGCAATCTAAGACAAGAAATTTTAGAGAAAATACACGAAGGCCATATGGGAATAGGTAAATGTAGAGATTTGGCGAGATCTGCAGTATATTGGCCAGGTATCAGTAAAGACATAGAGAAGTTGGTGCGAGAGTGTACCTCATGTATACAAGAAGCTAAAAATCCTTCGGAACCGTTGAAACCCACAGGATTTCCTCAAAGACCTTGGGAAATAGTAGCTATGGATCTGTTCAAACTTCATTCAGACTGGTATTTGTTAGTGACTGATTACTACTCAAGTTATCCAGAAATTGCTAAATTAGACAGGCTTACATCTCGAGAAGTGATTCTACATTGCAAGTCAATTTTCGCCAGACATGGAATACCTGATATTGTTAGGTCTGACAATGGGAAACAATTTGAAGTAACGAGAACAGCTGAATTCTATCAATTTGCAAAAACATATGGGTTTAAACATATCACGTCTAGTCCAAGATAACCACAGAGCAATGGATTAATAGAAGCTGCTGTTAAAATTATCAAGCTCAGATTGAAAAAATCCAAAGATCCCTATTTAGCACTACTCAGTTACAGAGCTTCGCCTTTAAAAAATGGATACAACCCAGCTGAGTTATTGATGGGTAGGAGACTACAAACAACGTTACCCATACCACTAACAGAACTTCAACCAAAACTCATACAGAAGGAGAAATTAGAAGAAATAGAGGAAAATCGAATAAAAACGCAAGAAAGGTACTATAATCAAAGACACAACTCCCATGAACTCAAGTCAATAAATCCAGGGGAGAAAGTGTGGCTAACCGATAGAAAGGCTGTTGGTACAGTTCAGAAACATGCGGCCACACCAAGATCATATTTCGTAAAAGAAGGACATCATATCCTAAGACGAAACAGAAAACATCTAATTCCGAGTGCGAAACTGCAGCCACGTCCGACAGATGATGACATCGAGGAAGCTCTCTCTACAGAAATTTCTAAAAGTGAAGTACCTGAAAATGAAATACCAAAACCTTCAGACTCAACTACGAAAAATGATCAGCTTAACCCTTTAATCAACCAACCTGTTGTAACTCGAAGTGGAAGAACTGTTAAACCTCCAAATCGACTAAATCTCTAAAAGGGGGAGATGTGGCATTATCCTGAACTATGAACGATAGTGTTAAGTCCGAACTCTGCATTTAACCTTTAGAACTATTTAATTGGTTGTTAACTGTAACTGTAGTTGTGTAGTATGTTTACCGTTTGTATTCGTCTGTGTGCTTATTAAATGAGTCGTTCGATATTACGTTGTATTCAATAGTGTTTAAATACACAAACACGCCAAAATGCTCGGTATAATAACTAGTAAAGTTAATTAAACACGCGTAACAACACAGAATCAAACACATTGACATCTTCCTGAGGGTACAGACATGCGGTTTGTTAATTTTAACAAAAGCCAGGCTTTGTGGATGCCCAGTTGCGTAGATTAAAAATGTCACAGCTAAAGTGGGTTGAGCTGCTGCGTGCGTTTAGTTTGAAGGATCGACTCCATCTCCTCCTTTCAATTTAAAATGCACTGCAACCAGGAAATGTCCTTGACCACCAGATATAAATCACAATAATTGTTATTTTTAAGTAATAACGATAATGTCTTAGTATAAAAGTACTTTTCATGATTTATAGTTTGAAAATTGCTAATTGCTAAAGGAACATATTTCACAATAATGACGAATGGGATTGCTTATGTCTTGTGTATCTATATATATAAAAGCCGTTCTCTGTGTGTATGCCGTTCTCTGTGTGTATGCATGTCCTTTATACAAATCTTCAATTTTTGACCGATTTGCACGAAACTTCATGTACGTACGTTTTAAAACATGGAAAAGATCGCTGTCTACTTAAAAAAATTATCAGGCCACTATTTACCCCTTTTCTCTACCACTTCCATAATTTAACATTATAGAAATATCTCTTTTTAAATCTTTTTTAATTCAAACGTTTCTTTCTTGTTGCCACACCCTAAAAAATGACACAATAATGTGAAAAAAATAAGGATAACGCGTGTATTTTGTTTCTATTTGACAATAAAAATCCAGATTTTCTATCTATATTTTTGCGTGTTTGACATTGATGTCATTCTAAACAGAAAATTTACATTTTTTTGTATATAAAATAAAAACTTTAACTATAAGAGCGGGAAAATAACGTAGCACCTCAATTTGAATGTTTTATTTTTAATTAAAACATCTATTTTAATACAAACAGTTAAATTTCATGAAAACAATTTAAGAAAAAGAACAAAAGGCTAGATATCGTCACATTCTATCAAATCTTTTCAACGCGTAATCAAACTCATTGTAAACGTATGGCTCCTATATTTTTCTTTTTACTTCGATTGTATACTACAGCTATTTCTTATAGCTATATGTTATCGCTAAGTGTTGTATTGGTTTAGATTCAGTGCTAACATTTTCTGTGATTTATAGCAAAAAGAGTGCGGTTATTTACATTTTCAAAAAAATTCTTGACAGATGTCTTGATTTAAAATTTATGGAAAACTAGCTGGGTGCCCGCGCTTCGCTACGGTAAATTCTCTCTCTTTCATAACTTCTTATTTTGGTCGATTGCCTGTCTTTTTCTGTCTCTTTCTCTATCTGTAATTCTAATTTTACACTTTTTGACTTAAGTCAATCAAGCTTTTATATGTAAAGATGGAATTTTGCAATAATTAATTAATTTTGAACTCACTTCCTGGTATGTTAGAATTATAAACATTATGATTACAGGTGTGTTTACAGCATCATTAGATTCCCTTACAGTCTCCAAAGATTCGTACTTCATCTGCTCAGTCGGCAGCTTGTTAAATAGAAAATTATTGATGCTATTGACGGAGTCATTTGTAGGAGTGAGAATAGCTCTTTCCTTTAGTCACAAAGCACTGTCCATTAAAGTCTGATGAATGTTGGGGTAATTGTGTCAGTTAAGCTGATCAAATCTCTCACAACTTCGCAAAGGCTGTTCGGAATTTTTATTCTTCCATTTTCTTCAAAAGCTTACCATATCCAATATCGAGTGACAAATTCTTAAACTCTTCTGATCTCAAGTCACGTTGAAGATGAACACGCATGTTAATTCTCTTTGACATAGGAGGGGTGACATAGGACTTTGACATAGGATGGGTGATTTGAAACAAGTCTTGACTTCATCTGTACGTATCACTCTTGGCACAACAGACGCAGTCACCAGCCAAATGTACCGTAACTCCCCCCCATGAGAAGATTGCAGCCCCTTATATCCTGCAGAGTCCTGTTTACATCTTCAATACCTCTCTTATGAGCCATAGTGCATTCATCCCATACGATAAATTTTGTTTCTCGAAGCACCTAAGCCATGTCACTCATCTTAGAGATGTTACAAAGTGCAGACTCAGAAGTATTAAGATTGAGAGGTAACTTGAAGGTTGAGTGAGCAGTCTTGCCTCCATCGATCAAGGTAGCTGCAATACTCGAGAAAGCAACGGAAACAGGAATATTCCTCCCACTCTTAATTGTAGCCAGCCACAGGTTGATCAAGAACGTTTTCCCAGTGCCACCAGGGACGTCAAGAAAGGACAACTGGATAGAATCATAAGTAATGCTGTACATTATTTCATCTTAATCTCTCCTCTGTTTTTGATTTAATTTTGGAACATTTACTTCAACTGATTCGGTCAGATTAATAGTATCTTAAGAGAGTTCACTCAAGTATTGATGATTGTCGACAATCTCCCTTGCTCTCGTGAAGGTGATGGAAGTCCGAACTGTAGGAATGGTTTATTCGACATGGATATCACAATATCTTGAAGAAAGATAAGGCATCGGTCGTAAGCGATGTCGATGACCAATTGGACATGTCCGCACTTTGTCTGCATTTTCCATTTGACATATTCTGCAAGACTGTCACGGTATTTCTCCCTTTTGGGGGTGGGGGGGGGGGGGGGGTGGGGGGGTGGGGGCTGGGGAGAGGGTTTTCACCCTTTCTTGTTTCTCCTGATTTCATCTGTAAATCTTTTCCTGCGTTTTATACTTTTTTAAATTTTAACTGGCATTACAATGGCAGGATAAGCTTTGTCAGAAATCACAGGTCAGTGTGAGCAGCAAGTTGGGACTGCGAGAATATGCAGGACAAATTCAGGTCGCAAACTATTGACTCATTGGGGGATATTATCAAGGTTATTTGATAGTTTAACATTATCAGTATTTGCATTTTCACCCGATGGAATAAGAACATCAAAGTGACCTTTGAAATCCCTTGTGAATAGCATTCTTTTGATTCCATGCAGAGCCTCTCCAAAGCAAGAAGGGTGCCACCATGAAATATCTGAAACTCATAAAGACACATCGGTACTTTTCGGTTAGCCGGGCGCCAGTGTTTTATATACATATGTATATATACATATACATTTATATATATTGTATATGTACACACACACATATATATATGTATACATATAGCTTCTATATATGTATAAATATACATATATATGTATATATAGATGTACATACATATGTATATAAAACACTGGCGCCCGGCTAACCGAAAAGTACCGACACATCTCCCCTGTAGCCTTGATTTCGCAAAAATTTCCGTGGGTATGAGGTTTAGACAATTTCGTTGAGGTATAGGCGTTTAGTATTATAAGGTTGCCCCAGAGCGTTGTTGAGTGAACGGTTTGAACCTCCGCCAATTTTTGAAAACGTGACTCAAAATGTCTGCCCAAATTTTATTAGCCATTGAGACGTTACCGTGCACAAGACATGACACGAAGGAGAACAGGCACACTTCGTCACGACGGATGTTTACAATTCGGCAAGGTTAAATGTTCTGTATTTCATTAATTACAACAACTTCTTCATCCATTATGATAGCTTACTTCTTTCAAATCAATATAATTAAATATTGCAAGAAACGGCTAAGTTGTTATTATAAAAAGCAAATGAAAACACACCTACTGTCTAATAAAGTAAACTTTTGTGACGATGACCGAAAAAATTGCTGGAACAATAATTTCATGCCTTCCTTTACTTTAGAGTTCCATTATAATAGTTTACTTCTTTGAAATTAATAAAATGCAATGTTAAGCAACGATAAGTTACTATTAGAAAAACCACATCTACTGTATAATAACATAATCTTTTGCGATACAATGGAACGATCACCAAAAATATTGCTGGAACAATATATTAGCACCTTTATTTACACTCAAACAGAAGTTTAAAAAAACTTAAAGTACTTTTATAACGTGTGCGTACAGATGCGACATTTCAGAAATTGCTTACGTGATCTGCTAATTCGCCAGAGCAAAGAAACCAAGTAAATTCTTTTCATTTTTATATTTAATGAAATATTGCTTATTTTTTAATTAGACGCCAAAATACATCTTTTCAAGTACATTACATACAATTATTAATTTCTTAAAATATATACGTTACTATAGCAATGGAAATGAACAGTACGTGCGGAAAAAAAATTGTTTGCGGGTGTACAATTTGTCACACTTTATTATAACCATGAAAAAAAAAATCTAACACATGCCTTTTACTCATTTCATTTAAAATACTCAAATTTAAAATATATATCTTTAACTAATTCCATTTAAAATGACTTAAAATAATATCTTTAACTAATTTCATTTAAAAGTATGCAAAAGAAAATATAAGAAGAAAATTTACCCTAAACCAAAAATTCTTATTTCAACATCAAAAAGATTTTTGCAATTTACACACGCGAAATATAAATACTGCTATTGGCGAAAATTGCGCATGGCTAGCACATAACTACTTATATTTTCTTCTCATTGAAAAGTTAATGATAAACAGCCAAATATTATTTCAATTCCAAAAATTTAATTTTTAAGCCTTAAAAACATTGCTTTCATATTTAAATTAAATATATTTCTTTTGTAATGTTAATTTTTTATTTAAGCTTTTTTTTTTTTTTTTTTTTTTTTTTTTTTTTTAATAAAATCAGTACAGAAAATTTTTTTAATTTTTTTTTTCGATGCTTTAGAATCTTTTTTTTTTTAGTTAGTATAGCCGTTTAATTCTTTAACCAAAATAACTGATCAACAAAAATATGTATTTAAAAATTTCCGTTGCTATAGTAACGGATGTATTTTTAGAAATTATCATTTGAAAATTTGACATTTTGGCGCCAAAGACATCGCCAAATTTGAAAAACATTATATATCTCGCGAACTATTGAGCTTAAAAGAATTTAGTTAGTACCATTCGATTCAGCATACAAAAATACACCAAAATATGTTATCAGTTGAAAAATAACTATAAAATCAGATTTTTAAGGAATTTTTTAAAAGTTCGTTCTCTTTTTTACCCCCCTTAGGGGTGGAATTTTGAAAAATCCTTTCTTAGCGGCACTCAATGCCATAAGAACTATTTTTACACCAATTTTCAAGATTTTAGGTTCAGTAGTTTGAGCTGCGCGTTGATTAATACAAAATTCAGACTTACTTTTATATATATAGATGACATCATTTCATCTAATCACTGTATATTTAATTTCAATAAAATTTCAAATTTTCCAAATAAAATTTTAGTAACTGCTACCTCATTTGGATGTATTTTTTTGCATTTTCCCACGTATTGTGGAAGATACTGTATACTGTTACGCGCGCCAAAGAAAACATGTATTTTAATTTTAAAAGTTAAAAAAATTACCACAATGTGTCAAAAGAACATCCTTTTTCTGAATTTAAATTTCCCGAGTTCCAAAATTAAAACTAAAAATGTGAGTTTTTTCATAAGCGTCAAGTTAAGGCTGTTCTCAAATCCAAAGGAGCTATTTTCTGTCATATTTTTTAATTAATTTTTGTTCGGAAACGTATGAAATTGACAGCAGTTCTTATTTAGAAACTATGTAATCGAAAGATAGCTTCCATATGTTGGTAAAGGTATAAGATCTTTCAGTTGGTGTTTTGAACTGAATTTCGGACGCAACAGTGCAATAAAGGATAAAAACCGGCCGTCACGCAACCACAATTGCTTATAACTCGATAAGTAATTTATTTATGAAAAAAGGAAAAACTCATTTCAATTCCAAATCGCTTTAATAGTCAGGCCTACAAATTTTAAGCCTTTACGTTTAATGAGTCAGAAAATGTGTCAGAAACTTTCGCGTTGTTGAGCAGGGAACTGAAAAGCACCTTAAGCATTATTGCAGGTTAGTATTTTGTAATCAAGTTGCATGACAGATAGTCGCTTAAAACATAAGTCATTCTATATTGTTTTAAACAAAGGTGCATGCCATAATAGGTGTCGGTCACACTCATTAAAATAAGAATACCCTAGCGCACAACCCCATTACTGAAGATAAACCCGTCAATATACTTAGATATAAAAATAGTTCTGCAATTTTCATTCAGCTAATAAGGCTAATCCTTCATAATTGGGTTCACATGATTATATAACTTTCCCCTATAATTCTATGACTAAGCAACGGAAAACAATATGTTACGCACTAAAATCTTCCCTAAAAAACTAATAGTGCAATTCGCATGGAAATTCGTTCTGAAGAATTCAAGTTATATGCACCCGGAACGAAATTCCCATTTGAATTTTATATACTTATCAGGTTATTTTGAGTAGTTTGATTTGATATCTGTTAAATTCGTGTTTTATTTTATTTTATTTTTGGCGTTTTAATTTCGTTTGCCAATTTAGTTATTGAATATTACGCGAAAGCAAACAAATTCTGAATTATTTACAATGTTTTTGAACAATTGAGTTAATCTTTTGTATTTGGGTTGCAAGCATATTTAAAAAATATGCATGCTTAAAAATTATTTTAAAACCCATAAAAAATTCGTAAATTGAGATAAACATTACAAACAAATATTACTGAAAGTACTTTTGTTTTCTATAATACGTTGGAACAATCGAATGTACAATGTTTAGACGTTAAACTGCAGTAAAAAGGAAATTTGTTGTGTTAGGTTGTTGCCACCGAAAATAGGATACCAGCGTTACTCATAGACATGTCTTTTCTTTATACTATTGCATTAAGTGTAAACAGGTTCATCTTTCGTAATAGGGTTGCACTCAACTTTAAAAATATCCATGCTTAAAAATTACTTAAAATCCATTAAAATCAGAAAACTGAGGTACAATTTTCGAACAAATTTCATTTGAGAGAACTTTTTTTCTATTCGACATTGTAAAAAATGAAATTGTGTGATGTTTAAAAGTTAGAAAATTGCAGTAAAGGCACATTTTATGGGTTACAATTTATGGGGCACAATTTATGGGCACTGACATAGTGTTTTTACTTTATAATTGCCGAAACGTCAGTGAAGGCTTACTGTGGAGACCTGAAAAGTTTTTGGTTTCCATCTGTTTGTTAGTTTGTTTGTTAGTTAGTTAGTTAGTCTGTCTGTCTCGCGATAACTGCCATAAAAAGCATCCGATTAGCTTGAAATTAAGGATGCATGTTGGTGAGGTCCCCGGATTTAGCTGTATAGTTTTTGGTTAAATTTAGTTCATTCGTTCGGAATATATAGAACATTTTATTTTGCGCCTAATGCTTTCCTATAGCAATTCAGACGATTTTTCCATTTTCATTTGTTGAAAGGAAATGGCTCATATGATTGAAAGATTTAAATGATAAATTACACTGGACAACAATGAAAATGTATCTTGAACGAAAGTGTCGAAATATTTATTAATTTAACTTGCTAATCATGAATATGACAATAAAAAAAGGAATTTGGCTCTAGTTATTTTGTTATGTTGAGATTTTACTTTGTATTATAGGGGTAAACGAACACATTATAATAATGCATTGTATGTCTTGTTTCCAATTTAATTTATAAATAAATAAAGGTGACAACATAAAGTACAGTCTTACAAATACATACAGTACATAATAAAAGTGTACATAATACATAGGAAGCAAAAAAAAATTATAAATCCCAGTTGAAGTTCCATCAAAAGCGCAACTACTTTCAAGTCAGCACAGACACACCATTCACTTTCAGTGCATTTAATTAGGTGTAAGAGCTGTAGCAGATGTTCATAAGTCTCTTTCATGCGCTCAGAATATGCAATAGAAATGGACGGCAGTTCATAACCATTATGAAGCAAAATCATCTTTAAGCTTATTTTGGACACATCTATAAATGGACGCTACTCGTTTACATCAAGTGTTAGTCCGAATTCATTCATCCATCCTTTAATATATCAGCAGAACACAATACTATCATTTCTCTGAAAATAATGTAGATATTGTATATTACGTTTACGAAATAAAGACACTCTGACATGTTCTTCCAAAAGATTCCACTGTCGTAATTCTGCTTTGGCTTTCGACAGATTTAAATCACGAATGAGATCGTTGAGATCTTTCGATGTGATTTTATGTGCTGCAGAATCGGAGGGATTTATATATTTTTCATCACTATGTCCATAAAATTGTGACCTGCTAGGTACTACATCTACAGGTTCAATACATTCCTCGTCATCGTCAGAATTAATTACAAAACCAGTCGGCGGCTTAGTAATTGGAAGTTCCTCACAATGCGGAACTGGTCACAAGGCAGAACATATTTGTGGATAATAAACAGCCTTTTTCTTTTTCTTCGTAAGACTTCCATAAATTGGTTCAACCATACAAAACTAACAATCGTTTACGTGATTGCTCTGTTCTCTCCAAATCATGGGAACAGGGAATGTCATACTTTTTCTTTGACCAGTCACCCACAGAGAAAGTGCTGTTGCATAGGTGATACAGCATACAGCGGGTGCCCATTTTTTATCTTGGTCGCCTATTTGACAACCGAAATAGAGGAAGTGTGCCTTTCTGATTGCGTTAGCAACGCGCTTTTTCTGCGATTTAAATGTTACGTTACCGCAAATGTAACAAAAATTATTGGCATCATTAATGCATTTTCGTGACATTGCTGCAAATGAAATTATAAAATGACTACAAGCTCAGTCTTCAACGAAGTCAAATACCGAACTGACGAACGAGCGAATACCTGCACTCTTTTTATCAGAAAAGACACAGGCTGCCATGTAATACATCAGATGTTAATTTAACGGAATGCAAAGAGTTGTGCAATGCTTTATGTGTGGTATCACAATGGCAAATGGACCAATAAAATATAAAGAACAAATTCTTGCATTTTACCTATGATATTTGATTATTGTATTTTTTAAAATTCTTTTTATTATTTTTTTTTCGAAATGTTTATGTTATTACACATTCTATTAATTAATATATGCACGGGAACATCTAAAAATGAAATATTTCTTATTATAATGCGCAGTAAATCAGTTTATTCTTTAAAATGTTTTAACAAAAGTGACATTTAAACTTTAGGTGCACTATATCTTTGCACCCCTTAATCTCAGAAACAAGAGCCAAAACACAGTTTTCATGGTGATATTCATGTTCAGCACGTTGAATTCATTAAGAATTGGGTGTTTTCAATTTTGATACATGAACTTTGTTAAAAATTGTTGCCCAGTGTTATGGATGATGGAATTTCCTAATTGGATACATACATTATTCATATTAGTTTGAAATTTTGTGTATGCATTTGTCAGAGTTTTTAAATTCAATGTATAACTTATGGAGGGATTTTATATATGTGTTCCAATAATATAAAATATTTCCTTTTATAAATTTCGTTTTTTTTTAATGCACATATTTCATTGTCTTAATTTTCTTTTAACTGTTGCCTAGCAACGGAACTACACCTAAAAATATCGGAAATGTGAAAATATGCGTAATTGTTTGAAGTCAAATCAACGTCGAAAGAATGAACTAATGCTTTTGTGTCTTTACACATTAGATGGAATTTACCCCCAGAAATAAAGAAAGGCTATGATCTATTAATTTTGTTCAAATAATTTTCTTTTAAATTAAAAAGTTCATTATTTTCATAAGGAATAAATTGACATTTTGCTATAAAATTTAACAACCTTTTTTTTTTTTTTTTTTTTTTTACCGTTGCCAAGAAAATCCGATAACAAAAGAAGTACCGGAGCCCTAATATTCTGCGCCACCAGTACAAAAACCTTACCGTTCCCCCTCCCTCTCCCTGTCACTCCAATCTACATATTTATATTTCGTACATTATATGTAAAATTTAAAGCTTTTTTTTTTCTTTAACAAAATAAAAATTTTAAATATATCTATCAGCATATATTTAGCTGTCAACTATTCCACTTTTTAGTTATCACTCCTTCTGAATAGTAAACTTTGCCTAATTTTCATGTTAATTAATTGCAGAATTCTGCGATTAAATACGATAAGAATTATGATTAGGAAATAGTGTTAACACAAAAAAGGAATAGTTCGCAGCTATACATTTTTAAGAAAAAAATAAGTGAAATTTACAGAAATTAATATTTATGTGCTGAAGAATGGAACAATGTTTTACAATTTCCAATAAAAGGTGCATATCTTAAATTATAATCTATTCCTTCCGCATAACAATCTTTTGTGGTGAGTCCCTGAAAATCAGATTAAATTAAAAATTTGACACCGTTACCGAAAAGAATCGATGCTTTTATAGAAAAAGGGGAAATACTGCTCGATTGCTTTCTATCAGAATAACAAATAAAAGTAGATGGCTATTATATCTACTTACAAATGAAAGTGACTTCGTAAATGTGCAAAGTAGAGCCTTAGCATGGGTGCCGTTCATGATATAAAATAAATAGAAAAATCATTCACGTGATTTTAATCCCCGTACGCAATAGAAGACAAAAAAGGTAATTTAGGCTTCGAGTTTTCGGAGGCGCTATTGTACTGGGCTCCGGAGCCCTGTATTTATAAGCTCCGGTGAATTCCAACTAATATTTAAATATTTACTAAAAACAGAGAAGTACCGGAGCCGGGCTCCGGTGGGCTCCGCTGCAAATTAAGCCCTGACCGGAATAATAATTTATCCTAAACAGTTAGTTTTGATTTGAAAGATTTTTATGTGCAAGAGGAAAATGAAATAAAAAAAGCAAATTGATATAAACGTCAAAATTATGCAAAATTATGCACCGCAAAATTATCGCTGTCGAAAATGACGTCATTGTATCGGAAAATAAATATTTTCATTCTTTAAAACCAAATATTAACTAGATTGCCTAAAAAAATATTTTTGTGATGAGTATTACTTCTTAATACCGCCTCATTTCAGAAAATATGAATGAAAATTATTTTATTTTTAAAAGGAAATTACATTTTCATTCATAAAACCTAAACTTTTAATATAATCGCGTCAACGTAAATCATTTTCTGTCTACTAATATTGAAAAATAAGGCTCGGAAGTGTAAAAAGAAATCTAAGATTTACGATAACCATTAGCGCAATCAATAAAAAGTTACATATGTAAATTAATGAGACCACTGGGGGTTCAGAGGTACGGAGCCCCCCTGAAGACTTTATTATTTAAAAAAAATACCAGAATTAGTAGCTCATGAAAATTTCAAAATATCCTTCCATAGCAACGTTTTTAATTTAACGCTTCTACGTCTGCAACTAACTATACTACGTTTTGCTTCTAACGCTAACGTCTGAAAACTTCGTATTTTTTATTCTTATTTAAGTATTGCGCGGCAGCGCAATACTTATTTATTTCCAGTGTCACTTCTCAATGTTAATTTAACATAGAAAAGCCTATGGAGATGATAACTTTTTCATTTTTTCTTCCCACCTTTTTGTCCCTGATGACACTCATTTTTTATTCTTTACTAATTCTAATAATATTATAAATTTAAAGTTTTAAAACGTTTGCCTGACGTCAGGATCAAAACGAATGACAAAATACCTTTGCACATGGATGAATTATAACCCAGAGAAAAACAAAGGCCAATTTTTTTGTATATTACTAGGGGGCTCTGCCCCCTACGAGCTACGCTCGTCAACCCCCGTTCAGACACCGCAGACTAACAGCACGATAATTTGATCGGCTTTAAAAAGATTTCGGAAGATTGAATTATAATTTGAATCTGAGAAATATAATCTGACGTAATTTTCACCAAACTTTTCTTTTTCTTTTTAATATTCACGTAAAAATGCTTTTGCTAGAAATCAAATATTATGATCATCTTAAAATATTAAATAAATGTTTCGAGCAATTTTTAAATTTAAACTGTTTAGCAATATTATTTTTTGTTCATTTTATATAATAAGTGTAATGTGACGTAAATGTGACGTAAATTCTCCTATTTAAGGCTTCTAACGAATGTTTATGAATTTATTATTTTACAATATTCTGTCTCTTTTAAAATTCACGTGTAATTATAATTTTTATGACGTAATTTTCAATGAGTTCCTGCTTTTTATATTTTCTGTTTATAATAGTCACGTGTAAAATAAATTTTTAATTTGAAGTAAACATTATTGTTTGCGCTGTTTATACATCTGGCAACAGTTTAAATTAATAACATTTTCTAAAATTTGTAAAAAATATCTCTCGAAATGCTGAAAATTTGAATTTAAAATTGAAATAAAAACTCAAAAAATGAGTCAAATAAGAAAAATAAATACAATCTGCACACCAGGAACTTATAACGTATAAAATGATCTAAAGATGATTAAATTCTCATGTATAGTTTTTGCTCCAATAAAACTTTTTTAATGGAACGATTTTGTCTAACTTTAGCATTAAATATCTCTTAAAATAATTCTTCGATTTGAAAACTGTCTGCATCAGCGTGTTTATCAAACATTTCTCTATAATACCACCGATTTTCATATTTTTGTATGCAACAGTTTTTTTTAATATTAACCATGAAAGGCCATGCTTAAGCATTCAAATTGGATGTGGATCTACCCGGAATATCTACGCAGATTGTCATTGGTCCATTTCCACATCAAAACTTTTTTTTATATATAGAAGGATTCAAATATTTTTCTTAATAATCCAAATTTCACTTTTTTCATTGAGAATCAACGGACACTTTTAATAGAAAATGTAACATTTTTTCTTCATTGTTGCAAAAATTTCAAAAGCCGTAATAATAATTTATTTGGTTTTAGTAGAAAAATTCCCACGTGAAAAAATTTAATTGAAATAATTTTTTTTTTTCAAAAATTAAAAAGGTGAATATGGCGTCATAGTGGAAATAAAAAGGATATTTTCAGAATACGTTTTTGCTTTGGTCAAGTTTATATTTTAGTAAAAAGTTTCTAATGGATAGCTATTTTTACGCAGGTAGCGAACTTAGTGGGGAATCACATAACTTAAATTTTAAAATGTATTTTTTTTTTTCGAGATGAGAACTATTTATACCACAATTTAAACTTAGGTAATAATTTTCTGATGTGTTTACATCACCTTTTGGGAGAGAATAAGGTTTAAAATTTCAAGTAAAACTTTTATTTTTTTATTTTTTACTGTATCACAGCTATAATATTGTTAAATATTAGCAGTAAGGATTCAACAGAATTTACATTTACATTCATAGCTTTCCTGAGTGGGAAATAGGGTATCTAAATTTAAGTGAAGTTAATTTAAGTATTGCGCGGCAGCGCAATACTTATTTATTTCCAGTGTCACTTCTCAATGTTAATTTAACATAGAAAAGCCTATGGAGATGGTAACTTTTTCATTTTTTCTTCCCACCTTTTTTTCCCTGATGCCACTCATTTTTAATTCTTTGCTAATTCTAATAATATTATAAATTCAAAGTGTAAAAACATTTGCCTGACGTCAGGGTCAAAACGGATCATAAAATGCCTTTGCATATAGCTGGATTATAATCAAGAGAGTAACATGGGCTAATTTTTATATACATTATTCAAATATTTTTCTTAATAATTCCAAATTTCTCTTTTTTCATTGAGAATCAACGGACATTTTCCAATAAAATTTAACTTTTTTTCCTTCATTGTTGTAAATAATTCAAAAGCCGTAATAATAATTTGCCTATATTTAGTTGAATGATTTTCACGTGAAACATGAAACTGAAGAAACTGAAATAGTTTTTTTTTTTAAGAATTAAAAAGAAGATGAATATGACGTCATAGTGGAAATAAAAATGACATTTTCAAGCAGATTTTTTTAAGTTCAGATTGTAATTTTTTGACCAAACTACAGCAACCTGCATTACTGCACTGTTGAAGCATTTTGAATTATACATTGGTAAATTGCATCACAAATTGTGATGCGATATCGCACAAATCAAAGCCTGATGATGATATACCCTCCATTAATTTTGAAATGTGTTCGTCTGAATTCGGTAGTTATTAAAAAACTTGACATATTAAACAAAAACATAATTTGCAGAAGAAATTAAAAAAACAAAATTTATTTCCTAAATTGTTTAAGCCCGAGAAGGGGCAGATATTAAGATATTTCATTCAATTTGTTCTACATTTAATGTTAAATTTCTGTAACAAATAAGTTAAACCAATTGAACATTAAAAAATAAAAATGAAATTTATACAATATAATACTTTAAACACCTATATACATAGATTCCGTTCAAATGAAATCGAAATAAATCTTAGACTTTTTTAAAGTTTTGTATTTTGCATGTATCTTATCATATTATGTACAATCGTCATAAACATAATGCAAAATCTGCAGTACAAATATTTACAACTTAAAAATGGAAAAAGTCTAAGATTTATTTCGGTTTCATTTGAACGGAATCTAAGTATATAGGTGTTTAAAGTATTATATTGTATGAATTTCATTTTTATTTTTTAATGTTCAATTGGTTTAAATTATTTGTTACAAAAATTTAACATTAAATGTAGAACGAATTGAATGAAATATCTTAATACCTGCCCCTTCTCGGGCTTAAACAATTTAGGAAATAAATTTTGTTTTTTTAATTTCTTCTGCAAATTATGTTTTTGTTTAATTTTTTATGATTTGATTATAGATTTTTTATGTTCAGATTGGACGTTTTTGTCCAATCTACCGCAACCTGCATTACTGCAGTGGTGAAACATTTTGAATTACACATTGGTAAACTGCATCCCACATTGTGATGCAATACCGCATACATCAAAGCCTGATGATTATACTCTGTATTAATTTTGAAATGCGTTCGTCTGAGTGCTGTAGTCATTAAAAAACTTGACATATTAAACAAAAACATAATTTGAAGAACAAATTAAAAAAACAAAATTTATTTCCTACATTGTTTAAGCCCGAGAAGGGGCAGATATTAAGTTATTTCATTCAATTAGTTCTACATTTAATGTTAAATTTTTGTAGCAAATTAGTTAAGCCAATTGAAGATTAAAAAATAAAAATAAAATTCATACAATATGATACTTAAAACATCCTAAAAACTTAGATTCTGTTCAAATGAAATCGAAATAAATCTTAGACTTTTTTTAAATGCACAATTTTCATAAACATAATACTAAATCTGCAATACAAATATTTTCAATTAAAAATGGAAGAAGTCTAAAATTTATTTCGATTTCATTTGAACGGAATCTAAGTTTTTAGGATGTTTTAAGTATCATATTGTATGAATTTTATTTTTATTTTTTAATCTTCAATTGGCTTAACTAATTTGCTACAAAAATTTAACATTAAATGTAGAACTAATTGAATGAAATAACTTAATATCTGTCCCTTCTCGGGCTTAAACAATGTAGGAAATAAATTTTGTTTTTTTTTAATTTGTTCTTCAAATTATGTTTTTGTTTAATAAATAATTACATAATTTGAAAACTTTAAATTGCGGTTTGCAGGAAATTGAATATTACCAGAGTGTGTCTAAAAACAATGACTTGCAGAACTGACGTTGAGGCTCCTGATCTGCAGATTTACTAGTGTAGATAACACCATACAAACGAGAATTTCACTAAGTGCTGCGCGATTTGGAGGATTTTTTTTTTTTTTTTTTTTTTTTTTTTTTTTTTTTCGTATTCTCAGGAAAATCACATATTCTTCTCTTACACCCGCCAAAGAAAACGTGCATTCTGTTATTAAAGCTCAGAGATTTTACTATGGTTGCAAGACAATAACGCCATGTTTTTTGATTTTCTTTATAACGATTTGTGGATGGGAAAGCACAAATTTCAGTTATTGTTATTGCCGTATTATTTCGTTTTAATTTATTTTACCTGGAAGGCTTCTTATAATTGACACGGGCGAAGCCGGGTAGTTCTGCTTGTATATTTCTATTGCGACAGGAAATGAAATGTTGATTTATGATGGATAAATGCTTTTAGATTATTATTTCAAGAAATCTTAAACAACAGTCACAGCAATAAATAACTCTAAAGTGATTTAAGTTGAAGTGATTTTTCTGTAAATGGTTTCTCATAAATTATAATAGTTGTGTAATAAATGTATGTGTTCACTGAACAGATTTTTATTTCGACGTTTTATTTGTATTTTTATTAATTTTATACTAATTTATTTGTTCTTTCGTTATTTAAAATAAAAATTATGTCAATTTGTATAATTTGGCGAGTGGTTCGGCGATTTATATAATTTGGAGAAATTGGTCGACGGGATAACTAACAAGTACTCATTTAACTTTGTGCCAAACTACTCTCACTAAAATGATTTGTGATTTCTAGATGGGAAAAGAATACGGTGACAGCATAATGTTCCCCTCTTTAGGAAAGAAAGCAGTAATCAAAATTGAGGGCGAGCAATTTATACCATAACCCTGAGAGGTTGGGTGCTCCACACATTACTTAACAGATAGATTACGTCACATATTTAGACATACTAGTTTACAGATTACTTAACAAGCTCTTACTACTTTTTCATGAAAGTGTATTCTCACACCGCTATTTGCGTGAAATGATATTCTTCTTAATTAATGACAGAAATTCTGAGCTAATTTAGGAAGAACGAGTAATATAAAATTTTTGTTTTTAAAGTCAATCCCTACTTAGGTCATCAAAGAAAAATTTAATATAATCCCTTAAGCTAATATTAGTTTTTGTTGCATTAAAATATCTCAATTTGTTGATTTTCTATAAGTAAGTAGGTTTACAATGAAAGTCTATGGGAATTTGGCGAAATATTAGAGATATCGCTAAGTTGGCGTCACTTTTGGCGATGTATCGCCAAATTGGCGATAAACTTGGCGGTATTTGGCGACAGAACAGGGTCCCCCCTATGGTAACCCCCCTTATAGATATGAAGATGCATTAAATGCTGTTCAATAACCAATGGCCGCCATTTTGTCTCCCATATAAAACTAAAATTAATTAATTAAAATTTAATTAATGAATTAATATTTGAAAAATCTGTATTAACATCAATTGTCATCCAGTGCAAGTTTAAAAAAATTTATTTCAACTTGATAGGATGAATAATAAGTATTTTATTAACGATTGAAAATTTGAACAAGATATATAAATAAATGGTACTTGTTAGTTATCCCGTTGACCAAATTACCGTCGCCAAATTCTAAGATTAATCGCCAATAATGGTTGATCGTAAATGTCACATTCACTTGACAACACGCGTTTACGTCTTCAAGTGATTTTTATTTCGACGTTTTATTTGTATTTTTATTAACCATTTGGAAAAATGGTTATTGTTCTCTTCAGGGTAGGAAATGAAAAGCATATCTGAAGGTTTTTATTGGTTTAATCCGCATTTTATTCGTTTTGTGATTGGTCTATACAGTAATCTGTATTTCCCTTTAGTTTCAACAGAGATGGACAACAGAGTGTTGGCACTATGACAAAAAAGTAATAAAAACTACAAAAAAAATTAATAACTCAGAAACAAATTGAGATACAGCTTTCAAACAAATTGCATTTAAAAGTACATTTTTTTCTCTACACGACGATGTAAAAAGTAATATTGTGGGATGTTTAGAAGTTTAGGAATGAAATTTCATTTAAAATGTGTCATCAGATTTCTTAGAAATCTGATGACGGAAAAGCCTTTTCCCGAACAGCCAATGAAATGCTTGGATAATACGCAAGTTTCAGGTGGATAATAACTAATGAAAATGAAAGAAAATGAATAAAAGTTTTTGCCAAAGAGTTAATTTTAATTTTTAAGATTTTCACGTGCAAAAGAAAAATGGAATAAGCCAATTAAAAATATTTAAAAAGATAAATAGGACAGGAATGAATACATATAAATATTTCACACCAAATACGAGTCGCAGGCGATTTCTGTCGCTTGGAATTTTTACGTGTAACACTATTAATGTTTAATTCATGGCGTACGTATGATCAACTCCGTACGATTTTTTTAGGTGTTAAATTTTAGCCTGAAAAAATCATTTTCCAAATGGTCGTTGTAATTTGTTAAATTGCTTTTTTTTTTGTTGTTGTTCTTTCGTTATTTAAAATAAAAATTATGTCAATTTGTATAATTTGGCGGATGGTTTGGCGATTTATATAATTTGGCAAAATTGGTGGACGGGTTAACTAACAAGTACCAAATAAATAAATATAGGCAGAGTGTGAACTAATAGTAAGAATTGAAAAAAAAATAAACAAGTAATATAAAAATTTTGTTTTTAAAGTCAATTCCGACTTAGGTCATCAAAGAAAAATTTAATATAATCCCTTAAGCTAATATTAGTTTTTGTTGCATTAAAATATCTCAATTTGTTGATTTTCTATAAGCAAGTAGGTTTACAATGGAAGTCTATGGGAATTTGGCGAAATATTAGAGATATCGCCAAGTTGACGTCACTTTGGCGACAAACTTGGCGGTAATTTGCGATAGAACAGGTTCCCCCCTATGGTAACCCTCCTTATAGATATGAAGATGCATTAAATGCTTCAATAACCAATGGCCACCATTTTTTCTCCCATGTAAAACTAAAATTAATTAAAATTTAATTAATGAATTAATATTTGAAAAAAAAACTGTATTAACATTAATTGTCATCCAATACAAGTTTTAAAAAAATTATTTCACCTTGATGGGATGAATGGTACAGATGTCATATTCGCCCCATATTGGCGCGATTTTTTTCGGTTGACAATTTGGCGAAAACATCAACAGCGTAAACAACATGATCCGGGTTACCACATCAAGCAAAATAATGACACTTTGGCGCAAGTTAAGTACCTGTTGCCTTTATGATATTGGCGACAGAAAAATTTCGCGCCAATATGGGGCGAATATGACATCCGGATGAATAATAAGTATTTTATTAACGATTGAAAATTTGAACAAGATATATAAATAAATAAATGGGAGAGTGTGAACTAATAGTAGGAATTGAATAAGGTACAGATGTCATATTGGCACGATTTTTTTCCGACTCCAATTTGGCGAAAACATCAACAACATAAACAACAACATCCAGGTTACCATATCAAGCAAAATAACGACACTTTGGCGCCAGTTAAGTACCCGTTGTGTATATGACATTGGCGACAGAAAAAAATCGCGCCAATATGACATCTGTGTCATCTGTATATGACATCTGTATATGACACGTGTGCCATAAATAAAAGATGTGGTAACTCTGCAGCTCCATGGACGTAGAGTTAGTATCATTGGCCAAGAACATATAACTTTTGCAATTACCCTCTTTGAGATCTGTCTTCTAAACAGAACTTCATTTTACAATTACCCAAACAAAAAATGGGGGGTACTACTTAGTTATCCCGTCGACCAATTTTGCCAAATTATATGAATCGCCAAACCACTCGCCAAATTATACAAATTGATATATAATTTTTATTTTAAATAACGAAAGAACAAATAAATTAGTATAATATTAATAAAAATACAAATAAAACCTCGAAATAAAAATCACTTGATGACGTAAACACGTGTCACTTGCTTAAAGTCAAGTGAATGTGACATTTACGATCAACCATTATTGGCATTTAATCTTACAGTTTGGCGATAGATTTTTGGTCGACGGGATAACCGAGTAGTACCAAATGGAGTTATTCTGAATGACAATAAACTAGAATGCTTTGAAAATACACGTTTAATAAAATAAAAATGTGTTCCAGATATTTTCTTTCGTGCTCAAGAAATAAAAATAGTATATTAACAGACAGCAAGGCAAGCAAAGCAAACAAGGCAGATATACGTAAGTAAATTCGCGATATCAAGCAAAAACAGACCTACTAACTCCCACTTGAATTTACTTTTATGGCGTTGTTTTTCAAGTACTCTAGCTGTTGGTAGTGGCGGCAGCTCATCCTCATCACTGTTATATGCTTCAGCCCATTTTTCCCAGTCGAACTGGTTGCTTTTGGTAAAAAAAGAATGATAAGGTTCTTCTACAGGTTCTCTGGAATCAATCACTTTAGAATGAGTAGGAGATGAATCTTTACATTCTAGATAGTAATTTATTTTGAAACGATCTCTCATGTCTTCTAACAAACTACCTTCTTCAGCTTCAATTCCAAAATGCTGCTTTATATCTTCTAGCAAGTGATTTTCTCCTGCTTCAATCTCAAAAAAAGGTACATCATCAGGATCGCAAATTAAATAGTCCACATGTTTTAAAAGGTTGTCTAGGACATAGTTTCCCTTTATTCCTAACTCATAAGTAGACAATTCGTCTGGAGTGCCAGAATTAGTCTCTGGCGATAAAACTAAAGCTAAGTAATCATCCCATCCGTTCATTTTTTAGAGCGTAAGCTATATCAGATTTCGTGAAATTTAAGAAACAAAATAGATTTAAAATCAAAGTAATATTATTCACTGGATCAAACAAATTATAAAGTTAAAAAAATATTTTCCTATTCTGATTTAAGCTAATTTCCTTCAACAGAATTTAATAAAAATTACATTTTCTCCTATGTTTATAAACTGAAATTAAAAGAAAATCTAACTGCTTCTGACATTTCAAATTTTTATCATTGCCATTCTGTTTTTCTTTTTCTTTAACATATAAAATAGCAGAAGTTATATCGTGGCGTACGTAACATATAACACAACTCCTTTTCGCTCAATAACAAAGAAATAGCGTAGCCGGATTTAAAGAATTTAAAGTCCTTTAAAGAATTTTTAATCTTTTATCATTGGTTTTTCAAAACAGGAATTTTTGCCTTATTTAATCGAGAAAGTGCCTGATTAAATAAGGGAAAGTTTACAATAAAAAATAACTGGTAGAAAAATCAAGGATTCTGAGCACCTTATGCGTCACGTATACGTGGCGCTCGTCCCCAAGGGGTTAACTATCGTCTAGCAGCTACTCCTCAATTCCGAATTTCAAAGGCCGGAGGCATTTTAGCAAACCATACACGAATAGACGCTTTCAGTCGTGACGTCAGATATGACGTTTTGCTTAGATACTGACTCTAAACAAACCGTTGCTATGTAGTCCAGACAATAGGGAATTTTACCTAGCAAAATTCATGGTAGTTATGGAAAAAGGCTTAATTTATGTTTTTTGGGTCGCTGAATCCGAATTTGTAACTTCCCACCAAAATTTCCCCCGGCCACCACCCTAAATTTTGGTAAAAAGCTCCCCAAAAAAGGTTTTTATTAAAAAAATCAATTTTTTTATTGTTTTAGGGGAAAAGCATCTAGAAATTCAGAAAGTAGACAAAATTTGCAACAAATTAGATATATGACATTATGACTTAGGATGAAGGGGAAGGGGGGATCTGCCTCGGAACATGCGCGCGGTGCTGCGTGGACTAAGTTGCGCAATTCCACTTAACCACTCACACGTTTACATTCGCCACCCCATCTCCCCTCCGAACTTTCCTTATAAGGTTTACTTTAAGTTTTTTGGGTTTTAGTTTACGCAGCACCGCGCGCATGTTCCGAGGCAGATCCCCAGTTCCCTTTCATCCTAAGTCATAATGTCATATATCTAATTTGTTGCAAATTTTGTCTACTTTCTGAATTTCTAGATACTTTCCCCCTAAAACAATAAAAAAATTGATTTAAAAAAAACTTTTTTGGGGGGGTGGGGGGGGGGCATTTTACCAAAATTTGGAGGGGTTGCCGGGGGAAATTTTGGTGGGAAATTAAAAATTCGAATTCAGCGACCCAAAAAACATATAGTAAGCCTTTTTCCAGAACTTCCATGAATTGTGCTAGGTAGAGCCCCTATACGGTCTCTATTGCCTGGACTAATGCTGTACTTTCTATTTTAATTACATATTATAGCTATATCTTACAGCTATATCTCACAGATATGTTTTAATACTTTATATGCAGTGGCAACAGTTTCTACGATTATATTTAATAAGAAATGAAACATAGCAACCGTTTGTTCGGAGACAGTTTCCATGCAAAACGTCATGTCTAACGTATCACTGAAAGCGTCTATTCATGTACAGAGGTAAATAGAGCTCTGCTATTGGCCAAATTGTGGTCTGACGTATCAAATCTCCACCCCTTCCTTCGTAGCCTTGAAAAGCAAGTTAGCATGAAGGAAATCATTACTTTTACATACAAATACAGTAAAACCTCCCTAAAGCGACCACGTTCCGTTCCAATAAAAATTGGTCGCTCCGAGAGGTGGTCTCCTAATGGAGGTCATGTTTAAATCTAGATTTTAATTGTTGAAAAAAGGTAACAATGTTACTACCATTTAAAAATTTATTTTTCACATTTAGAAAAAATATGAAAATTTAAGTATCAAAACAAAAGCTAACACATAAGTTAATCACAATAGTTACATAAGTTAATTAGTGCAGAGTTTAAAAAATGAATACATTGACGTTTGCTTTGAGTTTAAGGTTTTATCTTCTATAACTTTTGTTTCCAAGTGCTTTCAAAGTTCAATAAATAAAAGCATTTTTTTTTTTTTTTTTTTTTTTTTTTTTTTTGACGGGAACAAATTATGACGATTTCATCAATTTATCTATTTTTTTAGGGTTTCCTGACAGATAGGGGAGTTTATTGACAGTCATTCTTACTTTGTCATCAGAGTTAAATTCATTGCTTGAAAAGGCACAAAGGGGTTTAATCACTTAAAAGTTACCGGAATAAATAAAAATTCTAAACTTAGTTTATAAGTTTTATGAATTATGCGCTCTCCGGAATTATTATTTTAATAAAACCTTCTTCAAGCGACCAAGAGAAAACGGAATTTGTTTTTTTTTCTTCAAAGAAATTGGTCGCTCATGGAGGGAGTTCAATTGAGGTGGTCTCTGAATGGAAGTAAAATTAGTATTGAGCCTATGGGAATAAATTCCGTTCCATGAAGAAAATGGCCGTTCAAAGAGGTGGTCGCACAGGGAGGTTTCACTGTAGTTATTTTTTTAAACTGTAATTAATTTAAAATTTACAAATTATAAACTTTTTTACCACAAATAAAACCGACTTCAAAAACTACTACAAAGTAAAAAATAATTTTTTTACATAATAGTTAATAAGAAATTAAATTAAGAGCATTGTATTTATCATGCGTATTATTATATTTATGTACATTAATTTGATTTTTTGGAGTCGGTGCCAGCCAAACGAAGTTAAGTATAACTATCCAACAGACACACATCCAAATATCTACGAGATTTTTTACGATTTGTTATTTAGTTAAAAAATTTTAATTTTACCATTTTTGAAACATTTCATCTGATTTTATAAACGTGTATTTTCAAGTGAGATTAGCTGTAATTATGTGTGCTAAATTAAGGGTTATTATAAAATTAGTGTGTTTATACAGGCTATTATGTAAAAAAATCATAGCCAAAGACAGATTTTCAAATGCAGGATGGTGTCAAAGTTGATTGAGAATGGAATTTTTTTCCTAAACGGCTCTGCTGAATCTTGTTACGATGTGTATTGGATGAACAATTTTAATTTTGAACTTGGCTTGGCTGGCACCGACTCCAAAAAATCAAATTAATGTACATAAATATAATAATACGCATGATAAATACAATGCTCTTAATTTAATTTCTTATTAACTATCATGTAAAAAAATTATTTTTTACTTTGTAGTAGTTTTTGAAGTCGGTTTTATTTTTGGTAAAAAAGTTTATTTTTCACTTTTTAGTTTTTTCGCATTACAATTTTTGCATGATTCTTTTGGAGGAAATTACGGACTTTTAAAGATGTTATTTTGATAAGTAAATACTTTTGTCCAGATCAGTGTGTACATTAATAACACAGGTTTTCTGTGAAAATTCTTTATATATATATGTTACATTTATTCTTCTTCAGATTTAATAGCTTTATTTTTAAATTGAATATTTTTGTTTCTCTATTTGGACATGGGTAGAACGACAGGAGATGCTGCTCGCATGAAAAAATATCGAACTTTGGAAACCGACAATAAAAAGTTCTTCGGCTTACTGAAAATGCTCTATGAAATAGAGAAGAGAGACCCAATGACTCATTTTTCATACTTTCTAACCAATGACCAGGCCCTTATCTTCCGGGTTGCCCTAGATGAACGGGTTTTTTATACCTGTCATCGGCGTAGGAGACCACATAATCGCCACGTAGCGGCAATAAACCTGATGAGCGCCTAGTTCTTTTTTCTATCGGCAGTGCCTATTTCTTAATTATGAACTTTTTTATGCCAGTTAGTTAACATTTATATCTTGTTGTTTAGCACCTTTGCATTGCTACTCATGTTAATCTCGTAATTTAGAAGCTTAATCAGATGACGAGACCTTTACCTGGCAAGGCACCTCAGAGGTATAATTCATAGGTAACTTTGAGGTCTTCGCACCCGCGACGGAGTTTACATGCACCATGAGCCATTAGGGTACATGAAAACCGAATAACTTATCAAAAAATGATCGTGAAAAGACTACAGCGGGAAAGTCTTAAATGGTGTTCCCTCAAATGGCTGGTCATTGATGAAATTTTTATAGTATCAAAAGAGAATTTATATATAATTCATTTGTGGCTTCAAGAATTTAAAAACAAATTATTTTTTGGTGGCATTAATGTTTTCTTATATGGAGATATTATGCAAGTGCCAATATGTAATGTATAATGTATACGCAATGCCAATGTGCTTAAATGAATGTATGCTAAGCATTTCAGCATGGTACTTTTCGCACAGATGTCATATTGGCGCGATTTTTTCGGACGCCAATTTGGCGAAAACATCAACAGCATAAACAACAACATCCGGGTTACCTTATCAAGCAAAATAATGACACTTTGGCGCCAGTTAAGTACCCGTTGCGTATATGACATTGGCGTCAGAAAGAAATCGCGCCAATATGGGGCGTATATGACATCTGTGCCGTACTTTTATTCATAATTTAAATTATTTGCTTAATCTTTCGCCAAATCTAAAGATTCTGATAGAGAAATTGAGAACTCATTGCATCATGACGGCATTTTGTTTATTTTTGGTTGTTATGTATTTAATCTTTCTTGACAAAATCAGCTTAACTCACTTAGGCATTTATGCTTCTTATTGCATCATCATTTGCAATACGTTGGGCAGTGGAGATTTTAAAACTATTAAGTAATCTACCGTTATTGAGTCCACTGCCAATTGTTGTTTCTGAGCTAATATGATTTGGTGCATTGAAGCGTTTTGCAAATTAAATATTTTATGATACCCACATTTACATTAAACCACATTGCTGCTGATATTTTTTTTTTTTTTGTTTCACGCTAGCCTTAACTGTGGGCTCGATTACGGAAGATTAGAAATACATCGTCATGCTCATTTAATAGTCTTGATTAAAGTGTCATCGGTCTACATAGTAACTGACGTATTTTAGTAAATATAGTACTGCAAAATATATAGAACTTTCGGAAGCAACTTGATATTCGCATTTCCTTTACACCATGTTTGCTGTTAGTTTCGCGCACCTTTTGCTTTTATCGGGCAATCTGATTCAAATTTACTTGCTCTCATTTCTTGATACAATTCAAATGTTTTCATGACTGCGTAACTCACTGACTTGCTTTCGCAATTATGCCTTTGCCTACTGATGTTTAAGTTCTGTGCCATGTAAATACACCGCACCATAACAATGCCGCCTATAATACTAATTAGAGTAACTCCTTTTTTTTCTTTGTTTGTTGTTAATCCTGTACTTTAACAGCATAAGGGATCTTGGCTCAACTTGTGTTTGCATATAAAAGTAGACAAATGGTTGTTTAGAATAAATAAATTTATAAATATTGAAAAACTTGCTTGTGTATATGAGACAGTGGTACTACTTAGTTATCGCGTCGACCAAAAATCTATCGCCAAACTATAAGATTAAATGCCAATAATGGTTGATCGTAAATGTCACATTCACTTGGCTTTAAGCAAGTTACACGTGTTTACGTCATCAAGTGATTTTTATTTAAACGTTTTATTTGTATTTTTATTAATGTTATACTAATTTATTTGTTCTTTCGTTATTTAAAATAAAAATTATGTCAATTTGTATAATTTGGCGAGTGGTTTGGCGATTTATATAATTTGGCGAAATTGGTCGACGGGATAACTAAGTAGTACCGAGACAGTTAATAGGTTGTTAGAAAATATGCGTGAAATTTTCATTTTCTCGCCAAAGCCCCTATACAGGAAAGTTATCATTAATGTTATCTAGTAGAAGTTGCCAACTGAGAATTTTAAATAGGACTGTCGATTAGAAAATGCGAAGAAACAGATTGGGGAAGATCCATTACTGAATTTGAATGGGAATATCGCCAAATTAGTCAGTTACAGCCAAGTTGGCTTCATTTATGGCAACTTATTTTGGCCGCCAAATTTGGCGATAATTCACCTAACTGCGCCATGTTTGGCGACAACTTGGCGCTAACGTATATGAATACATAGTTTTATGCTTATGATTGAGAAACTGGTTGCAACAATGAAAGATAATCTGGGTGAAATCCTTCATTTTATTGGTTTTTGTTGAATTATTAAAAAACTACTGAACCAATTTCGATGAAACGGAAGTGGTACCAATTCGAGAGTATCCTCTTTCAATTAAAATAAAAATCACATAAATCGGACAAAAAGTTCCGGAGCAATCGGTGAACATACATAAAAAAAAAAAAACATACATACGCGTCGAATTGATAACCTCCTCCTTTTTTTGAAGTCGGTAATAAATAAAAATTGTACGCATGATATTAACACAAGTTTCAAAAGTTGTCTTAATCTACGTTCTTTGGTTGCAGGTTCTCTAAGGTAGGTTGCTGCTCTGCTTCTGCCATCTATCGACATGAAATGAAAAGATATATAAATTGAACAATTAATGTCTTGTACTATAGGCGGCTTGCAAATGACGTTACATGTTCAGAAGAATCTGGCATCGCTTCGTATGGCGCCCAAACATAAGGCGAATGTGGTGCTCTCCATTTGACTTATTAGAGTTATTAGCACTATAATAACAATAAGAAAAATCTAAATTAAACAGAAAGACAACACGTGCTTTTAACGGCAAACGGGGAGTTTTGAAATTCCGTGTGAGCTCCAGATGCAATACCTGATTAGAGCGTGAGTGGTTACTAATAGCAACGTGACGTCAATGCAAGCCGTCTATATTGATCGAATGAAATGGACCTTATAATCTTTTCGGAGATTTCAGGATCCTTTTAGATCGTTTTAGTTGCATTGGATTGTAAACAATTTGGAGTGGGCCAACTGTTGGAGATACGGCTGTTGGCAATGATGCAAGCTTCTCTTTGGCGATATCCACGAAGGTCGTAGGTGGCTCAGTCGATCCTGCATCTGTCTCTGTTGATGTTATAGGTGGAGTCCACTTCTTCGCCTGCTGCTCGAATTTGATCAACATGTCGTCTAACCAAATTGCCTTGAAAATTTATGGTAAAGTATAATTCTCCATCTCGGTTCATGATACGACCAAATTTACCTTTGGAATTAGCTGCAGTGTAATCTCGAACTGTTACTTTATCACTCACTTAAAAATATCGATAATTGAAATATATATCCTTCCCAATCTTATTCTGAATTATTTCTTTAGTATTAGGTATAACGATTATCTCGTTATATATGTTTGCATTCCATTCCCTCCCCTCCCCCCCCCCCACCACTTTCAATTAAATTCGGTTTAATAACTTATTTATTTTAGTGCGCTATAGTCAAACAGTGCAGCCCCTAAATTAAATTCAACATTTAAAAACTAAAGCGATTGTATTAATGGCCCTGCACATTTAAATTAAATTATTCTAGTTACTCATTGTTGGGGCGCTGCTTTTAACATCAATGTTTAAACTATATTCGTATTTTCAGATATTATAAATCTTACGATTAAATATATTTAAAATGATTCACAAATCCCACTTATTTATTCGTCGAACATCTTTTATTTTTACAAAAACAAAAACTGAAACTTTTGAGCTGTTGCCAACTCAACAAAACTAAATAAATTTAAGCCACAACAGTACTCTCCTCCCAGTAACGAAGTTACGTTACAATATATACAAAAAATGTTAATTACAAAAATTAACAATGCACTAAAATTTGAACATTACTTAAAAAAAATATGTATGTGCTAGTCTCGAAATCTCACAGGAAGTTTAATCGTTCGCCCCGAACGTGACTGTTTTTCAGGAAGTTTTTGGTCTTGAATATGAGAGTCATGTGGTGCTTTTGCAGGTTGTATTTTCTGTGTTGGTTGCTTTGTAGCAAAGTCTGGTGTTTGCAAGAAGTATGCAGACTTTAACCTATCAATAGAGACAGTTACAGTTTTGTCTTTGATTTTGAGCGTGAAATATTTTTCGTTTCTATCAACGACTGGAAATGGACCTTCGTATGGGGGTTCCAGTTGCTTTTTAACTCTGTCTTTGCGAACAAACACATGTGACGTGGTTTTTAAATCTTTAGGAACAAATATTTTTTGTACATACTTTTTTGACACAGTTCTTGGTCCGACTTCTTCCATCACTTTTTGAAGTTGTTTGGCAAAATTATCAGGTGGTGTAGGAATTGTACTTTCATGGAAAAATTCTCCAGGTAAACGTATGTTTTGTCCATAGACCATCTGGGCTATAGTATGTGCAGAATCTTCTTGCATGGCAGTGCGTAGACCAAGAAGAACAGTTGGCAGTGTTTCACTCCAAGCTACATTATTGTGTGCCATTAGTGTGGTTTTTAGAGTTCTGTGTAATCGTTCGACTTTTCCATTGGCTTGGGGGTGGTAGGCAGTCGTGTGCTGCAATTTTATCCCACACATTTTTGTCAGGATGTTTAAAAGCTCTGATCCAAACTGTGAACCACGATCTGTAACGAGTCGATATGGAGTTCCAAATCTAGAAATCCAATTACCGTAAAATGCTTTAGCAACTGTGTCGGCTGAAATGTTGTTCAGCGGAATCACTTCCATCCAGTTAGTATACCGATCTATGCAGGTCAGGCAGTAGATATTACCGTTTGATGGTGGTAAAGGTCCTATCAGGTCAATATGAACATCACTGAACCTTTCCGATGGAGGTTGAAATTCACCGAAGCTTGATTTGGTATGCCGATTGATTTTGCTCTTTTGGCAGGCCATACATGACCGGGTCCATAGCTGTACATCTTTTCGGATGTTTGACCAGATAAATTTTGATGTCAGGAGTTTTACAGATGATTTAACCCCAGGATGAGACATTCCATGCATTTGATGAAATATTTTCATGCGATAGCATTTAGGAATATATGGTCTTATATTACTTGTTGAAGTTTCACACCACAAAGACTTTCCAGAAGGTAGCGGATACTGCTTGAATTTCAGGGAAGTTTTGGATGTCTTCAAGTTTCGGAATTCTTCATCTTGACCTTGCTCATCAGCTATTTTATCATAATCGATCAAAGAAATTTCTTCAACTCTAGATAGTGTATCAGCAATGATATTTTCTTGACCTTTAATATGTTGGATATCAGTTGAAAATTGTGAAATGTAGTGTAAGTGACGAAGTTGGCGAGGAGATGCTTTCTCAGGTTTTTGTAGGAATGCAAAGGTTATGGGTTTGTGGTCTGTATATATCGTGAATTTTCTTCCTTCTAATAAATGCTTGAAATATTTGATAGAGAGATAAATACCAAGTAATTCTCTATCGTAAGTACTGTAGTTCTTTTGTGCATCATTTAGTTTCTTAGAATAAAATGCGATAGGTTTCCATCCTTTATCTTCATATTGTTGAAGTACTGCTCCAATTGCTGAATCTGAAGCGTCTGTACATAGTGACAGAGGTAGTTCAGAATTCGGAAATGATAAGAGTGCAGTATTGGCTAAATCATCTTTGCATTGTTGGAACTGTTTTTTCGCTTCATCTGTCCAAGGAATTTTTCTTCTATCTTTCTTTCTTGCTCCCTTGAGGTAATCATGTAAAAGAGATTGGTTTTTAGATGCATCTTTTAGATATCGACGATAAAAATTAATCATGCCTAGAAATGTTCTAAGTTCATGAATAGTTGTTGGAAGTTGATAGTTAAGAATGGCTTGAACCTTGTCAGGTAAAGGACGTGAGCCTTGAGGAGTGATTAAATATCCCAAAAATTCTATTTCTTGTGCTCCCATGATTGATTTGGAAACGTTTATTCGAAGACCGTAATCATTTAATCTTTCAAACACTAACTTGAGGTGATTTTTGTGTTCTTCTTCACTAGTAGATGCAATAAGAATATCATCTAAATAGGTGAAAACAAAATCTAGACCTGAAAAAACTTCATGTACAAATCTTTGGAACGTTGCTGGTGCGTTTTTCAAGCCGTAACTCATCACATTAAATTCATACAAGCCGAATGGCGTGATAACTGCAGTTTTACACCTATCTTCTTCGGCAATCGGAACTTGATAGTAGGCTTTAAATAAATCAAGTTTAGAATAGATAGTTGTATCTCTCAAAATGTGATGAAAATCTTCGATTCGCGGAATAGGGTATCTATCAGGAATAGTTTTTGCATTTAATTGTCTGTAATCTCCACATGGGCGAAAAGTGCCATCTTTTTTCGGAACCATATGAAGAGGGCTTGACCATTGAGAACTAGAAGGCCTGATTATATTATTATTGAGCATAAATTGGAATTCTTGTTTCGCTATTGCAAGTCGTTGATGATCTAACTGTCTTGCTTTAGAATGGACAGGTTGACCTTTTGTAATAATATGGTGTTTAACATTATGTTTTACACTTGATAAAAATAAATTTGGTTTGGTTATTTCAGGATACTGCCTTAACAGAGTATAAAATTTAGTGGAATTACTTACTGTACCGATATTACTATCTTCACTGATGGAAGCAACTTCGCCATTAATACTTAGTTGAGTTACTCCATCAATTAGTTTCTTCTTATGTAAATCAATTAACAAGTTAAATTTGTTTAGAAAATCAGCGCCCAAAATACCTTTGTTTATCTTAGCAACAATAAAAGGAAATTGGAATTCTCGCCTAAGTCCTAAATCAAGTGTTAGCATCTTTATACCATACGTTTCAATTTCTGTGCCATTTGCAGCATATAGTTTGTAATCAACGGATTGTTTATCTTGAGAAGTAGCTGGTAAAATACTAACATCTGCACCGCTGTCCACCAAGAAACGCACTTTCGATGTTTTATCTCTAACAAATAAGCGAAATTTGCGACAATCCGAAAATCTATCTGCAGTGGAATCTGTCGCTACATCTACTGCAGATCTTAGTTTTCCTGTTTAAAATCGGTCTTTTTATTCCAGGCACAAGGCTGGGTGCATTTATCAGGAAAACAACGATTGCCGAAACGGAAATGAAAATAACACAGTTTGCCATTAGGATTGTAGCGCTTACGAGATCTGCTTCGCGAGCCAGAACGGTATTCCTTATTTCGAGAATTAGCTCTGGAGTTTCGTGAAACGCACAGTTGCGAAATTTGCTGTTCCAGAGAAGCAATTCGATTTACAAGTTCATTATTAACGTGAGATCCCGCATTATCATTAATATCAGATTTATTATTTGTAGAAAAAATTTCAGGTTTTGAATTCATATCACTGATTTTATCTGCCATTACAGCTAATTTTTCTAAGTTTTCTTCGCTGACCAGCAATATATTTTTTATGCCGTCGGGAAATTTTTCAAGCCAAAGTGTTTTAATTAAGTTTTCAGAAACGTCAGAAGTAGCTATAGTTCTAAGCTTTTGAAGGAGCTGACTAGGTTTCATATTTCCTAGTTCAATTCCGGTTATCAATCGCTTAATTCGCACGTTTTCGCTGTCTCTAAATAAATGTAGCAACCTAGCTTTGGAATCGGAATATTTGGTTAAACTGTCGCTATTTATTATATCCTATACATTCTCTACGTATTTAGATTCAAGTTGAGCAACTAAATAATTAAATTTCGTCTCTTCCTTAGTAATATCATTAATTTTAAATTGTGCTTCAACTTGAAAAAACCATATTTCTGGTCTATCAGTCCAAAATGGAGGAATTTTTATGCTCACCTTGTTTAATTCCGGCGTTTCTTTCACAGAAGGATCATTACTGTTCGGCGATTCACTTTTAGACATTTTTGAGCTTCACGGGTCACCAGTTTGTTGGGGCGCTGCTTTTAACATCAATGTTTAAACTATATTCGTATTTTCAGATATTATAAATCTTACGATTAAATATATTTAAAATGATTCACAAATCCCACTTATTTATTCGTCGAACATCTTTTATTTTTACAAAAACAAAAACTGAAACTTTTGAGCTGTTGCCAACTCAACAAAACTAAATAAATTTAAGCCACAACACTCATCTCTTCAATAAAATAAAATCAGTGAATCACTCTCCATTTTCACTTTGTGAGTGTCTCACACATACGATTTAACCTTGTAGAAAACGTTACTGTTGTCTGTTAGAAACTAAAGCATTTTAACTTCGGGCATTTCCTTATTTGGGCATGAATATAACTCATCATTTAAAATCACTTTACATGCAATCTATTTATTAGAATTATCTTCGCTTCACACCCTTTTGTCCAGATGTATGGCAATTCTGCATTTTTGTGGTAAAGCGGTTCATCTTTGATCTAACATCTGCTCTAGAAAAATACATTCTCATGCCTTTTCGCCTAACGATTTCGATCTGTTACTTGGCTTTTCCAGAAACACTTTTATTTTTTACATTTAACCGCAGCTGTATCAATGTACAGATTAGTCTGCGGCTATCATGACTCAGGAATGTATGCAGCCCACAATCTGCCCCCCCCACCTACACAATTAATATGGTAGAAGCCTACCGTATGTTTTTGGCGAACATACCAGCCAATGTTTCTCTTTGCCTCTTGTGCATGGCGCAAAAATACTTTTAGATTGGCGATATTGTGGTCCGCCAAGCAAGAAAGTTGTAACTGTATATTCAACACTTTCCTGCTCTATCTCTAGCCTCGTGATGACGTCTTAAAAGAGGCTCCTTATTGCTTTCCCCCTGTACCTCTCCCTTGGACTTTCATCATGAAATAAAACTGAGTCTTCGTTTACCCGAATTGGAGTTTTTTTTTATAGGACCTGGTGTTTAATTTTCGCTACTTTTGTCAACGCACAACGGCCATCTCTTTTCTAGCAAAAAACGTCTTCATATAAATTGGTCGCGTGACCAGTTTTTTTTTCTCCATTTAAAAAAAAAATGTAAGGGAGAGGTACCTGCTTCCAATCTTATTTTTCTGCATGGACTTCTTGCAGCGATGGATTCCTCCCAGCTGTCGCACCGCTCTGTTGCAATGAGCTTCGAGTATCTCGCCCCGTCACCTAAGCAAACAACGACACGCTGATTTTCTTCGCTTCCCAGTGGTACGCGAGGCTTTTCTTCGCTTACCGGCTGCGTGGATTTCATCATGGAGTGAACTTTTCGCCCCGGACGACTGCGCTTCGCCGATGAAATATCCGTGCCTGTCTGCTCCTGCTATTCTGCTTTCCACCTTTGCCAACCCCTGGAGTTTTGGAATCAACTGCACGCTCCCCGTCGCCGAAGAAATCTGCCCGCGTGCAAACGTATCTCTCGGACCATTCCCCCGGCCCATCATCGCATCATACTTGTGAAAGTTTTGTGTTAAAGAAAGTTTTCGTGTGAAAGAGTCTACTAAAATTAGAAATCAACTGCAAATGTTTCCTTATAATAGCAATATTGGTGATGTCACAACTTCGACAAGTTCCGCGTTGAGAAACCTTTCGTGTGTGAAAAATGATACAAATTTTGTGTGAATTCATAAGTTCAGTGAAACACTGATTTCAAAACAAAAAAAAACCTGCAAAAAAAACGAAATTGAAAGGAACGTCTGAGCGAGTCAGCGATTGAACCACGACTCTCGCTCTCATTTCTATTTACACAGCCAGCCTCCTCAATATTCTGAAAAGTGTCTTTGGTTACCTTTTTACCATACGACACCACTTTTTGTGAAAAAAATGGCTCAGTTTTTTTTTTCGTGATTACTCTTGATTAAAAATCCACCCCAATTTGTCCTGCGATCTGCTCAAGTGTGCTATGTGTGTTGTGGGTCAACTTCTCTGATGCTACAGTCAGAATGTGCAAAATGTGCTTGTTTGTGAAAATGCTAGTGTGCACGGTTGTTGAGTCGTTCTAATAAAAGGAGTCAATCAAGAAAAAAAAATCATTCAAATGACTCCTGAAGTTGTGCTCCATAAATTCTCCGTTGTACACAAATAGAAAAAATTGTCGAGAGTCAGATATTATATATGCACTAATAAAAACAAAAGTTCACAATCCAAAAAAAAGTGCATTAATAAAAAAAAAAAAAGAAAAAAAAGTTTCAATAGTGCTACATTCACTTAAAATGGCACATTTTTAGAGTACGAAAGCATATTTTCATTCCCCCCATTTAATTGCTTTCCTTTCGACTAATTTTCTTTTCAGTTAATTCTGGAAACGTTGTTTTAAAATTTTTAAAGTTGTTTCATTCCATTTTTATGCTTTCCTACTCCATAAGTACTCACATGTACTTGAGAATTAATTTTATTAATATTATTGTGTTTTTGTACAGGATACGAAAACACAGTGATATTGCTATTTTTGATATTTTGTGTTGTCTATTATAATATTTATAAATATAATATAAGTAGTTTTTTTTCCCATTGCATTGAATGTTGCAATATTCTTAGTAATTATGAAATACATTCACCTTTGCTTAACTCTTAATGCATATTAAAATATACTAAATTGTTTTTCTCTCAAAAAAAGAGTTAACGAAGATTATATTTTGTCCCATATATTTTTTCTAGTTTGCCTTTCGGCTGGAAAATATTTTAACTTGAAAGATTTTTTAATTTCTGTCCTTTTAGAGAAACAAGGACAGATAGCAGTTTTTTTTCTCTGTTAAAAAGGATAAAATAAGTTTTTATTTCAGTTGCTTGCTCCTACCAGTTTTATTTTGAAAGACGTACATTTTCATCCATTTAAAAAAAATAAAATAAGAGCTATTGCGAAATATTTTTGTTTCTCTTTCTTTTCCTTAAAATAAGCAACGATATTTTTACTTTGAGAGACACAATTTTTGTCCCTGGATAAATTTTTTTTTGTTTCTCTTTTTTTTTTTCTATAAAAGGTTTAAAAAAAAGACCTTTTGTTTATTTTTAAGTTGTGTATTAGTTTTTTTAATGTGATTATTATACTATTTTATTTCATTATTTTATTTGCTTTGCATTTTTATCTATTTATGTGTGTTATATTTAGATATGTATGCAGAATTTCAGTAACAATTTTTGATTAGAGAATTTGTGTTAGGTAAACCGTTGAACATGTCCGCTAAAAAGTTCAAATCAACATTAACCAATTTGATGGAGATCCGGATTTGCTTAAATTCTTTTTTAACCAAATTAAGTCGGTCGCTGAAATTAACAAATACAGCCCTCAGACTACCATTGCTGTACTTGTAGGCAAGTTAATTGGTCCCGCTCAAAAATTTTATGCTCAGAATCCGGAAATTCAAAAAGTTAATGATCTAGATACGCTTGAAAAAGAATTTGCCGCATTTTTCTCACCCCCAAGCAAGTGCGTGGCTGGCGTTGAACTTTCGAGCTTATCTCTTCTGCCAGCGGAGTCAATTAAAAATTTGGCACACCGATTAAACGTGTTAGCCGCAACTGTCTATTCAGATATTAAAGACGAAAATGCCCGTAACACGATTAAACTTATGAAATTTATGGAAGCTGTGCCAGCTAACATATGAATAAAGTTACAAGAAGAAGGCGTCAATGAATATCGTGCTGCTGTTGAAAGAGCACAGACGTTGCACGAAATTCTGCATAACGAAAAGATTCTACATTCCTTACCCTCTGTCAGTAAATCTCAAAATAACGTTGAAGAACAATTGAAGGAACTCTCGGAAAAAATAAATGCGTTGACACTCGCACCGCTTGGACCCAAAACTGAAACTAAAAAAAATGATATGCAAGGTAGCCCAAAGTATAACGCAAATGCGATGCGCTATAGGAAAAATGTCAAAACGCGAAATTTCCCAAAACGTTTTCCCCCTCACAAATTTCCACAAAGAAAAGTTCTGACATGTCAACTCTGTTTCCGCAATGGTCACCAGGCCCATCAGTGTTTTAAATGGAAAAGAGTTAATACGCAGAGAAGGGAAAATTTTAACAGACGCAACAATTACCAGGTTCAGGAAAACTAGAACAGAGACACAATTTTTATGCTGATGATTTTGTGTCTCAACCATGTGACTTAACATCAGCAACATTTCCTATTGACCCTACATTACCAAAGATCTCTAAAGAAAGGTTAGTTAATTCAACTGGGTCACAAACTTCAGACCACATTAAAATCGCAAGAAATATCACTACTCAAACAGAAAATGAAGGCGATAAAATTGTTCACATCATTTGTAGTGTTAATACGCATTCTCCATCACTTCCTCTTGTAAAGGCCACTATTGCAAACCATAAAATCACCCTATTGGCTGACTCTGGAAGTAGCATTTCGTTACTTTCACAAAATTTATTTAATGAACTTAAACCTGTATTAAAGTACAAGAGACTATCAACAGCCATAAATATTAAAACCGTCAATTCTAATGTTTCTTTTTCTTCATGTATTAGAGCATCCATTAAGTTAGAAAAAAAATCCTTCTCGCACCACTTTTATATAGTGAATATTCTTGAATCCTTCAGTTTTGAGGGCATTCTTGGTTTTGATTTCATTAGTAAATTTAACATTATCATTGATACTTTCAATAAATGCATTCACATTAACAACAACTTGACTATTCCACTAGAAACATCACGCACTAAGTCAAAAGTTAGTGAAAGTAATCAATGTAACACCTTATGTGATGTGGTGACAAATCAAAAAGTTTTCTTAACCCGTAAAATAATTCTAGAACCCCAAGAGCAAACATGGTGCTCAGTTTACACAAACAATAATATCAAACATGACATAAACTATCTATTTGAATATTTGGCAGATAAAAAAGAAGTAATAGGTCATGATGCCATTATTCAAATGGATAAGAAATCTAAACGCAAAAAGAAGCCTGTACAATTAAATCATTTCTTTTCTATTTCACTTAAAAATAATTCTGACACTACCATTCATCTCCCTAAACACACAAAAATTGGACATTTATCTGAGGTTGAGGAAATTCTGGACTACCCCTCTGATAATTTGGACAAGCATCATAACTCAGAACAACACTTCCTAAATTTTATCCAGGCATCTAATGAAACATTAAAAAAGAGGAAAGAGGATTTGTCAGCTACCGATTTCGATCTTACACATTTAAGTTCTAATGAAGCAAATACAATGACTAAACTGTTACTTAATTATTACCCTGCCTTTTCAAAATCATTAAATACACTTGGTCATACTGATAAGATTGTACCTGATTTGAAATTTATTAATGACTACCCTATAAAAACTCTTCCATTCCCCCTTCCTCAATCTTTGCAAAAAGGTACTTTAGAACAAATTAAAGATCTGCTTGATGCCAAAATTATTGAACGCCACTGTTCAGAATGGGCTTGCCCCATGCTTTTAGTCAAAAAGAAACCAGACGGAACTGGTAAACAAAAATTTCGTCTCGCCTTAGATCTTCGAATGGTCAATACTGTAATTCAAGGATCATCTTACCCTCTACCTAAAATTCAAACCATCATTTCAAATCTTTCTCAGTATCGATATTTTTCTTCTCTTGACTTTCATCAGGCATATCATCAAATTGATTTGCCAGCAAAATTCCAAAATCAGTTGACATTTACTACTATGTTTGGTTGTTTTAGATACAAGAGATTAGTGTTCGGATTAAAGAACAGTGCTTCTATTTTCCAAGCTTTAATGGACTCTTTGCTTGATGAATTACAATTAGATGGTGTATATACATATCAGGATGATTTCACTGTAGGTGCAAACTCTTTTGATGAAATGTGTAATAAATTTAAAAAAATTCTCTCTATCCTAACCAAATATAACTTGACCCTGTCTCCTAGCAAGTGTACTTTTCATAAATCTAGTATTGACTATTTGGAATTTCATGTAGAAAATCAGTCTGTTTCCCCAATTCAGTCAAATATCTTAAAAATAACATCTTTTCCCACACCTACAACTAAACGTCAACTAAAAAGACTCATTGGTGTCATTACATTTTATAAGAGTCTAATTCCATCCTTTTCTGAGTTAGTACAGCCACTGATAAACCTAACTACTCCAAAAGTTAAATTTAAATGGACAGTTAAACATCAAGAAATCATGGACACAATACAGAAAATTTTCTTTAATTCTCCCATGGTTAGATTACCTGATTGGAACAAGACATTTTATTTAAATACAGATGCGTCAAATGTTGCTATTTCTGGTGTTTTATTACAAGAACATGATCAACAACTTTTACCAGTAGCATATTTTTCTAAATCTCTTAAGCCATCAGAAAAAAAATACCCTGCACTTAAATTAGAACTCATGGCAATTTATAAATCTGTTACCGCTTTCAAATATTATTTATATAACAGACAATTTGTAATTCTTTCTGACAGTAAACCCTTAGAAAAATATAACAAGACTACTAATCCAGCTGATATTATCTCTCGTTGGCTCATGGAGCTTTCAGAGTACTCATACACTTTTAAACATATCCCTGGTAAGAAAAATGTTCTTGCTGACTATTTATCTCGCGGTACTTTTGAAAACAATCAACAAACTCTGGATACTAACCCTGAACTTATCCATGACCCTCAACCATTACCTATTGTTGACTATGATACACCAGACAGTAATAATTCATGTTCAAGTGCCACTAAGAAATATGTAAACTATCTTGTATCTGGTAAACAAACAAATCCAGATCCTTTATTGGAAATTTCAAATGAAACTTTCTGCACTGAACAAAAAAATGACCCCACCTTGTCCACTGTTTACAAAGATATTCTAAAAAAAGGACCTTCTCAAAAATATCCTAATTACTTCATACACCCTGATTCGAAAGTTTTAATGTTAAAAAAAGAAAACAATCTTAACAACACTTTTTCATATCACATTGTTGTTCCTAACTCTCTTAAAAGCAAAGTTTTAACAATCTCTCATTTATCTCACTTTGGTTTTAATAAAACCTATGAGTTCCTATCATCAAGATACTTTTGGAAAGGCATGTATGTTGACACCTTAAACTTTGTAGCTTCATGTGTCAAATGTCTTCAATGTAAACATCATCAAACCCCTCCTGCACCCTTACAACCCACCTACACGCCCAGATATCCTGGCCATACTATTAGTACAGATCTCGTTGGACCTTTTTCTAATGGTAAACATATTTTAACTATTACAGATCACTTTTCAAGACATGTTGAACTTTTTCCACTTAATGATACATCTGCAGCTAAAGTCGTTAAATGTTTATTCTCTTATATAACCACCTTTGGGAGACCTTCTGTTGTCTTATCAGACTTAGGACCCTAATATACATCTCAAATATACAACATTTTTAATGATACTCTAGGTATTAAGGTACTTCACAGCTCTGTTTCGAGGCCACAAAGCAATGCTCTTTCGGAGAGTATAAATAAATCAATCAAATACTCTGTTAATATACTTTTGCAAGAAGGTCACTCATTTGAAAATGCAATATTTATACACAAGTCGCTCTATAATGGTTCAAAACATTCAACTACATTATTCACTCCTAATCTTCTGCACTTTGGACGTGAACTTTCATTAATTTTTGACACTTTTGATCAGAATAGCAATCAACCTTTTCTAGATAAACATACTGAAATACATAAACTACTTGAAGATCTACACAAAATATATGACAAGGCTTACAATAACATTAAAACAGCACAGGATAAAAGATATAAACATTATGGTCAAAAAGCTAAATTAAGAACCATTTGTCTCAAAGATATTGTGTACTTAAAATCTGTTGATAAATTCAAACCTAAATACACTGGACCATACATTGTAACTTTCAAACATTCACCGGTGTCATTCTCGATAAAGAGATTGTATGCTGCTGATAATACAGCATTTCGTGTACACATTGATAGGTTACTTCTTGTACCACCTCGATATGGACATTTATTCGATGCTACAAGTCACTTAAACAATCATAACTTCCCTAATGTTTATCAACCACATACATATAATTTAAGAAACAGAAAATAATATACTTTTGTGTACATTTTTTTCTTATGACATGTATTGTGAAGCTAAGTGTACAACCAAAGGCCTAGGTTGTATGTATGTTGCTTGCAACAGATCTTTAACAACATTATGGCTGGCCCATGACTGTTTCTTCGAAGATCTCTTGTGAACAATATTTTGAATCCCTTTACACTCGTTTCATTTTACTGTACACTTTTATGTTATTTACATACACTTAACTATTATTTACAGTTTAACATTTATTTTACAATTCATACTTTTACGATTACATTTCAGTTAACAGTGATAACTAACACATTTAATAATTGCAGTTATTTAAAAAAAAAAATTCACATGTAATTTGATAACATTTTCTTGTCAACCAGTTAGTTACCTTCTAAGTATATGACTTGTGCATTACTTAACCTGATTATGACTTTTTCATTTTTTTTATGTCTCTGTTCACTCTAGGATTGTCTACCCCTTTTTTGATTTGATATATATGTGAAATATATCTATTTTTTTTTTTAATTCTCCATTTCGAATGTTTTGTTCCCGTTCAAAATTATTGCCCTTAGGGTCCAAAACTTCATTGTGTTGAGAGACAACCCCTTGGAATTGGTTTTCCAATTCACAAAAGTCAATTTTTGCTTGTAAACCGACGTGTGCTCCTTTATCGGACCGCTAGCGTCTTCGGAGGAGCAGGGACTCATATAAGCGGGCGCTGTATGAGTCTCAAAACTCCTCCTCATATAAGGCTGAAGCCCTAAGCCGACGCCATAATACTTGTGGTCTACACAAGATTCAGGGTGACACCTTTTTCATGGGCGTGCTTCAGGCACCTCTTTTTTTTTTGTCATCCTATGCTGCATGCATAAACATTACATTTTTTTTAATCATGTCCAATTTCTCTTAAATCATATTACAATTGCTTATTAGTTTAAAATTACACATTTCACTTATTATTAGTTACTCTTTACTTCTAGTGTTGCATTTGTGTTTATATATTACATTTTTTTATTGTTAGTACTTGTGTTTTTCATAAAATGATCCGAATCAGGATCAATATTTTGATGATGTGCTGCCAATGGCTTAGTTATATGCTGCTTAAATATTTGCTGTCAGAGTCGACTCAGTTAAAAAAAATATACCATGGTATGCAATTTTGAAGAAAATTTTACTGAAGGTGGAGATCCATAAACTTAATTTAGAAAATATTAATGCATAAAATCTCTTAGGACTGTTGAACTATTGATGAAAGAGATTTTTTTTTGTGTTCATGACAGCAACTAGTTTAAAAAAAAAACTTTTATGTTTTGAAAATATATTTATATGTGTAACTATTTTTCTTGCTGTTTTGCCCATGCACACGGGTCAACAAAAAGTTTTTTTTTTGCGGTGTCCCAGGTGATATATATAACGATTATCTCGTTATATATGTTTGCATTCCATTCCCTCCCCCCCTCCCCCCACCAGTTTCAATTAAATTCGGTTTAATAACTTATTTATTTTAGTGCGCTATAGTCAAACAGTGCAGCCCCTAAATTAAATTCAACATTTAAAAACTAAAGCGATTGTATTAATGGCCCTGCACATTTAAATTAAATTATTCTAGTTACTCATCTCTTCAATAAAATAAAATCAGTGAATCACTCTCCATTTTCACTTTGTGAGTCTCTCACACATACGATTTAACCTTGTAGAAAACGTTACTGTTGTCTGTTAGAAACTAAAGCATTTTAACTTCGGGCATTTCCTTATTTGGGCATGAATATAACTCATCATTTAAAATCACTTTACATGCAATCTATTTATTAGAATTATCTTCGCTTCACACCCTTTTGTCCAGATGTATGGCAATTCTGCATTTTTGTGGTAAAGCGGTTCATCTTTGATCTAACATCTGCTCTAGAAAAATACATTCTCATGCCTTTTCGCCTAACGATTTCGATCTGTTACTTGGCTTTTCCAGAAACACTTTTATTTTTTCATTTAACCGCAGCTGTATCAATGTACAGATTAGTCTGCGGCTATCATGACTCAGGAATGTATGCAGCCCACAATCTGCCCCCCCCCCCACCTACACAATTAATATGGTAGAAGCCTACTGTATGTTTTTGGCGAACATACCAACCAATGTTTCTCTTTGCCTCTTGTGCATGGCGCAAAAATACTTTTAGATTGGCGATATTGTGGTCCTCCAAGCAAGAAAGTTGTAACTGTATATTCAACACTTTCCTGCTCTATCTCTAGCCTCGTGATGACGTCTTAAAAGAGGCTCCTTATTGCCTTCCCCCTGTACCTCTCCCTTGGACTTTCATCATGAAATAAAACTGAGTCTTCGTTTACCCGAATTGGAGTTTTTTTTATAGGACCTGGTGTTTAATTTTCGCTACTTTTGTCAACGCACAACGGCCATCTCTTTTCTAGCAAAAAACGTCTTCATATTAGGAATTATGTGGTCAATTCTCGTACAAATCTCTCTTTTTAAAAACATACAGTGGCGGTCAAAAGTTTCCGGTCAGCATAAAATTTTTGGTTAATTTGTAAGTATACCCATATGAAGAGGGATCTGAAAGTGATACTTATGCACTTTATTGACATAGCAATTAGAAACGTATTTGTGGAATAAAAAATAAATATCAATAAACTTAATTGACAAAATTAATTGCAAAAGGAAACGCATGTTCTCAAAAGTTTCCGGCCATCTTGGCAAGTTTATAAAAAACTGATGTATAATAGAAAATAACAGTGATCAACAACATTTACAATTAGTATTTTGTATTCATACATTTAGCAACAAGTACTGCGGCGCAACAACGTGGCATCGATTCAATGAACGGTTGAAGATCATCAATGGTAAGTTTTTTCCACGGTTCTTGCAATTTGGAAAAAAGTGCTGCTGAATTGGAATATTTATAATTCCAAACACTTTTTCAACTTCGTTCCATAGATTTTCTATTGGATTCAAATCGGGTGATTGGGCTGTCCATTTCAAAAGCGGAATTTTTGACGAGCTTGCATCTATGATTTGGGTCGTTATGCTGAAACAAATAATTGCAACCACAATTTTTCCTCCAATAAAGCAGAAAATGATTTTGCAAGATATCCTTATGTATTGCACTATTCATCTTGCAGCGAATTTCAACTAACGGACCGACACATTTTCCAGAAAATGCTCCCCACATAACCTGTCTTCCGCCATGCTTCATTGTAGGAATAACATATTTCGAACCTTATCTTTTGTTTTTAGGTCGTCAGATGTAGTGTCTGCCATCACTCCCAAAAAAACTTAATGTCGATTCATCGGAAAATAGTACTTTTTTCCAGTTTTCACTTGACCAGCTTTCGTATTCCTTAGCAAACGCCAGTTGAGCCCTCTGAATTTTTTTACTTTTGAAATTTTTTAATACCGACTTTTCCATAAAGTTCTATGTCACGTAAGCATCTTGGCATGATAGACCGACTTATTTCAGCAATAATTTAACACCGTAAATTGCGGGGAATTGCAGCGGTATTTTTATATGGGTCATCAACTGCTTTTCAGCTGATAATTCTGTCCATAAGAACAAGAATAGTCGTTTTCCGGGGTCCCCCGGACCGTGACAAGTCCCGAAGGCCATGGCCATCTTTATATTTTTTTTAAATATCGTTCACAATAAATTTTCCGATCGATAACTTTGCTGCAATCTCACGAGAGGATTGGCCCTTTAGCGACAAACAAATCACTCGTTTACGAACAATAATTGTTGAACTTTTAATTTTTGAGTTTCAACTGCGTTATTCACGTTGATTAATTAACAAACACGGCCAAAAAACAGTTTACCGATAGCAAAAACTAACGAATGACAAATGGCCGGAAACTTTTGCACACGCGAATTTCGAATTTCCCCCTTTGCATCAAGTATCTTCAGTATCCAATCAAAATGATCTCGTGGTCAGAGGTAATTTGCTTATTGATAACTTTTGGAGCATTTGTGCTTCTTCTTCGCTGAAAAGTTCTGACAAACAAATCAAAGAAACTAACTGGCCGGAAACTTTCGACCGCCACTGTACTTGCTGGAGATCGCATTGTAGTCATATTGGGTGATTTCCGATATTGTAACAAAACGCAATTAAGTTCTATACGGTGGAAATTGGGAATTATATGTTTTTCACAGACGTTAAAAGTGTATTTATTGCTTAACAAAACATAAATCGGAAATCTGTGGCTATTATTACTCAGTTGAGAGATGAAATTAACAGGAAGAGGACTGATCAGTATCAGATACACTTTTATTTGGGTACCTGGACAAAAAGGGATGGATATAAATTAATGTGTAGATAATCTGGCTAGGAAGGGACCTTACAATAATGTAACAAGCAGAAGGAATCAAAATGGGAATGGGAGCAATATCGGAAAAATAATACTGGTCGTGACTGGAATCATGCAATCATAGGGCATCCGCGCCACAATACACTGAGAAAGAGTGTTGTTATTTTTGCTAGGTTTTTGACTAAGACTGTTATAACACATGTCCGGCGTACGAGGTTTTTTGGAAGTGAAGTAGCGAAGTGCAACCTGTGTGGAGGGGAAGATCAAACGGAAGAGGATTTGGTTTTGAGGTGCAAGAAGTTTTTGGGACTTCGAGAGGAAATGTTTCGGAAGTTATCTGTATCGAGGAATAATTTGTATGAGGATATTTTCGCTGCGACGGGTAGAAATGGTGGCGACATCTGCCTTGGTTATCTCAGTTATTGAACGATATCTATAGTTACTGTCCTCGATGGTTTGAAGGTGCTGGGTAGATTAGGAGTCAGGTTGATTTTTGGTATCGGCGTTTGACGGTGGTATCGCTGTGGTAAGGTTCGATTGTTGATACTCCCATTTGTAGAAGTTTTGTAGTGCGGAGTAAGACAGCTATACAGAAATAGAAAGCTGATCACCGGGTCCATCGATGGGCTAAACCAACAACAACAAAAAAAAAAAAAACAGTTAATTTTTTGATTTATATTATCAGAATATTTTTGCATTGCTCAAATAAATTGTTTCAAAGTGTGTACATATCGTTCTGCTTGACCAATTCTGGAGGACTTGAAATGTGCACAAGTTTTATGCATAACTTATTAATTTGCATAAATTTCTGGAACTCATATGATAAAAACTGCGGTTCATTGTCACTGACTAAAATGACTGGTAATCCAAAACAATCTCTTAGACATTCTACTGTTTTCAGGGTACTTGTCAATTTCATAGAATAGACTTCGAGTAATTTTGAGTATGCATCAGCAATTAATAAAAACATATGCTCAAACATATAAAAACATACCCGGCAAAATTAACATGAATTCTTTCTCATGGAAAACTTAAATACCCCCAGTGTGTATTAGACTTTGCAGGATCATCTTTAATTCTTAAACAAGGTGTACAATTTTTTCCATCTTCGATGTCTTTATCTATGTTTTTCCAATTGACATAGGATCTGGATAATGCCTTCATTTTCCCTGATGAAGTTCTTCCAAAACCTTGTCATGATATTTTTTAGGTATACTCATAGAAGCAACAATCTTGACAGGATCTTTCAAAGGTGAAGATGTCCTCATTCCTCGCATTCATTTGATTTCAATGGATGTGCCATTTCAATTTAAGAGATTGCAATTACCAATTTAGTTGGCGTTTGAAATCTCCATCAACAAAGCTTAGGACCAAGCTTTAGAATTCTGCGGTTTAGATCTGGACACGGATTGCTTCTCACACGGACAATTATATGCTTCACGTTCTAGAATCGGCAAATAGACAATCTCTCATAGGCGTAACCAGCCTTTTGAACGGGGGGGGGGGGGTGCCCGGACTTTTTAACCTCGATATGTTGGTTACAAACAATGTCTTATAAAGTAAAACCTGTTAAAACGGAATCCCATAAAACTGGTCGAATTTCCGTTTTAGACAGGTTTTTCACTTAGAATTCATAATTGTGTGGTATTTCTTTTAAAAAGGGCTCAAACACGATTTTTGTTTGCGTAGGGGTGTGTGAGAGGGGGTTCAAAACATCAAAACTAAATCTAATGGTAAAAAAATGATGAAAATCTCCTTGCAGCAGTGAAATAAGACAGTGACTAAGTGTGGTCACAAGTGTAAAACCTTTTCGTGCCCTAACTTCCTATAAAGATTAAAAAAAGCCTTTAATCATGCTGGAAACTTCTATATGCACAGGGGCATTGCATGAGACCCAACATTTTCTATGTCAAAGTCTTGTAGAGGAAATTTTGCCGAATGATAAATCTCAGATAATACATGCTGTACACCAGTACATACCACCCACGGAAGTTTTTCAGAATGTGACTCCATAACTTCTTAGGGATCACCGGGGGGGGGGGGGACCCAAGAAATTTCGGCGGAAAGTGTATATAAATAATTAATTATTACTATATTATAAATTAATTACAATATTCAATAATAATTCATGTTTTTACCTCAGAATGTGTCCAATGTATTAGGTAAAGCAGGTCATGATAATACAAATTTTGTCAAGATGATAAAAATTATATTATCATGATGTGACTGTAATAATAAAGATACCCAGCAAAGAAAGAAACAGTGGGCCATCAGCTGGAAAAAAAATGGCAGCCAGCAGTACTATCAGCGGCAAAGTGCAAGGGTGCCATTACTTAAACCTGTCGAAAAGTGTCCGAGCCGAATGCAGCTGGCCCATCAGTGATGGCCAACAGCAGGCCAGCATTGGTATGCCATCACATTTCTTCAATCCGGCACTTTTCCTGCAGTGCTAGCACATATCCCACTGCTATTCCTTTGCTGGCCCAACACTTTCCCTTACAAAAATTTCTTATAGAATCCTATAAAAAAACAAAGTATTATATAATTATGGCTCTTTTTCTTTAAGCTAGTTTAACCAAGAGCTACAGAAGTGTCTATAATATAAATGTCTATAGAAATATTTGAACTGCATGTGGTCACCCTCCCAAGTACTGATCGCGCTCGATGCTGCTTGGTTTTCGTGATCGGACGTGAACAAGTGCTTTCAGCGTACGCTACGATTGCTCGTAGTTTTCAAGCTCTCATTGCACTATTTCAAGTTTGTTTCTTTTGTAATTTACGTTCCCAATCATTAAACTGGTATAGAAATTATTCTATTGCATAGAAATCCTATGTATTTTATATGCTTTTTTTTATTATTGATTCTGAACTGCGTAAATTATGAAAACCGAAATCCTTTGTAACCTAGTAAAACCAGATTTAAGGAGAGAAAAAAAGTGCGTTGAAATAAAGAATTTATTTATTTATTCATTTACTTATTTATTTTGTTGGTGGCAATGGTGCTATATTTTTTACAGTTTAAAAAAAAATTAGCTTCACAGCTTAAATTGTGTTAAGATATTCATTTCAGATTTGTGTTCAAATACTCAATGTCTTCGATATTCGCAGCGCCCCCTAGCGTAAGGGTTCCCAGCAATAATACTGCAAAAGTTCGTGCACTTCCATATAGTGGTGGGCCAGCGCATGAGATAGAATGGATTCCCACCAGAATTTTATCTGATGATTTCCAACAGCAAAGTTGACTGAAGCTGTCCAGCAGTGGTCATGTAGTGGTAGACCATCAGCCAGCACTTCTCCATCATTGCCAGCACCTATCTTGCTGCTGGCCAGCAATTTCCTCTTTGCTGGGTAGGTGCTTGTCTGTCTCTCCCTGTGTGTGTGTGTACGTGCGCGTGCTGAACTCTGAAAAAACAATGCAGCTCTCACAGCCGCAATACTTGACAAGAAAGTACCTGTTTGCCTGAAGTCATGCATATCGAAGACAATTTCTGGAATTTTTCAATTACAGTGGAACCCGGTTAAGACGCTCACGGTTAATACGCGATCCCGCTTAATACGCGTATTTTTTCCGATCCCTTGAACATCGCCCATAAGACTAATACAAAAATATCACGTTTAAGACGCGAACGGTTATTACGCGATCCCGCTTAATACGCGATAGATTTTCGGTCCTGTGGTGCAAAAAATCACGTTTAAGACGCGAATTCATTGGTGAAGATGCGAATTCCTTCTCTCTTCTCCAGTGTTTCCAATTTAGCGGATTTTTTTATTCATATAAAAACACTGTTTCTGTATACTAATATTTACTTTATTTGATAACAGATTAATTAAAGAGAACATTACTAATCGAAAATATACGAATAGGATTGGAATTAACCCCTTAACGCTCGGATTAAATTACGGTTAAAAAATTAAAATTGCTTATTGGCACCACTTTTATGAAAAAGAAATATTCACCTTATTTAATGACAGGAAAAACGATACTAAAATATAGCCAATTTCACTATTTTATAAAACTGGTGGGAATCAAACAATTTGAGTAAAAGACACAGCCCGAGAATATGACGGGAGCGAGAATTAAGGGGTTAAAAGCCCTCTAAATTTGCAACACTGCAATTCTTCTTTGATCCCGTGATCTAAGATTCTCTGTATCTCGTTTCGTGTATTTTTTTTTATTGTAGTAGAGGAATTCATAATGCTCAGAAACATCATAAAATTATTATGATTAAAGATGATTATACCTGTTGTTTGTGAGTTTTTAAATGTACTTTATATTACTACTATATTTTATAATGCATGTTATAGACAAAAAAAAAAAAAAAAAAAAAAAAAAGGAAAGAAACTCGCAAAGATTAAGCAAATACGACTGTGGTTATTTAATTCTTTTATGATTTCTTTACTTTTGCTGTGCTACAATATTTCTTACACAAAAATTAATAAGGATAGTTTTTTCTTACATTAAAAAGAAGGACAGATTATATTGGTACTCATTATCACAAGTACTAAATATGATTTTAACAAAAGGATTGTGCTTCAAAATTTAATATTTTTATTCTTTCTGTTAAAAAAAATAGTCTAACAGAAAAATTATTTTTGTTGTTTTATGTTTGGCTGTCACTTATTAACGACAATAAAGCCATGTTTGAATCCATATTTATTTTCAGTTATTATTCCAGTCGGTCCTATAAAAAGATGCACTGAGTAAAGTTGGAACAATTAAATTTAAATCTAAATATATGTATAAGACACAATTTTTGACCATAAACTTATAAATGAAAGCTCTAAAGTTCACTTAGACGATTAGATGGGTAAATAAGCCCAGTTTCTGAAACATTATCCAAATCACGTTTAATACGCGATCCCACTTAATACGCGACTTTGGTCCACTCCCTTGAAACGCGTCTTAACCGGGTTCGACTGTAATTTTTTATGTGAATTTTTTCAAATTAGTAAAAAAGAATCCGATTTATATATTTTATCCAATAAACTTTGTCTTCTTTTCAATAAAGTTTTTCGAGATTCTTACAGCGATTTTTCAATTTGTAACTATTTTTAGAGTTTTTTTTCGCGTTCCTAAAAGGAATCCGTTTTAAATATTTTACCCAGTTAGTTAATTTCGTTCCCTGCTGTTTCTTAACCTTTTTCGAATTTTTATTGCGATTTTTACTGGGGTTTTTTGCCCTTTGAGGCAATTTTTTGTCTTTTTTTAAAACAGAAAAACTCTCCGGTAATTTTTGCAATTGCCGTGATTAAATTCGAATTGGAAGAATGTCAAATCAGTTCTCATAAGAAAGCTGAAAATTTAATTTGGCTCGAAAAAAAAAATCGCGATAATTCAGAATTCGTTTGTTTCGAGACGGAAGTGGTCGTAGCCTGGTCGGGGGTACGTTGCCGCAGGCAGTTCCCCCCCCCCTCCCCAAATCCTAGATTTCTTTAATTTTATGTTTGTTAAAAAAAAAAAAAGCAACCAGCGAAACTCCACTAGTAATGAAGTTTTCTTTGAGGAGCAGGGTTTGAAATAACTTGCGGCATCGCGCGATTTGTATACAGAAAAGGAAAGTCCCGCATAATAAAAAATGCTGCGCAGTATTTCCGCCCTCAAAATTCTTTCACAGATCTGTGATTCTTCAGTGAGTATTTAAAAAAGATTTTGAAGTCCGCGATTTTTATTTCTTTTGTGGTACTTCTCAAAATCAATTCGTGACTCGGTCCCGGAAAAATTTGAGAATTTCTTCAAACGATCGTGAAAAATATTGTGAATTTCAATAAAAGAGTGCAGTAAGAAATCGCGAATTTCGTCAAAGAATGCGCAAAAAAATCACGAATTTCGATAAATGATTGACGAGAAAATGTTGCGAATTTCGTCAAAAGGTCGCGGAAAAGAGTAGAGGATTTTGATAATTGGTACGGAAAGATATCGAGAATTTTCCAGATCGATCGCGCAAAACTATCGCGAATTTTGACAAATGACCCCTGTAAAAAATCAGTTTCGCTAATAAGTCGCCAAAAAAATAAATAAAAATAAAAATAAAAATAAAAATCGTCAAAGGATCCCGGTGAAAACGTGAATTTCGTCAAAGTGTCGCAAAAAGAAAAAGCGAATTTCGTCAAAAGATCGTGTAAAGAAAACACGAATTTCATCGAAGAATCGTGCTAAAGAAATCCCAATTTCGTCAAAATATGGCGGTAAAAAATGCGAATTTCGTCAAAGCATCGTGGTGAAAAACACGAATTTTGTCAAAGGTTAGTGGTGAAAAGTGCGGATTTCGACAACAAATCGTGTAGAAAGACGTGAATTTCGTCAAATGATTTTGGGGAAAATTTTAAATATCATGAAAGGATCGCAGAATAAAATCGCGAATTTCATCAAAATTTACTGCACTGGGCTAAAAGGTTGAAACCGGGTCATTTTCGTACTTTCACAAGAACTCCGCGAAACGAGAAGAAACTCCAAAAATCGCATAAAAATTTTCAGAGGAAAAAAAATACTATATTGACTTGAAAGACCGCAACCATATTCCTTTTACGAATGTTAAAATATGGTCGCGAAGCACGAAATTCAACCAACCAACCAACTCCAGGTTAATTTTAATTTTCTGTGCTATTATTTCTCATTTTCAAAGGAGGCAGGGTCTGCGCCCCCCCCCCCCCCACACACACACACACCTTTTCCCTGGCTAATCGCATTTTGCAATTACTGTTTCAAAAAAACATTCCCTTTCAAATTTTTTTGCTTCTTTCTAGACTTTAGACTGCGAAATCAAAGAGACAAATAATTTCTGTTTCTATCCTCGTCAAAAACTTGTGTTAATTTCTCATGAAATGGCAGAAACACGCATTCGAAAGAACGGTGTTAAAAAAATCTCCCACAAAAAAAGACGTCAAAGTGGGATTATAAAACCTCCTTTTTGACTTACTATGACTAATACAGATTCTTGTAAATATTCTAGTTTTAAAAAAGATAAAGAACATAATTTTTAAAAAAAGAACGTGGAATTCTTTTTTTTTTATCACATTTCAAAACTTAAGCTGTTACAGGGTTCGTACGGGTACCGTTATTTTCAAGGAGCAGTATCAGAATCTTTTTATAGAAAAATAAATCTAGTTTAAAGGGACGAAATTTCGCCTTATTTCAGGAGAGATTTTCCATAAGAAAATACTGGTACCGAAGAATTTCATAGTCATGAAATTCAAGCACCCGTACGAACCCTGTGTTAATTTTCGGAACTAAACTAATTTGCTAAACTAATTGAACTCTGCTTTCACTTCTTTTTCTCTTATAGATTTCGATTTTTTTTTAAATAATTGTGCTTGAGTCTGCGCAAGCAGGAGGGGGGGGGGGGGGGGGCTGGTTACGCCTATGTCTCTACATCTGCACAGATAATGTAACAACAAAAAATATTGTATATCCACAAGCATTTTGAAATTAAACATATTAGAAAAATGCACTTTCTCTTTTCTTTCTTTTCCATTTAGCCAGATTTAGCCACAGCAACGCGTATAAAATATGAAAATAAAACATGTGCAAACTATTTATAAAATGCATTGCAATTCCAAAATAAAATTTAAACGTATATTTAAATATTTTTTTATACATTATAATGCTCTATTACTGAATTGAGGGTACTACTTGATTATCCCATCAACCCATTTCGATAAATTATATAAATCGCCAAACTACTCGCAAAATTATACAAACTAGCCACCCTTGGCGACCAGTTTGGTCTCCCTTAAAATTTATGTTTGGGAAAGCATGCTAAGCATTGTATCATGTTACTTTTATTCATAATTTAATTTACTTGGACTCCCTTAAATATAATCCCATAAGCTAATATTATTTTTTGTTGCATTAAAATATCTCAATTTGATTTTTTATTTTAAACTAGCAGACCCACCCGGCATTGCCCGGGCCCGTGATGAATGAACCTCAAATTTGTATGATTTTATACCTTTAATTCCCTTTTGTCTGAATTTATATTTTTAAATATAAAAAATCGTAAGAAAAATATTAAATTGAAGATATGTACTATTTTTCGTAAGTTGATTTTTGGAGTCTATGCGTACTGAAAGCGAGCGGAACAAAACACTCAGGTTTTTACTGGTTTCGTGGACATTTTATTTTGTAAAAAATATTTCTACCTCTCTGAACGTTTCAAAATTTTTATAGGAGATGTAAATCTGGTCTATTTAGATGCTTCGATAAACATTGAGTTAAAATAAAGACGTTGACTAAAATAAGAAATTAAGAAATTTGTTTAATTTACTATTCGAAAATAGTGGGTGGCTCAACCTTCCACCGACAGGGAGCGCAATATGTTCTATACAAATATTACTCTACGAAACAGTGGTCAAATGGCTGTTATAACTTACGCGAAAATTTCAAGTCGATCGGTTGGTTCGTTTTCCAAATTTTAACGAATTCGCGTTCATTATCTATTAAGAAAAGCATATCTTTTTCTTTTTAAAAGTCGATTTTTTTCCATTTCGAACAAAAAGATTTTTTTTAAATTTACATACTCTTAATTAGTCTACAAATATAGGCCGAGTTGCTAAAGTTTAAAATCTGTAAATGCTGTATTTTTAAAATTTTGATTTAAATTTGAACTCCCATTAAAATTTTACCCTATGGTTTTTATCTACTCTCCAAAATAAAAGTAGGTGTTTTTCAAAGCAAACTTAATGTCTGTAACTTTTAATAAGTAGCATATATCTCATGACTCCCCCAAAAAACAGTATATAAAAAGTCAGAAACGCTAATTTTTAAAAAAGAAATCTAGAGCCCCTCCCCTCCCCCACTCTGGAATTTCACGCACCATTCTTTTTTACACTTTATCTTTTGTGTTATAAACGTTCTTAAAGTTTCAAACAAATCGCCTTGCTAGATTTCCTAATTTTAACAAAATCGCGTTATGTTAGTTTCGCATTCCACCACTAGGGAGCGCACTCTATTCTTAACAAAAGCTCCTTTACACAACCTACCAGTAAGATACGTTACTCAAGGAGGTGGCGGTCTTCAGTAAGAATTTAAGATATTTGTTGAAATTACTATTCGGAAATAGTGGTAACTTAACTTTTGTCACATTTATATGTACTAAGTAGCATGTATCTGAGGACTCTGTCAAAAAACCGCACCTGAAACGGTATGAACGCAAAGGTAAAAAAAAAAAAAAAAAGAAATATTTCGTCCCTCCCCTTCCCCCACCCACCTGCCCGAAATTTCACGCGCCATTTTTTATAAACTTTTTCTAATGTGTTATAAACTATCTTAAAGTTTCAAGTAGATCGCTTTGCCAGATTTCCTACTTTAAATGAAATCGAGGTCTCTTAGTTCCACTTTCCACCACCAGGGAGCGCATTGTATTTTTAACAAAACTGTATCTGAACGTAACTTCGTTAAACAACCCATCAGTAGATATGTTACTCGAGGGGGTGGCGGTCTTAAGCAAGAAATTAAGATATTTTTGAAATTACTATTCGGAAATAGTGGTAACAAACTTTTGACATTTTTATATTTAATAAGACTCATTTATCTCAGGACTCCGTCAAAAAACAGCACCGGAAACGGTAAGAAACGCAAAAGTAAAAAAAAAAAAAAAAGAAATCTATCTAAAATAAACATCCTTATAACTCCAAAAATGATAATCATATTGAGTAACAGTTTACTGCGTCGGATTAAGCGCCTCATTCCCAATAAAATATATCTTTGAATTGAAATCTGAATTAAATATACAGGGTCATGAAAAATCCTTTTATGTATACCTTTTATCCGAACGAATATTTCGAAAGTCCAAAAAAATATCATTCCGGATAATCGAGGTTACTGATTTTCAATAGGCTTCTTCCCATTATTACATACTAAGTACACACCAAATTTCAAGTCTCTATCCCAATTTGTTCGATTTTTAAAACGATTACAAGACTTACCCTATACTACGCATAATGGGTAAGTAAAAATAAACTAGTCGGATGTACCAATCCCAAAACTTTCTTCTATCTCATACACGTTAATACTTGAAAATTCGCTATCAAACTGCCAAAATTAAACGGCAATCTATGCCCATCATGAGGATTCTAAAGATATGAAATTCCGTGCAGTAGTTCTTGATATATGGCTATCTTTGAAATCGTGTAAATCCAGCAAAATTTAGCCTAGCAGCGCCACCTATTGGGTGCTTTACACCAAAACCTATGTTACATCAATACCACCAAGCAACCACTTATGTAAAAGTCTAACTGAATCTGAAGTTTGAGGAAAATCCGTACATTAGTTTTTGAGGTAGAGTTTTACGAAAATCATGAAAATTCCAGCATAGCAGCGCCACCTATTGGACGGTTAACACCAAAACCTAATTAGCAACAACTTGTGTTAACATCTAACTAAATCTGAAGTTAGATGAAAATTCGTGCATTAGTTTTTGAGATAGAGCTATTGCGGGAATCGTGCAAAATGCAGCACAGCAGCGCCACCTGTTGAGCGATTTACACCAACACGTAATCAGCATCAAGTTATATACAGGACTAACTGAATCTGAAGTTTCATGAGAATCCGTGCATTAGGTCTTGAGATAGAGCCATTGCGGAAATCGCAAAAAAATGCAGTATAGCAGCGCCACCTGTTGAGCGATTTACACCAACACGTAATCAGCATCAAGTCATATCAAGGACTAACTTAATCTGAAGTTTCATGAGAATCCGTGCATTAGTTCCTGAGATAGAGCCATTGCGGAAATCTTTAAAAAATGCAGCATAGCAGCGCCACCTATTGAGCGATTTACACCAACACGCAATCAGCATCAAGTCATATCAAGGACTAACTTAATCTGAAGTTTCATGAGAATCCGTGCATTAGTTCTTGAGATAGAGCCATTGCGAAAATCGTAATTAATGCAGCATAGCAGCGCCACCTGTTGAGCGATTTGCACCAAAAACTAATCAGCATCAATTTGTATCAGGGACTTACTGGATATAAATTTTTATTAAATTCCGTGCATTAGTTCTTGAGATAGAGCGCCCACAAAATTTGTGTCACACACAGACACACAGACAGACAGACTCACAGACAGGCATTTTGTAAAAACATGTTTTTCGGGTTCTCTGACCCCTAAAACGTGTAAATCCGTCGAAAACCGGAATTCGAAAATTTTCATGAATCCAATACTTTCTTCTTGTAAAGATAGAAGAAAGTAAAAAAAGATAAGAGTTTGTAGCTCTGGAACTGTTGAAAAATCTACTTTTTATAAAAAATAGTAGCTGTAGCTGGGATTGGAAAATAGTCTCTTTTTTTTCCGGTTTTTCCCCAAGATAGTCTCTTTTGAAGGGTTTTGGGGCTAAAATAGTAGCCATAGTCGGCTGATGCTTAAAATAGTCACTTTTAAATAAAGACACACAACTTTGCTTACGGGGACACATATTTTTTAAAATCTTCAAAAAATCGATTTTTTGTTTTTTAATTCATTTGACAGCTAATGTTTTTCTGAACAATATGCCACAAACCGCATAAAAATATTCGTAAAATTGCGCTCGTTATATGTAGTAAAAAATGTAAATTAGCCATGGTCTGTTTCAAACGTGTTCATTTATGTTTAAATCGATTTTTCTCAAAATCGATATTTTTTTATTGCGAGCATCATATCTCCAAATGTATTAAAGGTAATGATTCAAAACTTTATAAATAACTTCACTAAATCGTTTTTTTTTTTTTTTTTTTTTTCAAATTGAACTAAAACCTAAGAAATGTAGCAAAAATTATTGAATGTATGGGTATTAGAGTGACAAAAATTATCATAATTTTCATATTTCTATTTTGAAGATAAAAAAAAAACTTTAGAAATTTTTTGATTATTCATTTTATTTTTGTAACATTCTTAAACTTACATTAAAAGTTTTAAAGTTCTAGAGGGTATAGATCTTTTTAAATCATGCGCGCAAGCTATATACATCATACATTAAGGAATAATTATTATTAATTAATTATATAGTATTTAATAAATTATATATTAAATTTGATGGAGAAAATATTATAGTATTAACAAAAAAACTGAGGTGGTTCGTGCAAAAATGAGTGCATGATCCCACTTTAAATATTTAATCAAATTTTTCATCTGTTTAAAGGGTATGTGCCCCCTTAATGGTACACAAAACACGAACTTTAATAAGTTAAAAGTTAAATTCTACGCTTCGAATTATGCCCTTTTTAATTTATTAAAGTTCGTGTTTGTGTACCATTAAGCAAGGTTGTGTGTCTTTATTTATTATATTTTATGGTGCAATTGTCCAGTATATGTTAATAGTTACTTTTAGTTGCAAATGGCATTCCTACAATGTAAATTCCAAGCGTAAGTCAGTTACTCCAATGGTTACAACAACGCAGTTAATTATAAGCAAAATACGGCAATGGGCTGTGGACCCGATTTCACCGTACATCATTCAGATTGCAACTAAGAGCAAAACAGTGCAAAGTTTTGATCGCCAGTTACCCTTTCGTTATAAAATAGAGTGCCAGAAAATGCTTGTAAAAAATCAAGACCTCCTGATCATAATAACTATTATAAGTAAGGATTATATGCAAGGATGCTTGGTAAAAATATTCCTTCGCCAAATTCGTTCTGTCTATCCCTAGTACAAGTGAAAAAAAAAAAAAAAAAAAAGAGTAAAATACAACTGATGACCATTCGCGAAAATTTGGAAAAAACTTCGTTCAGAAATAAAGACCCGATGAGTCCCCCCCAAAATAATTTTGTTTTATCCTGTTTTTTTTGGGGGGGAGGGGGGATTTTATCTCAGGGAGGGAGGAAATCAATTTTTTTAAGTACGTCATGTGGGGTATCGTTTATTATGTATTTTTTTAATTCTGAACAGAATGACACCATCCGCAATTCGATACGATCATTTTTTACAAAGTTACGGCATGGTTTTATGAATACAAAGTCGACAATGATATACTTTATGCAGGTAAAATAGGTTTTTGCAATAACCAATGATGGCTACTCACGAAAATTTGCAACAATAACATCGTTTTGGCACTAGAAAGGAAGATCCTATGAGCTCCCCCAAAATAAAGTTGTTTTACCGTATTTCCGGTAGGCACAGAAGACACTCAAGGGAGGGGGGGAGGAGAACTCAACTTTCTTTAATTATGTCAAGTGGGGTATCGTTTATTATGTTTTTTTAAATTCTGATTTCCATCCGGTGCACGATACGGTCATTCGTTACAAAGTTAGGCAGACTTTATGAATACAAAGTCATGAATGGATTTATGAATACACACGGATTTTAGCAACTTTAATGAACTTGAAGAAAACAAAGATGATCTTGATTTTGATTATTGCTACTTTAAGGACATTTAATGTTTGAGATTATTTGATATGATATAAAGAACATGTTTTGGACATAAAATAAATGCGACAAAGCCTTGTTCGATAATAAAGTATAATTTTCAACTTTGTAAAACCTACTATAACTTTATAAAGAATAATCGTATAGACTAATGGATTATGTCATTCGATTCAGAATTAAAAAATACATAAAAGCGATACCATAATTAAAAACCTAATTTTAAAAAGTTGAATTCTACCAATACCCCCCCCCCCCCCCCCGAGTAAAACAACTGTATTTTGGGGGGACTCATCAGATATTCATTTCTTGTGCCTAAACTATATTTTCCCCAAATTTTCGGGAACCGCACCAGTTGTTACTGTAAAAACCTATTTTATCTGCATATACATAATAAAGTATAATAAAAGCCTAAGTCGTGTGACTGTCGTCAACAGCTCCGGGCTGGCCGCTTCGCTTTTTGTTGGAAATAATCCAAAACATATTTCGCCCTCGTCTTGTTTGTGAAATATGCAAATATGTGTCGCCACTAGCTGGCCAGTGTTTCGAATAACTTCAAAAGGCTAAAGCCGGGAACCCACATGCGGAAGAATACGACGGAATTGGACAGCGGAACGGCAAATTGGCCCCATATTTGCCGCGTACAAATGCCAAAACGCAGCGGAATTGTAGTTAAACATGTTTTAACTTTTTCCGTTTTCCGCGACGGCATCTGTAGAAATCAGACATGCGCAGTAGTTAACGCGGAAGCGCCAGCGAAAAACGCAAGTGCGAATAGTCGGAAATTTGGCGTAGCGGAAAATTTGCCGCTGCAGATTTCCGTCGTATTTTTCCGCATGTGGGTTCCCGGCTTCAGACATCACCTGATAAGCCAAACTTTACGTTAGACTGTTGACTTTTTTCCGATAGAGGGCAGCATCACAGACTTTTGCAGTCTGGTTTTTTACTGAACTCCTGCACGAAAAGAAAGACAATTGCAAAGGTCATCAATTTCTTTGTATAATTAAACTGTGAACTAAGAGACCATGTATTAAGTTTTAAAACCCTTTAGTCTGGGTATTGGTCTCTGAACCATGAAGACGTATTAAACTGTCCTCCATTTACATTCATTTTAGGAAGCAATACTCGCTCCTGTAAAATGCTAATAATTATTTACACAGACGTTTTATTATGTATATTTAATCATATAGTCAAGAAAGTGTGTAATTTTCTAATAATTTCTATTTACATAAAGCTTAGATGGTGCCGTCAAGCGTATGAGTTTCCGTGATTGAAGAAAACACACACACCAACTTTCTTAAATAAAATTATAATTTCAGCGTTCGACAGCACTCCAGCGAAAACTGGTGTACCTCCGAAGTACCAGCATTTACGTTCATACAGGTAAGAAGAATTTTTCTCTTTCTTATCTGAATTGAATTAGAATTGAAAGAATAATTATATAAATGGTCTTATGAACTGCGCAATCGAATAGATTATGTATGACTGATATTGCCAAAAAAAGACCATAAAAAATAAATATTGAATATAATATATTGAATAATATTGATTAATGCTGAATATAATATTGCTGGAATATATTGTTGAAGTATACGAAAAAAAATTGAATATATTATATAAATAAAATAATTTCTGAATTCTTCCAGAATATAACAAAATATTATATAGATATTATATTGTGTATGATATTGATAAATAAATAAATATATATATGATATACATAAATATAAATAATTTAAAAAAAGTAGCATTTAACATTCAACTATGGCTGCTCTTCCTCCACAAAGGACATCTCTTTAGTAGAGAAGCTCAACAATAATAACTACGATTTATGGGCCTTTCGCATAGAAATGTTGCTCACAAGGGATGACTTATTCAGTTACGTTGCTTAGGCGTCGCCATTGACTCCCGATGATACCTGGCGTAAAAATGACGCTAAAACCAGAGCCACGATAAATTTATTTATCGATGATACTCATATTGTCCATATTAAGCCTTTAAAAACTGCTAAGGCAATCTGGGTTACGCTTAAGTCCGTGCATCAAAGATCAACCTTATCGTCTAAATCGTCTAAATTGTTTCTGTTAAGAAGACTATATTCCCAAAAACTATGCGACGGTGGTGACATGAATAAACACATTAATGGCATATTGACCATAAGGGATAAATTATACGCCATCGGTGAGGAAATTCCAGAGACCCACATAGTTGCGCTTTTATTGTGCAGTTTACCCAAATCTTATGACCCCTTAATTATAGGCCTTGAAGCCCGGATTGAGAGTGATTTAACCCTTGAATTCGTAAAGACAAAGCTGCCTGATGAATATAGACATAGGACTGAAAACAAAGAAAACAAACCCAAACACGCGCGAAACCGCGTACAAAATAACAAATAAACTGAATAAAAGCAAAAAATACTGTGGGTTTTGCAAAAGGCAGAACCACACTACAGCTGAGTATTATCACTTAAAGAATAAAAACCAGCATAACAGTTACACAAGAAATGACTGGAACAGAAACAAAACATTCAACAACTCAACTAACTATAGAAATAATGCAACTAGTCACAAAAATGCCCAAAACAACCCCAGAGAAACCTCAAATTTTTACTTTGGGAGCAAAGCTGAAGCTAATGACAATTTAAATAGCTTTATTCCCCCAGCGATAATAAATCACCAGAAGAAAAAATTCTTGAAAACGAACCGGTCTCTGCGAACAGAGCACAAACATTGACTGCAGATAAATACATTATAGATTCTGGATGTACAAGGCATGTCGTAGCGACAAAACAGAATCTACATAGCTTCATACCAGGAAACTTTGGCGAAATAACAAAAGCTAATGGAAAGCGGCTATGCTCACAAGGTCTGGGAGACGTAAATATAAATATAGACTCACAAAATTCCATAACACTTAAAAACGTATTATACTGTCCCGAATTGCAGAGCAATCTTTTATCAGTCAAAAGGGCCACCGAACATGATATCAAAGTGATATTTGAAAAACAGAAATGCTCGTTCATAAAAGATAACCAGACAATTTTAACAGCAAAATTAAACTATAACTTATATGAGTTAGAGCCCAAAGATAACTACGGATATCACACGTAAATACAAACATTTTGCGACGATAAAAATTGCATATCCATTTGGCACAAGAGGCTGGGACATAAAAATTTCGAAGCAATAAAATATTTCACAAAACATAAACTAGCTGAGGGCATAGAAATACACAATTGTAAACATGAAACTGTTTGTAAAAAATGTATTGAGAGCAAACTATCAATCGCACCCTACCCCAAAACCGCCACTAACAGATCCAAGGAAACATTAAATCTGATCCATATAGATCTGTGCGGGCCGATGCGAACTCAAACATTCAGGGGAACAAAATATTTTATAACCTTTACCGACGACTATAGCCGATTTACTATGATATATTTGATTTCGCATAAATCAGAGGCAATAACAAAACTTAAAGAATTCGTAGCCCTAACGAAGAACAAATTCGGAAAAATTATAAAAGCAGTCAGATCCGATAATGCAAAGGAGTATCTAAGAGATAGCTTTGAGAATTACCTGACAGAAAACGGCATAGAACATCAGTTAAGCGTCCCATACTGTAGCCAGCAGAACGGCGTCGCGGAGCGTTAAAATAGAACCATAGTCGAGATGGCGCGCACCATGTTATCTGACGCGAACTTGCCAAAACACTTTTGGGGCGAGGCTGTACTTACAGCGACATACCTGATAAATCGGTTGCCCACCAAGGCAAACGAAAACAATAGAACGCTTTACGAGCTGTGGAATAACAGGAAACCAAATTTATCCAACATACGGACCTTCGGATGTAAGGCATATGCCTACGTCGAAGAATCGAAGAGATCCAAATTTGACAAAAAGGCCGTTGAAGGTATTCTATGGGGTATGATAACCGAAGCAAAGGGTACAGAGTACACACAGGGGGAAACAACGTAATAATATCGCGAACCGTAAAATTCTTTGAGAACGGAGTAAACGAAATGGCGAAATTTTATTTCGAATTTAATTCGAAGACGAAAGCATAAATGACGCGAAGACACCTACTGAAACGTAGAGATTGAACTAAATAATGACGAAAAAAATCAAAACAATACTCCGCAGCAAAACGCCGCTGAACCGCGGAGATCACTAAGAAGCAACAGAGCCCCCCCCCCCCCCCCCTGACCGCTGCGGGATAAACGCGAATATCTGTAAAGTACAAGATCCAAAAAATTGGGAACACGTAAAGAACATCAGAGATGATAAAATTAAAAACAAATGGATAGAGGCCGCAAATGAAGAAATTAGCTCGCTAAAGAAAAATAATACTTGGGAACTGGTGAAACCGACACCAGGAAAACGTACCATAGGCTGCAAATGGACGTTTAAGACAAAATATAAGGCTCGCGGAGAAGTGGAGAGATACAAGGCGCGACTCGTCGCGAAGGGATATTCACAAAAATACGGGAGCGACTACGATGGAACATATGCACCAGTGGTAGCGCACACCACGATCAGAAGCTTCCTAAATGCCGCCGTGTATAAAAATTTAGACAGTACTCACCTCGACGTAAAAACAGCATTCTTACATGGATATTTAGACGAGGAAGTCTTAATGACTCAACCCGAAGGATATATAGTAGAGGGGGAGGAAGAAAAAGTATGCAAACTAAGGAAGGCAATATATGGCCTCAAGCAGGCCGCGAAAGCTTGGTACATAAAAATCAAGAAATTTAAATATTAAAGAATGCGATTCAGATCAGTGCTTGTATAAGAGAAACAAAAATGGGGACATTTCCTTTATAATCGTATATGTAGACGACATTTTAGTCGCTGCTAGCGAAGAAAACACGCGCAATATACACGCGCAGTTATCTAAGGAGTACGAAATTAATAATCTTGGCAAGGTATCACAATTTCTTGGGATAAACATCAAAAGGTTAGACAACGGAAACCTTGAGCTAGACTAAGAGAATAAAATTGACGAAACAGCAGAAAAATTTAAATTATCTAACTCCAAACCCACATATACACCCATGTGCACAGATTACTTTGACCCTTAAATGCCTGACTTTTCAAAAATCATTGTAATAATGTTTTTCGGCTTTCATTTTTTAAATAAATCATGGGAAAAATACTTTAGAAAATAATATTTTGTTTAAAGTATAGTTTACGGCTAAAAAACAGTTTGTTACTAATCGGCAATACTGGGGTTTAATTGAAAAAATAATTTCTCTTGATAAAATTCTATAATATTAGACATGTTGGCAAAAAGCCACCTCTGCTCTGCACAGCAGGTTACGCGCACTAGTACTTAAATAAATAAATAGATATCATTCTGGTCATTAAAACACAATTAATATAATAATATAGGTAATTGCTTACCTTTATCTGTCTTCAGCAGCAATATTCCTCATGCTTCGGCTTGGTGCACATTTTTAACTTCAGTGGGTAATCCATTTATTACGAAGCTAAAGTGTTAAAAACAGAATGTGTTGGTTAAATGTATTATATTATTTATATTTAATCCACACTTGAGACTTGATCACTTTCGTTAAAGAGAATTATATTAAAATTTTGACTTTACATTTTAAATTAATGTTTTACATACAGCTGCCTTTTGCAGCAACAAATTAAATATTACATGTTTCTCTTTTGAGATAAAATGGGCAACTAACTTAATAATAAAAAGAGTTTTTTTTTTTTTTTTGAGTCAGAGTTCTTTTGATGACGTCAGACAGCTGCAGCATTCGTGGGTTGATATTAAAACAAATTTCGCGAACATATTTCACATATTAATATCATTGTTTATCTTGAGTAGGATGACTTAGCAATAATCGGAAAGTTTGTTTATTGCAGAATGATTTATTATTACTTAATGTATTTATTTATGTGTTCAAATGTTTGTATTCTTGAATTGCTTCCTGTTTTGAAATCAGTTAATGATATCTAAGATGATTATGAATTGATTTACTGCTACTAAATTAGTTCAAGTATTTTAAAGTGTTATGTCCTTGAAAGTTATTGCTTGTATAATGTTTCTAAAGTAGTTACTGTCCATATCTGAGAGGGTTATAAACAGGGCTGCGGAGTCGGTAGGAAAAATGACCGACTCCGACTCCGACTCCGACTCCTGGATTTCTGAAACAATCGACTCCGACTCCGACTCCGACTCTTCGACTCCGACTCCGGCATACACACAGGGTTTCTCAAAAAGATTGAAATGCGCTTTAATTTTTTACCTTTTGGAGATATGTAGATAATGCAAATTGAAAAAGTGTTCAAAATTAAATAGTAATTAAGATTAAGGATCGACCGAAATCAAAACAGAAACCGAATTTCGGTAATATTTCTATTTTCGGCCGAAAATTTCTTGCAATTAGTTCTAAATACAGTAATAAAAACAATTATATTTATTACTTTTTATGGGGTGTCCATTACTGGAATAGAGGGTGTCCATTACTGGAATAGAGGGTGTCCATTACTGGAACAAAGGGTGTCCATTACTGGCATTTTAGGGGTTTTGATATATTTCGGCTAAATTTACAATTTAGCTTCATATTGGCAGTTAAATTTTAATTCATATTGGGAAATGAGACTATGGGAATGGTTAAATGTCATTGATAAATTAATGTAATATTGAAAAATCTAGAATATAATACACATAACTATTACTTAAAAAACAATTTTTAGAGAAATTCCTTAAATATGTCCATTACTGGCACATCTACCCTATTTATCGATATATAACCCATATAATCCGACTGGCAGGATTTCCTGCCAAGCACTATAGACAGTTTAGCGCTTAAAAAAAAAAAAAAAAAAAATTGTTCGGTTGGTACCAGTTTTTTGAAATAATAATTTCCCCCTTACTTGAAGAATGATATATTAGATGAAAGGAATATTATTCTTAAAGTGCCGAGCAATTATCCTCATACTATAAAAATGTAGTTATCTACATTTGAGATTGTAATGCCTGTATTTATAATTTACAGTTTATATACCAATTTCAGACATTAATTCAAACTTTAAAGACAATTTTAATCACTGTAATATATACAGGTCTGTTTCCATAAAATACATTAAAAATTCTTTTGGTTTTTTTAAAATGTGACGTCTAATATAAATTTTTTAATGTTACATCAAATATATTTTATGGAAACAGACCTGTATATATTACAGGGACTAAAGTTGTCTTTAAAGTTTGAATTAATGTCTGAAATTGGTATATAAACTGTAAATTATAAATACAGGCATTACAAACTTCAAATGTAGATAACTACATTTTTATAATGTGAGGATAATTATTCGGCACTTTAAGAATAATATTCCTTTCATCTAATACATTATTCTTCAAGTAAGGGGAAAATTATTATTTCAAAAAACTGGTGCCAACCGAACAATTTATTTTTTTTTTAAGCGCTAAACTGTCTATAATGCTTGGTAGGAAATCCCGCCAGTCGGATTATATGGGTTATATATCTATATATCTATAAATAGAGTAGATATGCCTGTAATGTACATGTCAATAAACTGAAAAATAACTAAATATTTATTAATGTAGGGTAATTCCGGGATTTATGCCGCAAATTTTTTTGAATTTGTATATAAAGTCCCATGGTAGACATAAAATAAAAAAAATCATGCTGTGCTATTTAATGGTAAATATACAACGTGTGTAGTAGGGTGGGTCGAAAAAACCGAAATTTTTATAATCGAAATGTAATAGAGCGGAAAAGTTGCCTTTTGTAATACAGAATAAATTTCTAAAATATTACATCGATCGGTTAATATCTTTTACCGCCGCAAGGGGGCCAAAGTTTCAAAAAATCGCAAAAAATATGTTTTTTATACATTTTTTTTTAAATTATCCAAACATACCAATACAATTTTTAATAGAACGCAATAGCTACATGAAGATATGAGAAATGACCCGGTAAATGTTCATTATGATGAAATCATATCTTTATTTGCCGCAAAAAGACCATATTTTTTGTAAAAATTTCAAAAATTTCAATTTTTAATTATTTTTTCTAAATTTTTATAATTTCTATAATATGTCTAGAAGTAAATAATTTTACTTTATATCTATTAATATATCATAATTTTTTATAACTATTTGTAATAGACTTGAAACTAAAGTTAATTGTTAATCTTTCATTTTTCTTGACGATCGCTTCATACTGATATTTTACTTCATAACAGCCAATTCATGCCACAAAAATTATATAAAATGAGCAAAATGTTTTAGTATTTTATTAATTAAAATATAGAGTTGTTTAACCGAAACGGGTTAAATAAACTTAAAATGAAGAAGAATTTAATGTAAATGAATTTTATAATATAACTTGCTTTCAGATGAAGCCATTATTTCTCGAGAGGCCAAAACTGATCAGATGTGATTCTCCCTCTGTTCTAGTAAACAAACTTTATCAGTGCTTCAATGAATAATTTCACGCATCTTTCTAGTGATTGAGTGGGACAAGGAAAGTTATAATAGCTGGTATCTTTAATCGAACATTTTAAACTCACCAGCGTTTTTAGTCGATAAAGAAACCATAACAGGTGGTTTTGTTAGTTTTCAGTTTTGTCAGTAGATTAAAGCCATAAAATTTTAAGCTTCAGTGTTGAAGTCTGCTATGATAAAGTGACGGATGACACTATTCTAGTCCACAGAACTTCGTGCTTTTGCAATTTTCTTTATGGCTGGGGCCCCGATGTTCTCCTCTTCATATGCTATCATTCCAAAGAGGCTATTTGTATGATTTGCGAAATAGTCATTTCGTGAAAATACAGGAACTATAATCTTTCGTAGATTATCTGTCAAGTAACGTAAGTTACTAACTATAGTGCACAGATTCTGGAAAACATGAGTGATTCATTTTAATTGTGAACCAACTGATGCAGTACATTTTCAGGATGTACTCAAAGAGTATGACAAGTTAAGAAGAGGGTTTCTTTGTTTCAACGTAGAGTCTCAAAATTAGAATAGCAGTGATGATCCACCTTGCGTGAAATATTTGTCCAGAGACTCAGCAAAAAAGGTCAATTGTATAGACGCGTGTTGAAAGAGCTTGCAATATTTCAGACATATACTTCTGGTCAGTTGACAAATCATCTTTATCAACAGCTAGGTGATCAGATTAAATTGGCTTAAATTTTGCAATTGGTAATAATTCGAAAATCGCAAGAGATCAACCAATTGGTCCACAATATGATAGAGAACCTGTTTTTTGTCATCAAAATATTTGAAAAGATGCCTCAGTGGAAGCTCATTGAAGTGAGGTCAAGGAAGCCAATAAAGTGGTTTTTTAAAAGTTGTTCTCAACTAATCCTACTATAACACCACCTTTTGCATCCTGTTTTGAAGACAGTTCCGCGAAATTCAACTGCAATTATTATTCCAGTCGGGATTTCATTTTTCTTCAAAAAATCTATAATGTCATTGCATATAGAAGTCGCCTTGCCAGACGATGGTGTCAAATGACGAAAATAACTCAGACCTGGTTCTAGTACAAAGAGATATGTTCCTCCTTGACTTCGCAGAGATGAAACTTTGCCACCTCTTTAACCTGACAGATATTTCTATCTTTAGGGCCATCAAAGTACAGAGTAAAAGGAGTACATTACAAAAAAAAAAAAAAAAAAAAAAAAAAACGAACAAAGTCAAACGTGGCCCTCTAGCAGCGAGAAATTAATTTTACGTGCAGGCAGCTGCAGGTGTTTCTATCATTGAGCAATTTTTTTTATAGAATTACAGTGATAGTTTAACAATGTGCATTAAATTAACAACATAAAATGCCTTTCCCAGCCTATCAGAAATGTAAAAATCTGAAAACATTACAAAAGTTATGAAAATTGAAAAAATGAAAAACTTTAATTTTTAACATTTTTTAGAAATGTTGGCCCTGTTGTGGCGGTAAAAGCAACGATGTCACAAAAATGAAATGTTAATGTTACATTACTAATATCTTGGCGTGGCTATTGCGTTCTATTAGAAATTGAATAAGTATGTTTGGATAATTTAAAAAAAAAATTGCTAAAAGTATGTTTTTTGCGATTTTTTCGAAATTTGGACCCCTTGCGGCGGTAAAAGATATTAACCAATCGGTGTAATATTTTACGTATTTTATCTTTTTTACAAAAGGCAACTTTTCCGCGCTATTACGTTTCGATTATAAATATTTCGGTTTTTTCGACCCACCCTAGTGTGTAGTGCGACAAAAAAAAAAAAAAAAAAAAAAAAAAAAAAATTCAAAACAGATTATTAATATTTTTTAACAATTTTTTCTAAAACATTACACTGCGGCGCGTCACCCGTACATTCAGGCTGAGACGCCGCACTTGTGCGGTAGTTATGCCGCGCTTATAATAAGAACAAAACGAAATTATAAATAAAAATATTTTAAAAAATATTCATATCTGGGCTATAATTAACGTTGTAATAACTAAATGAATACAATGAAACGTATTAATAGATTCAAATTAATAATTGTTGCCTACTTTCACTATTAAAATTATCGACTTATTATTTTTGTATTAAATTTTAATTGTTATTTCCACAACATAACATCAATGTATTAGAAAGGGAAAAGAAAAAAGTGAAATTGTGTTTACATAATTTATTTGTTAACCCTTTCGGGACCGGTGGCTTTTACACACATTTTATTCGGCTGGTACCACTTTTTTAAAAGAAGTTACCTTTACTTGAATAATCATGAAAATACTCTAATTAAACAAAGCAAATATTACTTTTTTTTTTACTGGTGCCATAAATAAATTTTGTAAGCTCTTTATGAAAGTGCTTATATGCACCTATGGTCCCGAATGGGTTAAGGGACCTGTTTTTTTTACTACAATCTACAGAAAAAATGTCGAAAAAGTACAGTCTTTGTGTAACTACATTTAAACACATGATGCAACGAAGCCAATTACACTTCCTCTTTTTGGAGTAGTTTGCAAAGAACGTCTGCGTTACGCGTAATCCAATTTTTCATTATTATCATCTTGACATGCATTTTTCGTGCCCTTCTTACTTTTAATTTTCCCCCTTTTCTCCTTCGGTTTTAGTAAACTTAATGACATGCCTAACATGGTTAGTCTATGCGAAAAGAAAAGGAAAAGTTAATAACACTTAATCATCCCGTACAAAAGAAACTGCGGCATGTATACCGGAACAGCAGTGCAGCATGTATCCCATTTTGCATGGTGCAGATGTCGGCCATCACAGTTGCCTGTCATCGCTAAGGGGAATGGCGTAAACATACGCACAGTACTCTATACAAACGCTATACTTAGTTTTGACTTCGAAATCATGTTGCATTTAGTAATTAGTGTATGAAAAGTATTTAACATAGCGTGTTTAAAATTTTGGACACTGAAATCATGCACTTACGTTAAATTAAGGATTGTACTTCTACAAGTAAACATCGAAATGGGATTCACGCTATACACTGGTTAAAATAATCTCATTGCACACCTATACTGTGCATTTGACGACCATCTATCGAAAATTACAAGAAATACAAGGGGTGCGGCATCTATCCCGTATGCGGCGACTCCCGGAGTTACCCTATAGAGTTAAAAAAAAATAAAATAATAATTCCGTTCATAAATTTAAAATTAAGCGTAATTGGTTTTATTTTTTTGTTTCTCTTCAAACTGTTCAACAGAAAGTTTGGAGTCGGAGTCGGAGTCGGCATATTTTTAGCGACTCCGACTCCGACTCTTTTCACCGAAAAATCACTCCGACTCCGCAGCCCTGGTTATAAATCCATCAAAACACACAAGAATTCTAGGAACTATAATAAGAAATAAATTTTACTTGCTCACTGCATGTCAAAATAAGGTATTTCGTAAGCTTCGTAAGTACAAAAAGAACAAGTAGCAACAATTGAAAAAATAAATCTATCTTTATTCTTAAACAGCACAAGTGTTGCCATCTACATGTTGAAAATTGATTTAATAATATCTTCAGAATGTATTTTATTGGCAACATTAGGCATTAAAGCATCAGTATTATTCTGATAGTATTTTAGAGCCTAAATTGGGTATGTTGCCGAAAAGCAACACCAGGCATTTAAGGGTTAACATAGACCCACACAATGAACCACTGAACGACAACAAACAGTATAGGCAGTCAGTGGGAGCACTCTTATACATCGCGACGCTGACCAGGCCGGACATAGCCGCTACAGTCAACATTCTGGGAAGAAGAAACGAATCTCCCAGAAAGGCAGACTGGGAAGCAGTAGAGAAGGTGATTAGATATCTGCGTACTACAAAATACTTAAAACTAACCATAAACAAAGAAAAGCCACCCATATTAACTGTATATAGCGACTCAGATTGGGCAGGCGACCGAGAAGATAGGAAGTCCACTACCGGAAATGTACTAAAACTAGGAAGCAATCTCCTGTCCTGGACATCGAAGAAGCAAAACTGCGTCGCCTTGTCTACCACGGAGGCAGAGTACATCTCTGTTTCTAACGCGACTCAAGAAATCCAATTTATACTTAATTTACTGAAGTAGACAATACCGCCTGCATAAAACTTATAAGGAGAGGGCCAACCTTGTTAATTACAGATTTTGATTATTTTAATATATGTTGTAGGGTAGAGACTCCTTAGTGTCAGGTTCAACGGATTTTATCCAACGTTCCTTAGTTCTTGAGAACCCGGGGGGTCTAATAATAATACTCAACTTAAATACTTACTTTGCAACCGCAATGATAGGTTGGTCGTAGCTCGGTTGGTACGACGTTCGCTGGCTGATCTGCGGGCCTGGGTTCGATACCCGAACGCGCTGCATTTGTTTTTCTCATTTTTTTTTAAAATATACTCGTAATTATATCATTTTTTTATTTTTAAACTATTATTTCTCAACCTTTAAAGAGGTTTAAAAAGAAATTGGATCTATTATTGAATGATAAAAATTCCAAAATCGTGACAAAATATGTTGTGGTACCATCTAGTTATGATAATAAAAGAATATTCAAATAAAATAAAAATAAAAGCAGAAAGAAGATAAAGGTGAAAGCAAAATAATTGAAAGCGCAAGCATACGTATTACAAATTTAAAAATCTTTAATATGCAAAAAATCGGTTGTAATTTAATTCTGATACTATTTTTTTTATATAATTATGCTTGTTACTTTAAAAACAGAATAATAGTATTATCGCATTGACTTCCTTTGTAAAAGCAATGCGTAAAGTGATGTTTCTTTAAAAACACGAATTGACACAATTGCTCAATATCATTGCATCGATAAAGAATATATGAAATACATTTTAAAAGTGATTTTTAAAAATTTAACAGTTTTATGATGTTTTATACAACTATTTAGTTAAAAGTAAAAAAATTAAATAGGTTAAAATTATAATTGATGTACAATATTATAAATTTTAATTGACAATGAGATTATTAATTATACTTACAAGTATATTCAGCACCGTGCGAAAGGGGGGGCGAAGGGGGCGGTCGCCCCGGGCGCGGAAATTTAGGGGCGCCAAATTTGTACTACCAATTTCAGTTTTTTTTTTATTGTCGTCGATCATTTTCATTGGATTTTTTTTTTTTTCACTCTTCGATATTCTATATTTTTGTAAAACTAAATGTATATAT